>OZ020314.1:45620404-46977985 GCA_963971305.1 Arcuatula senhousia
TCACAAGGCAAGTGTCACCAAAGGAATAATTGACAGGGTAAGAGGTCCTACAGAGGAAACTAACTAAGGTAATGGGCACCAAAAGGGGAATCTAACAAAGGTTAGGAGCACAACAGGGAAAACTGTCATGGTAAAGCACACAACAAGTGGAAACTTTTAAGGTAAGGGGGACAACAGGGGAAACTTTTAAGGTGAGGGGCACAACAGGGGAAACTTTCAAGGTAAGGTGCACAACAAGGGGAAACTTTTAAGGTAAAAGGCTCAATGGAGAAAATAACATCACATGAAGAACTTTGAAGGTGAGGGGCACCACAGGGAGAACCAGTCTTAACATCAAACTTATGTGTACAGAAACTAAAACTTGTATGTTGAGGGACTTCACACAAGAATTTACAAGGCTAGGGGAACATCTGAACATATATCTTTAATGACAATTCTTAGAGGATGGTGCTCTGATTTAAGATGATCATGTTTCAATACTCGTGAAACTGTCCGTATAATTTTAAGATTTATAAATGGTATTGATGATCTAATTTAAAAAGAAATTATGTAGATGAAAATGGTCTATTTTTATAGATGCTGATGTTTGATGATGTTCTAAATTTAGATGATCATGTTCTAATTTTAGATGATGCTGTTCTATTTTTAGATGCTTCTCTGTAGAGAATGATGTATTGATGATGGTGGGTAATTCCTGTAGAAATCTCCAGTGTCTATATTTAGATGGTTGTTATAGAATAAGTGATCAATGGACTTCTAATGTAAGTACACAGGATAATGAGGCCAAACAAAATACATGTGCTGTAAATTATTTATTTTCAGGATAGAATTTCCTGGTGTTGTGGACAAAACTGAACTTATTGGGGATTTTCACGGATTTTTAAATTGAAACACACTCTCCCACAAACATCATGAACATGCACTAAATGTTTTGAATTGATGTGATTAAGTTTTTTTGTTGATTTTTATCATCTATGAACAATGATGAAATAAAAGAAATGAAATACCCCACAAATACCGGTATTCCTAGTAAGTTCTACAGTGATGTTTCTGTATCCTGCTTTCTGCTCTAGTTGTCATTATATTTGCACCCTACACTAAAGAATCCATTTTACAATTAAATTATTCTTTTATAAATGGAACATGAGGAGGAAAAAACATGTTAATTGCAATGCTTTGGAAAATCCTCAACAGAAACTACCATTAGCATTTAAGCTTAATACAGATTTGACACTGAATTGGAAATTACATGTAACATGTGTAACAACACGATGGATGTGGTATAGCAGGCAGGAACTGCTTTCTCTTCCGGAGCACCTCAGTTCACTCTTGTTACGACTTGGTTGGTGTTGAATTCTGTTCGGTTGGTTTTGTGTTTTGTGTTTCTTCGTGCTGTTTTGCTTCGTGTTTACTGGTTTTGTCGTTGCCCTTTCGGACTTTTGACACTTGAATGCCCCATTGGTGCCTCTGCTTCTTTTATGGACTAGTGGTCATATGTATACTGCAAATATGCACTGTGATTTATGATTATTGGTGGGGTATCATTTTCTTGGGAATTTGAAAAAGAAAAGTATTAAACAATGATCTGTATGTTGCACACTTTAGAACAAATCAAATCAAGGATTCTATGAATAAAGGTAATAACAAAATTACTTAACTTTGAGTATATATCTCAACGTCCAAGAGAAGACCCATACTAAGGAAGACATACTGGAAAAAAATTTGTACATCGTAATGGTCCTGACTTGGTACAGGCATTTCAAAAGAAATGGTGGGTTAAACCAGGTTTTATGGCGCACCAAACCTCCCTCTTCCATTGCAATCTAATGGTGTTGTAGTAACACAAAACACAACATGGTTGTAAAGACATAAAAGGGAACTGATCCATAAGATTGTTCCCACATAAATACTCTATAGCGGGATATTTTCATAGTGATTTAACTTTTGCTCATTTATAAAGGTTAAAAAAAAACCAAATCTAGCAAAATATCCATCTAATACAAATCATACAAACACTTTTACAAATTTTGAAAAAAAACTGAAAATATTTTTATTATATAATGACACAAAAACTGTGAAAATTCACCCCATGGAACAAACCTGTTATACAGTATATGAATTCATTCATGTATATCTCTATGTTTGACTTTAGGTTGGTGAAGGTTGTCCTCAGCTGAGAGAGTTGGTTCTAAGTCGGTGTAGTCAGATGACAGATTCTGGTGTAGGAAGGATAGCTAAGAACTGTCACCATCTGACAAATATAATCCTGGATCATTGTAACAAGGTAGGTCATCCCAAGGTCATGGTGTAGTCAGATGACAGATTCTGGTGTAGGGAGGACAGCTAAGAACTGTCATCATCTGACAAATATAATCCTGGATCATTGTAACAAGGTAGGTCATCCCAAGGTCATGGTGTAGTCAGATGACAGATTCTGGTGTAGGAAGGATAGCTAAGAACTGTCATCATCTGACAAATATAATCCTGGATCATTGTAACAAGGTAGGTCATCCCAAGGTCATGGTGTAGTCAGATGACAGATTCTGGTGTAGGGAGGATAGCTAAGAACTGTCATCATCTGACAAATATAATCCTGGATCATTGTAACAAGGTAGGTCATCCCAAGGTCATGGTGTAGTCAGATGACAGATTCTGGTGTAAGGAGGATAGCTAAGAACTGTCATCATCTGACAAATATAATCCTGGATCATTGTAACAAGGTAGGTCATCCCAAGGTCATGGTGTAGTCAGATGACAGATTCTGGTGTAGGAAGGATAGCTAAGAACTGTCATCATCTGACAAATATAATCCTGGATCATTGTAACAAGGTAGGTCATCCCAAGGTCATGGTGAAGTCAGATGACAGATTCTGGTGTAGGAAGGATAGCTAAGAACTGTCATCATCTGACAAATATAATCCTGGATCATTGTAACAAGGTAGGTCATCCCAAGGTCATGGTGAAGTCAGATGACAGATTCTGGTGTAGGAAGGATAGCTAAGAACTGTCATCATCTGACAAATATAATCCTGGATCATTGTAACAAGGTAGGTCATCCCAAGGTCATGGTGAAGTCAGATGACAGATTCTGGTGTAGGAAGGATAGCTAAGAACTGTCATCAACTGACAAATATAATCCTGGATCATTGTAACAAGGTAGGTCATCCCAAGGTCATGGTTTAGTCAGATGACAGATTCTGGTGTAGGGAGGATAGCTAAGAACTGTCATCATCTGACAAATATAATCCTGGATCATTGTAACAAGGTAGGTCATCCCAAGGTCATGGTTTAGTCAGATGACAGATTCTGGTGTAGGGAGGATAGCTAAGAACTGTCATCATCTGACAAATATAATCCTGGATCATTGTAACAAGGTAGGTCATCCCAAGGTCATGGTGTAGTCAGGTGACAGATTCTGGTGTAGGGAGGATAGCTAAGGACTGTCATCATCTGACAAATATAATCCTGGATCATTGTAACAAGGTAGGTCATCCCAAGGTCACGGTGTGGTCAGATGACAGATTCTGGTGTAGGGAGGATAGCTAAGGACTGTCATCATCTGACAAATATAATCCTGGATCATTGTAACAAGGTAGGTCATCCCAAGGTCATGGTGTAGTCAGGTGACAGATTCTGGTGTAGGGAGGATAGCTAAGAACTGTCATCATCTGACAAATATAATCCTGGATCATTGTAACAAGGTAGGTCATCCCAAGGTCACGGTGTAGTCAGGTGACAGATTCTGGTGTAGGGAGGATAGCTAAGAGCTGTCATCATCTGACAAATATAATCCTGGATCATTGTAACAAGGTAGGTCATCCCAAGGTCATGGTGAAGTCAGATGACAGATTCTGGTGTAGGAAGGATAGCTAAGAACTGTCATCATCTGACAAATATAATCCTGGATCATTGTAACAAGGTAGGTCATCCCAAGGTCATGGTGTAGTCAGATGACAGATTCTGGTGTAGGGAGGATAGCTAAGGACTGTCATCATCTGACAAATATAATCCTGGATCATTGTAACAAGGTAGGTCATCCCAAGGTCATGGTGTAGTCAGATGACAGATTCTGGTGTAGGGAGGATAGCTAAGGACTGTCATCATCTGACAAATATAATCCTGGATCATTGTAACAAGGTAGGTCATCCCAAGGTCATGGTGTAGTCAGATGACAGATTCTGGTGTAGGGAGGATAGCTAAGAACTGTCATCATCTGACAAATATAATCCTGGATCATTGTAACAAGGTAGGTCATCCCAAGGTCATGGTGTAGTCAGATGACAGATTCTGGTGTAGGGAGGATAGCTAAGAACTGTCATCATCTGACAAATATAATCCTGGATCATTGTAACAAGGTAGGTCATCCCAAGGTCATGGTGTAGTCAGATGACAGATTCTGGTGTAGGGAGGATAGCTTAGAACTGTCATCATCTGACAAATATAATCCTGGATCATTGTAACAAGGTAGGTCATCCCAAGGTCATGGTGTGGTCAGATGACAGATTCTGGTGTAGGAAGGATAGCTAAGAACTGTCATCATCTGACAAATATAATCCTGGATCATTGTAACAAGGTAGGTCATCCCAAGGTCATGGTGAAGTCAGATGACAGATTCTGGTGTAGGGAGGATAGCTAAGAACTGTCATCATCTGACAAATATAATCCTGGATCATTGTAACAAGGTAGGTCATCCCAAGGTCATGGTGTAGTCAGATGACAGATTCTGGTGTAGGGAGGATAGCTAAGAACTGTCATCATCTGACAAATATAATCCTGGATCATTGTAACAAAGTAGGTCATCCCAAGGTCATGGTGTAGTCAGATGACAGATTCTGGTGTAGGAAGGATAGCTAAGAACTGTCATCATCTGACAAATATAATCCTGGATCATTGTAACAAAGTAGGTCATCCCAAGGTCATGGTGTAGTCAGGTGACAGATTCTGGTGAAGGAAGGATAGCTAAGAACTGTCATCATCTGACAAATATAATCCTGGATCATTGTAACAAGGTAGGTCATCCCAAGGTCATGGTGTAGTCAGATGACAGATTCTGGTGTAGGAAGGATAGCTAAGAACTGTCATCATCTGACAAATATAATCCTGGATCATTGTAACAAGGTAGGTCATCCCAAGGTCATGGTGTAGTCAGATGACAGATTCTGGTGTAGGGAGGATAGCTAAGAACTGTCATCATCTGACAAATATAATCCTGGATCATTGTAACAAGGTAGGTCATCCCAAGGTCATGGTGTAGTCAGATGACAGATTCTGGTGTAGGAAGGATAGCTAAGAACTGTCATCATCTGACAAATATAATCCTGGATCATTGTAACAAGGTAGGTCATCCCAAGGTCATGGTGAAGTCAGATGACAGATTCTGGTGTAGGGAGGATAGCTAAGAACTGTCATCATCTGACAAATATAATCCTAGATCATTGTAACAAGGTAGGTCATCCCAAGGTCATGGTGTAGTCAGATGACAGATTCTGGTGTAGGAAGGATAGCTAAGAACTGTCATCATCTGACAAATATAATCCTGGATCATTGTAACAAGGTAGGTCATCCCAAGGTCATGGTGTAGTCAGATGACAGATTCTGGTGTAGGAAGGATAGCTAAGAACTGTCATCAACTGACAAATATAATCCTAGATCATTGTAACAAGGTAGGTCATCCCAAGGTCATGGTGTAGTCAGATGACAGATTCTGGTGTAGGGAGGATAGCTAAGAACTGTCATCATCTGACAAATATAATCCTAGATCATTGTAACAAGGTAGGTCATACCAAGGTCATGGTGTAGTCAGATGACAGATTCTGGTGTAGGAAGGATAGCTAAGAACTGTCATCATCTGACAAATATAATCCTGGATCATTGTAACAAGGTAGGTCATCCCAAGGTCATGGTGTAGTCAGATGACAGATTCTGGTGTAGGGAGGACAGCTAAGAACTGTCATCATCTGACAAATATAATCCTGGATCATTGTAACAAGGTAGGTCATCCCAAGGTCATGGTGTAGTCAGATGACAGATTCTGGTGTAGGAAGGATAGCTAAGAACTGTCATCATCTGACAAATATAATCCTAGATCATTGTAACAAGGTAGGTCATCCCAAGGTCATGGTGTAGTCAGGTGACAGATTCTGGTGTAGGGAGGATAGCTAAGAACTGTCATCATCTGACAAATATAATCCTGGATCATTGTAACAAGGTAGGTCATCCCAAGGTCATGGTGTAGTCAGATGACAGATTCTGGTGTAGGGAGGATAGCTAAGAACTGTCATCATCTGACAAATATAATCCTGGATCATTGTAACAAGGTAGGTCATCCCAAGGTCATGGTGTAGTCAGATGACAGATTCTGGTGTAGGGAGGATAGCTAAGAACTGTCATCATCTGACAAATATAATCCTGGATCATTGTAACAAGGTAGGTCATCCCAAGGTCATGGTGTAGTCAGATGACAGATTCTGGTGTAAGGAGGATAGCTAAGAACTGTCATCATCTGACAAATATAATCCTGGATCATTGTAACAAGGTAGGTCATCCCAAGGTCATGGTGTAGTCAGATGACAGATTCTGGTGTAGGGAGGATAGCTAAGAACTGTCATCATCTGACAAATATAATCCTGGATCATTGTAACAAGGTAGGTCATCCCAAGGTCATGGTGTAGTCAGATGACAGATTCTGGTGTAGGAAGGATAGCTAAGAACTGTCATCATCTGACAAATATAATCCTGGATCATTGTAACAAGGTAGGTCATCCCAAGGTCATGGTGTAGTCAGATGACAGATTCTGGTGTAGGAAGGATAGCTAAGAACTGTCATCATCTGACAAATATAATCCTGGATCATTGTAACAAGGTAGGTCATCCCAAGGTCATGGTGTAGTCAGGTGACAGATTCTGGTGTAGGGAGGATAGCTAAGAACTGTCATCATCTGACAAATATAATCCTGGATCATTGTAACAAGGTAGGTCATCCCAAGGTCATGGTGTAGTCAGATGACAGATTCTGGTGTAGGAAGGATAGCTAAGAACTGTCATCATCTGACAAATATAATCCTGGATCATTGTAACAAGGTAGGTCATCCCAAGGTCATGGTGAAGTCAGATGACAGATTCTGGTGTAGGGAGGATAGCTAAGAACTGTCATCATCTGACAAATATAATCCTGGATCATTGTAACAAGGTAGGTCATCCCAAGGTCATGGTGTAGTCATGTGACAGATTCTGGTGTAGGAAGGATAGCTAAGAACTGTCATCATCTGACAAATATAATCCTGGATCATTGTAACAAGGTAGGTCATCCCAAGGTCATGGTGAAGTCAGATGACAGATTCTGGTGTAGGAAGGATAGCTAAGAACTGTCATCATCTGACAAATATAATCCTGGATCATTGTAACAAGGTAGGTCATCCCAAGGTCACGGTGTTGGCAAAACTAAAAAAAAAGTGATTGAAAATGTCTTTTTTTGTATGGCAGGTTATATATTTTATGATATTAAGGAGCCTAACTTGATGATTTTTATCAAACATGGGGTAATATAACAGACATTTTCATGTCAACTGCAACGTGTTCCAAAGGGACATATAGGTGTAATTTTGACACTATCAACGTCCTGCATCCTTTGTCTTCTCACAGTTTTCCAGTCAACTACATATCACAGCCTCTTGATATTTGTCAAGTAGCTTCCTCCTATAGTACTAAATGGTGAAAGAGATTTTTTATGTCCATGACTCATCTATTTCCTGTTTACCAAATATTTTAAGATGCAAGAAAAATACATTCTAACTTTTCATATTCTTCATACAGTAAATCCTTATGAAGATTAAGCTAGTTTTTATTTCCACAATTTAAAAGGACCTTGCAAATAATGAGCTATTCCTGTCCTTTTCTAATATTACATGTACTTTCATTTTCAGATATCAGACACCTCAGTACAGATGTTGGCAGATAATTGTCCAGATCTCACCAGCTTGTCCCTGGCCAACTGTAACATTACAGACACTGGAATCACCGCTATCTATAAAGTAATTTGAATACAGTTTGATAAACATAAAAACAAGATAATGTCCAAACAAGGAATATTGTGAGCAAGCTCACAAAGGGATACCCCAGTTTGTATTGGACACTTTTTTGAAAAAAAAACAACTAAAGTCCAATTATCTCCCCTGAATGATATCCTACAGCAATGAAAATTCTTCATGCACATCTCACTATGTTGTTCTTCCTTCATGTAATATTTCATCAAAATTCATCAAGCCTTTGAGGAGGAGTTGTGCTGATGAGGTCTCTCATTGAACACTTTATTTAAGAATTCTAAGTCCATGTTATAATCTCCCCTCATTGATATCTGACAACAAAAATCTCCATGCTCTCAATGATATTTGACAACAACTAAAACCTTCATGCACATCTCCATATGTTGTACTTCCTTTATATAAAGTTTCATCAAAATCTGTTAAGCAGGAAGAGTTACACTTATATATGGTATGTGGACAGATTGACAGACAGACTGACAGACAGACAGGGTGTACCCTAATCTTTGTTTGCTGGGGTAAAATGGCCTAATGTCCCACTGGAACTCTGCTACCTATAAAGAAAGAAAAAGACTCAAAAACAAGTTACCAACACTCAAAAACAAGTTAGCAACACACTAAAAACAAGTTACCAACACACCAAAAACAAGTTACCAACACACCAAAAACAAGTTACCAACACACCAAAAACAAGTTACCAACACACAAACAGAACAAAGTATTTACTAAGAGTTAATTTCAGAACATCGTTTTTGGCAGGAATGGTGAATGATTGGCACCAGCTGACCAAGGGAGCAGACAAAGAAATAAATTTGTAACAGTTTTCTCAGCAACTACTTACTATATTAATCAGTGTCTTGACACCAGCTGTGTCCCATATCATGGGATTTTATTATTTTTTCAGTAAAACAGTTGTTGTATATCACAGGACTAGTGTAATATCGGACGAAGTCCGACTAAGTGTAGAATATAGGTCACATGACAAGTGTATTAATGCTGCAAACCGGATGTAGCATTTTGTAAATCCCATAATTCCCAGAAGGCCAGCTTTAGCTGTGTTTTCGCATAGGAAACTTAAAAGAAATTATGTTTTGGCGAAGCCAAAATATAATTTCTAAACCAATTAAATTTTCAAATGATTTTTTTTCAAGTTTATGTGCGAAATTGAAACTTTATTCGAAACATTGGTCAGTGACCTACAAAAACACCATAACAACGGATTCCAATATGGCGATGTGTTTACATGACGACAGACTAAAACATTACTAAATGACGTCACCTATAACAACATGACACCATGTCAACGTAATCAATATGGGAATGTTTACATACAAACAATAATGCACCATGATCATAAATAAGCCTTGCACTGATTTAGCTAATCTCAGCCTATGACAAAACAAAATTTAAGAATGGAAAGAAAGGGTCCTACCTCAGAGTCAGATGCTGAGATGTATCCTTGGGAGTTTTTCAATCCTACGTGATATCCTCACATGTCAAACCTTCATGCTGTTATTTTCCGCCAGGTTTCTTAATCGATCTCCTGATGTCAATATGACCGAGATGATTAAATACTGACACCGAAAATCTTCAAAACCTGGCTGAATGAATGTTGACATTTTGTTTGTTGTCTACTGAAGCGCGAAATTCCCTGACAGGGAAATGACGTCATGAAGAAGTTAATTCGTCCCCGCTTAGTGCTGTCCACAAATATTTGGATGGTATTTGAAATTTTAAGTTTGCATGATTACTGATCCAATGTATATTTGAACAAGAATGCAAATGATTGTAATGATTGTCCGGGGTGATTAAAATCTAATACTAAAATAAAAGAAGGGGCTTTTATTCATTCTGAGAAAATTAAACTAAAAACCAAATATACTGACTATCTGGGCTATTTTAAAATACGCAACTAATTTTATCGAGGCTAGCTCCGTACGAACGAAGTTGTTATTTACTTTTCTCCGTGTTTTCATTTTCTCAGATTCATTGACATATAATTATTCAAATATTTATTTTTATTATTTTTGACTTCGTCCGATTTTAGGCTAAAGCCTATGCCATATTAAAGATAAAAACTGTAGCGCTATTAAAAATAATTTTATCAGCCTCTGACTTTCTTCTTTTATCACCTGACCAAGAAATTACAATTTTCATGACGACTTTCACCTAATTAGATGAAGATGTCATTTTTACATTTTACCCACAATGCCACATTTTACCCAGAATCCCCCTTTTCTCTGCAGATGAAGAAGTTACAATACCTAGATATATCAAATTTACCTGGTGGGAGTATAACAGCTGCAGTCGTCTCACAGCTTACAAGACAATGTAGATTTCTGGAGTGTTTAAACGTTTCTCTGAACCTGACAGTTGATGACAAGTGTCTGCAGGAAATGATGAATTTTGGACAGAATATGAAACAGTTTTACTGTGTTAACTGTAGTATTACGGATGATGGTGAGTTATATGACCTTTGAACTTGAGGTCAAAGTTTAGGGACTTTTTTTGTCTGAGTGAATTAAGATTTCAACAAAGTTTCAGGAAAAGAATTGACTATGCCTGACTTGCATTTCATCTAACATTGAAGACTCATCTGAGTCACATTTAGTATATTCAGTGAAATATCCTACATAGTAAGAATACCCCCAACAGACATTTCACCCAATATGTACATATATATAGAAAATAATGAGATGTGGAATAAGTGTACGTGACGTCAGCTCACAATCAAGCGGCAATTCAGAAAAGCCACAATGGACAACCGCCAGTAGCCTTCAACAATGCCAGTAGGTGCTGCTCGCGGTTATGCAATTGGCTCATGGTCTTAATTAAATGCATATAATTCTTGTTTGAAATATCATTATTGAAATGGATTTCTTTATTGTTGTAAGTACCAATTTCTTGGATTTTTAATTTTGTAGATTGCACATTTTGCTTAATTGTATTCTTATTTATGTGGTACCCACAGATACCCACAAAACCCACAAAATTGATACCCCAAAAATAATAATAAAATCACAGTATGTAATTCAGTTAGGACTTAGTGTTTTATATAAAATTAGTGGTAAGTTTTTTCCAAAAAAGGGACACTTTTGCTTTTGAAATAATATGTATGTAAATGGAAATATTAAATGCACATGAATTGCAATGGATATATAGTTTGTGTGTACGAATGTGCTGGAAAAGAAATACAGTACTGGTATATATTCAATCCAGGGCCTAAGAGGTCAAGTAATGATAAAATGTTTGACACCATGATGACTTTCATTTGCAGTGGGCTTCAACAGAGACATTTGTTATTATTTACTCAGTCATGCCAGTTGGAACGGGTACCTTTAAACTGAGAAACGCAATCGAAACGCAACGAAACGAAACACAACGAAACGAAACGAAATACAACGAAACGAAACGAAATATAACTAAACGAAACGAAAAATAACGAAACGACATTTAACGAAACGAAACAAAATTTTATAAATTAAAAATGTAACGAAATATTATTTGTTGACTTTATTTTTATAAAAATTTAATCCCATTTGCATTGGTTATCACAATCTAGTCTTGTAAATGTCGAATATTGAAAATTTATGTTTTTTAAATTTGTTTTGTGTTCGCTGGACTAAGAAATGCATACATCTTATTGCCGACCATTAACAATTTGAAATCTGACGAAAGTCAGAAAAAAGTTAACGTTGTATGATTTAACAAAGAAAATGACGGTAGGAGAAAATGGCAGACAACAGTTTAGAATTAGATAGTAGTCTACTATTTACTTATATTTTTCTTTTATTGTATTCAAATCAGGCATAAGTAAATTGTTTTGGACTGTGCAATCATATTTCCATACCTAACAATAGCCCGAAATTCCCCGTGTTTTTTAGCGGTCAGAAAAATCATTATGGAATAGTACGTACGGATTTTTAAGCAAATGATGTCTATGATTTACTGATAACAAAAAAGAGAGTGTTGTGACGAGCGAACCGAACTAAACATCACTACATACCTTCCGCCTGTAAAGCGGTATTACATTTGTAGATTTAATGTACTTAGCCCTTGTAGCTTTGCATGGTTAAACCTTCGGATGCTGGCCTAATTGTATTCCAGATTTAACTGACGGATTTTAGTAAGTTTGACCATCGGTGAAACGCGCGTCAAGCGTAGCAAAATTAGTTGTCATGAATTTTGTTGTATTTTAATACCGATACCGATATAACCAGGATTCCGGTACTTGATAGATATGCTAGTTGGCAGTAACAGTGAAAGTTGTTAGTTTTCTCTTAAAAGCTCCCCTAAGACTCGTTCTTTCTATTTGTTTTTATTTCAGGTTCTCTCTTGTTCAATTGAACATTTATCGTTTATATTCATTCCGCAAATTCAACTTGACAATAAGAAGAAAGAAAATGCACTGTCACTGTAACTAGATTTTAGAATGTTTTTGTAATTAACGTGCTGACTCTTCGCCCGAAATGCCTTTAAAACTATCTGATTGTAAAATAATGTCCAAACTTATCATAACGGTCAGAGCTTATGTTTTTACTGGTCGTACTCATATTGTTTTTTCTGCGAAAAAGATGGGTTGTTTTTTTTGCCGCTGATTTATTTTGGTAGTGTCACAAGCACTTATTCCACATCTCATTATCACCATGTTATCTTAATTCATTAAAAGCAAATTATTTATATATTTTGTAAAAACGCGTCTGGTCTGGTTTCTGACATTCTAAGTCGACACTAAAACTAAGAAAAGGTTGACATGCGGAGCAAAGAGGTACCGATTGGGCATTCAAATATCAAAAGTTCGAAGGCAACGACAAAACCAGTTAAGGTGAATAGAACGAAGAAACACGAAACATAGAAACATAAATATCAACTGAACAGCAATCAACAATGCGAACACAAGTTGAGTTGAACAAGAGTAAACTCAGGGCTCCGAAAGAGTAAGCAGTTACTGCATCTATAGCACACCCGTCGTGTTGACAAGGGAAAATTCAGCGTGTCAAACCCGAAATGGGAAATAAAACAAAAACCTAAAGACAAACCAACATTAGCACTCATCTGAGAAATAGAAATCCCATCTTCGTTTAAGAGCGCATCATGTCTTCCGACGAATTTCTTCAGTTAGGACAACAACCAATGTGCAACATAACCTTGTGTATGCAATTTTTGTGTCAGACGTTTCGCTCTGCAGGAAAAATCCATCTAGGTCCTGCAAGTTGTGCAATAGCGAATCAATTGTACTATTAACGATTTTTGGATTACAACAAATACATGTAGTTATTATTGGCTTGTGAGAAAGTCACATTTGTCCTCTTCAGTTTAAGAAGCCGTACCAGAAAGACTGACCATATTAACTTAAAAAGGGTCTCGGTATTTTGTTCTCGTAAACATTTTTCTTCGCGTATAGCGCATGCAGAAAACGGGTCTTTGCAAAATCGTGATACTGATGCCAATGTTAGAATACCGGTACTTGCTGTGCAATTTTTCCTTCGGTCATCTGAGAGCGAACGTTGCACAACTGTACTTCTTTCAAACTTCTTATTCATCTTCTATTCGAGACCCAAATATCGCAATAAAAGAGGAAAGTTTGGCTTCATAAAACTTGTTTTATCCATCATTTCATTAATTTTACAGAGAAGATAATGATATGTGGAATAAGTGTACGCGACAAAACCTACAACATTGACAACAATTTAAAAACTCCACAACGTAAAACGACCAGCAGCCTTCAATGTGACCAACGGTCACTGCAGTGCTCGCTGTTTTACAATTGGCCCTAGATTGAAATAACTACATATCGTCGCAGGGATTCCAAAATGTCGTATGAGGAAATTTTTTTTTTGTTTGGGAAAGGTTTTTACTTCGATCCTCAATCAACGATTGGGTGATTTTACAGATGAATTAAATATATTATGTGAGAATCAAGCAGGCTTTCGACAGGGATACTCCACAAATGACCATATCTTTTCTTTATATGCATTGTATGAATTATTACGTTTGAGAAAGAAAAAGTTATATGTTGCATTTGTTGACTTTGAAAAAGCTTTCGATTTTGTACATAGAAATTCTCTGCTTCATAAACTTATATTGAATAATATTGATGGAAAATTTTTGAAAGTTATAAAAAATATGTATAGTGATGTAAAATCTAGAGTAATTTTTCAGAATCAGAAATCAGATATTTTTGCAAGTGAAATTGGAGTCAGGCAAGGTGAAAATCTATCCCCTATATTGTTTTCATTGTATTTGAACGATCTACAAAACTATTTAGAAAATTTGAATATAAATTGTTTACAATCAATTAGCTCAGACGTTGAAATTGAGCTTGATATGTATTTTAAATTATTTTTACTGCTATACGCTGATGATACTGTACTATTAGCAGAGTCCAGCGATGATTTGCAAATTCTTATAAATTCTTTTACCGATTACTGTAATCAGTGGAAATTGAAAATTAATGTTGAAAAGACAAAGATTATGGTATTTTCTAAAGGTAGAGTTCCCCAAAATCTTAAATTTTTTATCGAAGGAAAAGAAATTGAAATAGTGAAAAATTATAAGTATCTTGGTGTAATATTCTCGAGTAGTGGAAGTTTTCTTGCTACAAGGAAACATCTTCAACAGCAAGGTATGAAAGCTTTATATGCAATTATTAAAAAGTGTAGATTCAATCATTTATCTATACGGTGCCAGATTGATATGTTTGATAAAGCTGTTGCACCAATATTATTATATGGTTCAGAAGTATGGGGCTTCGAAAATATTGATATTATTGAAAAAGTACAATTGTATTTTTGTAAACATGTATTACGACTTAAACGCTCTACTCCAAACTTTATGATTTATGGAGAACTTGGTCAATATCCTTTATCTATTAATGTAAAATTAAGAATGGTTGACCTGTGGATACGTCTGAATAGTAATGAAAACAAAATTTCATCTATACTTTGCAAACTACTTCATATTTATTATAATAATTATGGAATCGAAAACAAATGGTTATGCTATATCAAAAATATTTTTGATAATTGCGGAATGAGCAATATTTGGCTTAATACTGAGATATATTCTAGAGAATGGATTATTGAATCCCTCAGATTAAAACTTAAAGATCAATTTTTACAAGAATGGTTAGCGGATGTCAACAACTCACCAAAAGCTTTATGTTATAGAATTTACAAGACAGAATTCAAGTTTGAAAAATATTTTTCTTTACTTCCTTCAAATTTACTTTTTACTATTTGTAAATTTCGATGTGGAAATCACCGACTTCCAGTGGAGACAGGAAGATGGCATAATATTCCACGCGGTGAAAGATTGTGTCATCTTTGTGGTTCTACTGATATTGGCGATGAATTCCATTATTTGCTTAAATGTAATGCTCTTCGAAATGAGCGTCAAAAATATCTAAGCTTATGTGATTTATCACACATAAATATCTTAACGTTTTCACGTTTAATGTCCACAGAAAATATAGTTCAGCTAGAAAAGTTATGTAAATTTATTAAATGTATATCACTGAAGTTAAATCCTCCTGGTTAAAATCATGTACTTTCCCCACACATGCATGTTATATGTTATATTGTATATATTGTAATATTATCTTCTCTGTAACTAAGATTGGTTTATGAGAATAAAATCATTCATTCATTCAAATTACAAGTTTTCCAGGAGAAACAAAAAACTGATTTTTTTACTCCCAGTGCAAAACTAGTTTGTGCCTTCTTTAATTGCAACAGTTTTTGGTGTTTGCAATATTATTATTATAGTTTATCGTGATTTCTATGTTTCATAATGACTCTTCTGCACATATGACATTTTGTTTGCGGTATACAACATTTTGACACAAGACCGGATAGCAATACTAATGCACGAACAACCCCAAAAATGCAACTGAAAGAAACTTTGATATCTATTACATTAAATAACTTAAAATGAGCTATAAATATTCACCAATTCTTATAGATCCTTGAATTTCAATCTTTTTATATTTTCTAGGTTGGAACAAAATGTCGTATAATTACTTACTTACGACAATTTGTAAATAATTATGATAGGAGTGACAAATGTCGTAAAACTTTTTTCTGTCTGAATTGTGTTCTTTTAATGCATAAAGTACACTGTTATTTTGATACATAACAATTATTTGGTGAACAACGAATTATATGAAATAAAGAAACCTTCAAAAGTATTTAATTTGACACAGATTATAAAATATACGACCTTTTGGAATCCTAATTTTGTAGCTGATATGATGTTTTGATATTTTGTCATATGTTTAAAAAGAACACTTTTGATTGGAGAAGAGATACGACAATTTGAAGTCATATGAAGTTTGGTCCGCAGATTCTAAAAATGTAATAACCTCAAAACTGTGAAATTGTCATATACGACATTTAGGAATCCCAGCAACGATATGATTCAAGCCGAATCCTAAAGGGTCAATGAAAGACCCCCTTTTTGACATAAAACAAATAACATAAAAAATCCTGGCTTTGGACAGGCACATTAAAATTGTTGCGGGGTTATACTAGTTAAATCGATCAGAATTTTAAAAAAAAATGAAGCTATAATATTGCTGCATTCTCCAGAATGGGTTTGCCTTTTTTCTTTTGTTCTTTGTCAGTAAAGATTGGTCAACCGACTTCGGTAGTTTATTTTAACAAACTATAAATGTAAAAGAAAGAAAATATCATAAAATCAAAATCCTAATTCGTAAGTTTTATTCCAACAGTTTAAATTAAGAACGTAAAATTTCGTTTCGTTTTATTTCGTTTCGTTATATTTCGTTTTTTTCGTATTTCGTTTCGTTTCGTTATATTTCGTTTGGTTTCGTTGTATTTCGTTTCGTTTCGTTGCGTTTCGTTTCGTTGCGTTTCGATTGCGTTTCTCAGTTTAAAGGTACCCAGTTGGAACAAGTGCTTTTTGTATCATATTTTATTTATTTTTGGTTTGATTTTCAAATAAAATTTGAGTTATTTAGAATGATGAATGTCTGGCAAGTGGGGGGCAGGTGGCTGGCGTGCTAATGGCCATCTCGGATAAGAAATTTTTGTACCAGTTTTCCCAGCAACTACTTATCACAGCCACTTGATATTTGGTATACAGTATCAGGTTGACATTCCCTAATGTGGGATTCGATTGCAAGTCTATCCATCACCTACTTCCTGTTTAACAAAATCTGGGCATTTTTGACTTGGACAGATTTTTTAATTGAAGCTAAATACTTAATCAAATTCAATGTAAAAGCTTAATGAAAATTTATTTTTAATTTATGTGTATGTCAGTGTTATCTTTGTTTTTCCTGTAATAAAACGGTTTCCCACCAAAAAGTAACATTGCTATCTTCGACAAAAGAAAACATATTCAGGAGCAGTCTGCAGATTTAGATTTTATTTGATTTATAATGCTCATTTTGTGGACTAGATTATGTTTTTTTAAGGAATATATCTTTGAATTTATTTATATCCAATTTATAGAATATATAAGCATGAGTAATTTAAGATTTAAAACCACATTGGCTTCTGAGCTGCAACTGTCAATCTTATCAAATGTTTAGTTTTGATTGGCCCATACTGTATAGGCATTAAACATCAGTGGATATTTCTCTATGTACCCTTTTCTAATTTGTCTGTGGTTACCTTCATCTTAGCTGTGACTAGATATGGATTGATCCTGTTAATTAGATGTCACAACAATTGACCAAGAGCTGTAAATGTGTCTTTGGCACCTTTTAAAGTTTATTATGTCTTTATAAATAAAATTTTCGATGTCAAAAATGGCACTGGGTATCACTTGTTTTTGATAGAAAAGAGCATGCGGTCAGGAACTAGTAGTGCAGTGACAATTTCAAAAAAACGTGCTTATTTTCGGAGTTTAATCAACCGGGTGGACACACGGCTAACTTTTGTTTTATTGTTTAGAGTATACCTTAAGGCAACTTTTTTGCCTGGTCGTAAAGATTTCCCATGGTGCAGTTTTGTTTTTTATGAAGAAAAGGGGGGCCTTCTGGTTTTGGGGAAATTTATGTGTTGACTTTGGTTTACAATTACTTTTAAGAGGGCTAAACAGGGTTAAAACTTGTTAGTGATTTCGGTAGACATATATTTCAAAATTCCAAAACTTCCTTAATGAAGCGTTTTTATTGTAATGTTTTAAATATTTTTCAAATTTAAAAAAGCATAAACAATTAACTGAATTTAGGTGTATTTCAGTTGTAATATCTGAATTAAAATAGGTTAATGTCTGTATTTTTTGTATTTTACAATTAGAATATGATCATTGTAAAACATGAGGCTTATTTTTATCTATTTGTGTGTTCTACTTTTAAAAATATGTTTGAAAATTAACGATGGTTCAAGTCTGTCAAAACTTGTTTCCGGATTTCAATAACTTATCATGACCGGTACGATTCAGAAATTATAAATTTGTTTATTTTGTTCACATTTAAATCGTCTTAAACCCACAGAAAATCCACTTTGCTGACAGCAAATCGTTATTTTAAGCAAAGTGTAATAAAGCAGATTCTCTTAAAAATAGTTTTTGAATGTAAATTATCATATTTTATAAGTTTTTCAAAATATCCAATGACCAAACTATTTAACAACAAACTGCAACGGTCCGATATTTTAGTTCAGAATGTGGCGCTATGAATGTCTTCAAAATTTTATTAGCTCGTCTTGTAATATATTGAAAACGTTTTTACCCATTTACTTGCAAGTTTCCGACAGAATGATGACACTTAAATTGAAATTGATACTAGTAATAGAAGAAAATGAGATGTGGAATAAGTGTACGCGACACAACCTATTAATAAACGGAAACAACATTGTTTTCCAAATTATTGCATTTTGATTCCAACACAAAAAAATGTAAAAGTACATGTATTAAATTCTAAAAGACAAACTGTTTATCTTCCGAAAAAGGTCATGACAGAAAAGTAATTCTTTGAAACGTGCATGAACATTGCATATCATACCGTCTGTTATATAGTCAGCAGTTCAACAAGTTATCCAAGAAAAAAGAGAAAAAAGACGGTCGCGGTTTCAAATCTGTCGTCTGGAACTGTGTTTTAGTTTTAATCAAATGATAGTTTAGTAACATTGTTTAAAACATATTCGTTTCCAACCTGTTCATAAAATTAAAGGATTAGAAGAAGTATCAGTTTATTTCGGAAACAGTCATTTAGCAAAACAAAGATATATCGTCTCTTTGTGCGTTCCAATCTGATACACCTCGAGTGTACAGTAAATATATTTGCTATTATATTTAACAGAGTACCACTTTGAAACAAGAAAAGTCGGCAAACTGTTTTTGTAGTATACGAACCTTAAATCAAGGTTCGCAAGAAAAACCCTTAAAATTTGATTCCAAGTTTAAGATATATATTAGCACAAAGACTCTATTCGATATACATTTCTAGCGAGAGGCATTAAGGTATGCTCATGTCCGTCGTATGAATTTCTGTCAAGCTTTCCCCAGAAACTGTATTTGATAATGATTTGAAATTTGGCAGGGTCGCCGTTAAGTATGACATACTGTATGCCCTAAGCGACTTTCAGACCTGACTACTTTCTTGTTGGGACTGGGAAGATATGAAAATTTATGTAAAATTTCCATCAAGCTTTTCCATAGACCGTACATGAGAATGATAATGAAACTTGATAGGATAGCTCAGTATCACAAACTACGTCCCAAGCGACTTTCGGCCAGACTTTTTGGACTTCTACTCCTCGTTTAAGGCCTAGCGCGGGGCGTTTGTGTCCCATATTCCTACTTTAATTGGTTATATAAATAATAGTTATATCAACAACAGTTAAATAATCATAGATTAGTCAGTCAGCGAAGAGGGTTTAACGAGCAATCGTACACATAGACTATTGGTAACTGTCATAGCATGATCGTAAGACTGATAAATTATGTATTTCTGAACACATTTTATAATCTTCTATTGGTGCTTCTCACTAGCTGTCATATTGATCGAGCTTGTATCGATAGATCTAAACCAAGAGTTAATGGTCCTGTTTCAGGATCTAAGTCTTTAACGAAAATGGTATCCCCCAGGTTCAAATCTTAGCGTGTCCAGATCCGATCTTTTAGTATTTATTAGACTTATATGAGTAGCTGAACTTGTGCTTTTGGCAGTATCGTATGTTTTTTTGTTCCACACTTATGAAACCAGGCGACTTTGTTAAGGTCTGTTTGGTTTGGGTTTGTTTTGTTTGGTTAAGTGCTATAAAACTTAGTTCAAGTCCATTGCTTTTGAAAGAAACCGCATTTTCACAGGGTTGTGTCTTAGTTTTTGTTTGAATTGCCGGTGCATAAGATCTAAAAGCTACGAACCATCTATATCTCCTCGGTTGCTATCTTCACTCAAGAAATTTTACGGAAGACATGCATTTATAGACAAATATGGGATTTTGATCTCTCAGATGAGTGCAGATGTTGATTTGTCATAGAGTTTAGTTTTGTCTTCCTTTAACGGATTTGACACGCTGAATTGACTGTTGCGACGCGACGGGTGTGCTATAGCAAGCAGGAACTGCTTACTCTTCCGGACTCTTATTTCATCTGGAGTTCGTGTTGTTGATTGATATTCAGTTATTTTGTGTTTCCATGTTTTACATGCTGTCTGTTTATGTCCCATTCTTGTTGATGTTTACTGGTTTTGTCTCTTTCTTTTGGATGCTGATCATGTTAGCAGTGCTGGTGACAATTTTGTCATTTTGAAAAAAAAACTCCAATAACACTTACATTTTGTTATATTATAGCGAGCACAGCTCGCAAGCGGGCACTTCGTGCCCGCTCGAGCGGAGAGCTCTACGGTATTTGTTCCCGCGAAAAATTTCTTAATGCTGATATTGATTTTTCATGGTCCGGAAAGGCTCTCAATTTTTACAGGAACGGAGTGAATTTGAAAATAATTACCAAATTTTGCTAGTCGCATTCCAAAAATTATCTATGTAATTAAGTATAAGAAGAAAAATATTCTGATGACGATGAGTTGCTAAATTTTTTGTAGTAACCAAATTTTAATCGATTTTATCTTACTTTTCTATTTAACGTTCAATCGCACCAAGCATCTCGTCCCAAATTGAACGTTCTAGAAAATGCACTAAATGTAAATTAAAAAAAACTGCGATGGTTTCGAAAGTATTTGTCAACGTTATTGTCAGAATTGATCAGAATTATGCTGTGCTCGCATTTAGGCAATGCCTATTTCATATTACATATAATGGACACCACTGGTATATAGTAAAGTCGACCAATATTGTTTGATAGTGCAGTAATTTGGGGAGGAGTGTTTAATAACTTATGTGACTTTTATACTTGTCTACTTGTTTTAGTTAATATTATTCTTGTTAGATTTGACGTATTCTTAGTATAATAAAAGCTCAAAATGGTGATTGGTAAGGATGATAGAAATTTACACGCTGTCAGGCCATGGCATGGGTATTTTATAAATGTAATGGTCTTCATAAATTTTGATAAAATCTTTGTTATAAGTTGTGAAAAATGTGTATACACTTTGAAAAATAGTTTGCAATTAGAAAATATGAAAAAAGTCGTATAATTATTCAGAAATTCCGGAATAAACATAGAAATGTGAAAAAAACGCACCTAGAAGGAAAAGGGGCATAATTCAAGCAGTAACAGAGTTATGGCCCCTAATTTTTTTACTCTGTTTGTCTGGTATTTGCTTAAAGTATCTTATAATTCAAAAGTTTAAACAAAATCACAAGCCTTTACTAAAATATGGACATAAACGTTGAAAATTTACGAAAATTTGCATGCTGACAATGTGACCTTTGACCTTTGATCACTGACTTTTGCACCATTTGTAACCTTTACGACCACTCAAAATGAATGGGGTAAGAGTTAAGCTATCCAAAGAGGTATGATTCAGCCGTGTGTCAGGGTGGTTGATTAAAATTTGAAATTGACACTCTAAGTCACTGCACTATAGAGGCTCCCAGGAGCCTGAATCGCTCACCTTGTATTCGATGATACTTATATGCTGGATATTTTAACAAAGGACTGCTACTCTGTGGAATTATCAATTTTAATGTTCTAAGGGAAACAACTCCTATCAAGAAAGGTCTTACAACTTTGACCCCATTACATTATTTTTAGATCTTTATGTGCTTAACCATATGCAATTTAAATTTTTCAAATATCTTGTATTGTTTTCAAGATATAAGTCTTAAAAGAGCAAAATTTGAAAAAAACAAGAAAAAGGGCAATAACTCCTACAACCATTGTAAGATCTTCTTCAAAACTTCAGGGCAGGTAGATCTGTATGTGCTGATCATTATTATCCAAATAGAATTTTAATACCTGTTACCATTTTGGAGTAATTTGCAAAACACTTCAACTTACCCTTATGTTCTATTTTTAGCCATGGCGGCCATGTTTTTTGTCGAATCGAAATTTCGAATGATAATTTTGTAGACCACATACTACTGAACAACCCTACAAAGTTTCATTTCATTTGACTAAGCAGTTTCAGAGAAGAAGATTTTTGAAAAGTTAAACAAAAAACTGTGAAAATGGTCAATTTTTACAATCCAAGGGGTATAACTCCTAAAGGAACATTCTTACAACTTTTACTCTGTTACGACTTTTGTAGATCTTGATGTGCTTAGTCATATGCAATTTAAATTTTTGAAATATCTTGTATAGTTTTCAAGATATAGGGCTAAAATTTTTTGAAAAAAATCCAGAAAAAGGGCAATAACTCCCACATCGGTTGTTGGATCTTCTTGAAAATTTCTGGGCAGGTAGATCTTGAGGTGCTGATCACTTTTGTACCCAATCAAAATTTTGAAATCTGTCACCGTTTTAGAGTTATTTGCAAAAAACTGCCATTTACCTCTATGTTCTATTTTTAGCCACAGTGGCCATGTTTTACGACCAATCAAAGATCCCCACATCAGTTCTATACACCTAAAGCTAATAAACAACTATACCAAGTTTGGTTCCATTTGGACTTAAAGTGTCAGAGGAGTTAATGTTTTCAATGTAATGAGGAAATGCTGTTAAAATGCTAGATTTTGACGTTCTAAGGGCAATAACTCCTAAAAGGAAAGGTCCTACAACGTTGACCCTGCTACATATTTTGTAGATCTTGATGTGCTTAACAATATTCAATTTAAATTTCTCAAATATCTAGTATAGTTTTCAAGATGTTGAGCTAAACAGGTGCAAAATTTGCAAAAAATCCACAAAAAGGGCAATAACTCCTACATGGGTCGTTGGATTTTCTTCAAAATTTCAGGGTAGGTAGATCTTGAGGTGCTGATCACTTTTACCTGTGCCAGAATTTTGATATCTGTAGCCGTTTTTGAGTTATTTGCAAAAAACTGCATTTTACCCCTATGTTCTATTTTTAGCCATGGCGGCCATGTTTTACGACCAATCAAAAATCCCCACATCAGTTCTAAGCACCGAATGCTAATGAACAACCATACCAAGTTTGGTTGCAATTGGACTTATGGTGTCAGAGGAGTTAACGTTTTAAAAAGTTTACGGACGACGGACGACGGACGCCAAGTGATGACAATAGCTCACATGACCCTTTGGGTCAGGTGAGCTAAAAAGGGGTGTTGTATTAAGGAAAAGGGGGCGTGGTATCAAGAAAAGGGGGCGTTGCATTGGGCCATGCTAAATTGTTTTAGATCAAATACTAGGACTTCAAGGTATAGCAGTCATTTCACCAATCAATCAAAAATTTAAAATCTGTGTTATGTTTTCAGGACTGAAAGGAATAGCAGCCCATGGCAGGAATATGGAGAAACTAGACCTGGGCTGGTGTAAAGATATCACAGACGCTGGTATCTGGAGTATCACACAGAACTGTCCTAAACTGAAATATCTAGGTCTTATTAGGTAAGGTTTGGACCATAGAAAACTGTCCTAAACTGAAATATATCTGAGACTAATTAAGTAAGGTTTGGACCACAGAACTGTCCTTAAATGAAATACACATGTATCTAGGATTGATAAGGTAAGGTTTGGACCTTAGAAAAAGGTCTGAATCTTAAATATCGAAGACTTGTTAGGTAAAGTTTTGACAACACAAAACTGATCTAAACAGAAATATTTGAAACTAATTAGGTTTAAAAGGTTCGGACTACAGAAAACTGTCCTTTACCTTTATATCCAGGACTACTTAGGTAGGTTTGGACCACAGAAAACTACATCCTAAACTGAAATAAATGGGACTTATTAGGTAAGGTTTGGACCACAGAAAACTACATCCTGAACTGAAATATCTAGGACTAATTAGGTAAGGTTTGGACCACAGAAAACTGTCCTAAACTGAAATATCTGGGACTAATTAGATAAGGTTTGGACCACAGAAAACTGTCCTAAACTGAAATGTCTAGGACTAATTAGGTAAGGTATGGACCACAGAAAACTGTCCTAAACTGAAATGTCTAGGACTAATTAGGTAAGGTGTGGACCACAGAAATTTGTCCTAAACTGAAATATCTGGGACTAATTAGGTAAGGTGTGGACCACAGAAAACTGTCCTAAACTGAAATATCTGGGACTAATTAGGTAAGGTGTGGACAACAGAAAACTCTCCTAAACTGAAATATCTGGGACTAATTAGGTAAGGTATGGACCACAGAAAACTGTCCTAAACTGATATATCTTGGACTAATAAGGTAAGGTTTGGACCACAGAAAACAGTCCCAAATGAAAACTGTCCTAAACTGAAATATCTGAATTAGGTAAGCATTGTTAGTTTTGCACCACAGAAAACTGTCCCAAACTTAAATACATGTATATGGTTTTAATTACAGTATAAGCTGTTTTTTCTAGGTCGGAAAATTTCAAGTTTCTGTTGAAGAAGTTGGATGATTTAATATTTGTTTAAATATTCATGCAATTTTCAGGATTTATTTAATTTAATAACACTTTATATATACACTTAATTAATTCACATGTTTTATTATATAATATCCTGGTCATTACAAAAAAAACACCACTCGTACAGTAATTTATGTTAAGTGCTTCTCATAAACCATTCATGAGATTGTGGAAAACTAAAATATGACAAACTAATTATGTCCTTAGCTATTTTCTGTTCTGTACAGGGTAATCATTTCCTATGAATGCATTCTTCATTAAACCCTGCATTGTAAGATAGGGGGCCCTATTGCAATAACCTTGTCCTTCCGTCTGTCCATCTGTCTGTCTGTTATTTGTAAACTCTCATAATAGATTTCTCGGCTTTTACTCAAGGAAGCATTATGAGTTGCACTTTGCCAGTTAAAGAATTTAGGATTTGAGAATTACAGGACCGAATCAATTATTTTGAAATATTTTATTAAGATTGTGTTGCAAAAGTTGCTTAAATTCACAGGACCGAACACATTTTTATAGGTTCTGGGCTGTGGGGACTAAATTCCTTGACTGCTTTGCCTCCTCTTTCCATGTCAGTTGCACATTTACTCTTTGGGTTTTTTTTACGGAGGTAGACTATATTTAGGGTCAAAATTAACAATTTTTGTAACTGATCTCTCGGATTCTACTTAAAAGATTAATTTCAAATTTCAATACTGCATCGACTTCTTGTTTTCTTAACCCACTTAGACTTTTTATAGGTCATAAATAAACAATATTTTATAACAGCTTTTACTGCAGTGATTGATTGAATTTTATACAATGCTTTAATATGATGGGTTATATTGTGACTCCTCTTTACAGGAAAGTCAGACATCTATTTCCTATTTTCCCAATGATCAAGTGGAACTATATTAAGCATGACTAAATGCAATCCCTTTTTTTTCTGGGTTTTACTAATTGGAAATCTTGTTTCAATTTATGGTGCATGTTTGGTAGGTGGATGAACATTTTAAATACAAATGTATTTTCATAACAGTTTTCTCAGCAACCTCTAATCACAAGCTATTGATACAGTGTATTTAATATGCATCATCAGTACGGGAAGTCCCATATTCTGAAAATCATTATCAGGTCTGTTGCTCACTTACTTTCTGGTTTACAAACTGGGTCATATCAGGTCTGTTGCTCACTTACTTCCTGTTTTAAAAAATGCACCCAGGTTTTTACTTTGACAGATGTTTTCTTTCTTTCATTGCAGGTGTGACTCTGTTTCTGAGAGAGGTGTTGAAAACATGGTAAAGAAATATCCCAGCATTCAGTTTTCTACATTTTTTATGGAGTCTCGGAAACTTATACAGACTGCAATAGCTAATGGCTTCAAATTCATGGCCGAATCTGAACAAAACAAATGATTCTAATAAAAATTTTATTTATGCCACTTTTTTTTCTTAACTTTTTTAAATGCTGCCACTCGAAGTCTCGAAGTACAATGTATTATTGTAGATTTATTTATTTTCGTGGTTACCAATTTTCGTGGTTTGACAAAAATTGGTAGGTTCGTGGATTCTTAAATTTGTGGTTTTGAAGTCTACAGCATACAGATCAATGTTAAATTTCCTTTCAGTTGTGTATCGAATTTCATGGGTTAAGGCCACCCACGAAAATCACGAAAATTGATACCCCACGAAAAATAATGAAACCACAGTATGTTAAACTCTCTTCATCACTTAATGGGTATATTGGCCTATGGTGTGTTGAGGGCACATTTCTTTGTCTTGTGATCGTACATTGGCCCTATTTGCATGACATACATGGGTCTGTGTTATGGGTGCTGTTTCATGAGTGGGTTTACACAATTCAGTTTGTGTTTTAATTAGTCCTTGTCTTGATTATGACTGAAATATTGTTAACTGGGCATGAAACAAAACAAACTAACAAAATGTTTTTCTTTTCCTTATGTCCATCCTTAAAAAGGTTTCCAGATGATGACATCATCAGATTTTAATGAAATTTTGCACAGCTGTTATATACAATAAAAAAATGGTAAAGATTAATTTCCAAGATCATTTGAAAAATATTTACAGCTGCCACTTTATTAGCCAAAGGCCATGTGAGCTATTGCCATCACTTGGCGTCCGTAGTCGTCGTCGTTAACTTTTCTTCAAACTTCTTCTCCTCTGAAACGGCTGCACAGATTCAAACCAAATTTGGTCTGGTGGTACTTTAGGGTATCCCCCACAGAACTGACGTGGGGATTTTTGATTCGTCGAAAAACATGGCCGCCGTTGCTAAAAATAGACCAGGGGGGTCAGACTACTGTTTTTGGCTTGTAAATCAAAAAGTTTTAGAGATAGATGAAATCTGATGCCACACTACTGCTTCAGCATCAAAAGCTCTACAAAAGTCTCCTTTGAGTCGAAGTTGTCAGATGACCCCTTATGAGAGTTACGGCCCCTTAAAGGTGAAAAATAGCATTTTTTAATGTTTTTGGCCAATAGAATGAAAATTTTTTCAGATAAGAGAGAAGCTGTTGCTTGCTTAAATGTTCAGCTCATTTATCTCTACAAAAGTCTCCATAAGGTCAAAGTTGTCAGATGACCCCTTATAGGGGTTATGGCCCCTTAAAGGCAAAAAATAGAGTTTTTGGCCTATAGAATGAAAACTATTGCAGATAGAGAAAAGTTATTGCTTGCTTAAATGTTCAGCTCATTTAGCTCTACACAAGCTTTCATAGGGTCAAAGTTGTCAGATGACTCCTGATAGGGGTTACGGCCCCTTAAAGGCAAAAAATAGTGTTTTTGGCCTAAAGAAAGAAAACTTTTGCAGATAGAGAAAAGATGTTGCTTGCTTAAATGTTCAGTTTAATTAGCTCTATAAAATCTTCTTTGGGTCAAAGTTGTCAGATGACCCCTTTAAGGGGTTATGGCCCTTTAAAGGTGAAAAATAGTGTTTTTTGCTTTGGAATGAAAACTTTTGCAGAAAGAGAAAAGCTTTTTATTGCTTAAACATTCAGCTCATTTAGCTATATAAAAGTCTTCAAAGGGTTGACATTAAATCCAGGTGAGCGATTCAGGCTCCTGGGAGCCTCTTGTATTTTCAAAATTTTGGCAATGCCTAATTTATGGTCTAAGAAAGTTAACTAATTCCTTTTTTAGCTCACCTGGACCGAAGGTCCATGTGAGCTATTACCATCACTTGGCGTCCGTCGTCGTCGTCTGTCGTCGTCTGTCGTCGTCGTCTGTCGTCTGTTAACAATTTTTCAAAAATCTTCTCCTCTGAAACTACCAAACAGAATTTAATGAAACTTGGTATGAATGATCCTTAGGGTGTCCTGCACCAAACTTGTGTTTTGATTTTTAATCCGTTAAAAAACATGGCCGCCGTTACTAAAAATAGACTAGGGGGGTCAGACTACTGTTTTTGGCTTATAAATCAAAAAGTATAAGAGATAGAGGAAATCTGAGGCCACGCTACTGATTCAGCATCAAAAGCTCTACAAAAGTCTCCATTTGGTCAAAGTTGTCAGATGACCCCTTATAGGGGTTACGGCCCCTTAAAGGTGAAAAATAGCATTTTTTCATGTTTTTGGCCTACAGAATGAAAACTATTGCAGATAGAGATTAGCTGTTGCTTGCTTAAATGTTCAGCTCATTTAACTCTACAAAAGTCTCCATAGGGTCGAAGTTGTCAGATGACCCCTTATAGGGGTTACGGCCCCTTAAAGTTGAAAAATAGCCATTTTTCATGTTTTTGGCCTACAGAATGAAAACTATTGCAGATAGAGATTAGCTGTTGCTTGCTTAAATGTTTAGCTCATTTAGCTCTACGAAAGTCTCCATAGGGTCGAAGTTGGCAGATGACCCCTTATAGGGGTTACGGCCCCTGAAAAATAGCGATTTTTCATGTTTTTGGCCTACAGAATGAAAACTATTGCAGATAGAGATTAGCTGTTGCTTGCTTAAATGTTCAGCTCATTTAGCTTTACAAAATTCTCCATAGGGTTGAAGTTGTCAGATGATCCCTTATAGGGGTTACGGCCCCTGAAAAATAGCCATTTTTCATGTTTTTGGCCTACAGAATGAAAACTATTGCAGATAGAGATTAGCTGTTGGTTGCTTAAATGTTCAGCTCATTTAGCTCTACAAAAGTCTTCATAGGGTCGAAGTTGTCAGATGACTCCTTATAGGGGTTATGGCCCCTTATAGGTGAAAAATGGTGTTTTTGGCCTATAGAATGAAAACTATTGCAGGTAGAGAAAAGCTGTTGCTTGCTTAAATGTTCAGCTCATTTAGCTCTACAAAAGTATAGGGTCAACATCAAGACCAGGTGAGCGATTCAGGCTCCTGGGAGCCTCTTGTTAGCTCACCTGGCCAAAGGCCATGTGAGCTATTGCCATCACTTGGCGTCCGTCGTCGTCGTCCGTCGTCGAGTCCGTCGTCGTCCGTCGTCGTCGTCGTCGTTAACTTTTCTTCAAACTTCTTCTCCTCTGAAACGGCTGCACAGATTCAAACCAAATTTGGTCTGGTGGTACTTTAGGGTATCCCCCACAGAACTGATGTGGGGATTTTTGATTCGTCGAAAAACATGGCCGCCGTTGCTAAAAATAGACCAGGGGGGGTCAGACTACTGTTTTTGGCTTGTAAATCAAAAAGTATAAGAGATAGATGAAATCTGATGCCACGCTACTGATTCAGCATCAAAAGCTCTACAAAAGTCTTCATTGAGTCGAAGTTGTCAGATGACCCCTTATAGGAGTTACGGCCCCTTAAAGGTGAAAAATAGCATTTTTTCATGTTTTTGGCCTATGGAATGAAAACTATTGCAGATAGAGAGAAGCTGTTGCTTGCTTAAATGTTCAGCTCATTTAGCTCTACAAAAGTCTCCATAAGGTCAAAGTTGTCAGATGACCCCTTATAGAGGTTATGGCCCCTTAAAGGCAAAAAATAGAGTTTTTGGCCTATAGAATGAAAACTATTGCAGATAGAGAAAAGCTGTTGCTTGCTTAAATGTTCAGCTCATTTAGCTCTACAAAAGCCCCCATAGGGTCGAAGTTGTCAGATGACCCCTTATAGGGGTTATGGCCCCTTAAAGGCAAAAAATAGTGTTTTTGGCCTATAGAATGAAAACTATTGCAGATAGAGAAAAGCTGTTGCTTGCTTAAATGTTTAGCTCATTTAGCTCTACAAAAGTCTCCATAGGGTCAAAGTTGTCAGATGACCCCTTATAGGGGTTATGGCCCCTTAAAGGCAAAAAATAGAGTTTTTGGCCTATAGAATGAAAACTATTGCAGATAGAGAAAAGCTGTTGCTTGCTTAAATGTTCAGCTCATTTAGCTCTACAAAAGTTTCCATAGGGTCAAAGTTGCCAGATTACCCCTTATAGTGGTTACGGCCCCTTAAAGGCAAAAAAATAGTGTCTTGGCCTAAAGAAAGAAAACTTTTGCAGATAGAGAAAAGATGTTGCTTGCTTAAATGTTCAGCTTAATTAGCTCTACAAAAGTCTTTTAGGGTCGAAGTTGTCAGATGATCCCTTTAAGGGGTTATGGCCCTTTAAAGGTGAAAAATAGTGTTTTTTGCTTTGGAATGAAAACTATTGCAGGTAGAGAAAAGCTTTTTATTGCTTAAACATTCAGCTCATTTAGCTATACAAAAGTCTTCAAAGGGTTGACATTAAGACCAGGTGAGCGATTCAGGCTCCTGGGAGCCTCTTGTAACTGAGTTAAATGAATGTTTCCTGTCACTAAGAAACCTTGATGTTACAATGTTATAAATATGGTGGCAGGGTATCATCTCAGCACAAAAATTTACAATAAAAGAGACAACTTTTAATTTTCAAATTATTAATTTCTCTAAACTTGAAAACAACATGCTTACTTCACCTGCTTACAGTGTTTATATTTTACAACTTATTAAATATTCTAGGCGTCAGATCTTTATGATTTCGATGAATTAAATTAGGGTTTTTTTTTGGTCTGTCACCATGTCATCTGACCTTGACCTCATTTTTAGCTCACCTGACCCAAAGGGTCATGTGAGATATTGTCATCATCAGGCGTCCGTCGTCCGTCGTCTGTCATTAACTTTTCTTCAAAGATCTTCTCTGAAACCACTGATGGGATTGCTTTGAAACTTTGTATACTTGATCTTTTGAATGTCCTCTACCAACTTTGTAAAATTTATGCATGCCAACCAACCAAGATGGCCACTGTTGCTTAAAATAGAACAGGGGGGTCAGACCATTGTTTTTTAGCTCACCTTGACGGAAGGTCCATGTGAGCTATTACCATCACTTGGCGACCGTAGTCGTCGTCCGTTAACATTTTTTTTAAAATCTTCTCCTCTGAAACTACAAAAGACTCCATTTGGTCGAAGTTGTCAGATGTTCTCTTATAGGGGTTACAGCCCCTTTAAGGTGAAAAAAACACCATTTTTTTCATGTTTTTGGCCCATAGAATGAAAACTATTGCAGATGAAGAATAGCTATTGCTTTATTTAATGTTCAGCTCATTTGGCTCTACAAAAGTCCCCATAGGGTCAAAGTTGTCAGATGTCGAGCCCTAATAGGGATTACAGTCCCTTAAAGGTGAAAAATAGTGTTTTTGTCTTATAGAATGAAAACTATTGCAGATAGAGAAAAGCTGTTGCTTGCCGAAATGTTCAGCTCGTTTAGCTCTACAAAAGTCTCCATGCACAGCGAGGCGCTGTTGCTTGCTTAAATGTTCAGTTCATTAAGCTCTACAGAGGTCTCAATAGGGTCGAAGTTGTCAGATGACCCCTTATAGGAATTGAAACCCCTAAAATAACGTTTTCATGCTTTTGGCCTATAGAATGAAAACTATAGCAGATAGAGAAAAGCTGTTGCTTGCTTAAATGCTTATTTAGCTCTACAAAATTCTTTGTAGGGTCGACATCAAGACCAAGTGAGCCATTCATGCTCCTGGGAGCCTCTTTTTTCATGTTTGTTGTACTAAATTCATATTTCAATGATACTATTTTAAGAACGATATAAAAATATTTATAATGATAAAACCAATTCTAGATTTTTATTTCGTCATGTGGATCCCTGAGTCCGTCGTCCTGGTACGTCACAAAAATGTCTGTGTACATCCTCTTGATATTTGGCATGTAGCTTCCTCTTACAGTATACTTTATGGTGCTCAGCTTATGCCCGTTACTCATCTATTGGTTCAAAGGACAAGTTGCAATAAGGGGCATGTTTGGCCCCCTAAATTAAGGGGAAAAATATATATATATCAAAAGTATCATAAAAGTTTCAAATAAGGTTTTTGACCTTTGTAACTATAGTTATATTGTTTTTGATTACTCTGGTTTTTATTTTATGGAGACCTTTGATAGGACAAAACTAACCAAATTCAAGAAAAATGCTATTTGCATGCTTATTTTGTTATTTTAAATTGTCAGCGACAACGTAGACCATTGATTTCTCAATTGATTTAGAATCATTTCAATGTGAGATTTAAATTACATAAACAATAACTGTGGTCATCTGAGAATTAAAATATTATCCTTAATTTTGCTTTTTCGGCCAATTTGGCAAAAAATGTAAACATTTGTCTTGTATGACATGGCATTTCAAGGAAATAACATTTGACATTCTTTAAAATTGAGTTGTACGTGTAAGAGATAATTTCTTCCGGGTGTGATATTCAATAACCTGTGATATTTCTTCCAGGTCCGTACTGGGTTTTAAGGGGACAATATTTTATGGATAATATTTCATAACTACATGATTTGACATATTATTAAATAATATCCAGCTTTATTCCGTAAATAATGCATTTAATAATGACTTAGGAAGATATTTCATGGGGGAAGAAATAAACCGTTACATTGATAAATAAAGAACTATAGAACTTTTCTCTATGTTAACGCTCAACTTTTCAGTCTTACAGGGAGGGGGGGCAAAAATGGCCTTACCGTTCCTTGTCCTTGATATTTCATTGGGGTTTAAAATACTTTGCCAAAAAATGCATGTATGTACGAGAGCCATTATAAGAAGTAAAGAAGTAACAAAAGCAAACATACATTAACACAGAAATTAACATTTCAGTTTCTACAGCTTATCCATTTTATTCCCATGAAATTTCGAATTTTATGATTGAAAACTGCAAAAGGTCATCACATTTCTTAATAACACACCATTTTAACTTTAGGACAGCTCTAGATTTGTCTACTATGCATGAACAAATTGAACTCGTTATGAAATTTTAAGATATAGTTATAAAGAATTGAAAAAGCAAATGAAAAAGAGGGACTCATTAAACGAAGTTACGATAAGAAAATTAAACAAATGGTACAACATGTATATGCATATCAAGAATGATTGAGTGACTGAGTGGTGTGGTTCACAGCCCTTTTAGATCCACCTCGACGATACAGGTCAGTATGGCGCGGTATTAGCGTCAAAATTAAAAAGTTCTGCCTAGCCTTAAATAAAGTTATGCCTAGCCTTAACTTTAGTTTTGCCTAGTCAGGGTGGTTTATATTGATTCAATGGCGAACGAAACCGGAGTATTTAGAGAAAAACCATCGACCTTATTCGTCCATTATAAGTCTAAACATCTACTGGTGTGCAAGTCTCGTATATCTAAAATAAGAATGCTTGTACCAAACTTATACTGAAAGAAATAAACAAGTACACCATTAACACGTGCAGCTCTACCCTATGAATAAGTTAAAAACATCATGAATAGATTTATAGTGGAAGAAGAAAATACATAAGATATTGCCGAATAAGCTTATCCATTGTTACAAAATACAACTGTGAACATTACTCCAGTCAATGTCATAAAAAGAAAAAAACCTCCAATTTGTTAAATAGACTTCGATGTTCTATTACATGTATAAGTTTTATCATACAAAATCAGTGATATTTGCTATTCATAGACGATATTGAGATGTGGAATAAGTGTACGCGACACAACAAACATAAACAAACAGCAATTCAAAAAATCACAACGGAAAACAGCAAGCAGTCTTCAACATGACCATAGGTCACTGCTTACCGTCTTGCATTGGCCCAAGACTTATAATACAATACAAAAGTATCAAAACCAATCCCCAAATCATCAACGAAAGACCCAATTCTTTTTTTTTTTTTTTTTTTTTTTTTTCCATTTTACAAAATTTTATTTTACTATAGCTGTGAACAATTATATTTCTTGCTACAGCTTTTGCAAGAAATATACCCAGTAATATTAATGTCTACATAAGCAGGGTATTATATAGACAAACTTATATAATCGTTGGTTAGTAATATTACATACAAATGAGATATATATATAAAAATATATCCTTAGTAAGAAAACAAGAACACATTCTCAGAAAAAAAAAACGATCTCTTTGTATATACTTTACCATTTTCTAAATTATATAATTGAAGGGTGTTAAGTTAAAAAAAGATTTTAACACGCATCAATGAGCGGGTATTTAAATATACCGCCACGTGCGTGTGTAACATAAACAAGGGAAAGTGGTGGTAGATGTATACTAAATACATGTATTTTATTTAACGGATATAATAATTCTTATCATGTAAGTATTACATTCCATATGAATTTGGTTTAAACCATTGGATATTTTCTAGATATTTGATAAAATATTTCTAATAGGAATATCAATGAATTTCGATCCAGTATGATTGAGCATGAGATTAAGATTTTCCTTTAATTCTCTTTTATAGGCATTGATGAGGTAGTTGGCATTTACAGCTAAATTTTCGTATTTTATTTTATTTCTCGCTTTCCATACGACCCATTTAAGAATTGCGATAAAAATATCTCCTATGTGATTTTGAATATTTTCCTTATTATAGAATCCAATCAATACATTTTGCTCTTCAAGAATAATATTTGACATGGTATGGATTTTAGCAATAACGTTTTGTGCATATTGTACAATAGGATACACTTGTTTACAATAATAGAACAAATGTTTTTGTGTTTCAAAGTGATTCTTGCATAAATGACACAATCCACCAGTGTTAGAAATGCCTATTTGTTTTAATCGAAATTCAGTGTACACAATATTATGTACGGATTTATAATGAAATTCTGATATTTTATTTTTAATTCCAAGTTTAAATATATTTCCCCAGATCTTTTTCCATATTATTTCTTGTTCGTAGTCTCTCTCCCATTTATCTTCACATTTAGGTTTTGTTTTATCGTTTAGCACTTCTTGTATGTCTTTACATTTGATGTCATTCGTGGGGATACGCTTGCCCGAGCGCGATAAAATATAGAGATCTTCAAGCCGAATGCTCGACATTTGAATATCATCTACATTTGGAATATTGCCCCTAAGTTTTTGAATATAATCTTTTGGTATTGCAGCTTTTATTTGCGAAAACTCAGAGATACAATTCTTGACATAAAACAGTTAACACAGAATGACAAGGACAAACAAAGGCTTTTGCAAAGTTTCCTGGCTTAGGACAGGCACATATAAAATGTGGCGGGGTTAAACTAGTTTTTTGGATCCAACCTTCCCCCTATTGATAAGCTTGCACAAAGCTACATATAAAACACACTGTAAAACTCAATCGACAAAAGTTCAATTCAACAAGAGAGAACCTAAGACAAAATACTGTACGAAAACAACAAGACAAAGAGGAACTCTCTTGAGAACACTCGAAGACTGACAACTAGCTAAGAAACATTTATCGATTGATGTAAAAGAATCAAATACATCAGTTCTAAATCCGACACCCCACGTCAAAACAATGAATGATTAAGAGTTGTATCACCATACAGGACCGACATACTTGATCGCTGTGGTGCTTATAAATAATACAGTGGATACAAAGTGAAAATTTAACGTTTTAAAGTTACTATCAAGCTATCAATATTTCTGCCAAAACATACCAAATGCAAAGATTTTACTAAAAAATTGAATTCGTATCCTTTTTTCAAAAGGTTTTTAAGCCAGTTTTTAATTTCCATAAGGCTGTTTTTGAAATATTGTGCTTTATAAACTACATTGCTATAAAAATCAGGATGAGATATTCCTTTAACAACCATATTTATGTGCAAATTTTGTATAAGATTTGACTAATTTGTGGTAACGGTAACCTTGTTTTAGCAATTTTTCTGTAATAAAACGGTTTTTATCATTAAAATCAGACACATCACTGCAAATGCGAGCATACCTGACTAATTGTGAAATGTATACCCCGTAAGCTGGCGCTAATGGTACGTCTCCTTCAAGAAACGGAAAATTAACTACATTATTATTTTTTTCTGGTCATCATGAATACAGTACGCAAAGACCGACGATTTCCTTCTATGCTATACCAATGACATGAGTTGCTGACAATTTCACTGGAGTTATAATAGAGTCCATTTAAATCTGAAAAAGTACAGGCATTGATCCACCATCCACCAGAGTGATAGTTAGGGTTACAGCGGCCTACCCACGCGTCATTATCCTGATCCCGTGTGCTGAACTGTTGCCCTGAACTATATCCTAAACTGTTACCTGAAAATATACATATAACGTTTATTATTTATCTACAACTTACAATAATGAAAATTAAAGACTCTAATAATGGACAAAGTATACATGATATCCTTTCTCTGATCTATATTTATGGTTTATTCAGACAATTCAGTTCCTCCTGACCATCATAAATACAGAATGCAAGTAGTAAGTGTGTTTATAAAATTTGTTTCTGAGACTGTTTCATGTTGTTGTGTCTGGTTTACTATAAAATCGTCTGTTTGTATGTAAAATTTATGTCTGTTTTTTGAATTTTCATGTTTGATTTTAAAACTAATGTCCGTTTTGTGTGTTTTTTTGTCTGTTTTTAAAAACGCCTGTTTTTGAATTTGGTGTCTGTTTTATAAATTTACCTCTGTTTTTAAAATTTTTGTCTGTTTTTTTTTTCATATTTTGTCTGTTTTACTGAATTGTCTGTCTGTTAGTAAAATTAATGTCTGTTTTTGTATTTTTTTGTCCGTTTTTAAAATTTTTGTCTGTTTTCATATTTTGTCTGTTTTACAGAATCGTCTGTCTGTTAGTAAAATTTATGTCTGTTTTTAAAATTTGTGTCTGTTTTCAGTTTATCGTCTGTTTTTCATTATTTTGTTAATTTTTGCCCGAATGGCTGCCCATACACTAGACTATATAATCCAAAATATAGCTACAGTTAAAATTCTTTGATGCGAATGATTTTAATTTTCAAGGGTAGAAATTTTCCAACATAAGAGTTAAGGTCATTGTCAAAGAGACCTTAAACAAAATAATTGAAATTACCTGCCGTTCCACTATATCCTTCAACATAAAGTCGGTATTTATCTGTACCATTATTAACCCGGAAGTTTACATAACGCGCATGCCACCAAACTCTGTTCCATGTCTCCATCAATATCAGTAGCTCGTTTGTCCCAGAATTTGTTAGAGTGCTCAGAGCATCGTTTCCTATAACAAAAAAGTACCTTTTTAGCGTTAGTTCTGATTTTTTTTCGTTATTCGAACATGTACTTGACGATAATTTGAGGTTTTCTTTGGATTGATACTTAGTCCCCTGTCACAACGCAACGTAGGGACCTCGTTCCGGTGTCCGTCCGTCACTTTTTGAGAGCAGAACTCCTCTATGACTGTTTAACAGATTTGATGAAACTTGTCATGATATGTAGTTGCTCGACTAGTTTTAAACGAGTTATGGAACTTGATCGACTTTGTTACTTCAGGTCATCGGAACATTTTTTGAGCTTAACTCCTTTGAGACTACGCAATGGACTTTCACAGCGCATTTAAGGCAGAACATGACTGTATTGGGCCATAAAACTTGTTCCGTCAACCAGATGTGAAATAAGACCTGTCAAGATCAATTAAATAATATATATATGTGAAATTTATAGATATTTGTGTTATTTTTATATGGGGCGAAATATCTTAGGGACGATAGGGACGAAATCCTGGGCCGAAAGTTTCAACTTAAAAGTTCTAGGGCAAGCCGGGGTCACAGCTTCAAAATTTTTATCTAAAAACGATTGCCATATTACATTCTAACGTAATATTGCCGTGCAAACAGTGTGTTTGGTAGACAAATAATATGATTAGCATAAATGGTCACCAGGTAGGCTCGGACTCGCTAATTTGAACAATAAATTCTCATTTTTTTCAAAATTGTATGTGCAAAAGATCAAGGCACGGCAATATTTCGTTAGAATATAATATGACAATCGTTTTAAGATAAAAATTTTGAAGCTGTGACCCCGGCTTGCCCCAGAACTTTTGAGTCAAAACTTTCGTCCCAGGATTTCGCCCCTTTCGTCCCTAAATCATTTTGGCCCATGTCAATATAACTCAAATACCTAAAACTTTCACATAAATTACTTCATTGATTTTGATGAATTATATTTTACATCTGGTTGATAGAACAAGTTCTATGGCCGAATACAGTCATATTCTACCTTAAATGCGCTGTGTTGATGAAATTTAGAAGGATTATTTGTCATAATATGTAGGTTATCATATCGCAATACCATGTTGATTCTTAAATTTTTTGCGAATTTTCAAGTTTAATGAGGCGGCAGGGGCATTGGCAACGTGAAGCAATCTTGTTAATTTTGTAATTCGTTTAACAATGCATATCTTATTTTAATCCTACAAACTAAGAAACATGCCAAAAATAAAGTTTTAGAATCATTAATTCATCATTGATGGCAATAGTGTTTCTTTCGTAACGCAGTTCGCCACTTTTTATCTGTCGTAAGGATGTCCGAATGATTCACATCTTAAAAACAAAATCTTATACAATAGGCTTCGTTAATCATTTAGCTATACAAAAGTCATTAGTCAAGTCATTTTTTCAGGCGTAGCAAAATTTATTGCCTGGAACTTGTTAATTTTGATTATTCGTTTAAATATTAATACCCTCGAAAATTAATTTATTAATTTCATAGATATATGTATTGATTTCGGTTAGAGTCAATAACTGATATTAAAGTTCCATTGATTTGTATGATAATACGAAACTGAAGGCTTCAGATGAAATGGATTATTTGGACCAAGATGAATCTGAATGGTTAAAACCTGCTTTAGATAATTAAATGAAATAAAACGTTCTGATAATATGTTTACAATTTGTGTTATTTTTCAATTAATGAAATTTTTAATGACGTGGGGCTCCTATTGAGCAATGATATCAATTAAATCATTTAAATTTTTTCCCTGCCATATGATTTTTTATTGAGGAAACATTTAAATGAAATTTATTTATAAGAAACTAGAATGGCGGTATTCCATGGAAGACGTATGTCGCCTGCGTCTTAAAACATTCGGTTATCAGGAAGTAGCAATTTTTCGGGCATAAAATTGCTTTACACCTTATAGTACTACAGGGTGAAGCTACACTCGAATATCAAGAGGTTGTGACATGTTGTTGCCCAGAAAACTACGACAAAAATTTTGCATATATATGGTCATAATACATAAAGACTTGAGTATTCGGTAAACAGGAAGTAACATTTTTTTGGACATGAAATTGCTCAACATCTTATAGCACCATTGGATGGAGCTACATGCCAAATATCAAAATGCAGTGGCATATAGTTACCCAGAAAACAGTGACGAAAATTTTGCATATTTATGGTCATATTTGATAGTTATTTTTGCTTGTGAATTTGTATTGAAGACATGTGCCATTACACAAATATGGATTGTCATTTACTCAGGATGACTACAAAATCAAATCTGTCCCTCTTTACCGAATTGAACGTGCAACTTTTGTAAACGCTAAAGGTGTGATTCTTCAAGCCGGAACTGCTTTGTTTTTTTAAAGTTTACTCTCATTGCGACTTTCATTACATGTTGTGGTGTTATACGTGTGCTGTATAGTTGTTTTTGTGTTGTCTGTTTCGTTCGTGTGTGTTGGTTTTCGCTTTGCCCATTCTAAATTTTTGATCGTTTGACATTCGAATGTCCCATCTGCACCGGTGTTATTAACTAAGCTTACCAATCCAGTATTCGCTTGAAGGGTCGCCAAATCCTTCCACGTAGTCATTCCAATCTCTATGAAAGTCTACAGAGCCGTCAGACCTTCGCTGGAATACCTATAACAGACAGGTGTTTTAGAAAAAAAAGCAAACAAGCACCAATGGGGCATTCGAATGTCAAAAGTCCGAAAGGGCAACGGCGAAACCGATAAAAAAGATTAAGAACAACACGAAAAAACACAAAATCAACCGATCGGAAATCAACAACGCGAACTCAAGTCGTAACAAGAGTAAACTTAGGTGCTCGGAAGAGAATGCAATTTCTGCCTGCTATAGCACACCCGTCGTTTAAATTTCAAATGCAGGAGTTAAGATGATATTGTCTCGCTAATTGCCTCATCTTTATGAACAGATTAATTCATATACATATTTAACCAATAGTGTTAATCTATGCCCCCTTCGTTGTGGGGTCGTAAGGGTGTGCCACATTGGTGGTGGAGGTAGCGTCAATCATTTGTTGATCCAGAAGAGTACGAAAGAAACCATAGGGATTCCAATTGGCGCTAATTGTACACATTTGCTTGCTGATTTGTTTCTTTATTCATATGAAGCAGACTTCTTACAATCTTTTCTTGGCAAAAAAAGATCGTAGAATAGCCCCAACTTTCCTTAATATCGATGGTGTCACTAAACAGTTCTCGTTTTGGTGACTTTCTCCATTTTACATGTCCTCAGGAACTAGGGATAAGGGACACTGCAGATTCTTAGATGTCTGCTTCATATTTAGATCTACATCTTGAAATACTTGTAGACTCTCAAGAAAAACTTTCAACAAAGCTGTATGACAAAACTAAATGACTTCCCAATCGTCAATTTTCCCTTCTTGTGTAGCAACATTCCGTCTGCTTAGCATTATGGAGTTTACGTAACTCAGATGAATTATTTTTGCAGAGATTGTGAGACTTACACATCGATTTACTTGGCAGAACGTCATATCTGACACAACAACTGCTTACACAAGGCTATGTAGCTCCTCAGTTGCCGTCTTCACTCAAGACATCAAATGCTTGTAGACAAATATGGGATTTCGACTTGTCTTATGATTGAAGATGTTGGTTTGTCATAGGGTTTCGTTTAATCTTTCTAATCGGATTTGTTTCATTAATTCGACTGTTTGAATGAGGTGTGCTATAGCAAGCAAGAACTGCGTACCTTTCCGGAGCACATGGGGTCTGTTTTGTTACGACTAGAGTTCGCGTTGTTATTTGATATTCAGTAGTTTTTGTGTTTCCGTGTTTTATATGTTGTCTGTTTTTTTTTGGTCCTCCTGTTCTCGTTGGTGTTTGTTGGTTTAATCAATCCTATCCGACTTTTGACAGTGGTTCCTCTGCTTCTTTAAGTATGTACACAAATAATTGGAATAATAGGTTATAACTACATGTTTATGTTATAGATATTCTCATATTTTCAAATACAGCTTTAAATGTAGTTTCGGCATAATAAAACAATTTTTAAAATCGAAAAGAAGAAAACAGAAAATAAAAAAAACCAAAATAGACCTACCGTCCATCCTCCTCCTTCTGTTTCTAGGTCACACCAAACTGTTACCTGGTTATCACCTATTGTTATAGAATACAGTCCAGAAGTTGTGTGCCCCTGCGATTGGACACCAACACAGTCTGAAAAGATAATACATTCCCAATGAGAATGAAAAAAAAACTTACAAAATGAAAATACTTTTCGTTTTATCAAATCGTACGTTTACATGCAATGAACATTATTTTATGACACTCTTATATTGTAAATGGATTGATCTTAAAACTTATATGACAGTGAACAAGAATTAAATGGAAAAAAAGAAAATAGTACCTAATGTCAAATCCAAGTGAATCCATCCCATTTCATTTGATCCAGTCGGTGTTTGTTGAATAAAATCTTTGTAAAACAACCGACACCTGTTATCAAGTTTGTTGTGGGAGACCGATCTACAATCAACGCTATCAGAGCATAACATCATACAGTTGATCATACCATCACTGACGATCTCACTAATAACATGACTGTTTTCATTGATGTCTTCAAAAGCAGAATTTATTATGCCTCTTTTTACCATACCATTTGATGCAATACAAACGTACAGATGTACCCACATAAAAAGAACGTCTAGAATACAACACAGCATTTTTACTTCTTGAATCGCTGTTACGGCATATCTCTACAACTACACAAACAAATCCCTGTCTGCTTTTCGTATGATTTTTCCAGCTTTACTTTTTCATGTTTTTTTGTTAAATATGAATTAGTTTTCATTAAGAAAAGCCCAATATTAGTAGAAGCTTATAATTCATTAATGCGTGAGTCAAAAATAGAACAGCTATGATTTTATCAATTATCTTTCATCCTTTAGTACTTCAAAGGTCATTAACCATAATAAAACCAAATTGGTAAAATTAATTATAAATAATTTAATATTACCAAGCGACATGAGCGATGAACTATAAACAAAAACAATAAAAAAATTATCAAAACTTTCTATCAATAATGTTATTATCTTTATTTACATGACTTACATGAAATATGTAGGAAATTCTAAATGTGAATTTTCCTAATATCCGGAACTATGAATAAGTTATACTATCCATGATATAAGATAAAATGTAATGCACATGGTCGATATCCTCGGTGCTGGATTTGGCTTCCTTGTTCGAACGTTTTGGTTTTGAGTACTTTTCGTTTTCAACTGTTTTGGAATTTGACCTTCCAATGTTTTGATTTAAATGCTACTGATGAGAGGTTACTCCTTGAAATATCGATATATAGCATATCCAAATTAACCGTTTATACCCGTATTTTGGTATTTGTAATTTTGAAACCACTGGGCGATAACCGCTGCTGGTGGACCAGAGGTCCCCGAGGGTAATCACAAGCCTGGTAGTCAGACTTGTCTGACACGATTTACCATAAAATTTCTATATTTGTGTCACTGAAATTTCCAATTTTTAAATTCAAAATTGTTTAAAACACCAGGTTTCTTTCCTTGTAATGCACTTGCTCGATATCCTCGGTGCTGGATTTGGCTTCCTTGTTCGAACGTTTTGGTTTGAGTACTTTTCGTTTTCAACTGTTTTGGAATTTGACCTTCCAATGTTTTGATTTAAATGCTACTGATGAGAGGTTACTCCTTGAAATATCGATATATAGCATATTCAAATTAACCGTTTATACCCGTATTTTGGTATTTGTAATTATAAAACAATCTTGTTTTAATGTAATTAATTTTCATCTGAATTACGAAATTGTTAAGAAGCAAAGAGGCACCAAAAGGGCATCCTAGGTTCAAGAAACACAAATCACACACACAAAAACACATAATAAACTGAACAGAAATCAACTACGCAAACTCAAGTCTTAACAACAGTGATTTCGGGCGCTTCTGAAGAGTTAACAGTGAATGCTTGCTATAGCACGTCAGTCGCAACGCGCTGAATTTCCAAGTCAGTGTGTCGTTCGAGTAAATGAAGACAAAAAAAAAATCTATGACACACCAACATCTGCACATTAGTCTCCATATGGTCAAAGTTAACAGATGATCCCTTCATTGCTTTTCAAAGGTAAAAACCCTACATTTTTCATGTTTTTAATCAAAGTGCAAAGTATTGTAGATTTAGCAACTGTCGTTGCTTAAAAAATTTAGTTAGTAATTACAAGCTTAGTAAAAATTTCACAGTCCTAAGAAATGCAAACAATTGTTGATCAGGCAAGCTGTGGCTTTCTTAAAAATTTAGCTAATTATCCTCTTCAAAAGTTTCATAGTATACACAACTCATTAAAGAGACCCTTATCGATCAAGGACTAGGTGATCTTTTCAAGTCTCTGGGAGAATTGTTTTTGTTATTACTACTATATTAACAAAAACGACAGCTATCAAAAGAGTAATTGTAATGGTCAAACAGTGTTGAGGACAGGTTTGAGATAGTACACAAATATACTCATAGCAATGTAGCCTTGCTGAAATTAAAAACATCGAAATCCTGTTGATACATTTTGATCACTTCCCTTTCGAGTTCGGGTGTGTAGTATTTACGTATTTTGTCTTCAGCATGAGTCGGATGACGTATGGTATATTCTTTTAACCATTTCTGTGTCTTGGATGAAAAAGCTCCAATCTTTGTAAGGAGCATCTTAGTAAATTCTATCAAATTCTCCATTTAACCAACTAACATGGTTTTGATAAATAGGTTGGACTCATAACTTGTGTTTCCCAGTGGCCATTTTTACACCATTTTGTCACATTAATCTCCAAACGATAAAATCCGAATTTTACAAAATTTAATGTCAAAATGAGACTTTTCAATTATGTGAAGGTAAGCTGACAGAAACCGTTCTCTTGGTTCCCTTACAAAAACGGCCTTAGTCCAAGAATTGCTTTACATCATCCGTGTTACATCCACGTCATTGTAATCATAGAATGATTTAAAGAAGGTATCAATGGGGTATCTGAATGTCAAAAGTCCGAAAGGACAGAGACAAAACCAGTAAACACCAACAAGAACGGGACAAAAACAGACAACATGTAAAACATGGAAACACAAAATACTGAATATCAATTAACAACGCGAACTCCAGTCGAAACAAGAGTGAACTCAGGTGCTCCGGAAGAGTAAGCAGTTCCTGCTTGATAAAGCACACCCGTCGCGTTGCCAATAGTTCATTCAGCGTGTCAAATCCGGTAAAACAAAACAAAACCCTACGGCAAACCAGCATCTACACTCACCTGAGAGATCGAAATCCCATATTTGTCTATAATACAAATGACAACAAAGTTCAAATAAGTGCAAGATGTCTTCTGTAAAATTTCTTGAGTGAAGACAGCAACCGAGGAGCAACATAACCCTGTGTGAGTAATTTTTGCGTCAGACGTGTCGTTCTGCTAAGGAAATTGATGTAAGTCCTTCATGATCTGGAGTAACGATTCAATTGAGATACGTAAACTCCATAAGCTGGAGCGGTCGGAATGTTTGCTACATAAGAAGGGAAAATTGACCATTGGAAATTTGAAGTCATCACGTTTGTCATAGAGCCTTGTTGAAAGTCTTCCTTGGGAGTCAATTTCGAGATGTAGATCTAAATATGAAGCAGACTTCCTAGAATCCGTCGTGTCCTTATCTCTAGTGGATATATGAGATGGAGAAAGTCACTAAATCGTGAATCGTTTAGTTAAAGAACATCATCAATATAACGGAACATGAGGTTGAAAGAGAGAGCTAGTCTACGGTCTTTTTTTGACTAGAAGAGATTGTAAGAAGTCTGCTACATATGAATGAAGAAACAAATCAGCAAGCAAAGGTGAACAATTAGTGCCCATTGGAATCCCTATTGTTTGCTGAAAAACACGTCCACCAAACTGAACAAATATGATGTCAATAAGAAAGTTGAGCATGTTGATTATTTGTTCTTCTGTAATTTTGTTCTTTTTCTTAGACTCGTTGATGGCAAAGTAAGTCTTGTTATAATCGACTACTAGATATTTGTATCTGCATTTTCCATTCTTTTTGAAAAAGCTGCGTTTAATCAGCTGTGCCAATCGCGATTTCAGTTGTTCATGTGGAATAGAAGTGTTCAGTGTGGAGAAATCGAAAGGTTTGATGCTGATACAAGATAAAACTTATTAAGAGTTAAGAATCTCCATCAGTTCTTTCGAATTATTCAGGTTCCATATTATATTGACACTATTTCTTTATTCCCCGAGGTTAACCCGCTCCAGCAACAACACTTTTATGTTAGAGAACACATCAAAGCTTTAAATTATCCGTTTAAATTTCAAAATTGTTTAAACCCTAAGTTTCTTCCTACTCCAGACATAGGTTGATCTTCTTAGTAATAATTTGGTCCCCCAGTTTGGTATTTTTGGTTTTACTGTTGTATGCTCTTCATCATCATAAAGTGTTTGGCATTTTTAATATTTTTGGTAGAGCGCCTCTGATGAGTCTCGAATAGACGAAACGCGCGTCAGGCGTAGCAAAATGTATTGTCTGGAACTTTGTTGTCATTTGTATCTCGAATAACAACAAGCCTAATATTTCTTGAGGCCGGATTTTATTGCCGTAAATATTAAAGTCAACAGAACTGAAAGAGGCTTAGCTGTATATTTGGGTGACCCTACAATGAAGCGCTGTTTGTATGGATTTTAATGTTGGAATGTCATCATTATTGCCACCAACAGAAAGTCCGAAGGAGGAAATGACAGATTTGTGATTGTCAATGATTTTCTCCTTAGACAGTGTTGTAACCGTGTATGTGATTAAGATTGCTCTTGTCTAGGTGGTGGACAATGTATTCTTTGCCATCTGTTGACTTGTTCTGCATTTGACGGAGAAGATATATCAAGTACGTGCTGACAACTTTTGAATTCCAAAACAACACTAGCTTATACTTTGGTACCACCAAGGGCGACACTCTAAAGGTATCCCCACGTAGTTGAGATATCACGTTTTTATTAATCTGTGGAAGGTCTTCGTCTGACTCTGATAATAAGATATCGAGACAATCTACTAAAGTTTTTTTTTCGTTGATAAATTGTTTATCCGTAGACAAGACAAATCTAAAAAAGTAAAGTAATACAAAGACAATTTTTATAAGGCTAATCACGCACTGAAAAAAAGTTTAAAATAAGATGTCGTATTTTAAAGTTTCGACGAAGTAATTACGATCTAACAATAGAAATAGGTCACTATAAAAGTAATTTTTCAACTCTGCATGAATTTTTCAAACTGGAATTTCAAACTATGAGCTAGAATCATTAAAATAAACATCCTCCCCAAAAATATATTTAGATCAAGTTCTACATGTATAAAAAAGCTCAATTAAAATAATAAGAAGAAAAATAAATCGATGCGTTTAGGTAGGAACGATTGCACATAGTGTTATAAACGAACAGCTGGAGAAAATAGTGAACGACCAGATACACAAAGCGGAATGGACAGAAAACCGAAGTAATGTCGAACGAAACTTACAAACATTATATATTGCCAATATAAAAGCGGTCGCACGCAATTGCAAAGAAACGGAACTACTTCCTACAATATAGAGAAAACATGCGCTAAAAAGCTTCATACTGAAAGGAACCTGACTAAGAGCCACGCTAAAGAAAAATGTAACACTTCAGGATACTTGACAGATTTATATTGAATACAAATGTCACACTGGATGATATTTGACATATAATTAAGCTAAAAGAAAATTGTCACACTGAACGATACCTGTCAAATTAACATTGTAGAAAATTGTCAAACTGCACTATACCTGACAAAGACTCACACTGAAGGTAATTGTCACACTGAAGGGTACCTGACAAAGAATCACACTGATGGACATTGTCAAACTGAAGGGTACATGACAAAAACCTGCACTGAAGGAAATTGTCAATTTGAAGGGTACCTGACAAAGACCCACACTGAAGGAAATTGTCAAACTGAACGATACCTGACAAAGACTCACACTGAAAAAAATGTCAAACTGAACGATACCTGACAAAGACTTAAACTGAAGGAATTTGCCAAACTGAAAGATACCTGACAGACACACACTGAAGGAAATTGTCACACTGACCGATACCTGACAAAGACTCACACTGAAGGAAATTGTCAAACTGAATGGTACCTGACAAAGACCCGCAATGAAGGAAATTGTCAAACTGAAGGATTCCTGACAAAGACTAATACTGAAGGAAATTGTCGAACTGAACGATACCTGACAAAGACTCACATTGAAGGAAATTGTCACACTGAAGGGTACTTGACAAAGACTCATACTGAAGGAAATTGTCAAACTGAACGATACCCGACAAAGACTCGCACCGAAGGATATTGTCAATCTGAAGGATACCTGACAAAAAATCAAACTGAAGGAAATTGTCAAACTGAACGATACCCGACAAAGACTCGCACCGAAGGATATTGTTACACTGAAGAGTACCTGACAAAGACCCGCAATGAAGGAAATTGTCAAACTGAACGATACCTGACAAAGACTCAAACTGAAGGAAATTGTCAAACTGAACGATACCTGACAAAGACTCAAACTGAAGGAAATTGTCGAACTGAAGGATTCCTGACAAAGCCTAATACTGATGGAGATTGTTACACTGAAGAGTACCTGACAAAGACCTGCAATGAAGGAAATTGTCAAACTGAATGATACCTGACAAAGACTCACACTGAAGGAAATTGTCAAACTGAATGATACCCGACAAAGACTCAAACTGAAGGAAATTGTCAATCTGAAGGATACCTGACGAAAAATCAAACTGAAGGAAATTGTCAAACTGAACGATACCTGACAAAGACTCAAACTGAGGGAAATTGTCAAACTGAACGATACCTGACAAAGACTCAAACTGAAGGAAATTGTCAAACTGAACGATACCTGACAACGACTCAAACTGAAGGAAATTGTCACGCTGAACGATACCTGACAAAGACTCAAACTGAAGGAAATTGTCAATCTGAACGATACCTGACAAAGACTCAAACTAAAGAAAATTGTCGAACTGAACGATACCTGACAGAGACTTACAATGAAGGAAATTGTCATACTGAATGGTACATGACAAAGACTCACACCGAAGGAAAGTTTCAAACTGAACGATGCCTGACAAAGATTCACCCTGAGGGAAATTGTCAAACTGAACGATACCTGACAAAGACTCTCATTGAAGGAAATTGTCATACTGAATGGTACATTACAAAGATTCTCACTGAAGGAAATTGTCAAACTGAGCAAGACCTGACAAAGACTCACACTGAAGGAAATTGTCGAACTGAAGGATACCTGACAAAGACTCTCACTGAAGGAAATTGTCGAACTGAACAAGACCTGACAAAGACTCACACTGAAGGAAATTGTCGAACTGAACAAGACCTGACAAAGACTCATACTGAAGGAAAATGTCAAACTGAAGGATACCTGACAGAGACTCACACTGAAGGAAATTGTCAAACTGAACGATACCTGACAAAGACTCAAGCTGAAGGAAATTGTCAAACTGAACGATACCTGACAGAGACTCACACTAAAGGAAATTGTCAAACCGAAAGGTACCTGACAAAGACTTATACTGAAGGAAATTATCAAACTGAAAGAAACTGACAAAGACTCACACTGAAGGATATTGTCAATCTGAAGGATACCTGACAAAGACTCACATTGAAGGAAATTGTCAAACTGAACGATACCGGACAAAGACTTAAACTGAAGGAAATTGTCAAACTGAACGATACCTGACAAAGACTCACACTGAAGGAAAATGTCCTGAAGGGTACCTGACAAAGACGCACATTGAAGGAAAATGTCACACTGAATGATACCTGACATTTAATTAAGCTAAGATAAGTTGTCAAATTGAAAGGTACCTGACAAAGACTCACACTGCAGGAAATAGTCAAACTGAATAATACCTGACAAAGACTAATACCGACTTATACTGACGGAAATTGTCAAACTGGACGATACCTGACAAAAAACAAACACGCTGAAGGAATGTTTATTTAAACTGTAGATCAACCGATTATTTCACTCATAACACTTTCTACTTACTTTTGTACAGAATCAACTATAATCGTCCTCTGTAAGACCACAAAACACTTGAAACAAAATGAAAGCCAGAAATCTTACAAAGAAATTTTGTTTTCATTTTGCCAGGAATTTCCAACAACACAAGTCATGAAAAAGTGTTAGACATTGATTGAACAACTCATTCAAAACAAAATGACAAAATCTGCTAGTTACTAAACCAAATATATTCAAGTTTTATAAAACAATAGCTACGTAACACATTCATTTTTACCTAATTGAAACAAGTACTTATTATTAAATACAATGCAATCCAACACAAGAACGACAAACAATATATATTATAAAGTGATTTAGGCATACGCTAGCTTATTATGGATATTAATTTATTTTTCAGTGATGTCATTCTTTTCTGGGTTTGATCTAAACTCAATTGATCGTTTGTAAAGTAACGGTTTTTTCATAACAAACACGAACTGATTTCTATTCTGGAGCACGCAAATCCACGATCGTTTCAACTTTTGTGTGGTTTAGTTGGTTCTTATACCCCAACACACGATGTGACGAGGTATTATGTTATACCTCCCGATTCGTTCGATGTCTGTTCGTCCGTCCTTCCGTCTGTCCCCCGAAAGTTTTCGGTATAACTATTGATGAATATTAAGGTGGGGTATCATTTAATATCTCATTAGATGCCCTAATTTTGTAAATTTACTAATTCTTCAGGTTTTTTTACCCAACAACGTTGTCTCCGTAATCGGCTTTTGGACCAAGGTTAAAAGAAAATATGTCTCATCCGCTCTCTTCAAAAGTTGTCTTTCGATATCAGCCACGGTAACAAAATTCAAAATTATATCAGATGAAATGATTCGTAATTGTTTCAATTAGTTTGTGACAGTTTTTTTGTACTGAGATGATCACCTCTTATGCTCTTATTTGTCTCACAACTATGTTGTGTTTCGAAATGCCTGTATCAAGTCTTGGGCCGATTGTATAAAACTACTTAAGTTAAGACTTCCTTAAACTTGGATTTCCCTTAAGATTTCCTTTGTTACCTAGATCTAGCAGATCATGCAGTGATTTCCTTTGTTACGTAGTAATCTTACGTTGTATGTATAAAGACACTTAAGTCGGTACTTAACTAAGGGAAAATTAAGTATGGCATTCAGAACTCTACTGTTACTGCAAATATATTTTTCAATGCATCTTTATAAATCAGTAGTGCTTTTTGATTTTTTTCAATTGATATTCCGATAAAATAAAGTTTGTTAAGGTAAATGTTTGAAATAAATTCAAAGTCGATTCGGGTGTATTCGAATATTAGTTAGTGTACTCGAACCATGTCGAGGCGAAAAATGAAATTCGATCGAAAAAGAGACGCATTATAAACACAAAGTTATTATTAACATATTAAATAACAAGTTGCAAAAATCAAGATAGCGTGGCCAGAAGGCATGAAAGAAATTAGAAAGATATGAGATAACATAATTTTAAGCACTATTGAAGACAGAAGTTGATGCGAATAAAAAGTTAACTCAGGTGCTCTGGAAGTTTAAGCTGTTCCTGTTTGTTATAGCACATCCGTTGCGTTGCTAATGGTCAATTCAGATTATCAAATCAGGGAAAGGAAAAACAAACCATTTTACCAACCATGTAACATCTGCACTGATCTGAGATAGAAACCTCCATATTTTTCTATGTGTGCATGAATTTTTCTTTACTGAAAACATCAACCAAGGAGCAAAATAACAGAAGCAATATTTCACCATATAAATGCATTAAGATTAAAAGAGTAAATATTCAGCATAGCACAATTCATAAATGGAAGTAAATTGAATTATCTTTACATAGATTATCATATTTGGAAACGTCCATCTATTAATAAACAACATATATTATCATAAATGGACAACATGGTGATGTTAAAAGAAATGCACATAACACATAAGTGGCTATCATCATCGAATAAAAATAGCTCTCCTACTTCATTTATTTTCTTATTACAACATAACAGAAACGCATTCTCTGTACATCAATGAAATAAGAACTTCAGGCCAGGGGTAGATAAGTAGCATTTTGTTACTCCGGTAGACCGGCCTCTGGAGCTCTGTCCCATTTTCAGAATGACGATTCTGACAATGTCACTAATGAAAATTCGAACTATTATTTTTAAAGCATAAAATGTTGCATGCATGACTACATGTACTACTGCAATAATCAAAGATATTGCAATGTGGCTAATAGATAAGTTATTAAAAAATTTATTCAGTAGCTAGAATTACATTGTAAAGGTAAAAACGAAACGATAAAACACAATAAAAAGTTTAAACTTAATAAAATTGATAAAACAATAAAAATTTTAATCGTTTTAACATTTAGATTTAGTTTTACCAACTAATCAATTATTTTATTCACATGTGATTGAGTTCGATCGACAATTACCTAAGAATACTTTCTATTCAATGCCTAGAAAGGCACAAGTCCTAATATCCAAGTCACACAAATTGAACAGGAGTCCTTGTGAATTGATGATAGTGTAAATCTTCCGAATTATCCGATAACGATGCTGCCTCGTTTTCTCCATAATAATACTGATACGATTCTTCTATTTCGGTCCTTGGTTGTGCTGTCCTTATACGTAGTTCTGTTTGACTTGGTAAATCAGTTCTAAAGTCTTTTCTATTGGAATGTACATTAGATATAAAGGGTTTGCGTCTGTGTTTATCATGTTTTCGACATCGTATCGCTATCAAGCACATCGCTGTTATTATAAAGGTAGCAAGGAATACAGCTATAAAGACCATCACTCCTGTCTGTAAGTGTGTTTTTATACGACTGCCTGAAAAAAAAGAACAATACATTTAATAACAATAAAGGTAATAACAAAATTACCGAACTTAAAAAATCAATCTCAAATGTCCATAAGACGAGCCAAATCAAGTAATACATACCGGAAAAATTGAAGATTGAGATGGTCCTGACTTGGTACAGGCATTGAAAAAATGGTGGGTTAAACCAGGTTTGAAGGCGCATCAAACCTCCCTCATCCATTGCAATCTTTGAGTTCGGTATTTACACAAAACACAACAGGTTTGTGATGTCATATTAGGGATGCTAAAATGTACAAAGCAGACATTTACCGACAAGGTTAAAACTCCCAGCACAAATATTCAGTATATGAACGTGTTGGTGTGTGTATTCTAAGTTATTGCATGCAGTAGCACATTTTGTTTTCAGTAATATGGCTTGACCTGTGTATCAAGCAATATTACGGGAAAACACTAATAATAGTGAGGGAAAATGTTACCTTCTCGAATATTGAACAACAATTATTCTCTAAGCTGCATTGCCACACTTTCCCATTAGCCCAGGCAACCAAATGTTGGCATGTGTTCCTTTACGTGTACCAAACCTTATCATATTGGCATTTAATGTTCAAAACTTAATCCAGTTTTCATTTTCACTTCTTTGATTGAGCAGATTTTGTAGTAATTTCCAGTAACTCTAACCCTAACACTAACCTTTAAATGCTAATTCGTTTTCCTCTGATACACTAACACTGGCATTGACGTGGATTTGTTCTCTAGAAAGATTAGAATGCTGCATGCTCCCATGATGTGAACCAGCAAGACGAGTGCAGTCAACCTAAAAAGAATCATTTCCAATATTATACGAAATAGTGTATTTATACGTTAAAAGAATAAACAAAGTAAACGATCTACTAAAGATAAAAGTAAAGCAATAACAAAATTACCGAATTTGGAGGACCAATCTCTATGTCCAAGAGAAAAGACAAAACATAGAAGACACACCGGAATAGTTATAGATCGCAATGGTCCTGACTTGGTACAGGCATTTCAAATGAAATGGTGGGTAGATGGCCCTTCTTTGACATTGAAAGGATTAGTTTCGAATCGGTTGTATGATATCTTTAATCTGGGACCAAATGCAATACATTAATCAGCGACCAATGATCATATTGAAGGGTGATTGATGTTTTTCATTGTGATTTTAAATCGGATGCTGATATACTTGAGTGTAGTTTTTGCAGTGTACCCTTATTCCACAGCTAATTGTCTTTTTCAATTCAAAATAAGGATAAACAATTTGATTTGCCACAATTGAATATGCAATAGAAAAAAAAGACAACGATTTTGTCATGGCTAGGATCTGACGTTTCTACGGAGTTGGTAAATTGGAGCAAGTACTATTGGGAATAAACCTTTCTCTTCTATCTTTATATAATGGTACGCTCAGGTTAAATAATCTTAGTACAACAGACAGTAAAAAAAACTTATCTTTTTTCTTATAAAATACTTTTATCCATACTTCCTCATCTATACAAATTTTAGCCCAACATATCATGTTTAAAGGCAGCGCTAGATCTGTCAGTTTCCTATGGCATGAACACATAATTTGGTTATAAAAATCTAAGACATATTTGCAAGAATTTTGAAAAAAATGAAATGCAAAAGAATAGGTTCGGTAACTAGACACATGGCATATCACAAATGTCAAAGGGTGGTATGGTTTACCTCCATTTTAGAGGAATCTTGGTCATAAGAGGACGACCATTTGATTCTGAGGGGGGCTGGCAGAATATTTAATTTTCGCCAGTACGCGGCAAGAATATTTTTCTGCATACAATAGCTTAATTGAGCAAGGATCTTGGGACAGATTATTTATTTTCTTGCAAACAGAGGCCAGATAATTTATCTCCAACTTTTTCCTGGCAGTTTCGGTCGAGACAGATTATTAATTTTCAAAATTTTACGGGCAAGAATATTTAATGTTCGCCGCTACGCGGCAAGAATATTTATTTTCTGCATACAATAGCTTAATTTGGCGAGGATCTTGGGACAGATTATTTATTTTCTGGCAAACAGAGGCCAGATGTTTTATTTCCAACTTTTTCCAGGCCAGAATTTTTATTTACAAAAACTGCCAGCCCCCTCAAAATCAAATGGTCGTCCCCTTAACAGGTTGTTTTTCAAGTGTATCAAGTCTTTTAAAATTCACAAGTTGGTGTAGACGGTTCGCATATCTCGGTATATCTCGAGTATCAATACACAGCCAAAACATGTGTAAAGGAAGACGAAATAAAAATACTTACATCAGAACATGTTCTGAGGCAAACGTCAACAGTGCATGTAAACGTCAACGATGACGTCATATGTCCCAATCTATTTGTTGGGATGAAAGTATTGAATGTTGCCGTTAGATAACCTTGTGAAATTCTTGTAAATCCGGGAAATAATGCTGGGTCTATCGGGCACCTGTGATAACAAAAATGATAATTCAGTGTTGATTTTTGGGGTGTAGGTAATCATCGAGTTCGAGTTCGAGTCAGAGTTAAAGTTCGAGTTACAGTTCGAGTTACAATTCGAGTTCGAGTAAGAGTTCGAGTTAAAGTTCGAGTTATTTTTCGAGTTCGAGTTAAATTTTGAGCTAACTCGAAACAGTAATTTTCATAGACATAGTCGAGTTACGACTCGAGTTAGAGTTCGAGTTCGAGTTAGAGTTCGAGTTACAAATCGAGTTCGAGTTAGAGTTCCGACCTAAAGAAAACCTATTTTTAGCAAACTACAACACTTTCCACGAAAAAAAATAATAATTCAGACATCTATTATGTTGTGCTGTGGTTTAAGAAAAAAAAATATGTTAATCCACCCAAGGACGAGACAATACTTTGAAATACCTTGGTTTATTTTGTTGCAAAAAAGGCAGCGTTTACAGAAAAAAGAAAAAAATAGTTTTAATTTTTATCAAAGTCGTCAGTTTAGTTTATAGGACAAGACTAAGGGGACGACCATTTGATTTTGAGGGGGGCTGTTTTTGTTAATAAATATTCTGGCTTGGAAAAAGTTGGAAATAAATTATCTGTTTGCAAAAAAATAAAAATCGGTTCCAAGATCCTTGCTCAATGCAGAAAATAAATATTCTGAATAGCGAATTCCATGTTTCGCTTCCCCCAAATCAGTGTGATCAAATTTTAAAAGAGGTGCATATCTACATTACGTCACACAGGTTGTGTGAAAGTTTCATGAAAATTCATCAAGGAGTTAAGGAGGAGTTGTGATAAGAGATGGGTACCCTAAAGTGTAAGGAAGGCAGGACGGACGGACGGACGGACCGACGGGACGATGGACAGACACCTCTATCACTATATACGCTCCATTTTTTCAAGAAGGGTATAATGATGAATAAAAGACCAAATTCTGGACATAGAACAATAAATAATTTGTAACTCTAACTCGAACTCGATTTGTAACTCGAACTGTAACTCGAACTCGAACTCTAAATCGAGTCGTAACTCGACTATGTCTATGAAAATTACTGTTTCGAGTTAGCTCAAAATTTAACTCGAACTCGATAAATAACTCGAACTTTAACTCGAACTCTAACTCGAACTCGAATTGTAACTCGAACTCTAACTCGAACTGTAACTCTGACTCGAACTAGAACTCGAACTCGATGATTACCTACACCCTGATTTTTGTACATTAAATAAAACATAAAATCAAGATAATAAGCTTTTGATTGACATAATGTACTGTCCTTCGTACAATACGATTTTAAAAAGGCAAGGTATCATTAAAGTGTTATAGACCATCTTGACAAAGGCAAAGCTAAATGAAACCACTGCAGTCTTCCATTTTGAAAAGAATTCACGAATGAAGCTATATACCTCCGTACCTTAAAACTAAATATGATACTCTTTACACTAGAAAGTGCAAACTATATATACGGCCTGGTGTATTTACATTGATTTATTTTTTATCGAAATCCGTCGTCAAGTAGTAAAATTTGCGACCCGAGATATGATTCACGGAGCACCTGAAATTACTCTTGTTTCGACTGCAGTTCGCGTTGTTGCGTTGTTGCTTGATATTCAGTTATTTTGTGTTTCCATGTTTTACATGTTGTCTGTTTTTTTACCCGTTCTTGTTGGTGTTTATTTGTTTTGTCTTTGCCCTTTCGGACTTTTGACATTCGGATACCCCTTTGGTACCTCTGCTTCTTTCACGCACAGACGGTCGAACAAAAAACACTTTTATCATTTAAGGTAATAAGAAAATGTACTAATTGGTCCTAATTGGGATGATAAAAAAAGTTAACTCTAGACATACCCTGAAGTTAACAGTGGTATGGTGCTAGTTTGACAAGAGAATACCCTGATATCAAAATCATCTGAAACGAGGAAAAAGATATCGTTTATCATAAATAATTGTCATGAATTTTTACATGTGTATATGTATATTTGTTTCATATGTATGTCTGTTTATGTCTATGTTATACTGTCACAAACTGTATATAAAGTTTATACGACAATAAAAATTTAATTGAATCATTAAATAACATATTTGTTACACACTGGAACAAGTTTGCAGTAAACTTGATTTCCTAACTGACAACATATTTGTCACTTTCGGAGGAGAGATTTTTCAACAACAAATCGGCATTCCAATGGGCACAAACTGTGCTCCTCTCCTCGCCGATTTGTTTTTATACTCTTACGAGAATGAATTTCTTCATGGACTCGTAAAGAACAAGAAGATGAAAGAGGCAAGGTCATTTAATCTTACATTCAGATATATTGATGATGTCCTTTCTGTCAATAACACTTCATTTGGTAGATGGATTCCTTCAATATATCCTCCAGAATTGGAGATTAAAGATACCACCGAATCAAATTGCTTCACGTCTTTCGGATATGCACCTCGAATTTGACCCATGTGGTCATCTCAGTACAAAAAATTACGATAAACGAGACGATTTTAATTTTCAAATTATTAATTTTCCTAATCTTCAGAGCAATATACCTACTTCCCCTGCATACGGTGTTTATATTTCACAACTTATTCGATATGCCAGAGCTAGCACACATTTCACATATTTTTTGATCAGACACCGATTTCTTCGTGACCGACTTTTGGAGCAGGGCTATAAGAAAATACGTCTCATACGATCCCTAAAAAAATTCTTTCTTCGTTATCAGCCACTAGTAGAAAAGTTCAAAATTGACTTAAAAGATATGATAGTTAATTGTTTTAATTAGTGTTTGACTGGTCTGCTGTACTGAGATGATCACCTCAATATCCCTATTGTGTCTCACAACTATGTTGTGTTCTATGGTCATTACCGGATACTAAGATCGCAATGGAAGAGGGAGGTTTGGCGCCATAAAACCTGGTTTAACACACCATTTCGTTTGAAATGCCTGTACCAAGTCAGGACCATTGCGATCCACCAATTCTCCGGTATGACTGATTCGTTTTTTTGTCATTTTCTCTGGACTATGAGATTGATCATTCAAGTTCGGTAGTTTTGTTATTACCTTTATATATATGTAAATGACACTCGTTTAAGTTTGAGCCATGGTAATGATTTGTGAAATAGGAGGAAAATGGTACTACAAAACCTGTCATTGTATTGATAAACATCACACTTCACCCAGTAACATACCCATCGTGTTCAATAATATTTTACTACACTATTTTATATGCGAATCAATGATACCGTCCAACAAGTATTTTTTTTAAATGACCATTAAGGGTTTTCGTATTCGAATCAAGTGAATAGGAAAGGACCAGGGCTGATAATGCTTGTTTTTGGCCTCAAAATATGGCTGAAAATTGAAAGTTCTAGTATTTTACATTCACTGTGTTATTTTCTTAGGCAAGGGTTAGGGACATAATAAACAATGAAAATTATTTCAATCCATTTAATCTATATATAGAAAATGGCATTAAAAGTTGGAAGATTTTCAACATTTGGCCAAAATTAGCGGTTTTTACATTATTTTCATGCTTATTTTGTTTTCAATAGTAGTGTGTACAGCCATGTACCAAATAGATACTTTGGGAAAATATTTTTCAGGACCAATTTAATTTGTAACCAAAAGGATTTTGTGGTACATGGGTGTTGCGGTCATTTCCCAGAGCAAAAATTATTAAAAATATGCTGAAAACAGCCGATTTGGTCAATTTTGTGCAATTTGTTCAATTTTGACGTCACTATGACGTCACAGTATGGTCAAAAATATTTAATTGTCTATGAAGCATTAAAGTACTGACATTTAACTAAGTCTTGTCACAATTTTTACTTGAATTCTAACAAAAATATTTTTTGGGCCAAAAATGGCCCTTATCAGCCCTAGTCCTTTAATTACACTCGAAATGCCCATCGATGAAAGATATTCTTTAGATGATTAATAAGAAACAGATATACATGCATATATTGAAAGTAGTAAAATTATTGAATTTAATACATGTGGTCCTGGGAGTGAACATTTCCATGAAATGACGATGATGCCGTTAGGCGAAAGCAAAATCACACTTTTGTTCAATTTCGCGTGTTTAAAATCATTTTAGTGTACTGGCTACATAATATATGTTTGACAGAATCTCAGTATCACAAGGAATTGTTTGTGAACAAACAAAACACATTTTAAGTAGTAAGTTTATTTGCAGGTTTATCCATATTTAACACCAATAGATGCTTGAGATGAATTTTTGTTTTTAACTCAAGTTGCTTCTTTTGCATTTTACTTTATTTTCGCTATGAAATATGATACTCTTAAGTTAAGGTACACGTATTACATATAAATACCTTTGAATTGATCTAATAGTCTTATATTCAAAGAAATCACATCGTTCAAAGTCAAGGTCCTTCCCGTGACGTCATATCCGTTACTCATTAAGCTCATTGTAACAGCAGGTTTAGTTGTCACTCGGCGAAGTGTATCTTCATTGACAGGACTTTTGACAAACAAAACAGTATTTTTTTACGTGCAATAGGCGAATAAAATTTTAATACGAAAATATATTTTCTTATTAACATCTTTTAAGTGATTCCACCGACCTCAACTTTTTTATCAATAATTTCTGAGCGAGTTATTGTCTTAAGCTGGAGATAGAAATAATTTTTCTCTGTCCATTTTGCTTAAACTACTTGATCTCATTAGTTTATGTTAAAGTCTTTACAGGTTTTCTTATATTTTGAAGACAAAAAAGAGATTTTCAGTAAATCCTATGAGATTTATTTGGTATTTAATACACAAAAGTCGTTATCATTAATATTCAGTAAAATATTAAACAGAATGTTCTTGCTTTGAATACAGTTGATCTTTGTGGGTAAAAAATGAATATCGTAAATGTAGAAACATTTAAAATTGAAAGTTTGCATGCTTATAATTAAGCCTTCAATAAACTTCACATATATTCTGTGAATCGTCTTACGCCATTTTTATTCCAGCAGAATCTGTTATCCTGGAGAGATCTACAGTACATTGTACTGGAAGGACGGTATCGTTCTGTGTAAAATATGCCGGATTTTTCTGTACAACCAGCCGAAAAGGTCTTCCCTGAAACCAAACAGACCTAAAAACAATTCCGGTGACACCCCACTTAAACAAAATAGTGATTCTTAAATGCCATGAATGCGTGGTTTAACTTAAGGCGATTTTATAAGAAGCTATAGAAGCCACACAAAAATAACAATCGTAGATCAATTAACTTAAGCCGAAAAAAAATAAACGTCTTGTTATTATTCTTATAATTTTGTAGCATTCTATTTCATCAAAATGTATAACATCGGATATCTTTCAAACAATAGAGGCCAGGAATCAACCACTCAAGCTTTTATCTATCAAACCTGTATAGTTGGGGAAAATTATTGGCAAAATGAAATTATCGTTCAACATTTAAAACAACACATGCAATGTCAGATTTCTTAAGAATGGCACGCTCTTATCGAAACCTTTCTAAAATATATAAGCACGTAAAGTCTGTTGTATATAAAATGCTTCATCCAGGTACTTAGCTTATTCGTTGTATGCCTTTATAACTATAATTTATAGCTTACCCATGTGTGGTTACAAGCTGATACGTTAAATGAGTAAATTCTGGAACCAGTTGAAGTGACCAGTCTACAGTTAGAATCTCTGATATATATCACGCCTCCATCTAAGGAACCAGTCAAGGTAACAGATAATCTATCACGTGTACAGGAGTTTATAGTTACTGAAAGACACATTGTGGATAAAGTGAAAACAATTTTGTAAAGTCCGCTTTACAGAAATGTTATGTACATAAATATATTCTTGAAGAATCGAAAGAATTCGACAACCTTTTCAATCTAAAATATTTTGGTTTAAAGCTTCTTGGAATTTTAAAATACTTGTTAGTGCATAGAGATTATTGGTTCTTATCATCGTAATAACATGAATAAGGGACAGTAATGTGAACAATACAAAGAAGTTTGAATATCATAATTTTAAAGTACCAGAGGTCATTCAATATACTGGTTATGTGGTTACCAGCACACAATGTTGATAATGACTTACAATACTAAAATATGAGATATTTTATATTTCATACTCACTTATTGGAGAAACTCCTGATGAATGGTTCAATGAAAACATGAAAACGAAAACAAAGAAGAAGACTCTTCTAACCATTGCCAAGCCTTAAACAGAAAACAAATTGAATTATGCTTGTTGTATACCAGTACAACTGGTCTGAATTAACAGAGCATCTCTGGCAAACAAGGAGCGAACTTTTCATTTTTGATATTGGGGGGCTATGGTGAAAGAGAAGAAAACAAAAATCTAGAAATAAAAACACTGGACAATGCTTTAAATTATAAAAAAGAGGCAGAATTTCGTCCGAAGAAAATTATAGCAACTTTGAAAATTAACAAAAAATCAGGCTCGTTTTTTTTTAAATTAACGAAGGACGTAGGACGAAGAAAAATTCCAACGCCCCCTGACAAGACAAACGGTGTATTGTTTTTATTATCTTATGTTTTGTAACATAAAAACATAGTTATTTTGCTTCTCATTCGCCTAACGCATCCTGGGCGCCCGGTAAGTTACACAAATACATTTATACTGCAACAGGACATCGTAAGCTCATTATCGTGAGGAGTATAGACGTTTAAAATTGTACTTTTAATCTTATTAAAATTAGTAACTATATAAGATATTTTTAAAAGAAAATGAGATATCTTCTAAAAAACAATTTTTATATGATATCTGATAAAGTTTTGAAGACATCTTGTAAGAAATTTAAGATATCTCAATTTCAGATTTTTTTTAAAATTGATGAGATATCTTATAAATTTTTCCAGAATTTTTTATAGAAGAATGAAGACGAATAAATTTACATACGGCGTGTTGCGTACACTAATTGTACATCTCATTATTTTCTATATATTTTTTTTCAAAAATGATGACGATATCATAAAGAATTACACTGTAGATACTATTTACTATTATTTATGTTATGTTATTATTTATGTTTACAACAAATATTTCTTACCTTGACATGTTATTCTATACAAAGTTTCGATAATTTACAACATTTCAAAAAAATGATTTTAAACAAGACTATACAAGTAAAACCTAACTATAAACATATTTCTTCAGCCATGTCAATTTATTTTTAATGCTTTAACTTTTCCATTGTTTCATTTATAATGAGGGTAGACGTGTATTTAAACGATTTTAAACTTCAATGATTATGAGTTTAAATAAAGAACGAAAAATCGGATAAACAGATAAAACCACTCAGTCACATGATTCATTTACTTTTAAATAGCCAAACGATTTCTCCTATGCTAGACTAAAAATTAATCTATTAAATCCTTTTATGTTATATTTAAATCGAAGTTTTTATACATATATCTATATTAAATAGATATAATATAGAATGGATATGGTGAGCTGCAAAGTTAGAAAGGGGTGTACGTGTGCCAACAGTGATGAAAATCATCTTTTTAAAGCCGTTGACACCGGAAAATCAGCATCGGGTCGGGTTGAGCTGGAATCGAACCCATGTTCATCGTGTACTGTGTTACAACCTTAGATTGTCTACAAGGAGCCTTAACTAGGCAACCGAAAGCTAGATTTTATCTAGCCTAGGTGGTCTAGTGGTCTAGGGCGCTGGACACAGTGCAGGCGAAGTTGCCATAGATGACAGAGTATGGGTTCGATTCCAGCTCAACCCGACCCGATGCTGGATTTTCCGGTGTCAACGGCTTTAAAAAGATGATTTTCATCACTGTTGGCACACGTACACCCCTTTCTAACTTTGCAGCTCACCATATCCATTCTATATTATATCAATTTCCTTTCAGAGCTGTGCGCAACACCATTTATCATCTATATTAAATACCTACTCTTTACATTTAAATTACACCAAACACAGAGTTTGTGTAATAGAAGAGTATGAGATGTGGAATAAGAGACACAACTATCAATTTAAACGACAATTTTTTAAAATCCACAACAGAAAACAGCCAGCAGCCTCAATCTGACTAGTGGTCGCTGCTCGCTGTTTTGCAATTGGCCATGGATGAAAAAAACTACACGTCATTCAAGCCAAATCCTAAAGTGCAATTAAAAGACTCTCTTTGAGCAATTTTCGGATTCCGAGATTTTTGTAAGAACTTTGTCTGGGAATATTGATAGCGGGAGGTTGGGTAAAAATAATAAGTTTTACCCCGCCACATTTTATATGTCCCTGTCCTAATCCAAGAATCTTTTACAAAGTGTTTGTTTGTAGTTGTCTTTTTGATGTTTGTGTTCTTTGTTTAAGAAAAGGGTCTATCTTTGACTATTTCAGGACTTTGTTTGAATTATGTGTATATATAATTATATAGAATGTCCGTAATAATCAGTTGTCGTAGTACAGAGGTGCCCATTTAATAATATATTTAACATATTGGTTGGCCTTACAAACGAAAATTACAATTAGCATTTAATTGCATATAAAGATATGCTTTAAAATCATTGTAAGATTAAGTGCTGTAAGAATCAGGCAATGAGTGAATCATGATTCAAAAAACACACAAGTTTGACTTCAAAATACTGTTCAAAATGCTTTAAAAGTAACAAAAAATGTATTGGCACTACTCAAAAGAGTCAGAAATTTTAGAAATATTTTGGTTAAATAGCAATTTGGATCTAAAGGAGATAACTGGTGTCAAGTCCTACTCCCTATCATTGTAACATAATTTTTTCTCCATCCTCTGACCCTGGATATGACAACTTATGATTGTTTCTTCATTAGAAGGCTATTTTGAATGACACTTCATTTTCATAATCGTGTGTTTTTAAAATCATGATTCAAAATTTTTCGATTTTGCCTGATTCTTACAGAGAATTCCAGTTAAAATATGTTGAAAATTAAGGAAACAGTGGCTGATCCGAAAAGGTTTTATTAGCATGATGATAAGGTTAAGGAGGTGCCCATTTGATTTGTATGGAGGCTGGTAGACTATGGAGAAACTAGAATTTAAAAGGTAGGATGAAAAATTCAGGAAATGAAAAGACAGGACAGCGCTTAGAAATAAAAAAAGGCAGGATGCACTTTGTGGCTGAAAAATACGGTAATTTCAAATATGAAAAAAGAAAACGCAAACACTTGCACGAAAACAAAAATCCAGGCTCCCAATTTTCTTAAACTTTCAAGGCAAAATGAAGAAAAAAATATCCACAGCCTTCCCCCATGAAAATCAAATGGTCCATCCCTTAACCTGATGTGTTTGATAATTTTCATCATTTTTTTTTTATTTTCGTAAATACTTTTATTCAAGAAGAGAAAAGAAGAACAATAGACGATCTTCCAATTTCGCTTTTTTTGGTAATTCTCGAAATTTTACCTCAAATTACTGGATAACTGGTTGCCGACGTCATTTGCGGGTAAAAGGTTATTTTTAAATTTCACTATTTAAGTGACTTCTCGTGCTCCCTATTCTAATATCCGGAACGTTCCGGAATGGCACTTTGGAAGATCGTCTATTGCGCAATCAAAATCACAAGTAGGAAAAAGACATGTCAAAATCTTCAAACTTCATAAACAATACTGACAGAGTGGGAAATAAACAAAAACACAGCGAAAGTTGAGTCGATAGTGTTTTGTATGTTCCGTTCTTTTTACCGGAAATAAAAGTCATTATAAGAACATCTGTGATAATAAAAGGCTCAAGGGAGCAAGAATGGCTCACGTGGTCCGCAAGCTATAAGTGATCAATTGAAACTTTGACCCAATGGGGTCTATTGAAGAGCTTACTGAGTTAAAAGTTTCGACAAGCAACAGCTTTTCTCTTTTTGTAATAGTTTTCATTTTATAGGGCAAAACCACAGAAAAGCGCTATTTTGTTCATTAAACGGGCAATATTCCCAATGAGGGAACATCTAACAACTTCGATCAAATGGAGACTTAAAGAATTAAATGAGCCAAAGGTTTGAGTAAGTAAGTGCTTTCTCTATCTGTTACATCAGTAAAAACATGAAAATGCTTTTTTACCTTTAATGGGCCAAAACCCTCACTCATGTTCCTTTGACAACTTCGACCAAATTGACTCTTTTGTGGAACTTTTGGTTCTAGAGCATAAAATACTTTTTGCTAGAGAAGCTAAATTATAAGCCAATCAAACTGATTATATTATGTTATCTATTTTAGTGGACTATTGGCAACGCGACGGGTATGCTATAGCAAGCAGAAACTGCTTACTCTTCCGGAGCACTTGAGTTAACTCTTGTTTCGACTGGAGTTCGCGTTGTTGATTGATATTCAGTTATTTTGTGTTTCCATGTTTTACATGTTGTCTGTTTTTGTCCCGTTCTTGTTGGTGTTTACTGGTTTTGTCTCTGCCCTTTCGGACTTTTGATATTCGGATACCCCATTGGTACTTCTGCTTCTTTTAGTAACAGCGATCATATGTTTTATCGAATACTTTTAATTGAGAACCGATTGTTATTAACATAAAAACAATTTCTGCAAATATTCAGTCAAATTGGTTGAGTTGCAGAATAGAACATTTAATAGTTGTTTACGGACGACGACGGACAATGGTGAAAGTATAGGGATGGAACAAGGTCATGCTTACTTATATCAATGGTGTCCTTCAAACCTTTAACATTTCCGCCTGTTCCTTGAGGAATGCATTGTTCCAAAGTCTGATAAACTGGAAGTCATTTATTACTTTTGGATGACATCTAAAAACATGTATAAACAAGGGATTAAAGATCATCTTTACATTTAGGAAAAAAAATGACTGATATTTTACTTTTTTTCTGTCTTTGTGGAGCCAATACTAAGCATTCAATTGCTAAATTATGCATAGAAGAAAAAAAATATAATTTTTTTTGCATTAAGTTTTTGTAATTTGTAAGTGAACACTTGATTGGTTTTGAGGACGTATTTTCTGTTCAATTTTCAGCTCACCCAAATATAGCCAATTATCAACAAAGCCCTGTCATTTGGCCTCTACGTCCAAGGTAACTTCATTATTGTTGTTATTAAATATACTCACAGTCGGTTTTATTTGATGTTATTTAGTGGTAATTCATGCTTTATTTAAGGTACAATTTGAACGAAAAGAAATGAATAGAGAAAACAACAAAAGTAATCTTGTAAATTGGAAGGGAAAATGATCGGCAACTTTAATATCCAGATGCTGCTACACTTAAGTTACTATGCACAGTAATGGCCGTACATATATAGACTAGAAAAATAGGGAAAATATCTACCATTTTATTCGAAGTGTATCCATGAACTTTAATTTTTATTAATGATTCTTCTTTTTTGGTGGTTTGTCTTTTTTTGTTTAAACCATGTTTTATCGTATTTGATCTAAAGCATGTTGATACATGTATGTGGGCAATTGATGGGGCGTATTGGCATGCACATTTTTAGTATACCACAGTAACCTTGTTCTACGGTTGTTATTTTCACCTTAAATTGGACGGAAAGTATTATGTGTTCGCAGACTTATATGGCATTTTTATTTTTCGAATTTTAAGCGTTTTCATATTCTTTTTTGTCGACTCTAACATTTTTGTATTTTTTTTCAAATACCCCATTGGTACTTCTATCTTATTTTACTTTAGTTATTTGATGTTCTAAAAATCTTTTACTTGTCTTTTTTATGCTCAACATGCTTTCCTAAACACGTGCGTTCAGTTCCAGATTTGTTTTCATTGTGCACTTATAATTTTACTCTTTATAAAGGTTGTTTTAACTTTAAAATATGATAAGCGTCGAAGTTATTGTTAACCATATTTACAGTTAAATATGGTGAACAATAACTTCGACGCTTATCATATTTTAAAGTTAAAGCAACCTTTATTTATTAAATCTCTCTTTTGTATATAAAAGATATCTTCCTAGAAGAGTTCTAACTTGTCTATATAAACTTGCCTTAAAAGCCTCTGTAATGTTGTTTGACCATGTCGTTTACATGTTTACAAAGTAAGGCCACTCAACTTTATGCAATGTAGACGTACAGATACAACACGTACCTTGAACTATATTTTGTGAAATTTCAAAGATAGAAAACTTACTTATTAAAAATGGTTAATCTTTGGTTTATTTGTCTTTTTTGAAATTGTTTTGAAAAATTAATTAATGAATCGATTTTCCGCTCTTTATAACGCACAACAGTTATACAGCTAAAACAAGTGGTTAGGAAAACAGAAACTTCTGAATCCGGAGGATCAATCTTAATGTACATGAGAAGAGACAAAACAAGGAAGACACACTGAAAAAATGAAGATCTCAATGGTCCTGACTTGGTTCAGGCACCCCAAAAGAAATGGTCGGTAAAACCAGGGTTTAAAGCGCGCCAAACCTCCATCTTCCATTGCCATCTTAGAGTCCGGTAGTAACACAAACTACAACACGTTTGTTTAGACATTAAAGGGATATTGAGGTGATCACAGTACAACACTCAGCCAATCACTAAGCAAAATATCCACTAACCATTTCGTTAAACACAATGTTGAATTTAACCACCAATGACTGATCACGAATAAGACTTTTTTCTAGAGATCGTATAAGACCCATTTTCATGTAACCCATGTCCAATAGTCGGTGACGGAGACAGAGGTGTCGTATAAAATAATCTTTAAAAATTGTTCAAGCCTTTGCATATCGTATAAGTTGATAAATTCAACAAAATGCAAATTACTCTTATATCTGACGATCGATAGAATTAGAAACAAAATTTAGCTTTATTCTTTTATGACAGAAAATAGACGAAAGAAGCAGAGAGGCACCAAAGGGGCATTCGAGTGTCAAAAGTTCGAAAGGGTAACGACGAAACCGGTAAACAAGAACAGCACGAAGAAACACAAATATATATACGAAACTAATGATCCATCAGATGATTAAAATATTACAAACAAATTTAGGTATAGCTCATATGATTTTTAACTGCCTTAAAATATGTGAACATTGCATAGTTTTAACTTAAGGTGACTGGCATCTAAAAGAGAACATAACTTTCTGTCATATTGCAAATTATTATAGGTTTTTTATTTTAGTTTTAAAACTTGCTATAGCATAAATGATGTGAAAATAATTTCATTATTAATTTTTTACAACATAAACATTTAAAGAGAGATTAAGCTTCTCATTTCAGGAAAGTTAATTGGCGGGGAAATGTATGACTAATTTTGTAAAGAAATGTTTCAGAAAATTTGCTTCTTAATTTAGAAATACAAATCGATAGGTTCTACTGCATAGAAATTCCTCCTATGTGACCTTTTGGTTAGTATGAAAACAAAATTGCATATAAATCTCTTTTTAAAAGCTACATATTATATTTATGCTAGAAATATATTTTTGCATATATCAAAATCAAGCATTGCTAAATTAGTAAACTTTTGTTAAACATTTAAATATCTAAAGTTACAAACTCAAATTATAGAAACATAAACAATGTTACTAACAATGGTAAAAATATAACAGAATATCACATAAATATAAATATTTATATATTCACATAGTAATGTATAAACTTAACTATAGTAATTTTAACTATAGATATTATAGTTTTTTATCATTAATGATTAGTTCATAACAGACATCGAATTTCATTCTCAACACACAAGAGAGAGCTTTTTAACATGAACAAAAGTTCGATAAAAAATGTTGACCATGCATATTAGCAGGAAACGCCTAGAACATATTTAGGGACCGACCATTTAGCTTGAAAAGGGGAGGCTTGATTTGTTTGATCTGGTCAGAAAATGTTTTGGGAAATTAAATCTTAAAGGCAACATTACAATTTGTTTTCTTTATTATTATTTTATATATGACAAAAATCATTCTTCAGAATATTTTTTAACCTTTAATGCCAGAATATTTTTTGGTAAAAAATCAGATTTAGATTTTTTTTTGAAAGAACCAAATCATTCCCATTCAAGTTTAATGGTCAGTCTCTTATAGAATAAAAAAAAATACAACTAACAACAGACAATAGATAGCAACTTATGATACGCTTGAAGTGTATTTCGCCAATATAAGACCCATCAGAGGCTCTCTACCTAAAATATTGAAAACACCAAGCATTCCAGTATGAAAGGCATAGGACAATAAAACTTAAAAAGCCAAACTGGAAACCGAATGATCACTAAGTATGGCCAACTATGTCTTAAGTAGGAAGGACTTGGATTTGGACGAATTTCAAAATTAAACGAATAATTTTATAGTTTGATTTGTAATTCAACACCAAGGTGTTGATGCTGGAGGGGGCTAACCAAAATGACAACAAAGGCAGAAGAGAGATGTTATTGGGTAAAAGAAAACAAACTTACGTTCACATTGGCATCGGAAGAACTCTTCCCTGGTTTTGTTCTTTATATAGTCACCGTTGTCACAAGTGGCAGATAATTGCACGAAAGTTCTATTGATTACCCAATCGTAAAACGGCACAATCCGACAGTCACATTTAAGAGGATTTCCATCTAAATACCTAAGAAATTGATAAATTGCCGTTTGATTGTGGGCTGTGTCGCGTACACTTATTCCACATCTCTTTATTTTCTATTTACTTTCTTGAGCATCATTTTCTGTTTGTTTTCTCGGATTCAGGCAAAGCACATGTTTTAATGCTCGTATTTCAGATTAAATTTATATTTGTTATACGTTTGGTTGCAAAGATGTATAACCCATAGATAATAAGAATAATCAAGCTGTTGTTCTATGTTCTATGTTCTATGAATATAATTGTGACTCAAGAGTAAAAAAATATTGCATTTTAAAAGGAAAGATATAAAAATAACAATGTACAACGAGCTAACACTCAAAAAATATTTTCGATATTTTCTTTCGTCACACTTAAAAAAATAAAACAGTGTATTTTCATTCCTAATTAATTAATAAACAAATTATTAAAAATGCATAGAATATACAAGTCTGTACAATTGTCTGTATCAGTGAGTAATAGACATCAAGTAGTATGTACAAAATACTTGTAATTAATAAATTGTATTTGTTATTGTATGATACAACTAAAGAAAATCAACAAATCGCCAGATGTGTTCAGTGCCGATGGCCCAAAATGATCAAAATGCCTTTTGTTGTCGGAATATACATAAGGCTACTAAAGGCGAGATTTGGAAATAACCCTGCCATATTTTCACTCAGGAGGGAAAAACAGCGAGTGCCTATGAAGAAGTCAACTTTAGTCATACAAAAACTGTAAGACACAATAGTTGTGCACTATTGATCCTAAACAATAATACAAACTTCAGATATGAAAAGTGAACACAGTTTAGAAAACAAATAAATGTTTTGATCCATTGTCATGAGAAAAAAGATGAAATCCCTACAACTGCAGATTTGAAAACTAAGCATTTCTTTTTGTCTGACCAACAAAAGAATGAAAAACTATCTAGTTTAATTTTGCAGCAAACACAATTAAAGAGAAAACTTTTTAATTCGCAACTTCTGTTATCTGTAAAAACAATTACAACGCTCATGGTACCTTTGGTGTTGCCTTGGAACTTTATCTATGGGTTATACATCTATGGTTTAAGATATATTATGTGTGTTATCGTGGTGACGATTACACTATAGTGAAAACATTGAGTGGTTTGTAAGTAGACCATAAGTTCTAAATGAATTAATGAACATTAATATTTTCATAACGAAAATTACTAAATTTATTTTTCTAAAATTTAATTTTGAAATGCATTCATGGAAGAATTTAAAGTGTTGTCTCTAATTCCTGATGCTTAATTGGAGATTGGAAGCGGGACAGGCGCGCTTAATCAAGCAGGAACTGCCTACACTTCACTTTTGTTATGACTTGATAATTGATATCTGTTCGGTTGATTTTGTGTTATGTGTTCTTCGTGTTGTACTCGTTCGTGTCTACTTTTTTGTCGTTGTCCTTTCGGACTTATGATACTTGAATGCCCAATTGGTGCCTCTTGTCTTCTTACTGTAGAAAGAATAATGTTCTGTCTTTAAAATATATTAAAAATTGTTTTAAAAATCGGTTTACAAATTCTAACGCAGTGAAACTTTCAAAAAGTATTTAAAATTAATATGTTATTTACATGCTTGCTAAATATTATATTTATTCATATGCCTTATCAATAATGCCTGATTTAACGTTTGTTCAAGTTTAAATCTTACATATACTGCAGAGCTGGTAAATCTCCGAAGGCGTCGTGTTCTATCATGGCAATACTATTATTTTCAAGACGCCTAAAATAAATTGTACATAGATGGTGAAGTTTTTCATTACAAAAAAGACTTTCAATTTTCCATATCGACCCGTTGTAAACATATACTAGTTGTACTTGTTAACATTTGACTTACAATTTCAATATAAGAAAAGTAACACGTTTATAATAAATGTCTTATGATTTCTCTGCGTTTTGCAATAACAACCATTTGACTTAAATAGTGTCCCTTTTGTTATAATCCCGTGAGTAGCAAATTTTGTGCTTATCTGTAGTCAAATTATTATAATTAACTCTAACAGTGGCATTAATGTTAAAAAGGATATATACAACTAAATTAAATAGAAATATTTTACAACCACTGAAGTGCTGAAAGATTTTGAAATGTTCCTGTTTCTATTACTGATATGTCATTGTTGTATAGATACCTGTTTAGAATAAATAATGTTATTTTCAAGATATCAGCATACGAGGTATTTGAATATTAATGTACATTAATCAAAAACATATTTTTTTAAGATTTAACACTAGAAGAGGAACAACAAGAGGCTTTTGTATCACTACGCTCCATGGAATCAAACCACCACAAAAAATCCAGGTACATGTATGCTGATGACAACGTCACTATGAAAAAATAATAATAATAACACTACACACTTTTGTGTATCTTAATTCAATTATATTGCTTTGGATAAAAGATCAATACTGAATAACCTTAACTTCTCAATCATGGCATGACTTTTCTTTTTTTTTTACATGTTTTTGTTGTTGTAATGCTAACTTGTTTTTATGATCAAAGGTATAAGTAATTATGGCTGAAACAAGTTCTGAATGAAATTGTTTTGTGATCAGCCCTTAATGAAGATCTAATTTTATCATTGCATTCGATTCAGTGTTATTTATATAAGGATTTATCTGTCCGATGTACTGACATTGTCGGTAAAAAATAGATTGTCGCCTCACTTCCTCGTGGCATCTTCCAAATGTGTTGTTTAATTTTCTGACCACCGTGGTCATACATTGCAATGGAAAAAGGAATCCAAAACATGTCACTCCAACATTTATATTTAAGTGTATATCTTTAGAGACTGTATATCAATTTGCCCAAATTTGTTCGTATTTGCTACTGTTTTAAACGTGTCAAAAACTAAGACATCTTACAAATTTCGTAACTAGTGATCAATTTGATGGATATTGAAACGAAACATGAGCCTAAGATCTCAAATATTTTAGTTTACTTTTTAGAAAAAAATTGTGACATTTTAATTTTAGAAACGGCGTTGACAAATAAGCATTAAAAATAAAAGTATATAAATTTGCATTTAAAATGCACAACACCAAGGTTTCAACGAAAAGAGAAACCCGTTAGAAGCAATGCGTGTCTTAACATAATGCATATAATTTCTGTAAGGTAAAATAAACAGCTTGCAACTCGTAAAAAACAAAAAACCGAACGAAGCAAGGTCTTTAAGAATCACTTTAAAAAAACTTATGATGACCTATATAACAACCTTCCACCATTAAATATCTGATTCCTCCAATTTATCCTCCAGATTTAGAGAGTAAAGAAAAAACAGTATGTACATGTTATATTGCAATCTTTTACAAAATATGACTTTAATTAATCTTTAATTGAGGTTCCTAAATTTAAAAGAAATATACATCTACCTTCTCAACCAGTTTACGGTGTTTATATTTCGCAACTTACTCAATAGCCAGGGCTTGTATAACCTTGTTCGTAGGGGGGGGAGCTTGGGGATTATTTAACACCAATGTTTCTGTGACCGGCTTTTAGACCAGGGTTATAGGGAAGCAACCAGGTTTTCTCACTATTTTGTTTGAAATGTCGGTACTTAGTCAAAACCATTGGGATCTTCACCTTGTCCGCCTTCATAAAATATCTATAATTCTGAATTCTTTTGTCTTTTCTATCGACATTTAAGATTGCTTCCCCAAGTTTAATAGCTTTATAACAACCTTCTCTTAAGAATATGCAGAGAACTTATTTATTGCTTGTTGAAAACTCTTGCGTATCATTGTGAAAATGATGCTTAGTTAACTGTTTAATTCATTTATATTTTACAGACATCTTGCAACTAACGTTAAATTCTAAATTGTCTTAAACACCAGGTTTCTTTCCTTGTACTGCGCATGGTCGATTTCCTCGGTGCTGGATTAGGTTTCCCTGTTCGAACCTTTTGACTTTGAGTAGTGTTCATTCGATACTTTTGGTTTTCGACCTTCCGATGTTTGGATTCAAATGCTGCTGTTGAGAGGTTACTTGGAATATTGTTTAAAGCATAATCGGATTAACGTTTGTTTATACCCATTTTAGAAAAATAAATTGATACATAGCTAAGAAAAAGCTTACAACGAATGCATTGGTGTCAAATTTATAAAGGTTCCTGCCACTATAACTGACAATTTATTGTTGTGTAGAAAATGTAAATCATGCATTAAAAGGATGTCTTATCCTATAGGATTTAACTGAAGTATAAACAACAAGACCCCTTAAACAGGAATGATTACTTTTCAGAAAGCAAGTCAGATATTTTATTTAAGAAGCAATACTTCTCTCTTAATGAAATGATTGATGCAAGAAGCAAAGACATATCAATGTGCATTCAAATATTGAATTTTTGAAAAACTTAACGTTAAGACTTTAGATATTTTAAACTGTTATCCAAACAACTACTTATTTACAAAATAAAGTTAAATACAATCAAGTCTTCAAGAGGTATCATACGGTGCGACAGAATCGATGCGTTTCGACTTAACTCGTTACATTGTAAGAAATGTTTTACTTAAATTGCATTGTTTATTGGTAATCTAGTTTATAATTTCTATATACAAATATCTCACAAGTATCGAAGTTCCTGTAGATTTTCGAATGCTCCATTTTCTACAACTGTAATCTGATTAAAGTCCAGATACCTGATAGATAAATAAAAAAGTAGATTTTTAGGCATTGCCTGTTATTTGACCCTCGTAACAATGTTACATTGAAAGATACATTAAATCCATTTACGACCTCAGTGTACAGAACTTTTTAAGGATTTCCACAAAAATAAGTCCCCTTTTTCATGATGAATAGCGTTATTTTTTTAAACTTAGCGAACAATCTAACATATAGAAGATGAAAAATCTATTGTTGTGTTTAAACGCCAAAACTCGAAAATTTCAATGAACAGAAAAAAAAACTGTTAAAACTATCTATGTCATACTATAATAAATGTACGTAATGTTTGATTTACTGCATACAAATGAATGATATTTTGATTACAATACCTATTATTTTATTTTGTTGTTAAAATAATTGTATCATATTTTTTATCCAAAATAATTTTTATGTGAACTCACTTTACTAGGAATGATCGTTATGAAACGAATAGATTATTCACATTAATAAGATTACTTCCAACTTAAACATATATAAAAGGAAAAGTTTACCGCTTTTTGCCCTATCCGACTTTTGACAATCGAATGTCCCTATTGGTGCCTCTTTGCCTCTTTAGTAAATAACTTACAAGGAATATAATTTTTGTAAATTTCGAAATGTTCCTGTCTCTATCATCGACAAGTTATTGTACTGAAGATTTCTGTAAACATAAAACACATAAATACATAAATTCATTTTAAAGTATTTCATTTCGAACAATGTGCAATTCATATTATTAGAATCATAGTTGTACCAATTGCAGTTGTTGAAAAATATGCATGAACCAAAACTTCGAACTGGGTCATTCGTATAAAAAATGTAGGTTAATGAAACTTAAATTAGGTACCTATGCTGGTTACTATCCAAGATGCGCCATTTGACCCAAAATCATTCCTCTATCAGTTGCACTTTACAAAAACCTTAACCTAAGGTTTACATGAAAAAAATGTAGGAAAAGGCAACATTGTTAAAGTGCGGATGATGATAACGATACAAGATGTACCCAATGACTCAATATTATCAGGCCATCACCAACGTTGCTGCGATATGGACTTTAACCAAAACTTTTACCTGAGTCATTCCTGAAAATGTAGCTCATGGTGACTTAATGCAAGTACGAATGACGGTTAATATCCTACATGTACCCATGACTCATATTAATCACTCTTCCATTTGCAGTTGCCTACATAAGTGCCTTCACAAAAAAACTTTTTAAATTCCGTTCGGTTGAATTTGTGTTTTGTGTTTCTTCGTGCTGTTCTTGTTCGTGTTTACCATTTTCGTCGTCGTCCCTTTGGACTTTTGCCCCATTGGTGCCTCTTTGCCTCTTACCCGAAACATCATGCAGAAAATATAGGTCAAGGTAACCTTATTTTGGTACAGATGTTAATTACAATTTACGATGTGTCCTGTGACCTAATATCAGACCTTTACCAATTTCAGTTGCTGGGATATGGACCTTTACCAAGACTTCATCCTCAGTCATCCGTGTGGAAAATGTAAGTCAAAATGACTACATTTTGGTACAAATGTTGGTATTTATGCAGATAATGAGACCATTTTTTGAAAGATGCTGGTGCCTTTCCTAGATGTACTTACCAACCAAGTACCAACCCTTTTGTTGCTTAATCTAGTTATTGATGAAAACACGAACCAGCACGTGCCAGACTCGTTATCTTCTGAGTCAAAAGGGATTAGACTGGTATCAAGGACATTTTTAAAATGAGCTCTGGAAAATCAGGCAAATCATCGGACAAAGGGGTAACTATTTGTTTAAGGTGTCTCGGAGCTATTAGAATTCTACTAAAGGATATTCTCATTTCTGGCACATTAATAGAACTTAATGTAAAGATATCAAATACAAAGTGCTGGTCATCGTTAATTTTAGAGTACTATCAGCGTTTTAGAAATAGCAAAATTTTAATATTTTTATATATGAAGCAAAAGTGGCAACTTAATAAAAATTCCTACTATAGAATCAGCTCAAAATATAATAGAAAATCCCTTTTCAAAAGCTTTTCGAAATTGTCTGAAAATATAGGGTCACCGTTTATTTTTTTTCAAGATATTCATGAAAATAGAAAAAAAATCTATTCATTCTAAATAAATAATCTCCCTTTGATTTACTACCAGAAATTCTAAAAATGATCAAATGTCATTTTTTGGTATCAAGATTGCCCTAATTTGATAAAATATATTATTATTTATAGTTTTTGTATGCCAAATCCACTAAGTTTACCAATATTATTCATAATACAAATATATACAACAAGATGCATCTTAAATAGCACCAAACAACCTAAAATTCAAAGTTGCAGGTTATATCTCCGAACATTTTACCAGCATATTGTACTGTAGTGTTCCATCCTAACTTTAGAACTTTTTTGTGTATTGTCATTATTTTCTATCAAATATGACGTAAAAGTTGTAATTTTTGTCATCAATAATATCTATACAAGTAATCACTTGTACAACTGAAATTGTACATGTTAAAACTTGTATCTTAATTGTTATCACACAAGTAAATACTTTATTTTTGTTTTCGTATCAGTTACAATGTATTACTCGTGAAAAAAATGATAACACGGATATTTAAAGGAGACTGGATACGATTTTTGATATCTTTATATTAGATCTTATTATCATCATAAACAGTAAAAAACACCATAAAACTAATAAATTCTCCTGAATAAGATCACAATTTGAGTAAATAGCATCACATTTTATCGCTTCCGCCGATCCAGAAAATTTTAATGAGATAGGCGTCACGTGACCTGATGACGCAATATGGGCCAGTTGTCGTTTTACCGCATAAGAAATTAATGGTAATTAATGCAATATAATATCGTTTTTGAATGAAAAAAATAAATCAATATTTGATTTTTTTCTGAATTTCTATATTCAGCCATGGATATTGAAAATATCTTAAAAGATTGACCCATATTTATTTAAAGTAGCGACTCAAATATAGGGTCTAAATATACCCAATGGCATATGAAGCTTTCGACCAACTTTGCTCATGCTGCAAATTAATTTATACAAATTCTTAATTAATGTATTCAATAGGAGTCCATTAAATTCATTATATTTAAAGTAAGTGTGTGTTGATAGACACTCCCTCTGGTGATAGATTGAGTGTGCCTATATATTCATTCAATTCTTATATAAAACATTTATCAACACTAAGTGTTGTTTTAAAAAAAACTTGTTTGGGGGTGGGGGGGGGGGGGTATTTACATCGTATTACATTTTATAGGATTTAGACAAATGGGATTTAAGTTTAATTACAGAGATTCCGAAGGTATTTTTTTCTTTTCCCAAACCGAAAATACATTTTGGTGCATGTGTGCTAACATTTGTATATAATTTTCCTGAAATCTTTGATGGACCGAATCAGTTTTTGCTGGACTTGTCTGTCGGACTGACAAAGCTTCGGAATCACTAATAATTCAATTGAACCAATGTTTCAAACGTTAAGGGGCGTTTAATTTCACCCAAATTCCAATTCTACTTCATGTAGCATATAAATTTAAACCATTTTGCAGAGTATATTGTTAGCTTCTGTCAAAATGTAACAAATACTAGTGACTGTACTGTTTTATTTTTTCTTTGTGATCATGTCCCGATATTAATTGTGAAGTCTCTTTACTGAACAGAAGAACACAACAATTCAGGTTTGAATTGAAATAGAGAAGGATTGTGCCCATTGATGCCTCCGTTCCCCCAAAATAGGAACTTGAAGTCGGACAGGTCTTACAATCGCTAAAGACTTTCAACGTACATATTTATTCTTACGGATCTACGTATGGACGAACCCGACACCTCTAAAATAACCCTCTTCCATATGTTTCAAGGTAAACACAGGATCAAACACAATTGAAGAACTAGACGAACTTTAATCAATTTATGATGCAAATTTCAAATTTACACTGGTGTGAGCATTGACCGCTTACTTCACATTGGGTGGGTGTAACACCTGTTGTAAATTCACAGTACTTTGACAGGTATGACACCTGCGGTGCGGCAGTCCAGTATGATCGTTGAACCTTCAAATGATTGCAAGTGCCTGCAGCTTCAATTAACATGAAAGAAAGTAATACACAAACCACGGGATGTATTAATTTACAACCCTTATTTTATGCCAAATTTCGGAATGTAACGTTTATCTGAATTTCAATGAAAAATATAAAATAAAAGATAAAATCAAAATACAGTTAACCAGAATATCAGTCTTTGTTAAGTATTTTTTTCTTTTTGAACATTGAGCTCTGGAAAGGTCTTTTGTCTGGGTAGGAAAAGACCTTTGCCCGTTGGGTGCTAAATAACGCAAAGTTAGCAAGCAGTTTACAATAATTGTCACAGAGTAAATGGGTTCGCGGCCGGTCAACGTTGCAGGGGCAGATTCAGACATTTTCGAAAGGGGGTTTTGCATACTGGCTCCTGGCCTGGGTGCCACAAAACCTAAAAAATACTTAAGTCTGAGATTATTCTTAATTTCCATGGCAACTCCAATTAAAACTTAATAATAGTTGATGTCACAATGAGTTGAGAATATTCTCAGACTTAAGTATTTTTTTAAGTTTTGTTTGCTTACACTACACGAGAATTAAAAAAAGAATTCGGAGGAAAGGGGGGTTCTGAACCCCCTGTATCCGACAATGAGTGGTAGTAATGTAAAAATGCAGAGAGCAAACTTTATTTCTGCCGCAACGACTAACAAGCTTTACAGACTGACTGCTCTAAAAAATTCCAGGGATGAAATAAAACTGATATGGACATCCCTGAAAATTCTAATTCATGATGTTATTCGAAAATATTTCCGATCCTATATTTCTGTTGGTTACTGCAGTCAAATATATTCATAAAAATGGATTTTAAAGAACTGCCAATTTAATTTTAACAACTCTCTCGGTTTTTTTAATTGACTAAATATGCAATGTTGGACCAATGGACCCGTGTGACGCCAAGCCTCGTTTTGGGCTCAATCGCCGATTATTTTTTGCATATTTCAGAGGTCATAAACAAATGCCTAAAAAGTGGTGTTTTAAGGTGTATATCAACAAAACAAGGGCGTATTTCATATTAAATCGCATTTTATGACAGATTTTTATCATAATATAAAAAAGTGAAAAATCGTGTCCAGTCTCCTTTAATCTACAGTGTTAATTAAAGTATCTTACATGTATCGTATTGCAGTTAGATCTCGGAATGCTCCATTTTCTATCATTTCAATCTGGTTAAATCCTAGATACCTATGGAATAATAAAATAATCACTTTGTTTTTTATAAATCGGCGAATAAATGCGTACGAGAAAGCACACATGAAAAGACGATTAGTCACTTACAAATCATTGCTGTGAAGGTTTTATTGATATAAGGTTCATGGTTACACTTTGAATAAAATGGTAAATATTTAACCTATTTTTATAGTCTTTGTACGACTTTAACGACACATGGAAACACAAAATAAAGTGTAGCAGCATTGTAACAACCGTTATTGTAATAAAAAACGTTATTGTAATAAATTTTGTTATATGAATTAAAAGTGGATTTTTTTATTTTACGTGAAGGAATTAATTGTAACTAAGATATTATCTCCAAAAATAATTGAATATTTTAACTAATTATGAAAAAATTAACATTTAAAAACAGTTTATTACAATAACAGTTGTTATCACAATAACGGTTCGCATGCTCAACCGTTATTGTAATAAACTTTTATAAATCGTAAAATTTAAATTTTTGAATTAATTTTACTTCTTAGTTGAAGTCAAAATATATTTCTGGATTGCTAAATACCGATATCAGTTGTTATTATTACTATTAAAACCAGGAAATGACTTTGATTTTTTTTATTACAATAATGGTTGTAGACCGAAATCCTTATTGTTAGAACAACCGTTATGGTAATAAAATTTTCGTACCAACTAATTTCGTCTTTAAAACATCCTAACTGACTAATAGTCACGGAAAATTGGTATTTCATTCATTTTAAACAGTTTTTTCTTTATTTTCGAACTAATTCCAGAAATTGATTTTTTTTCTTTAAATTTTGGCTAAGTGTCCGATACATTCTGAAAATATGAATATATTGTCTAAACTGGATATAGATGATCTACTAGTACTTAAAATACAAATGACAACAAAGTTCAAGACAATAAATTTTGCTACGCCTGACGGGCGTTTCATCTACTTAAGACTCATCAGAGGCGCTCTACCAAAAATAATGAAAATGCCAAACACTGTATGAATATGAAGAGCATAGAACAGTATAACAAAAACTACCAAACTGGGGAACCAAATTATTACTAAGATATTCAACCTATGTCTGGGGTAGGAAGAACCTTAGGGTTTAGACAATTTTGAAATTTAGACGGATAATTTAAAGCTTTGATGTATTCTCCAACTCAAAAGTGTTGGTGCCGGAGCGGGCTAACCTCGGGGAATTTAAACTCCACCAGCAGTGCTAACCTTCACGTGTGTTCGAAATACAAATGACAACAAAGTTCCAGACAATAAATTTTGCTACGCCTGACGCGCGTTTCGTCTACTCAAGACTCATCAGAGGCGCTCTACCAAAAATAATGAAAATGCTAATTAATTCATAGTTTAGTCATTTTCAGTCACTTGTCTGGAACTTTGTTGTCATTTTTATTCTAACCAAAATTAATCTTTGAAGTTTTTATTACAATAACGGTTGACGACCGAAATTCTTATTGTAACAACAACCGTTATGGTAATAAACTTTCTCAATCAATCTTATTTTGTCTTTAAAACATCCTAAATGACTAATAGTCACGGAAAATCGGCATTTTAGTCTTTCTAAACAGTTTTCCTTTATTTTCGAACCAATTTAAGAAATTAAGATTTTTTTCTTACAATTTTGACTAAGTGTCCGATATATTCTGATAAAGAAAAATATATTATCTGAGATGGATATAGATGATCTACTAGTACTTCAATACACTAACCGATTCATATTTAAGACATTTTGAGTCACTTCTTAACAAAATATGTCTAAAGTTTTTATTACAATAATGGTTGACGACCGAAATCCTTATTGTAACAACAACCGTTATGGTAATAAACTTTTTAAATCAATCTTATTTTGTGACGTCTTTAAAACATCCTAAATGACTTATAGTCACAGAAAATCGACATTTTAATCTTTTTAAACAGTTTTCCTTTATTATCGGAACCAATTTAAGAAATTAAGATTTTTTCTTACAATTTTGGCTAAGTGTCAGATATATTCTGAAAATATGAATATATTGTCTGAAATGGATATATATTATGATCTACTAGTAGATGAATAAACTAATTGATTCATATTTAAGACATTTTGAGTCACTTCTTAACAAAATATGTCTTTAAAGTTTTTATTACAATAACGGTTGACGACCGAAATACTTATTGTAACAACAACCGTTATGGTAATAAACTTTTTAAATCAATCTTATTTCGTCTTCAAAACATCCTAAATGACTTATAGTCACGGAAAATCGGCATTTCATTCTTTTTAAACAGTTTTCCTTTATTTTCGAACTAATTTAAGAAATTAATATTTTTTCTTACAATTTTGGCTAAGTGTCCGATATATTCTGAAAATAGGAATATATTATCTGAGATGGATAAAAATGATCTACTAGTACGTGAATATACTAATTGATTCATATTTAAGTTATTTTGAGACACTTCTAAACAAAATTCATCTTCAAAGTTTTTATTACAATAACAATCCTTATTGTTACAACGACCGTTATGGTAATAAACTGTTTCAATCAATCTTATTTTGTCTTTAAAACATCCTAAATGACTAATAGTCACGGAAAATTTGTATTTCAGTCATTTTTTACAGTTATTTTTTAATATTTCGAACTAATTTCAGAAGTTAAGATTTTTTCTTACAATTTTTGCTAAGTGTCCAATATATTCTGAAAATATGAATATATTGTCTGAGATGGATATTGATGATCTACTAAAATTTGAAGATACTAATTGATTCAAATTCAAGTCATTTTGAGTCACTTCTAAATAAAATATGTCTTTGAAGCTTTTATTACAATAACGGTTGACGACCGAAATCCTTATTGTAACAACAACCGTTATGGTAATAAACTTTTTCAATCAATCTTATTTCGTATTTAAAACATCCAAAAATGACTTATCGCTGCGGAAAATTGGTATTGCAGTCATTTTAAACAGTTATTTTTTTATATTTTCGAACTAATTTCAGAAATTAAGATTTTTGCTTCCAATTTTGGCTAAGTGTCCCATATATTCTGAAAATATGAATATATTGTCTGAAATGGATATAGATGATCTACTAGTACTTGAATATACTAATTGATTCAAATTCAAGTCATTTTGAGTCACTTCTGAACAAAAAATGTCTTTGAAGGTTTTATTACAATAACGGTTGACGACCGAAATCCTTATTGTAACAACAACTGTTATGGTAATAAACTTTTTCAATCAATTTCATTTCGTATCTAAAACATCCAGAAATGACTAATAGTCGCGGAAAATTGGTACATCGGTCATTTTAAACAGTTTTTTCTTTATTTTCGAACAAATTTCAGAAATTAAGATTTTCTTACAATTTTGGCTAGGTGTCCCATATATTCTGAAAATATTAATATATTGTCTGAAATGGATATAGATGTTCTAATAGTACTTGAATATACTAATTGATTCATGTTCAAGTCATTTTGAGTCACTTCTAAACAAAATATGTCTTTGAAGTCTTTATTACAATAACGGTTGACAACCGAAATCCTTATTGTAACAACAACTGTTATGGTAATAAACTTATCAAATCAATCTTAGTTCGTCTTTAAAACATCCTAAATGACTTATTGTCACGGAAAACCGGCATTTCAGTCTTGTTGTTACAATAAGGATTTCGGTCGTCAACTGTTATTATAATAAAAACTTCTAAGACATATTTTGTTAAGAAGTGACTCAAAATAACTTAAATATGAATGAATTAGTGTATTCAAGTACTAGTGGATTATCTATATCCATTTTAGACAATATATTCCTATTTTCAGAATATATGGGACACTTAGCCAAAATTGTAAGAAAATATCTTAATTTCTTAAATTGGTTCCAAAAATAAGGGAAAACTGTTTAAAAAGACTAAAATGCCGATTTTTCGTGACTATAAGTCATTTAGGATGTTTTAAAGACAAAATAAGATTGAATTAAAAAAAGTTTATTACCATAACGGTTGTTGTTACAATAAGGATTTCGGTCGTCAACCGTTATTGTAATAAAAACTTTAAAGACATATTTTGTTAAGAAGTGACTCAAAATGTCTAAAATATGAATCAGTTAGTATATTGAAGTACTAGTGGATCATCTATAGCTATTTTAGACAATATATACATTTTTTTCAGAACATATCGGACACTTAGCCAAAATTGTAAGAAAAAAATCTTAATTTCTGAAATTTGTTCGAAAATATAGACAATAACTGTTTAAAGTGACTGAAATGTCAAATTTCGGCGATTATTTGTCATTTAGGATGTTTAAAGACAAAACAAGATTGATTGAAAAAGTTTGTTACCATAACAGTTGTTGCAATAAGGATTTCGGCCGTCAACCGTTATTGTAATAAAAACTTCAAAGACATATTTTATTTAGAAGTGACTCAAAATGACTTAAATATGAATTAATTAGTATATTCATGTACTAGTATATCATCTATATCCATTTCAGACAATATATTCATATTTTCAGAATGTATCGGACACTTAGCCAAAATTGTATGAAAAAATCTTAATTTCTGAAATTAGTTCGAAAATATTAAAAAATAACTGTTTAAAATTAGAATACCAATTTTCAGCGACTTTTAGTCATTTAAGATGTTTTGAAGAAGAAATAAGATTGATTGAAAAAGTTAATTACCATAACGGTTGTTGTTACAATAAGGACTTTGGTCGTCAACCGTTATTGTAATAAAAACTCCAAAGACATATTTTGTTAAGAAGTGACTCAAAATGACTTAAATATGAATGACTTAGTATATTCAAGTACTAGTGGATCATCTATATCCATTTAAGACAATATATTCATATTTTCAGAACATATCGGACACTTAGCCAAAATTGTGAGAAAAAATCTTAATTTCTTAAATTGGTTCCGAAAATATAGACAATAACTTTTTAAAGTGACTGAAATGCCGATTTTCGGCGACTTTTCGTCATTTAGGATGTTTAAAGACAAAACAAGATTGATTAAAAAAGTTTGTTACCATAACGGTTGTTGTTACAATAAGGATTTCGGTCGTCAACCGTTATTGTAATAAAAACTTCAAAGACATATTTTGTTAAGAAGTGACTCAAAATGACTTAAATATGAATGAATTAGTGTATTCAAGTACTAGTGGATCATCTAAATCCATTTTAGACAATATATTTATATTTTCAGAACATATCGGACACTTAGCCAAAATTGTAAGAAAATATCTTAATTTCTTAAATTGGTTCCGAAAATAAGGGAAAACTGTTTAAAAAGACTAAAATGCCGATTTTCCGTGACTATAAGTCAATTAGGATGTTTTAAAGACAAAATAAGATTGATTAAAAAAGTTTATTACCATAACGGTTGCTGTTACAATAAGGATTTCGGTCGTCAATCGTTATTGTAATAAAAACTTTAAAGACATATTTTGTTAAGTAGTGACTCAAAATGTCTTAAATATGAATCAATTAGTTTATTCATCTACTAGTAGATCATAATATATATCCATTTCAGACAATATATTCATATTTTCAGAATATATCTGAAACTTAGCCAAAATTGTTAGAAAACATCTTAATTTCTTAAATTGGTTCCAAAAATAAGGGAAAACTGTTTAAAAAGACTAAAATGCCGATTTTCCGTGACTATAAGTCATTTAGGATGTTTTAAAGACAAAAAAAGATTGAATTAAAAAAAGTTTATTACCATAACGGTTGTTGTTACAATAAGGATTTCGGTCGTCAACCGTTATTGTAATAAAAACTTTAAAGACATATTTTGTTAAGAAGTGACTCAAAATGTCTAAAATATGAATCAGTTAGTATATTGAAGTACTAGTATATCATCTATATCCATTTCAGACAATATATTCATATTTTCAGAATGTATCGGACACTTAGCCAAAATTGTATGAAAAAATCTTAATTTCTGAAATTAGTTCGAAAATATTAAAAAATAACTGTTTAAAATTAGAATACCAATTTTCAGCGACTTTTAGTCATTTAAGATGTTTTGAAGAAGAAATAAGATTGATTGAAAAAGTTAATTACCATAACGGTTGTTGTTACAATAAGGACTTTGGTCGTCAACCGTTATTGTAATAAAAACTCCAAAGACATATTTTGTTAAGAAGTGACTCAAAATGACTTAAATATGAATGACTTAGTATATTCAAGTACTAGTGGATCATCTATATCCATTTAAGACAATATATTCATATTTTCAGAACATATCGGACACTTAGCCAAAATTGTGAGAAAAAATCTTAATTTCTTAAATTGGTTCCGAAAATATAGACAATAACTTTTTAAAGTGACTGAAATGCCGATTTTCGGCGACTATTCGTCATTTAGGATGTTTAAAGACAAAACAAGATTGATTAAAAAAGTTTGTTACCATAACGATTGTTGTTACAATAAGGATTTCGGTCGTCAACCGTTATTGTAATAAAAACTTCAAAGACATATTTTGTTAAGAAGAGACTCAAAATGACTTAAATATGAATGAATTAGTGTATTCAAGTACTAGTGGATCATCTAAATCCATTTTAGACAATATATTTATATTTTCAGAACATATCGGACACTTAGCCAAAATTGTAAGAAAATATCTTAATTTCTTAAATTGGTTCCGAAAATAAGGGAAACTGTTTAAAAAGACTAATATGCCGATTTTCCGTGACTATAAGTCAATTAGGATGTTTTAAAGACAAAATAAGATTGATTAAAAAAGTTTATTACCATAACGGTTGCTGTTACAATAAGGATTTCGGTCGTCAATCGTTATTGTAATAAAAACTTTAAAGACATATTTTGTTAAGTAGTGACTCAAAATGTCTTAAATATGAATCAATTAGTTTATTCATCTACTAGTAGATCATAAAATATATCCATTTCAGACAATATATTCATATTTTCAGAATATATCTGAAACTTAGCCAAAATTGTAAGAAAAAATCTTAATTTCTTAAATTGGTTCCGAAAATAAAGGAAAACTGTTTAAAAAGATTAAAATGCCGATTTTCCGTGACTATAAGTTATTTAGGATGTTTTAAAGACAAAATAAGATTGAATTAAAAAAAGTTTATTACCATAACGGTTGTTGTTACAATAAGGATTTCGGTCGTCAACCGTTATTGTAATAAAAACTTTAAAGACATATTTTGTTAAGAAGTGACTCAAAATGTCTAAAATATGAATCAGTTAGTATATTGAAGTACTAGTGGATAATCTATAGCTATTTTAGACAATATATACATTTTTTCAGAACATATCGGACACTTAGCCAAAATTGTAAGAAAAAAATCTTAATTTCTGAAATTTGTTCGAAAATATAGACACTAACTGTTTAAAGTGACTGAAATGTCAAATTTCGGCGATTATTTGTCATTTAGGATGTTTAAAGACAAAACAAGATTGATTGAAAAAGTTTGTTACCATAACAGCTGTTACAATAAGGATTTCGGCCGCCAACCGTTATTGTAATAAAAACTTCAAAGACATATTTTATTTAGAAGTGACTCAAAATGACTTAAATATGAATTAATTAGTATATTCATGTACTAGTATATCATCTATATCCATTTCAGACAATATATTCATATTTTCAGAATGTATCGGACACTTATCCAAAATTGTATGAAAAAATCTTAATTTCTGAAATTAGTTCGAAAATATTAAAAAATAACTGTTTAAAATTAGAATACTAATTTTCAGCGACTTTTAGTCATTTAAGATGTTTTGAAGAAGAAATAAGATTGATTGAAAAAGTTAATTACCATAACGGTTGTTGTTACAATAAGGACTTTGGTCGTCAACCGTTATTGTAATAAAAACTCCAAAGACATATTTTGTTAAGAAGTGACTCAAAATGACTTAAATATGAATGACTTAGTATATTCAAGTACTAGTGGATCATCTATATCCATTTAAGACAATATATTCATATTTTCAGAACATATCAGACACTTAGCCAAAATTGTGAGAAAAAATCTTAATTTCTTAAATTGGTTCCGAAAATATAGACAATAACTTTTTAAAGTGACTGAAATGCCGATTTTTGGCGACTATTCGTCATTTAGGATGTTTAAAGACAAAACAAGATTGATTAAAAAAGTTTGTTACCATAACGGTTGTTGTTACAATAAGGATTTCGGTCGTCAACCGTTATTGTAATAAAAACTTCAAAAACATATTTTGTTAAGAAGTGACTCAAAATGACTTAAATATGAATGAATTAGTGTATTCAAGTACTAGTGGATCATCTAAATCCATTTTAGACAATATATTCATATTTTCAGAACATATCGGACACTTAGCCAAAATTGTAAGAAAATATCTTAATTTCTTAAATTGGTTCCGAAAATAAGGGAAAACTGTTTAAAAAGACTAAAATGCCGATTTTCCGAAACTATAATTCAATTAGGATGTTTTAAAGACAAAATAAGATTGATTAAAAAATGTTATTACCATAACGGTTGCTGTTACAATAAGGATTTCGGTCGTCAATCGTTATTGTAATAAAAACTTTAAAGACATATTTTGTTAAGAAGTGACTCAAAATGTCTTAAATATGAATCAATTAGTTTATTCATCTACTAGTAGATCATAATATATATCCATTTCAGACAATATATTCATATTTTCAGAATATATCTGAAACTTAGCCAAAATTGTAAGAAAAAATCTTAATTTCTTAAATTGGTTCCGAAAATAAAGGAAAACTGTTTAAAAAGATTAAAATGCCGATTTTCCGTGACTATAAGTCATTTAGGATGTTTTAAAGACGTCACAAAATAAGATTGATTGAAAAAGTTTATTACCATAACGGTTGTTGTTACAATAAGGACTTTGGTCGTCAACCGTTATTGTAATAAAAACTTCAAAGACATATTTTGTTAAGAAGTGACTCAAAATGACTTAAATATGAATGACTTAGTATATTCAAGTACTAGTGGATCATCTATATCCATTTTAGACAATATATTCATATTTTCAGAACATATCGGACACTTAGCCAAAATTGTAAGAAAAAATCTTAATTTCTTAAATTGGTTCCGAAAATATAGAAAATAACTTTTTAAAGTGACTGAAATACCAATTTTTTGCGACTATTCGTCATTTAGGATGTTTAAAGACAAAACAAGATTGATTAAAAAAGTTTGTTACCATAACGGTTGTTGTTACAATAAGGATTTCGGCCGTCAACCGTTATTGTAATAAAAAATTCAAAGACGTATTTTGTTTAGAAGTGACTCAAAATGTCTTAAATATGAATCAATTAGTTTATTCATGTACTAGTAGATCATATATATCCATTTCAGACAATATATTCATATTTTCAGAATATATCTGACACTTAGCCAAAATTGTAAGAAAAAATCTTATTTTCTTCAATTGGTTCCCAAAATAAAGGAAAACTGTTTAAAAAGACTAAAATGCCGATTTTCCGTGACTATAAGTCATTTAGGATGTTTTAAAGACAAAATAAGATTGATTAAAAAAAGTTTATTACCATAACGGTTGTTGTTACAATAAGGATTTCGGTCGTCAACCGTTATTGTAATAAAAACTTCAAAGACATATTTTGTTAAGAAGTGACTCAAAATGACTTACATATGAATGAATTAGTGTATTCAAGTACTAGTGGATCATCTATATCCATTTTAGACAATATATTCATATTTTCAGAACATATCGGACACTTAGCCAAAATTTAAAAAAAATATCTTAATTTCTTAAATTGGTTCCGAAAATAAGGGAAAACTGTTTAAAAAGACTAAAATGCCGATTTTCCGTGACTATAAGTCAATTAGGATGTTTTAAAGACAAAATAAGATTGTTTAAAAAAGTTTATTACCATAACGGTTGTTGTTACAATAAGGATTTCGGTCGTCACCCGTTATTGTAATAAAAACTTCAAAGACATATTTTGTTAAGAAGTGACTCAAAATGTCTTAAATATGAATCAATTACTTTATTCATCTACTAGTAGATCATAATATATATCCATTTCAGACAATATATTCATATTTTCAGAATATATCTGACACTTAGCCAAAATTGTAAGAAAAAATCTTAATTTCTTAAATTGGTTCCGAAAATAAAGGAAAACTGTTTAAAAAGATTAAAATGCCGATTTTCCGTGACTATAAGTCATTTAGGATGTTTTAAAGACGTCACAAAACAAGATTGATTTAAAGTTTATTACCATAACGGTTGTTGTTACAATAAGGATTTCGGTCGTCAGCCGTTTTTGTAATAAAAACTTTAAAGACATATTTTGTTAAGGGAGTACAAGCCTGAGATTTTTTGTAATTAAAAGTTTTTTAGAATAGAAAATTTAGAAAGAATAGCTCAAAATAGCTAGACTTTATGAAAAAAGTTTTCAAAAACATGGAGCTGTTATCAAGATATAAGCACCTAAAAATATGGCGGGAAAAAAACTTCTCTAGATTTTTCATAGGAAATACATTGAAAGTTCGTCTTCTGTTTTAACATAGAATTGTAATTAGAATTGAATGAAATTGTTATAGGGTGTTTATTATGACCTTTTCTTAATAGTTCTGAACAAATATTCAAAGACGAAATTAAGTTGGTACGAAAATTTTATTACCATAACGGTTGTTCTAACAATAAGTATTTCGGTCTTCAACCATTATTGTAATAAAAAAAATCAAAGTCATTTCCTGGTTTTAATAGTAATTATAACAACTGATATCGGTATTTAGCAATCCAGAAATATATTTTGACTTCAATTAAGAAGCAAAATTAATTCAAAAATTTAAATTTTACGATTTATAAAAGTTTATTACAATAACGGTTGAGCATGCCAACCGTTATTGTGATAACAACTGTTATTGTAATAAACTGTTTTTAAATGTTAATTATTTTCATAATTAGTTAAAATATTCAGCTATATTTGGTGATAATATATTAATTACAATCAATTCCTTCGCGTAAAATAAAAAAAATCCACTTTTAATTCATATAACAAATTTTATTACAATAACGGTTGCTATTACAATAACGGTTGTCACACAGCATCTAGATATTAAAATCGCCGATCATTTTCTCTTTCAAGTTACAAGATTATTTTTTGTGGTTTTCTCTATTCATTTTCTTTCCGTTCAAATTGTACCTTCAATAAAGCATGAATTACCCCTAAATAATCTTCCATAAAACCTGTTGTGAGTAGATTTAATATTACCAATAATGAAATTACCTTGCACGTGGGGGCCAAATGACAGGGCATTGTTGATATTTGGCTATAAAACCGATTGTGAGTAGAATCAATAACACCAATAATAAAATTTCCTTGCACATGGAGGCCAAATGACAGGGCATTGTTGATATTTGGCTATATTTGAGAGAACTGAAAAACGCAATGAAAATGCCCCGGCAAAACGGATCAAGTGTACACGTACAAAATACTAAAAGTTTATGCAAAAAAAAATAACTAGACGCTGCTACGCCTTATTAAGCAATTGAATATGTAGTTTAGGCTCCACATAGACTGAAAAAAGACGTAAAATATCAGTAGTTTTTTTCCAAAGTGTAAAAATGAACCTAAAATAGAAATATTGATTTGAAAGCATATTTGTTTAAACTTACAATTTCTAACCTCTGATAAAACAACATACATCCTAGACAAATGATGATTATTTACAGAAAAGCAATAACTCATGTGCCCAATTGTTTAGACATGAGGCATAGAGTACTAAATGTACATTCAAATCTTGAAATCTTACAAAATCTGAAACAAGCTCCAGTTAAGGCTTTAGATAATTTAATACAACTACTAATAATCGAGATTGAGAATAAAGTAAAAAGCAATGAATACTTTAATATTTAAACAAATATAGCATAGTAAAATATGCATACAAAAGACGTATCTTTTATCTCACAAGTATAGTAGTATACAATTCCAAATGCATTGTTTTTCACAATCTCAATAGTGGTTTACAGATAGGTACAGCCGTACACTTCACAAGAGTTAACATCAAGTAACCTTCTTGACAGCTTCTACGTCCTTTATAGTAGACTTGCAAATTAACTTGCGTTTAATGCCGAAAGGTCAAAGTAGTCCTATGATAGCTTTTAATGACTGGTCATAACCAGCCAAATTGCCGTGACTGCTCTTACTAGACTTGCAAATCATTTTTTTTTCATTTTAAGTGTTGTGTCGGATTTAAAATCGATATGTATATTTTTAAACATCAGTTGATTAATGATTATCAGCTATGTGTCAGTAACAGCGAGTGTTCTGTAGAGATATCCTCTACCGTTCTGTTGTTCTTGTCGTTTTTCTTAGTCTCTCTTAGGTGGAATTGAACGTTGTTAAATTTGATTTTTAACGTGTTGAATTTTGTACTTTGTATTAGCCTGAAATATTGATAGAGGAAGATCCCCCCCCAAAAGAACTAATTTAACTCCGCCACAGTTTATGATACCCTGTCCTTGGGCAGTAAGTTTTGACAAAGCTTTTGTTCGTAAATATTTTTTTAATGTTTTTTGTTCCTTGCTTAAAAAGGGCTTTTATCTGTCACTATTTCAGGAATGGATTTGGATGATATGAATTTCGTTTAGATCTTAAGCCGATTGTGAACGTCGGGCAGCGCCTAATTGTCTCGTTCAAGACTGCTTGCGGTTTTCCATTGTGTTTTTATCTAAAGTACCGCTTGTTATATGAGCTGTGCCTCGTACAATCATTCCACATCTCATTTTTTGCTATGAAAACAATGACAGTTATATTCAATTTTCTAATGAAAGACTAATTTAACATTCAATGGGAAACATAAAGTTAACGCGCTAGAGAGAGAGAGAGTGAAGTTTGTCCAGTGACCCCTTTCACATTTGATAAATATAACAAATCTGTAATTAACTTAAACTAAACCAGTGACAAAATTGCGATTGCTTCCATGTTGCCATGACTGCTTTTCAAGTCAACTTGGAAGCAGTCGCACGTTTGCCCAAAGCAGCCACAAGTAATTTAAATATCTGCTTTTAAAGTTAACTCCTTAAACATGTTATGTGTGCTCCCATTTGTATTCATACTCATGACAGTTCTAAGCTCTGACAGTTCTAAGCTCTGACAGTTCTAAGCCCTGACAGCTCCTGACAGTTTTGGAACTAATCTGGTTCATTGTCGAAAGAAATAAAAGTTAAATTTCGAATGACGTTGCAAACGCCACAATGTTGTGACGTTACAATAGCTTTTCGCCAGAATCTTGGTTCAAATGTGACGTCTTTTTTTACGGTTACAATACTTCTTTTATATTTGGTTTCATATTGTTTATTAATTGATTTTCTCTCATAACAGTCCGTTATTTTGTATTTTGAATGGCTGTGTTAAATTATAAGGAATGATTTAGGTGCATTTGATGGTTTGGTCCAATGGACACATATGTCTTTTTGACAGCGAGCTGGTAGTTGACATGTATGTCCCTTTGGTAGCAAGAGGGTCAAATTATAAGGAATGATTTAATTATGTTTTGAGACATTTTGACTAACCCCAAAATTTTGACATTTCTGACAAAACATTACAATACAACAGCGCATTACGTCATTAATAGCTGTCAACACCTGTCAGAGCCCAGATCTGTCAGGGACTAGAGGAGTTCCAAGCTGTCAGGGGCTAGAGAAGTTCTAAGCTGTCAGGGTCTAGAACTGTTCTAGAAGTGTCAGGGGCTTAGACAGTTTATGTCAGCTCTGCCCAAGAACAGGTAATGACTGTTGGTGTCCTGGGTTAGAACAGTTCCAGAACTGTCAGGAGGGAATGACAGTAGAGATGTTAGAACATATATCAGCTGTATATACATATCGTTACATTGTCATAGATTGATCACCTGAACCTTAAATGCTTAAAGAAACTTTCTAGTTGTTTGAATCTCATATTTGTGACTCTTACATATAATAGACCTAGAAGAACATTGTACTACTGGAACGGACAAAACGTAGTGTCCATCATATTGAAAAAAAATAATATATAGTCGGAATTGCCAATCAAGAAAAATTAGGACCAAGAGTAAATAATCACGACCCTTTTGGATCGTCATAGAAATTTAACTACTCAGCTTGAACTTGAACTAAAAGCGCCACCAAGCATTTTACAAGTCAATAAAGGTAATAACAAAACTACCGAACTTGAATGATCAATCTCATAGTCCAGAGAAAATGACAAAAACGAATCAGTCATACCGGAGAATTGGTGGATCGCAATGGTCCTGACTTGGTACAGGCATTTCAAACGAAATGGTGAGTTAAACCAGGTTCTATGGCGCCAAACCTCCCTCTTCCATTGCGATCTTCAAGTCCATAATCTATATAATTACATAGAATAGTGTGACACTGTAAAATTTGTTAAACCCATAATATATAGTTACGTAAAATAGTTTAAACAATACTTTTCAAGTTAATGTTGTCTGATTAAGAGATATTTTAATGGCATTCTTACAACTGCTGAAGTGCTGATAGATTGTTGAATGTATCATTCTGTATCACTGTCAAATCATTGCTAGATAAATACCTGTAAAATTAAAACCATTATAAAAGAAAAACTATGAAATCAAGGAAAAAAGATCTCAAGATTTCAAAACTTTATGCATCAATTATTTCCACAAATAAAAGAAATACTAGTAATTCTGAAATGAAATATTTCAACAAAATTATTGTTAGCCTTGCATAGAATAAAGAACTTGTATATAAAGAAAGGTCTCATATGGTGCGACAGAATCGATGCGTTTCGACTTAAATCGCATTGCGTATTTGTAATCTAGTTAATAATTGTTTTCTAAACAGTCCGCCAAAAGTTAAGCACCACTCATTTCAAAATGGCACTGTCTTGTTATATTTTATTGATATATTATAATCTTTTGCACACAAGAACCTTCGGGTATAAGAGTAATTTGCATCCTACAAAACTTTAAAATAAAAAAAAACTTTTCAAAATATCGATACATAGTACTGTTTGAATCCAGAATTCAAGTTTCGGAGATCAATAAAAGAAGCAGAGAATTAAAGCAAAACTTTTTTTCAAAGAACCTTAAACATGACATTTCCTTAAATTGTCGTGTTGTCAATCACATCAAACGACAAATATGAGTTTTTAATAGGTTTTGCAGGTTTTTGGGACCTGCTTAAAAAAGTCTGCTATTTGCCGACTTTTTTACCATGTTTAGTACCAAATGCTAATTATTTTTTTAAAACCGCATGGGAATAAAACTTTCACTTTTCGACGATGATTAAATTAGGTAGTTTAAAAAGGTTTATCAAAGATTTAAGGCAAAAAATCTTTTTTCTTCAAGGTTTTCCAGAAAATGTCGTAAAACTCAAATAATGAGCTTAAACTGTGTCCAGAAAGACATATCTGTCATTTCAAATTGTGTTGTTAATAACACTTATTAAGTAACAGTTTTGTGTGGAGAAGGAAAAACATGCCGGTGAACTTTTATAGTGATGAAGTGACATTTTCTTTCAAAGGTGGATTTTTCAGAAAATAAGATTTCAGAAAAGTGATGTTTTGGACAGAGAACAAACCTCATTGCTCGCAAAAATTAATACGACATTAAAATTTGAAGTTTCTAACGCAAAAAGTGGCTATACCAATTCCACTTTCTAAGGGCAACATCCTTTTTTCAGTTTGTGGTCTACATTTTGACCAAAAAAGATTTATCCCCCTTTATATCAATTTGTGCTGGGTTTTGTTTGGTCATTTTTATAAATATGTTTTAACAATATGTTTTACTGTAAGACATCAAGCCAACTCAAAGAACACACAAATTAAACTGAATAAAATTTGATTTTTTCGTCAAAGTTTTTCTAAGAAACATTTAAGACGTTAAATCATGTTTTGTTTGAAGTGTCCTTTCACTAAAGATTTCCATCACTTGTGGTCAAGATTCTGAAATCTTATTTTCTGAAAAATCCACTTTTTAATGAAAATGTGATGTCCTTTTTGAAAGAATCTTGTGTTCTATGGTCATTACCAGATCCTAAGATCGCAATGGAAGAGGGAAATTCGGTGCCATAAAACCTGGATTAACCCCCCATTCCCATTTCGTTTGCAATGCCTGTACCAAGTCAGGACCATTTCGATCCACCATTCTCCGGTATTACTGATTAGTTTTTGTCATTTTCTCTGGACTATGAGATTGATCATTCAAGTTCGGTAGTTTTGTTATTACCTTTATTTGCGAATACCCTTTGGCGTAACATAACTTCGAAATGTGTGTTTTAGGAATACACATTTAAAATATAGTATCAAGTTAATTGGCATTTGCATTTTAACTTTAAAATTGTACTTATGAAAATATATAGGATGGTGCTTAACTTATGGCGGAGTGTATATATCAATATCTCACAAGTATCGAAGTTCCTGTAGATTTTCGAATGCTCCATTTTCTACAACTGTAATCTGATTAAAATCCAGATACCTGATTGATAAAACATAGATAATGTTAAAATGGTCCGATCTACAAAACTAACGTGCTTAGGTCGTCTGCGTAATAAAAACAGTCAAGGAAAGAGTAAATAGTTAAATTGCAAGAATTGTTGAAAAAGTTGAAGGTTTGAAATGGCTAAAAAAATATTTGAAAATCGTACCATAAATAAAAAAATAGATTTTTAGGCATTGTCTGTTATTTGACCCTCCTAACAATGTTACATTGAAAGATACATTAAATCCATTTACACCCTCAGTGTACAGAGCTTTTTAAGGAATCCCACAAAAAATCAAATAAAAATCAGATAAAAAGAAAACCTTAGCGGTTATAATTTGTTAATTCATCCATTCTACTCCACTAAGTCCCCTTTTTCATGATGAATAGCGTTATTTTGTTTTAAACTTAGCGAACAAACTTACATATAGAAGATGAAAAATCTAATGTTGTGCAAAACTCGAAAGTTTCAATGAACAGAACAAAAAACTGTTAAAACTATGTATGTCCTACTGTAATAAATGTACGTAATGTTTGATTAACTGCATACAAATAACTGATATTTTGATTACAATACCTATTATTTTATTTTGTGGTTAAAATTATCGTATCATTTTTAACCAAAATCATTTTTATGTGAACTCACTTTACTAGGAATGATCGTTATGAAACGATTGATAACTAAATAGATTATTCACATTAATAAGATTAATTACAACTTAAACATATATAAAAGGAAAAGTTTACCGTTTTTGTCGTTGCCCTATCCGACTTTTGACACTCGAATGCCCCATTGGTGCCTCTTTGCCTCTTTAATAAATTACTTACAAGGAATACAATTTTTGTAAATTTCGAAATGTTCCTGTCTCTATCATCGACAAGTTATTGTGCTGAAGATATCTGTAAATATAAAACACATAAATACATTTTAAAGTATTTCATTTTTACGAACAATTTGCAATTCATATTATTAGAAGCGTGTACCTAAAATCATATATGTACCAATTGCAGTTGTAGAGATATATGCATGAACCAAAACTTCGAACTGGGTCATTCGTATTACAAATGTAGGTTAATGAAACTTAAATTAGGTACCTATGCTGGTTACTATCCAAGAGGTGCCATTTGACCCAAAATCATTCCTCTATCAGTTGCACTTTACAAAGACCTTGATTTAAGGTTTACATGGAAAACATGTAGGAAAAGGCAACATTGTTTAAGTGCGGATGATGATAACGATACAAGATGTACCCAATAACTCAATATTATCAAGCCAACACCAACGTTGCTGCGATATTGACTTTAACCAAAACTTTTACCTGAGTTATTCCTGAAAATATAGCTCATGGTGACTTTATGCAAGTACGAATGATGGGTAATATCCTACATGTACCCATGACTCATAATAATCGCTTTCCATTTGCAGTTGCCTTCACAAAACACTTTATCCTAAATTCCGTTCGGTTGATTTTGTATTTTGTGTTTCTTCGTGCTGTGTTTGTCCGTGTTTACCATTTTCGTCCTCGCCCCTTTGGACTTTTGCCCCATTGGTGCCTCTTTGCCTCTTACCCGAAACATCATGCAGAAAATATAGGTAAAGGTAACCTTATTTTGGTACAAATGTTAATTACAATTAACGATGTGTCCTGTGACCTAATATCAGACCTTTACCAATTTCAGTTGCTGGTATATGGACCTTTACCAAGACTTCATCCTCAGTCATCCGTGTGGAAAATGTAAGTCAACATGACTCCATTTTGGTACAAATGTTGGTATTTATGCAGACAATGAGACCATTTTTGAAGGATGCTGGTGCCTTTCCCAGATGTACTTACCAACCAAGTACCACCCCTCTTGTTGCTTAATCTAGTTAATGATGAAAACACGACCCAGCACGTGCCAGACTCGTGATCTTCTGGGTCAAAAACGATTAGACTGGTATCAAGGACATTTTAGTATGAACTCTGGAAGATCAGGCAAATCATCGGACAAAGGGGTAACTATTTGTTTAAGGTGTCTCGGAGCTATTAGAACTCTACTAAAGATTATTTTCATTTCTGGCACATTAATAGAACTTAATGTAAAAATATCAAATACAAAGTGCTGGTCATCCTTAATTTTAGAGTCCTATCAGCGTTCTAGAAATAGCAAAATTTTAATATGTTTATATATGAAGCAAAAGTGGCAACTTAATAAAAATTCCTACTATAGAATCAGCTCAAAATTTAAAGGAAAATCCCTTTTCAAAAGCTTTTCGAAATTGTCAGAAAATATAGGGTCACCGTTTATTTTTTCAAGATATTCATGAAAAAAGAAAAAAAATCTATTCATTCTGAATAAATAATCTCCCTTTGATTTTCTACCAGAAATTCTAAAAATGATCAAATGTCATTTTTTGGTATCAAGATTGTCCTAATTTGATAAAATATATTATTATATATAGTTTTTGTCTGCCAAGTCCACTAAGTTTACCAATTTTATTCATAATACCAAGATGAACAACAAGATGCATCTTAAATAGCATCAAACAACCTTAAATTCAAAGTTGCAGGTTATATCTCCGAACATTTACCAGCTAATTGTACTGTAATGTTCCATCCTAACTTTAGAACTTATGTTTGTGTATTGTCATTATTTTCTATCAAATATGATGAAATCCTCTACATCATAAAAATTGTTATTTTTGTCATCAATAATATCCATACAAGTTATCACTTGTACAACTGAAATTGTACATGTTAAAACTTGTATCTTATTGATACACAAGTAAATACTTTATCTTTGTTTTCGTATCAGTTATTGCTTGTGAAAAAAAAATGATAACATGGATATTTAGAGGAGACTGGACACGATTTTTGATATCTTTATATTACATCTTATTATCATCAAAACACCATAAAACTAATAAATTCTCCTGAATAAGATCACAATTTGCGTAATTAGCATCACATTTTATCGCTTCCGCCGATCCAGAAAATTTTAATGAGATAGGCGTCACGTGACCTGATGACACAATATGGGCCAGTTGTCGTTTTACCGCATAAGAAATGAATGGCAATTAATGCAATATGATATCGTTTTTGAATGAAAAAAATAAATCAATATTGAATTTTTTTCTGAATTTATATAGTCAGCCATGGATATTGAATATATCTTAAAAGATTGACCCATACTTATTTAGAATAGCGACTCAAATATAGAGTCTAAATATACCCAATGGCATATGAAGCTTCCGACCAACTTAGCTCATGCTGTAAATTAGTTTATACAAATTCTTAATTAATGTATTCAATAGGAGTCCATTAAATTCATTATATTGAAGGTAAGTGTGTGTTGATAGACACTCCCTCTGGTGATAGATTGAGTGTGCCTATATATTCATTCAATTCTAATATAAAACATTTATCAACACTAAGTGTTGTTTAAAAAAAACGTTTTGGGGGGTATTTACATCGTATTACATTTTATAGGATTTAGACAACTGGGATTTAAGTTTAATAACAGAGATTCCGATGGTATTTTTTTCTTTTCCCGGACCGAACATACATTTTGGTGCATGTGTGCTAACATTTGTATATAAATTTCCTAAAATCTTTGATGAACCGAATCAAATTTTTTCTGGACTTGTCTGTCGGTCTGACAAAGCTTCGGAATCACTAATAATTCAATTAAACCAATGTATCAAACGTTAAGGGGCGTTCAATTTCACCCAAATTCCAATTCTACTTCATGTAGCATATAAATTTAAACCATTTTGCAGAGTATATTGTTAGCTTCTGTCAAAATGTAACAAATACTAGTGACTGTACTGTTTTATTCTTTCTTTGTGATCATGTCCCGATAATTATTGTGAAGTCTCTTTACTGAACAGAAGAACACAACAATTCAGGTTTGAACTGAAATAAAGAAGGATTGTTCCCATTGATGCCTCCGTTGCCCCAAAATAGGAACTTGAAGTCCGACAGGTCTTACAATCGCTAAAGACTTTCAACGTACATATTTATTCTTACGGATCTACGTATGGACGAACCCGACACCTCTAAAAAAAAACATCTTCCATATGTTTCAAGGTAATCACAGGATCAAACAAAATTGAAGAACTAGACGAGCTCTTATTGATTTATAATGCAAATTACAAATTTACACTGGTGTGAGCATTGACCGCTTACTTCACATTGGGTGGGTGTAACACCTGTTATAAATTCACAGTACTTTTACAGGTATGATACCTGCGGTGCGGCAGTCCAGTATGATCACTGAACCTTCAAACGACTGCAAGTACCTGCAGCTTCAATTAACATGAAAGAAAGTAATACACAAACCACGGGATGTATTAATTTACAACTCTTATTTTATGCCAAATTTCGGAATGTAAAGTTTATCTGACTTTCAATGAAAAAATATAAATAAAAGATCAAATAAAAATACAGTAAACCAGAATATCAGTCTTTGTTAAGTCCTTTTTTTCTTTCTGAACATTGAGCTCTGGAAAGGGCCTTTGTCTGGGTAGGAAAAGACCTTTACCCGTTGGGTGCTAAATAACGCAAAGTTAGCAAGCAGTTTACAATTATTGTCACAGAGTAAATGGGTTCGCAGCCGTTTAACGTTGCAGGGGGCAGATTCAGACATTTTCGAAAGGGGGTTTTGCATACTGGCTCCAGATCTATTTTGCTTAAACTACACGAGAATTAAAAAAAGAATTCGGAGGAAAGGGGGGGTTCCGAACCCCCTGTATCCGATAATGAGTGGTAGTAACGTAAAATGCAAAGAGCAAACTTTATTTCTGCCGCAACGACTAACAAGCTTTACAGACTGACTGCTCTAAAAAAAATCCAGAGATTAAATAAAACTGATTTGGACATCCCTGAAAATGCTAATTCATTAAAGTTATTCGAAAATATTTCCGATCCTATATTTCTGTTGGTAACTGCAGTCAAATATATTCATAAAAGTGGAATTAAAGGACTGTCAATTTAATTTTAACAACTCTCTCCATTTTTTTAAATTGACTAAATATGCAATGATGGACCAGTGGTCCGTGTGACGTCAAGCCTCGTTTTGGGCTCAATCGCCGATTATTTTTTGCATATTTCAGAAGTCATAAACAAATGCCTAAAAAGTGGTGTTTTTAGGTGTAAATCAACAAAACAAGGGCGTATTTCATATTAAATGCATTTTATGACAGATTTTTATCATAATATAAAAAATGAAAAATCGTGTCCAGTCTCCTTTAATCTACGGTGTTAATTAAAGTATCTTACATGTTTCGTATTGCAGTTAGATCTCGGAATGCTCCATTTTCTATCATTTCAATCTGGTTAGATTCTAGATACCTATGGAATAATAAAATAATCACTTTGTTTTTAATAAATCGGCGAATAAATGCGTACGAGAAAGCACACATAAAAAGACGATTAGTCACTTACAAATCATTGCTGTGAAGGTTTTATTAAGGTTCATGGTTACACTTTGAATAAAATGGTAATTATTTAACCTATTTTTATAGTCTTTGTACGACTTTAACGACACATGGAAACACAAAATAAAGTGTAGCAGCGTCTAGATATTAAAATCGACGATCATTTTCTCTTTCAAGTTACAAGATTACTTTTGTGGTTTTCTCTATTCATTTTCTTTCCGTTCAAATTTTACCTTAAATAAAGCATGAATTACCCCTAAATAATCTTCCATAAAACCGATTGTGAGTAGATTTAATATCACCAATAATGAAATTACCTTGCACGTGGGGGCCAAATGACAGGGCATTGTTGATATTTGGCTATAAAACCGATTGTGAGTGGAATCGATATCAATAACACCAATAATAAAATTTCCTTGCACATGGAGGCCAAATGACAGGGCATTGTTGATATTTGGCTATATTTGAGAGAACTGAAAAACGCAATGAAAATGCCCCGGCAAAATGGATCAAGTGTACACGTACAAAATACTAAAAGTTTATGCAAAAATTTTTAACTAGACGCTGCTACGCCTTATTAAGCAATTGAATGTGTAGTTTAGGCTCCACATATACTGAAAAAAGACGTAAAATATCAGTATTTTTTTCCAAAGTGTAAAAATCACTGTGCGTAAGCGAATGTCGGTAACTGCAGTTACCGACATCACAATATGGCGGATGTCAAAACTGACCAAATCGATTTCCAATAAATTTTCGATTATGCTGCATTATATTTTAAAACAAATGTAACCAACAGCTTTCTTTTTTTTATAAAGGAACAAAGTTGAATGCGGAAGTATATCAAAATAATGCATATTTACGCCATTATCGGAGATTCTTTTTCGCTTGATGACGTCGGTAACTGGATATGACGATGGCGGTTATTGGGTACGAAGATGTCGGTAACTGAGCGACTTATTTGCATTTTTTAGACCTTAGGACGATTGCAGAACGGCTAGCAGCGCCTACTTGCCTCGTTGAATGCTCCTGGCTGTTATTCTAAATTACCGCTTGTCATGTGAGCTGTGTTCCACATCTCATTATCTTCTATTTAATGCATTTAAATTCAAAACTGTTTGGTGTTGTTCAAGAACAACAAAAACAAAAAAGGTTCTCTCTTTTCTTTCCGTTTTACTTTCGCAGCGATTAATTTATCCGTTTTCTTCTATACTGCTAATGTGTTCTACAGTGGTTAAAAATAATGTTTTATATGTATTGTCTTATGTATTTTTTTTGTAATGACCTTTGTGAAAAAAATTATCAAGGCCACTTTGGAATTGAAACGAGGTGACCGTGAGACACTTTTCATTTACGTGCGTTACACAGGAATTCGTTTACCAAACATAATAAATATTCCGTTGACTTGGATGGACAGTAAATGTTGAGAACATATGATTTCAATAAAAAGTGCCCTGTGGACATAAAAGTCACAAACCCATTTTTATAAGTGCGGAACCTTAATATTACAAACAGGTCTGACAACAATAAGGATTTGGATTTCACCAAGTGAATGAAGCAGGGGTACCAATGGGGTATCCGAATATCAAAAGTCCGAAAGGGCAGAGACAAAACCAGTAAACACCAACAAGAACCGGACAAAAACAGACAACATGTAAAACATGGAAACACAAAATAACTGAATATCAATCAAGAACGCGAACTCCAGTCGAAACAAGAGTGAACTCAGGTGCTCCGGAAGAGTAAGCAGTTCCTGCTTGCTATAGCACACCCGTCGCGTTGCCAATAGTCAATTCAGCGTGTCATCCGGTAAAGGAAGACAAAACAACACCCTATGACAAACCAACATCTGCACTCATCTGAGAGATCGAAATCCCATATTTGTCTATAAGTGCATGATGTCTTCCGTAAAATTTCTTGAGTGAAGACAGCAACCGAGGAGCAACATAACCCTGTGTGAGCAATTTTTGCGTCAGACGTCCGGTTTATGAAATGGTCTATACCGGGCGCCGAAAAAACAAGTTTTCTAAGTTTCCCGTTCAAAATTCAGCTGACTCATGGGGAATGTTGTATATAATACAACGTATTGTGATCGATTTTATAGCATTTTATAGCATGCATATCGCATTTGGGATCATTCAGATACGCTGGTTTATTGACAATCCATTCGAAATGATAAACGAAGATTATTGACAATACAAAATCGGGTACAAATAAATTACGTTTGAATATAGCTTGGCAAGAGTACATGTACCGCTGACACAGTGACCACCGAAGTGGAATTTAGTAGATAAATGAGAATCCCGATTCTTACTCATTGACAAATAGAATAAACTTTTTTATTGATATTCGGATACCCGATTGGTACCTCTGCTTCTTTCAATGACATGCACCATTAGCTCATTTGATTTCACGTGGAACATTAATATAAATAACTAGAAAATGTGTCTATGAGCCACAGGATGGCCCTCCCGTTCTTGAAATATCATTGACCCTCAATGTGTATTACCTGGGATACGTGAAATATTATTGACCCCTTACATGTAGTATTCAAGATATGGACCTTAACCAAGAACTTAACCAAAGTCATTCATGCGTAAAATATAGGTCACAGTCACCTCATTTCTAGTGGGTGGTGTTACCTTACCTAAGACACATCTAGTAGTGAAATATCATTGACCCCCAACATCTAGTATCCAAGTTATGGACCTTAACCAAGAACTTAACTGAAGGCGTTCATGCATAAAATATAGGTCACAGTGACCTAATTTCTAGTGGGTGGTGTAGCCCTACCCAAGACCCATCTGGTGGTGAAATATCATTGACCCCCAACATCTAGTATCCGAGTAATGGACCTTAACCAAGAACTTAACCAAAGTCATTCATGAGTAAAATATAGGTCACAGTCACCTCATTTCTAGTGGGTGGTGTCACCTTACCTAAGACACATCTAGTAGTGAAATATCATTGACCCCCAACATCTAGTATCCAAGTTATGGACCTTAACCAAGAACTTAACCGAAGTCGTTCATGCATAAAATATAGGTCAAAGTGACCTAATTTTTAGTGGGTGGTGTAGCCCTACCAAAGACCCATCTGGCGGTGAAATATCATTGACCCCCAACATCTAGTATCCGAGTAATGGACCTGAACCAAGAACTTAACCAAAGTGTTACGGACGGACGTACGGACGTACGGACGGACGGACGGACGGACAAGGGTAAAACTATATGTCCGATCCACATACGTGGTCGGGCCATAAAAATACCGGTGGTGTAGTGGTTAACGCGTCGGGCTACTTACACCGAGGTTCGTGGTTCGATCCTCCTTAGGGGTGAAAATTTCATTGACCGATTTTCCGACTCTCTCTTGACACCATTTGCAAGGATGGTCTCAAGAAACGATGCTAGTCCTTCGGAAGGGACGAAAAAAGGTTGTCCCGTGTATGGGGAGAGCAATACCCTGTGCACGTTAAATACCCCTTTGTAGAGTTCGATAAGAGTAGGCTCAATGGGGGGCCGCTAAAAAGGCCGCACTCGCAAACTGCAAACAGGAGAGGGATTTATAGAAGCATTAAGCTTGTTTCCCAATCCAGTAAAAATAAATATGTTTAAACTAATAGAAATACCAACCAAACTGATAAATCAAAGTAAATATGCACGACACAGAATCACACCTTAAATATTGAAATAGGAGAGCCGGTGGTGAAGTGGTTAACATGTCGGGCTTCTAACACCAATGTTCGTGGTTCGATCCTCTTCCACACTCGCAAACTGCTAGCTGGAGAGGGGTGCACCCAAGCATTAAGCTTGTTTCCCAATCAAGTGTAAAGAAATATGTTTAAAATAATGAAATGACACAAAGAAAGGAACATCGCCCTTATTGCCTTTTGCATCAAAAAATCACATGCATCATATCCGCAAAGCGTTAATAAACCGATGTCACTAAGAACATGTTAAAGAAAACATGGACTTATTATTTATTGTGCTTCTTTGGAAGAATAATAGTCATGATAGTAAAAACGCTTAGCTGTAAACAATTATATTTTCTCTTTTTTTTGTTCATTGTGCGTCGTGCGTAACAATTTTTTTGCAATATGGAAAGCACTTTCTGCGACATGAATTAATCTTGTTCGGTTGATTTTGTGTTTTGTGTTTCCTCGTGCTGTTCTTGTTCATGTTTACCGGTTTTGTCGTTGCCCTTTTGATGCCCCATTGATGCCTCTTTGCATCTTTAAGAAAAAAAAACTATTTATCAAATTCGGAAAGTATTGCATCAATTTGGTTAAACAAATACCAACTCCGGACCGCCAGAAATCATTTATTTGTTTAAAATATTCACGGATTCATAACACCGAGGTTCGTGGTTCGATCCGCGTCAGGGGTGAAAATTTCATGGATCGATTTTTCGACTCTGGCTTGGCATCATTTGCGAGGACGGTCTCATAAAACGATGCCAGTCCTTCGGAAGTGACGAAAAAATGTTGTCCCGTGTATGGGGATAGCAATACCCTGTGCACGTTTAATATCCCTTTGTAGAGTAGGCTCAATGGGGGCCGCTACAAAGGCCGCACTCGCAAACTGCAAACTGAAGAGTGATTTATAGAAGCACTAAGCTTGTTGCCCAATCCAGTATAAATAAATATGGATAACCTAACCAAATCGAAAAAAGACAAATTCAACCACAGAATACATCTGCGACAATGACAAAAATATCCCGCGTTCTAGTTCCCGTCCCACGCCCCGTACACTAATCTTGAGTAAATAATAAGGAGTCTGGTATGCTCATTCGCCAGCTGGAACCCGCACGGATCCATAGAAAATTTGAGCAATTTTTGCGTCAGACGTCCGGTTTATGAAATGGTCTATACCGGGCGCCGAAAAAACAAGTTTTCTAAGTTTCCCGTTCAAAATTCAGCTGACTCATGGGGAATGTTGTATATAATACAACGTATTGTGATCGATTTTATAGCATTTTATAGCATGCATATCGCATTTGGGATCATTCAGATACGCTGGTTTATTGACAATCCATTCGAAATGATAAACGAAGATTATTGACAATACAAAATCGGGTACAAATAAATTACGTTTGAATATAGCTTGGCAAGAGTACATGTACCGCTGACACAGTGACCACCGAAGTGGAATTTAGTAGATAAATGAGAATCCCGATTCTTACTCATTGACAAATAGAATAAACTTTTTTATTGATATTCGGATACCCGATTGGTACCTCTGCTTCTTTCAATGACATGCACCATTAGCTCATTTGATTTCACGTGGAACATTAATATAAATAACTAGAAAATGTGTCTATGAGCCACAGGATGGCCCTCCCGTTCTTGAAATATCATTGACCCTCAATGTGTATTACCTGGGATACGTGAAATATTATTGACCCCTTACATGTAGTATTCAAGATATGGACCTTAACCAAGAACTTAACCAAAGTCATTCATGCGTAAAATATAGGTCACAGTCACCTCATTTCTAGTGGGTGGTGTTACCTTACCTAAGACACATCTAGTAGTGAAATATCATTGACCCCCAACATCTAGTATCCAAGTTATGGACCTTAACCAAGAACTTAACTGAAGGCGTTCATGCATAAAATATAGGTCACAGTGACCTAATTTCTAGTGGGTGGTGTAGCCCTACCCAAGACCCATCTGGTGGTGAAATATCATTGACCCCCAACATCTAGTATCCGAGTAATGGACCTTAACCAAGAACTTAACCAAAGTCATTCATGAGTAAAATATAGGTCACAGTCACCTCATTTCTAGTGGGTGGTGTCACCTTACCTAAGACACATCTAGTAGTGAAATATCATTGACCCCCAACATCTAGTATCCAAGTTATGGACCTTAACCAAGAACTTAACCGAAGTCGTTCATGCATAAAATATAGGTCAAAGTGACCTAATTTTTAGTGGGTGGTGTAGCCCTACCAAAGACCCATCTGGCGGTGAAATATCATTGACCCCCAACATCTAGTATCCGAGTAATGGACCTGAACCAAGAACTTAACCAAAGTGTTACGGACGGACGTACGGACGTACGGACGGACGGACGGACGGACAAGGGTAAAACTATATGTCCGATCCACATACGTGGTCGGGCCATAAAAATACCGGTGGTGTAGTGGTTAACGCGTCGGGCTACTTACACCGAGGTTCGTGGTTCGATCCTCCTTAGGGGTGAAAATTTCATTGACCGATTTTCCGACTCTCTCTTGACACCATTTGCAAGGATGGTCTCAAGAAACGATGCTAGTCCTTCGGAAGGGACGAAAAAAGGTTGTCCCGTGTATGGGGAGAGCAATACCCTGTGCACGTTAAATACCCCTTTGTAGAGTTCGATAAGAGTAGGCTCAATGGGGGGCCGCTAAAAAGGCCGCACTCGCAAACTGCAAACAGGAGAGGGATTTATAGAAGCATTAAGCTTGTTTCCCAATCCAGTAAAAATAAATATGTTTAAACTAATAGAAATACCAACCAAACTGATAAATCAAAGTAAATATGCACGACACAGAATCACACCTTAAATATTGAAATAGGAGAGCCGGTGGTGAAGTGGTTAACATGTCGGGCTTCTAACACCAATGTTCGTGGTTCGATCCTCTTCCACACTCGCAAACTGCTAGCTGGAGAGGGGTGCACCCAAGCATTAAGCTTGTTTCCCAATCAAGTGTAAAGAAATATGTTTAAAATAATGAAATGACACAAAGAAAGGAACATCGCCCTTATTGCCTTTTGCATCAAAAAATCACATGCATCATATCCGCAAAGCGTTAATAAACCGATGTCACTAAGAACATGTTAAAGAAAACATGGACTTATTATTTATTGTGCTTCTTTGGAAGAATAATAGTCATGATAGTAAAAACGCTTAGCTGTAAACAATTATATTTTCTCTTTTTTTTGTTCATTGTGCGTCGTGCGTAACAATTTTTTTGCAATATGGAAAGCACTTTCTGCGACATGAATTAATCTTGTTCGGTTGATTTTGTGTTTTGTGTTTCCTCGTGCTGTTCTTGTTCATGTTTACCGGTTTTGTCGTTGCCCTTTTGATGCCCCATTGATGCCTCTTTGCATCTTTAAGAAAAAAAAACTATTTATCAAATTCGGAAAGTATTGCATCAATTTGGTTAAACAAATACCAACTCCGGACCGCCAGAAATCATTTATTTGTTTAAAATATTCACGGATTCATAACACCGAGGTTCGTGGTTCGATCCGCGTCAGGGGTGAAAATTTCATGGATCGATTTTTCGACTCTGGCTTGGCATCATTTGCGAGGACGGTCTCATAAAACGATGCCAGTCCTTCGGAAGTGACGAAAAAATGTTGTCCCGTGTATGGGGATAGCAATACCCTGTGCACGTTTAATATCCCTTTGTAGAGTAGGCTCAATGGGGGCCGCTACAAAGGCCGCACTCGCAAACTGCAAACTGAAGAGTGATTTATAGAAGCACTAAGCTTGTTGCCCAATCCAGTATAAATAAATATGGATAACCTAACCAAATCGAAAAAAGACAAATTCAACCACAGAATACATCTGCGACAATGACAAAAATATCCCGCGTTCTAGTTCCCGTCCCACGCCCCGTACACTAATCTTGAGTAAATAATAAGGAGTCTGGTATGCTCATTCGCCAGCTGGAACCCGCACGGATCCATAGAAAATTTTGCTTTGACTGACAACGAGCTAAGAAATGCCCATCTGTTATTTGCCTTCAAAGCGTGAACATTTGTTCAAACATGGCTGTTGTTTTCACTATACTGTGATTTTTTGGTATATTAAAAATGTAGATAAAAGTATAACGTTTATTTTTAAACTGTGTGTTATATATATTTTCATTTTGCTTATTGCAAGAAGGCAGTTGAGCTCAATATATTTTTTATTTGCTAAGGTCTTTTCAAATCCATGAAATATAAAATTCAATTCTTAGGCCCACATACTAGTAATTAAAAATATAATATGATTAATCCATGATTGTAACATAGACTAACGATTCGTACGTCTTCGACCCATATATCTTCAACAAGACATAAATATTATGAACTATTACATTTTTTTTTATCTTCACCACAATTGAGATGATTGAATGACATTGAGCAACGTTTGCAGTTACCGACATCTTCGTACCCAGCTACCGACATCGTCATATCCAGTTACCGGCGTCATAAAGCGAAAAAGAATCGCCGATAATGGCGTAAACATGCATTATTTTGATAAACTTCCGCATTCAACTTTGTTCCTTTATAAAAAAGAAAGCTGTTGGTTACATTTGTTTTAAAATATAATGCAGCATAATCGAAAATTTATTGGAAATCGATTTGGTCAGTTTTGACATCCGCCATATTGTGATGTCGGTAACTGCAGTTACCGACATTCGCTTCACCTTGTGAAAATGAACCTAAAATAGAAATATTGATTTGATAGCATATATTTTAAACTTACAATTTCTAACCTCTGGTAAAACAACATTCATCCTAGAATGATGATGCTGATTAACAGAAAAGCAATAACGCATGTGCCCATTTGTTTAGGCATGAGGCCTAGAGTACTAAATGTACATTCAAATCTCGAAATGTTACAAAATCCGAAACAAACTCCAGTTAAGGCTTTAGATAATTTAATACAACTACTAATAATCGCGATTGAGAAAAAAAGTAAAAAGCAATGAATACTTTAATATTTAAACAAATATAGCATAGTAAAATATGCATACAAAACGACGTATCTTTTATCTCACAAGTGTAGAAGTATACAATTACAAATGCATTGTTTTTCACAATCTCAATAGTGGTTTACAGATAGGTACAGCCGTACACTTTACAAGAGTTAACATCAAGTAACCTTCTTGACAGCTTCTACGTCCTTTATAGCAGACTTGCAAATTAACTTGCGTTTAATGCCGAAAGGTCAAAGTAGTTATGATAGCTTTTAATGACTGGTCAAAACCAGCCTAATTGCCGTGACTGCTCTTACTAGACTTGCAAATCATTTTTTTCATTTAAAGTGTTGTGTCGGATTTAAAATCGATATGTATATTTTTAAACATCAGTTGATTAATGATTATCAGCTATGTGTCAGTAACAGCGAGTGTTCTGTAGAGATATCGTCCGTTCTTTTGTTCTTGTCGTTTTTCTTTGTCTCTCTTAGGTGGAATTGAACGTTGTTAAATTTGATTTTTAACGTGTTGATTTTTGTCTAAGATTGAAATATTGATAGAGGAAGATTGCCCTCAAAAGAACTAGTTTAACTCCGCCACAGTTTATAAGACCCTGTCCTTGGGCAGCAAGATTTGACAAAGCTTTTGTTTGTAAATAATTTTTGTTATGTTTTTTGTTCCTTGCTTAAAAAGGGGTTTATCTTTCACTATTTCAGGAATGGATTTGGATGATATGAATTTCATTTAGATCTTAAGCCGATTGCGAACGTCGGGCAGCGCCTAATTGTCTCGTTCAAGACTGCTTGCGGTTTTCCATTGTGTTTTTATCTCAAGTACCGCTTGTTATATGAGCTGTGTCTCGTACAATCATTCCACATGATGAAAATGACTTAGAATGGAGATTTTCCATCAGTTCTTTAGAATGTTTGAGAATCCACATTTGATTGACGCCATTTCTAGAGTAACAACAATCGAAATACTTTTGAAGGCTTGATTTTATTGCCGTCAATATTGATGTTAACAAAACTGAAAGAGGCTTAGTTGTACATTTGGATGACCCAGCAATAAATCGTTGCTTGTATGGAGTTTTATGTAACTTTGGAATCCAATACAAGGATGGAACGTCATCGTTCTTTTTGTCAACAGAAATGCCAAAGGAAGAAATTACAGAATTATGATTGTTGATTATTTCCTCCTTTGACAGTGTTGTTGCTGTATATGTGGTGCTTTTGCTAGTACAACCAACCCCTAATTCAGCTGTTAAACAATCAATATAGTGTCTTTTGCATACGAAAATGATGTTGTTAGGCGCTTTATCAGCAGGTACGACAACATATTTGTCATGTAAGGTGGACAATGTCTTCGCAACATCAGGGTTGTTGAAAATAGATGTTGCCTTGGTGCTCATCGAGCCTTTCAAAGAGTTAATCCTTTTCAAAACCAACGACCTCACAGACTTTACCCACTCAGAAAGAACGTCGCTTTCTTTTTCATGTTCTTTTTTGGCCCATTTTCTGGCATAGTCTTCAACTGAATCCATAATTGTTTTGAAATTATGGTTCCAGTTGATTGCTCTAGGCTCACGATATTTTGGTCCTTCGGCCAAAACATCGCGGAGTTGGTCATTTTCCACTATGTTGAGGTCCCCGGTAATGACGTGGCCAGAGGGACTATATTTGAATGGTGATTTATCACAAGAACAGTCTGGTGGTTTTTCCTTGAGGTCGTTGATTTGGTAATCCCGCAAAACTTGTTTGTAGTTAAATACCTTAGGTGCAATGGTGGCAGTATAGGAATTAGAAATGACGGGAACACTTTTGTCTTTGAAATAAGGAGGGATATGTTCTGTAACAGATTTATGGTGTAAAATGTTTCCTAAATTTATGGCATCCATACCTTTGTTTAAAAATGGAAGAGAAATGAAAGAGCGATTGTCCTTGTTGTTTTCGTGTGGAACACCGACTGGTTTGAATAATCGGTTGTATCCAATGTCAAGAACAAGTAAGACGGTACAGGTTGGATTTAAAATCAGTTACTGGATTTTCGAGACATTCTTTGTATAGTGTGTGAAGTTTGGAAAGAGGAATAGAATACAATTTAGTGCGAATGTGATGAATCCCGAGAGGTTGTTGAATAGACGAAAGCAGTCCATTGATAGACACGTCATGTACCTTCGGTGAATTGTACTTCCGATGTCCATGACTGCGTTTGCGCCTTTCCTGCTGTTCAAAAAGATTCATCACATTCACATCATTGCATCTTGGACTTGATAAGTTCCCTAAACTGCCAATGTTGTCATTGCAACCATAAGGTAAAGCGGTGCCTAACCTTCTTATCCAGAATTCTTCTCGTTGTTTTCGAAATGGTGTACTTAAAGTGGGATTGTTGGTGGTATGGTATATTTTTTCAAGAATGCGGACTTTCATGGACAAGATGGAATGGTCCCGTTGATTAAAATGTTGGTAAATGAAAGGGAATTTGTCGGTGTTAATGCCGGATCTGTGGCCACTTATACGGGCATTCAATCTGCCTTTAGTTTCCCCAACATATATCAATCCGCATAAAGTGCATTCTAGTGCGTAAATAACGTTTGAAGATGTACAGTTTAAATCATCCCAGCTGTTGATGTTGTACGTACGGTTTGTTAAATTGCTCTTAATTTGTGGATCAGTGATTAAAATAGCGCAAGTTTTACAGTTTTTTATTCCGCATTTTTTTGATTGAGCAATGACTTTCGATGTTTTCAAAGTCTAAAACGTCTTCATGTGTTTACGGTCATGTGACCAAACAGTTCAAAAAATAGATGCCAATATCAATAATTTTGAGGAGCTTTTGTTGAAAAAAAATCATTTATTAGAACTAAATCAAAATAGATTAATTATTTAAAAAATATGAATCTTACTTTAATAAAAACAAGTTTTGTATAAAGCAAGGGAGAACATTGATACGAAAAATGACTACAAAATAACAATGATTCGTAATGTTGACACAAGTTTAAGCTGCATGTTGACCCCCTGGTTTTATTGTGATTTTTTAACTTAATTGTATTATTTTTATTTTGATAAAATAAAAAAGAATTTCTATTCGTAGAATTTTTCTGAGAAAATGTCATGCTCATTTTTTGGCTTTTCCTTTATAATCCATTGTTGTAAGGGAAACATCGGAACATAAATATTTAGAAAAAAGCATGGAAAGGTTGTCCAATATTCACACGGAAGAAAAATTACACGTATATGCCTTATATATGAATGTCTAGTGTATAATAAAGTTACTGTAGTTTCAATACTGAAAATGATCATCACATCGATGTTTGAAAAAAAAGATGGACATAGAATGGAATTTAAAGGACCAATACATCATGCATGTCTGTTTAAAGAAGTTGCGGGGCATAGATCCTAAATTGGAAAATGCAAAAAGGCGATGAGGCATTCGAGTGTCAAAAGCCTGAAAGGGCAACCAGTAATGATCAACGAGAACAGCACGAAGAAAGAACTAAAATTAACAGAACAGAAATCAACAACGCAAACTCAATCGTAATGAGAGTAAACCCAATGGAATGATATATCTCAAATGATCAAAACGCAAAGACTAAATCGGTAAAAGCATGCTGCAAATTTGGAAATATTTTCATGTTTCATTGCGATTGTTGTACTCAATGTGCTACCAAAAACACGATAAAGATTTCATATAATACTTTTTGGATATTTGTTTAACGAGGTCTAAGTGGCAAAAAGGCAACACCAAAAGGAAGCTTTTCGAAGGAGAGGACTTGTGGTCTTGGAATTTGAAGTCGGGTTCGTGTTATAGTCACCTTTTTATTCCCTTTATAGTGTTACTATGGTAAAATAAACAAATTAACTCACTCACTAAAACACACAACCAAATATTTTTTTTATATAGGATGATTATGAAAAAAAAACTAACAAGTCACTTAGTGCTTTATTATTATTTTGTGATTTTCGTTCGTGCTTTGACCCAAATACCTTATGAAAGGAAAATATAACATTGATCTGTATGCTGCAGATATCAAAACCACAAATTGAACTGACTCTTTTACACCAAACCTAGAAAATTGTAGCCCAAGAAAATAAATGAATCCACACTAATTATAAATTTCGACCAATGTTTTTTTTCAGAAACGAAACAGATACTTAGACAAAAGATAACAAAAATATCCAATATAAGTCGTTTTTATATGACACCCGCATGAAAAAAAAAAGAAGTTGCTAACACTAATGTGAATGATTTAAGATACGACACAAAAATGCAGTTAAACAGAAAGCTCCGTTGGAGACTTGATTGCTCAATTAAATAATTAGGCTATTTCATATAATTTTGTAATATGAGCAGATATGGTAATACTATTTTTAATCTGAGGTTATATCGGCTGCTTAGAATGCATTTTAGTTATCAATTTCTGATCCCCAAGGGCAAACAGTGCAATGTCAGGGAGATTAACATACTAGAAAAGTCATACATTTTAGGCTATAAAAGTTCTTTGCTTTTCAGAGAAACGAATTAACTACTGCATGATTTGACAATACAGGGTTCTTTTTTTTATATAATTTGGGTTAAGAACTGAAGATTGATTTTGAATATGCCTGAATCAGTTTAACAAGCAAAGTTCAAGAATATATTTGGAAGCAAGTTTTCAAGATTACCAACTAACAATCACAATATGACAGGGTTACCAAATTTCATAATCTTTGGAACACATCCAACGGATTCTAGGAAGTCTGATTCATATTTAGATCTACATCTCGAAATTGACTCTCAAAAAAAACTTTCAACAAGGCTCTATGACAAACGTGATGACTTCAACTTTCCAATCATCAACTTTCCCGACTTGTGTAGCAACATTCCGTCCGCCCCAGCTTATGGAGATAACGTATCTCAATTGATTCGTTACTCAAGAGCGAGCGGGAACTTCATCGATTTCCTTTGCAGAGCGCAGGTCTGACGCAAAAATTGCCTACACAGGGTAATGTTGCTCCTCGGTTGCTGTCTTCACTCAAGAAATTTGATGGAAGACATCATGCACTTATAGACATTTTATTGCATTTAATGTATTTTGTTTACTTTAAGTTGTTTTTGAGTTTCTATATTTAAATTAGAGATGTTTAATGTTTTAATCAGTATCTTATGATTTCCCTTTTCCTTGATAATATTTTATTTCTTCAGTATGCTATAATGTAAGTCAGACTGTTACATGTAGGAATCATTGAACTAATTATTTTTTGTATTTCAGATTTTAATCTCTCAGGAGGTATGCGCAAGTTTGTTATTGGGGATTTTCCGGAGACTTATGAAATAAAAGCATTATTTATCCAGCGTCTTCAAATCCATCACATATCCAAACTTTATAATGAACCTCAAACTTTAAACAATTGAAGGCAAAACATTGCAAATAATTAAGAATACTTTGAAAATTACTATGGCTAATGGTTTAACACTTGTAATGTTGCTCATGGATTATAGGCTTGCTGTTAAATGATGTAATATCCGATTATAGTTGTTTTTGTTTTAGTTTTACATTTGTTTTGCATACTAGATACTGATTTCAGCATGGGATATGACTTCTAGTAAACTTATAGTGTGAAATAAAGAAGATAATTTTACACAATATAAGTTTTGCGTGCGTAATGTCTATTAAAAATATTCAAAGCGCTCTAGCAAAACAACTGGAAATGCCAAACACTATAAAAGAACTAATTCTATTTTAAAGAGTTGACGAAAAATGCAATAATGTAACAACTAGAAAAGGAGGCATAATTATGTAAAAAAAACTATAGAATTTAAAACAATTAATTCGACTTGTAAATTCTTAAAAACGGTTATTTGTTTCACTTTGCACGCATTTGTTTTAAATGTAATATTCAGATAAAATGTTGCTATCTTTGCAACACGAAAATTGTACATAAAGAAATCTTACAAGTCACGTAGTGATGGAAGATTGTCAAATGTTCCTTTGTTGATAACTGACAGGTCGTTGTTGTAGAGATATCTGTTAAATTAAAAAAAAATGAATATTTTAAATAACAGAAAATGTACGAGAGAAAACACTTTTAAAGAGATGATTATGACATCTTTGATGTAGTGAACTTATAACGGATAATTTGTCAGAATGTATGTCTGTCGTTCTCATTTGGTCATCAGCTTGCAAAAGATGACATGAACAAAACTTTTACTATATTTTTTTCATTTAAATCCAAAAAAATTGTCATATTTTCTTTAGGGGAATAGATGGTGGTCAATTTTACCTTTTTCGAAAAAAAGTTATTAATTTGAGACATTTTGTTTGCATTAAAGATCAGTTGTCTTTTATTGTTTCTGTTGATGTGAAATATTTACAATTTACTCACAGGTATTGAAGGGATGACATATTTTGAAAAGCTCCATCTTCTATCATTTGAATCTGATTGTTTTCTAATTTCCTGTGAAAGACAAAAAGTTATAAATAATATAAATGTGATTGGTTTAAAAGAGGACTAAATTATTCATTACACAGATGGCCACACTGCAATGTTGATACCTCACACAACACCTTATTAGGATATTTCATAGTGCGCTAAATCTGTTATTTGAACAAACATGGTTACACTATTTTAAACATTAAGTTTACAAACATCCTTTAAAGCATTCAGCAGCTAAAACTGCAATTTCATTGGTATCTTTTTACTTCCAAACGTAAGAAGCGCAACTGATGCTATGTCATGCAGATAAACATAAAACATCTTTAAGTATGGGCTGTAAGAATACTAGGCTCATTGGAAGAGGAGGAAACTGCTTCTAAAAAGAAAGTGTGTAGAGAAAGGGATACTATATGTTTTTTTTTGGTCGTATCGTCTGGGTCCTCCTTTAAACGAGAACTGAAGATTGTTTTTCAATGTCAATGACCCTCGATATTTTCGTAACAAAGGTTAACAATATGTATACAAGTAACCTGGTTTTCCTATTATAATTACAAATGACAACAAAGTTCCAGACAAAAAAATTTTGCTACGCCTGACGCGCGTTTCGTCTATTCAAGACTCATCAGAGGCGCTCTACCAAAAATATTGAAAATGCCAAACACTGTATGAACATGAAGAGCATAGAACAGTATAACCAAAAATACCAAACTGGGGAACCAAATTATTTCTAAGATATTCCACCTATGTCTGGGGTAGGAAGAACCCTAGGGTTTAGACAATTTTGAAATTTAGACAGATAATTTAAAGCTTTGATGTATTCTCCAACTCAAAAGTGTTGGTGTCGGAGCGGGCTAACCTCGGGAATTTAAAATCCACCAGCAGTGCTAACCTTCACGTGTGTTCGAAATACATACGACAACAAAGTTCCAGACAATAAATTTTGCTACGCCTGACGCGTGTTTCGTCTCTTCAAGAGGCGCTCTACCAAAAATATTGAAAATGCCAAACACTGTATGAACATGAAGAGCATAGAACAGTATAACCAAAAATGCCAAACTGGGGAACCAAATTATTACTAAGATATTCAACCTATGTCTGGGGTAGGAAGAACCTTAGGGTTTAGACAATTTTGAAATTTAGACGGATTCTTTAAAGCTTTGATGTATTCTCCAACTCAAAAGTGTTGTCATAACCTTATGGCAAAAATGAAATGGTTACCACATTTCAGCATTTTTTGCTCACATTCCATTCGGTCTGTTTCAAAAGAGACCCTACCCGGGGTTTACTTCAATTTGCATTTAAGTGGTTTTTTAACCGATATGATTTGACCCGGTATTTGACATTCAAATTTGTTTGTTTTTTAAAGGAAAAAAATGATTCTCCCGTGTTCCTTGAAGATCTCGTTTTTAAAGGGAAATTACTTCTACAACAGTTTCAAACTGGAAATTTCCTGATCATATGCACAACTATATAAAGTATTCTTTGTATATCAAGATTTACTCCAATTGGTTAGAAAGGGCCAGAAAAGTAAGCGCAATAATTGTAAGGTGTATTGATGGACAGTCTGAGAATCAACTCTATATCCCTGCCACGCCTCACAAACATGTTGTTTGTCATGAAGATACCCATGGATTGCAACGAAATAAGAAGGTTTTGCGCCATAACATCTGGCTTGACAAACCATTTTATTTCAAATATCTGCACTAAGTAAGGACAATTTGTCTTTTTTTATAAATTTTATATTGATCTTCCTAGTTCAGTGGGTTTTTTATAATTTTTTTTTCGATTAATTGTAATGTGCCTGGAAAGAAAAAAAAGTGACATTTATTTTTATAGTTAATCAACAAATAATGATATTAAACTGGATTGTTCAAGTGTGACATTTTATTTTAATGTTGTGTGAGTATGATGTGTTCTTAAAAGTTTCAACCAATTAATCTCATTATATACCTTAATTGTATAAGTGTCCATATGTGATGTTAAATAATAAGTTCCCAATGAGATAAAAATATATGTATTTTTTATGGCTGACATGACATCTAACACAATTATATGTCGTTTTTCCTTACATTTATCGGGAAAACATAATTAAAATTGCTTTTATAAACCCAATATAATTATATCTGCATATCTTGTAAAAATCTTACAATCGCTGTAGTGCTGCAAGATTGTTGAATGTACCCTCTTCTATCGATGTAAGCTTATTGTTGTCTAGATACCTGTTTAAAATGTACAAAAACAAACTGATTATGGTCATATGTCCCACCTGGAATTAGTTGAGGGGAGTCAATTGTGTCTTTACACAGAAGGCCCCTTTTGACAAGTTGGAGAGTTGATACTTTACCAAACAACTTATTAGGCTACTTAATAGTATGCTTAACCTACAATTTAACAAACATGGCTTCATTATTTTAAGAGATGATAAAGAAACATAACACACATTCAAGTTGCAGCTGTACCCAACCATATCCATTATCTATTTCACTATTTTAAACATTATGTTTACAACGCTTCAAAGCAATTTCGTCAGCAAACAATGTAATTCCAGCAGTATTTTTTTTCTTCCAAGCACAAGAAGCAAAACCTCTGCCATGTTATGCAGATAAACATGAAATATCATTTAGTCTGGTCTGCAAGAATACTAGGCTCATCGGAAAAACAAATAAACTGGTGCTAAAAATAAGGTGTGCAGGGTTTAATATTATAGGGTTTTTCTGTTTATCGTCTGGATCCTTCTTTAATTGAGAATTGAAGATTTATTTTAATGACCCTTAATCTTGGAATTTACCAATTAATACGGGTTTTTTTCAAAATCGAATATTCCTCATTAAAAATTACAAACATTTAAGGCCAAACGTTCCTTTCAAAAGACTAAAAAAACATTGGACTTGCTTAAAATTTGACCAACTGTAATTTTTTTATATGAAAAGTTTTTAATATGTGTTGTCAAAAATTTTCACATCTTGGAAGTCGTACTTTTTGACATTTTTCCAGTGGCAAAAAATCAAATTTGCACTTAGTATTGCGTTCTAATTTTTTATATGACAAATATCTAGAGCTATACACCGTAACATTGTACCACTAAAAACTCTTAGGGATATACCAGAACAATGAGTTTAAGTGTCCATGAGTGATGCTTAAGAATAAGTTTCCCATGAGATTCATATATATGTTACAGTCATTTTCTTAAATCAGGCATTTTATAAAATGCCTGATATTTTAGGCATTTTATAAAATGACCAAGTCCTATCGGCATTATATAAAATGCCTTAAAATATTAAGACATTTTACAAAATGCCTGGAATTGTTTAACAAAATTAAAGAAAATGCCTAAATTGAATAAAATAAAAAAAATGTCGTATGAGTATTTGCAATCCTATAGACATAACTTACAAGACCGTTTGAAACTTGTTTTATTCATTGAGAACATGTTCATAACTGGAGTTAAGATTTATTTCATTTGTTAAATTATTGGTTGACCATGCATGGCAAATGCAGAATTTCCTTTAAACTTAGAACAAAAAATTACAACAAAACTTTTAGAGATTCTAGATACTAGCAACACCAACAAAAAAGATATTGAAAAGGGAAATTATATCAATCGATCAATCAACTGTTATTGACAATAGGATCTGTGACCAAAAAACACAAAATTTGAACGACATTTAACATATATGAATATATCTCACATAACTCACGCGTTCTGCTATTGGATTATAAAAATTAACCGTGAGCTTGTCAATTTTAGAGAATTAAACATTTGTGAGAACATACACCCTTTTATGTTATACTTCTTGCATACCAAGTTTCATTACATTTTGTAAGATCATTCAAAAAGTAAAGAAAGCAACAAAATAGAATGTCATTGATTATTACTATATTTCCAAAGGTTTTTGTTGTCTTAGGTCCAGGTGAGCTAATGCCATGACATGATGTCCATCGTCTTCGTCAGTTGTCTGTAAACAATTTTCGTCTTTGCTGAAACTACTGAACAGAATTTAGTGAAACTTGGTATGATTGATCCATTGGGGATTCTGCGCAAAAGGTTTGTTTCGATTTATGATCCGTCAAAAACACGATCACCCTTGCTAAGAAGCAGAGGTACCAATGGGGTATCTGAATATCAAAAGTCCGAAAGAGCAGAGACAAAACCAGTAAACACCAACAAGAACAGGACAAACACAGACAACATGTAAAACATGGAAACACAAAACAACTGAATATCAATCAACAACGCGAACTCCAGTCGAAACAAGAGTGAACTCAGGTGCTCCGGAAGAGTAAGCAGTTCCTGCTTGCTATAGCACACCCGTCGCGTTGCCAATAGTCCATTCAGCATGTCAAATCCGGTAAAGGAAGACAAATCAACACCCTATGACAAACCAACATCTGCACTCATTTGAGAGATCGAAATCCCATATTTGTCTACAGGTGCATGATGTCTTCCGTAAAATTTCTTGAGTGAAGACAGCAATCGAGGAGCAACATAACCCTGTGTGAGCAATTTTTGTGTCAGACGTGTCGCTCTGCTAAGGAAATCGATGTAAGTCCCGCACGCTCTGGAGTAACGTATCAATTGTGATACGTAAACTCCATAAGCTGGAGCGGACGGAATGTTGCTACACAAAAAGGTAAAAATGGAACAAGGAGTCAGACTACTGTTTTTGGCTTTTAGATAAAAAAATATAAGAGATAGAGAAAATCTGATGCAACCTTCCTTCTTAAGCATTACAGCTCTACGAGTCTCTATAGGGTCGAAGTTATCAGATGACTCATTATAGGGGTTATGGCTCTTTAAAGGTACAAATCGATTTTTTTTTCATATATTTATTTTAGCCTATAGAATGAATCTAACGCAGTTGCTTGCTTAGCCTTCAATTTTTCAAAAAAGTCTACATTAGGTGGAAGTTGTCAGATGACCCCTTATATGGGTTATTGTCCTTTATAGGTATGAAAAATAGCGTTTTTATGGTTTTGTCCTGTAGAAGGATAAGTATTGCAGATAGAGAAAAGCTGTTGCTTGCTTAAACCTTTAGCCCATGAAGCTCTACTAAAATCGTTATTGGTAGAAGTTTTCAGATGATCACTTTATAGGAGTAAAATGTACAAAGAAGCTTTATTCTTGTTTTTGCTCTATTGAATGAAAGGTAGATTGAGAAAAGGTTAAGATTTCATCCCATTATGCTCTACAAAATCTACTTGGATCAAAGTTGTCAGATGAACTCATATGAGAGACCCTTATAGCGTTAGGACCAGATGAGGGATTCAGGGAAATTGGGTTTACTATGGCTATTTCTTTTAAACCTTATATTAGCAATACATTTTATAGCCAGAATTTTTTTTCTATGAAAAGGGTCTTTTTATTTAACATAACACCTTAATTCATATCTAAAATGTCTTTCTTGGTATTAAGAAGTTGTTTACTTATTTCAGGCAATTAATTAAAATTTTCAATATTTTTCCAGGCATTTTGTTGAATGACTAAAGATTTTTCTCCCTCGGAGCATACAAAGACACCGAAAAAAAACTATTAATTTTGACTAATAACAGTCAGTGTTTTATGCATGCAGTGCGATAGTAAACAGTAATTCACGGCCGATAAAAAAAATGTAAAAAATAAAATTTCCGAGTAGAAATTTTCACTGAATGTTCCATTAGTAAAGCGCCATGAAGTGCACCATATAGACTATAATATCTTCCCTTCCCTACTTCTCCACTTTTCCAGTGGTCCTGAAATTAACTGTTCCATTGGTTGGAATCAGGGTAATATTTCCCTTGTCCATTTTATGCTCATATCATTATTCCGTTCATACCCATCACCATTACATAGCCTTTACAGTGTTACTATGGTGGAAAACACCAAACGACGAAACAAAATTATTTTCCTTCAAAATGATTTTTTCTATCTATGGTTGAGGTCGGAAAAGAATCTTCAACGCGATGATTTAAGTTGTTTTTTTTTTCATACATTTATAAAAGATATTGTCTTAAGAAAATAATTATATCTAATTAATTCCTTGCATATAAGAATAACTTACAATCGCTGAAGTGCTGGAAGAATGTAGAATGCCCCTTCTTCTATCACCGAAAGGTTATTGTTGTGAAGATACCTGTTTAAAATTAAAATATCAAACGGAAGACTTTATTTGTGGGAGATGTGAACTTCCTGTATATAGATGGATATATATATATAATGATTTTCTCAAACATATTCAGATAAACTTACAGTGTGAAATAAACAATATTATTTCATTCATGTGGCTTTTCACCTGTAGAAATCCATCAGCAGAACTAACCATCATTGATGTTAGTATTGAAACTAACAACAATGTTAAAAAATATAAGATTGGTTACACCTGACTCACTTTTCGAACATTGAGGAATTATGATAGGAGCTTGGTCAAAACGACTGGATATACCAAACACAATAAATGAATTCTTTATACATTCTATTTCAAATTGTTGACGAAGAATGATATAATGTAACAGCTGGAAATAAGATTTCTTAATTCTAGATATCGGTTATAGATTTTACTTTTGAGATATAGTTTGCGATTGTAATTATCAAATACAATGTTTTGTTTGCGTAAAATATAATAAAAAATGTAGAAATATTGATAAATTGATAGTAACTCTAAAACATTAATCTTTTATTTTTTTACTATTGCATTGGTTCGAAGTATCACAGTGATCAAATATGTCGGTTTTGAGTGGTGATATAATACTAAATCATTAGTTGTTTGAAGTGCTATGTTAGATTTAGAATCGATATGTTTCATTTTTTTTACATCAGTCGATAAATGCTTCTTAGCTAGCTGTCAGTAACTGCGAGTGTTCTCAAGGAAGGAGCTCCTTTACGTTTCATTGTTCTCGTATAGTACTCTTGTCTCAGGTTCTCTCTTGGTGAATTGAACTTTTATCGAATTGATTTTTCAAGTGCGTTATTTTTTGTGCTTTGTACAAGATAAACAATAGGGTGAAGGTTGGGCCAAAAAAACTAGTGTAACCCCGCCACATTTTATATGTGCTTGTCCTAAGCCAGGCATCCTTGTCAAAGCTTTTGTTTATCCTTGTCTACTATCTGTTTTTTTGTTTTATGTCCAGAAATGGGTCTTTCTTTGATAATCTAGGGATTTGTTTGAATATTATGTATTGTATTTTTAGTCTTGGGCCACTGCAAGACAGCGAGCTGCTGGATGTTTTCCATTGTGATTTTTTAAATTGCCTTTCTTTAATGTTGGTTGTGTCGCGTTCACTTATTCCACATATCTTTATCGTCTATATATAGCAATCTTACAAAAAAAGAAGCGCTGGAAGGTTTTCAAATGATCCTTTCTTGATAACAGACAAGTCGTTGTTGTAAAGATACCTGTTTGTTAAGAAAAGCCGAGAAAATGTGCAGAAAGGAAACCATGAAAGGATAATTAATAAAATCGAATACTGATTTTTATAAGATGAACAAAACAGATTATTACACCGACAATAACAAAACTAATTAATATGAATTTTTAACTAATTAAAAACCCACATTGGTCTTTTGCATGCAAAATATTGATTGCATGAGCTGATTTTCATGTTACATTGCTTTTAATGGAATCAAATAGCAACTGTTATTTAATATAGAAAGAGTAGACCACATAGCATTTTTTACATTGTTTAAAATCTTTACCAACTTGCTACATTTTTATTTCTTTTGATATACGTCACTGTTCATTGATAAATTTGTTGTGAAATATATACAAGTTACTCACAGGTATTGAAGTGATGATAGATTTTGAAATGCTCCATCTTCTATCAATTGAATCTGATTGCTTTGTAATTCCCTGATAAAAAAGAAAATTTGAATATAAATATGAATGTTTTTAAATATGATACCTTAATGTAATTTAACAGAAGGCTCCGCAAGATACTTGACTGGTAATATTGGTTGGCATCAAGATTCATCGACAATACATATTTTTAAAACTCAATTACGTCCTTAATTTTGACTTTAATGAACACTAAATATGCACTTTAGGTGACTTTTACAGATTTTTTTTACCCGAGACATTATACAACATTTTATTTTTTGGTTTTTAATCATCAAAAAAACAATTTTTATCCGTTTCCCGAAAATTCTTTGCTCAAAAGACCATTACTTTCATTCCACTTTGGGAATTAAATTTCCAAGTAATATGCTAAACTACACACAGTTTACTTGCTGCATAATAATTTTCTTTAAATTCGTTTGGATGAATTCAGAGTAGTTGAGCGAAATATATTTGTGGTGTACAGATGAACTGACTGATACAGACAAACATATAACTTCATGACTGTGTAGACCCTATTTAAAATCTGGCATGATAAATATTAAAGTATTGAAAACAAAATGAAATAAAAAAATGTAGAATAAAATCTTTGGTAATGCCTTCAGGTGGTGATCTAAATACTAAAATAAATGATAAAAGAGGCGACTTTAGATTATAATAATTATGTGTTTCTAACCTGGATAGTTTATATCCCTGCCTAACCTGCATAGTGTGTTTATATCTAATATATTTGATATGCCAGGGCATGCACAAACTTCTCTGATTTTTTTATCCGACCCCTTTGTCTCCTTGTTCGTTTTATTGTCCACGATTAGCAGATTTCACATGGTCTCTGCAAAAGTTTTTATTTTGATATCAGACCCTAGTACTGAAAATCTTTACTATTTCCGAATTCATGATTCTTGAATGCTTTGATAGACGTATGCTATGGTACTACGAATAAAGATGGTCACCTCTTTAACCCTATTCTGTCGTCGCAGCCTTGTGGTGCTTTTCACCTAAGATCGCTATGGAAGAAGGATGTTTGGTTTCCATTTAAATTTGTTTTACCCACCATCGATTTCTTTTCAAATGTATGTACCTAGTTATGCCCCTTGCGACCTTCGATTTCTCAAGAAGGTTAACATGTACAAATATACATAAATGTGTTGATTTTAAAACACAATTAGATGAGTGATGTATTTATGTCTCAATATCACTGTCATTTATTGAACTTGAAATAGGACATAATATAGACAGATGTTAATGTAGCAAAATGGCTATTTTTGCGATATACAGAAGGAACTCACAGGGTACAAAATAAAAAAATAAAGGTAATAACAAAACAACTAACTTGGAGGATCAATCTCAATGTCCAAGAGAAAGGAAAAACGGAGTGTCTATTTGTCCGGCTAGCCGCACGAATAGCCCATAAGCTATTTTTCCGGCTATTTAAAACGCAGTACTTTTCTTATCATAACCTATCAGTAATTAATATTTGTATTAAATGCATGGCTGGCAAAAATCATTTTAAACTTAAAAATGAAATGTACTTCGGAAAAAGTTTTTGCACATGTTTCATGAATTACAGTCTTTGAATTTTGACAGTATGGTTCTCCGATCACTTCATTTTTGTATAACAATCTTTGAACCATCGAATCAGATATTTAAACAGTAGATTTTACATTTCTAAAATACATATAATCAAAAGACTTTGAGTATACATGTACATGTTTTAGAAGATTAGTATACTGACCACCAAAATAATGCTTAATCTTTATCTCTTTGATATCCCTTATCTGTTGTATACAAACAAATTGCTAATCAAAAATCAATATTTGATCATAATTCTATGGTTTTTGTTAATAGCCGGACAAAAAGCATTTTTACTATTTTTCCGGCTAGTACAAAGTAAAAAAATCTAGAAACATTTTTTAATTGTTTTAAATCACCCGTTACTGCAACTGGGATCGGACAGGGTAATAGCAGTAAAAATTTGTATTTTGTGGAAAAAGTCTGCGTTGAAAGGACTATTACTTCATCAAAATTTTCAAAATCAAAATTTCCTGGTGATACGCTCAACTGCGTATGGTGTACTTGCATTTACAGTTTTTTAGATATTGTCAGAGGAGTTGAGAAGAATATTTTGTGGTGTGCCTACGAATGTATTAAGAAATTCTTAAATTTTGAAACAGTTAGTTTGCCCTGTATTCAAACTCGAATGAAACATTTCAAATGTCTAAGTAGGTAAAACAAAACGTGGCAAAGAGTTTAGGATGAAAAGAATTGAATTTGATGTATGAGTCTCGTTTCCTTTTTCAAGACTGACTGAATTAATTACAAGATGCTTGACAAGCAAACATGTATTCTTGCAATTCAAAATTAAAACATATTATGGCTATGACGGAAAAGACAATGTAATAAATTCAATATCCACGTTTGGTGCGAAAAATATGCATAAAATATATCAAAATGTGTGACTTATTTATATAATCTTACTTTAAAAATTCAGATTTTGAATAAAAATGTTATGATTAAAAGGCTTATGTATCCATCCTTAGCTCATTCTTAAAGTGCCAAAAAATGAAGAACATAATTTGTTGACCAACACTTACAGTATTGTTAAATCTTGTAAACTGTCAAAAATTCCATTCTCTATATGTGTCAATTTATTGCCACCAAGATGTCTATAATATAAAAATAAATAAATGTAATGCTTAATATGGTAATATTATACAGGGATGGCTTTATTGTCCAATCACAAGCTGAACTGTTAGGGTTTTTTGCAAACGCATAATGTCAAAAAATGTTTATGATCAATTTTCATTCAAATCGAAAAAAAAGAAATACAATATATAGGGTAAGTGGACTAAGTTATACCATATTGATATTAAAAATATCCATACGATCAAAATATTTATATGTTCACTCAACTGGTTTTTAAGAACTTAGTATCTAATATTATATCCTATCGGTTTCTCCACAGTCAAGAAGAAATTGTTGGTTTTCTTTAAACCCTTTAATACTAATTCTATTCTAGTTGCATATTTGAAATTTTACATGATCACCTGGTCTAGTCATGTGGAAGCGAGATTTGGAGGTTCGAAAAATCATAGCTAATACGAGCGAGATTGCTCATTGGCCATTATAGGATGGGGATAATTCTGAATTTTGATTTTAATTTCATTCTAGACTTACAATAGTTTAGATCCTGTATTTCTTCATTGAAGATGAGATTAGTTTAACATTTAAGTTTACATAGTTCGCTTTATTTGCTGACATGCGCTAAAAATGTTTTCAGTGTTAATGTTCTGGAGCATGCATATTAGTATTTGGACTTGACGCGTATGGTTACACCAATGGGTATACCCATATGGTCCAACCTCACGTGTATGGTCGGTCGATATATACTCATATGGGTATGATGAGCCAGACTATAAGGTATTTGGACCACATTTTCGATGGAATAAAACCGAACTCGTAAGTTGGAGTTTAATAATTAACAAACTTTACGTATTTTTCGCAACATTGAAATATATAATTACGCACATAAATTTATTAAAGAGAAAACCCGTAATAAACTGTTCAAAAAAGAGAACACTACTGATTTCGTATATTTTAATATAGGGCGTTGGCTGGTATGGGACAGAAAAAAAATCAAACATGCTCTTACTGTATACCAATATTGAAAAGCTGTGATTAGTAATTGCCTAAAATTGTAACGAGAATGTTCTACCATGCCTTGACCATTAATGTAAAAAAAATTAACCACCGATTTCACAATAGTTTTAAAGAAGCTTTTAAAGATTACATGAATATTTTGATGAGGAAGTTTTGTATAAATTGTACAACTACGTGTGTGTGTGCGTTTAATGTAATCTTATATATCATAAAGTGGGTTTTCTTATCAAGGAATTACTTGATAAATCTATTGGTATCTAAGAGACTTGATTCCTATAAAACGTAAGGTTTTTTCTTAGTTTGGTCATTATGGTACAGCTCATTAGCATACTTGTAAAAAGGGGAGATAATTTATCATTTTTTATTTGTAACTTTGTTATTCCTTGGCCGATTTTCTTCGGGTTTGTTGCATGGTTTTTGATAGGATATTGTCTTTCATGACAGGTACCATGTGGCTTTCAGTGGTATTCTAGGCTTGACCAATAGGTCACACTTTGACTTAAGAATATGGGAAAAGATAGCTTAAGAGGTCAAGTTGCAGATTCTTGGTTTTTTTTTGAGTGGCTATGGCCAGTGGTCAGTCGGGACTTGACCACAAAATGACCAATTCTTTTATTGATGATTCTTCAGTATTTTAAAATATGATAGACGACAGAGAACGAATGATGCTAAGTGATGGTAGAAGCTTTTCTGACCTATTTTACAATTTACATTTTTCTCTATCATATATGAAATTGCATCATGAATGATTGAAAGTGCTTATCTGTGTTGATATTTACTTAAATTATCAAAAGCATTTTGAATTTTGAATTTTAATCACTGCTTTAAATAATATCTTTTTATCTAGATTTTAAAGTAAAACATTTTAAGTTAATATAATATTTTAAATGTTGCTTGATATAGAAATAAGTGCGTTAAAGATACATCCACACATGTTTTTAAAGTATATCTGCAAAACATACGCCAACTTTTTATATGAAGTTCTTCTATTTTTCGAGACATTGTCAAGAACGTGCCAGACCCAATGTTTTAATGAGATAGTAAAGACGTTGTCGATATATTTTTCAAAATTTTAAAGAATTTAAAAAGTCTTATGAGTATGTGTCGAGACCCAATTTCTGCATGTCGAAATTGTTTAACATGTAATAAGACACGTTCATACGAATGAGTCATAACCCCTACAAATGGACCATATGTAAGCTTCGAATCAATGAAGCCTTTCGAGAGCTTAATTGGCTGTAAGTTTAACCAAGCAAAGCAACAGCAGTTTTTTTCTGTTTCCATTTTCGAAAAACAATAATATTCTTACCTATAAAAGGCCATAATAAGGCAACTTTAAACCAGTGGAGACTTTTGTAGCGCTTAATGAACTCAAGTTTAAGCAGGCAACATTTTTTATCTGCAATAGTTGTCTTTCTATTGGGCATAAACTTAGAAAAAAAACAATTTCGAAAAAAACGCCAATTTGGCATTTTAGTGTAAAAAATCCGTACGGGCAACGACAAAACCGGTAAACACGAACAAGTCAGCACAAAGAAACTAAAAACCCAAAATCAACCAAACGGAAATCAACAATTAAAACTCAAGTCGTATCAATAGTGAACTTAGGTGCTCTGGAAGAGTAAGGAGTTCCTGCCTGCTATCGCACACCCGTTGTGTTGCTAATTTCCAATTCAGTTTATCACATCCGGTTAGGGAAGAAAAAACAAGAGACTGTTGAAAAAATAATTGTATGATTTAGAATTACAACAAACAAGATGAGTTAGTCGAGACAAATACCAAGACCCATGGCCACACATTGCTCCGACTTCTCATAATAATGATACAAATTGTTGACAAAAATGTACTTTTTGACAAAAAGCCTTTAACATGTTAAAAATGTGATCGAACCAAGTAAAAGAAAATACATAATATATTGTAGGTTGATCTGTTTATTATAAATATTTCTTCAATTTAGAATATTTCTTATATCTAAAATAGATGTGTGTTTTAAAAATATTACAAAAGATTTTTTTCTGCAAACTGTTTTCGTTTACACTTGTCAAAAAGAAGTGTATTCAAAATATGCCAAAAATTATAAAAGTACAATCCAGGCCATATTTGGTGTCTTATTTCAATTTAAAAAAATATTTAACCATGTTTTAGTTTGAAATAAACGAAATAAATGGTAATTCGGTTTGCTTTTGATGTAATCTGATTAATATCAGATATTAGTTTGGCTCCGCTTACTTCGCATTTTCGCACTTCGCACCTTTGTTGTAATTTGTATTTCGCACCCCAACGTTAGTGATGGAGGACGTGGATTGGCTTTTGATGGTTATACGCATTTTTCACTCTCGTTTAGATCTTGTAGACGTCTAAAATGGGACGAACATAAAAAACGCAGAAATGATAGTTTGCTCATTACAATTGTTAGCAAATAAAACAATTAACATCGGTCCGACTTTTCATCAATGCAAAGTGAAATTTAATATGGTGGAAAATCATTTACTTTTTTCTACGTGAACAAACTTGAATGCAGTTGTATTTGATGAAGATATTCAAAATAAAACAGTTTAAGAAAATAAATAATATTTCTATTTGCTTCGTTTTTTCAACATATTTACAAAAATCACACACACAAAGAAACGTGTGAACACTTATATTTGTAAAACAACAAACGACGATAAATCTGCAAAACATAAAAGTTTTTAAATCTTCCAAAATTATTTGTTTCTTTATGGTAGGTAACAAAACGGTTACGTAGCACTCTGTTTAGATTTTGCAAGTCTTAAATAAAACCCAAATAAAACACAACAGGTGTAAAGAAATAAGTTATTCGTTGATTCCTCCGGCTATATAAGTTCCAGAAGCTAGTATTTAAATTGACTTCAAAAACATTTTTTAAAATAATTCAAGATGGCATTTCTTATGCATAAAACGTTTTAAAAAAGTGTTTAAAATCACTTAGGAATTAACTCTTACAATTCTTTTAATGCGTGTAGGCTGTCAAACATTCCATTCTCAATAAATGTCAGCTTGTTGTTACCAAGATTTCTACAATTTGAAAACATTTAGCAAACGTACATATGGAAATAACACTAGTTGATAGGTGTTACACTTCATGTTTTGGAAACTGTAAATACATGTACATACTTATTCTTTAACAAAATATTAGTTTTGTATGTCGTGCCGTTAACGTCTGTTTAAATAGTGTCTTTGGGACACAGAAAGAAATGACGATGTACCTATCAGGATTTTAAAAAAAAACATAATAAGCAATGACAATAGAGAACACACAAAAAAACCACATAGAAAACACCGAAACAGCGAGTACGAACGCCAGTATAAATCGTAACGAGATTAAACTTACTTGCTTCTAGATATGCAATTCATATTATGAAAAGTATCCTTTCAGAAGTTTTTAATAGATTATGGAAAAAGATCAGAATCTGACGATAAATCCGACACTGATGATATTAAAATTGTATTTCCATTTTTTATTCTTATGAAATGTTTTGAGTTAATCTTACAATATCTGCAAGGATTGCAAACTGTCAAACATTCCACTCTCTATAGCTGTCAAATCGTTTGAATCAAGAATTCTGAAATTTAAAAGGAAAATACAAGAATGATTAGCCGAAAGGTCAGGACTTTAAAAGAATGTTTTGTGGTTTCAATATGCGTTTGGTAGTATTTTGTAACGATATAAATAACAAGAGTAAGTTACGACAATGTTTCGGAGACTAAACTACACAATGTTTGAATTGTTGTAATCTTTAACGCCTATAATAGTGCCCTTGTTGTTATGTTTTATGTATCATAGTTTTTTTATCAATGATTTGCGGACTTACACGTTCAACGGAATCAGTTAAAAGAAGTTTCTTTTTTCTAACCAAATCTTTTTTCTATGCTCTTCATATTTATTCTTCTTATATTTTTATGTATCACCAATTTAACATTGTCATATTATTGTGCTGTTTTTATGTATGTACTTGTATATAAGTTGTGGTAACAATCCAATTGTCTGGATTTTATTCCAATAAAATTTCTGATTCTGATTCTGATTCATATTTATATCATGTTTGGCATTTTCAATATTTTCGGAAGAGCGCCTCTTATGGGTCTTGAATAGACGAAACGCGCGCCAGGCGAAGCAAAATTTATTGTCTCGAACTTTGTTGTCATTTGTATTTCCCAAAACTGAACGGAAATCGTCCTTATCTTTTCTAATGATTAGAAGTTTCTCATTTTTTTATGTTCTGGTTTATGGTTTTAATTCGCTTTTAAATAAGAAGATGATGTGTCATTTTCCGATATTCTGCCATAAATTAATTGTCCGTTGCAAAACAATTTTTAATTTATCTCATCGTTAACATGTGGATCGACGCACAGGGTTGGTTAAACATAATGAAAACTCGTTTTTAAAAATGACCTCTTCTCTTGGGTATTAATATGGTTTAGGTTGAAGTCTATATAAATAGATAAGACTTACATGTGGGTGACACACAAATCGTCTTAATTTTAGCTTTTGGGCTCAGATGCATTCATTGTGATACACAAACAAAAAATACTTTTAAATAAACTGGCGGTCAATAGTAAAGATATAAATAAAAAAACTGTATGCTTTAAATTATACGTCTAAATTTCAAAATTGTCTAAACCCTAAGGTTCTTCCTACCCAAGACATGGGTTGTTTATCTTAGTAATAGTTTGGTTCCCTAGTTTGGTATTTTTGGTTTTACTGTTCTATGCTCTTCATATTCATATAGTGTTTGGCATTTTCAATATTTTTGGTAGAGCGCATCTGATGAGTCTTGAATAGACGAAACGCGCGTCAGGCGTAACAAAATTAATTGTCTGGAACTATGTTGTCATTTGTATTTTGATATTTTATTATTTGTCATCATTTTTATACTAGTAAACTGAAATCGTTACAGGTGTAAATAAGCAGCTCCGGTTTATTACAACACACCCATTACACTGCTGACAGTCAAATAAGCGTGTCAAATATTTTAAAGGAAGACAAGACCAAACCCCATTACAAAACAACATCTTTCTCATCTGAGGACGGCAATGTTATATTTCTCCATAACCACAGATGTCGTTCTATTTGAACAACTTCTTAAGTATAGACAATAAGATAGGAGCAAAATATCATGTGTTAGGAAATTTCATGTCAGACGGGACACTCTTTAAGAGAAAGAAAGCAACACAAACCATGAAATACTGAAGCAGTTGTGATATGTAAAAATTACAAATACCTAAACGCGGGTATAAACGGTTAATTTGGATATGCTATATGTCGATATTTCAAAGAGTAACTTCTAATCAATAGCACTAAATCAAAACATTGGAAGGTCAAAACTGTTGAAAACGAAAAGTACTCAAAACCAAAACGTTCAGTGATTTCAAAATTACAGATACCAAAACGCGGGTATAAAAGGTTAATTTGGATACGCTATAGATCGATATTACAAGGAGTAACCTCTATTCTTCAGCATTAAATCAAAACATTCGAAGGTCAAACTCCAAAAAGTAGAGCGAACGGTCTCTGCTTATGTTTCTTTCTTGTAAAATTCAGCAGGTAAAAATTTGAGTTTGTTGTTACATGTTAACATATTTTGTTGAAGTATTGATGACTCATGCTGTCTCCCAAACCAGAATTTAGAATCAAATGGTATTCACGACGCTAAAATCATATTTTTTTATCTTCTTTTTTTTTCTTATTCTGTCAATGCTATTGTCCAAGTACTTTTCTCGGAAACGTGTCAACGAAGATGCACGAGACATTGTATGATGGTACATAAGTTATTAAAGGTGTACACGACGTATCCGGGAATTTCAAGATGGTGGCCCTCACAATATGAAAGTCTGATTTTGGCAAAACAATGTATGCTAGTAGAGGGCTCTAGGTTTTATTGATACGTAACAAATCAATCTAACCAAAATTTACAAATTGAAAAAAAGTTTCGATTTAAATAATGAAACTTTGTAGTTGTATATTAACAACAGAGCATAAGGCGACCTTAGCTCTATCAATGAAATTTTCATGATGACTGCAGTTTTAAAATAGTCACCATGTAGAGCGATTTCAACACAATAAAAAAATTGTTAAAAGAACATTTTGTTAATTAAAATATTTTTAAAGTTTCATTTCACAGCCTCACAAGATATTCCAGTGTTATCTCCTGCTGCCACACGTGCGCGCGCAGCCTGGCTAGCCTATCCAAAGATAAAATGCACATTCTCATTCTCTTACTGGCTAGCGAACAATACACAGCACTTCTTTTATTTCTGTTGTCTCTTTTGTCCACCATTTCATTTTGGATTTCTTTTTATAAGGATTTATATCTAGTGAAATGATTTATCTTTTTCTTTTTACATGTCTGAAGATTGAAGTGAAGCTGACATTGATGTCAGTATAACTTCCGTGGCTGATAAGTTTTCAGACCACGAGGACTTGGCCGCGGTTAGCCAAGAAAATTGCACCGCCGCCCAGAGAGAGGGGTTAAACCAGAAAATGGACCCATAGATGATGGAGAAGAATGTTCATCGAAGAGAAAGTCAAAAAGAAAAAAGAAGAAAAAGGATCGCTCAAAAATGAGGTGATATGATTCAGAAATCATCTTGGAACTTTCTTTACATGACAACAGGTCTGTTTTTAGCCAAACAATTTACGGGAAAACGTACAAAAACACTAATTCAGTATGTTCTACTTCTCCATTCTAGAATCAAACCTCATAAGAAACAGAAGGTTGGACCCGTTTTGTCACCAGATTTAACAGAATATCTTACCGACAACTTTAACGTTTTCTTGAAACACGGAAAGATGAGGATTTTTAATTCTCAAGTCTTTTCCTGTTCCAGAAGACAAAAAGTCTAGCCGTGAAAAGGTTTGCATTTGTGTAACAATATCTTATGGATCTCCTTGATTTAAAGATTACTAGAAGGCACCCGCGAATTCGCGGGGAAAGTTGCATGAACATTTCTGTCGATATGGGGCCTGGGAAATCAAAGTCTATAACTGAAAACCTGAATCACTCAAACATCATAATGTATTTACAGTTTGCTCATTTACCCGTACCCGTACTGGTTTTTTTTATTTTGCCTATCAAAAATGAAAGGGTGATAGGGTGATAAATTTATGTTTATTTTCGTGCAACATTTTCGACGGTCTGTTTTTGGATGCTTTCGCGATTTTGATTTCTCACGTTTTCGTTATAGACATAGATGTACGTGCTCTATTTTGTCTGTATTTTTGCCCCGTGTTTCGTGTTGTGAAACATATTTCTAGTGTCACCTTTGCCACTCTCATTCAACATATAAAAAGAGGAGGAGGTAAACAACAACCAACTCAGTCATTCACTAAAACATTATTAAACCACTGTTTTGCTCATTTACCTGTACTGGTACTGTTTTTTTTTTTTTTTGTTATTTTATATTTAATAGTGAAATATATTTTAGAGGAACTGCGTCAGTCTTTTGATGAAGTTACCGACCAGCCATTAATTTCGGTACAACAAAGCCTATTCACTAGCATGGGCCCCTTGGGACACCTCTGGACCATGCTCAGGAGGATCAATAACAGTGTTGATGATAATATGAATCCGTAATTCGAATCTATTGACATCAAAAAATTATTGATTTGAATAAAAAAACAATATGTTGTGTTGGACAAACAAACGTCTCAAATAATCATCAAAGGAGGGCTGCAGTTTCGAGCAAAATTACAAATGACAGTGTAAAAGCCGAACATTTTCTCAGAGAAAAACAAGATTCTCACGCTAAAAGCGGCGAATTGTTAATTGACAATGACTTTAAAACCGAGCTGAAAGATCTCATTGAAAAAAAAGATGCAGGAAAAATGACAGAAGCTTTGGGAGTTTAATAGAGAATTCCAACCATTCATAGAAGACTACGTGATGAACATCGTAAGAAAATGACATACAACAACAGACGAGCTACCACCATTCTCCGAGTCAGAACCACAGATATGATAGCAGGCCCTTTCCATCAGAGCCTTTATTCAAAGTCCTGAGCAAAGGAATGGAGGCAAAATACGCCTTAAAGGAGGCAAACCCTTACGATTCAAGTATGTTCACATCATGAAATCTGATTGCAAATGCAACCACAAATGTGAACAGAAAAGAAAATTTAAAATTGTCCACACTGGTAAACCTAGACATGCTAGACCTTTTAAAAAGAATGAATCTGATAATAATCAATGTTCCAGATGCAGTGCAGATGTTGGTTTGTCATAGTGTGTTGTTTTGTCTTCCTTTACTGGATTTGACACGCTGAATGGACTATTGGCAACGCGACGGGTGTGCTATAGCAAGCAGGAACTGCTTACTCTTCCGGAGCACCTGAGTTCACTCTTGTTTCGACTGGAGTTCGCGTTGTTGATTGATATTCAGTTGTTTTGTGTTTCCATGTTTTACGTGTTGTCTGTTTTGTCCCGTTCTTGTTTGTGTTTACTGGTTTAGTCTCTGCCCTTTCGGACTTTTGACATTCGGATACCCCATTGGTACCTCTGCTTCTTCCAATCAACAACATAGCAGGTCAACTTCTTTTTCACTTAGAACATCGGTTAAAAGTGACGTCCGATCAAATAATCCTCAGTTACATCCAGGGAATAAAACTAGACTTTTGGTGTCAACTTGTACAAACAAAAAACAAAATATAATTGTAACAAGAGGCTCCCAGGAGCCTGAATCGCTCACCTGACATATGTGCCTGAAGTAAAGGTTATAAGGCAAAATCTGTTTAACGTTGAAAGGGTCACAAGATTAATAAGGGGGTCATCTGACAATATGGTGGATCTAAAGGTGCTGATCACTTTTGTTCTCAATCAAAATCTAAAAATCTGTCACCCTTTTTGAGTTATTTGCAAAAAAATGCAGTTTAACCTAATGTGTTATTTTTAGCCACAGCGGCCATGTTTTACAACCAATCAAAAATCCCCACAATAGTTCTATACACCTAATAATAATAAACAATAATACCAAGTTTGGTTCCATTTGGACGTAAAGTGTCAGAAGAGTTAACATTTTCAATACAAGGAAATGCAGTTAAAATGCTCAATTGTGACGTTCCAAGGGCAATAACTCCTCAAAGGAAAGGTCCTACAACGTTGACCCTGTTACAAATGTTGTAGATCTTGATGCGCTTAACAATATGCAATTTAAATTTCTCAAATATCTAGTATAGTTTTTAAGATATTGAGCTAAACAGGTGCTAAATTTGCAAAAAATCCACAAAAAGGGCAATAACTCCTACATGGGTTGTTGGATTTTCTTCAAAATTTCAGAGCTGGTAGATCTTGAGGTGCTGATCACTTTTGTTTCCAATCAAAATTTTGAAATCTGTCACCGTTTTAGAGTTATTTGCAAAAACTGCCATTTACCTCTATGTTCTATTTTTAGCCACAGCGGCCATGTTTTACGGCCAATCAAAAATCCCCACATCAGTTCTATACACCTAATGCTAATAAACAACTATACCAAGTTTGGTTCCATTTGGACTTAAAGTGTCAGAGGAGTTAACGTTTTCAATGTAATGAGGAAATGCTGTTAAAATGCTAAATTTTGACATTCTAAGGGCAATAACTCCTTAAAGGAAAGGTCCTACAACGTTGACCCTGTTACATATTTTGTAGATCTTGATGTGCTTAACAATATGCAATTTAAATTTCTCAAATATCTAGTATAGTTTTCAAGATATTGAGCTAAACAGGTGCAAAATTTGCAAAAAATCCACAAAAAGGGCAATAACTCCTACATGGGTCGTTGGATTTTCTTAAAAATTTCAGGGTATGTAGATTTTGAGGTGCTGATTACTTTAACCGTGCCAGAATTTTGATATCTGTAGCCGTTTTTGAGTTATTTGCAAAAAACTGCATTTTACCCCCATGTTCTATTTTTAGCCATGGCGGCCATGTTTTACGACGAATCAAAAATCCCCACATCAGTTCTAAGCACCAAATGCTGATGAACAACCATACCAAGTTTGGTTGCAATTGGACTTATGGTGTCAGAGGAGTTAACGTTTTAAAAAAGTTTACGGACGACGGACGACGGACGACGGACGGACGACGGACGCCAAGTGATGACAATAGCTCACATGACCCTTCGGGTCAGGTGAGCTAAAACAAGAGGCTCCCAGGAGCCTGAATCGCTCACCTGACATATGTGCCTGAAGTAAAGGTTATAAGGCAAAATCTATTTGACGTTGAAAGGGTTTTAAGATTAATAAGGGGGTCATCTGACAATATGGTGGATCTAAAGGTGCTGATCACTTTTGTTCTCAATCAAAATCTAAAAATCTGTCACCCTTTTTGAGTTATTTGCAAAAAAATGCAGTTTAACCTAATGTTCTATTTTTAGCCACAGCGGCCATGTTTTACAACCAATCAAAAATCCCCACAGTATAGTTTTCAAGATATTGAGCTAAACAGGTGCAAAATTTGCAAAAAATCCACAAAAAGGGCAATAACTCCTACATGGGTTGTTGGATTTTCTTCAAAATTTCAGAGCTGGTAGATCTTGAGGTGCTGATCATTTTTGTTTCCAATCAAAATTTTGAAATCTGTCACCGTTTTAGAGTTATTTGCAAAAACTGCCATTTACCTCTATGTTCTATTTTTAGCCACAGCGGCCATGTTTTACAACCAATCAAAAATCCCCACATCAGTTCTATACACCTAATGCTAATAAATAACTGTACCAAGTTTGGTTTCATTTGGACTTAAAGTGTCAGAGGAGTAAACGTTTTCAAAGTAATGAGGAAATGCTGTTAAAATGCTAAATTTTGACGTTCTAAGGGCAATAACTCCTAAAAGGAAAGGTCCTATAACATTGACCCTTTACATATTTTGTAGATCTTGATGTGCTTAACAATATGCAATTTAAATTTCTCAAATATCTAGTATAGTTTTCAAGATATTGAGCTAAACATGTTCAATATTTGCAAAAAATCCACAAAAAGGGCAATAACTCCTATACGGGTCGTTGGATTTTCTTCAAAATTTCAGGGTAGGTAAATTTTGAGGTGCTGATCACTTTTTCCCTATGCCAGAATTTTGATTTGCAAAAAACTGCATTTTACCCCTATGTTCTATTTTTAGCCATGGCGGCCATGTTTTACGACGAATCAAAAATCCCCACATCAGTTCTAAGCACCGAATGCTAATGAACAACCATATCAAGTTTGGTTGCAATTGGACTTATGGTGTCAGAGGAGTTAACGTTTGAAAAAGTTTACGGACGGACGACGGACGCCAAGTGACGCCAATAGCTCACATGACCCTTCGGGGCAGGTGAGCTAAAAAGGAACATCTTCTGTTAAGACAGGAAATTCAAGACATGAAAAACAAAAAAATCATAGAAAAGGTTCCCCTTACAAAAACACAATTTATAAGCAATCTCTTTCTAGTCCCACAAAAGGAAAGGGGGCAGAGACCTGTGACAAACCTACGTCATCTCAATCAGTATGTAACATACAAACACTTTAAAATGGAAGGTCATTTTATGTTAAAAGATCTTCTACAAAAACGAGACTATCTGGTAAAAATAGATTTAAGGAAAGCCTACTCAGTGATGCCAATACACATAATACATAAAAAATTCCTGAGGTTTTAGTGAGATGCAAGACATTCGAAAACATAGCCCTTCCCTTTGGCCGAGGTCAGGCTCCATTGATTTCTACAAAGACATTAAAACCGATTGTCGGTTTATTAAGGAGAATGAGATTGAGACTAATAATTTATCTGGACGATATTCTTCTGATTGCAAGCAGCCAAGAAAAAAATTAATCCTTAAAAAAGATCTTTCATAGTCAAGGGTTATGTCATAAACTGGAAAAATCTACCCTGATACCTTCCCAGACAAAAGAATATCTGGGCAATCAAAAAACTCAAAAGTAATGATGGTCTTCTTCCAACAGACAAAATAAAAGGAAAAAAACATGTCAAGAGATGCTATCACAGAAAAGTGTGTCAGTCAGGGAAATGGCAAAATTAACCGAGAAATTGATTGCCTCGGTACAAGCAATTTTTCCGGCAAATCTTAAATGACGATTCTGTAAATGGGCCAAATAAAGAGATTAATTAAAAAAAAATCTTACGAACACTTAACAGTTTTAAATCAAGATGCTAGCCAGGAACCTTTTGGTTGGTAAATCAAATAGAAAACCACAAAGGCAGAACTATCATAAACCCAAGTCCAGACCTTGTTATAACATCCGATCCAATAAATATAGGCTTGGGGCCTTGTGCCAAAACAAAAGTACAGGCGGAGTCTGTTCAAAAGAGAAAGAGCCAATGCAAAAGAATTACAAGCGGGCTTTTTTGCTTTTCAAACCTTTGTCCACGAGAATTAAATAGCAGTTTATTTTAAGATGGACAGCGTGTCAGAGGTGTCATATGTCAATCAGTTGGGCGGGACAAAGTCCAGGGACCTTAATTCAATAATGAAACAAATTTAGGATCAATGCTAAACAAGAAACATAACTCTGACAGAAAAGTATCTTCCGTGGAAATAAAATTTGTTAACAGACTAGGAATCAAGAAATGTAGACGACCCAAGATATTGGCAATTAGACCCTCAAATTTTCTCAGAAATCAGGAAAACATATTGGAAAATGGAAGCAGATCTATTCGCGTTGAGACTAAATCACCATCTGACAAAATATGTCAGTTGGAAACCAGACCCAATGAGTATCGGAACGGATGCTTTTCTTGTAAATTGGTTAGAAATCAAGGGTTAGGCATTTCCCCCATTTGCCCTAATAGGGAGATGTATTGCAAAAGTGAGATAGGATAAAGCGATCATAACACTTAAACCACATTTTTAGCAGACCCAACCTTGGTACCTGACTCTTTTTTTTATTGTTGATCCAGGTCCCAATTAAACTACCGACTAACCCAAAACTTTTGTCGTCTCCTCTAAGGAAACGTCATCCTATGACAGACAATGGGACATTATTACTAGGCGTATGGAGAATATCGGGCAAAACTATTGCAACAAAATTATCTAAAGCAGCTGAAGACCTAAATGAAAAGGCATGGAGACCAGGAACATAGGTCGCTTATATGAGCGCATGGGAAAAGTGGTCTATCTGGTCATGCAAAATCACTGAATCAATGTTTTAACACTGTGGCAAATATAGTAAAATTTTAACCAAACTGTTTCATGAAGGTTTACAATACAGAACAATTAATAAATACAGATGATATTTTTACATCTATCGATAGATGCTTCTAAGCCAGCTGAGTGTATCTCTACGTCCTGTTTATTTCTTCTTGTCCTTTTGTCTCAGGTTCTCTCTTGTTGAATTGAACTTTTATCGATTTGATTTTTAATGTGCGTTATTTTGTGCTTTGGCATTGATTATTAATAGGAGAAGGTTGTCGCAAAAAAAAACTAGTTTAACGCCGCCACATTTTTAATGTGCATGTCCTAAGCCAGGAATCTTTATCAAAGCTTATGTTTGTGCTTCACCGAATTTTTGTTAATTGTTTTTTTTTTAAAGAGGGTCTTTCGTTGCACTTTAGGATTGGATTTGAATCATATATAGTTTATTTTCAATCCAGGGCTAATTGAAATACAGCGAGCAGCGACCGCTGGTCACATTGAAGGCGCTTGCTGTTTTTCCTTGTGGATTTTTTTTTAAATTGTCGTTTGTATTGTATGTTGTGTCATGTACACTTATTCCACATCTCATTATCTTCTATACAGATCAGCTATTTCTAAAGGTCATGCATTAATAAACAACTTGCAAGTGGGTAAGCACCCTTTCATTATCAAACACATGAGAGATATGTTCAATCACAGGGTCCCTATGTCTAAGTATGAGTTTTCATGAGATGCATGAGATATTATTTCAAAGGAGTAGAGCCACGAAGGCCCTAGATCGGCCCGGTATTTTCACTATTCTATCAACTACTATAACTTGTCAAAAAATTAACTAAAATATGTTAAGGTATGAACAAACTTTTCATATCTGTAAGATTTTGCAAAATATTTACACCACATGTTTAGCCTTGAGACGTAAAACAGGCCACAAATTTGAAAATTCCTAATTTTTCACACATTTTCACTGGTTTCTCCGCATATTTTGTCAAAATTAGTATTGGTCACAAAATAATTTTGGTCGATAGGTGTGGCCCATTTCATATTCATCAATTGAAAATCAAGGAAAAATGTCACAAATTGTTACTTTTCACAAAATAGTATATTTTTTACCTCACTGCTCTCCTTATTGATAAATAATTGAAGGACAAAATATTGCAATTCATGAAATATAAAGACTAACGAACATAATTGGAGCAACTACAAGCAGATATAAGTTGAATTTTTGGGCCATTTTGGGATCTTCGTGGCTCTACTCCTTTCATCTTTGGGAAAAATTAAGATTTAGAAATTAAACTAACTTTCTTGGAAACTTTCAAAGCTGTTAAATTAGGCATCAGCAAGCAGGGCATCTAAATTAAGTTATTTGAATTGCAAATCAATGGAAAAGCAAGGTTCTGTTATATATTTTGAGTTACTCAAACGCACAAAAACATGCAGACCAGGGTCTGACAATAGACAACTGTCTTTTGCTTCTTTTAAAAACAACAATAATCTCTGTGTGGTTTCATGCATAAATGAATATTTAAATAAAACTATAGAATGGAGAGATGTGGATGCCAAAATTGACAGGTCAAGGTTAATACTTAGTTTTGTAAAACCTCATAAACCTATCACATTCCACTTGATCTGCATTTACTAGTATGGCTAAGGAGTAGGTTTATCTACACAGGACATAATTGAGCAGATTAATAAATGTTGTGGTGTGGCAAGTTAAAATGGAGACAATAAAATAAGTAGGTTGGTTAAACCACACATAAAAGGTAAAAATATCAAATATAAAACTAATATAAATTAATAAAGAATACATCTAAAATCTAAAAAGCCCAAATTTTCGGCTTTCAGCCTTCGTCGGGGGCAAGCAAAGAAAAGACAAAAGAAAAAAATCACGACCGCCACGGTCTGAGGACAACCAACAAGTGAATATAGTAAAAGTGTTCACTCGATAAAAACAACCACGTCATCATCACCCAAATCCTGAACTGAGCAATATAAAAATAGGCCAAATCATACCCAAAGAATCAAATTAAGTAAATTTCTAAGAAATGACTTGATTTTTGACATTGATGCCGAAAGGACGTGCTGTTCCCAGGAATTTTATTATTCTCTGCTCAAGGAACTGTCTTTGTTTCTCGCCGTGATGGGTTTGAAGCAGAACCGTGACTTGCATATCTTTTATACTGTGGCCGGACCCTCGAAAATGCTCCCCAACTGGACATTCAGTATCTCTGGTGACACTGTTTTTGTGTTCCACAAAACGGTCCCCGAGTCTCCGACAAGTTTCACCCACATAAATCATGGAACATCGCTTACATCTTATAGCGTATACGACGTTTTCGGTAATGCAGGTGAACCCATCCTTCAGTTGGAAAGTTTTCGAGGGACCAACCACAGCATCGGTCTCCCATGTGAACGGACATAATTGAGCAGGCCAATTGGACAATAGAATCCACATTTATGAGATTCTATTGTAAACCATTATTAGAAAGTTCTATAGCTTATCAACTTGCAGTTTTCACAAGGTAAGCTTTAACTAACACTAGATTATCTTGTGAAGTTGTAGATGTCATAAGCACACGGAGTGTGTGAAATTGAATCTTAATTTTATTAACAATCGAACAAGATATGAAAGTGTTCCCTCCCACATCCATGATCTAATCACTTTCAATCTTGTTAAAGCATGTTGACTATTTATATTCTATTTCAATGTTTCAATCAATTTAACATAATTAAGGATATCCTCATATATTTTTCACAAGCAACAGACGCCACTAAAGATGAAACATGGAAAGGACCAATTAAACATTTTCCAAGATGTAGAGGTTAAATCTTTTAAAAAGTTTTCCTTTTTCCTTTTAACCCTTAGACATTCAATTGATGATTTTTTTTTGTGGGAACAACAGAGAGAATTTGGTTTTTATATTAATTTAAAATGTGGAATATATGTATATTCAACATATAGATTAGAATTTAACTAATTTAATTTTCTGCGATGGCACAGTTTAAAGATACCACTATCTTCTCTTTCATCTTATGTTCAGTAATTTACTCTCGTTTCTCTTTACTGGTTTTTATCCAGTAAGAGAATGAGGAAATGCACGCGGAAATGTGCATTTTATCTTTTGATTGGCTAGCCAGGCTGCGCACGCACTTGTGGCAGCAGGAGATAACACTTTCGGTTGATGATAAAATTAAAATTCCATTTCACACACTTTGTGTGCGTATTAAATCTACAATTCTTTAGATAAAAGTGACAGAATGTGTTCGTTTTAGAAACATGTTTTGTGTTGTGTTTTAATGATTTTATTTCATAAGGACATTAAAAAAACCGATAGACTTCAACGAAAAAATATTCCTTCTTGCCTGGCTCTAAAAATGTCAAATAATCGTAAAAAAATCATAATACTTACAATGTTGTTAATGCTTCTAAACTGTCAAATGCTCCTTTCTTTATTTCTATTAGATTGTTTCCAGCAAGGTTTCTATAATGTAATAAAATAAGAAATGCATTATGTCTGGTGCAAAAATATAGGAAAAAGTTTATATACGTCCATTTTTTTTAATTTAAATTTATATATATGTATATATCCTTTCATTGTCGAGACATATAATGAGTTCACATTATTATAGTTTATACCAAAACACCCAATAGTTTCGATGTTTGGACATTTTGTAACATTTTGCGAAAAACAGCCCCGTCTCGATCTTGGAATAGGCGCGAGGTCTACATTACTATGCGATCCTTTCGTTTGTATATAATATAATATATATAATTGTTTTCCGGATAAGATAGTGCCGGCCAGGATATGTTATTTGGAGATTCTAGTATGGTATCATTAATTCAGCTGAATTTGAATACCTTCTCTGTCATAAGCAGCGCTTTCTATTACGTGATGTCAGATAAAAAAATTACAACCAATTTTATTTTTGCTTCACCTGGCGTATGCTTAAATTATCTTAAACTTTTCAAGATGTTCAAAATAAATGTCATGACAACTTACATATAATAAGTGTTATTTTGAAACGTTGGAACATATCCCAGATTATAACAGTTAACATTAACACCTTGGTTATTTTGGTAACAGCTACATTCAGAAGGACAGTTCTGTATTCCTTCGCACAAATGCGTGAAGATCACCAAAATAAGATATAGATATTGAAAGAATATCTGAATCATTTCGATTGCATCAAAAAGTCTGAAATAGATAAATATGTATTGCAATAAAGTATCAAAGTAATCAATAGGTATTTGAAAAAAGTACTTCATTTCAAAATTTAAACAACATTCTTTTGAAAATTACGTATACTTTAAATTCCAATTTTCGAGAAAGCCGTACAAAAAGACCTTTATGCAAGACTTGTTAGGGAAAATATTTTTTTCCGGGAAATTCAAGATGATGCATCATCATTAGTATTTTGGGGTTTCTTTACAAAATCAGCTGGACTAAATACAAATCTTTAAGAAATGCAAAATTATTTTGTCCCAGTTTATCTTCAAATTATTCAAAGTTCAACAGGAATCCTCAAAGGGTTATACCTAGGCCTTCATTAAAGATAAATCTTTTTAGAAATCCTTATTACCCGGCACCGTTAGGGGGTAACATTTGCAGTTATTATGCCCAGTCTTTACTGAAGAAATTTTGATGTAGATATCAATCATTCATAGAAAAAATATGGGATTTCTATCTCTCATATGAGTGCAATTGATGGTTTGTCATAGAGTTTTGTTTTGTTTTCTTTCACTGAATTTGACACACATTATTGATAATGGCCAGCGCAATGGGTGTGCTATAGCAAGCAGGAACAATTTACTCCTCCGGAGCACCTCAGTTGACTCTTGAAACGAGTTCCCGTTGTTTATTGATATTCAGTAGCTTTTGTCTTTCCGAGTTTTATATGTTGTTTATTTTTGTCCTGTTCTGGACTCTGTTCGGATGACGCATTGGTACCCCTGCTTCTCTAAACATTGTTATATGTCTAAGGCAGGGTCAAATTCTCTCCTAATACTTAAATAAAATGTCGAACATATAGAAAATCAAAGCTTGCCTTATGCTTTGTGACATTGCTACAAGTAAGTGAAGTGGGTTGTCCTTAGTTTATAATCTGCGCTTATAAAAGATATTAATTAGAATGCCCCCTTTTAGGTTGAGCAACACAATTCGTTTAGTACCAAACAAAACTAGCACTACCAATTGCTCAGACTTTTAAATATCTTAAACAATCTACGTTAACCAAGAATTTAGTAAAATGAAATCAATAGCAAAATTCTCATACATATATCTTTGTTTAGAAGATTCTGATATCACAGGCGGAATAATATCTAATCTCCAACTTGCACAAGCGAACAAATTATAAATGATTTTTTTTTTACAACGGATGTTCAAAAAATAAAAGAAGCAAAAACCTATTACAAATTGCACTTTGACTGGAAGATTGTACAGTAAAACGTGGTAAAAAAATCAGGAACGTGTGAAAGACGCAGTGAAGACATCCATCATGTGTAGTGAAAACCGCAAAAACCAGGTAGAGAAACGGTAGAGAATTTTATACCGTTCGTATGAAGTTCATGACACCTTCTATCCACGACAACAATGCTGTTCTCAATGGGTTCGTAAGAGATTCTTTCTACGTTTTGAAATAACCACGTTTCCGCTCCATTGTTTCTTTTGAACATGTTAAAAATAATTGCACCTCCCTCAAGCTCTTGAAGTGCTATGTCGAATCAAATTCGTAAAAGTTTTGTTTACGTCTTCACTATCATCAACAAATGTCTAACACATTCTGGAGCATTTTACAATTTTGTGAGAACTTTATACGAACTTTATTTAGTTTGACGGGGGCATTAAGTGTTCTTTACAAAACCACTGTTTTATTATTTGGTTTAAAAAAAATAACAAACTAAATTCAAAGACAACATTAATGTATAAACAGGTAAATATCTAACCAAAGGGAATAAAATGCCTAGACGATCAGATTTGAAGATACAGTCCTTTAAAAACATCCTAAAATGTCTGACATATGTATTACCTTTGAATGTTTCATTGACTTTACTTTTTAATTCAGGTTCTTTCGCACGAAAGCGATGAAAATATTGCAAAATCGATGCGAATGTTTTTTTTGTTTTTTTTTTATTACAAAACATACTTTGAATACTCTATTTATACTCTCTTTTACATCTTATTATTTCAAAATTGAGTGCATAACGTAGTAGAAATTACAACATACGTTACAACAATGTTTTTGGTCGGTAAAGTTAGGTTTAAGAGGGTCTATTTGTCATATATTTGCATTTCATTGTGTTTTAATGCGAAATTGATGCATTTAGGTACTATTTAAATATAATATTTTTCATTCAGACAAAAATCTACTTAATGTGCTCATCAAGGCATTCAAATTGAATATGAGTTTCAAATTTTAAAAAGAAATACTTACAACAGAAAAGTTTAAATAGCTTTATATTTATCAATTTCTTAAGATTGAATAAATCAAATATATGATGAGGTCATTAATGTGTACTTCCTTATTTGAAAACTAAATTAAAATTCAGTATAAGATATGCATTGTAATCAAACTTGTGTCTGTACAAACTGTTTGTTTAACTATCCGATTCGGAGAAACGGGATGTTTAGATAACGTTAAATCATAAACAGGTCAAAATATCAACATTAACTATGTATAAAAAAAATCATAAAATGTCTGGCAAATGTTTAACCTATTGATTTTGTTACTTTGAGATATTATTCCGAACTAAAAATATTGATGAAAAGTCCAAATTATATGTATTTTTCATGTATAATTGCAAAAATATATTGTATATTTTTCATAGTTCGCACGGACTTTTGAATCTTATTGATTCACATGATTACACAATAGAATTTATAACAGATTACACAAATATAAGAAGTAAAATGTCAAATATTGTAACCATCTTTATTGTAACTATTTGGAAAAGGCCAGTTCAATTCATTTGGCGAATGCTCATATACGTTCATGTCATGAGTGCATTTCAAATAGAATAATATTCCCGTTAAGATTATAATCTCTTTTATAACCGACACTCTGATCTTACTTTTAAAGATGGCAAACTGTATACCTTAGATTATAGTTTAAGTTTTACATCAATCATGCATAAAACCATGTTTATAACATACATTATGGCCACTTAAAATATAAGAGTAATGATGGCATATTTTTAGTTTATATTTACTTAAAGTCATAATAATTAGAATTTCCATATTTTGCAACCCGAGATCTAACTAGAGATGTTGATGTACGCATTCATATCTATAATGAGCTACATACAAATCATTGACAATCGATTTTATTTAGCACGTTTAAAAGCGTTCAAGGTTAACACATCAGAAGATATTATTGAATAAATTAGACTAATATGATTCAAGCCCTGCCTTTTAAGCGAGCATAGAAAATTTATATATTTAAAAAATATATCCATGGACTCGACCAGCTTAGTCTAGGAGGGAACCTTCAAAAAGGATCGAATTTGATAGCAGCAAAGTCTGACCCCACCCCACCAAAAAATCATATGAATTTGAGAAAATTGTTGTTAAAACATCTGGGAATCAATACATGTAACTACTTATTAAAAAAATCAATTATTTGTGCAAATAATAAATCTCTTCAACATTCTGGGATGACATTTGGTGGGGACAAAATTATCTCGCTATGGATACCATTGCTTGATCAGTATCATGCATTAGGTGTGACTAGTAAATGGGACGATTTCAGTTGTCCAAAGCAACTGTAGCTCGGAAATTTCCGGAAAATTGTTTTTCAGCGGAAAAGACCGGTGTTTAGATAAAAATCTTTGTGTAAAAATCAACTAGTGGATGAATGCGGGTTTAATCGCTGGTTTTACATTGTTGCATAACAGATTATGATGTATATTTTATATACCCAGAGGTTGATTGTTTTACTTGCTCCGTGCCTATTATTTGTTTTTGCTCAGTAGCAGTAAACGTGTTCCGGTATGCTCGTCCGTTTATTTCTGGCACATCTCAAAACATGAACAATGCCGTAAAGCTCGCACCTGCGATGCTCGCTATCACATGATTGATGTCGTTGATAAGTTCATATTCGTTTGATGACAGATATCATTGCAATTACAAAGCAACAGACACGCGTTGACCATATGAATTCAGGAATTAAAAGATAAATCGCTTACATGCTATTCCTTTTTTGTAAGGCCCTAGATGTAATCCCTTTATCTTCTTCTATGTTTTTACAGTCCTCAAGATGATCCGAATTTGTTATATTGAAATCTAAGTCTCCATAAAGTCTTTGCATTTCAACAGTTTGATAGGATCTTTCTTGTAAAAACAGAGGTGAAACATTATTGACTTGATATTTCTGATTCTATTTGACTCTTTAATATCAATATAACCATTTAATCATTTATTCCTTAAAATCTTATGCCTAATTTTGAAAAAAAGATATTTAAAGATTGCACATAATATATAAATTAAGTCATTGGGAAAAGATTAAAACTTTACTACAGCAGTGTAAATTAAGATCGGTCAGTATGTATATAATGAAAAAGATGTAGGGATGTACCTATATTGAGATTCGCTGACAACAAAAAATCACAACCTTGAAAAAAGAACTTGTAATATTGTAGGGAGACTTTTATTATCTTGATCCGTGTAGCTTTATTCAAATGGGAACATGTTTTTTGTGATTTAAGGTGGATCGGGAGTATAATACAGAGCATCTTTTTCGGACATCTTGCAAATTTTTTGTCTGGATTTCAGTTAAAATGAATCAAAATATACCCAAAAGATGCAAAATTAATTTCTTTATTTTATTTCAAAAATGAAAAAAATATAACTTAAAAATCTAAAAAGAAATAAAGCTTTTTCTGAAAAGTTCTATTTTCAGGGGAGATAGTTGGCGGGAAATGTGTGACAAATTTTTATATAGAAATGTGTAGGAAAAATGAGTTTTTCTTAGATATCTAAACAAGAAGGTCCGTGACCCCATGTTTTTATTATGTTTTTCAGTAGATAGTATATGTGGCTTGACATTTGTGAAATATTACTAAAATCTGATGGGTTTCCAGCTCACAGTGATGCTAAATAACTCTTTTCCCTTTATAATCTGTTGAAAAACAGGACTCTAGGCCACCAACTTCATAAGGTCATATATTTGTAGAAAGGTCCGTGACCCCCGATTATTTTTGCATTTTTTAAATGTTCGTTTATCAAAGTTTAATTCTGCAAAATTTAACAAAATCTGATGGTTTTTCTCATACTCCCGAACAACCTTAATGCTGAAGATCAGTAATAAAAGCGTTGTCCCTACTTTTGATCCACTCAAATACAAGTAAACAAATATTTGTACGCATGTCTATTCAATCTGATAATTGGTAAACATCAGTATTCTATTTTTGCAAGTTATTAACAAGTAGAAAATATCTTACCTTTTATGGTGATTTTCTATATTTCTATGTGGGTAAAATCTGAGCTACATTGTTCAAAACCAGTAACTGTGACTATGGTCGCCTAAATAAAATTTATTTTTGTTTATTTTCTAAAGATGGTATTTCAATTTTAAAGCTTATTATATGTCCCTACTGTGAACTTCCTTGTACTTACCGTTTTAAATCCATTCATATCATAGTATGTATAATTTTCAAATTATTTTGTTTTATTGAGTAACAAATATCAAAACAAATAAGTCAGAAGGAAGATCCGAGTTTCTTCCAGGAGGAATCCTAATATCTCGATTTGTCCAAGGAGATATAAGAATTCCGATTTACTCTGGATTTAATTCAGAATATTAAAATATCATTGTTCTAGAAGAAATTTAGGATATAAGAATATCAATTTGTCCTAGAAAAAATTGGAATTCCGATTTACTCGGGATTAAATTCAGGATAAATTAGAATAGCAATAGGTCCTAGAAGAAATTGGAATTCAGATTTACTCTGGATTAAATTAAGGATAAATTAGAATATCAATTAGTCCTAGGAAAAACCGGAATTCTAATTTACCCTGGATTAAATTCAGGATATAAGAATATAAATTTGTTCTAGGAGAAAATGGAATTCCGATTTACCCTTGATTAAATTCAGGACAAGTTAGAATATCAATTTGTCCTAGGAGAAATAATAGTTCCAATTTGCCCTTGAAAGATTTCGGTTTGCTTGGATTTCAATTTGCCCTGTAACATAGACAACAATAGTATAACGACTAACACAACACCAATAATTTAGTGATGTATCATAACACAAAACACAGATGTTTTTGATCGTAATTTGCAAAAACACAATTTTATAAAGGCAATTGACATGATATATAAGTAGATAATAAATTATATCTGTATAAAATGAAATTAAAAAGCAATCAATGATCCCTTTATTATTGTGCACATGAATTTACAGCTGGTCTACTGTTTAGTAAAGAACCTAAGATCAACATATTGGTATAAAATACCTTATGATTGTGACAAATGTTGAAACTCAACTAATAATTGTGATGTGTTGATGTGTAAAATAAAGTCAAAAACAATACTACAGACATGAGATGAAAACCTCGTATGTCCTAGAGGATAAAGGTGTACCAGAAAAAAATGAAAATCGAAACGGCTCTGATTGGGTACATGATTTACAAAAGCAATAGTGGGTCACACTAGATTTTTGGGCAACAAACATCCCCCTATCGTTCATTCATAGGGTCGTTTATAGTGAAACCCGCAACACGATCTTGCGATATAATAGAGATAAACGGAAGGCCATTATAGGACAACAAACAGCTTAATACTTATTGTTACATTCATGAATCATTTTGTTTGACATCTGAATAGTACTAACTTTGCTTGATATCGAAAGAATAACTTATAAAGAAGTACATGTACAAACATGTATAATACCTATTTTGATAACCCTGACCATATCACTAGTCTCATAGACAACAATATGTAAGTTGGATAACTGTTCCAGCACAAAAAGTAGCATTTTGAAATTGTCTTTTTATCGTTTTATTCATCGTAAATCATATTTACGCACCGAGATGACCACAAGATGGAAATGTAAGATTGACATGAAGCAATCGGATTCGGATGTTTTTCTTGAGGAAAATCACTAAAAACGTGAAGCTTTTTAGACAAAAAAATACATCAACATTAACATTTCTAATAGCGAGAATAAAGGATCTTGCTTCTTTCATATTATAATTATCTACGTATTTCTTAAGAAATCGAATCGAAGAAGAAAAAACAAGTCGGCGAGAGGAAGAGCATAGTCTGTGTTCATTTGAGTTCTAAGTGCTTTAAAAAAACGTTGCTTCTATTGTGAAAAATGTGTTGTTTAGTAAGAGTTTCAACAATTATCCATAGCGTAACAAGTCTCGGAATCATTGGAAAAAATCTCTTTTAAATCTATGTTCATAATATTAAATGTGATCTAAATTCTGCCTACGGTCGTATAAGTTACAATATATAGATCAATATATTAATAATAAAATAATAATATTTTAAAATCTTTTAAAACTTACCTTGAGCGTTATTCTATGCTTCAACACCAGTGACTGGTAGTGGGAACAGATTTAAAACTGTTTAAATAACGTTCGATGTAGAGATTTTCCATACATGTGACGGATCTGTGATGACAAAGCTGGAGATTTTGATTTTTTTGGCTGGAGATTGGACAAAAAAAGCGGGAGTTTTTCAACGCTCATTAAAATTGCATTTCAATGTCAATTGACGGCAGTATCGTGTGTAAAATATACATGGCTTCACTGATTAATCTCAAACTGTTTATACAATCATCTAGTCAATTAAGGTAATAAACCTTTAATTAACACCTTTACCTGTTAAATTATCGTCCACCTAATTGACAACCCCCTAAAACACTGGAAATGTTTTATGACCGAACAATTAAAATGTCTATAAAACTTAAATTTTGTCATGTCTTGAAAAAGCGGGAGATTGCAAAAAGACCATTGCGATCCACCAATTCTCCGGTATGACTGATTCGTTTTTTGTCATTTTCTCTAGACAATGAGATTGATCATTCAAGTTCGGTAGTTTTGTTATTACCTTTATTTACACTCTACACTTCTATTGCACATGAACAACATAAATCACAATTGGCACAGCTGATTAAATGAAACTTTTTAAGAGAGAATGGAAAACACAGGTACTACTCAGACTTACTTTGTTATCAATGAACCCGAGAAAAAGAACAAATTTACAGAAGACCAAATGATCGACATGCACAACTTTGTTAAAAACATTAGTTTGATGGACGTTTTTTTAGCAAACAATAAGGACTCCAATGGTCACTAATTTTGCACTTTTGCTTACTGATTTGTTTATTCATTCATATTAATATACGATATTGAGATGTGGAATAAGTGTACGCGACACAACAAACATAAACAAACAGCAATTCAAAAAATCACAACGGAAAACAGCAAGCAGTCTTCAACATGACCATAGGTCACTGCTTACCGTCTTGCATTGGACCAAGACTTATAACACAATACAAAAGTATCAAAACCAATCCCTAAATCATCAACGAAAGACTCAATTCTTGACATAAAATAGTCAACATAGAATGACAAGGACAAACAAAGGCTTTGGCAAAGTTTCCTGGCTTAGGACAGGCACATATAAAATGTGGCGGGGTTAAACTAGTTTTTTGGATCCAACCTTCCCCCTATTGATAAGCTTGCACAAAGCAACATATAAAAAACACACTGTAAAACTCAATCGACAAAAGTTCAATTCAACAAGAGAGAACCTAAGACAAAATACTGTACGAAAATAACAAGACAAGGAGGAACTCTCTTGAGAACACTCGAAGTTACTGACAACTAGCTAAGAAACATTTATCGATTGATGTAAAAGAATCAAATACATCAGTTCTAAATCCGACACCCCACGTCAAAACAATGAATGATTAAGATTTGTATCACCATACAGAACCGACATACTTGATCGCTGTGGTGCTTATAAATATTACAGTGGATAAAAAGTGAAAAATTTAACGTTTTAAAGTTACTATCAAGCTATCAATATTTCTGCCAAAACATACCAAATGCAAAGATTTTACTAAAACATTGAATTCGTATCCTTTTTTCAAAAGGTTTTTAAGCCAGTTTTTTATTTCCATAAGGTTATTTTTGAATTTTTGTGCTTTATAAACTACATTGCTATAAAAGTCAGGATGAGATATTCCTTTAACAATCAGAAATCTACGTGTACAATCAAATTTTTCGATGAGATGTCCATATTTATGTGCAAATTTTGTAAAAGATTTGACTAATTTGTTGTTACGATAAACGAGACGATTTTAATTTTCAAATTATTAATTTTCCTAATCTACAGAGCAATATACCTACTTCTCCTGCATACGGTGTTTATATTTCTCAACTTGTTCGATATGCCAGAGCTTGCACACATTTCACAGATTTTTTGATCAGACACCGGTTTCTTCGTGACCGACTTTTGAAACAGGGCTATAAGAAAATACGTCTTATACGATCACTAAAAAAATTCTTTTTTCGTTATCAGCCACTAGTAGAAAAGTTCAAAATTGAGTTTAAAGATATGATAGTTAATTGTTTTAATTAGTGTTTGACTGGTCTGCTGTACTGAGATGATCACCTCAATATCCCTATTGTGTCTCACAACTATGTTGTGTTCTATGGTCATTACCGGATCCTAAGATCGCAATGGAAGAGGGAGGTTTGGCGCCATAAAACCTGGTTTAACCCACCATTTCGTTTGAAATGCCTGTACCAAGTCAGGACCATTGCGATCCACCAGTTCTCCGGTATGACTGATTCGTTTTTGTCATTTTCTCTGGACTATGAGATTGATCATTCAAGTTCGGTAGTTTTGTTATTACCTTTATTGTGGTAACGGTACCCTTGTTTTAGCAATTTTTCTGTAATAAAACGGTTTTTATCATTAAAATCAGACACATCACTGCAAATGCGAGCATACCTGACTAATTGTGAAATGTATACCCCGTAAGCTGGAGCTAATGGTACGTCTCCTTCAAGAAACGGAAAATTAACTATTGGGAATGAAAAGTCATCCCGTTTATCATATACTTTAGTGTGTAATCTACCGTTGATAATGCTTAAGTCCAAATCTAGAAATGGACATCTACTGTCGGTTGAGTTTGCTTTATTTAGGGTTAATTCTTTAGGATATATATCATTTATAAAATTTGAGAATGTGGGGTTGTTTAGCGCAAGTATGTCATCTAAGTACCTATATGTATTGTTAAAAGTTTCGATAAGGTAGATTTTGTTTGGGTCTTTCTGTAGCTTGGCCATAAACTGTGATTCGTAACAATATAAAAACAGATCAGCTATGAGTGGAGCACAATTGGTTCCCATTGGAATTCCAATGACTTGGCGATATATTTGTTTACCGAACCGGATGTAAATATTATCTAAAAGATAGTTTAATGCAGTAATAACTTCTATGTCGGTCCAATTAACATAACCTTTGTGGGTTTCGTTACTAAAAAACGATTTACTAAATACTTGTGACACTTTAGAACAGATGTAGTCACTTTTAGATTTGTCAAAGCACCATTTAATTAAATATTCAAATTTCTTTTTGATAAGATTGTGAGGTAGATTAGTATATAAAGTGGAAAAGTCATAGCTGTCTACGGATTGAAAAGTATTTTCAAATGCCCGAAGTTTGTCTAAAACATCAAGAGAATTTTTAACACTCCAAAAATGATTTATACCACTATTTTCGAAAATTTTATCACAGTATCGGATGATAAATTCTTTCATTGTAGTTAAAGCAAGAGACAAGACTTTAGAAATATTGGTTAAGGAACATTTACTTGATGCAGAAATAAAACGGGATTTATATGGGTTTTTGTGTAATTTAGGTATCCAGTACATAGTAGGTAATTTATTGTTTGTAGGGGCTGCTCGAAGTGCTGTGGTTGCTATGACATGATCGTCAATAATACTGGTTTCTGTAGCTTGCACGGGAACGAAAGTACATGAGCCTTTAATTTCATGCATTAAAACATCCAGATAATATTTACGACATACCACAACAACATTGTTAGCCGCTTTATCCGCAGGAACAAAAACATATCGTGAACCTAATAATTGTAGTTTTGATTTAATTCTGTTAATATAAGTTTGGGGTCGATATTCTACAAAGGTGTTTTGAAAATGGCTTATTCGTAATTTTACAATGGATATGAATTTATTCTTAAACTTGTCTAAAGATTTGGAATCTGCTCCTTCTCGTCTAATCCAGGTCTTACAGTACGAATGAAGGGCAGTATTTACACAATCAAAACAAGAATTCCAATTAATTTTCGAAGGAGGTCTGAATTTTGGTCCCTTTTTCAAGAATTTAATAACCTCTGGGTCATCGACAATGTTTAGGTCGCCAGTAACAATATGGCCACAAGGAACATATCTAAAGTCCGAATTCGCACAGTCGCATGATACAGGAATATTCGAGTCTAGGTCTTCATCTGTAGTGATGGACGTATAGTTAAAAATAATGTTACGTGTTGGTTTTTTATATTTATAAGATATGATTGGAGGTTCAGTATTTGTAAAATATGGTGGTATTAACTCTTTAATAGTAGGATCCATAAAAATACTAGAAATGTTTATGAAGTCTAGTCCTCTGTTGATGTACGTTAATTTTATAAAATGTCGAATGTGGTCTACAGGACTATCAATTTGGGGGAAAAGTTTAAAGTAACAAAAAGCGCTAATAATGAGTACGCCTTCATATAGGGGACTGGCATGAGATATGGTGTTACAATCCAATCTAATTTTATTTAACTTAGAAACGGGTATAGAGCATAGTTTACAAAAAAGATTATGTCGTCCGTTGTTCTTAAATATTTTAACAAGATCGGTGATGCTTAAATTAGAACGATGATGTTTTCTAACATTACGATTTATTCGTATACCATGCGACCGTTTGTTCCGTTTACGAGGACTTATTAAATTCATGACATTGATATTTGATGTTCTAGATATGTTCCCCTGTCCCATAATGTTATCGTTCAGACCCAGAGGATAAGCTGTTTGTAATTTTTTAATCCATTCCAGTTCTGCAAGTCGTCTCAACTTGCAAAACTCTCGTTTACTAGATTTGGAGTCTTTTTGAATAATTTCTAGGGGTTGAACCCTGACGTATTTAAGGTTATGATTGTGTTTATGAAAATGTTGGTTTAAGAGACATTTGTACTTTTTATAGCGGCGAAAGCGATATAGATGTTCCGATGTTCTTTTGGACAAATATCTACCGGTTTCCCCTACATACTGAATATTACAACCAGGTTTGCATCATGTTATTAAATAAATTAAGTTATTGGTGCGTCAGTTAACATCTTGATCCAGATTTATAGAGAATTTGCGGCCGTTAATAGTTGATTTCACAGTGGTGTCTCTGATTAGTATTTTACATGTCTGTCATTTAGAAGCACCACAGGGTGAAATTTTAGGATATCCACGATAAGAGTTATTAAAAGTTGTACCGGTTATTTTATTTGAGGGTTGATTTTTAGTAATTAACGTATGAAAAGTGGGATTAGAATTATGTCGAGTGTTGTAAGTGTGGCTTGAATTAACATTTGGAGGAGGTATGGCACTGTGAGGTGTGGATATCCTAGTAAAGGGTTTGTTATTTAAATATCTTTTTCCGTTTCGTAAAATCATGATTATGTGTCGTTAGGAGAGAACCGAATGTCCAATGACAAAATAGGGACGGCATGAAAACAAATGTATCAACAGAAAAAAATAATGAAATAGTACCACGGACTAAATCTTCCTACTAAAACTACCAATGATTCCCGACAAGCTCATTTGAAACGCAACAACATAAACACAAAAAACAGGGATTAGAAGTAAAAGTAGGAACACTTAGAAGACCATAGAATAGGGCAACAAAAATTAAGTTGAAGGTCAATGGAAGGGAGATTCAAATATGAAAGCTATCTCGTGTACAATATAATATAATTTGTAAGCAGACTTCTTACAATCTCTTCAAGACAAAAAAAAACCATAGACTTAATTTCCCCTTTAACCAAACTTTCAGTTATATTGATGATGTCCTTTCACTACACAGCTTTCGGTTTGACGACATTCTCAATCTCATATATCCTCAGGAACATAAGATAAAGGACAAAACCGATTCTAGGAAGTCTGTTTCAGATTTAGATCTACATCTATGAATAAATAAACTCTCAAGGAAAACGTTTAACAAAAATAAATGACAGACGGGATGACTTCAACTTTCCTATAGTAAACTTTCCCTTCTTGCATATAAACATGTCGTCATGGAAATTACGTATTACATTTGGTTTATTACTCCAGAGCTTGTGAGAATTACAGCGATTTACATCGATTTCGTTGTAAAAGCTTCACGTTACGTCTGAAACAAAAATGTCATACACAAGGGTTTTAGATATCTTATTTGCAAACAAATGCAACACAGTAATAAGAATCACAAAACATCACAGCATGTACAATTATAACGGCATACATGTATGTTAGCCCACCCCCCCCTTCCCCCAAGGGAAAAAAAAGAGAAAAAGGCAAGAAAAAATACAAAGATACTCCGATAAATGAAGATGCATGATGTTTGCAATGCTTTAAATTATAACAGTACATTTGGATAAAGCGTTATTTTACAAGGTGTAATCGACATTTTAAGAAGAAACGATATCAGATTACTCAACCAGCTAAAATATGTGTGAGAAGACTTAGTGAAGCTTCTTTCCGAGTGGAACACATGTTTTTTTTTTACTCTAGGATTTATAACAGCAATAATAACGTTATGTTTGCGTTCGATTCACTCGAATATTATTAAAAGAATTGATTGTAATTCGTGTGTTATCCAAGACAAGTTAATCCGATAATGGTTAACATACACTTTTAAAGTTTTTAACAAGAAAATATTATACCTTATCTGGTGATATTTTTATATTTCTATGTAAGTTATATTTTAGCTACATTGTTCAAGACCAGTAACTGTGACTATGATCGTCTGAATAAAATGTAATGTTGTTATTTTTTCAAAGATAGCATCTCAATTTTTAAATTTATTGTAATGTCCTTGCTGTGAACTTCCTTGTACAAAATAAAACGTTATTATGGTGGTTACATATCACAATGCAAACTCAGGATCACAATGCCTTAAAATGAAAGACAGTGGGGTAGAATTTTTGGAATTTGAATGTCAAAGTCTGAAAGGGCGGAAACAAAACTAGTCTTCCAAGAACAAAAAGACATGATGAAATCACACATAAACGACATCGCAAATTCCAGTTGTAAAGCTTTGAACTCATGTGTCCAGAACACATCCGCCGCGTTGCTAACGGTCACTACAGAGTGTCAAATCTGGAAAATTAAAAAAGCTTATGACAAACCAACATCTGTATTGACATATAGATCAGCAGTATTTTGTGCTAGCAGAAAATGCCTGCCATATAATTTCTAAGTGAATAAATAATCAAAGAGAAACACAATCCTGCAATCTACACAAGAGAATCAACCATATTAATTATTTTGTTATTGCTTTTAAAGGACATTGGATACACTTTCTTGTTTGTTTTTTTATATTAAGATTAAAGTTTTACTTGCAAAAATATTATAATGATTAGTATTAACAACAAATCTGCCATTTGGTATTTATTTATTACTTCTGTAATATGCAAAAAATAATCGGTCAAAAGAAGGCGTGACGTCCTATTGGCCACTGGTCTATCATTGATTGTAGTACAGAAATAGATAATGGTAGGGTACAGCTGCCAACTGGAACGTGTGTTTTGTTTGACAGTATGACAACAAGTCTTTGTACTGCAAATAACTTTGTGTATCTTGCTTGTAATACATTTAAAGTAAAACAGATGAGGCTTAGTATTTTAACTCCCCCTAGAGCTCCGTGTCGCTGTTTTACTTCTTTGTAGCAATATGCATGTTAAACGAAGTGCATAAGAGAAGAGATAAAAAACCGATGATCAGTTTTACTGTTTTTTGGTTTGATTCTTGTCCCCCTTGAATCTAGTTCTTCGTATTAAGTAAAATAGCTATTACACCTAAATTATTACAAATACCAAAACGCATGTATAAACGGCTAGTTTGGATATGCTATATATCGATATTTCAAGGAGTAACCTCTCATCAGTAGCATTTGAATCAAAACATTGGAAGGTCCAATTCCAAAACTGTTGAAAACGAAAAGTACTCAAAACCAAAACGTTAGAACAAGGAAGCCAAATCCAGCACCGAGGATATCAACTATGTGCATTACAAGGAAAAAAACCTGGTGTTTTAAACAATTTTGTCTGTGTGTAACCTGAAAAGTGAGAGTCGTGAATATCAAAATCCTTAGAGCGAAACATGCTCGAAGGAAAAGAAGTGACACCAAAGGCAAAATTATTTTCAGAAGCAGAAGCAGCAAATTAAGACGACTTATTCTCTGCCAAAGAATTCAGAAACGTCATAGAATGATTGAAATGGCTAGAAGCCGGAAAGGAGTAGTAACCCTTAGAATCAGGCTTCGGCATGCCGGAACATGACTGGAAATCTGAAGGAGCAGAAGATTTTTTTAGTTGGAGAAGACATAGGAATATTATACTTCCTTCTTATCTCATACACCCTGCTCCGCAAAGTAGCCAATGAAGCAGGAGTGTCCTCAAAAGGGGCAACCCTCTGTTCCTCGACTTCATCCCACAAATAAGCACCTTCCTCATGTTCAGAAACTGTGCCATCCTCGGGTATTACTCTATTTTATTGACAGGGTTGGTCACAGGTCAATTATTTCGGGACTTTTCGTTTAAATCTTACCTAAATCACTGAGAAATTTAAGCTCCGACCAACCTTGTGAATAAAATAGAATAATATAAACGGTTAATTTGGATATGCTTTATATCGATATTTCAAGGAGTAACCTCTCATCAGTAGCATTTAAATCAAAACATTGGAAGGTCAAATTCCAAAACTGTCGAAACGAAAAGTACTCAAAACCAAAACTTTCGAACAAGGAAGCCAAAATCCAGCACCGAGGATATCGACCATGGGCTATACAAGGAAAGAAACCTAGTGTTTTAAACAATTTTGAATTTAAAAAGCGGAAATTTCAGCGACAGATATATTAGAAATTTTATGGTAAATCGTGTCAGACAAGTCTGACGACCAGGCTTGTGATTACCCTCGGGGACCTCTGGTCCACCAGCAGCGGTTATCGCCCAGTGGTTTCAAAATTGTTATTTTAATTACAAAATACTCGATATCCTTCACTAATCAACATTCCGAAATTTCAATTTCTCAGAATTTGTGCATTTTCTCATATTTTGGTGAAAAAAATCATTTGAAAACAAAACTTAATGACAATTTCTCCAACTTTGTCGAGATTGGCGTATTTCACCCCCAAATACTGTGCCAAAGTCTCAGGTTATTTCGGCTTTTTAAAGAGATATGAGGTATGCAATTTTGTAGCATCAGGAATTAAATAGAGTTGGTACGTTGTTGTGCTGTTTAGTATATAGAGAGAAATTTAAAAATAACTATATAGATAGTCATCATTATGAGAAGTGTTAATTTATGATCTGACAAAACAAATCTGATGAATCACCGCTTTATATATACTTCATGATGCTACAAAATAACGGGAATAACACGTCAATATCAACGCAATACTGGTTGTGCTGATATAAGTTATGAAATTTTTATATCTTTATTTCAGGTAACAGTTTAAAACGTAGTTTTGGACAACAATGTAGCACATGTTATCAGGATAATGACGCGTGGGTAGGCCCATATAACCCTAACTATCACTCTGGTGGATGGTGGTACAAGGACTGTACTAATTCGGATTTGAATGGAATCTAAAACAGCCCTGATATTATAGCAACCAAATCCTGTCATTGGCTAGGAATAGGTTGCACTCGTCGGTCCTTGCGTACTGAATTGCTGATAATCAGGAAACACTTAATAGTTTGATTGATTTTGATTGATATTCAGTTGTTTTGTGTTTCCATGTTTTACGTGTTGTCTGTTTTTGTCCCGTTCTTGTTTGTGTTTACTGGTTTAGTCTCTGCCCTTTCGGACTTTTGACATTCGGATACCCCATTGGTACCTCTGCTTCTTTGATAAGACAATAGCAAATATCATTGATGTTTTTGGCAGTGATAAACTCATAACAAACTATTGATGTCTTATTAAATTGATTTATTTTCTGTGTATGATATTGACTAGGTGATGTTCACATTTGTGTTATAAACATATGGACAGGCCTATTAGTTTTTTTTTCATTTAGCCAAAAAGTTTTATAGTGTGGGGATAACAATGGGGCAATATATTAGTTATTTGTCATTTGAGGGGCGGGTATGACCCCTTAGACCCCCCATTATGGTACGAAATGCTTCGTCTTATCATAAGAACTAATAATATATGTGGTTATAGTAGACGATAAAGCGATGTGGAATAAGTGTACGCGACACAACCAACATTAAAGAAACGGCAATTAAAAAATCAAAATGGAAAACAGCCAGCCAGCCGTCTTCACTGCCAGAGGTCACTGCTCGCTGTCTTGCATTGGCCTAAGACTACAAATACAATACAAAAGATTCAAACAAATCCCTAGAATATCAACAAAAGACCCAATTCTGGACATAGAACAAAAAACAGAAAGTTGACAGGAACAAAAAGCTTTGGCGAGGATTCCTGGCTAAGGACAGGCACATATAAAATGTGACGAGGTTAAACTAGTTTTTTGGGCCCAACCTTTATAGTGTTGGGATCTAAATGGTTTTAAATATATTAAAAAGTATTTGGAATTTAAGAGGGCAGACAAGTCGTAAAAAAAGTGAACTCAGGTGCTCCAGAAGAGAAGGCAGTTCCTGCCTGCTATAGCTAACCCGTCGTGTTGCTAATATCCTATTTAAATCCGATAAAGGAAGACAAGTTATGCATTGTACACGATGTTTTTTTTATTAACCATGAGATAATTAGTTTTCTTGACAAAATATAAAGATGATGGCACAAATTAGATGAACTCGTTAAAATTTACATTTTATGATGTTTTAAGTTGTGTTTGAAATTACTATATTCTAATTTAAAAGGCGTTGCCTCTTAGTACTGAATCTCATTTTAATTATAACACTTAAGATATTCGTTTGATCCTAATTGCAAGAGTTTGCAAGGATGGATAATTTCATGTTAAAATGAATGTTTGATATACATAAAAAGGATAATTAACTTCCACTGAAATCGGTTGTGTCATTTACATGTATCAAGCATTGGACCGAAAATATATATAAACATATTTGCATGTCTGATTTTATTTTTAGAACAATTTATATTCATTCATTTCATAAATTGTTTTTGATCTTAACACAGAAAACACAATCTGCTAAAAACAATAGTTGTCATTATCATGTGAGTGGTAAACTGATGCAAAAGCATATTATTTCTAGAGCTAAATTGTATAGGAACGAAAAGAGTCCTCATGAATCGTGCTTTTGAAGACATCAGTGTTACCTAGGGATGGACGGTAATCGTTTTTTATCAATTGCTATTTTAATTTTGATAGGTTAATTATTTCTAAAGGTTATGAAATGTTTAATGATATGGTTGTTGTTAAAGCTTTATATTTATATATATAAATGGAAGAATATTTTAAAAACAACAAAATGTAGCTTAAAGACAGGAAAAGAACAGGTTTTCAAGCGTTTAAAGCCCTTATCTTCATAAATAAAGGTAATAACAAAATCACCGAACTTGGAGGATCATTCTCAATGTCCAAAAGACAAAGCAAAGAAAACGGAAATTTTTTAGATCGAAATGTTTCAGACATGGTTATGGCATTTAAATAAATGATGGATAAAACCAGGTTTAATTGCGCACCAAACCCCCCTCCTTCAGTCCTATCTTAGGGTCTGGTAGTAACACAAAATACAACACGGTTGTGATATAATACATGTAAGGATAATGAGATGATTATCTCAGTACATCATTCAATCAAACACCAATCAAACCAATCACTTATCATAACGTTTAACATAATTTTGATTTTTTCACCAGTGGCTGATATCGAAGCGTTGTTGACAGAGAGAACATCGTCGATATATAGGTTAGTGAGATTAAAGGAGATGGTCTCTGTCATTCTTTACGAGTTCTTGTAGAATTTCAGTCTCGTAGTAGTTTAAAATAAATCGGCAAAAAGCGGAGCACAATATGTGCTACTTAGAATGTCATTTGTTGTCGAAAAAAATTCTACTCAAAATGTGACAAATATGTTGTCAATAAGAAAATCAAGCATACCGCATACTGCAGTGTTATTTTTTTTTTCGTTGGGTATTAGATTTTTTAGGTCAAGATCACCTACAAAATCCACGAACATTGATACCCCATGAATAATTATGAAACCACACGAAACCCTGTTTATTCCAAACAACTTGTTCAGTTCCTAAAGAGATCATTTTATGCAGGTTTCACTGTATTATTTAAAATCATTACAATGAATAAATTATTTATATTTTTGAACACCCGTTTTAGTTATTAAAATCATGACATCTGTTTAAATAAATTGATACACGTAATATAGGGCTTGAAATATCAAATAGGAATATTAGTTACGGATAAATGAATTTTTCATCAATTTTTCATTAATTAAAGAAATGAATTATGCACGTAGCTGTTTTTAAGAGACATATTAAAATATTGTAAAAAAAAAACGGTAGAAAAATATATTCGATTTAAAGATACGATACTTCTTTTGAGTGGTAGGCATGATAGTAACACCCTGAGCTCAACATTGATTCAAACAAGTGGTAAACAGCCGTCTCTCTAGACCACTGTTTTAATGGCGCATCGTATTCTAGAAGTACTTCTTGTGTTGCTGGACATTTATATTTGTATAAGAACAAAAAGTGGCGTCATAAATCTTGCTTTTGGAGACATCAATGAAAGCAGTCATGTAATTAATGATATTGTCAGTAATGGTGTGACCAGCTGTGTGAGGTTGTGTTTATGTGACGATGATTGCAGATCGGTCTCATACAACAGACTCAATAGCGTTTCATCGGAAAAATCACCGTCAGGACCAAACGAAATAGGATGGATTCACTATGCTTAAATGTGTACTGAATACTTGTAAAATCTGTTTCAGGCACTCGTATAAAAACACACCTAGAGACTGGAGCTCCAGAGGCGGTCTACCGGAGTAACAAAATGCCACTTATATACCACTGGCCTGAAGTTCTTTTTTTATTGATATACGGAGAATGCGTTTCTGTTATGTTGTAATAAGAAAATAAATGATGAAGGAGAGCTGTTTTTATTCCATGATGAGAGCCACGTATGTGTTATATGCATTTCTTTTAACATCGACATACTGTCCATTGATAATAATATATATGTTGTTTATTGATAGATAAAAGTTTACAAATACTATAATCTATATATAGATAATTAAATTTACTTTCATTTATGAATTTCTCTATTTTGAATATTTACTGTTTAAATCTTAATGCATTTATATGGTGAAATATTGCTTCTGTTACGTTGCTCCTCGATTGATGTTTTCACTTAAAAAAATTCATGCACGCATAGAAAATATGGAGGTTTCTATTTCATATCAGTGCAGATGTTGCATAGTTGGTAAAAGGGTTTTGTTTTGTCTTCCTTTTCCTGATTCGATAATCTGAATTGACCATTTGCAATGCGACGGATGTGCTATAGCAAGCAGGAACAGCTTAAACTTCCAGAGCACGTGAGTTATCTTTTCATTCGCATCAACTTCTGTCTTCAATAGTGCTTAAAATTATGTTATCTCATTTCCTTCTAATTTCTTTCGTGCCTTCTGGCCACGCTGTCTTGATTTTCGCAACATGTTATTTAATATGTTAATAATAACTTTGTGTTTATAACGAGTCTCTTTTTCGATCGAATTTCATTTTCGCTTCGACATGGTTGAAGTACACTAATTTATATTCGAATACACCCGAATCAACTTTGAATTTATCTTAAACATTTACCTTAACAAACTTTATTTTATCGGAATATCAATTGAAAACAAAAAATCAAAAAGCAATATTGATTTATAAAGATACATTGATTGAAAAATATATTTGCGGTAACAGTAGAGTTCTGAATGCCATACTAAATTTTTCCTTAGTTAAGTACCGACTTTAGTGTCTTTATGCATACAACGTACATTTACTACGTAACTAAAAAAATCTTAAGGGAAATCTAAGTTTAAAATAAAAATGACAACAAGGAAGCCTTAATTTATGTAGTTTTATACAAACGACCCAAGACTTGGTACAGGCATTTCAAAAGAATTGGTGGGTTGAACTAGGTTTTATACCGCCAAACCTCCCTCTTCCATTGCAATCTAAGGGTATAGTAACATAAAACACAACATAGTTGTGAGACAAATAAGAGCTTAAGAGGTGATCATCTCAGTACAACAAACTGTCACAAACTAATTAAAACGAATCATTTCATCTGATCTCATTTTGAATTTTATTACCTGTGGCTGATATCGAAAGACAACTTTTTAAGACAGCGGACGAGACGTATTTTCTTATAACCTTGGTCCAAAAGCCAATTGCGGAGACAACGGTGTTGGGTAAAAAAATCTGAAGAATTAGTAAATTGAGTAAATTAGGTCATCTAATGAGATATTAAATGATACCCCACATCAATATTCATCAATAGATATACCGAAAACCTTCGGGGACAGACGGCAGGACGGACGAACAGACTTCGAACGAAACGGAAGGTATAACATAATATCTCGCCACATCGTGTGTTGGGGTATGAGAACCAGCTAAACCACACAAAAGTTGAAACGATCGTGGATTTGCGTGCTCCAGAATAGAAATCAGTTCTTGCTTGTTATAAAAGAACGTTACTTTTCAAACGATCAATTGAGTTTAGATCAAATCCAGAAAAAAACGACATCACTGAAAGATAAATCAATATCCATAATAAGCTAGCGTATGCTTAAATCACTTTATAATAGATATTATGTGTCGTTCTTGTGTTGGATTGCATTGTATGAATATCTAAGTAATTGTTAGAATTAGGTAAAAATGAATGTGTTTCGTAACTGTTGTTTTATAAAACTTGAATACATTTGATTTAGGAACTAGCAAATTCTCTTATTTTGTTTAGATTTGAATGAGTTGTTCAATCAATGTCTAACATTTTTTCATGAGTTGTGTTGTTGGTAATTCCTGGCAAAATGAAAACAAAATTTCTTTGTAAGATGTCTGGCTGACTTTTTGTGTCAAGTGTTTTTGAAGTCTTACAGAGGACTTTTATAATAGTAAGTAAACAGTGTTATGAGTGGAATAATCGGTTGATCTACCGTTTTTGTCTTGCCTGCGATGAATAGTCGCGGAAGGCGAGACATAGGTTTGACTTTCCGGCGGCGGCGGCGGCGTAAACTTTTTTGTAAGACTTTTTGTCACCATGCCGTTTGACCCTGACACCTTTTTCATGCTCTAGTGACTCTGTGAACTTAGGCTTTTTTTCAGGTCTTAAACTTTTTGTAAGACTTTTGTGGAAGATGAATTGCTAAAAAAATAAAATAGCTAGGCATCTAACATTTGGTATACAGACAGTTCAGGTTATGGTCTACACAACTGTTACCATGCTGTGTGACCTTAATCTCATTTTCACGCTCCAGTGACTCTGTGAACTAAGGTCTTTTTTCAGGTCATTAACATTTTTGTAAGATTTTTGTGGACGATGAATAAATGGAAAAGTACAATAGCTAGATATTTTGTCTGCAGACATATCAGGTTATGGTCTATGCATCTGTTACCATACATTATGACCCTGACCTCATTTTCACGCTCCAGTGACTCTGTAAACACAGGGTATTTTTTTCCGGTCGTATTTTTTTTAAGACTTTTGTGTAACCTTGACCTCATTTTCACACTCCAGTGAGTCTGTGAACTTAGGTCTTTTTTCACGCCATAAACTGTTTAGTAATACCTTTGTGGACGATGAATTGTTGGAAAAGTATAATAGTTTGGCATCTGGTATTGAGTATACAGACAGTTGATGTCATGGTCTATGCAACTGTTACCATGCCGTGTGACCCTGACCCCATTTTCACACCTCATTGACTTTGTGAACAGGTCTTTTTTCAGGACGATAATTTGCTGGAAAGTATAATTGTTAGGCTGTAACCCCTGTCAACTTCCACCCTATGGAGACTTTTGTAGAGCTAAATGAGCTGAACATTTAGCAAGCAACAACTTTTCTTTATCTGCAAAGGTTTTTCTTCTATAAGCCAAAACACTTTTTTCGCCTTTAAGGGGCTGTAACCCCTATTAGGGGTCATCTGACAACTTCGACCCTATGAATGCTTTTGTAGAGCTTAATGAGCTGAACATTTAAGCAAGCAACACATTTTCTCTATCTGCAATAGTTTACATTCTTAAGGCCAAAAACACTATTTTCTGCCTTCAAGGGGCTGTAACCCCTAGAAGGGGTCAACTGACATCTTCCATCTATGGAGACTTTTGTAGAGCTAAATGAGCTGAACATTTAAGCAAGCAACAGCTTTTCTCTTTTTGCAATGGTTTTCATTCTATAGGCCAAAAACACTATTTTTCACCTTAAAGGGGCTGTAACCCCTATAAGGGGTCATTTGACAACTTCGACCCTATAAATGCTTTTGTAGAGCTTAATGAGCTGAACATTTAAGCAAGCAACACATTTTCTCTATCTGCAATAGTTTTCATTCTTAAGGCCAAAAACACTATTTTCTGCCTTCAAGGGGCTGTAACCCCTAAAAGGGGTCAACTGACAGCTTCCATCTATGGAGACTTTTGTAGAGCTAAATGAGCTGAACATTTAAGCAAGCAACAGCTTTTCTCTATTTGCAATGGTTTTCATTCTATAGACCAAAAACACTATTTTTCACCTTAAAGGGACTGTAACCCCTATAAGGGGTCATCTGACAACTTCAACCATATGGAGACTTTTGTAGAGCCTAATGAGCTGAACATTTAAGCAAGCAACAGATTTTCTCTATCTGCATTAGTTTTCATTCTTAAGGCCAAAAACACTATTTTTCACCTTTAAGGGGCTGTAACCCCTTTAAGGGGTCATATCTGACAACTTCGACCCTATGAATGCTTTGGTAGAGCTTAATGAGCTGATCATGAACATTTACGCAAGCAACAGATTTTCTCTATCTGCAATAGTTTTCATTCTATAGGCCAAAAACACTATTTTCTGCCTTCAAGGGGCTGTGACCCCTAAAAGGGGTCAACTGAGGGGTCACCTGACAACTTCCATCCTATGGAGACTTTTGTACAGCTGAATGAGCTGAACATTTAAGCAAGCAACAGCTTTTCTCTATTTGCAATGGTTTTCATTCTATAGGCCAAAATCACTATTTTTCACCTTTAAGGGGCTGTAACCCCTATTAGGGGTCATCTGCCAACTTGGGCCCTATGAATGATTTTGTAGAGCTTAATGAGCTGAACATTTAAGAAAGCAACAAATTTTCTCTATCTGCAATAGTTTTCATTCTTAAGGCCAAAAACACTATTTTCTGCCTTCAAGGGGCTGTAACCCCTAAAAGGGGTCAACTGACAACTTCCATCTATGGAGATTTTTGTAGAGCTAAATGAGCTGAACATTTAAGCAAGCAACAGCTTTTCTCTATTTGCAATGGTTTTCATTCTATAGGCCAAAAACACTATTTTTCACCTTAAAGGGGCTGTAACCCCTATAAGGGGTCATCTGACAACTTCAACCATATGGAGACTTTTGTAGAGCCTAATGAGCTGAACATTTAAGCAAGCAACAGATTTTCTCTATCTGCATTAGTTTTCATTCTTAAGGCCAAAAACACTATTTTTCACCTTTAAGGGGCTGTAACCCCTTTAAGGGGTCATATCTGACAACTTCGACCCTATGAATGCTTTGGTAGAGCTTAATGAGCTGAACATTTACGCAAGCAACAGATTTTTTCTATCTGCAATAGTTTTCATTCTATAGGCCAAAAACACTATTTTCTGCCTTCAAGGGGCTGTGACCCCTAAAAGGGGTCAACTGAGGGGTCACCTGACAACTTCCATCCTATGGAGACTTTTGTACAGCTGAATGAGCTGAACAATTAAGCAAGCAACAGCTTTTCTCTATTTGCAATGGTTTTCATTCTATAGGCCAAAATCACTATTTTTCACCTTTAAGGGGCTGTAACCCCTATTAGGGGTCATCTGACAACTTGGACCCTATGAATGATTTTGTAGAGCTTAATGAGCTGAACATTTAAGCAAGCAACAAATTTTCTCTATCTGCATAGTTTTCATTCTTAAGGCCAAAAACACTATTTTCTGCCTTCAAGGGGCTGTAACCCCTAAAAGGGGTCAACTGACAACTTCCATCTATGGAGACTTTTGTAGAGCTAAATGAGCTGAACATTTAAGCAAGCAACAGCTTTTCTCTATTTGCAATGGTTTTCATTCTATAGGCTAAAAAAACTATTTTTCTCCTTTAAGGGGCTGTAACCCCTATAAGGGGTCATCTGACAACTTCAACCCTATGGAGACTTTTGTAAAGCTTAATGAGCTGAACATTTAAGCAAGCCACAGATTTTCTCTATTTGCATTAGTTTTCATTATTAAGGCCAAAAACACTATTTTTCACCTTAAAGGGGCTGTAACCCCTATAAGGGGTCATCTGACAACTTCGACCCTATGAATGCTTTTGTAGAGCTTAATGAGCTGAACATTTAAGCAAGCAACAGATTTTCTCTATCTGCAATAGTTTTCATTCTTAAGGCCAAAAACACTATTTTTCACCTTTAAGGGGATGTAACCCCTAAAAGGGGTCATCTGACAACTTCAAACCTATGGAGACTTTTGTAAAGCTAAAATGAGCTGAACATTTAAGCAAGCAACAGCTTTTCTCTATCTGCAATAATTTTCATTCTATAAGCCAAAAACATGAAAAAATGCTATTTTTCACCTCTAAGGGGCCGTAACCCCTATAAGGGGTCATCTAACTATTTCGACAGAATATGGACTTTTTTAGAACTTTTGATCCTGAAGCAGAAGCGTGGCATCAGATTTCATTTATCTGTTATACTTTTAGAATTACAAGCCGAACAAAGAAGTCTGACCCCCTGTTCAATTTTTAGCCAGGCGGCCATGTTATTTATCAATCAAAAATCGAAACACAACTTTAATACAGGACACCCTAAGGATCCATCATACCAAGTTTCATTGAATTGTGTTCAGTAGTTTCAGAGGAGAAGATTTTTGAAAAATTGTTAACAGACGACGACGACGACAGACGGCGACGACGACAGACGACGACGGACGCCAAGTGATGGCAAAAGCTCACATGGACCTTCGGTCCAGGTGAGCTAAAAATAGAACGACTCCGATGAAAATCTGTCAAAATTTATCGACTTCTGCAATCAATACCACCAAACCATCAAATTTACGCACGAATCATCGAAAGAATGCATATCTTTTCTAGACACAACCACACAATTAGACAAAGACGGTGACATGACAACGGACCTCTTCGTTAAAAAAACTGATAAACATCAATTTCTTTCTCCAAAAAGCTGTCATCCGAAACATTGCGCTCGCAGTATTCCATATAGCCAGGTTTTGCGAATACGACAAATCTGTTCGACCACAAACAAAGAAACCTTGCGTTTAGAACAGCTCCGCAAGAAACTTACAAGTCAAGGCTATGCAAAAAGGCAAGTAACATCAGCCTTCGAAAAAGCAAAATCAGTTGAACGAAACAGCCTCTTAACATACAAAAGAAAAGAAAGATCAAACAAAATTCCACTAGTTGTCACATACCACCCAGATTTTAAGACCATCTCAACAACAGTAAAATAATATTGGACATTGATCAAAAATGACACAAAGTTGAAGAAAATCTTCCCTCTTCCCCCTGTCATGGCTTTTAGAAGACCAAAAACATCCGTGACATCCTGGTGTCTTCTACATTGAGACCTAAAACAACAAAAGAATTAGGCTGTTTCAAACCATGTGGAAGAAGTAATTGCAAATGCTGCAAAGCTGCAATTACTGACAATACCTTCACTAGCACTGTAACCAAGAGGAGACAACATATTTAGTGACTCAAATTGCAAAACAGAAAATTGTATCTATGTCATTACCTGTACCACTTGTTCCATCCAATACGTAGGGGAAACAGGGGATCCCTACAATTGAAGACTTAACAACCACCGATCATCTTTCACAACAAGAAAAGACTGCCCACTAACAAGACATCTTGTTTCTAGTGGACACTCTTTTGATGCTGTGAAATTCCAGATCATAGAAGTAAATCCGAAATGGGATACTAGTTCAAGACGCAGGCGAGAAAAGTTTTGGATGTATCAGCTCCGAACACTAGAACCGGATGGTCTGAATGAAAAAGACCAAAAGATCTTTGAAAAATAATTAAAATAATAGTATTTTAAATATTTCACCATGTTCAATGTAAGCTTAATTCATTTTTACAGATTTTTTTCTAACTCTAAAATATTTTTATAGCTCCTATTGGAATGTATTACTAAAACATACACGTGCTCATAGTTTGTTTTAAAAGACGTATTCTGACTAAGAAAATTCCAATCTATGGCCTGATGAAGAAATCTTGTGATTTCGAAATATTGCCACACTCTTATATCATGTATATATTATTCATTTTATAAAACATTAGTGTGTTTAATTATATTTCTGGACATTGATAATTATTCACTTTGTAATTGAATCTGTTTCTTTAAACAGATCAACACTGAATTAGTTTGAATGTTTAGTGCTATTTTTAGACGCATATATATTATATATATATATACTTTTAGTGATCATACTTGTAATAAATATTCATTCAGCGTGGATTTTTCAGGTAACTTTCAGTTTGACAATTTCCTTCAGTGTGAGTATTTGTCAAGTATTGTTCATTTTGACAATTTCCTACAGTTTAAGTCTCTGTCAGGTATCGTTTAGTTTGACAATTTCCTACAGTTTAAGTCTCTGTCAGGTATCGTTTAGTTTGACAATTTCCTTCAGTGTGAGTCTTTGTCAGGTACCATTCAGTTTGACAATTTCCTTCAGTGTGAGTCTTTGCCAGGTATCGTTCAGTTTGACAATTTCCTTCAGTGTGAGTCTTTGTCAGATATCGTTCAGTTTGACAATTTCCTTCAGTGTGAGTCTTTGTCAGGTATCGTTCAGTTTGACAGTTTCCCTCAGTGTGAGTCTTTGTCAGGTACCATACAGTTTGACAATTTCCTTCAGTGTGAGTCTCTGTCAGGTATCGTTCAGTTTGACAATTTCCATCAGTGAGGGTCTTTGTCATGTACCCTTCAGTTTGACAATTTCCTTCAGTGTGAGTCTCTGTCAGGTATCGTTCAGTTTGACAATTTCCTTCAGTGTGAGTCTTTGTCAGGTACCATTCAGTTTGACAATTTCCTTCAGTGTGAGTCTCTGTCAGGTATCGTTCAGTTTGACAATTTCCTTCAGTGAGGGTCTTTGTCATGTACCCTTCAGTTTGACAATTTCCTTCAGTGTGAGTCTCTGTCAGGTATCGTTCAGTTTGGCAAATTCCTTCAGCGTGAGTCTTTGTCAGGTATCGTTCAGTTTGGTAAATTCCTTCAGTTTAAGTCTCTGTCAGGTATCGTTCAGTTTGACAATTTCCTTCAGTGAGGGTCTTTGTCATGTACCCTTCAGTTTGACAATTTCCTTCGGTGTGAGTCTCTGTCAGGTATCGTTCAGTTTGGCAAATTCCTTCAGCGTGAGTCTTTGTCAGGTATCGTTCATTTTGAAAATTTCCTTCAGTTTAAGTCTCTGTCAGGTATCGTTCAGTTTGACAATTTCCTTCTGCGTGAGTCTTTGTCAGGTATCGTTCAGTTTGGCAAATTCCTTCAGTTTAAGTCTTTGTCAGGTATCGTTCAGTTTGACAATTTCCTTCAGTAGGGTCTTTGTCATGTACCTTTCAGTTTGACAATTTCCTTCAGTGTGAGTCTCTGTCAGGTATCGTTCAGTTTGAAAATTTCCTTCAGTGTGAGTCTTTGTCAGGTTCCTTTCAGTTTGACAATGTCCATAAGTATGAGTCTTTGTCAGTTTCCCTTAAGTTTGACAATTTCCTTCGGTATGAGTCTTTGTCAGGTTCCTTTCAGTTTGACAATTTCCTTTAGTGTGAGTCTATGTCAAGTATCGTTTAGTTTGACAATTTCGTACAGTTTAAGTCTCTGTCAGGTATCGTTTAGTTTGACAATTTCCTTCAGTGTTAGTCTTTGTCAGGTATCGTTCAGTTTGACAGTTTCCTTCAGTGTGAGTCTTTGTCAGGTATCGTTCAGTTTGATAATTTCCTTCACTGTGAGTCTTTGCACGGTATCGTTCAGTTTGACAATATCCTTCAGTATGAGTTTTTGTCAGGTATTGTTCAGTTTGACAGTTTCCTTCAGTGCGGGTCTTTGTCAGGTATCGTTCAGTTTGACAGTTTCCTTCAGTGCGGGTCTTTGTCAGGTTCATTCAGTTTGACAATTTCCTACTATGTTAGTTTGACAGGTATCGTTCAGTGTGACAATTTTTTTTGCTTACTTATGTATCAATGTGACATTTGTCTTCAATATGAATTTATCAGGTACCCTCGAGTGTTACATTTGTCTTTAGTGTGCCTTTTTGTCAGGTACCTTTCAGTATGAAGCTTTTAAGCGCATGTTTTCTCTATATTATATGAAGTAGTTCCGTTTCTTTGCAATTGCGTGCGACCGCTTTTATATTGGCATCATATAATGTTTGTAAGTTTCGTTCGACATTGCTTCGGTTTTCCGTCCATTCCACTTTGTGTATCTGGTTGTTCACTATTTTCTCCAGCTGGAAAACATGCGTAAGAAAAAGAACAAAATTACAGAAGACCAAATAATCGACATGCTCAACTTTCTTATTGACAACATATTTGTTCAGTTTGGTAAACGTGTTTGCATCTTATTTAGACCATGGGCCAGTTGCAGAACCGCGAGCAGTGCCAAATGGCATCGTTGAAGGCTGCTGGCGGTTGTCCATTGTGGTTTTTCTAAATTGCCGTTTAAAAGTGGGCTGTGTCGCGTACACTTATTCCACATCTCTTTATTTTCTATTTCATTGTTTAGTTCGCGTTGCTGAATGCGGTTTTGAGATAAAGGACACGACAGATTCTAGGAAGTCTGCTTCATATTTAGATCTACATCTCGAAATTGACTCCCTAGGAAGACTTTCAACAAGATTCTATGACAAACGTGATGACTTCAACTTTCCAATGGTCAACTTTCCCTTCTTGTGTAGCAAACATTCCGTCCGCTCCAGCTTATGGAGTTTACGTATCTCAATTGAATCGTTACTCCAGATCATGCAAGACTTACATCGATTTCCTTAGCAGAACGACACGTCTGATGCAAAAATTACTCACACAGGGTTATGTTGCTCCTCGGTTGCTGTCATCACTCAAGAAATTTTACAGAAGACATCATGCACTAGAGTACTTATAGACAAATATGGGATTTCGATCTCTCAGATGAGTGTAGATGTTGGTTTGTCGTAGGGTTTTGTTTTGTCGTCCTTTACCGGATTTGACACGCTGAATGAACTATTGGCAACGCGACGGGTGTGCTATAGCAAGCAGGAACTGCTTACTCTTCCGGAGCACCTGAGTTCACTCTTGTTTCTACTGGAGTTCGCGTTGTTGATATTCAGTATTTTGTGTTTCAATGTTTTACATGTTGTCTGTTTTTGTTCCGTTATTGTTTGTGTTAACTGGTTTTGTCTCTGCCCTTTTGGACTTCTGATATTCGGATGCCCCATTGGTACCTCTGCTTCTTAACTCTAAATCAGTTTCATCTTGTAACAGCATCTAAACATTCGATTTCTCCACACTTTACACTTCTATTCCACATGTACGTTGGTACCTTCTTTAAATCATTATTTGATTACAATGACGTGGATGTAACACGGATGATGTAAAGCGATTCTTGGACAAAGACCATTTTTGTTAGGGAACCAAGAGAACGGTTTCTGTCAGCTTACCTTCACATAATTGAAAAGTCTCATTTTGACATAAAATTTTGTAAAACTTGGATTTTATCGTATGGCGATTTCGTTGACAAAATGGTGTAAAAATGAACACTTGGAGACACAAGTTAAGATTCCAACTTATTTTTACAAAACCATGTTAGGTGGTAAAATGGAGAATTTGATAGAATTTACTGCTTCTTATAAAGATCGGAGCTTTTTCATCCAAGACATAGAAATGGTTAAAAGAATATACCATACGTCATCCGACTCATGCTGAAGACAAACTACGTAAATACTACACACCCGAACTCGAAAGGGAAGTGATCAACATGTATCAACAGGATTTCGATGTTTTTAATTTTAGCAAGGCTACATTGCTATGAGTATATTTGTGTACTATCTCAAACTTGTAATATACACTGTTTGACCATTAAAATTACCCTGTATAATAGCTGTCGTTTTTGTTTACAAAGTAATAAAAAGAAAAAAAGATTGAATGGCTCATCTGTTCCTTATTCAATAAGGGTCTCTTTAATGAGTTATTTTTACTGTAAAATATTTATTAAGCTTGGAATTACTAGCTAATGTTTTAAGCAAGCGACAGCTTGCTCAAGCTTAGAAAAACATGAAAAACGTGGGATTTTTACCTTTGGAAAGCAATGAGAGGTCATCTTTTTACTTTGACCCTATGAAGACCAATGTGCAAATGTTTATTTGTCATAGAGAGATTTTTTGTCTTCATTTACTGGATTGGACATACTGAATTGGAAATTAGCGTTGCGACGGACTTGCTATGGCAAGCAGGAACTGCTTAGTCTTCCGAAGCACCCGAGTTTACTCTTTTTAAGGTTCATCTGTACTTTTCTTTAAAACATGGCGTTATTTTTAATCTATTTTCACTATATGCACAGCCAAAACTGCACATAAAATTGAAATATAAAGTGTAGCTGGACCTAGATACTAAAAATTCTTACCTTTTCTCTATGAATTCATCCCGAAAAAATCCTTTATTTAAGAGATCTCTTTTTGTCCGCTTTTTAAAACACCCGATTAAAGGCTAATATCCCTTTCACCCTTTCTTGTGGCCTCAAATTTCAAGGGATTTAACTAAATGTGTTTACCTCGTTTCATGTAATAGGCACAAAAGGGATAGTTTGTGCTTTTTCAATTTAAAATCTATTTAAAATCTGAACAGGAAAAAAAAAGAGAACTTTATTTTTAAGATACTTAAAATGAAAAATTGATAGAAATTGAATCAGAAATTACCATATCTAGGTCCAGCTATGCGTTATTTTATTATTTTATTTGTAGTTTTTGTTCTGCATATACTAAAAAATAGGTAGAAAATTTCGCTATTTTTAACGAAAGGTACAGATGAACCTTAAGACTTGAGTTCGCGTTGTTGATTTCTGTTTGGTTGATTGTGTGTTTTTTCTTTTTTGTTTGTTTGTTTTTTTTCTTGTTTTTTTTTTCTTGAAACTAGGATGCCCTTTTTGTGCCTCTATGCTTCTTAACAATTTCGAAATTGAGATGAAAATTAATAATATTATACAAGATTGTTTTATCTGATATAAGTGTTAGTATAACTAATTATATTCCGGATATTCGCCTTTACAATTTCTAAAATTCTTCATTCTGTTCTATTCGCCGTTAAGTCGTGTAAGTAAAGATAATTACATTATTGTTGTTGTTACCTGAATTTGGAGGCGTCTTACATAAATAAAAAAAGAATAATAAATAATAATAATAATAAAGTATTCATAAAGACTAACAAAAAATATATAAATAAAAAGATAAATATAAACATTAATGATATAAAGTTTCGATATTTTTTTTATTGTTTTTGTTTACAGTTCATCGCTTGGTAATATTAAATTATTTATAATTAATTTTACCAATTTGGTTTTATTATGCTTAATGACCTTTGAAGTACTAAAGGATGAAAGATAATTGATAAAATCATAGCTGTTCTATTTTTGACTCACGCATTAATGAATTATAAGCTTCTACTAAAATTGGGCTTTTCTTAATGAAAACTAATTCATATTTAACAAAAAAACATGAAAAAGTAAAGCTGGAAAAATCATACGAAAAGCAGACAGGGATTTGTTTGTGTAGTTGTAGAGATATGCCGTAACAGATCATTTCTTAGAGATTCAAGAAGTAAAAATGCTGTGTTGTATTCTAGACGTACTTTTTATGTGGGTACATCTGTACGTTTGTATTGGAGCAAATGGTATGGTAATAAACGCTGCTTTTGAAGACATCAATGAAAACAGTCATGTTATTAGTGAGATCGTCAGTGATGGTGTGATCAACTGTATGATGTTATGCTCCGATAGCGATGATTGTAGATCGGTCTCCCACAACAAGCTTGTGTTTTACCAAGATTTTACTAGACAAACACCGACTGGATCAAATGAAATGGGATGGATTCACTTGGATTTGACATTAGGTACTTTTTTCTCTTTTTCTATTTAATTCTTGTTCACTGTCATATAAGTTTTAAAATCAATCTTTGTACAATATAAGAGTGTCATAAAATAATTTGCATTGCATGTATTTTAATCACATGGCATTTTCTCTTAAATATACATAATATAAACATACGATTTTAGAAAACGCAAAGCATTTTCATTTTGTCATTTTTTTTTCAGCCTCATTGGTAATGAATTATTTCTTTCAGACTGTGTTGGTGTTCAATCACAGGGTCACACAAGCTCGGGACTGTATGCCATAACAATTGCCGGGAACCAGGTACCAGTTTGGTGTGACCTAGAAACAGAAGGAGGAGGATGGACTGTAAGTATATTTTATTTTTTTTTATTTTCTGTTTTCTTCTTTTCGATTTTAAAAAATGCTTAATTATGCTGAAAACTATATTTAAAGCTGAATTTGAAAATTTGAAAATATCTATAACATGAACACGTAGTTATAACCTATTATTCCAAGTATTTGTGAACATACTTAAAGAAGCAGAGGAACCAAAGGGTGGTCGCTGTCAAAAGTTGGATAGGATTGATTAAACCAGCAAAAACCAACGAGAACAGGAGGACAAGAAACAGACAACAAATAAAACACGGAAGCACAAAAAATTATAAATATCAATTAACAACGCGAACTCTATTCGTAACGAAAGAGACCCCATGTGCTCCGGAAAGGTACGCAGTTTTGCTGGCTATAGCACATCTGTCGTCATGCCAGCAGTCAATTTAATGTGACAATCCGGTTGAGAAAGATTAAACTAACCACAATGACAAACCAACATATGCAATCATAAGAGAGGTCGAAATCCCATATTTGTCTTAATAAATGTCTTGAAAGAAGATAGCAACTGAGGAGCTACATTTACGGTTTCGTCCTTGCCATTTCAGTAACACTCGAATGCCCCATTGGTGCTTCTTTGCTTCTTTCTAAAACACCTGTCTGTTATAGGTATTCCAGCGAAGGTCTGACGGGTCTGTAGACTTTCATAGAAACTGGAATGACTACGTGGCAGGATTTGGTGACCCTTCAAGCGAATACTGGATTGGTAAGCTTAGTTAATTAACAACGGTGCAAAATGGGACACTCGAATGTCAAACGATCGAAAATTTTGAACAGGCAAAGCGAAAACCAGCTGAACACACGAACGAAACAGACAACACAAAAAAAATATACAGCACACGTACAACAGCACAACATGTAATGAGAGTCGCAATGAGAGTAAACTTTAAAAAAGAAAGCAGTTCAGGCTTGAAGAATAACACTTTTAGCGTTTACAAAAGTCAATTGAGCGCGTTAAATTCGGTAAAGAGGGACAGATTTGATTTTGTAGTCATCCTGAGTAAAATGACAATCCATATTTGTGTTATGGCACATGTCTTCAATACAAATTCACAAGCAAAAATAATGATCAAATATGACCATTTCGTCGCTTTTTTCTGGGTTACTATATGCCACAGCATTTTGATATTTGGCATGTAGCTTCATCCAATGATGCTATAAGATGTTAAGCAATTTCATGTCCAAAAAATTGCTACTTCCTGTTTACCGAATACTCAAGTTTTTTATGTATTATGACCATATATATGCAAAAATTTTGTCGTAGTTTTCTGAGCATTAACATGTCACAACCTCTTGATATTCGAATGTAGCTTCACCCCGTAGTACTATAAGGTGTAAAGCAATTTTATGTCCGAAACATTGCTACTTCCTGTTAACCGAATGTTTTAAGACGCAGGCGACATACGTCTTCCATGGAATACCGCCATTCTAGTTTCTTATAAATAAATTTCATTTAAATGTTTCCTCAATAAAAAATCATATGGCAGGGAAAAAATTTAAATGATTTAATTGATATCATTGCTCAATAGGAGCCCCACGTCATTAAAAATTTCATTCATTGAAAAATAACACAAATTGTAAACATATTATCAGAACGTTTTATTTCATTTAATTATGTAAAGCAGGTTTTAACCATTCAGATTAATCTTGGTCCAAATAATCCATTTCATCTGAAGCCTTCAGTTTCGTATTATCATACAAATCAATGGAACTTTAAAATCAGTTATCAGTTATTGACTCTAACCGAAATCAATACATATATCTATGAAATTAATAAATTAATTTTCGAGGGTATTAATATTTAAACGAATAATCAAAATTAACAAGTTCCAGGCAATAAATTTTGCTACGCCTGAAAAAATGACTTGACTAATGACTTTTGTATAGCTAAATGATTAACGAAGCCTATTGTATAAGATTTTGTTTTTAAGATGTGAATCATTCGGACATCCTTACGACAGATAAAAAGTGGCGAACTGCGTTACGAAAGAAACACTATTGCCATCAATGATGAATTAATGATTCTAAAACTTTATTTTTGGCATGTTTCTTAGTTTGTAGGATTAAAATAAGATATGCATTGTTAAACGAATTACAAAATTAACAAGATTGCTTCACGTTGCCAATGCCCCTGCCGCCTCATTAAACTTGAAAATTCGCAAAAAATTTAAGAATCAACATGGTATTGCGATATGATAACCTACATATTATGACAAATAATCCTTCTAAATTTCATCAAAGTCCATTGCGTAGTCTCAAAGGAGTTAAGCTCAAAAAATGTTCCGATGACCTGAAGTAACAAAGTCGATAAAGTTCCATAACTCGTTTAAAACTAGTCGAGCAACTTTATGTCATGACTAATTTCATCAAATCTGTTAAACAGTCATAGAGGAGTTCTGCTCTCAAAAAGTGACGGACGGACACCGGAACGAGGTCCCTACGTTGCGTTGTGACAGGGGACTAAGTATCAATCCAAAGAAAACCTCAAATTATCGTCAAGTACATATTCGAATAACGAAAAAAATCAGAACTAACGCTAAAAAGGTACTTTTTTGTTTTAGGAAACGATGCTCTTAGCACTCTAACAAATTCAGGGACAAATGAACTACTGATACTTATGGAGACATGGAACAGAGTTTGGTGGCATGCGCGTTATATACTTCCGGGTTAATAATGGTACAGATAAATACCGACTATATGTTGAAGGATATAGTGGAACGGCAGGTAACTACAATTAGTTTGTTTAAGGTTTCTTTAACAATAACAACAACCTTAACTCTTATGTTGGAAAATTTGCACTCTTTAGTCTTAAAAATTAAAAATATTCGCTACAAAGAATTTTTACTGTAGCTGTTTTTTTCGATTATATTGTCTAGTGCAAATATATATAAGTCTGGACCTAAAATTTCACCATTGTGAAGAAAACAAGAGAGCCGTAAAACGGACATGAAATATAAAAAAAATTAATAAAACAAATCTCTATTTTTCATCCGGTTTATCAATCTCTTAACTAGTTGTGGAAAAAATATATCGACCCTCTAGAGAAAATTTTGTTCCGGGCGTATTTGAACGTGTAATTGATTATCAACCTCTTGCAATTAATATATCTGTAAACATATGAGCAAAACCTTTCACAACTAAATTCTAGATGATAATATGGAATTTTTAACATCTCGGGAATACAAATGACAACAAAGTTCCAGAAATGAATTTGATATTTTAAACACTCGGCCAGCCTCGCCAAAAAATGGTCAAATTTATTTCCCTTGATGTTAGAAATTATATAATAGGTGATTTTCATGTTTTTGGTTGTAGATTAGATAGACCAAACTCAACCAATAAATCCATCACCCGACACACTAGTTTACATTTCCATTGGAGACAGGGAAAACAGCTCATAATTTTCTTAAAATCTGTAGTAAACTTATCTTTCGAAAATACATGAGCAGTGTTAGGTAAATTTTCTCAAACTTGAAATGCTCTTACCAAATTCTTAGTGTTGTACTATGAAGGATTTTTTGTTCTTTTCTTCCTACGCTTTTATGGACATGGGAACTAAAATGTCTGACTTAGGATTTCAATGAGTTATACCCCTTATGACTAAAAACCAGAAATATGAAAATGGCCTATTCCATATATATATATATAATTGACTTGATCGCATTGTAGAAGCTATCTATAAAATTGTAGATAAATAATAAATGTTAAATGTATATTTTCAGGTGACAGTTTATCATGGCTGTCAGGACAACAGTTTAGCACACTGGATCAGGATAATGACGCGTGGGTAGGCCCATGTAGCCCTAACTATCACTCTGGAGGATGGTGGTACAGGGCCTGTACTTATTCGGATTTGAACGGACTCTATTACAACTCCAGTGAAATCGTCAGCAACTCGTGTCATTGGTATAGCATAGAAGGAAATCGTCGGTCATTGCGTACTGTATTCATGATGACCAGAAAGAATTAAATAGTGTAGTTTGAATAGCAAATATCATTTATTTTTTTTAAACAATAAAACCCCTAATAGAACATCGATTTCATTTGTCAAATTGGATTTTTTTTATATATTCACAGTGTGTTTTGTGACAAATGGATATGCTTATTCGGCAATATTTAATGTATTTTCTTCTTCCACTATACATCTTTTCATGTTTTTTTATTTACTCATAGGGTAGAGCTGTACGTGTACGTGTACATGGTGTACTTGTTTATTTCTTTCAGCATTATTTTGGTAAGAGCATTCTTATTTTAGATATACGAGACTTGCAAACCAGCAGTGTTAAGACTTAGATGCACGAGTATGGTCGATGGTTTTCTCTAAATACTCCGGTTTTGTTCGCCATTAAATCAATTACCCACGTGCACCCTGACTAGGCAAAACTAAAGTTAAGGCTAGACAGAACTTTATTTAAGCCTAGGTATAACTTTAGTTAAGGCTAGGCATCGTTTTGTAAGACAGGTGTCCAAACTATTCCCGTTTCTACAACAATATCACACAAACAGTCTGAAAATCCAGAATTCCAATATAAAAACTCAGATTCAATCAACAACATACGACAATGCTCTGTATTTTTAAAAGACGTTTTTGACTTTGAAAACATCGAAAGTCATTTTTCAATCAAAAAATGTGGAATAAAAAACTGTAAAACTTGCGCTATTTTACTCACTGATCCACAAGTTAAGAGCAATTTAACAAACCGTACGTACAACATCAACAGTTGGGATGATTTGAACTGTACATCTTCAAACGTTATTTACGCAATAGAATGCACTTTATGTGGATTGATATATGTTGGGGAGACTAAAGGCAGATTGAATGTCCGTATAAGTGGCCACAGATCTGGCATTAACACCGACAAATTCCCTTTCATTTACCAACATTTTAATCAACCGGACCATTCCATCTTGTCCATGAAAGTCCACATTCTTGAAAAAAATATACCAACATACACCATTTCGAAAACAACGAGAAGAATTCTGGATAAGAAGGTTATGCACCGCTTTACCTTATGGTTGCAACGACAACATTGGCAGTTTAGGGAACTTATTAAGTCCAAGATGCAATGATGTGAATGTGATGAATCTTTTTGAACAGCAGGAAAGGCGCAAACGCAGTGAGTCATGGACATCAGAAGTACAATTCACCGAAGATACATGACGTGTCTATCAATGGACTGTTTTAGTCTATCCAACAACCTCTCGGGATTCATCACATTCGCACTAAGTTGTATTTTATTCCTCTTTCCAAACTTCACACACTATACAAAGAATGTCTCGAAAATCCAGTGACTGATTTTAAATCCAACCTGTACCGTCTTACAGCCATTGTTCTTGACATTGGATACAACCGATTATTCAAACCAGTCGGTGTTCCACACGAAAACAAGAAGGAAATCGCTCTTTCATTTCTCTTCCATTTTTAAACAAAGGTTTGGATGCCATAAATTTAGGAAAAATTTTACACCATAAATCTGTTACAGAACATATCCCTCCTTATTTCAAAGACAAAAGTGTTCCCGTCATTTCTTATTCCTATACTTCCACCATTGCACCTAAGGTATTTAACTATAAACAAGTTTTGCGGGATTACCAAATCAACGACCTCAAAGCAAAACCACCAGACTGTTCTTGTGACAAATCCCCATTCAAATATAGTCCCTCTGGCTACGTCATTACCGGGGACCTCAACATAGTGGAAAATGACAAACTCCGCGATGTTTTAGCCAAAGGACCAAAATATCGTGAGCCTAGAGCAATCAGCTGGAACCATAATTTCAAAACAATTATGGATTCAGTTGAAGACTATATGCCAGAAAATGAGCAAAAAAAGAACATGAAAAAGAAAGCGACGTTCTTTCTGATCGAGTAAAGCCGGTCTGTGATGTCGTTGGTTTTGAAAAGGGTTTACTCTTTGAAAGGCTCGATGAGCACCAAGGCAACATCTATTTTCAACAACCCTGATGTTGCGAAGACATTGTCCACCTTACATGACAAATATGTTGTCTTACCTGCTGATAAAGCGCCTAACAACATCATTTTCGTATGCAAAAGACACTATATTGATTGTTTAACAGCTGAATTAGGGGTTGGTTGTACTAGCAAAAGCACCACATATACAGCAACAACACTGTCAAAGGAGGAAATAATCAACAATCATAATTCTGTCATTTCTTCCTTTGGCATTTCTGTTGACAAAAAGAACGATGACGTTCCATCCTTGTATTGGATTCCAAAGTTACATAAAACTCCATACAAGCAACGATTTATTGCTGGGTAATCCAAATGTACAACTAAGCCTCTTTCATTTTTGTTAACATCAATATTGACGGCAATAAAATCAAGCCTTCAACAGTATTTCGATTGTTGTTACTCTAGAAATGACGTCAATCAAATGTGGATTCTCAAAAATTCTAAAGAACTGATGGAAAATCTCCATTCTAAGTCATTTTCATCATGTAATAGCATTACAACGTTTGATTTCTCTACATTATATACTTCAATTCCGCATTCACAATTAAAATCTCGTTTAGCACAGCTGATTAAACGTAGCTCAAAAAGAACAGAAAACGCAGGTACAAGTATTTGGTAGTCGGTTATAAAAAGACTTACTTTGTCATCCAAGAGTCTAGCAAGAAAAACAAATTTACAGAAGATCAAATAATAGAAATCCTCAACTTTCTAATCGACAACATATTTGTACAGTTTGGTGGACAAATTGTGCACCATTGCTTGCCGATTTGTTTCTTCATTCATATGAAGCAGACTACTTACAATCACTTCTAGACAAAAGGGACCGCAAACTTGCTTTATCCTTCAATCTCACATTTCGTTATATTGATGATGTCCTTTCACTAAACAATCCTCGATTTGGTGACTATTTACAGCTCATATATCCGAAGGAACTTGAGATAAAGGACACTACAGATTCTAGGAGGTCCGCTTCATATTTGGATCTATTTCTCGAAATTGACACACAAGGAAGGCTTTGTACAAAGCTCTATGAAAAACGTGATGACTTCAACTTTCCAATAGTTACCTTTCCCTTTCTGTGTAGCAACATTCCGTCCGCTCCAGCATATGGAGTTTACGTATCACAATTGATTCGTTATTCCAGAGCATGTGGGGAGTACAACGACTTTCTTGATAGAGCTACACGGCTGACAAGCAAATTGTTAACACAAGGGTACGTTGCTCCCAGGTTGTTGTCATCACTCAAGAAATTTTACGGACGACATCATGTGCTTGTATACAAATACGGAATTTCTATCTCTCAGATTAGCACAGATGTTGGTTTGACATAGGGTTTTGTAATGTCAACCTTTCCGGATTTGACCAACACTTAATCGATCTTTGGCAACGTGACGGGTGTGCTATAGCAAGCAGGAACTGCTTACTCTTCCGGAGCACCGGAGTTCACTCTCGTTGCGACTTGAATTCGCGTTGCTGAATGCAGTTTTGTTGTTATGTGTGTGTGTGTTTTATGTTGTTATATGGTTTGTTTTGTTGTGAGCCTATGTGGTACACTACTTGGCTGTCCACAAAGGGGTCTTTTACGTGCATGAAGCGTGGCACATTCCGCACACGTTGGCCCACTATGGTCGGTGGTCAGGGTTTCCGTCTTATAAACCTGACAACCCCCGCGGACGAGGGCCACCCTATTCAGCCACCTAGAGTACACACTTGGACACTCTGTGGGCTGAGCACTGACCCGACGTCAGAATCCCAAGACCCTTAGTCGCCTCTTACGACAAGCTAGGCTCTGCTGCGGGCTTATTCGCTACCCGGGCCCCGCACGGAAAAACAGATCGGAAAACAGAATCTCAAATTAGTTTGTATATTCAATTTTTCGTTTTTTGCATTTTTGTGTTCTATTTTTTATGCCAATAATTGTCTTTAACATATTTACTTCTTGATAATGAGATATGAAAATGATTTATTACATGTTTCTCATCTATTTCAAAGCAAATATGGATAATTTGTAGAAACAGAAATGTAAATTTCTGTGATATAATTAATTAAGATTTGTATGTCTTGCATTTGTTAATTCTTTACTTCTTCTGACAAAGAAAATTTTCTGATGGCTCGCGTACATACATGTATTTTAAGTAAGGGTTTTAAGCCCCAATTAAATATAAAGGACAAGGTACGGTAAGACCCATATTTGGGCCCCTGTAAGACTGAACAGTTGAGCGTTGACATTGTTATTTAGTGTGTCAAATGAATGACTCAATTTTTAAGAATGTCATATGTTATTTCCTCAAAATGATATGTCGAACATGACAATTTTTTTGGGATCTACATAGCAAAAGTAAGGATAACATTTTTAATTTCTTGATTCCAGGCAACTACTAGGTATAACACAATAATGTATTATTAATCATTTGATTAATTATTGGTATACGTTGTCGCTTACAATTAAAAAATTGATTTTTTTTCTTGACTTTTGTTACTTTTGGTGTCTCATTAAACATATCATTTTAAATTTCAAAGGGCCATAACTCCCATAAAAAATTGTGGACCAGCAAGAAACTTGAACTTGATCTGTAACTCATCAAGGTAAGCTCACATACCAAAAATCAGTTCATTATCTATAAGCGTTTAGAAAAAAAGTGCGGAAAACTGAGGCGTGACAGACGGACAGACAGACGGACAGACGGACAGAGCGCAAACCTATAGTCCCCTTCGGCTTTCGCCGGTAGGGTTCCCTTCGGCTTTCGCCGGTAGGGGACTAAAAATCAACATCAAAGGTCAAACGATGAAGATGCAGCTGTAACAGTCAAGCACTGATGAATAACAATACAAATGTTAATAAACTTAAGGTTTATAGATTTTTAGTTTATAACATGTCATAACTATAAAAATAATAATATTGATTATTCTATATCGATATATTGTTAATTGTCATTCACTCCACCGCAAAATCAAGGTCCAGATAAAAAGATGGGGATGCAACTTTGGTAATCTTCTGTTGGGGCATATGCTTACCAAGTTTCATCAACCTAGGACTCCTAGTTTTTGAGATATGGAGGTGCTCATAAAACCTAAACATAAAAGTTAACGCCGCCGCCGTTAAGGTTACACCACTTGTCCTATGTCTCGCTCCGCTTCGCAGGCGAGGCAAAAATGATGATGCAGTGGGGACACAAGACTTATCAATAAAGATAATAACAAAACTACCGAACTTGATGATCAATCTCATAGTCCAGAGAAAATGACAAAAACGAATCAGTCATACCAAAGAAGATAGTTTTTACTGTCACTGAAAAAAAGGAAGAATGGGTAGGACTTGTAAATTTTGCCCACTGCAGGTGATCCTATGAGTCCTACATTTATCGAGAATTGCAGTATGGTGCTTTAAGGTGCGACGAACGTGACATTTGCCCCTGGCTTAACTGTGCACCACTATGTAAGCAGTCAGATTTGACGATCCCGGTATTCATTGTGACAAGGTTATCCTACTCAACCACCTTGAGGAGGGTATTTATATGTATCCTTTAAGTCAGTATTTTCACTAGAAACATATTTGCTATATCTTGAGTCGAACTCGCGAATTCCATATGCGCAAAATTACATTCCTAAACTAATAACTAATGTTGAAGTATATGTAGGTAAATCAAGAAATATTTTTGGGGAGGAAAAATTTTGTAACATTTGAATGAATGAGGGGGCTTAGAGATGAATTTCATTTTGTTTGTTTGTGTATATGTTACATGGAATGTGTGTAATTAGGGATTTCATGTAATCACTGGCCATTTTAGGGAATACATTGTATATGTATTCCTTAAAATTTCTAGGGATTACACCTTATCCCTGATACACGTTATCCCTGAAAGTTAAATTGAACATAAATAAGATGTTTTACTGCTGTTTCTGAAGGTTTAACACTTTATAACTATTGGATTTATTTAGTTAAACAACCAATTTTTTTTTATTCTTCATTTTGATATGATATTTCGGTTTCATCTGGAATTAAACTTTCAATTGGCCTTATCAATCAATGTATTTGTTTTTGCTGATTTATACGACTTAAACTTATCAATCTGTTATATTCATTTTTTTGTGGAAATGTTATTTGTTCTAGTCCATGAAAGTTGGTTCCCTATGTTTAAAATACATGTGGTTAACAGTACCACTGAAACCACATCTAACCTACTTTGCTACCTAGGATCTAAAGTAAACCTGAAATACGCTTACAAAATCATTAAGAGTCTGGATCTAAAGTAAGTGCTAAGTTTAATACAAGAAAGTCTGAGAATCATTAGGTGTTCACACTGGTACCCTGATTTTTGCAGAATTTATGTGATCAAAATAAATTTAAAAAATCTAAAATTAACATATAATAAGAATGAAAACCATCATTTTATTTGACATGGTATAGACTTAGAAATTAGCAGTAAAGCACTGAAACGCAAAATAAATCTTGAAGCTGTAAAACTATGGTGGCCATTCAAGTTTTTTTCTCTCTTTTAATTCAGTGAAGCAGCTTGGATGCTAATTTATATGTAAGCTTTTATCTTTGGTTCGATATTAATTTGATATTCACAAAACAAAACAAAACTAGACCTAAAACGAACGTCAAATGAATATCGAACGTAAATAAACTTTGGTTTGGTATTCATTCGATATTCATTCCAAATTCACATAACATTCTTAGACCCGAAACGAATCTCAAGTGAATATAAAACGGAATTTATCATTGGTTTGATATTCATTTGATATTCACAATACAAATAAACAACGGAAACGAATGTCATATGAATATCAAACAGAAGGAAACTTTGGTTTGATATTCATTCCATATTCACAAAACCAAACTAGACCTTAAACAAACGTCAAATGAATATCGAACGTAAATAAACTTTGGTTTGGTATTCATTCGATATTCATTCCAAATTCACATAACATTCTTAGACCCGAAACGAATCTCAAGTGAATATAAAACGGAATTTATCATTGGTTTGATATTCATTTGATATTCACAATACAAATAAACAACGGAAACGAATGTCATATGAATATCAAACAGAAGGAAACTTTGGTTTGATATTCATTCGATAATCATTCCATATTCACATAACATTCCTAGACCCGAAACGAATCTCAAGTGAATATAAAACGGAATTTATCATTGGTTTGATATTCATTTGATATTCACAATACAAATTAACACCGGAAACGAATGTCAAATGAATATCAAACAGAAGGAAACTTTGGTTCGATATTCATTTGATATTCACAGAACAAAACTAGACCTTAAACAAACGTCAAATGAATATCGAACGTAAATAAACTTTGGTTTGATATTCATTCGATATTCATTCCATATTCACATTACATTCCTAGACCTGAAACGAATCTCAAGTGAATATAAAACGGAATTTATCTTTGGTTTGATATTCATTTGATATTCACAATACAAATTAACACCGGAAACGAATGTCAAATGGATATCAAACAGAAGGAAACTTTGGTTTGATATTCATTTGATATTCACAAAACCAAACTAGACCTAAAACGAACGTCAAATGAATATCGAACGTAAATAACCTTTGGTTTGATATTCATTCGATATTCATTTAATATTCACATAATATACCTAGACCCGAAACGAATCTAAAATGAATGAAGAATGGAATTAATTTTCTGTTTGATATTCATTTGATATTCACAATACAAATTTACACCGGAAACGAATGTCAAATGAATATCAAACAGAAGGAAACTTTGGTTTGATATTCATTCCATATTCACAAAACCAAACTAGACCTTAAACAAACGTCAAATGAATATCGAACGTAAATAAACTTTGGTTTGGTATTCATTCGATATTCATTCCAAATTCACATAACATTCTTAGACCCGAAACGAATCTCAAGTGAATATAAAACGGAATTTATCATTGGTTTGATATTCATTTGATATTCACAATACAAATAAACAACGGAAACGAATGTCATATGAATATCAAACAGAAGGAAACTTTGGTTTGATATTCATTCGATAATCATTCCATATTCACATAACATTCCTAGACCCGAAACGAATCTCAAGTGAATATAAAACGGAATTTATCATTGGTTTGATATTCATTTGATATTCACAATACAAATAAACAACGGAAACGAATGTCATATGAATATCAAACAGAAGAAAACTTTGGTTTGATATTCATTTCATATTCACAAAACAAAACTAGACCTAAAACGAACGTCAAATGAATATCGAACGCAAATAAACTTTGGTTTGATATTCATTCGATATTCATTCCATATTCACATAGCATACCTAGACCGAAAAAACAAATATCAAATGAATATCGAACATTAAAATTTACCGTTTGATATTCATTTTGATATTCATTACATATTTATACCAAGAAAAAAGAATAAATGAATATCGAATGAATATCAAACGGTAAATTTTACCGTTTGATATTCAGTTTGATATTCAAAAAAATTGAATATCGAATATCGAACATTACTTAGGTTTGATAGATACACGATACACGATTGAGCGATACACGATACACGATGAACGATACACCATACACGATACACGATAGAAACTTTATATAAAATTCAAGAATGTTTGCTGAAACGAAACTACAATAATATTGCTACATTTATTTCTATGAACTTTCCTCCATTATCTAGATCTGTCTTAATTTAATCGAAATAGACGTCAAATATTAATTTTTAACATATCATAAAATTGAATGCCACGCCCGTGTCGTGTCGCCTTTAATTTTTTCCCATTTCTTCTGAAAGTTATACATTCCAAAAACATGCTTGCTCTGGTGCTTTGATCCGATCTAGTTTTAAATTGCTTTTAAATGTAACCATGTTCGTTTAAAATTCTTGCTATTTAGTATATTAAACCAATTGTAACCCGTTTTAGTTTCCTAATTTACGTATAGTTTATTATATTGAAACAAAAATGAAAAAGTTTTTTTTTTCTAAATTTGTCATGTCTGTCAGTTCTTGTCCTTGTATAGTGTGTAAAATTCGAAGATCTGCTTTAATCAAACCTATAAGTCGTGTTAAACAATATTGATTAAAGAAATATGTCATCTTTCAAGATTTTTTTTAAGTTACATACATGTACAAGCATCGAAAAGTTAAGTGTTACCGTTCTACAAACACAGCACGAGATGCATGCATTAAGTGTACATGTACCTTTTCTTATGCATTAAAGACAACACAGAAGGAAAAGGGTCCACCTGAACTCGAATAATTCAAGTACGTCGTCGGAATATAGCGACAATAGGAAGTAAATTATATCCACTGTATTATGCACCTATTCCTCTAATATGCCGACGGAACAACCCGCTGAGACCTTCCATGTCGTGCATAGAAATTCAAATATCATACAAATAACAGACAATAAACGCTTCAATGGATATAGGCATAGTCTGGCAATATGTGAGACAATTAAATAAGATTAATCTTTTATTTATTTTTCTCAAGAAAAGTTATCATATACAATTTTAAATGGGAAACTTTATCTAAAAAAAAAATATTGTCACCATTTCCTTAGTGCGACCTCTCTCTGCAAATAGTCATGTTTTTTTTTCTTTGAGTCAATACACTACTCATTGAAATTCTTTTTTCAAGAAAGGTTTATCAAAACATTCGTTTGATCTATCTTAAAAATATGTGCATGCAAAACAAGGGCCAGAAAAACCTCATCAATCTTTAAAAATATTCTTTCAGTCCGACGGTCAAGAAATTATTTTAACTATTTTATTTAGTTGTTTCTTTGCCTTTATTATATGATTTCACTCATGAGTGGAACTACCGGGATAGAAATCTGCATTATTTAAATGTTGATTTCATTCAAATAATCTCATATTCTATTTATTTTAGGCAAGAAAAACTTTTCTGTTTTTATTTTCGATCATAGGAATTAACGTCACAATATGTTGATGTAAAGGTTTCCGTGACACTTTTCTGAGCAGCAAATACCAAAGACCATGCAATGGGTTATTAATATACTTGGCGAGAGGCGAATTCTGACGTCGGGTCTGCGTTCGATAAATAGAGCATTTTCTCTAGGTGGCTAAATTGTGTGGTTTTCGTGCGTCGGGCTTGTCTGGTTATATAATCTGAAACTGAGCTTTACTGGTGACCATAGTTTTGCAAATTCCGACCAGTACCTCCCCGTGGTGCAAGACGGGCACTGTTCCAGTGACAACAAAGGATACTCTGGAGCAGCTAACAGTGGCGGTGGTGTGTCATGAGCTGGACGACCCATGGCACATAGCGAGTCTATACCTGTTTAGGTATTAAAAGTCGATGCAGAGGGGCTTTCCCCTAGTCACGATTATAAATACCCATCAGATTTACTGGTGACTTTATTGTGTCAACGTGCATGGAGAGTACCGTGCTTTGTCCACGTTAAAGAATCCTTTATTGTCTACAATAAGTGAATCGTATACAAGCTAAATTATCCCTCCTAGGTCAACCCTTCACTTTTCACTTGCAAGCGATCTTATTTTTCATCTAATAGTATGATAATGTGGAGACCGATTTTTCCTTCTTTTTAGATACTTTCATGTTTTACAAATAGTTGAAATAAGTTTGTGTGCAAGCCATAATTATGAAAGCTGGAGTGTCAGTTAAGCAAGCAATAGCATTGCTATTGAATTATGATAAAGAAAAAAACTTACCCGATCATAGTACACGTATTACTCTAAAATTTATCGAAATAGGTTTTTTCGGGGATGTCCTGTTACTTTAATTCATTATCTTTTTTGTGAACCTTTTTCTTATTTTTCTTACATTTTGAGAAGAAATGTTCTTTGTTTCATGTTTTTTTCTTTTAAAATTTCTTGCCTAATTTAGACTAATAACATCTGAACTTTTACACTTTTTTCTCAAAGAAAATGTTTAATATGCTTTTTCGCAACAAACTTCCAGTCAATTCATTTCACTACGTCCGTAATGCGTTGTCTATTTAAGCCTCACAAGTGGCCCTTTATTCAACATGCAAAAAGCCAAGCAAAATTTAAATGAAGCAAATGTATACCGATGTGGCAATCGACTGTCATGGGGCCGAAAAGATTAAAAATAGAAAAAAAATATTTTTGACTATTTTCAATTTTGAAAAATACACGGAAAACATTTTTTTTTGTCCATCTTACATGTATATCCCGTATACATTGACCAATGCAGATTTTACAGGTAGCTGCTAATTAGTTCGTTGCTACCGGGCCAGGTATTTAGTACATGTAATATACATGTAATTTAAATAACATCCTGCCTCGCGCGTCTCACGGCGGGGATTAACACAAAATATTACCGAATTAATTCACAACATGACATTTTAAATACACAAGTTGACTTGAGAATCATCTTTACACATCGAAAATAAAATAAAATCAAATCAAATTCGTTTTGTTTATCCGCCTTATGAATTTTATGTTTGCAACAATAATAGGTTCCAAAAGGGTAAAAATTCCTCTTTTTTACTTCCTAATTTTACATTTTAGATTTCAATATTCTTATTCCATATTTCCATTCCACATCTTTATATCATAATACTCTTTTAATTTTATTTTTTTCTCTGTTTTTTTTTTTTAATTTAAAAATGAAAGTGATAAAAGTCAGAAACTAGACGAATTGATGCAAAAAGTAAAATTTTAAAACAATCTAGAAAATATGAATGGTTAGCTAAGAAAAAAAGGAGTATAAAATGCAGGAATTTAGAAAAGTGACATTTAAACTAAAGCAACACTTTATAAAGCGTTATTTTGAAATTGTAATGTTTACATCTTTTATTTAAATTATTTATTCCGTTAAAAATCCAAGCCTTCGGAAGTTTAGAAAATTGAAATTCTATGTTAAGAGTTCATCATAGTTTAAGGACTGCTCGGCCGATACACATAATATAGAAAAAATATGAAATTAGAATATTGAAATCTTAAAATGTAAAATTAGAAAGTAAGAAAGGGGAATGTAGACCTTTTTGGCTTTCCATATTGAACACTAGCAACATGTCTCCAAATTAATCATTTTCCTCCTCTTATTTAAAATAGTAACTTACATTTCTACATGAATATTAAATAATCCACGCGTATACATGTTTTTGAATATAAATCACTACTGTATCAATTTTGGTGGTCGATCGTCTGACAGCGTGTGGTCAAATTATTTTAAAATACACCTTTAATTATTTTCAATGATGCGTGAAAAAAGGTAAGACAAAAGTCACAAAGTTTAATCGGTACAGACAAAATACTAGAAGCCGTAGACTTGGATAATATATAGGTAAAAATGTAGCTATTAATAAAAAAATATTTATAAATAATGATCATTGATATTTTTGTCAGTGATTTTTGTGAACATTTGAATGTGAGGTATCTTAACACCCTTTAAAATTAGGGGGGGATTACAATTGATACGGTATGTTCTCTGTTCTGATCACGTCTAAAACCCTTTAGTTTTTTATAATTCTATTCTTTGATCGAACACATGTTTTATTCGATTTAAACGCGACTTGTTTAGTGCTTGTTTGCTCTTAGTCAATCCTTCCGTCTGTCGTAAGAGGCGACTAAGGGTCTTGGGATTCTGACGTCGGGTCAGTGCTCAGCCGACAGAGCGACCAAGTGTGTACCCTAGGTGGCTGAATAGGGTAGCCCTCGTCCGCGGGGATTGTCAGGTCTATAATACGGAAACCCTGACCGCCGACCATAGTGGGCCAACGTGTGTGAAGAGTGCCACGCTTCATGCACGTAAAAGACCCCTTTGTGGACCGCCAAGTAGTGCACCACATAGGCTAAATTTTCCGCCCCTACCCACCTCTCCCCTTTTCCTGTGGTTCTTCAAAATTTACCGGTCCTTTGTTTCCCACCCCATCCCCATATTTCATTTATCATCATCATTTCATGTTAATTTAATCATCCTTTCCATGTTCATCGCCTTTAAGTAACCTATAAAGCGTTGCTAAACACCAACTCACTCACACCCAAGTCATCCATTCCGTCCGTAATAACCTTTCCATATCCCGGTAGAAGAAGGCTAAGATAGCTAGGAGTCAGAAATTTCTCGAAAAAGTAATTTTTGCGTCATTAAAGTTTTATTTTTTGTTACAAGTTCCTTGAGGTTCATTACTTTAAATAAAAAGATCTCCGATAATAAAATATTTCTGATTCTACGGTTTGTGCTTGATGTCCGTTATTATAATGCCGATCGTTTGAATTTTAGACACTATTTTCGTTTATGAAAGTAGTAAAATTTTTATGTAAATTCCCCTTATTTGCAAAAATACCTTATCATATCAACGAACGGTTAGAACCATGTACCATTTAATAAAGGAGTTAAGAGACTATACTTTCTTGTTTCCGAAAGTAAAGTACACAAGAAGTGTTTAAGTGGACGACCATGATTCTGAGGAGGCTGGCAGTTTAGATCGAGTCAGACTATTTTTTTTTCAAAGAATATTTATTATCTACACACTATACTTAAGAATCTAGGGACAGATAATTTATTTTATTTCTTTGAGGCAGAGGCCAGATTAATTATTTCCAACTTTTTTTTCCAAATTATTTCCAACCGGGCCATAATATAGGATGACATTCCTTTTGGGGTCTTAGGGATTTCAAAAGACACTATTTGTATTTTTTTCTTAATCCAGCATTAAAATCTATAAATATTGTTTTTGCTGTCGATATAATCACTTTCTTCGATAGATTCACTTCGATCGCTGAATGATTCTGAGAAAAACAAACGAAACGAAATTGAGTTGTAAACCAATCGGAATGCTAGGCTATCGTGTATACACGATACACGATACACCATAGGCTTTTCATCACACGATACACGATTGACCGATACACGATACACCATTACACCATACACCATACACGATTGACCTATAAACGATACACCATTACACCATACACGATAAAATGGGAAAGTTACACGATTCAATAGCTGTAATTACAGGGTATATTGAAGATATTCAAAAATTTTAAAATCACATAATTCATATCTGCTTCTTCAAACAAATTGAAATACAAATGACAACAAAGTTCCAGACAATAAATTTTGCTACGCCTGACGCGCGTTGCGTCTATTCAAGACTCATCAGAGGCGCTCTACCAAAAATATTGAAATTGCCAAACACTGTATGAATATGAAGAGCATAGAACAGTATAACCAAAAATACCAAACAGGGGAACCAAATTATTACTAAGATATTCAACCTATGTCTGAGGTAGGAAGAACCTTAGGGTTTAGACAATTTTGAAATTTAGACGGATATTTAAAGCTTTGATGTATTCTCCAACTCAAAAGTGTTGGTGCCGGAGCGGGCTAACTTCGGGGAATTTAAACTCCACCAGCAGTGCTAACCTTCACGTGTGTTCGAAATACAAATGACAACAAAGTTCCAGACAATAAATTTTGCTACGCCTGACGCGCGTTTCGTCTATTCAAAACTCATCAGAGGCACTCTACCAAAAATATTGAAAATGCCAAACACTGTATGAATATGAAGAGCATAGAACATTATAACCAAAAATACCAAACAGGGGAACCAAATTATTACTAAGATATTCAACCTATGTCTGGGGTAGGAAGAACCTTAGGGTTTAGACAATTTTGAAATTTAGACGGATAATTTAAAGCTTTGATGTATTCTCCAACTCAAAAGCGTTGGTGCCGGAGCGGGCTAACCTCGGGGAATTTAAACTCCACCAGCAGTGCTAACCTTCACGTGTGTTCGAAATAAAAATGACAGCAAAGTTCCAGACAATAAATTTTGCTACGCCTGACGCGTAAATATATTATCTGGTAAAATCATGTGAAACTTTGGGCATTTTTTAAAAGACAAACAAAATCATATTTTATAAAATGATATGGAGTAAATGAACATGAGACAATAAAATAAGATGATCATGCACTTATAGACAAATATGGGATTTCGGTCTCTTACATGAGTGCAGATGTTGGTTTGTTATAGATTTTGTTTTGTCATCCTTTTCCGGATTTGACTTCCTGAATTGACTATTGGCAACGCGACGGATGTGCTATAGCAGGCAGGAACTGCTTACTCTTCCGGAGCACCTGAGTTAATTTTTGCTTCGACTTGAGTTCACGTTGTTGATTGATGTTCAGTTATTTTGTGTTTCTGTGTTTTACATGTTGTCTGTTTTTGTCCCGTTCTTGTTGGTGTTTGATGGTTTTGTCTCTGCCCTTTCGGACTTTTGACATTCGGATGCCCCTTTGGTACCTCTGCTTCTATGATAATATTAATAGAAAATATATGTCGTGTACAAGTTGCAACTTTAACAGATAAAATGAAATCTCCTAGGATCAGATTTTTCACCAGGCTCATAAATAGGAATACAAAAGATCATTTTGTGAGTATCAGAGGCACAATGCTACGGATGTTTGCTATAAGTATTGCGAAAAAACGGTTTCAGATTGTATGCCTTCGATCAAAATCACAGCCGTAGTATTGTGACGTTTAAATCCTTATAGGAAATTCCGATTTGAATTAAAATCGTTAGTTGTGTCTACTGATCGCGAACTCCTAGGTTGCTTTAAAACAAAAATATGAACACATTGTAAAACTGTCCTCTTATGCTTTTAATATGATTAAGGCCCTGCCTTATAAGCGACCATCGAAAATCTATTTACCTTTTAAAAATAAATCCATGTGCTCGACCGGCTAAGTGTATCGTAAAGGGGAAACTTTAAAAAAAAAGAATTAGGTAGTAGCAAAGTCTGACCCAACCCAACCAAATCGTATGCATGCACTTGGGAAAGTTGTTGTTAAAATATCTGGGATCAATAACTACTTACTAAAAATTCAATTTAATATATGTGCAAGTAATAAATCCTGTAACATTCTTGGACGACATTTTATTTGTGCAAATAATAAATCATGTAACATTCTGGGACGACATTTAGCGGGGACCAAATTATCCCTTTTTGGATAACGTGACGTCATTTCCTTGTCAGAGTATTTCGTGTTTCTTCAGCAGACCAAAACAACATTCAGATTCTGTCAGGTTCGTGATATTTTCTGAGTATCAGTGTTTTATTTGAAGCATTGGTAACCGAAGGTACATTAAGAAACCTGGCGGAAAAAAACGGTGAAGTAAAAATATCATGCATGATTGAGGAGAGTGAGTGAAACCCCACAGGATGGAACTCTTCTTTCATTTTCAGGTAAGAACCTTTTATTTATTATTGTGAGTCGGTTTTATTAATCAGTAAATTTATGTATTTCTTTATCTTACTTAGAATTTAACAAAGCTTGGTCTGTAACATGCATTTTGTATGACTAGTCAATGGGACGAAGTTGCCAAAAGCTAGCTCGGTAAATTCCGGAAAATCGTTTTTCAGCGGAAAAGACCGAATGATGTTTAAATAAAAATCTGTGTGTAAAATAAACAAGTGGATGAATGAGGGTTTTATCACTGTTTTTGAATTTCTATTTTTTATATTTGCATAATAGATTATGATGTTTTTTTTATAAGCCAAGAGGGTTGATTGTTTTACTTGCTCCGTGCCTATTATTTTTTTCACTTCGTAAAAGTAAACCTGTTCCGATTTTATCATCATTATATTTCTAACACATCTCAAAACATTCACAATGCCGTAGGGCTCGCATCTGCGATGCTCGCTATTATTTTTCAGTTATGCATTAAAACCTTTTAGTCATCTGTTAAGTACTGACTACACTACGACTTTTGAAGTTGAAGGGTAAGGGCAGGCGAGCGTTCAGACAGATTTCTACCTCTGCAAGATCGATTTTGGTTTGGGTCATTGGTGTTGTTTGTCGATTGAAATGATCGAGTAAATTGGAAAAGTCTATCATTTATAATGCATCATTAGCGTGTGTGAAAAAATAACGCAGAACATGAGAATATGGTGTGATTTGGATAAGTATGTTTTGATTTTGAAAAATACTAGTTATGATTTGGAGGAATTTGGGATTTAGTTCTTCCGACTCACTTTGGAAAATTCCTCGTAGAATCTACTCGTCGAAACGTTTCAGCTGTGATTTTGGAATGATAGGTAGTCGTGTAAATTATAAGCATCTAAAATTAATAGATTCATTACTTTGTTTTCAAGACAATGACGTTAATTTTAATGGGAAAAAAATTTCTATGACCTTTTCATATTTTTAGAATATAAAACACTAAAACATGTTGCGTAATATCAACTACAGAATGAAGAAAGAGGATTTGACAAACCATATACAATTGTTAATAAAAGTAAAGAACGATCCATTTAGGCAGAATCCTTGGCTAAATGTCGAAAATGCATTACCTGGGACCGTTTTTTTACGTTTACTAGTAAGAGTTACTAAAACAAATGCAAAGCATTGGGTAATCACGTCTTTATGATATATGATACACATTGTTTAAAAGACAAATGACACAACCAGAGATTCCGCAAAATGAAAGAAATTCAAAACAATACACCAGATCAATTAATTTTGATGATGCTATATTAACATGTATGTGTGATAAATGATGACAACAATGAGTCAACAACAATATATTTTCAGTATAACTATTACTACTCCCGAGACGACAAATAAGGCAACTTAAATCAAAATGTTTGCATATGGAAGGCTAAGCTAAAAATATGAAAAATTTGATTTTATTTTTGATACTAAAAACCAAAAGAGACTTTAGGTTTCATCTAAACATAATTCAGTATGAATGATTTTGAAAAGCAAAGTACGTTTCACAATTCTATTGGACTTTTATTACAGCAAGAACAATAAGATCTTAGAAATGAAAAATTCATGAAAACAATATGTGCATTGACATGTTCTGTATTTACTTTCGTCTCAAATGAAATGGATTTTGTGAAGGCAATGGGTGTATACGTAGCAACAAAACTTAAATTGAAAAGAAAACAGTATCCTACAATTAAAGCATTGCAAATATTGGCTATAAGCTTATAATGTACTTTATAAAGTGTTACAAATTTGTTGTAACAAAAATCTCCCAGCATCGGTCTACTCTGGCTCTAAATAATAAATACATTAACACTGTGATCGAAATGAGCATTGAAGAGTTGTTGAATTCAAGCCTTTTGAACACCATTGTAAAATTATTGGTTGATATCACGAAATTGCAAATATTATAAAGGACATATGAATTTACTATATAAAAAATCGGATTAATTTCTCGTTAAAAAGTGCACAATTTAAAATAACAAACTTTAAATTCATCAAAATTTCAAAGTTTGACAAGTAAAAAAAACACCGAATTGCGAGGATCAATCTCCACTAGCAATGAGAAAAGACAAAACAAGGAAAACATAACCGGCTAAATTCAAGAGCGAAATGGTCCTGAGCTGGTACAGGCAATCAAAAAATGGGCTAAATAAGGTTCAATGGCGGGCCTAACCTCCCCCTTCCATTGCGATCTTTGGGTCCGGTAGTTAAACAAAAGAAAACTTATTGTTATTGCATATACATGTAACTTCTGCTGTTATAATATTGAACAAAAATATTTGTTTTGTTACACATTTGTGTTTCCTCATCAGAGGCGCTCTACCAAAAATATTGAAAATGCCAAACACTTTATGATTATGAAAAGCATAGAACAGTAAAACCAAAAATACAAATGCCGAAGGTTTTTCTTAGATTGCGTCGACAATCGCCGATGTCCTATGACCATTAAATGATCGATTGCAAAAAGATGCAAAAAACATCAAATGTTTCAGGCAGTAAATTTTCAAGACAAAAAAAAATAATAATAAAACTGTTCACTGTATGTCATTATCTTATTTGAAATTCATTGTATGATCTTAATTTTGATCAAATGATATTTGGATCGGAAATGGATATTACACGTAGTTTTTCAACCACTCTTCTTAATGCCTTGACCAAGTCAGGAACGCTACAATTAACCATTTATGTCCCAACCATGTTTTTTTCTGCTGTTCTTGACAATTTCAAAATAATTGTCCAAGTTCGATAAGTGGTTTCATTTAATTAACTTAATTAAGTGAATTTGGAATAACACCAGAATGTTGCTTCTTTGTTTCAGGGCAAAAGGGAACCTGGGCATTTTCTCTTTGCTACATGTGCATTAGAAGTTGGAATTCCTTCCTTTTATTAACCCCCTCTTCTGAGCTTTTTAACTTGAGAAAAAAACCATTTTTGAAACAATTTGAATGTTCACTGTTATGGTGCAGTCCGTCTAAAGTTTCCCTAGGTTGTGGTTCGATAAGCAATCGTCTAAATTGAAAATTCAAATTACGCGACGCGTTGGTGTTTAACATTCGAAACAGAGGCGCTCTAGCCAAAAGACTGAATTTGACTCATATGAATATGAAAAAGCTAAAAAAATAAACCTATTTGAAAATTTAATTGATTTAGCAATTTCATGTACTAGAAAAAGAAACACCACGACATAATAGTGCTATATGGATCAAGGTGACTTGAAAGAAATATAACTACATTTTATTGAAATATGTTCAGTCTTTAACATATCCATTTCAAGAAGTTAAGTGTTCATCAATCTTAACACGTATTTTCAAGTTACCTTTAGAATTTAAATACCTAAATTGTTAAACTCTATGGTATATGTCGAATGTAAAAGTTTGTTCTTTTATGTCTTTCCATTGGTCTTTTAATTTGCGTGGTAGAGATGCGCAGTAACACATTATTTCGAGAGTTAAACAAAAAATGTTTGATTCTTGCAGGTAGTTCTTTCCGTCTCTCTGCACCATTGTAAATATGGCGTACTATTTTATTCAAGGACTTATTGTACTGATAAACATTATGTTTGTATGGGAACAAATGTTAAAACAAAAAGAGGCCTCGTAAACCCTGCTTTTGAAGACATCAGTGAAATCACCCACGTTATTAGTGAGGTCGACAGTGATGGCGTAGTCAATTGTATGATGGTATGTTTATATAACGTTAATTGTAGATCGGTCTCCTATAATAACTTAGATAGAAGATGTCGTCTGTTTTCAAAAGATTTGTTCGGACAAGCACCGACTGGACACAATGAAAAAGGATGGATTCACTTGGATTAGGCAACAGGTACTTTTTTACTATGACAATTTAATTTTAAGCTTCTCTTTTTTTAATTTATTGTTTTTTATATAGATTTTTCACGTTTTATTCTACAGCATAGTTTCTTATACGGTATATATGCTGCTCGCTTTATTTTACAGCACAGTTTCTTATACGGTATATATGCTGCTCGTTTTATTTCACAGCACAGTTTCTTATACGGTATATATGCTGCTCGCTTTATTCTACAGCAGTTTCTTATACGGTATATATATGCTGTTCGTTTTATTTTACAGCACATTTTCAAATACTGTGAATATGCTGCTCGTTTTATTCTACAGCTCAGTTTCTGTTATGCAGCTCGTTTTATTCTATAGCACAGTTTCTTATACGGTATATATTTTGCTCGTTTATTTCTACATTACAGTTTCTTATACGGTATATATGCTGCTCAGAGTATTTGTCTTTATAATCACTGTGTTGTTATTTATGAACAGTCACGGATTTTGTTTACATATTTATTATATTGTTATCCATTATATAAACTATTTATAGCTCTATAAAAAATATTTTTTTTCAGTACTTCCACCGCCAGTTGACTGTTCTGATTTTCAGTCTCGAGGCTACAATAATTCTGGACTGTATACCATAGGTCGCAACCAGGTAACAGTTTGGTGTGACCTAGAAACTGACGGAGGAGGGTGGACGGTAGGTATTCTTTTAATTTAAAAAATAATTATATCGAAGGTTATAAAATATTAAATCTAAAGGTTTTTTTTTTCACAAATGAAATGTGTGGTTTCTTATCTAAATGTTGTGTTTTGGAAAATATAGCGATATTTCTGTGTACATTTAAAAAATTCAAGAGACAAGCCCACTTCTCGATTTTTATCCAGATGTCTTTTCACCTTTGGGAGTCTTCTATTGGTCTTTAATATTAAATATTTATTCCAAATACGCTAAAACACCTGTCTATTATAGGTATTCCAGCGAAGGTCTGACGGGTCTGTAGACTTTCATAGAGATTGGAATGACTACGTGACAGGATTTGGTGATCCTACTAGAGAATACTGGATTGGTATGTTTAATTGCTACAAAATATTGTATTAAAACATGTGTTTAAAATTGTTTAAGGTAAAACAATTAAAAACTAGAGATTTTAGGTGTTATTTTGACGTTAATGATGGTTTTTATAAAACACATTGAAACTCCCGATACCAATAATGCTATTTTTTTTCTCAAATTTAAGCCTTCATTATAAAAATGATTTTATTTTAGCTTTATCATATCATTATATGATAAAAATTGAAGACGTGTAGAAAATTCATAAGAATTTGGTCATTATTAACAGTTTTACATCACTTTTAATGAATCAGCCTCCTATCAGTTTGAATACAAATATTGATCCTTTGCTACTGTGGGTTCAATATCATATATATTTTAATTTATTGTATTTATCTGAGTTCACTTTTGTCACGACTTGAATTCGCGTTGTTGATTTCCGTTCGGTTGATTTTGTGTTCTGTATTCTTTGTGCTGTTTTTGTTCGTGTTTACTGGTTTCGTCGTTGCCCTTTCGGACTTTTGACACTTGAATGTCCCATTGGTGTCTCTTTGCTTCTCTCAGCAACAGATAGAAATATCTTTTATAGATTTCACAGATTCTTATTTATAGACGATAAAGAGATTTGAAATAGTGTACACAACACAACCAACATAATGAAACGGCAATTTACAAGAAATACATTTGAAAAAAGTCAGCTGTCATCATCATGACCAGAGGTCGCTGCTCGCCGCCTTGAATTGGCACAAGACTAAAAATACAATACCTTAAATTCGAACAAATCCCTTAATTATTAACCGATGACCCATGTCATAATCGATGATAGTTGAAAGGGACGGACAAAGGGTCTGGCAATGATTCCTGGCTTAGGACAGGCACATATAAAATGTGTTATATCATCAAACAAAACTGACATATTTGATTGCTGTAATGTTAAAAACAAAACAACAGTTAATAAGTAATATATTAACGTTTTTAAGTTACTTTCAAATCATCAATGTCAATACCATTCCGGGTTTTAAATTTCAAAACATAATTTTATATAAATCAAAAATAGCAGTTTTTGGAAATTATCTGTTCAGGATACATATAGAATATAAAACTTTTTTATTTTGAGATCGATTTTATCACTTGTTTTTGTGAACCCAAGGGGTGAACCAAAAACAAGTGAAAAAGTCGATCTCAAAATCAAAAAGTCATATATTCTCTTTATCGGTAATTAATTGTGACGTAACATACTGACCCGATAATTTCGGTGATACACACCAGTTCGTGAGACAGACTTTATTAGCCAGTACACATCAAAGGAAAAATGTACTAATTACCGATAAATGTAATTATAATATAGTTCAAAAGAATAGCGTGTGAATTGTTTTAACTCACTCTACGTTCAGAAAAATGACAACATCAATATAATTAGAAAAAAATCCTGTTTCGTTCTACAATATTGCTTTTTTTAACTCATAGTTTTTCGTCATCTTTTCTTAAAAGGGAAATCTATCTCATGACTCTATTGTAATTTTTTATCTTTAATACGGGTATTATCTTGGCTACTACATGTATTAATAAAAAAAATGTTGCATACATACCCCGCAAACAAAGTTTGGGGGGTATATAGGAATCACCCTGTCTGTCTGTCCGTCCGTCCGTCTGTCCACATACCTGGTAAGCAAAACTCCTCCTAAACCACTCAACGGATTTTGATGAAACTTTACATGAAGGAATTACACCATATGCATATGTGCATGAATATTTTTTTTTGCTATCAGAAATCATCCAGGGGAGATAATTGGACATAAACTTTTCAAATATAGTATTCAATGGGAGACCTCGTAAGCGCAACTTTTCCTAAACCTCTAGACGAATTTGGATGAAACTTTTCACAAAGAAAGTAAATCATAGGTAGATGTGCATGATGAAATGTCATTGCTCTTTGATAACATTCAGGGCAGATAATTGGACTTAAACTTTTTAAAATAAAATATTCAATGGGAGACCTCGTAAGCGCAACTCCTCCTAAACTGCGCGATGGATTTTCATGAAACTTTACAAGAAGAAAGTACATCATATGTAGATATGCATGAAGAATTTTTATAGCTCTTTGATATCATCCAGGGGGGGGGGGGTTATTGGACTGATGGTGTTTTTGTCAATACAGAGTCCAATATGTAGCAGGGGAAATCCTATTGTGAGCTCGCTCACAGTATTACTTGTTATGGCTTATTGAGGTGAATAATTGTTGCGTTATTAGGTATGTCAGTTACTTGCCCAATGTCGGTGATTTCCTCCGGGTACTTCGGTGTTCTTTACCATTAAAACTTGCCGCCGTACATGGCCCAGGTACGTCCATAAAGGGCGTTAAACACCAACACATACACACAAACTTACAAACACGAATAATTGTTGTATAACATAATCATTAATATGCATTAAATATTTAGTTACAGTGTGCATTGTATGTGTTATAAGTTTCCCTTCTCTCATTCTCGAAAATAAGAAAATATCTTATATTATAAAGTGTAATATCGTGAAATACAAATATTCAAGTTAAAAGGTAGAAGTATCACAAACTTTGACATAAAATCTATAGACATGCATCAATGAAAAGATTAACCATCATCTAGGTTCTGTTTATCTTAGGAAACGATGCTTTGAGCGCTTTAACAAGTTCAGGGACAAATGAGCTACTGATTCTGATGGAGACTTGGGAAGGTGTTTGGACACATGTGCGTTACTCAAACTTCCGAGTAAAATATGGTACAGATAAATACCGACTTCATGTTGAAGGCTACAGTGAAACGGCAGGTGCATGCAGGCTTTTTACTACCTTTTTTTTTTCATTATTAAACTTCAATTTAATCACGTAAAAAAGATATTCAGTATTTTTCATGTAGAGCAAACTTACAAAACAACAAAAAAGAGATTGTTAGATCTATAGATATCAAAGCAAAACAGTCTTTAATTTTCATTATTGTGGATAAATATTAAAAATAAATATCTATTTACCAGGTGACAGTCTATCATGGCTGTCAGGACAACAGTTTAGCACACGGGATCAGGATAATGACGTGTGGGAAGGCCCCTGTAACCCTAACTATCACTCTGGTGGATGGTGGTACAGGGCCTGTACTTATTCGGATTTGAACGGAATCTACTACAGCTCTGGTACCATTGCAACCAACTCCTGTCATTGGAACGGTATTGATGGCACTCGTCAGTCACTGCGTACTGTATTCATGATGGTCAGGAGGAACTGAAATGTCTGAATAGACCATAAATCTAGACCATAGAAAGATATTTTGTATACTTTGTCTATTATTAGACCCATGATAAATCATAAATAATTAATAAAAATTGCTTTAATTGTTCCACTTGTGCTAGATTTTTTGTGTCCTACTGTTTTAACAAGAGCTTTAAGAAATAGTTTGTGAATGAATATTAACGAAAAATACACAAATTATTACTCAAACTAAAAAACAAGAGAGTATGAATGGATATCAAAACAATTGTGTTTCAAGATAGTTATAGGGTTATGTTTGTTTTAATACTCCTATTTTCTTTGTCATAATGATGTTCGCCTATAGATTTTCGTATATAATTTTTATGTGTTAATATTTCAAAGACAACTTCAAAACACGACAAATCAAATGTGACCCTGGTGCTTTAAAAATGTGTCCAGCACGCTCGTAGAGCTAAAACACGACAAACGAAATGTGACTCCGGTGCTTTGAAAGAGACTGTAGTCCACTTGCCGTGCCAAAACAAGACAAATCAAATGTGTCTTTGATGCTTTAGAAGAGGGGGTAGTACATTTGTACATGGGTCGAGCTAAAACAAAAAAAAAAACCAAAGGTGACTCTTGTGTCATAAAATAGTAAGCAGTACACTGGTCAAGCTCAACATGACAAAATAAATGTAACTCTGGTGCTTTTAAAGAGTAAGTACTTCAGTTGTCGAGCTAAAACACGACAATACAAATGTGAGTCTGGTGCCTTAAAAAATGAGAAGTACTGTCGTCAAGCTAAAAGATGACAAATTAAATGTAGCTCTGGTGCTTTCAAATAGTGAGAAATACAGCCGTCGGGTTAAAACACGACAAACCAAATGTGACTCGGTAGCTTTAAATGGGTGAGCAGTACACATATTGAGCTAAAAAGGGAAAAACCAAAAAAAACTGAGGACCCCCCCTTGACAAAGATAAACGAAACATATAAGCGACGAGTACATATATCCGGTTTTGTAAAGATGGGCCCATATCATATGTAGCGGGGTCAAACTAGTTTCTGTGCCAAATCTTCTTTCTATTGATATCAATAGCAAAGCTAAAATATAACACGCAGTGGTCATACTCATTTTAAATGCAGGAATCCTACGTTTTTTATCAAGAATATCGTGTCGATCGTAAATTTTCATAAGAGTAATAAGAATCGACGATCAGCATACACTCTGTTTAGAAATTTATGTTTCAGACATGACGGGCTATCAAAATATCAAAATATATTCTACATGTTCTGAAAAAAAATCTTAATTTGTGATACGTTTACAACGTTTGTACCCTTTTCGGATACCGATTGGTGTGAGTGAGTTGGTGTTTTACGCCCGTGCAACGCTATATAGGTTATTTACAGGCGATGAACATGAAAAGGATGATACAATGAACATGAAATGATGATGATAAATGAAATATGGGATAGGGTGTGAAACACAGGGACGGTAAATTTTGAAGAACCACAGGAAAAAGGGAGAGGTGGGTAGGGGCGGAAAATTAAGCATATGTGGTGCACTACTTGGCGGTCCGCAAAAGGGTCTTTTACGTGCATGAAAGAAGCAGAGGTACCAATGGGGTATCCGAATGTCAAAAGTCCGAAAGGGCAGAGACTAAACCAGTAAACACAAACAAGAACGGGACAAAAACAGACAACACGTAAAATATGGAAACACAAAACAACTGAATATCAATCAACAACGCGAACTCCAGTCGAAACAAGAGTGAACTCAGGTGCTCCGGAAGAGTAAGCAGTTCCTGCTTGCTATAGCACACCCGTCGCGTTGCCAATAGTCCATTCAGCGTGTCAAATCCAGTAAAGGAAGACAAAACAACACACTATGACAAACCAACATCTGCACTCATCTGAGAGATCGAAATCCCATATTTGTCTATAAGTGCATGATGTCTTCCGTAAAATTTCTTAAGTGAAGACAGCAACCGAGGAGCAACATAACCCTGTGTGAGCAATTTTTGCGTCAGACGTGTCGCTCTGCTAAGGAAATCGATGTAAGTCCCGCACGCTCTGGAGTAACGAATCAATTGAGATACGTAAACTCCATAAGCTGGAGCTGACGGAATATTGCTACACAAGAAGGGGAAGTTGACGATTGGAAAGTTGAAGTCATCACGTTTGTCATAGAGCCTTGTTGAAAGTCTTCCTTGAGAGTCAATTTCGAGATGTAGATCTAAATATGAAGCAGACTTCCTAGAATCCGTTGTGTCCTTTATCTCAAGCTCCTGTGGATATATGAGATGGAGAAAGTCACCAAATCGAGAATTGTTTAGTGAAAGGACATCATCAATATAACGGAACGTGAGGTTGAAAGAGAAAGCTAGTCTACGGTCTTTTTTGTCCAGAAGAGATTGCAAGAAGTCTGCTTCATATGAATGAAGAAACAAATCAGCAAGCAAAGGTGCACAATTAGTGCCCATTGGATCCCCTATTGTTTGCTGAAAAACACGTCCACCAAACTGAACAAATATGTTGTCAATAAGAAAGTTGAGCATGTCGATTATTTGGTCTTCTGTAAATTTGTTCTTTTTCTTGGACTCATTGATGACAAAGTAAGTCTTGGTATTATCGACTACAAGAAATTTGTACCTGCGTTTTCCATTCTTTTTGAAAAAGCTGCGTTTAATCAGCTGTGCCAATCGCGATTTCAGTTGTTCATGTGGAATAGAAGTGTAAAGTGTGGAGAAATCGAATGTTTTGATGCTGTTACAAGATGAAACTGAATTAGAGTTAAGAATCTCCATCAGTTCTTTCGAATTCTTCAGGATCCACATTTGATTGACACCATTTCTAGAATAACAAGCGTGGCATTCTCCACACATGTTGGCCCACTATGGTCGGCGGTGGATATCGATTGGATATTGTGATTTAGTTAAAACCTTATTTAAGATCACGATAAAACATTGTATCCCCTCAAAGACAACGATGGTCCACTCAAAACTCTCGCCTGGTATGCACACACAAAACTCGGTGGGGTACACAAGACCAGAATAATCCTTTATTTTTTGTTTTTCAAATTTGCATTTAAGACAATACGGATGGTGGATGTCAAAAATCCTAATTCAGCTGTGTCTTGTTTAAAAAAAAAAACATAGGGTCAGCTTTCAAAGAACTCTATTCCAACCTAGTGTGTCATCTAGTTCAATGTTGCCAAATATAAGGCGTGGTTTGAGCTTGGAGTTTTAAACAAAGGAAGGAATGGCAAAGTTTACATAAAATATCACATTTTATTTGTTGTGATAAAACACCTTATCAAGATCTTCAAAAAAACTATAATCTTGTATAATCATGTGTAACCTGAGGCATTTTTTAAAAGACAAACAAAAAATCATATTTTATTAAAGGAGTTAATGAACATGAGACAATAACAGATATGTTAATTCCTAATACAATTAATTTTAATGAGCTGTATGGCAATTTCTTAAATGTATTCTTTATCAACAGCACTAGAACCTGACATAGAAAAAAATCCACAATTCAAAACAGTTTTGAAAATATATAAAACCAAATAAAATCAGAATAATAAATAATATCAATTTAATCTAAGGACAAACTACGATGAAGAGAGCTGGACCATAGGTTTTTAAAATATACGAAAAATAAGATCATAATAATAAAAAGGGAATTGACACATGAGATATAATTTCATGTACAAGTACACCACTTCTAAGAAATTTTTTTTGGGGAATTCACTAGATTGTTATAGAGTTAAGTTCCGGTTTCAATCCAATATAACGATTGTACACACGCTGACATGTCCTTACTTTTTTTTATTTTTGCGTTGAAAATCGTATTTTACTAGACCAAAATTAATTTCAAAGCAATATGAACACTATTTGCAAAAATGTAAGTTTTGAATATAAAAATGAATTTTTAGAGAACACAATATAACTATCTGTATGTATATAGAGTAATATTGTCCCTCACAAGATGCAATATTAATTTCATGAACTTGTGCATTATAACATTTCCTTGGGACATTATTTCTTCATATTACAATTGCATGGGATGCAGCTTCTGTTAGTTTGCAATCGCTTTACGAGTCCACGCCTAAGTGGGGTGAAGAGATGTTCGTAATATGTGTTTCCAAAATACCACATTGTCGATAATTCATCAAATCTGATGAGGAAAATAACGAAGAATCTCTATGACAACAGCCTTGGTGCTCATTTTAGCGATCGAAATTTTGTACGTTTTTACATAAGCTACACCAACAAGTTTCTTAATATACTTTTCGTCTGTATCAATCTTTTTGCATCTGATGAGTCTTGAAAAGAGAAAATTTGTGTCAGGGGTAGAAACATTTACTATCTTAAACTTTCATCTGATTTGATTTCTAAAGCCCCTGGTAATTAATGCTGTGTAGACAAAAATCTTTTAAAGCTAAGAAATTATCGGTAAAATTTCAGAATTTGTCAGAACCTAAGGTTTTTCTCACCCATGTCAGTTCGTTAATTTTTGTTTTAATGCCATTTGCTTTTCATTTGTAGTATAGCGATAGCTATTTCAATCTCTTTGCAGAGGGCCTTCGATGAATATAAGGTAGATAAAAGGAGCGTCAGAGGTGGCAAAATTTATTGTCTGGAACTTTGTTGTAATTTTGAATTCTTATTTTTTCTTAGTTTCAAATATTAAAGGTTCAAACGCATTTATGAATAATTCATATTCTTGTATACATAAACAGGGGATTAATAGATCATTTTTGTCTTCAAGCATAATAACAAAACGATAAAACATCGTAATACTCTTTAAGATGTTTGGGGAATCGTTTTCTTTCATTTTCGTTAATTACAGATCAAATTCTAGCATGTACTTTTACATTAAAAAAAATCATATGAACATATATAAATATATATAGCTAGAAGACAATCATTTTTCTTCTCATTTGAAAATTAGTGATGTGCATTTGCAGTAAGAGAGTATTTCGAAGAAAGAAATACTTTCCGACTATCTAGACTACATGGAGTATATAATGCTCTAGAAGTACTCTTTCTAGTGTTAAACATTTACATTTGTATGGGAATAAATGTTAGAATAAAAAGAGGCGTCAAAAATCCTGCTTTTGAAGACATCGACGAAAGCAGCCACGTTATTGGTGAGATCATCAGTGATGATGTGGTCAACTGTGTAATGCTTTGTTCAGATAGCAATGTTTGTAGATCGATCTCTTATAATAGAATTGATAGCCGGTGTCTTTTGTATTCCCAAGATTTCATCGGACAAAAACCGACTGGACCTAAAAACATTGGATGGATTCATTTCGATTTTATATCAGGTACTTTATGGTGATAGTATCTTAAGAGTTTATTGAATTTCCTTTACCGTTTTCGTCAGATATTTGAATTGTTTCTAAAAATGAAATGGTTAATTTAAACCTGGTTGTATCACGCCATTAACCTGGCATAAAGTAGTTACGAAGTTGTGAGACACAAGAGGGAAAATGAGGTTATAATATCAGCACAACCTAATACCCCTTCACATATACGATATTCTCTTACGGGTTGTTACGATTTTCAAAATCTATCGTTGTACGATCTTTTTCAGACTGTTTTCGTGTCAAGTTGCAGAGCAACACAATTACGGGACTGTATTCTATAACAATAGGTGATAACCAGGTACCAGTTTGGTGTGACCTAGAAACAGAAGGAGGGGGATGGACGGTATGTATACTTATGCAGATCTTTTTTGTTTCTACAAGGAACTTAATGATTAAGGTCTTAAACATTTAATAAATCAAAGTTGTAAAAATAAATTTAAGAATGTTGAAAACATAAGTGAAGTAAGTAAATTTTCATCAGAAAAATATAACAAAACAAGTAATAACGGGTTAAGGGAGTCAAGGTAAAATGACTTATTGGTGATTACTTAAAAAGATGCTAACATTTGTAAAATTTTCTTATTCTTTCCAAAAAATGATAGATAAATGAAGGAATACTCAATAGGCCTAAGACAAACAACATGTAGTTTACACACTTCTGATATACAAGATAATGAACCAAATTGTTTTTGTCTTAACATTTAAAAACACATGTATTATAGGTATTCCAGCGAAGGTCTGACGGGTCTGTAGACTTTCATAGAAACTGGAACGACTACGTGACAGGATTTGGTGATCCTACTAGAGAATACTGGATTGGTATGTTTAAATAGTGTACAGATATTCTTTTCTAACTACCGAATCAAGACCCCTCTGTGGGCAACCAAAATAGAAAATGCTATTACTAGTGGACTATAAGATAATTTACCTTAAATTTTACCTTTTGAATAGTTTATATCCTCTGGTTCCTTTCGTGTCATACAAGGAGTCATCAATAATAATGTCACCTTAGGTTACAAGACTTTCTGGGAACAAACAGGATTTTGCTTGGGAGCAGGCAAAAATAGAACTTTTTTTGTAGAGGATATGAAGAAGTATTAGTCATTGAAGACCACGATTTGCGCAAGTGAACATGCAACATACTTTAATTTATAATTTTGAAATGTCTGTGTACCAACTCTATGCAATGTGTACACAATTTCTAATTTTGAAGAAAATATTGAAAGTTGAATACCCATTGATATGATATAAACAAGGAAAAGTATTTTTATATGTATTTCAGGCCAAAATTCTGCTACCGCAAATTCATAGTATGAAATTTCTTGGTTTGGCCGCAAAGAAAGGGATGTATATCGGCAACCCATTTTAACAAATTATTAGGATTATAAGAAAGTAAAACTGAGATTTCTGTGTATTTTATAGTATTAACATGTTAATTTTATGCTAAATATATTTCATTTCTTATTAAACTTCCCCAAAACCAAAGCTCAAAACTAGTAAAACTATTGCAAGTTTGGGCGCAAAAGAAGGCAGGATTAAAATGACATTATGGGGGTAAAATGACCAATATCTTCTCATCAAAAAGGAATATAGAGTAAAACTTTACGATCTCACAATGGATTTAAGAATATAAGGCCCTTATCAAAATGTAGATACCAATTTAAGTTATTCTAGAGATTATCTAACCGCCAAAATTACAAAAGGGTATGAGAGTTCTTGTGAAGATGAGACTTCCAGTGTGAAATTTACATTCATTGGACTAGCTACATATTTATTTTGTCTTGAAAATTACATTTTTTTGCTAATTAAACCATACAAATGGAAAAAAATTACTAAAGAAATGTGGTGCTAGATTTTGACCTCCCTTCATTAAGGTTCCAAACTACCAAATCAAAACCCCTCTTTAAACAACCAGTAAAAATTTTTACAACCTAATGAAAAGTATCTATCCTCTGGTTTTTTATCAGACAAGGCATAATCATTGAAAATACCACTTGAGGCTACAACACTTGCCAGAAAGAAAAGCCATTTTGTTTTTGGAGCAGGCTTAAAATAGAAAATTGTTGGGAAAGGATATGTAAGAAGTATAGTTCATGGAAAACCCCCATGTAAGGAAGTAAACATACACTAAAATTTATTAAATGTGTTACGTGTGTGTTACATGGATGTAGTTTTAGTAAAGTGTATGCAAATTGTACACAAATTATATTTTTTCAACATTTAGATTTATGAGCACTTTTGTCACATACGTTCCAAATCTGATTTAGTAGTTAGTTACCAAAGCAGACCTACTACCACTGATATGATACAAATGAGGCAGATTTTGAGAAAGCAATGAAACTGCTGTGATGGTCATGTTTTGAGACATTGAATTCATTAGCCATAAAAAATGCCTGTTGCAATACTACAGCTCATAATCTGTATCAGTTGATATTTAAGCAAGAAAACTTGGCAATTTGGGGTTTAACGACCCCCTTACAACAACTTTTGTTACGCCTGATGCACGTTTCGTCTATTTTATTAAGACTCACCAGAGGCACTATACAGAAATACTAAAAATTCATAACACCATATGAATATGAAGAACAAAGAAGAACAAAATGCCTCATTTAACCCAATAGAGACTGAGAACAACCTATATCTGGGCTAAGGAGAAACTAGCTTAATCTTTACCGCAAATCGTGCCAGTGTTTAGCCATGTGTAGTGTACTTTAATTACATTTATGCAGGAATTAAACCCTATGATCATATCTTTGACATGGTTATTGTGTTGCCTAATAGAACAATTGTTTTTAGAATACTTTTTTCAAAATTAACATGACTTGTCTTAGGGAATAATGTTTTATCAGGTAAGTGAATAATTAGGTTTGAATGGTTCCAGCAATGAAAAATACAGAATTTACGTGCATTTAATTATGAGAAATGTGATAATTGAGTTTTTTTTTTATTTAGGTTTAATTTTTAACATGAATCTCAAACGTTTATTGACTTGTGAAATTGAAATATTCGAGTTTAAAGGTAGTTTTTGAACATTCTGGCAATGTTTGTCGACATATACTAATGGTTATCTATGATAGTCTTGTTTGTTTTAGGAAACGATGCTTTGAGCATTTTGACAAGTTCAGAGACAAATGAGCTATTGATTCTGCTGGAGAATTGGAATGGTGGTTGGAAGTATGCACGTTACTCACACTTTCGAGTAAATAATGGTACGGATAAATACCGACTAAATGTTGAAGGCTACAGTGGAACAGCAGGTGTGTAATAGAATCAGAGAATATAAAAAAAATCCTATTATGTGAGCAAATACGCCTTTACATTGGTTTAAAAATTGTAAAAAAGCACTAAACTAATTCGATCGAGCTGTTTGTTAACATATGTTTATATTAAATACAAATGACAACAAAGTTCAAGACAATAAATTTTGCTATGCCTGACACGCGTTTCGTATATTCAAGACTCATCAGAGGCGCTCTACCAAAAATATTGAAAATGCCAAACACTATATGAATATGAAGAGCATAGAACTATAAAACCAAAAATACCAAACTTGGGAACCAAATTATTACTAAGATAATCAACCTATGTCTGGGGTAGTAAGAACCTTAGGGTTTAGACAATTTTGAAATTTAGACGGATAATTTAAAGCTTTAATGTATTCTCCAACTCAAAACTGTTGGTGCCGGAGCGGGCTTACCTCGGGGAATTAAAACTCCACCAGCAGTGCTAACCTTCACGTATGTTCGAAATACAAATGACAACAAAGTTCAAGACAATAAATTTTGCTACGCCTGATTCGCGTTTCGTCTATTCAAGACTCATCAGAAACGCTCTACCAAAAATATTGAAAATGCCAAACACTATATGAATATGAAGAGCATAGAACAATAAAACCAAAAATACCAAACTTGGGACCCAAATTATTACTAAGATAATGAACCTATGTCTGGGGTAGGAAGAACCTTAGGGTTTAGACAATTTTGAAATTTAGACGGATAATTTAAAGCCTTGATGTATTCTCCAACTCAAAAGTGCATACGGTGTTTATATTTCACTATTTATTCGATATGCCAGAGCTTGCACACATTTCACAGATTTTTTGATCAGACAACGATTTCTTCGTGGCCGACTATTGGAGCAGGGCTATAGGAAAATACGTCTCATACGATCCCTAAAAAATTATTTCTTCGTTGTCAGCCACTAGTAGATAAGTTCAAAATTGAGTTAAAAGATATGGTGATTAATTGTTTTAATTAGTGCTTGACTTGTCTGCTGTACTGAGATGATCACCTCAATATCCCAATTGTGTCTCACAACTATGTTGTGTTCTATGGTCATTACCGGATCCTAAGATCGCAATGGAAGAGGGAGTTTTGGCGCCATAAAACCTGCTTTAACCCACCATTTCGTTTGCAATGCCTGTACCAAGTCAGGACCATTGCGATTCACCAGTTCTCCGGTATGACTGATTCGTTTTTGTCATTATCACTGGACTTTGAAATTGATCATTCAAGTTCGGTAATTTTGTTATTACCTTTATTTTCAATATATTTATTTCAGGTAACAGGTTCGGATACAATGCCGGAGAACAGTTTAGCACATGGGATCAAGACAATGATTCATGGCGTGGGCACTGCACAAAGACACTCCACTCTGGGGGATGGTGGTACAAGTATTGTACTGAAACGGATTTAAACGGAATCTATTACAATTCTACTACCAAAGTAACCAACTCATGCCATTGGGGTGTCTATCGTTGGTCGTTGCGTACTGTATTTATGATGGCCAGGAAAAAAATAGAGATTTCTTAAAATCATGACCCTACAACTATCTCGATCTTACGAGTATTTGGACTTTACCCGTATTTTGAAACTGCCTTGATATAAGTTATATTGAAAGTCAAAAGGAGAGTTACGCTCGAATAAAATAGGCCCACAAAATTAATTGTTTTGTGTATGAAACTATTTATCTGTGTTAAAAATTAAGCTTTTTGTTGAAATTAATGGAACTTTATGGAACCATTGTACCCCTATGTTACCATTGTAACCTTATGAAACCGTTGTATTCCTATGTAACCATTGTATCTCTATGTTCTCAATGTAGACATTTGTGACTATTATAACCGTATGCTACCAATGTTACCCAATGTAACCATTGTATCCCTATGTTACATTTGTAACCCTATGTTACCGTATGTAAACATGTATTCCTATGTTACCATTCTATCCCAAGGTAACCATTTGTAACCATGAATCCTGTTACCATTGTCACCTTATTTAACCATTGTATTTCTGTGTTACCATTGTTATCTTATGTAACAATTGCAACCCTTTGTAACCATTGATACCCTGTGTAACCATTGTATACCTATGTTACCACTGTAACACTATGAAACCATTGTATTTCTATGTTATCATTATAGCTATATGTACAATTGTACCACTATGTAGCAATTGATACCCTTTGCAACCATTGTATACCTATGTTATCATTATAACTATATGTACAATTGTACCACTATGTAATCATTGTATTCCTATGTTATCATTATAGCTATATGTAACAAGTGTACCTCTATGTAACCATTGTATTCCTATGTTATCATTATAGCTATATGTAACAAGTGTACCACTATGTAACCATTGATACCCTATGTACTGATGTAACCATGTAATCCTAAGTAATAATTGTCACCTTTGTAACCAATTTCACCCTAATTGAAACACTGTGCAACGATTTTAACCAAAATGTTACCACGTTTCTTTACATGACGATCGTTACCCTGGGTTACCCTATTTTAACCAAAATGTTACCATGTTACTTTACATGACGATCGTTACCCTGGGTTACCCTATGTTAAGCATTGAAACACTATATAACACTTTGTACCTAGTAGCCCTTTGTAACCCTCGTTACCATTTTAACTCTTTGAACCAAGATAACATTATATAGCCTTTTTATATCTTAAGATTGTGATCCAATGTTTATATATTCAGTCAAATAACATACAACATTCTTGAACCCTATAAGTCTTTCCTACCATTCTGTCTCTTTTATAACACCTAAAGGCAAAACAAAAAATAACGATGAAAATATGCTTTGCTTATATAAAAAAATCATGAATGATTTGCACCATGTTAAAGAATCATGAATGATTTGCACCATGTTAAAGAATTAACTTCAGTTAAAAGTATAAATTGGAAAAAGCATTTAACATGTAAAATGATAAATAATCAATAAAGACATTATTTTCATACAAAATATGTTTCAACTTAATGTGAACTTCGTCTGCTGTCTGAAGACTGAATTTATTCTTTGAAAGTCCAATAAAGATAAAGACACATAAACAATCGTAATAAAATAGTGGGTTCAGATAAAACTAGAAAATGTGTCTATGAGCAACAGGATGGCCCTCCCGTTCTTGAAATATCATTGACCCTCAATGTGTATTACCTGGGATATAGATCTTTACCAAAAAATTGATCAAAAGTGTTCATGTGTAAAATATAGGTCGCTATGACCTTATTTCTGGTTGGTGGTGCCATGTTACCAAGACTCATCGAGTAGTGAAATATTATTGACCCCCAACATCTAGTATCCAAGTTATGGACCTTAACCAAGAACTTAACCAAAGTCGTTCATGAATAAATATAGATTACAGTGACCTAATTTTTATTGGGTGGTGCCATGTTACCCAAGACACATCTAGTAGTGAAATATTGTTGACCTGCAACATCTAGCATCCAAGTTATTGACCATAACCAAGAACTTAACCAAAGTCATTCATGCGTAAAATATAGGTCACTGTGACCAAATTTCTAGTGGGTGGTGTAGCCCTACCCAAGACCCATCTGGTGGTAAAATATCATTGACCCCCAGCATCTAGTATATGAGTAATGGAACTTAACCAAGAACTTAACCAAAGTGTTACGGACATAAGGACAGACGGATGGACGGACAAGGTAAAAACTATATGTCGGATCCACATACATGGTCGGGCCATAAAAAAGAAACACGGACTGGGTGAGAGGCGCTGGCATTAATATCATCAGATATAAAAAAACACTGGCTGGGTTGCAGAATGGTGCAATGCGATGGAATAAATACCACAATTTTGATTACTAGTCTGATTGACTTCAGGTTGCTGGACCAATTCCTGGTTTCAAATCTACATGCAAAGGTCCATCTGAAATAAAATATTGTCAAATAAAGGGAAATCAAAATAGTATGTCTTTTTCATCGTAAATATTACAATCAAAATTAAGCCAGACCAGAATTTGAGCCTGGAACTCTTGTTACTTAAACATTACAATCATGAGATCAACCCAGACCAGGATTTGAACCTGGAACTCTTGTTACTTTAATATTACAATCATGATTAACCCAGACCAGGATTTGAACCTGGAACTCTTGTTACTTAAACAAGCGCTTTTCTTTTAAGCTATCTAGGTTTTGATAAACTGAGCAATGCTGGTATCATGTTATGGTTGTTGTATCATGTTATGTGTGTTGTATCATTTTATTGGCGTTGTATCATGTTATGTGTGTTGTATTATTTTATGGGAGTTGAATCATGTTATGGGTGTTGTATCATGTTATGTGTGTTGTATCATGTTATGTGTGTTGAATCATTTTATGGGAGTTGTATAATGTTATGGGTGTTGTATCCTGTTATGGGAGTTGTATCATTTTATGGGTGTTGTATCATGTTATGTGTCTTGTATCATTTTATGGGTGTTGTATCATGTTATGTGTGTTGTATCATTTAATATTACAATCATGATTAACCCAGACCAGGATTTGAACCTGGAACTCTTGTTACATAAACAAGCGCTTTTCTTTTAAGCTATCTAGGTTTTTGATAAACTGAGCAATGCTGGTATCATGTTATGGATGTTGTATCATTTTATGGGAGTTGTATCATGTTATGGGTGTTGTATCCTGTTATGGGAGTTGTATCATTTTATGGGTGTTGTATCATGTTATGTGTCTTGTATCATTTTATGGGTGTTGTATCATGTTATGGGTGTTGTATCATGTTATAGGAGTTGTATCATTTTATGGGTGTTGTATCATGTTATGTGTCTTGTATCATTTTATGGGTGTTGTATCATGTTATGGCTGTTGTATCATTTTATGGGTGTTGTATCATATTATGGATGTTGTATCATGTTATAGGTGGTGTATCATCTTATGGGTGTTGTATCATGTTATGTGTGTTATATCATGTTATAGGTGTTGTATCATGTTATGGATGTTGTATCATGTTATGGGTAATGTATCATTTTATGGGTGTTGTATCATGTTATGTGTCTTGTATCATTTTATGGGTGTTGTATCATGTTATAGGAGTTGTATCATTTTATGGGTGTTGTATCATGTTATGTGTCTTGTATCATTTTATGGGTGTTGTATCATGTTATGGGTGTTGTATCATTTTATGGGTGTTGTATCATATTATGGATGTTGTATCATGTTGTAGGTGGTGTATCATCTTATGGGTGTTGTATCATGTTGTGTGTGTTATATCATGTTATGGGTGTTGTATCATGTTATGGTTATGACAAAGAAACTTTACTCTGCCCTTCTTTTGTGACAACATTTATGTTGTGTCGGGTACACTTATTCAGTATCATATTATCAATTTTTATTAAAACTGTCTTATTGTATGGATGTTGTGTCACGTACACTTATATCATATCATATTTATTTTATAGTGTGAAAATGGTCATTGCTGTATAGATATTGTGTCAGGCTTACTTATTCTGCATCATACATGCTCACTATGCATGCATCACAATACCTCTCTCTTGTGTTAAGATTATCTTATTTTATTGATGGTGTGTCACGTGAATTTAGTGCTTCATCATTCATCAATAATTCGTCTTACTTCATAGACATTTTGTGATGCAAATATCATCATTTTTTAATGTTTCTCAATTGTTTTATGTATGTCGTGCCATGAACACTTATCAAATAGTTAATCGATGTTTTGGTTTTCATGGTTAGTACCTGCCCTTTGCAAACGTCCAGTTGTTTCAATATTTGTCTAGTAGGCAATTTTTAAACGATTGCAGGACAGTGTCGTAGATATTGAAGTGTGTTGTCATAAATTCCTGATGTAAGTGTGTATATGCTTCAATCCACTCTCCACACAGATCTACAAATAAAAAAAAATATACTAGGTTTATACATCATCCATAATTGAAATTAAGTAAATATACAATTCTGTTCTAGATTTTTTCATTTGATCATGACAATTAAGTTTTAAAAATTAAAGCAATTATATATTTATGAAGTACATTTTCTAAATTCAAAACTAATTTTAGTACCAGAATGAAATTATTAAATTTAAACAAGTATCGAAATAAACTAGTCTGTGTGTCTTTGTGTTTTTCAACGCACTTGGGATCTACGAGGCAATCAGTTTAAAGGATGAAAGAAACCAGATTTGACCAATTTTATAATTTACAAACGGAGAAACAACCGAAGTGTGATATACAAACCAGCTACTTTACAAACGGGGAATCAACCGAAGTGTGACCTACATCAGACCTACATGTATAATTTCATGAATTTTAAGCTGTGTATTCAATGTCTAATTTTGTGCAATTATTTTTAATGATTTGAAAGTGTGTCAAGAACTGCTCAAGGGGAGATATCAAAGAGCTTTATATTGACAAGATTATATATCAGTGGTTTTGGCAACGTCAACTCATACAACATGTAAAACAAACCTGGGATTTGGTCCAGCAACTTCTCAACGTCAACAGCTTTGAATGCTATTACACAGTCTTCAGTATCAAGTGCACATGTTAACCTCTATCTGAATATAAAAGGATAAATTCACCAGTGATATTGTAATTATTTGTTTATTCCCAGATCAGGATTTGAACCCGAATCTCTTGTTATTTAAAAAGGCGTTTTTTAAGCTATCAGGGTTATTCAACTTAACATTTAGTTGGTGTAAACTGTAAAATTGTCATATTGTATGAATGTTTGGTTCGACATGGAGTTTTGAAATGTCATCCTCTCTAGATTTGAACAACACTAAATCCATCCTTTAAGGATGTGCTATAGCAGGCAGGAACTTGTTTCTCTTCCAGAACACCTGGGTCCAATCTTTAGTTCAAATTGCTGAATGCGATTTTGTTGTTATGTGTGATTTTTTTGTATTGTTGTTGTTGTGTGGTTTGTTTGGTTGTGATGTGTCTTTTGTTTATTGATTCTGTCTTTGTCTTTTTAGATATAATGATATTTGTTTACATCTTTGGTGCACCTTTGCTTCTTGTGTCACATACACTTATTTGTCATAAAAAAGTACACATGATATATGCAAAATCTTTTTGATGTCAAAATTGTCATATTTTATGGATGTCAACTTGTCACCTGCACTTATTCCCCATCACCTATCATTTCAGAACTAGTTTTATACAGTGTTGTTTCTGACTGCTTTTCATTGAGGATATTTAAATCATCTGTTCAAATGTGTAGGTTGTGTCATGAACATCCATTTCTCATCTCTTTATAAACAAATTCTATATAGCACAGAACATTGAACATTTGCATTGACATGATTGAGGGGAATCTAATTTTTGAGACAAATTTCCTGTGTTACTCTGTTTCATTTCATGCCGATATAAATAGCATGCTACTGTACATGCACAATAAAAGAGTCATGCAATTAACAGTTTAAACATTTTCAACCAACCTTACCTTTATATAACTTCTTATTCCAACATGTCCAACCATTGTATTTTCGGTACCTTGAATTATCGAAAACCTAGGTTTTTACCGAAAACCATAAAGAATTTACCGAAAACCAGATAAATATGTCCGAAAACCTTTCTGAAATGTTATTAAAATGTTATTTCTGTATTTATAACTGATTTATTTATAAAATCTACCTGTTTTTGTTCCGTTTTTTTCAGAGACTTTATATATAATAAAGTCTCTGTTTTTTTTTAAGAAAACAAAATATTGGCTGATTAAGTTGCTCCTCTATGTTGTTGACGAAAGGTGTAAATAAATCAATTTGATAATATGGGCTAATTATATTTTGTACGATTCATAAGTAGTGCAGTAAAAAGAAATCTATTTTATATTAATCTAAAAAGACACTGATAAACAAAATAGGTTCCAATAGACTAATAACTCATTTTTTAATCATTATTGCACACTTGGACCATGTTTTTATTGTGGTTTTCGGTAAATCGTTCTGGTTTTCGATAATTCACCTGGTTTTCGGTAATTCGTGCTACCCTTGTATTTTTGTCCGATTAAAAAACGGGGTATATATAGTAAAGGGGAAGGAGACAATTCAACATGCTATACAAATTCATTCTGAATCATTAGATTTTTCCTATCCAAATGAAAGAAAGATTAACCAAAATTGTGACGCACTTTTGGAGATGCTCCAATGTTAAATATTTAAATCTATATACTAAAGAGGTTGTTTGACCTTTTCTGATGAGGTTATGTTTGGTTTTTATTGAAGATGCTGGCACGGCAGGGGCGGATCCAGAAATTTTCGAAAGGGGAGGTTCCACATATTAGAACCTAATTAGGTTCTGTGGGCCAAAGGGGGGTTCCAGACCAATTTTGCTGAAAATCTACACACAAAAAATAAAAAATTCGGAGGAAAGGGGGGGGGGGTTCCGACCCCCGAAACCAGTTACACAATATATTCACATGAAGTATCAAAATGGGATATACCTTTTTATAACTATTAAAGTTTTTGATTCTTATTATTTTCGTAAGGACTTTATAGAGTATAACATGCAAAGGAAATGTTAAGATGTATATGATAAAAGGATCGTTAATAAAAAAGTGCCCTTTTATCTGTCTTTCATGATTCTAAATGCAATGATTAAATCAGTTGTTTGTTATCAACTTGTTGTTAAATTCAGTCATCTATAAGTGATCTCTGTGTTTTGTAGGTGCAGCGGTATCTGTATTAGTCGATTGTGTCATTATTTAAGAGGACAAAATACAGAACTGTTTTTACATTTAATATAAAAAAGGTAAAAAGACTTACAGTTGTTGTAAATTAATTTAGAAACAGATTGCAGATTTACGACGGGGACCTTCAATATATCGGGATTCACCATGACCCCTGGAGATTGAAAAAGGACCAGGCCCCTATTTGATCAGTCAATGGGCTCCCCTTAGCGTAATGCATTAAAGTTTAACATGTAGTTAAAAGCAGTAAACGTCTGTAATTCAAATATGCAGGTTATGTAAGTGACTAAAACCTTTTATATTGCTATCATAAGTACAAAGACAGACACGTTTTGTTTTAACATTCTCTTTTAGAATGTGATTATCTGTCTTGTGTAGTTGTCTTTTATACTGTGAAATTATTATCCAGGAATTTTGCCATACCATACAAAATAATGCCAATAACGAAAAAGGATATTCTGTTGTGACGCCGTCTTAAAATATATATTTTTAGGGGGGAATCGGACCACAGCAAAAAATATCAAGCCCCCTTCAAGTCAAATGGTTGTTCTCTAGAATTTTAAAAGTCAATTATTGAAATGTACGGCAAGAGTTCTAGCTGCATTTAGTACTTAATATGCAGGATTGAATTGCCATTTTGGATAACATTGGAATAATGGCTAATGGAAAAATGAGGTGTTTTGGAATTCAATACTGATTTAAACTTTAAGTGTTGCAAAACTGCAGAAAGTTTTAACGTTCTAACAGGGTTCGGTTCAGAACAGGTCTGGAAGAACTTGAAAAATAAAACAAGCAAACCTAAAACAATCGAAAAAAATCAAAATATAACAGCAAGAAGGAAAACTAGTTCATGTATTAAGAGAAATGCTAAGAGTGGATATAGACAAAAACTAAAGAAATGACAAAAATGATAATAATGAAAATTTAAGGAATTTTATAATTTTAACCTGATTTTTTGGGGGCATATTTAACTGCCAGGTAGTTTCTGGGATTTTTGTTAAATTCTGAAACCTACAAAAACACTTTTTTTATTTTAGTGGATATAACAATAGCAGAATGAAACAATCTCTTCTCACCTTTGAGAGTTTTAGGATTTTTCTTATTCCTAACCTGATATTATTTCTGGAGTATATTTTACGAACCATATTTTACTGCCAGGTATTTTCTTAGATATTTTGAGGGGATATCACAATAGCGAAATGAAACGATCTCTTTTTACCGTTTTAATCAATTCGCCACATAGATGTGAATGCCCCAAATTATATTAAATAGGGATAGACATGTTAAAAAATCACATTTATGTCAATTAAAGTAGTCATTGTCTAATGGCTGATTGAAGAGATCTGGTTACCGAAAAAAAATATCGAGTGACGTCTGGTCCTGATTTTTGGACTGCATTTTAAACTCATATAAAATGGACTTTTGTAGGCTATATCAAGACTGTTTAGTTTCATTCGTTACATATATCTTTATGATGTAGAGTAACACAATGTTTTGAGCTCTTTAGTAGTATCTTAATTACCTTGATGGGACTATTTTGTACTTAATTAGAACTACTTTCCTCCTCTGTCAACACCGGATGCATTAACTACAGGTTTTGTACCAGCAGACGCTGTATTGTTAGTATCGTGACGTCATCATGTGTGCCGTAGGTATCCAGACATGCTACTCGTGTGATTTATTCAACCTCCGCACACGATTAATTTCAATGTTACCTATAATAATCTAAATAAATCATGAAACTATAACAAAGACGTAGCTTTCCAAGCTGTAAAAGCACTTACAAAGCTATTTTTTACCATGATAATAATCAATAATTTGTGATTTTGTTAAGCACTATATTCGAAGACCACGAGCATGGTTCCCTCAGGTATCAGAACCCACCAGCCCATCTTTCTCTTCCCCGTTCTGAAGATAAGCCACGACATCTATTTGTTCCCCTTGGTAAATTGTTTAAAAATTTAAAAATATAACCTTTAATAGCATGTTTAAATTGTTAACATTGACGAAACGCAAATAACTTTCATGTTTATATAGTGCACGGATAAATTGTGCCAATTAAAAGTATGCAAACTATGTTTTTTCTACGAACAAGTCTGTCAACTCACCCTTACTATCAGTTGAAACCAGAGTATCACCCATATATACCAAACGAAATATGGATTAGATAAGAGGTGAAATCATACTCTATCGGATGGAAGGGTTTTATCTAAATGGATACCTTGGGCCTCATCGGGAACCGGACTAGCTACCCGGTTCTATCATGGCTCGGCGGGTTTGCCATTAAAAAAACCCGATCCTGGTCTGTTGGTATCAGTCCAGGCGAGGGAAGACCAGATCGCATTCCTTCGTTAAAAAAATGTGCGATCCAGCTGCGGTTGTACTTCCCCTAGTGCAACTGCAATAAGGGGGTCGTAAAGGTATACGAATTGGTAGGCTCTAAAGTCCGATAGGTGGATGTAGCCTCTTTTACACTTTTGGACATTATTGCATTTTTTTTACTTTTTACAAGAGAGAACCTGAGACAAAAGGACAAGAAGAAATTAACGGGACGTAGAGATACTCTCTTGGAAGAAGCAAAAGATAATTTAAAGCTTTGATGTATTCTCCAACTCAAAAGTGTTGGTGCCGGAGCGGGCTAACCTCGGGGAATTTTCACTCCACCAGCATTGCTAACCTTCACGTGTGTTCGAAATACAAATGACAACAAAGTTCCAGACAATAAATTTTGCTACGCCTGACGCGCGTTTCGTCTATTCAAGACTCATCAGAGGCGCTCTACCAAAAATATTGAAAATGCCAAACACTGTATGAATATGAGGGGCATAGAACAGTGCAAGCAAATATTAATCAAGATTCAAGATTCCACATCTCAATATTTTCTATTTATTAGCGACGCAAACACTGACTTTTTTCTTTTTATTTGTGTATTTTATAGTAATACAGCTGTATAAGTTATCAGCAATAGTATGAGATAATGAACGCTTTATTATGTTTTATGGAGCATGTGCAACTATAACAACTTTTTATACCACTACTATATGATATAGCGAATGTCTTATTTCATCTGAAATACGCAAAGAGGTGGTTCCAATGGGACATCAGAAATTTTTGTTTTATTGCTCTTTGCTGTCAGTGTGAGTCTTTGTCAGGCTCCCTTCAGTTCGACAATTTCCTTCAGTGTGAGTCTTCGTCAGGTACCCTTCAGTTTGACAATTTCCTTCAGTGTGAGTCTTTGTCAGGTATCGTTCAGTTTGACAGTTTCCCTCAGTGTGAGTCTTTGTCAGGTATCGTTCAGTTTGTCAGTTTCCTTTAGTGAGGGTCTTTGTCAGGTATCCTTCAGTTTGTCAGTTTCCTTTAGTGTGAGTCTTTGTCAGGTATCCTTCAGTTTGTCAGTTTCCTTTAGTGTGAGTCTTTGTCAGGTATCCTTCAGTTTGACAATTTCCTTCAGTGTGAGTCTTTGTCAGGTATCGTTCAGTTTAATAATTTCCTTCAGTGTGAGTCTTTGTCAGGCATCCTTCAGTTTGACGATCTCCTTCAGTGTGAGTCTTTGTCAGGTATCGTTCAGTTTGATAATTTCCTTCAGAATGAGTCTTTGTCAGGTACCATTCAGTTTGACAATATCCTTCACTGTGAGTCTTTGTCAGGTATCGTTCAGTTTGACAGTTTACCTCAGTGTGAGTCTTTGTCAGGTATCGTTCAGTTTGACAGTTTCCCTCAGTGTGAGTCTTTGTCAGGTATCGTTCAGTTTGTCAGTTTCCTTTAGTGAGGGTCTTTGTCAGGTATCCTTCAGTTTGTCAGTTTCCTTTAGTGTGAGTCTTTGTCAGGTATCCTTCAGTTTGACAATTTCCTTCAGTGTGAGTCTTTGTCAGGTATCGTTCAATTTGATAATTTCCTTCAGTGTGAGTCTTTGTCAGGTATCGTTCAGTTCGATAATTTCCTTCAGTGTGAGTCTTTGTCAGGTATCGTTCATTTTGAGAATTTCCTTCAGTGAAAGTCTTTGTCAGGTTTCGTTCAGTCCAACAATTTCCTTAAGTGTGAATCTTTGTCAGGTATCGTTCAGTTTGATAATTGTCTTCAGTTTGGGTCTTTGTCAGGTATCGTTCAGTTTGATAATTTTCTTCAGTTTGGGTCTTTGTCAGGTATCGTTCAGTTTGATAATTTTCTTCAGTTTGGGTCTTTGTCAGGTCTTGTTCAGTTTGACAATTTCCTTCAGTGTGAGTCTATGTCAAGTATCATCCATTTTGACAATTTCCTTCATTGTGAGTCTTTGTCAGATACCCTTCAGTTTAACGATTTCCTTCACTGTGAGTCTTTGTCAGGTATCGTTCAGTTCGACAATTTCCTTCACTGTTAGTCTTTGTCAGGTATCGTTTAGTTTTACAATGTCCATCAGTATGAGTCTTTGACAGGTACCCTTCAGTGTGACAATTTCATTCAGTTTGAGACTTTGCCAGGTATCGTTCAGTTTGACAATGTCCCTCAGTGTGAGTCTCTGTCAGGTATCGTTCAGTTCGACAATTTCCTTCACTGTGAGTCTTTGTCAGGTATCGTTCAGTTTGACAATGTCCCTCAGTGTGAGTCTCTGTCAGGTATCGTTCAGTTCGACAATTTCCTTCACTGTGAGTCTTTGTCAGGTATCGTTCAGTTTTACAATGTCCATCAGTATGAGTCTTTGACAGGTACCCTTCAGTGTGACAATTTCATTCAGTTTGAGACTTTGCCAGGTATCGTTCAGTTTGACAATGTCCCTCAGTGTGAGTCTCTGTCAGGTATCGTTCAGTTCGACAATTTCCTTCACTGTGAGTCTTTGTCAGGTATCGTTCAGTTTTACAATGTCCATCAGTATGAGTCTTTGACAGGTACCCTTCAGTGTGACAATTTCATTCAGTTTGAGACTTTGCCAGGTATCGTTCAGTTTGACAATGTCCCTCAGTGTGAGTCTCTGTCAGGTATCGTCCAGTGTGACAATTTTCTTTAATATGAATCTGTCAGGTACCTTCAAGTGTTACATTTTTCTTTCGCGTGGCTCTTAGTCAGGTTCCGTTGCGTATTAAGCTTTAAAGCGCAAGCTTTCTCTATATTGAATGAAGTAGTGATGGAAGTTTGTTCGACATTCCTTCCGTTTTCCGTCCCAAACATTTTTTGTTTCCAATCTTTAATAATTCCTTTCGTCTATCCGTCCATTCCACTTTTAGCAACCAGTCGTTCTCTATTTTCTTCAGCTGTCCGTTCATAACACAGATTGCAATCGTTCCTTCCCCTAAAAGCATTGATTTATTTTTTTTATTTCCAACGAAGCTCTTTCTATTATGTGAATGTAGAGCTTTTATTTGAATCAATTTTCGGGGAGGATGTATAATTTAATGATTTCCGGCTCACAGTTTGAAATTACAGTTTAAAAAAATGATGAAGTGTTGACAATTACCTTTGATAGCGATCTATTTCTATTGTTATATCGTTATTACTTCGTAGAAACTTTAACATATGATATATAATTTTAAACTGTTTTTCAGTGAATGATAAGTCTTTGTATTACTTTACTTTTTTTCAGATTTGTCATGTCCACGGATAAACAATTTGTTAACGAAAGAAAAACTTTAGCAGATTGTCTCGATAACTTATTATCAGAGTCCGACGAAGGCCTTCTACAGATTAATAAACATGTGATATCTCAACTACGTGGGGAAACCGTTATATTGTCGCCCTTGGTGGTACCAAAGTATAAGCTAGTGTTGTTTTGGAATGCAAAAGTTGCCAGCACCTACTGGACATTTCTTCTTCGTCAGATACAGAACATGTCAACAAATGTTAAAGAATACATCGTACACCACCCAGACAAGAGTAATCTTGAATCATTCTATAATTACAGTGATAGGGACATAATACGGATGATGTATAACGATTCTTGGACAAAGGCCGTTTTTGTTAGGGAACCAAGAGAACGGTTTCTTTCGGCTTACATTCATAAAATTGAAAAAGCTCATTTTGACATAAAATTGTGTAAAACTCGGATTGTATCATTTGAAAATTTCGTTAATGTAACAAAAAGGTGCAGAGATCCTCATTGGGAGACACAAGTTAAAATTCCAACTTATTTTTACAAAACCATGTTAGTTGGTAAAATGGAGAACTTGATACAATTTACTGAGATGCTTCTTACAAAGATCGGAGCTTTTTCATCCAAGACACAGAAATGGTTAAAAGAATATGTCATACGTCATCCGACTCATGCTGAAGACAAAATACGTAAATACTACACACCCGAACTCGAAAGGGAAGTAATCAAAATGTATCAACAGGATTTCGATGTTTTTAATTTCAGCAAAGCTACATTGCTATGAGTATATTTCTGTACTATTTACGTCCTGTTATAAACATCAAAATTACTCTGTATAATAGCTGTCGGTTTTTTGTTAAAAATGTAATTATAATTACAAGAGGCCACCAGAAACCTGAATAGCCCAACTAGTCCTTAATCAATAAGGGCCTCTATATGAGTTGTGTGAAAATTTTGTAGAGGCTAATTAGCTTGATAAGCTGAAATTTTCAGTAAGCAATAGCTTGACCGATTTGCAATAGTTTGCATCCCTTATGACAAAAACATGCACAAATTCTTTTTATACCTTAAAATATCAATTTAAGGGTCATCTTTCAACTTTAACCGAATTGAAACGTTTGTTTAAATCAATGAGGTAACGGTTGAAGCAAGTAACTGCTTTACACTATTTGCAATAGTGTACAATCCAGTGAAAAATTTATTCAAAAAAAGTAAAAATAAGGCTTATAGTGCAAATAACAAAACAAAATGATAAGAAAAGAGATGTGGACCTTGGGAAAAAATAACAGAAGGAGGTGTGACCAGACGACGGACGGAAGCCACGTTAAAACAATAGCACATCTTCGGAATACTTTATCCATATATTTTATTAATACTGATGAAATGGAAATTCATTATATATATATATAGTTTAAACATCATTTAAGATCAAGATAAAACAGTTTATTGTGCTGAATTATTAAAAAAAAAACAAGACCAGGTTTTTCCTTTATTCTTTGTTTTTCAAATTTGAATTTTAGACAAAACGGACTGCGGATTTCAAAACACCCTCATTCAGCTGTCTTTTATGTTAACAAAGTCATAGGGTCAGCTTTCAAAGAACTCTGACCAGACCTTATGTGCAATCTGGTTGAATGTGGCCAAATATTTGGCGTGGTTTAAGATTTGAGTTTGAAATAAGGAAGGAAAGACAAGGTTTGCATAAATTATCGCAATTTATTAACTTAAAAAAATATATTATCTGGTAAAATCATTTGAAACTTTGGGCATTTTTAAAAGACAAACAAAATCATATTTTATAAAATGATATGGAGTAAATGAACATGAGACAATAAAAGATTTGTTAAATATAATTTATGTTAATGAACTGTATGGCCATTTCTGAAATTTATTCTTCATCAACAGCACTAGAACCTGACATAGAAAAAATCCACAATTCAAAACAGTTTTGAAAATAGATAAAACCAAATAAAATCAGAATAATAAATCCTAAAAACATAGGATGGATTCATTTTGATTTTATACCAGGTACTTTATGGTGAAAGTATCTTAAGAGTTTATTGAATTTCCTTTACCGTTTTCGTCAGATATTTGAATTGTTTCTAAAAATGAAATTGTTAATTTAAACCTGGTTGTATCACGCCATAAACCTGGCATAAAGTAGTTACAAATTGTGAGACACAATAGGGAAAATGAGGTTATAATATCAGCACAACCTAATACCCCTTCACATATACGATATTCTCCCTACGGGTTGTTACGATTTTCAAAATCTATCGTTTTACGATCTTTTTCAGACTGTTTTCGTGTCCAGTTGCAGGGCAACACAATAACGGGACTGTATTCTATAACAATAGGTGATAACCAGGTAACAGTTTGGTGTGACCTAGAAACAGAAGGAGGAGGATGGACGGTATGTATACTTAAGCAGATCTTGTTTTTTGTTTTTACAAGGAACTTAATGATTAAGGTCTAAAACATTTAATAACTTCAAAGTTGTAAAAATAAATTTAAGAATGTTGAAAACATAAGTGAAGTAAGTAAATTTTCATAAGAAAAAATATAACGGGTTATGAGAGTCAAGGTAAAAGGATTTACTGGTGATTACTTAAAAAGATGCTAAAATTTGTAAAATTTTCTTATTCTTTCCAAAAAATGATAGATAAATGAAGGAATACTCAATAGATTTAAGACAAACAACATGTAGTTTACACACTTCTGATATACAAGATAATGAACCAAATTGTTTTTGTCTTAACATTTAAAAACACATGTATTATAGGTATTCCAGCGAAGGTCTGACGGGTCTGTAGACTTTCATAGAAACTGGAATGACTACGTGGCAGGATTTGGTGATCCTACTAGAGAATACTGGATTGGTATGTTTAAATAGTGTACAGACATTCTTTCCTAACTACCAAATCAAGACCCCTCTATGGGCAACCAAAATAGAAAATGTTATTACTAGTATGCTATAAGATAATTTACCTTAACTTTTACCTTATGAATAGCTCATAATCTGTATCAGTTGATATTTCAGCAAGAAAACTTGGCAATTTGGGGTTTAACGATCCCCTTACAACAACTGCTGTTACGCCTGATGCACGTTTCGTCTATTTTATTAAGACTCACCAGAGGCACTATATAGAAATATTAGAAATTCACAACACCATATGAATATGAAGAACATAGAACAACAAAATGCCTCATTTTAACCCAGTAGCGACTGGAAACAAACTATATCTGGGCTAAGGAGAAACTAACTTAATCGTTACCGCAAATTATGCCAGTGTTCAGCCGTGTGTAGAGTACTTTAATTACTTCTATGCAGGAATTAAACCATATGATCATTTCATATCTTTGACATAGTTATTGTGTTGACTAATAGAACAATTGTTTTAGAATACTTTTTTTCAAAATTAACATGGCTTGTCTTAGGGAATAACGTTGTATAAGATAGAATAATTAAGTTTGAATGGTTCCAGCAATGAAAAATAAAAAAAAAATTCGTATTTACGTGTATTAAATTATGAGAAATGTGATAATTGAGTTTTTTATTATTTAGGCTTAATTTTAAACATGAATCTCCAGAGGTCCCCGAGGGTAATCACAAGCCCGGTAGTCAGACTTGTCTGACACGAATTACCATTAATTTCTAATATATTGTCGCTAAAATTTCTGATTGTTAAATTCAAAATTGATAAAAACACCAGGTTTCTTTCCTTGTAATGCACATGGTCGATATCCTCGGTGCTGGATTTGGCTTCCTTGTTCGAACGTTTTAGTTTTGAGTACTTTTCGTTTTCAACTGTTTTGGATTTTGACCTTCCAATGTTTTGGTTTAAATGCTACTGATGAGAGGTTACTCCTTGAAATATCGATATATAGCATATCAAAATTAACCGTTTATACCCGCGTTTTGGTATTTGTTATTTTGAAACCACTGGGCGATAACCGCTGCTGGTGGACCAGAGGTCCCCGAGGGTAATCACAAGCCCGGTAGTCAGACTTGTCTGACACGAATTACCATAAAATTTCTAATATATTGTCGCTAAAATTTCCGATTGTTAAATTCAAAATTGATAAAAACACCAGGTTTCTTTCCTTGTAATGCACATGGTCGATATCCTCGGTGCTGGATTTGGCTTCCTTGTTCGAACGTTTTGGTTTTGAGTACTTTTCGTTTTCAACTGTTTTGGATTTTGACCTTCCAATGTTTTGGTTTAAATGCTACTGATGAGAGGTTACTCCTTGAAATATCGATATATAGCATATCAAAATTAACCGTTTATACCCGCGTTTTGGTATTTGTTATTCTCAAACGTTTGATATCTTGTGAAATTCAAATATTCGAGTTTAAAGGTAGTTTTTGAACATTCTTGCAATGTTTGTCGACATAAACTAATGGTTATCTATGATAGTTTTGTTTGTTTTAGGGAACGATGCTTTGAACATTTTAACAAGTTCAGAGACAAATGAGCTATTGATTCTGCTGGAGAATTGGAATGGTGGTTGGAGGTATGCACGTTACTCACACTTTCGAGTAAATAATGGTACGGATAAATACCGACTAAATGTTGAAGGCTACAGTGGAACAGCAGGTGTGTAATAGAATCAGAGAATATAAAAAAAATCTTATTATGTGAGCAAATACGCCTTTACATTGGTTTCAAAATTGTAAAAACGCACTAAACTAATTCGATCGAGCTGTTTGTCAACATATGTTTATTTTAAATACAAATGACAACAAAGTTCAAAACAATAAATTTTGCTACGCCTGACACGCGTTTCGTCTATTCAAGACTCATCAGAGGCGCTCTACCAAAATATTGAAAATGCCAAACACTATATGAATATGAAGAGCATAGAACAATAAAACCAAAAATACCAAACTTGGGAACCAAATTATTATTAAGATAATCAACCTATGTCTGGGGTAGTAACAACCTTAGGGTTTAGACAATTTTGAAATTTAGACGGATAATTTAAAGCTTTGATGTATTCTCCAACTCAAAACTGTTGGTACCGGAGCGGGCTTACCTCGGGGAATTAAAACTCCACCAGCAGTGCTAACCTTCACGTGTGTTCGAAATACAAATGACAACAAAGTTCAAGACAATAAATTTTGCTACGCCTGATGCGCGTTTCGTCTATTCAAGACTCATCAGAAACGCTCTACCAAAAATATTGAAAATGCCAAACACTATATGAATATGAAGAGCATAGAACAATAAAACCAAAAATACCAAACTTGGGAACCAAATTATTACTACATTGTAAGATAATGAACCTATGTCTGGGGTAGGAAGAACCTTAGGGTTTAGACAATTTTGAAATTTAGACGGATAATTTAACGCTTTGATGTATTCTCCAACTCAAAAGTGCATACGGTGTTTATATTTCACTATTTATTCGATATGACAGAGCTTGCACACATTTCACAGATTTTTTGATCAGACACCGATTTCTTCGTGGCCGACTATTGGAGCAGGGCTATAGGAAAATACGTCTCATACGATCCCTAAAAAATTATTTCTTCGTTGTCAGCCACTAGTAGATAAGTTCAAAATTGAGTTAAAAGATATGGTGAATAATTGTTTTAATTAGTGCTTGACTTGTCTGCTGTACTGAGATGATCACCTCAATATCCCAATTGTGTCTCACAACTATGTTGTGTTCTATGGTCATTACCGGATCCTAAGATCGCAATGGAAGAGGGAGTTTTGGCGCCATAAAACCTGCTTTAACCCACCATTTCGTTTGCAATGCCTGTACCAAGTCAGGACCATTGCGATTCACCAATTCTCCGGTTTGACTGATTCATTTTTGTCATTATCACTGGACTTTGAAATTGATCATTCAAGTACGGTAATTTTGTTATTACCTTTATTTTCAATATATTTATTTCAGGTAACAGGTTCGGATACAATTCCGGAGAACAGTTTAGCACATGGGATCAAGACAATGATTCATGGCGTGGGCACTGCACAAAGACACTCCACTCTGGGGGATGGTGGTACAAGTATTGTACTTAAACGGATCTAAACGGAATCTATTACAATTCTTCTACCAAAGCAACCAACTCATGCCATTGGGGTGTCTATCGTTGGTCGTTGCGTACTGTATTTATGATGGCCAGGAAAAAAATAGAGATTTCTTAAAATCATGACCCTACAACTATCTCGATCTTACGAGTATTTGGACTTTATCCGTATTTTGAAACTGCCTTGATATAAGTTATATTGAAAGTCAAAAGGAGAGTTATAAAATAGGCCCAAAAAATTAATTGTTTTGTGTATGAAACTATTTATCTGTGTTAAATATTAAGCTTTTTGTTGAAATTAATGGAACTTTATGGAACCATTGTACCCCTATGTTACCATTGTAACCTTATGAAACCGTTGTATTTCTATGTTACTATTGTATCTCTATGTTCTCAATGTAGACATTTGTGACTATTATAACCGTATGAAACCATTGTATTCCTATGTTACCATTGTAACCCTTTGTTACCATTGTGCCCCTATGCTACCAATGTTACCCAATGTAACCATTGTATCCCTATGTTACCTTTGTAACCCTATGTTACCGTATGTAAACATGTATTCCTATGTTACCATTTTATCTTTAAGTAACCATTTGTAACCATGAATCCTGTTACCATTGTCACCTTATTTAACCATTGTATTTCTGTGTTACCATTGTTATCTTATGTAACGATTGCAACCCTTTGTAACCATTGATACCCTGTGTAACGATTGTATACCTATGTTACCACTGTAACCCTATGTAACCATTGTATTTCTATGTTATCATTATAGCTATATGTAACAATTGTACCTCTATGTAACCATTGTATTTCTATGTTATCATTATAGCTATATGTAACAATTGTACTTCTATGTAACCATTGATACCCTATGTAACCATTGTATTTCTGTGTTACCATTGTAACCTTTTGTAACAATTGTACCCCTTTGTAACCAATGTTACCCTATGTAACCGTTGTATTCCTATGTTGCCATTATTACCCTATGTAACAATTGTACCCTTATGTAACCATAGTTTCCCTATGTAACCATTGTAGTCCTATGTTACCATTGTAACCCTATGTAACAATCGTACCCCTATGATACCATTGTAACCCTATGTAACCATTGCATCAAATGTTATCATATGAACCCTTTGTAACCATTGCATTTCTATGTTATCATTATTACCCAATGTAACAATTGTTCCCCTATGTAACCATTGATACCCTATGTTACCATTGTAACCCTATGTAACCATTTTATTCCTATGTTATCATTATAGCTATATATAACAATTGTACTCTATGTAACCATTGATACCCTATGTAACCATTGTATACCTATGTAACCATTGTAACCCTATGTAACCATTGAATTCCTATTTTACCATAATAAGTCTATGTAACCATTGTATTCCTATGTTATCATTATAGCTATATATAACAATTGTACTCTATGTAACCATTGATACCCTATGTTAACATTGTATACCTATGTTACCATTGTAACCCTATGTAACCATTGTAACCCTATGTTACCATTGTATTCCTATTTTACCATTGTAACCCTATGTAACCGTTATACCATCATGTTACAATTGTTACCCTATGTATCCAGATGTAACCATGTAATCCTAAGTAACAATTGTCACCTTTTGTAACCATTGTCACCCTAATTGAAGCACTGTGCAACGATTTTAACCAAAATGTCAACATGTTACCTCACATGACGACCGTCACCCCAGGCCACCCCACGTTAAGAATTGAAACACTATATAACACTTTGTACCTAACCCTCGTTACCATTTTAACTCTTTGAACCAAGATAACACTATATAGCCTTTTCATATATTGAGTTTGTGATCCAATGTTTTCATATTCAGTCAAATAACATACAACATACTTTGACCATAGAAGTCTTCCCTACCATTCTGTCTCTTTTATAACACCTAAAGGCAAAACAAAAAATAACGATAAAAATATGCTTTGCTTATAAAAAAAAATCATGAATGATTTGCACCATGTTAAAGAATTAACTTCAGTTAAAAGTATAAATTGGAAAAAGCTTTTTAACATGTAAAATGATAAATAATCAATAAAGACATTATTTTCATACAAAATATGTTTCAACTAAATGTGAACTTCATCTGCTGTCTGAAGACTGAATTTATTGTTTGAAAGTACAATAAAGATAAAGACACATAAACAATCATAAAAAAATAGTGGGTTCAGAAAAAACAAAACAAAAACAAAACAAACATGGACTGGGTGAGAGGCGCTGCTATAAATATTATCAGATATAGAAACAAACACTGGCTGGGTTGCAGAATTGTGCAATGCGATGGTATAAATACCACAATTTCGATTACTAGTCAATTACCATGACTTCAGGTTGCTGGACCAATTCCTGGTTTCAAATGTACATGCAAAGGTCCATCTGAAATAAAATAAATGTCAAATAAAGAGAAATCAAAATAGTATGTCTTTTCCATCGTTTATATTACAATCATGATTAACCCAGACCAGGATTTGAACCTGGAACTCTTGTTACTTAAACAAGCGCTTTTCTTTTAAGCTATCTAGGTTTTGATAAACTGAGCAATGCTGGTATCATGTTATGTGTGTTGTATCATTTTATGTGCGTTGTATCATGTTATGTGTCTTGTATCATTTTATGGGTGTTGTATCATGTTATGGTTGTTATATCATGTTATTGGAGTTGTATCATTTTATGGGTGTTGTATCATGTTATGTGTCTTGTATCATTTTATGGGTGTTATATCATGTTATGGGTGTTGTATCATTTTATGGGTGTTGTATCGTTTTATGGGTGTTGTATCATATTATGGATATTGTATCATGTTATATGTGGTGTATCATCTTATGGGTGTTGTATCATGTTATGTGTGTTATATCATGTTATGGATGTTGTATCATGTTATGGGTGTTGTATCATGTTATGGATGTTGTATTATGATATGGGTGGTGTATCATGTTATGGGTGTTGCATCATGTTATGGATGTTGTATCATTTTATGGGTGTTGTATCATTTTATGGGTGTTGTATCATGTTATAGGTGGTGTATCATCTTATGGGTGTTGTATCATGTTATGTATATTGTATCATTTTATGTATGTTGTATCATGTTATGCATGTTGTATCATGTTATGGGTGTTGTATCATGTTATGGGTGTTGTATCATGTTATGAGTGTTGTATCATGTTATGGGTGTTGTATCATTTTATGGGTGTTGTATCATGTTTAGGGTGTTGTATCATTTAATGGATGTTGTATCATTTAATGGATGTTGTATCATTTTATGGGTGTTGTATCATTTTATGGGTGTTGTATCATGTTTAGGGTGTTGTATCATGTTTAATTTGTATCAATTTTATGGGTGTTGTATCATGTTTATGTTGTATCATTTTATGGGTGTTGTATCATTTAATGGATGTGTATCATTTACTGGGTGTTGTATCATTTTATGGGTGTTGTATCATGCTATGGGTGTTGTATCATTTTATGGGTGTTGTATCATGTTATGGATGTTGAATCATGTTATGAATGTTGTATCATGTTATGGGTCGTGAATCATGTTATGTATGTTGTATTATGGCATGGGTTTTCATCTGTAGGAAACAGTTACATGTATTAATGTAAATCAAGAGGTTTACAACTACATGTAAATGTTAGTAGCAAGAACCACTCTTAATTTTTTAGGTTTCCATCATGATTTTTAATTTCCAACATTCCAGCTATTAGTTCCTGTCTGAGTATCTATTGTATACTTCCATAAACATTTTACATACATATTTTTTTTTAATCTGAGCTAAATTTTGTGGGGGTTAAAAAGTGTTTAATAATCATTATAAACAAACCATTCTTGTAGGTACTTGTCTGGGTGAGCATACATGTTGGTTCTGATGTGTCAACTTCTCCACTGATACCTTCCACCATTGATTTTGGCAATGTTCCAATCACCTGTTAAATTGAAAGATTTTTTCAAAAGAAACACCTGTCAACATGTGGTCAATATATTTACATATTTTTTTGTTACTGTTGATTGTTTGATTTATAATGTTTTTCCATTGCCTTTAACAAACAAAGCATAGTCAGTTAAAAAAAAACAAACCTGATTGTAAATAAATTAAAATCCTTTAAAACAGCAAATGTGAGAGATTATGTTCACTAGTTATATAATACATGTATTCTAGTTAAGATGAGGAAACCACCTAGCACTTGGATGGCTAACAAATTGTGTTTGGCTTGTTTGGCGGTTCACAAAATATTAACAGACTGGCCTACAATAATGAAATATTTTTAATTAAAAAAAATTGCACATTTTTGGATTGTCAGGTCAACCCAATTCCATGAATGTTGCCACTGTTTTAAATGCTTAATTTGTTGGTATTAAATTCCAAATGTAGATGTTTGTAATCTTAACAACACACACAACAATCTCCCAACCACTAGCATCATCATCAGGAACCACTAGCATCATCATCAGGGGGTGGTCGACCACCAGTAAGTAAGTCTCATAATTTTAACCCTCTCAGCTTCCTTTTTTTGGTAATTGACTGCATATCTAGCCACTTTTTCTTTACCTCTGCAGGATTACGGCTTATGCCACTAGTATTTACTGCATTTACATTATCAAATAACAAGAGAAATCAAAAACATGGATATGCAAGTTATAGTATTTTTAAAGTTCACTAAACAAGATAATCATGGTTTTTTTGCTGAAGATTTTTGTGATTTGGACTTTTTTAGGTCCCCAGTTTGAGAGAGACAGGAAGCCAAATGTCAAATATTATAAAGGCTTCCACGAGGGCATAATTTAGCCATGAAATATCTTTTGTAATTTTTTTACAGTTATATTCATTTCAAAAAACATATTAGAAATATATTAATCAACCTGAAATATTTTTTTCAAATAAAATTAAGGTTAAACAATTAAATGATTGTATTATCTTTTTAAGCATTTATATTACACGTATGTATTATCAACAAGCTATAATGAATATTGCAATCATTTGTTCCGCTCAACATTTTGCTAATTAAGTGAACAACAAGTAAAATTTGCTACTGCATAATGGCCTGTGGTTGAGGTGGCGGGGAGTAGGGGGTGGAAGGGGCGAGTGGCGGGGAATGGGCAGGGAGCGGGGGAAGAGAACCCCCTGTCCACCCCCCTTTATAATCAAAGGGGAAACCTGAAACACACATTTTAAGGCTTGACAGAAGCTTTTTTTTCTCCATTTATGGCAAAATAGCCACCTCCTATATTAAAAAAAAAACAAATCCATTATGCTAAAGACATACATGACATACTATACCTCTGCGTTATTCTGTCCCACACTATATTTGTCATGTCGTTTGTGACTCCTGGCCCAAACTTTCCTTTCAGTTCTCTGATATTTTCAGAGACACCATGGCTAAGTGCCCTTAATTCTGGACTTTTCCAATTAGGTTTCCTCTTTAGATCTTTTCTCTCCATTCTTGCTCAAGCAGACGACACTCATTGGGGAACTCGGTAACTTTCGTATTGTATAAACACAATTTTTTGGAAGACAAACGCAGTCCATACTTGCACATCAAATGGCACAAAGCTCTATTTAACAGTAACAGTGTGCATAAATGATAAACAAATAAGATCTGCCAATTCCTGTTTCATCGAGACAATTTGTTTTTTCCCAGGACCGTGGTTTCATTGATAAAAAGATGAATGGAACCTACCTGCAATGGCTGCATGACCTGGCTGTGGGCCAATCACTGACCTTGACTACCTTGCCGGCTTTCTTCTTCTTCTTCTCTTCTTCTTTCTGGTTCTAGCGTTCCTTCAGTAATTGAAGATCATACGCCGGGCGTCTAAAAATTTTGAATTTTGAGTATATACATGATGACTGCCAAAATTTGTGCAATAAAATCAAAGTGATAATACAAAGAAACAATTTGAAGTGATTAAAACTATATACATTTGATAGCTTTGGAGTTATGGGTAAAAGATCGGAATAAGAGCAGGTTCAGTAACCAGGCTCTTAAATCCATCACAGCATTACAGCGGTCAAGTGTGTCGGTTTTGTGTGATGATGTTAGAATTGTCTTCTTACATGGATATTATATCATATTAAAACAGCAAATACCTTTTCCTGCCAAATTTTGAACATTAATTAACCTCATCACTTTCAAAGTCACCCTTGAACATCCTTAATGTATTTTGTTATCACGTACATCAATTCCAGATCAGAATCGTATTTCAATTGGTATCAAACATGTCAAAAAGACTTGCTTACATTTCAATTTCCAATCGAAATGAACATTTTTTTCCCAGATTAATTTTTAAAGACTTTCGATCTTGAACTTAACAATTTTCATTGAACAAACAAATCAACATTTTTTTTATAAATTTGATTAAAAAAAAACATTTCTGTTTTTAATGACTTAGTGCATATGCCTGTAGTTGTGAAATAGCGAGCAAGACAAAAACATATAATTGGCTCAATAACAAGTAATGGCTGATGAAACAATCCTATCATTTCAGAACTAGTTCTATATAGTGTTGTTTCTGACTGCTTTTCATGGAGGATATTTAAAGCATCTGTTCAAATGTGTAGGTTGTGTCATGAACATCCATTTCTCATTTCTTAATAAACAAATTCTATAAAGCACAGACCATTGAACATTTACATTGAGGGCAATCTAGTTTTTGAGACAAGTTTCCTGTGTTACTCTGTTTCATTTCATGCCCTTATAAATAGCATGCTACTGTACATGCACAATAAAAGAGTCATGCAATTAACAGTTTAAACAATTTCAACCAACCTTACCTTTATATAACTTTTTATTCCAACATGTCCAATACCATTGTATTTTTGTCCGATTTAAAAACGGGGTATATATAGTAAAGGGGAAGGAGACAATTCAACATGCTATACAAATTCATTCTGAATCATTAGATTTTTCCTATCCAAATGAAAGAAAGGTTAACCAAAATTGTGACGCACTTTTGAAGATGCCCCAATGTTAAATATTTAAATCTATATACTAAAGAGGTTGTTTGACCTTTTCTGATGAAGTTATGTTTGGTTTTTTATTGAAGATGCTGGCACAGCAGGGGAGGATCCAGAAATTTTCGAAAGGGGAGTTTCCACATATTAGAACCTAATTAGGTTCTGTTGGCCAAAGGGGGGTTCCAGACCAATTTTGCTGAAAAGACTTTATAGAGTATTAAATGCAATGGCAATTTTTAGATGTATATGCTAAAATGATCGTTAATAAAAAAGTGCACTTTTATCTGTCTAACAGTCTTTCATGATTCTAAATGCACTGATTAAATCAGTTGTTTGTTATCAACTCTGTTAAATTCAGTCATCTATAAATGATCTTTGTGTTTTGTTGGTGTGGGTGTATTTCCAAGGTGCAAACTGTATTGGTTGATTTCGTCAATATTAAAGAGGACAAAATAAAAAAACTGGTTTTACATTTAATATAAAAAAGGTAAAAAGACTTACAGTTGTTGTAAATTAATTAAGAAACAGATTGCCTTCAACGGGGACCTTCAATATATCGGGAATCACCATGACCACCGGAGAGTGAAAAAGGACCAGGCCTCTATTTGATCAGTCAATGGGCTCTTGTAGGCTATATCAAGACTGTTTAGTTTCATTGGTTACACATATCTTTATGATGTAGAATAACACAATGTTTTAAGCTCTTTAGTAGTGTCTTAATGACCTTGTCGGGACTATTTTGTACTTAATTAGAACTACTTTCCCCCTCTGTCAACACCGGATGCATTAACTCCATGTTTTGTACCAGCAGACGCTGGATTGTAAGTATCGTGACGTCATCATGTGTGCCGTAGGTATCCAGACTTGCTACTCGTGTGATTCATTCAACCTCCGCACACGATTAATTTCAATGTTACCTGTAATAATCTAAATAAATCATGAAACTATAAGAAAGACGTAGCTTTCCAAGCTGTAAAAGCACTTACAAAGCTATATTTTACCATGATAATAATCAATAATTTGTGATTTTATTAAGCACTATATTCGTAGACCACGAGCATGGTTCCCTTAGGTATCAGAACCCGCCAGCCCATCTTTCTCTTCCCCGTTCTGAAGATAAGGCACGACATCTATTTGTTCCCCTTGGTAAATTGTTTCAAAATTTAAAAATATAACCTTTAATAGCATGTTTGAATTGTTAACATTGATGAAACGCACAGAACTTTAATGTTTAACGGATTAACAAATAATAACAGGCAGTCAACAGATTCATTTACTTTTAAATAGACACAAAATTCTAAAGGAAATTTAATATTATATTAAGCCCTATTATGTTATGTTTAAATCATGGCGCTATTTTTAATCCTAATATTTTACATTTAAATCAAAGCCAGCACAGCTTTGTGTAAGCAATATATGGATTCCGAGATTTCTGTCCGTTAAACTATTATAAAAAAATCTCGAAACTATGTTGTCCACTTTTATCAAACCAATCGGAAATTCCGATCCTCTCCAGCTTGTGGAATATACGTATCGCAACTGATTCGTAATTCAAGGGCTTGTTGGGATTATTGGTAATTCCTTGGTAGAGCATCACGACTTACTGGCAAATTGTTAGGAAGGTAATGTTGCTCCCCGGTTGTCTTCTTCATATACTTAAGAAATTTTACAGAGGACAGCATGTACTTGTGAAAACGACATTTTGTGCACATGGTGAAGGTTGTTTGTTTATGCTTGTATTTTGCCTAAGGGTTTCTCCAGTTGAATTGAACTTTGATCGTTTGATTTTAATTGTGTGTTTAATGTTTGTGCTTTGTCTGGGAATAATGATAAGGTGAAGGTAGCCCCCCCTAAAAATACATAGTTTAACCTAGCAACATGTGCCTGTCATCAGGAATCTTTTTCCTAATTTTTGTTTGTACTTGTCTTTTGATGTTTTCTGTTCTTTGTTTAAGAAAAGGGTCTATCTGTGACTATTTCAGGACTTTATTGGAATTAAATGTATTTACAATTATAAAAAGCCCGTTATAAGCAGGTGTCGTAGTATAAAGGTGTCCTTTAAATATTAAATTGAACATATTGGTTGGCCTTACAAACGAAAATCACAGTTACATGTAGCATTTAATGCAAATGAAGTCATGCTTTAAAATCAGTGTAAGAGTAAAATATGTTGAAAATGAAGGAAACAGTATGGAGGCTGGTGGGCTATGAAGAATCTTAAATTAAAAAGGTAAAATGAAAAAAAATCCGGAAATAAAAAGACAGGACAGTGCTTACAAATTAAAAAAGTCGGGATGATATTATTGGCTGAGAAATATAATAATTTCAAATATGCAAGAAGAAAACGAAATCACTTTCACGGAAAACAAAAATCCAGGTTCCAAATTTTCTGAAACTTTTCAATGCAAAATGAAAAAAATAATCACATCCCTCCCTCATGAAAATCAAATGGTCAATCCTTTTACCTGATATGTTTGACAATTCTCATTATTTTATATATTTTCGTAAATACTTTTATTCTATAAGAAAAAAGAAGAACTATTGCGCAATCAAAAAAGGAAAAGGTCATGTCAAAATCTTCAAACTTCATAGACAATACGGACAGAGTGGGAAATATATAGCATAGCAAAATATACACAAACACAACTAAACTATGCGAAAGTTGAGTCGATAGTGTTTTTGTGTGTTCTGGTTGTTGAGATCAGTACTTCTCTGTTATTACAATAACTTCATGTGACCAACTAACAATTAAGTTTAGATCAAACCCAGTAAAGAACGACAATACAAACGCTTTACAATAAATCAATATCATAATCTGCTCCTGTTTGCACAAATCGTTTTATTATAACATATTATTTGTCGGTTTTTTTTTGTATTGCACTGCCTTGTATGATTATAGATTGAAGTAATTGTTTAAATTAGATAAAAATGACACTATTATCATTAAAACTTGTAGATTTTTGGTTTAGGAGGTAGCAGATTTTCCAACTTTGTTATAGTTCAATCAATGTCTAACCCTTTTTATGACTTGTGCTTTTGGTCATTCAAAATGAAAACCAAGTCTCTTTTTAAGATTCCTGGCTTATTGTTTGTGTCGATTGTTTTTGTAGTCTTACTAAGGACCATTATCGTGAATTCTGTGAAACGGTAAGTAAAAGTTGCTATGAGTGGACGTATTGGAAGACATTAATTTTAAGTAAATAGTTCACTGAGTATACTTATCAGTTGATTATTGTTAGTTATTAGTGTTTTGCTGATTGTTGTATTGAGATGATCATCTTATTATCTCTATTATGTCTTCACAACCGTGTTCCTTTGTGTGTTTTTACCGATAGTTAAGATCGCAATGGAAGAGGGAGGTTTGGCGCGCAATAAAACCTGGTTAAACCCACCAATTAATTTGAAATGCATGTACCAAGTCAGAACCATTGCGATCTATAACTATTCCGGTGTGTCTTTCATGATTTGTCTTTTCTCTAGGACTCGGTTATTTTGTTATTACCTTTATTGACATATATTCTAGTAGATCTGACTCCATGAATCCCCATTGGAGGGTCAAATTATAGGAAATTGAAGAATATATGGATTAATAGTTATGACAAGTTTATCATAGTAGATTATGCAGAATTATTGCCTTACAAAAAGAAAGAATAAAAATTGGTTCTCCAGGAATGATCAAACATTAATACCATATATAACTACTAAAAATCGCAAATGATATTTTCTCTGTTTTTTGACAGTTTGAAAATATCCTTCATTGTGAGTATTTGAGAATTTCCGTCAGTTTGAGAGTTTGTCTGGTACCATTCAGTTTGACTCCCCTTCAGTGTGAGTCTGTATCAGGTACCCTTCAGTTCGACATTTTCCTACTGTGTTAGTTTGTTAGATATCTTTCAGTTTGACAATTTTCTTTTAGCTTAATTATATGTCGGATATCATTCAGTGTGACATTTGCCTTCAATAGAGTTCTGTCAAGTATCCTCAAGTGTTACACTTTTCTTTAGCGTGGCTCTTAGGTTCCGTTGAGTATGAAGCTTTTAAGCGCAAGTTTTCTCTATAATGAATGGAGTAGTTCTGTTTCTTTGCTATAACGTGCGACCGCTTTGATAGCGGCGATATATAGTATGTTTAAGTTTTGTTCGACATTCCTTTCGTTTTCCGTCCCAAACATGTTTTTGTGTCCAATCCTTAATAATTCTTTCCGTCTATCAGTCCAATCCATTTTTTGTAACCGGTTGTTCACCATTTTCTTCAGCTGTCCGTTCATAACACCGATTGCAATCGTTCCTTCCCCTAAACGCATTGATTTATTATTATCTTTTATTTCCAAAGAGTTTCTTTCTATACTACTAATGTAGAGCATTTCTTTTAGAATTGTTCTAAATGAACTTTCGGCGAGGGTGTATATTTCCATTTTTTTCGCCTCACAGTTTGAAATACCAGAAATTCCAGTTTTAGAAGATCACAAAGTGTTGACACATTACTTTTTATAACGACCCTTTTCTATTGTTAGATCGTTATTACTTTGTTAAAACTTGAAAGTACGATATATAAGTTTTAACAATTTACAGTGCATGATTACCCTTATAAAAATTGTCTTTGTATCATTTTACAATTTTTTTCAGATTTGTTTTCTCCACAGATAAACAATTTGTTAACGAAAGAAAAACTTCCGTAGATTGTCTCGATAGTTTATCAGAGTCCGACGAAGGCCTTCTACAGATTAATAAACAAGTGATATCTCAACTACGTGGGGAAACCGTTATATTGTCCCCCTTGGTGGTACCAAAGTATAAACTAGTGTTGTTTTGGAATGCAAAAGTTGCCAGCACGTACTGGAAATTCCTTCTTCGCCAAATACAGAACATGTCAACAAATGTTAAAGAATACATTGTACACCACCCAGACAAGAGCAATCTTAAATCATTCTATAATTACAGTGATACGGACATAATACGGATGATGTATAACGATTCTTGGACAAAGGCCGTTTTTGTTAGGGAACCAAGAGAACGGTTTCTTTCGGCTTACATTCATAAAATTGAAAAAGCTCACTTTGACAAAAAATTGTGTAAAACTCGGATTGTATCATTTGGAAATTTCGTAAATGTAACAAAATGGTGCAGAGATCCCCATTGGGAGACACAAGTTAAAATTCCAACTTATTTTTACAAAACCATGTTAGTTGGTAAAATGGAGAACTTGATACAATTTACTGAGATGCTTCTTACAAAGATTGGAGCTTTTTCAACAAAGACACAGAAATGGTTAAAAGAATATACCATACGTCATCCGACACATGCTGAAGACAAAATACGTCAATACTACACACCGGAACTCGAAAGGGAAGTGATCAACATGTACCAAGAGGATTTCGATGTTTTTAATTTTAGCAAGGCTACATTGCTATGAAATCAGAATAATAAATAATATCAATTTAATCTAAGGACAAACTAAGATGAAGTGAATTCAACCATAGGCTTTTAAAATTTACGGAAATAAGATGATAATATTAAAAAAGAAATGACACATGAAATATAATCTCATGTACAAGTACATAATTTCTAAGAAAAATAATTTTTGGAATTCACTCGATTAGCTTATAGAGTTAAGTTCCGGATTCAATACAATATAACGATTGTACACACGCTGATATGTCCTTACTTTTTTTTTATTTTCACGTTGGAAATCGTATTTTACTAGACCAATATTAACTTCCAAGCAATATGAACACTATTTGCAAAAATATTTAAGTTTTGCATATAAAAAGGAATATTTAGAGAACAAAATATAACTATCTGTATGAATATAGAGTAATATTGTCCCTCACAAGATGCATTATAACATTTCCTTGGGACATTATTTCTTCATATTAATGCAATAACCCCATATTAAAATTACATGGAATGCAGCTTCTGTTAGTTTGCAATCGCTTTACGAGTCCACACCTAAGTGGGCAGAAGAGATGTTCGTAATATGTGTTTCCAAAAAAACACATTGCCGATAATTCATCAAATCTGATGAGGAAAATAACGAAGAATCTCTATGACAACAGCCTTTGTGCTCATTTAAGCGATGGAAATTTTGTACATTTCTACATAAGCCACACCAACAAGCTCTTAATATACTTTTCGTCTGTATCAATCATTCGGACAGAGTGCATCTGATGAGTCTTGAAAAGAGAAAATGTGTGTTAGGGGTAGAAACATTTATTATCTTAAACTTTCATCTGATTTGATTTCTAAAGCCCCTGGTAATTAATGCTGTGTAGACAAACATCTTTTAAAAGCTATGAAATTATCGGTAAAATTTCAGAATTTGTCAGAACCTAAGGTTTTTTCTCACCCATGTCAGTTCGTTAATTTTTGTTTTATTGCCCTTTGCTTTTCATTTGTAGTATAGCGATAGCTATTTCAATCTCTTTGCAGAGGGCCCTCGATGAATATAAGGTAGATTCAATTCAATTCAATATTCAATTTATTTATTGCTCGAACTCAATTACAATAATTGGTTTAGGCACAATGGATAATAGAAGTATATATATAATAAAGTATAATAAACACAATGATGATGAAATTTAGACAATTTACAATGTAAATATATATTGGTTTTATATTAATTTGTGGTTTCTTATTTCTAAACAGTTTGATATAAAGTTGGAAGACATCTTCAGTACAAATGAAAACTTGTTATTGAGTAGAAGTTTTTCATTGTTGCTCATAAATTTGTATTGTTTGTATATGGAACTTATTTTGTTACTAAAATCATCTCTCTGTGTCTTATAAAAATTGCAATAAAAAAGAAAATGAAATTCATCTTCAACAGAGATATTACATATTGGACATATTCTTTGTTCTAAAGGTATTTGAAGATGTCTCCCTTTTTCAATCATTAACTGATGAGAGCTTGTCCTAAGTCTGCAAATCATGGCCCTATCCAATACATTGGTCAGTTTATCAACATAAGCTGGTCTCTCCCCACTTTCGTAGACTCCCAAAAAGAAATTTAGTTTGGCATTATTCTTTAAATTTGAATTTTGTGTTTGTTGGCACGTATCTTTAATTCTTTGCTTGACTTGATTTAAATTTGATTTGAGCATAAAATTATTACTGTTCAAATAACTAAAACCCAGTGAGTTTAAAATATTATGGACTTTCTTGATCCATGGGTTTGTATTTTTTGTGAGGTTATAAATGTCGTATGCTAGACTGTTTATATTATTAATTAAATGATTAATTAATAATAAAAGATGATAAATAATAAAAGGTAGATAAAAGGAGCATCAGGCGTGGCAAAATTTATTGTCTGGAACTTTGTTGTAATTTTGAATTCTTTTTTTTTCTTTGTTTCAAATATCAAAAGTTCAAACGCATTTATCATGTTTATGAATAATTCATATTCTTGTATACATATACAGGGGATTAATAGATCATTTTTGTCTTCAAGCATAATAAGAAAACGATAAAACATCGTAATACTCTTTAAGATGTTTGGGGAATCGTTTTCTTTCATATTCGTTAATTACAGATCAAATTCTAGCATGTACTTTTACATTAAAAAAATCATATGAACATATATAAAATATATATAGCTAGAAGACAATCATTTTTCTTCTTATTTGAAAAATAGTAATGTGCATTTGCAGTAAAAGAGTATTTCGAAGAAAGAAATACTTTCCGACTATCTAGACTACATGGAGTATTATGCTCTAGAAGTACTCTTTGTAGTGTTAAACATTTACATTTGTATGGGAATAAATGTTAGAATAAAAAGAGGCGTAAAAAATCCTGCTTTTGAAGACATCGATGAAAACACCCACGTTATTGGTGAGGTCATCAGTGATGATGTGGTCAACTGTGTAATGCTTTGTTCAGATAGCAATGTTTGTAGATCGATCTCTTATAATAGAATTGATAGCCGATGTCGTCTGTTTTCCCAAGATTTCACCGGACAAGAACCGACTGGACCTAAAAACATTGGATGGATTCATTTCGATTTTATATCAGGTACTTTATGGTGATAGTATCTTAAGAGTTTATTGAATTTCCTTAACCGTTTTCGTCAGATATTTGAATTGTTTCTAAAAATGAAATGGTTAATTTATACCTGGTTGTATCACGCCATAAACCTGGCATAAAGTAGTAACGAAGTTGTGAGACACAATATGGAAAATGAGGTTATAATATCAGCACAACCTAATACCCCTTCACATATACGATATTCTCTTACGGGTTGTTACGATTTTCAAAATCTATCGTGTTACGATCTTTTTCAGACTGTTTTCGTGTCCAGTTGCAGGGCAACACAATAACGGGACTGTATTCTATAACAATAGGTGATAATCAGGTAACAGTTTGGTGTGACCTAGAAACAAAAGGAGGAGGATGGACGGTATGTATACTTAAGCAGATCTTGTTTTTGTTTTTACAAGGAACTTAATGGTTAATGTCTTAAAACATTTAATAAATCAAAGTTGTAAAAATAAATTTAAGAATGTTGAAAACATAAGTGAAGTAAGTAAATTTTCATTAGAAAAAATATAACAAAACAAGTACTTACGGGTTAAGGGAGTAAAAGTAAAAGGACTTACTGGTGATTACTTAAAAAGATGCTAACATTTGTAAAATGTTCTTATTCTTTCCAAAAAAATGAAAGATAAATGAAGGAATACTCAATAGGTTTAAGACAAACAACATGTAATGTAGTTTACACACTTCTGATATACAAGATAATGAACCAATTTGTTTTTGTCTTAACATTTAAAAACACATGTATTATAGGTATTCCAGCGAAGGTCTGACGGGTCTGTAGACTTTCATAGAAACTGGAATGACTACGTGACAGGATTTGGTGATCCTACTAGAGAATACTGGATTGGTATGTTTAAAAAGTGTACAGACATTCTTTCCTAACTACCAAATCAAGACCCCTCTATTGGCAACCAAAATAGAAAATGGTATTACTAGTAGGCTATATGATAATTAACCTTAACTTTTACCTTATGAATAGTTTATATCCTCTGGTTCCCTTCGTGTCATACAATGAGTCATCAATAAAAATATCACTTAAACTTTCGGGAAACCAACCCCCTAGCTTGGGAGCAGGCAAAAATAGAACGTTATTTTGTGAGGATATGTAAGAAATTTTAGTCATTGAAAACCACGATTTGAGCAAGCAAACATGCAACAAACTTAATAATTTTGATATGTCTGTGTACCAACTGTATGCAATTTGTACATAATTTCTTATTTTGAAGAAAATATTGAAAGTTGAATACCTATTGATATGATATCAAAAAGGAAAAGTATTTTTATATGTATTTCAGGCCAAAATTCTGCTACCTCAAATTCATAGTATGAAATTTCTTGGTTTGGCAGCAACCCATTTTAACAAATTATTAGATTTTAAGAAGGCAAAACTGAGGTTTTTGTGTATTTAATAGTAAAACAAAATTATCATTTTATGCAAAATTTAATTCATTTCTTATCACACTTCCACAAACCAAAGCTCAAAACTAGTAAAACTATTGCGAGTTTGGGCGCAAAGGCAGGATTAAAATGACATTTTGTGGGTAAAATGACCAATATTTTCTTTTCAAAAAAGAAAATAGGGTAAAACCTTACAGAGATAAGAATAGATTAAAGAATATAAGGCATTTATCAAAATGTAGATAAGTAAAAATTATTACCAGACAATTTACCTACTTCAAACCTAATTAAAAAGTATCTTTCCTCTGGTGTCTCATTAAGACAAGGCATAGTTCTTTAAAAAAACATTTAAAAGTAAACATGTAATGAAATTTATCAAATTTGATCCGTCTGTGTTACACGAATATAGTTTTATTAAAGTGCATGAGATAGGTTTATCGAGGGGATTAGAGTTCCCATATTAAAGAGGGAAATAAGAAGAAATAGCTTCGAACATAAAACACAACCTTTTTGCAGTTTGTACACAAATCCTATCATCATAGGAACTATACAGAAATATTAAAAAAATCCTAAATTCAAAAAATGAAACATAACCTATGGGAAATAAAACCAACAGCAGCGCTTACCAGCATGGGTGCTATAAAGAAGGGGTAAACGTTACCATCAACTATGCAGTCAAACGTTTGTTGACTTGTGAATTCGAATATTCGAGTTTAAAGGTAGTTTTTGAACATTCTGGCAATGTTTGTCGACATATACTAATGGTTATCTATGATAGTTTTGTTTGTTTTAGGAAACGATGCTTTGAGCATTTTGACAAGTTCAGAGACAAATGAGCTATTGATTCTGCTGGAGAATTGGAATGGTGGTTGGAAGTATGCACGTTACTCACACTTTCGAGTAAATAATGGTACGGATAAATACCGACTAAATGTTGAAGGCTACAGTGGAACAGCAGGTGTGTAATAGAATCAGAGAATATAAAAAAATCCTATTATGTGAGCAAATACGCCTTTACATTGGTTTCAAAATTGTAAACTTCAGTTAAAAGTATAAATTGGAAAAAGCTTTTTAACATGTAAAATGATAAATAATCAATAAAGACATTCATTTCATACAAAATATGTTTCAACTAAATGTGAACTTCATCTTCTGTCTGAAGACTGAATTTATTGTTTGAAAGTACAATAAAGATAAAGACACATAAACAATCATAATAAAATAGTGGGTTCAGAAAAAACAAAACAAAAACAAAACAAACATGGACTTGGTGAGAGGCGCTGCTATAAATGTTATCAGATATAGAAACAAACACTGGCTGGGTTGCAGAATGGTGCAATGCGATGGTATAAATACCACAATTTTGATTACTAGTCAATTACCATGACTTCAGGTTGCTGGACCAATTCCTGGTTTCAAATGTTAATGCAAAGGTCCATCTGAAATAAAAAAAATGTCAAATAAAGGGAAATCAAAACAGTATGTCTTTTCCATCGTTAATATTACAATCATGATTAACCCAGACCAGGATTTGAACCTGGAACTCTTGTTACTTAAACAAGCGCTTTTCTTTTAAGCTATCTAGGTTTTGATAAACTGAGCAATGATGGTATCATGTTATGTGTGTTGTATTATTTTATGTGCGTTGTATCATGTTATGTGTGTTGTATCATTTTATGGGAGTTGTATCATGTTATGGTTGTTGTATCATGTTATGTGTGTTGTATCATGTTATGTGTCTTGTATCATTTTATGGGTGATGTATCATGTTATGTGTGTTGTATCATTTAATATTACAATCATGATTAACCCAGACCAGGATTTGAACCTGGAACTCTTGTTACTTAAAAAAGTGCTTTTCTTTTAAGCTACCTAGGTTTTTGATAAACTGAGCAATGCTGGTATCATGTTATGTGTGTTGTATCATTTTATGGGTGTTGTATCATTTTATTGGTGTTGTATCATGTTATGTGTCGTGTATCATTTTATTGGTTTTGTATCATGTTATGGGTGTTGTATCATTTTATGGGTGTTGTATCATTTTATGGGTGTTGTATCATGTTATGTGTGTTGTATCATTTAATATTACAATCATGATTAACCCAGACCAGGATTTGAACCTGGAACTCTTGTTACTTAAAAAAGTGCTTTTCTTTTAAGCTACCTAGGTTTTTGATAAACTGAGCAATGCTGGTATCATGTTATGTGTGTTGTATTATTTTATGTGCGTTGTATCATGTTATGTGTGTTGTATCATTTTATGGGTGTTGTGTCATGTTATGTGTCTTGTATCATTTTATGGGTGTTGTATCATTTTATGGGTGTTGTATCATGTTATGGGAGTTGTATCATTTTACCGGTGTTGTATCATTTTATGGGTGTTGTATCATGTTATGTGTGTTGTATCATTTAATATTACAATCATGATTAACCCAGACCAGGATTTGAACCTGGAACTCTTGTTACATAAACAAGCGCTTTTCTTTTAAGCTATCTAGGTTTTGATAAACTATGCAATGATGGTATCATGTTATGTGTGTTGTATCATTTTATGTGCGTTGTATCATGTTATGTGTGTTGTATCAATTTATGGGAGTTGTATCATGTTATGGGTGTTGTATCATGTTATGTGTGTTGTATCATGTTATGTGTGTTGTATCATTTTATGGGAGTTGTATCATGTTATGGGTGTTGTATCCTGTTATGGGAGTTGTATCATTTTATGGCTGTTGTATCATGTTATGTGTCTTGTATCATTTCATGGGTGTTGTATCATGTTATGGGTGTTATATCATGTTATGGGAGTTGTATCATTTTATGGGTGTTGTATCATGTTATGTGTCTTGTATCATATTATGGATGTTGTATCATGTTATAGGTGGTGTATCATCTTATGGGTGTTGTATCATGTTATGTGTGTTATATCATGTTATGGGTGTTGTATCATGTTATGTGTGTTGTATCATTTAATATTACAATCATGATTAACCCAGACCAGGATTTGAACCTGGAACTCTTGTTACTTAAACAAGCGCTTTTCTTTTAAGCTATCTAGGTTTTTGATAAACTGAGCAATGCTGGGATCATGTTATGGATGTTGTATCATTTATGGGAGTTGTATCATGTTATGGGTGTTGTATCATGTTATGGATGTTGTATCATTTATGGGAGTTGTATCATGTTATGGGTGTTGTATCATGTTATGGGAGTCGTATCATTTTATGGATGTTGTATCATGTTATGTGTCTTGTATCATTTTATGGGTGTTGTATCATGTTATGTGTCTTGTATCATTTTATGGGTGTTGTATCATGTTATGTGTCTTGTATCATTTTATGGGTGTTGTATCATGTTATGGGAGTTGTATCATTTTATGGGTGTTGTATCATGTTTAGTGTCTTGTATCATTTTATGGGTATTGTATCATGTTATGGGTGTTGTATCATTTTATGGGTGTTGTATCATGTTATGTGTCTTGTATCATTTTATGGGTGTTGTATCATGTTATGGGAGTTGTATCAATTTATGGGTGTTGTATCATGTTATGTGTCTTGTATCATTTTATGGGTGTTGTATCATGTTATGGGAGTTGTATCATTTTATGGGTGTTGTATCATGTTAAGTGTCTTGTATCATTTTATGGGTATTGTATCATGTTATGGGTGTTGTATCATTTTATGGGTGTTGTATCATTTTATGGGTGTTGTATCATATTATGGATGTTGTATCATATTATGGATGTTGTATCATGTTAAAGGTGGTGTATCATCTTATGGGTGTTGTATCATGTTATGTGTGTTATATCATGTTATGGGTGTTGTATCATGTTATGGATGTTGTATCATGTTATGGGTGTTGTATCATGTTATGGATGTTGTATCATTTATGAGAGTTGTATCATGTTATGGGTGTTGTATCATGTTATGGGAGTCGTATCATTTTATGGATGTTGTATCATGTTATGTGTCTTGTATCATTTTATGGGTGTTGTATCATGTTATGTGTCTTGTATCATTTTATGGGTGTTGTATCATGTTATGTGTCTTGTATCATTTTATGGGTGTTGTATCATGTTATGGGAGTTGTATCATTTTATGGGTGTTGTATCATGTTTAGTGTCTTGTATCATTTTATGGGTATTGTATCATGTTATGGGTGTTGTATCATTTTATGGGTGTTGTATCATGTTATGTGTCTTGTATCATTTTATGGGTGTTGTATCATGTTATGGGAGTTGTATCATTTTATGGGTGTTGTATCATGTTATGTGTCTTGTATCATTTTATGGGTGTTGTATCATGTTATGGGAGTTGTATCATTTTATGGGTGTTGTATCATGTTAAGTGTCTTGTATCATTTTATGGGTATTGTATCATGTTATGGGTGTTGTATCATTTTATGGGTGTTGTATCATTTTATGGGTGTTGTATCATATTATGGATGTTGTATCATGTTAAAGGTGGTGTATCATCTTATGGGTGTTGTATCATGTTATGTGTGTTATATCATGTTATGGGTGTTGTATCATGTTATGGATGTTGTATTATGTTATGGATGTTGTATCATGTTATGGGTGTTGTATCATGTTATGGGTGTTGTATCCTGTTATGGGTGTTGTATCCTGTTATGGGTGTTGTATGATGTTATGGGAGTTGTATCATGTTATTGGTGTTGTATCATGTTATGGGTGTTGTATCATGGTATGGGTGTTGTATCATGTTATGGGTGTTGTATCATGTTATGGGTGTTGTATCATGTTATGGGTTTTGTATCATGTTATGAGTGTTTAATCATGTCATGGTTGTTGTATCATTTTATGGATGTTGTATCTTATTCTCTGTCACTGCATAATAAATTTCTTCTGTATCAATCATTAACATTCTCTAATTAGATTTAAAACTTAATTTGTACATATTTTAAAATGTCATTATTTAATGTATGATATGCAGTGTAAAGTTATTATATGCATTTGGCATCTAGTTATAAATTTTCATCTGCATGTTTAATGTGTTACTGTTTATGGATGTTGTGGTATTAAAACTTTTTTAGTGTCACATAACTATCTCTGATGTACAATTATCAATCATCAAGGTATCTATTTGTTTTTCTTTTAACTATAAGGATGTTCAAGGATGATTTTGAGGTTTTTGAAATAGATGCCTTAAATCATAAGGGAAGCATACAAAATACAAAATAAGCTTAACATTTTGATAGCTTTACTCGTTTCAAGAGTTCAAAATTTTAGGGTACAGATCAAATGTTTTGCCTTAACGTGAAAGAAAAAACTTCGAAAAAACCAACAAAATGTCATTATAATTAGATCTAAATCTATAAAAAGACTCTCAAGGAAGACTTTCAACAAAACTCTATGACAAAGGAACTTTACTCTGCCCTTCTTTTGTGACAACATTCATGTTGTGTCGGGTACACCTATTCAGTATCATATTATCATTTTTTAAACTGTCTTATTGTATGGATGTTGTGTCACGTACACTTATATCATATCGTATTTATTTTATGGTGTGAAAATGGTCATTGCTGTATAGATATTGTCTCAGGCTTACTTATTCTGCATCATACATGCTCACTAGGCATGCATCACCATACCTCTCTCTTGTGTTAAGATTATCTTATTTTATTGATGGTGTGTCACATACATTTAGTGCTTCATCATTCATCAATAATTCGTCTAACCTTATAGACATTTTGTGATGCAAATATCATAATTTTTTAATGTTTCAAAATTGTTCTTGTTCTATGTATGTCGTGCCATGAACACTTATCAAATAGTTAATCGATCGTTTGGTTTTCATGGTTAGTACCTGCCATTTGAAACGTCCAGTTGTTTCAATATTTGTCTTGTAGGCAATTTTTTAAATGATTACAAGAGAGTGTCAGAGATGTTGAAGTGTGTTGTCATAAATTCCTGATGTAAGTGTGTATATGCTTCAATCAACTCTCCACACAGATCTACAAATGAAAAATATACTAGGTATATACATCATCCATAATTGAAATTAAGTAAATATACAATTCTGTTCTAGATTTTTTCATTTGATCATGACAATTAAGTTTTTAAATTAAAGCAATTTAAAGCAATTATATATTTATGAAGTACATTTTATAAATTGAAAACTAATTTTAGTACCAGAATGAAATTATTAAATTTAAACAAGTATCGAAATAAACTAGTCTGTGTGTTTTTGCGTTTTTCAACGCACTTGTGTTCTATAAGGCAATCAATTTAAAGGATGAAAGAAACCAGATTTGTCCCATTTTATAAATTACAAACGGATTAACAACCAAAGTATGTTATACAAACCAGCTACTTTATAACCAGGGAATCAACCGAAGTGTGGTATTTATACCAGCAACACAAAACACTGCCCCCCCAAAATAAACAGGTAAATTTTGTTGCTAAACATTGTTAGTTCCAAAAAAGCCATCATTTTACCCTGATTTTACTGGAAAACTTTTCCCTACTTTCTGATGAAAGTAATATGGAAACGGAAAATGTTTTAAGAGACATCCTGACAAACAGACAAGGTAGTTGTAGTTAAGCCTCACTCTCTTACAAAAGTTTGGATATGTCATGATCTCACAATTTCTGAACTGTGCTCAATTTAGTTTACTTCAGCACACAAAACAATAGATCAAAAACATATCTGATGTGTCTGGTACATGTATGACAGAAACCGCTGCGTAAGAAAAATATGTTGCCTAGAATTTTGTTAAAAGAGGCAAAGGAGTACCAATTGTGACAATTAAATGTTGTTAGCTTCAAACAATCAAGACAAAGTTATTTGATATAAAAGACATTGCATCAAAACAAATGAAAATATGAACTGGAACCAGCAACATCATCAAATAAAGTTGTTTTCCCCAACAAGAGTCTTTTTTGAGTTAACATATTACTCTATTTTATTGACCGGGCTGGTCAGGGGTCAATTATTTCGGTACTTTTTGTTTAATTCTTACCTAAAAGACTGAGAAATTTAAGCTCTGCCCAACCTTGCGAATAAAATAGAGTAATACCAAGTTTCATAATGATCAGATGAATAACATTAAAATATGAGCTATTCAAATCAATGGTTTTCTTCAAAAATATGGTCCGCTACAGCTTACTCAAGAACCATGGATCCTATGTGGCCATATTTTTTACATTTCATGATTTTTAGCAAAACCAATGATTGATATCAATAACTTGAGGTGTACTAAACATGAAAAACACAAGTTTTGGTAAAATAAGTGCATGGTTTTAATTTTTGATTCTGGTTTATATTCGCGGAGTGAAAAATAAGACATTCAAGGATTTAAAGGGGTACTGATATGGTCATAAATATTTTTCAAAATTTGTACAAGATATTAACCTGGAAACTATTTTAAAATGTCCTCTATATATTAAGCTTACAAAAAACCAAGAAACATTAACTTTATATACTATATAAGTCCATATTTACCATTTGAAAATCAGGAACCATATGTATTATGAAAGCGGTTTTGCAAAATTGGTAAAAGTAGCTATTCAAGGGTAAAAAAAATGCAAAAGATGGTGCAATTTCTTACATTTTTTTTATGTTTTTAGTATGAGAGGATGCAAATCAACAGATTTCAATAGCAAAAACACTGGTCAGAGCACTTTTGATGGAAACTAGTAAATGACTTAAGTGCAAAAACATAGAAAAACCTTCAAATCTTTAGCTTGTAACTGCTAATATTTACAATCATTTCACTTATGTAGTAGACAATGATGAACAAATAGGTGTTTTTTGTGTTTTTTATCATTAAAACATTGCTTTTTGTCTGATATTTCAAAAATTGAAGTAATAAAAAGATGATTTTAGAAAGATGACATAGGCCCACTCCTGAAAAATCCATATGCTGTCGCAACCTTGTTTCGCAGCGGGGAAAAGATTTTTTTCAGAAATACTTTCAACATTTCAGGATAAAAACACTCCTTATGCCTTAATTTAATGATTTATGACAATTCTAGGCAAGTCAAAGTCTTTACTTGCAAGTAAGGGGTCATTTTATTGGAAAAAATCCAAAATCCAAAAAGAAGACCATTTTCATTGAAAATCCCATACACATTGAAATTTGGCTCATTTGGTCATATTTTTATATAAATCCATGAAACAAAGATTGAAATCATTTCAATTTGGCATATTCAGTAAGTTCAGACTAAATACAGTATGGCTAGAAAGTTAAATTGAAATTTTACCCATAGGCCCCCTCTCCTAGGCCCGAGACTAGTATTATTTTAGCCCCCTTTTTAATGCATTTTCAATATAGCGTTTTGATTAATAAAAAAATTACCATTTTCATTTTCCTAAAATTTCTCACAGCTGCATAACATCACCAGACATAAATAATATGTACATTTAAAAAAAAATTACAGATTTTAAAACTTTTAAACTACCAACTAAAGTAAAAAATACGGACTGGCTACGATTACCCTCTACGGGTAACAATAATTTTTTTTTATTGTTACCCCCTTCACTAAAATCGGAAACGGTTTACAGATACGGCACCTTTTTCGTCCGGAATTTGAAGAGTAAAAATAAGAAAAAAAAATAGGATTACTCCCCTTATTGTTACTCGCCAAATGGAGAAAAAAATATGTTGTTGTGTTTTTTTGTTGTTGTTTTTTTTTGTATGATGATGTATTTTAGACACATTATCATAAGTATCACAAAAAGAGATACCAAATTGACTTCCGAATATCAAAAGTCCGAAATTTCTTAGACAACAAGAACGCACAAAGAAACAAACAACATTAAATTACAAAAAAAATTGAAAAAACAGAATGGAATTATATAAGATTATTTAAAGTTTTATCAATTATCCAAACAACAATTGCATTGCAATGTCCTGTTACTTTATGCCGTGAGCTATAAGGTATATCAAATGTCGCGGATTAGTATCGGGTTAGTATATTAAATGATCACTTTACAATAGTACCAACATTGAACAATCGTGTGGAGTCTTTAAACCAGAAACTGAAAGGAGTGATCACAAATTCTCCAATATTGTTGCCTTTTTTGATGACCTGATGAAAACGATCCGATCTCTTAGAACTGAACGAGATCACAGGGCAATAAAGATGTTTCAGAAGGTCAAAGTTAACAGATTTGACTCCGACAAAAACCTATCACAGTATAGCAGATATGTCACTCCATATGCCTTCCGATACATCGCACAACAAATGGAACTAAGCAGTAAACTGAATAACGAAAGAAACAGTAGCTGGGAATGGCACCGTTTAAAGTGTCTTGGATTGAAGGCACCACCAAAAACAACGTATTGGATGTGTCGCAAATGCCTCAAGTCATCATAAACAAAAATGAAAAATGTTTGTTATTCTGAATATAAACATAACTCAAAATAAAACAATTTCATTTTTGAGACATTTTTTTTTCATTTGGCGAGTAACAATAAGGGGGTAATCCTAATTTTTTTCTTATTGTTACTCTTCAAATTCCGGACGAAAAAGGTGCCGTATCCGGAGACCGTTTATGATTTTAGTGAAGGGGGTAACAATAAATATTTTTTATTATTACCCGTAAGGGGTAATCGTAGCCGCGGCCTAAAAAATAAGGGGCGATAATTGTGGTCTCGTACCTTATGAAACAATCCTATCATTTCAGAACTAGTTCTATAGAGTGTTGTTTCTGACTGCTTTTCATTGAGGATATTTAAAGCATCTGTTCAAATGTGTAGGTTGTGTCATGAACATGCATTTCTCATCTCTTTATAAACAAATTCTATATAGCACAGAACATTGAACATTTGCATTGAGGGCAATCTAATTTTTGAGACCAGTTTCCTGTGTTACTCTGTTTTCATTTCATGCCCTTATAAATAACATGTTACTGTACATGCACAATAAAAGAGTCATGCAATTAACAGTTTAAACAGTTTCAACCAACCTTACCTTTATATAACTTCTTATTCCAACATGTCAAATACCATTGTATTTTTGTCCGATTAAAAAACGGGGTATATATAGTAAAGGGGAAGGAGACAATTCAACATGCTATACAAATTCATTCTGAATCATTAGATTTTTCCTATCCAAATGAAAGAAAGATTAACCAAAATTGTGACCCACTTTCGGAGATGCTCCAATGTTAAATATTTTAATCTATATACTAAAGAGGTTGTTTGACCTTTTCTGATGAGGTTATGTTTGGTTTTTTATTGAAGATGCTGGCACAGCAGGGGCAGGGCTCCAGACCAATTTTGCTGAAAATCCACACAAAAAAATAAAAATTTCAGAGGAAAGGATGGGTTCCGACCCCCGAAACCCCCCCTCTGCTGCACAGTGATCAAAGGAAAGCATACACAAAAAGAAAAAAATTAAACACAAACACATTGCATGACCTGCTTGAACTAGTTGCTCGACGAAATTTTAGTGTCAGACACAAAATGAGTAGCTTTAATTAGTGCATTTCAGTTTTATGTTGTTTCTCATTATGTTATTGTTATTATTGTTTCTTATTATTTTCGTAAAGACTTAATAATGATTACATGCAATGGCAATTTTTAGATGTATATGATAAAATGATCGTTAATAAAAAAAGTGCACTTTTATCTGTCTTTCGTGATTCTAAATGCACTGATTAAATCAGTTGTTTGTTATCAACTTTTTTTGTTAAATTCAGTCATATATAAATGAGCTTTGTGTTTTGTAGGTGCAGGTGTATTTCCAAGGTGCAAACTGTATTAGTCCATTGTGTCATTATTTAAGGGGATAAAATACAGAACTGTTTTTACATTTAATATTAACAAGGTAATAAGACTTACAGTTGTTGTAAATTAATTGAGAAACAGATTGCAGATTTACGACGGGGACCTTCAATATATCGGGAATCACCATGACCACTGGAGAGTGAAAAAGGACCAGGCCTCTATTTGATCAGTCAATGGGCTCCCCTTAGTGTAATGTTCTGCATTAAAGTTTAAGGTTCTTCCTACCCCAGACATAGGTTGAATATCTTAGTAATAATTTGGTTCCCCAGTTTGGTATTTTTGGTTATACTGTTCTATGCTCTTCATATTCATACAGTGTTTGGCATTTTCAATATTTTTGGTAGAGCGCCTCTGATGAGTCTTGAATAGACGAAACGCGCGTCAGGCGTAGCAAAATTTATTGTCTGGAACTTTGTTGTCATTTGTATTTTAACATGTAGTTAAAAACAGTTAGCGCCTGTAATTCAAATATGCAGGTCATGTAAGTGACTAAAACCTTTTATATTGCTATCATAAGTACAAAGACAGACACGTTTTGTGTTAACATTCTCTTTTAAAATGTGATTATCCGTCTCGTGTAGTTGTCTTTTATACTGTGAAATTATTATCCAGGAATTTTGCCATACCATACAAAATAATGCTATAATGAAAAAAGATATTCTGTTGTGACGCCTTCTTGAAATAGATATTTTAAGGGGGGAATCGGACCAGAGCAAAAAATATCAAGCCCCCTTCAACATGTTCAAGTCAGATGGTTGTTCTCTAGAATTTTAAAAGTCAATTATTGAAATGTACGGCAAGAGTTCTAGCTGCATTTAGTACTTATGCAAGATTGAATTGCCATTTGGATAACATTGGAATAATGGGTGTTTTGTAATTCAATACTAATTTAAACCTTAATTGTTGCAAAACTGCAGAATAAAAACAGAAGATCCAGAATAGAGACAAGTGAGTGAGTTTTACACCCTTGCAACACTGTATGGGCTATGTAAATATGAAAAGTTATTTTAACGTTCTAACAGGGTTTGGTTCAGAACAGGTCTGGAAGAACATAAAAAATGAGACAAGCAAACCCAAAACAAATGAACACAAAATCAAAAAATAACAGCAAGAAGGATAAATAGTTCATGTATTAAGAGAAATGCTGAGAGTGGATATAGACAAAAACTAAAGATATGACAAAAATGATAATGATAAAAATTTTAGGAATTTTATAATTTTAACCTGATTTTTTCATGTTTTTTGGAGCCTATTTAACTGTCAGGTAGTTTCTGGGATTTTTGTTATTCTGAAACCTACAAAACACTTTTTAATTTCAGTGGATATAACAATAACAGAATGAAACGATCTCTTCTCACCATTTCTTTCGTGAATTTAAAACAGGTTTGTAAGGGAGAGAAATGAAATGAAAAAAAGAATGATAGAAGTGTTATAGAGTTGTACAAGTTTGTATATGCGTATGAAATGATTTTATATAGGAAAACAAAGTTTATAGTCTATTTGAATTATATAAATCAAGAAAAATCCTTTTAATATTTTGTTTCTTGAAATAAAGTTAAATTTGAAACAAAAACAATTTTTTTAATATCAAACGACCGCGAACTCTGACTACAAGAAACAAGATTGTATCTTCTCAAACAAAAAAAAAGTTTTCCATAAAGTCATTATGAAAGTCTAGTGGTAAATAATTCACTTATCTCATCAAAACATAGAAATGTTTGTTTATTTGATGGAACAGCCAGGTGATTGGAACATAATTGAAAGGACCACCAATAGGAGATTAAATGACCAATTAGCTTAACAATGGACCTTTAAAGATAATTCAAGCAAATGCTCTTCCTGGTCAACATGTTGTACTCTCATGGATTTCTGTGAATTTCTGATCCATTTTTAACATTAATGTCTATGAAAAATATTTTTATAAATTATGAAAAAAATCTGATTTTTTTAGCCGGAGTTTGTATGCCATAAAAATGTTACATGATGAAAAATAAGTTCAACTATTTCTGAAGGATAAAATTTGACAAGCCATTTGTCGTTGATTTTTCGAACTCAAATGGACTATACGGTATGGAGTTATTAGTAAAATATGCCGGTTTTCTGGTCACAAAATGCAATTGAATTAGTCATTCATTTATCTGCTGATTAACCTATTTATATTGTCGTTTGAATAAATTGTCATTTCTGTAATTATTCTAGCTAATAATACAAATAATGGGTAAAAATATATTTCCTAACATACTATCCCCAATTTTTTTATATATTTGTTTCGAAAACATTTCCTTTAAATGTAATAACGGACTGGTTCTTTTGGGTATGAGGCACCATATATATATATAAGAAAGTTACCTGCGGGAGCTTATCAGGTTTAACCTGTATCATATTAACGAACTGGTTTACTTTTTATCGATTTATCAAAAATAGCCCCGACCAAACGCGTATGGTCCGACCATATATGTGTACCCATATGGTCATGATGATACGCGTATGGTCCAGATACTCATATGGTCCGGAACATTTATGTTTACACTGTAGATAGTATTATTTATGTTTATACAGTATTTGTTATCATTAATGTTTATCCTGTAAAAAGTATTTATTATTACTTATGTAAACAACAAATATGGCTTACCTTGACATGCTATTTTATACAAAGTTTCGATAATTTACAACATTTAATGTTATTTTAAACAAGACTATACAAGTAAAACTTATTTAATAACATATTTCTTCAGCCATGTCAGTTTATTTGGAATGTTTTAAGTTTTCCCATTGTTTCAATTATAATGAGGGTTAAAGTGAATCTAAACGATAGTAAACTTCAATGGTTACGAGTTTAAATAAAGAACGAAGAATCGGATTAACAAATAATAACAGGCAGTCAACAGATTCATTTACTTTTAAATAGACACAAAATTCTAAAGGAAATTTAATATTATATTAAGCCCTATTATGTTATGTTTAAATCATGGCGCTATTTTTAATCCTAATATTTTACATTTAAATCAAAGCCAGCACAGCTTTGTGTAAGCAATATATGGATTCCGAGATTTCTGTCCGTTAAACTATTATAAAAAAATCTCGAAACTATGTTGTCCACTTTTATCAAACCAATCGGAAATTCCGATCCTCTCCAGCTTGTGGAATATACGTATCGCAACTGATTCGTAATTCAAGGGCTTGTTGGGATTATTGGTAATTCCTTGGTAGAGCATCACGACTTACTGGCAAATTGTTAGGAAGGTAATGTTGCTCCCCGGTTGTCTTCTTCATATACTTAAGAAATTTTACAGAGGACAGCATGTACTTGTGAAAACGACATTTTGTGCACATGGTGAAGGTTGTTTGTTTATGCTTGTATTTTGCCTAAGGGTTTCTCCAGTTGAATTGAACTTTAATCGTTTGATTTTAATTGTGTGTTTAATGTTTGTGCTTTGTCTGGGAATAATGATAAGGTGAAGATAGCCCCCCTAAAAATACATAGTTTAACCTAGCAACATGTGCCTGTCATCAGGAATGTTTTTCCTAATTTTTGTTTGTACTTGTCTTTTGATGTTTTCTGTTCTTTGTTTAAGAAAAGGGTCTATCTGTGACTATTTCAGGACTTTATTGGAATTAAATGTATTTACAATTATAAAAAGCCCGTTATAAGCAGGTGTCGTAGTATAAACCCACTAAACGCACTAACGTTCCAGTAAGGTACCCATAACGTTCATTCATGGTTTCTAGAACGTTCCGAAATAACATTGCTGGAACGTTAAAGTGTAGACTCCATTTTCGGTTCTTATAACGTTCCGTCGGAACTATATTGGATCGTTCCCTGAACGTTTTCTGGTGGTTTTGTTTTACCTCTTGAGCTTCATGTATAGTTTTTAAGAACGTTTTATTTACGTTCTGTTAATGTTTTACCAGCACCCTCTCACAACTGGTGGGATGATTCTAGTTATATGTGATTAATGAAATTGTTTTTTTTTCATAAATCTTCGTTTTTGATAGTTTTTAAAAGTTTTTAAACATTTTTTGAATGTCGATGTCTTTCTGGTTTTGAATTTACATGGTGTCACTGCTTAATCTTAATTAAGTATCTATATCATAATGAACACTATTTGCAATGGCATTTAGATCTTCCAGATAGATCGTCTCTGACAAGTCTTAAATACACTATAAACGGGCGTTCATTTAGCTGGAACTTTCTTGCAAGAATAAAAACAAAACAAAAATATATTAAGATAGAATATTTTATAAGAAAAAACTCCACAAACACAGTTAAAAGTTTCAAGTGCAGTCAATAATTATAGTCCATTTCCTCTTTATCCTACATATTCTCACTAATAGTCCCGTGTTTCATTTCTGTTCCATCTCAGTTGAAATTTTCAAGAATTACATTCATATTTGTCACTATATTAGAATGATATGGTCTCTTTTATCATCGTACTCCAAGATGCTTTATACTTCATGCATTTGTTTTCCTGAAACGTAAAAGAAATTTATTTTATCCAATAAGAAAAAAATGACACCAAAATATACACAAGCTGCAGTGAGATTATTATTTCTTCCGTAAATGGGTCTTTTCAGTGTAAGATGACCAGGTTGAGATGCGAGCAAGTGCAGCGATCTCACACTGGTCAATTATCCAATAATAACCGCCGGTACTGATATTGATCGATGATGTCGACCAATGAAATGCACTGTTATTTTATACTTTCGGTTTTTAGAATGATGTCCTCTAAGGTTTCAGAATATAAAATTTAATTTCTTACGGAAGAAATAGGTACTTACACGCCTTCTTGGAAAACCGGCAATGATCTTTCACTCGTGATAGAATTTTTTGGGTCTTTTGACTCGTTCTGCTGCGCTCCACTCGCAAAAAGACTGAAAAATTCTATCACTCGTGAAAGATCAGCCGGTCTTTTCCAAGAACTTATGTAAGAACCTATAATTCTTTTAATAAGGCATTTTGAACCTAACTAATACATTTAAGCATAAATATAAACATCTGATACTTTATTAGGAATAGTACATGTAAGTTAGGCTCTCAACAAGTTGTTGTCTATTATAATAAAATAATTAAATAATTACATAATCTAATGTCTTAATTAAGTACCAAATAGCTCCTATTAAATGGGTAAAGATCTATGAATATATTGTTGCTTTGAATATGATGCAAAATAAGTAATCTCATATCCTACCTCAACCACCTATAAAATTCAACCCTTTAACATCACCAACACACTTTGAAGTTTCTAATTGAGTTAAGCCGGCATTATTTTTTCTATCCTGCATGTATGCATATTATTGTGAGTGGACCTGAAAAGAAAAAAAAAACAACATATTTTAATGGTAAAACCGCTCGTTATGTATTTCTAATTTTTAACATTCAATGATAAAATCATTACACTTAATTGTACTTTCTTGTGGCAACTCATTACGATAAGTGTATCAAGTTTACTTTTCTTGGGTCAGCATGACCGGTGTTGTAGCAGATGCAATTTGATATCTGTGTGTAGAGATAAAGCACTCGTTTTTAAATACACAAACTCTCAGCTTAATTATTTTGATTTAATATCTTCTATATATCGTGCATGTATATATCAACAAATGAAATCAAAATAAACACAAATTTATAGAATTGTCGTTAACAAATTTATTATTCATTACATAAATGTGCATGAACACGAGAAGTTGATTGTCTGATTATTCATTTGTTATTTAAGAATATTTTGTCTAAATAGTATGATAGTTTATACATATTAATCAAATCCGTTAGAATCCCAAATATAATTTGTTCTTTTCTAACATTTTGTCAAAATAAAAATAGTTTCTTACCGGTATATCCGAGACATTGAAATGTGTCTATTCTGTCAGCAGTCATAATTTTTCAAACGCGGGCGATACTGTTGTGCGCATGTCTATTTTCAAATGCAAGATACTTCACATTTTTATTACCGAATTTGAAATTGAAATTATCTTTATGTAAATTTGTATTTTTACAAGAACATACATAAACAATTGCGATAATTCATATTTTAGAAATGTAAATTAGACCATGATATTGATGTATTTATAAAAAAATATTTAAGAATCCTTTTTAAAATGCTGAAATACATATTGCTTGAGGCATTTAAAATAATGCCTTTTCTCAAATAATTGTTAAGGAATTATGCATGCTACATGTATAACAATAATATTTTAATAAGTATCTTACATTTATTAAAGAAGAAATTCTTTATTTTTTCGATAGACCTTAAAAACCGTCTTAAAACGTTTTAATTACCGTCCGTTTTCTTGCGTTTTGTACTAACGGTCTCAGAACGATCCATGAAATATTTGACCTTGATAGAACGATATAATAACGTTCATACGGAACGTTTTAAAAAGGTTACAGCGGAACGTTACGAAGGGACCTTGATAGAACGATATAATAACGTTCGTACGGAACGTTTTAAAAAGGTTACAGCGGAACGTTACGAAGGGACGTTTTACAAACGTTCTGAGAACTTTATAGTTTTAAAAAACCCTGAGAGAACTATAAACTAACGTTCCGATACCGTTCTGTGTTCAGTGGGAAGGTGTCCTTTAAATATTAAATTGAACATATTGGTTGGCCTTACAAACGAAAATCACAGTTACATGTAGCATTTAATGCAAATGAAGTCATGCTTTAAAATCAGTGTAAGAGTAAAATATGTTGAAAATGAAGGAAACAGTATGGAGGCTGGTGGGCTATGAAGAATCTTAAATTAAAAAGGTAAAATCAAAAAAAATCCGGAAATAAAAAGACAGGACAGTGCTTACAAATTAAAAAAGTCGGGATGATATTATTGGCTGAGAAATATAATAATTTCAAATATGCAAGAAGAAAACGAAATCACTTTCACGGAAAACAAAAATCCAGGTTCCAAATTTTCTGAAACTTTTCAATGCAAAATGAAAAAAATAATCACATCCCTCCCTCATGAAAATCAAATGGTCAATCCTTTTACCTGATATGTTTGACAATTCTCATTATTTTATATATTTTCGTAAATACTTTTATTCTATAAGAAAAAAGAAGAACTATTGCGCAATCAAAAATGGAAAAGGTCATGTCAAAATCTTCAAACTTCATAGACAATACGGACAGAGTGGGAAATATATAGCATAGCAAAATATACACAAACACAACTAAACTATGCGAAAGTTGAGTCGATAGTGTTTTTGTGTGTTCTGGTTGTTGAGATCAGTACTTCTCTGTTATTACAATAACTTCATGTGACCAACTAACAATTAAGTTTAGATCAAACCCAGTAAAGAACGACAATACAAACGCTTTACAATAAATCAATATCATAATCTGCTCCTGTTTGCACAAATCGTTTTATTATACCATATTATTTGTCGGTTTTTTTTTTGTATTGCACTGCCTTGTATGATTATAGATTGAAGTAATTGTTTAAATTAGATAAAATGACACTATTATCATTAAAACTTGTAGATTTTTGGTTTAGGAGGTAGCAGATTTTCCAACTTTGTTATAGTTCAATCAATGTCTAACACTTTTTATGACTTGTGCTTTTGGTCATTCAAGGCAAAATGAAAACCAAGTCTCTTTTTAAGATTCCTGGCTTATTGTTTGTGTCGATTGTTTTTGTAGTCTTACTAAGGACCATTATCGTGAATTCTGTGAAACGGTAAGTAAAAGTTGCTATGAGTGGACGTATTGGAAGACATTAATTTTAAGTAAATAGTTCACTGAGTATACTTATCAGTTGATTATTGTTAGTTATTAGTGTTTTGCTGATTGTTGTATTGAGATGATCATCTTATTATCTCTATTATGTCTTCACAACCGTGTTCCTTTGTGTGTTACTACCGATAGTTAAGATCGCAATGGAAGAGGGAGGTTTGGCGCCCAATAAAACCTGGTTAAACCCACCAATTAATTTGAAATGCATGTACCAAGTCAGGACCATTGCGATCTATAACTATTCCGGTGTGTCTTTCATGATTTGTCTTTTCTCTAGGACATAGAGATTGATCCCCCAAATTCGTTTTTTTTGTTATTACCTTTATTGACATATATTCTAGTAGATCTGACTCCATGAATCCCCATTGGAGGGTCAAATTATAGGAAATTGAAGAATATATGGATTAATAGTTATGACAAGTTTATCATAGTAGATTATGCAGAATTATTGCCTTACAAAAAGAAAGAATAAAAATTGGTTCTCCAGGAATGATCAAACATTAATACCATATATAACTACTAAAAATCGCAAATGACATTTTCTCTGTTTTTTGACAGTTTGAAAATATCCTTCATTGTGAGTATTTGAGAATTTCCGTCAGTTTGAGAGTTTGTCTGGTACCATTCAGTTTGACTCCCCTTCAGTGTGAGTCTGTATCAGGTACCCTTCAGTTCGACATTTTCCTACTGTGTTAGTTTGTTAGATATCTTTCAGTTTGACAATTTTCTTTTAGCTTAATTATATGTCGGATATCATTCAGTGTGACATTTGCCTTCAATAGAGTTCTGTCAAGTATCCTCAAGTGTTACACTTTTCTTTAGCGTGGCTCTTAGGTTCCGTTGAGTATGAAGCTTTTAAGCGCAAGTTTTCTCTATAATGAATGGAGTAGTTCTGTTTCTTTGCTATAACGTGCGACCGCTTTGATAGCGGCGATATATAGTATGTTTAAGTTTTGTTCGACATTCCTTTCGTTTTCCGTTCCAAACATTTTTTTGTGTCCGATCCTTAATAATTCTTTCCGTCTATCAGTCCAATCCATTTTTTGTAACCATTTTCTTCAGCTGTCCGTTCATAACACCGATTGCAATCGTTCCTTCCCCTAAACGCATTGATTTATTATTATCTTTTATTTCCAAAGAGTTTCTTTCTATACTACTAATGTAGAGCATTTCTTTTAGAATTGTTCTAAATGAACTTTCGGCGAGGGTGTATATTTCCATTTTTCACCTCACAGTTTGAAATACCAGAAATTCCAGTTTTAGAAGATCACAAAATGTTGACACATTACTTTTTATAACGACCCTTTTCTATTGTTAGATCGTTATTACTTCGTTAAAACTTGAAAGTACGATATATAAGTTTTAACAATTTACAGTGCATGATTAGCCTTATAAAAATTGTCTTTGTATCATTTTACAATTTTTTTCAGATTTGTTTTCTCCACAGATAAACAATTTGTTAACGAAAGAAAAACTTCCGTAGATTGTCTCGATAACTTATTATCAGAGTCCGACGAAGGCCTTCTACAGATTAATAAACACGTGATATCTCAACTACGTGGGGAAACCGTTATATTGTCGCCCTTGGTGGTACCAAAGTATAAGCTAGTGTTGTTTTGGAATGCAAAAGTTGCCAGCACGTACTGGAAATTCCTTCTTCGCCAAATACAGAACATGTCAACAAATGTTAAAGAATACATTGTACACCACCCAGACAAGAGCAATCTTAAATCATTCTATAATTACAGCGATACGGACATAATACGGATGATGTATAACGATTCTTGGACAAAGGCCGTTTTTGTTAGGGAACCAAGAGAACGGTTTCTCTCGGCTTACATTCATAAAATTGAAAAAGCTCACTTTGACAAAAAATTGTGTAAAACTCGGATTGTATCATTTGGAAATTTCGTTAATGTAACAAAATGGTGCAGAGATCCCCATTGGGATACACAAGTTAAAATTCCAACTTATTTTTACAAAACCATGTTAGTTGGTAAAATGGAGAACTTGATACAATTTACTGAGATGCTTCTTACAAAGATTGGAGCTTTTTCAACAAAGACACAGAAATGGTTAAAAGAATATACCATACGTCATCCGACACATGCTGAAGACAAAATACGTCAATACTACACACCGGAACTCGAAAGGGGAGTGATCAACATGTACCAAGAGGATTTCGATGTTTTTAATTTTAGCAAGGCTACATTGCTATGAAATCAGAATAATAAATAATATCAATTTAATCTAAGGACAAACTAAGATGAAGTGAATTCAACCATAGGCTTTTAAAATTTACGGAAATAAGATGATAATATTAAAAAAGAAATGACACATGAAATATAATCTCATGTACAAGTACATCATTTCTAAGAAAAATAATTTTTGGAGTTCACTCGATTAGCTTATAGAGTTAAGTTCCGGATTCAATCCAATATAACGATTCTACAAACGCTGATATGTCCTTAGCTTTTTTTATTTTTGCTTTGGAAATTGTATTTTACTAGACCAATATTAACTTCCAAGCAATATTAACACTATTTGCAAAATATTTAAGTTTTTCATATAAAAATGATTTTTTAGTGAACAAAATATAACTATCTGTATGAATATAGAGTAATATTGTCCCTCACAAGATGCAATATTACACTCATAAACTCGTGCATTATAACATTTCCTTGGGACATTATTTCTTCATATTAATGCAATAACCCCATATTAATGCAATAACCCCATATTACAATTGCATGGGATGCAGCTTCTGTTAGTTTGCAATCGCTTTACGAGTCCACACTTAAGTGGGCAGAAAAGATGTTAGTAATATGGGTTTCCAAAAACACATTGCCGATAATTCATCAAATCTGATGAGGAAAATAACGAAGAATCTCTATGACAACAACCTTTGTGCTCATTTTAGCGATCGAAATTTTGTACGTTTTTACATAAGCCACACCAACAAGTTTCTTAATATACTTTTCGTCTGTATCAATCTTTTGGACAGAGTGCATCTGATGAGTCTTGAAAAGAGAAAATGTGTGTCAGGGGTAGAAACATCTATTATCTTAAACTTTCATCTGATTTGATTTCTAAAGCCCCTGGTAATTAATGCTGTGTAGACAAACATCTTTTAAAAGCTATGAAATTATCGGTAAAATTTCAGAATTTGTCAGAACCTAAGGTTTTTTCTCACCCATGTCAGTTCGTTATTTTTTGTTTTATTGCCCTTTGCTTTTCATTTGTAGTATAGCGATAGCTATTTCAATCTCTTTGCAGAGGGCCTTCGATGAATATAAGGTTACATAGATAAAAAGAGCGTCTGGCGTGGCAAAATTTATTGTCTGGAACTTTGTTGTAATTTTGAATTCCTTTTTTTTCTTTTGTTTCAAATATTAAAAGTTCAAACGCATTTATGAATAATTCATATTCTTGTCTACATATACAGGGGATTAATAGATCATTTTTGTCTTCAAGCATAACAAGAAAACGATAAAACATCGAAATACTCTTTAAGATGTTTGGGGAATCGTTTTATTTCATGTTCGTTAATTACAGATCAAATTCTAGCATGTACTTTTACATTAAAAAAATCATATGAACATATATAAATAGCTAGAAGACATTTTTCTTCTCATTTAAAAGATAGTGAGTGATGTGCATTTGCAGTAAGAGAGTATTTCGAAAAAAGAAATACTTTCCGACTATCTAGACTACATGGAGTATTATGCTCTAGAAGTACTCTTTGTAGTGTTAAACATTTACATTTGTATGGGAATTAATGTTAGAATAAAAAGAGGCGTCAAAAATCCTGCTTTTGAAAACATCGACGAAAGCAGCCACGTTATTGATGAGATCATCAGTGATGATGTGGTCAACTGTGTAATGCTTTGTTCAGATAGCAATGTTTGTAGATCGATCTCTTATAATAGAATTGATAGCCGATGTCGTTTGTTTTCCCAAGATTTCACCGGACAAAAACCGACTGGACCTAAAAACATTGGATGGATTCATATCGATTTTATATCAGGTACTTTATGGTGATAGTAACTCAAGAGTTTAATGAATTTCCTTTACCGTTTTCGTCAGATATTTGAATTGTTTCTAAAAATGAAATGGTTAATTTAAACCTGCTGGTATCATGCCATAAACCTGGCATAAAGTAGTAACGAAGTTGTGAGACACAATAAGGAAAATGAGGTTATAAAATCAGCACAACCTAATACCCCTTCACATATACGATATTCTCTTACGGGTTGTTACGATTTTCATAATCTATCGTGTTACGATCTTTTTCAGACTGTTTTCGTGTCCAGTTGCAGGGCAACACAATAACGGGACTGTATTCTATAACAATAGGTGATAACCAGGTACCAGTTTGGTGTGACCTAGAAACAGAAGGAGGAGGATGGACGGTATGTATACTTAAGCAGATCGTGTTTTTGTTTTTACAAGGAACTTAATGGTTAAGGTCTTAAAACATTTAATAAATCAAAGTTGAAAAAATAAATTTAAGAATGTTGAAAACATAAGTGAAGTAAGTAAATTTTCATAAGAAAAATATAACAAAACAAGTAATAACGGATTAAGGGAGTCAAGGTAAAAGGATTTACTGGTGAGTACTTAAAAAGATGCTAACATTTGTAAAATTTTCTTATTCTTTCCGAAAAATGATAGATAAATGAAGGAATACTCAATAGGTCTAAGACAAACAACATGTAGTTTATACACTTCTGATATACAAGATAATGAACCAATTTGTTTTTGTCTTAACATTTAAAAACACATGTATTATAGGTATTCCAGCGAACGTCTGACGGGTCTGTAGACTTTCATAGAAACTGGAATGACTACGGGGCAGGGTTTGGTGATCCTACTAGAGAATACTGGATTGGTATGTTTAAATAGTGTACAGACATTCTTTCCTAACTACCAAATCAAGACCCCTCTATTGGCAACCAAAATAGAAAATGCTATTACTAGTAGGCTATAAGATAATTTACCTTAACTTTTACCTTATGAATAGTTTATATCCTCTGGTTCCCTTCGTGTCATACAATGAGTCATCAATAAAAATATCACTTAAACTTTCGGGAAACCAACCCCCTAGCTTGGGAGCAGGCAAAAATAGAACGTTATTTTGTAGAGGATATGTAAGAAATTTTAGTCATTGAAAACCACGATTTGAGCAAGCGAACATGCAACAAACTTAATAATTTTGATATGTCTGTGTACCAACTGTATGCAATTTGTACACAATTTCTAATTTTGAAGAAAATATTGAAAGTTGAATACCTATTGATATAATATCAAAAAGGAAAAGTATTTTTATATGTATTTCAGGCCAAAATTCTGCTACCTCAAATTCATAGTATGAAATTTCTTGGTTTGGTCGCAAAGAGAGGGATGTATATCGGCAACCCATTTTAACAAATTATTAGATTTTAAGAAGGCAAAACTGAGGTTGTTGTGTATTTAATAGTAAAAAAATTATCTTTTAATGCAAAATTTAATTCATTTCTTATCTTACTTCCCCAAACCAAAGCTTAAAACTAGTAAAACTATTGCGAGTTTGGGCGCAAAGGCAGGATTAAAATGACATTTTGTGGGTAAAATGAGCAATATTTTCTTTTCAAAAAAGAAAATAGAGTAAAACCTTACAGAGATAAGAATAGATTAAAGAATATAAAGCATTTATCAAAATGTAGATAAGTAAAAATTATTACCAGACAATTTACCTACTTCAAACCTAATTAAAAAGTATCTTTCCTCTGGTGTCTCATTAAGACAAGGCATAATTATTGAAAATACCAATTGAGCCAACAAAACTTGCCAGAAAGAAACGTCATTTTGTTTTGGAGCAGACTAAAATTAGAAATTTTCGGGAGAGGATATGTAAGGTGTATAGTTCTTTAAAAAAACATTTAAAAGTAAACATGCAATGGAATTTATCAAATTTGGTCCGTCTGTGTTACACGAATATAGTTTTATTAAAGTGCATGCAGTTTGTACACAAATTCTATCATCATAGGCACTATACAGAAATATTAAAAAATTCCTAAATTCAAAAAAATGAAACATAACCTCTGGGAAATAAAACTTCAACAGCAGCGCTTACCAGCACGGGTGCTATAAAGAAGGGGTAAACGTTACCATCAACTATGCAGTCAAACGTTTGTTGACTTGTGAATTCCAATATTCGAGTTTAAAGGTAGTTTTTTAACATTATGGCAATGTTTGTCGACATATACTAATGGTTATCTATGATAGTTTTGTTTGTTTTAGGAAACGATGCTTTGAGCATTTTGACAAGTTCAGAGACAAATGAGCTATTGATTCTGCTGGAGAATTGGAATGGTGGTTGGAAGTATGCACGTTACTCACACTTTCGAGTAAATAATGGTACGGATAAATACCGACTAAATGTTGAAGGCTACAGTGGAACAGCAGGTGTGTAATAGAATCAGAGAATATAAAAAAATCCTATTATGTGAGCAAATACGCCTTTACATTGGTTTCAAAATTGTAAAAACGCACTAAACTAATTCGATCGAGCTGTTTGTTAACATATGTTTATTTTAAATACAAATGACAACAAAGTTCAAGACAATAAATTTTGCTACGCCTGACACGCGTTTCGTCTATTCAAGACTCATCAGAGGCGCTCTACCAAAAAATATTGAAAATGCCAAACACTATATGAATATGAAGAGCATAGAACAATAAAACCAAAAATACCAAACTTGGGAACCAAATTATTTCTAAGATAATCAACCTATGTCTGGGGTAGTAAGAACCTTATGGTTTAGACAATTTTGAAATTTAGACGGATAATTTAAAGCTTTTATGTATTCTCCAACTCAAAACTGTTGGTGCCGGAGCGGGCTTACCTCGGGGAATTAAAACTCCACCAGCAGTGCTAACCTTCACGTGTGTTCGAAATACAAATGACAACAAAGTTCCAGACAATAAATTTTGCTACGCTTTGATGTATTCTCCAACTCAAAAGTGCATACGGTGTTTATATTTCACTATTTATTCGATATGCCAGAGCTTGCACACATTTCACAGATTTTTTGATCAGACACCGATTTCTTCGTGGCCGACTATTGGAGCAGGGCTATAGGAAAATACGTCTCATACGATCCCTAAAAAAATATTTCTTCGTTATCAGCCACTTAGTAGATAAATTCAAAATTGAGTTAAAATATATGGTGATTAATTGTTTAATTAGTGCTTGACTGGTCTGCTGTACTGAGATCATCCCCTCAATATCCCAATTGTGTCTCACAACTATGTTGTGTTCTATGGTCATTACCGGATCCTAAGATCGCAATGGAAGAGGGAGTTTTGGCGCCATATAACCTGGTTTAACCCACCATTTCGTTTGCAATGCCTGTACCAAGTCAGGACCATTGCGATTCACCAATTCTCCGGTATGACTGGTTCGTTTTTGTCATTATCAGTGGACTTTGAAATTGATCATTCCAGTTCGGTAATTTTGTTATTACCTTTATTTTCAATATATTTATTTCAGGTAACAGGTTCGGATACAATTCCGGAGAACAGTTTAGCACACGGGATCAAGACAATGATTCATGGCGTGGGCGCTGCACAAAGACGCTCCACTCTGGGGGATGGTGGTACAAGTATTGTACTGAAACGGATCTAAACGGAATCTATTACAATTCTTCTACCAAAGCAACCAACTCATGCCACTGGGGTGTCTATCGTTGGTCGTTGCGTACTGTTTTATGATGGCCAGGAAAAAAGTAGAGATTTCTTAAAATAAACGACCTTAAGACTATCATGATCTTACGAGTATTTGGATTTTATCCATCCGTATTTTGAGACTGCCTTACATGTAATATAAGTTATATTGAAATAAATGATAGTTACGTGCGAATAAAATAAGCACAACAGAATAATTGTTTTTTGTATAAAACTATATATCCGTGTCAAGAATTAAGCATTGTGCTGATATTGTCCTTCTGAACACAAAAATACATAATGTATGTATATTGAAATGTTGTTATTACTTTCAAAATATTTTGAAAAATTATATCAGCTTATATATTTTTGATATGACTTTGTACAGAAAAAAACTAATTACGAACAGACAGAGCATATTTGGGCATGGTTTTATGTGGGAAATGAAGATTCGAGGAAGGCGCTGGTATCTCTCTTAGTAATTTGTGTCTCAGTAAGTTCTCATTTTTTTGTTGTTGTGTGAACATGCAATTACAGTAGCTTTATTTAAAATTCCCTATTTGTCTTGAATGTATTGTCAAAATAAGAGTGATGCATTTCCGGTGTCTGATCTGTTTGAAGCAACCTTATCTTCACTTTATATCGTTAGTTAATTTCGATCAATGAGGTCAACAGATACCTTACATGTATTTTTTATTTTATTCGAGATAAACTTTTTTAAACCCTTAAGTTATTGCAAATATCTTTCTTACTACTAATACTATTATATTTTAAAGTAGGTAAAAACAAAATTTCCAAACTTGGAGACCCAATCTCAAAGTACAATAGAAAATACAGAACATGGAAGAGATACTGACAAAATTACAGATTGCAAAACCCTGACTTAGTAGAGTCATTTCAAATGAAATGGTGGGATAAACCAGGTTTTATGGCACTCAAAACCTCTCTCATCCATTGCGATTTTAGAGTCCGGCAGTGACACAAAACACGACACTGTTGTGAAGACATAATAGGGATAATAAAATGAAACAAATTCCAAACATACGTAATATAACATTTATTAATTATATGTTTTCAATAATTTTTATTTAGCCCCAATCTAACGCGTAAGCTCGGACAATATGAGTATATTTGTATTGTCATGACCATACGTGACTAGTCGGGATACTTATATGGTTCGAAAAAGATATATCATTTTACCCCCACGATAAAAAATGCGATTCTTTGTTAACATCGTTTCATATCTGTTTGATATTTTCAGAACTTTTAATAAGTAAAACCCCCAGTCATTTATTGGACTAAAGACACCATAAGATGGATATGAAAGGAATACATAACCTGTTTGTTATTATTTTTTTGTTCATTTACAGATCCCCGTTCTACCATAAAACGAAATAATATTTGTTTTCATTATTACCATAATCTTATATAGCAAAAATTCTCCTTCGGAATATTGTATTTTTCTAACCCTCTGCTTGCAAATATGTTTTTCAACATTAATTTTCAAAATATCATTTTTGGAAAAAGAACAAAGCCCCTCCGCCTGCAAGTTAAATGGTCGGTCATAGAGTTAATAATGACAACAACAAGCGTGAAATGTTTGAATATACATTCTATTTGTATGTGTGCTTCAAAAATTTCAAATATGTGAGATAAGCTTAATTAAAAACAACCGTTTATAAATTTGTCTACATTCATATGTTTTTGAGTGGAAGGAACACTTGGAGATTTTTAACGGCTTTTATGGTACTAAGCTTGTATTTCCAGCTATAAAAAATGCTTTTGTGTAAGAAATGAACAATTATGATTGCTAAATCAAAACAAACAAAAAATAATCCCAACAAACAATTTAACTGTAAAATATATCTTTAAAACTGATATATGTTTAAATAAATTTTGTTAAAATTCAGAATTAAAATCAGTTAACTGATACTAGAATACAAATATTTATGTATATTTTTGCCTGTTGTATTATACAGTGAAATACATTAATGAAAATCAAAAATAAATTGAAAAAAAAAAACAGTTATTAAGACAATATCATGATGCAGATATAAAAAAAGGAAATATTGGGATCGCAATAATTGGAAACATCTGACTGCTGGTTTTACCTATAGAATACAAATACTTAAACGGGTATCAAACGGTGGATTTGGTTTTGCTTTATATCGATATTTCAAGGAGTAACCTCTCATCAGCAGCATTTGAATCAAAGCATTTAAAAGCCAAAAAGCCAAAAGTATTTAATGAAAAGTATTCAATAACAAAAGGTTCGAACAGGGAAGTCAAATCAAGCAACCAGGAAAATAATCATGTGCAATACAAGGAAAGAAATATTATGTTCGTTCCATTTTTGATGAGTATCCGATGGGCCCGGTTGGACGGATCTAATAGATGACTATATGTAGATAGTACATAATGGAAGGGATACATAAAACATACAAGTTTTTCGGTGGAATATCGTCAAATTCGTCACATATAACGTCACATTTCATCACATGACGTCACATTATAATACAGTGTTCGCACCATATATTTTCTCAGTATAATGGACTGTCCATGGTACATAATAATATCAAAGGAAAAAAACTGCTTATTACTGATACAAAAACCCTTTTTTTTCCAAAAATTCAAAGTTGACCAATAAAATAAAGCATCGTAAAAGGTCAGCTTACTAATAAATCTTTCCGATATTTATTGTACGACCTGGCTCAATGTGTCCAATTCCAGGAGTTGTTATGGGTTAGACACACAGGATTATGTTGTTCCACGGTTGCTGTCTTCACTCAAGAAATTTTACGGAAGACATCATGCACTGATAGAAAATTATTGGATTTCGATCTCTCAGATGAGTGCAGATGTTGGTTTGTCATAGGTTTTTGTTTTGTCTTCTTTTACCGGATTTGACACGCTGAATGAACTATTGGCAACGCGACGGGTGTGCTATATCAATCAGGAACTGCTTACTCTTCCGGAGCACCTGAATTCACTTTTGTTTCTACTGGAGTTCGCGTTGTTGATTGTAACCCTAAGTAACCATTGTACCCCTATGTTACAATTGTACCCCTATGTAACCATTGTACCCCTATGTTACCATTGTAACCCTATGTTACCATTGTAACCTTATGTAACCATTGTAACCCTATATAACCATTGTACCCCTATGTAACCATTGTAACCCTATATAACCATTGTACCCCTATGTAACCATTGTAACCCTATTTTACCATTGTAACCCTATGTTACCATTGTACCCCTATGTAACCATTGTAACACTCTATAACCATTGTAACCCTATGTAACCATTGTCACCCTATTTTACCATTGTAACCCTATGTAACCATTGTAACCCTATGTAACCATTGTAACCCTATTTTACCATTGTAACCCTATGTAACCATTGATACCTTATGTAACCATTGTATTCCTATTTTACCATTGTACCCCTATGTTACAAGTGTACCCCTATGATACAATTGTACCCCTATGTAACCATTGTACCCCTATGTTACAATTGTAACCCCCATTGTACCCCTAAGTTACAATTGTACCCCTATGTAACCATCGTACCCCTAAGTTACAATTGTAACCCTATGTAACCATTGTACCCCTATGTTACAATTGTACCCCTATGTAACCATTGTACCCCTATGTTACAATTGTACCCCTATGTAACCATTGCATTCCTATTTTACCATTGTAACCCTATGTAACCATTGTATCCCTATGTAACCATTGTAACCCTATATAACCATTGTACCCCTATGTAACCATTGTACCCCTATGTAACCATTGTAAACCTATGTAACCATTGTAACACTATGTTACCATTGTAACCCTATGTTACCTTTGTACCCCTATGTAACCATTTTACCCCTATGCTACACAATTGTACCCCTATGAAACCATTGTTTTCCTATTTTACCATTGTAACCCTATGTAACCATTGTACCACTATGTTATCATTGTAACCCTATGTTACAATTGTAACCCCCATTGCACCCCTAAGTTACAATTGTACCCCTATGTAACCATTGTACCCCTAAGTTACAATTGTAACCCTATGTAACCATTGTACCCCTATGTTACAATTGTAACCCTATGTAACCATTGTACCCCTATGTTAAAATTGTACCCCTATGTAACCATTGTACCCCTATGTAACCATTGTAACCCTATGTAACCATTGTAACCCTATGTAACCATTGTAACACTATATAACCATTGTAACCCTATGTAACCATTGTAACCCTATGTAACCATTGTAACCCTATGTAACCATTGTAACACTATGTTACCATTGTAACCCTATGTTACCATTGTACCCCTCTGTAACCATTGTACCCCTATGCTACACAATTGTACCTCTTTGAAACAATTGTATTCCTATTTTACCATTGTAACCCTATGTAACCATTGTACCACTATGTTATCATTGTAACACTATGTTACCATTGTAACCCTATGCTACAATTGTAACCCCCATTGTACCCCTATGTTACAATTGTAACCCTATGTAACCATTGTACCCCTATGTTAAAATTGTACCCCTATGTAACCATTGTACCCCTATGTAACCATTGTAACCCTTGGTAACCATTGTTACCCTATGTAACCATTGTAACCCTATGTAACCATTGTAACCCTATGTAACCATTGTAACACTATGTTACCATTGTAACCCTATGTAACCATTGTACCCCTATGTTAAAATTGTACCCCTATGTAACCATTGAACCCCTATGTAACCATTGTAACCCTATGTATCCATTGTAACCCTATGTAACCATGGTAACCCATTGTAACCCTATGTAACCATTGTACCCCTATGTATCCATTGTAACCCTATGTAACCATTGTTACCCTATGTAACCATTGTAACCCTATGTTACCATTGTATTCCTATTTTACCATTGTAACCCTATGTAACCATTGTAACACTATGTTACCATTGTAACCCTATGTTACCATTGTACCCCTATGTAACCATTGTACCCCTATGCTACACAATTGTACCCCTATGAAACCATTGTTTTCCTATTTTACCATTGTAACCCTATGTAACCATTGTACCCCTATGAAACCATTGTTTTCCTATTTTACCATTGTAACCCTATGTAACCATTGTACCACTATGTTACCATTGTTACTCTATGTATCAAGATGTAACCATTGTCACCTTTTGTAACCATTGTCACCCTAATTGAAGCACTGTTCAACGATTTTAACCAAAATGTCACCATGTTACCTCACATGACGATTGTCACCCCGGGCCACCCCACGTTAAGCATTGAAACACTATTAAACACTTTATACCCAGCCGCCCTTTGTAACCCTCGTTACCATTTTAACTCTTTGAACCAAGATAACACTATATAACCTTTTCATACATTGAGTTTGTGATCCACTGTTTCTATATTCAATCAAATAACATACAACATTCTTTGACCATAGAAGTCTCCCCTACCATTCTGTCTCTTTGTAACACCTAAAGGCAAAACAAAAAATAACGATAAAAATATGCTTTGCTATAAAAAATCATGAATGATTTGCACCATGTTAAAGAATTAACTTCAGTTAAAAGTATAAATTGGAAAAAGCTTTTTAACATGTAAAATGATAAATAATCAATAAAGACATTATTTTCATACAAAATATGTTTCAACTAAATGTGAACTTCATCTGCTGTCTGAAGACTGAATTTATTGTTTGAAAGTACAATAAAGATAAAGACACATAAACAATCATAATAAAATAGTGGGTTCAGAAAAAACAAAACAAAAACAAACCAAACATGGACTGGTTGAGAGGCGCTGCTATAAATATTATCAGATATAGAAACAAACACTGGCTGGGTTGCAGAATGGTGCAATGCAATGGAATAAATACCACAATTTTGATTACTAGTCAATTACCATGACTTCGGGTTGCTGGACCAATTCCTGGTTTCAAATGTACATGCAAAGGTCCATCTGAAATAAAATAAATGTCAAATAAAGGGAAATCAAAATAGTATGTCTTTTCCATCGTAAATATTACAATCATGATTAACCCAGACCAGGATTTGAACCTGGAACTCTTGTTACTTAAACAATCGCTTTTCTTTTAAGCTATCTAGGTTTTGATAAACTGAGCAATGCTGGTGTCATGTTATGTGTGTTGTATCATTTTATGTGCGTTGTATCATGTTATGTATGTTGTATCATTTTATTGGTGTTGTATCATGTTATAGGTGGTGTATCATGTTATGGGTGTTGTATCATGTTATGTGTGTTGTATCATGTTATGTGTGTTGTATCATTTTATGGGAGTTGTATCATGTTATGGGTGTTGTATCCTGTTATGGGAGTTGTATCATTTTATGGGTGTTGTATCATGTTATGTGTCTTGTATCATTTTATGGGTGTTGTATCATTTTATTGGTGTTGTATCATGTTATAGGTGGTGTATCATGTTATGGGTGTTGTATCATGTTATGTGTGTTGTATCATGTTATGTGTGTTGTATCATTTTATGGGAGTTGTATCATGTTATGGGTGTTGTATCCTGTTATGGGAGTTGTATCATTTTATGGGTGTTGTATCATGTATGTATCTTGTATCATTTTATGGGTGTTGTATCATGTTATGGGTGTTGTATCATGTTATGGGAGTTGTATCATTTTATGGGTGTTGTATCATTTTATGGGTGTTGTATCATGTTATGTGTGTTGTATCATTTAATATTACAATCATGATTAACCCAGACCAGGATTTGAACCTGGAACTTTTGTTACTTAAACAAGCGCTTTTCTTTTAAGCTATCTAGGTTTTTGATCAACTGAGCAATGCTGGTATCATGTTATGGATGTTGTATCATGTTATGGGTGTTAAATCCTGTTATTGGAGTTGTATTATCATGTTATGTGTCTTGTATCATTTTATGGGTGTTGTATCATGTTATGGTCGTTGTATCATGTTGTGGATGTTTTATTATTTTATGGGTGTTGTATCATGTTAAGTGTCTTGTATCATTTTATGGGTGTTGTATCATTTTATGGGTGTTGTATCATTTTATGGGCGTTGTATCATATTATGGATGTTGTATCATGTTATAGGTGGTGTATCATCTTATGTGTGTTGTATCATGTTATGTATGTTATATTATGTTATGGGTGTTGTATCATGTTATTGATGTTGTATCATATTACGGGTGTTGTATCATGTTATGGGTGTTGTATCATGTGATGGGAGTTGTATCATGTTATAGGTGTTGTATCATGGTTTGGGTGTTGTATCATGTTATGGGTGTTGTATCCTGTTATGGGTGTTGTATCATGTTATGGGTGTTGTATGATGTTATGGGAGTTGTATCATGCTATTGTTGTTGTATCCTGTTATGGGTGTTGTATCATCTTATGGGTGTTGTATGATGTTATGGGAGTTGTATCATGTTATGGGTGTTGTATCATGTTATGGGTGTTGTATCATGTTATGGGTGTTGTATCATGTTATTGGAGTTGTATCATTTTATGGGTGTTGTATCATGTTATGGGAGTTGTATCATTTTATGGGTGTTGTATCATTTTATGGGTGTTGTATCATGTTATGTGTGTTGTATCATTTAATATTACAATCATGATTAACCCAGACCAGGATTTGAACCTGGAACTCTTGTTACTTAAACAAGCGCTTTTCTTTTAAGCTATCTAGGTTTTTGATAAACTGAGCAATGCTGGTATCATGTTAAGGATGTTGTATCATTTTATGGGAGTTGTATCATGTTATGGGTGTTAAATCCTGCTATTGGAGTTGTATTATCATGTTATGTGTCTTGTATCATATTATGGATGTTGTATCATGTTATAGGTGGTGTATCATCTTATGTGTGTTGTATCATGTTATGTATGTTATATTATGTTATGGGTGTTGTATCATGTTATTGATGTTGTATCATATTACGGGTGTTGTATCATGTTATGGGTGTTGTACCATGTGATGGGAGTTGTATCATGTAATTGGTGTTGTATCATGTTATAGGTGTTGTATCATGGTTTGGGTGTTGTATCATGTTATGGGTGTTGTATCCTGTTATGGGTGTTGTATCATGTTATGGGTGTTGTATCATGTTATGGGAGTTGTATCGTGCTATTGTTGTTGTATCCTGTTATGGGTGTTGTATCATGTTATGGGTGTTGTATGATGTTATGGGAGTTGTATCATGTTATGGGTGTTGTATCATGTTATGGGTGTTGTATCATGTTATGGGTGTTGTATCATGTTATGGGAGTTGTATCATTTTATGGGTGTTGTATCATGTTATGGGAGTTGTATCATTTTATGGGTGTTGTATCATTTTATGGGTGTTGTATCATGTTATGTGTGTTGTATCATTTAATATTACAATCATGATTAACCCAGACCAGGATTTGAACCTGGAACTATTGTTACTTAAACAAGCGCTTTTCTTTTAAGCTATCTAGGTTTTTGATAAACTGAGCAATTCTGGTATCATGTTATGGATGTTGTATCATTTTATGGGAGTTGTATCATGTTATGGGTGTTAAATCCTGCTATTGGAGTTGTATTATCATGTTATGTGTCTTGTATCATGTTATGGTCGTTGTATCATGTTATGGGTGTTGTATCATGTTATGGATGTTGTATCATGTTATGGGTGTTGTATCATGTTATGGGTATCATGTTATGGGTGTTGTATCATTTTATGGGTGTTGTATCATGTTATTGGTGTTGTATCATGTTATGGGTTTTGTATCATGTTATGAGTGTTTAATCATGTTATGGGTGTTGTATCATTTTATGGGTGTTGTATCTTATTCTCTGTCACTGCATAATAAATTTCTTCTGTATCAATCATTAACATTCTCTAATTAGATTTAAAACTTAATTTGTACATATTTTAAAATGTCATTATTTAAAGTATGATATGCAGTGTAAAGTTATTATATGTATTTTGCATCTAGTTATTAATTTTCATCTGCATGTTTAATTTGTTACTGTTTATGGATGTCGTGGTATTAAAACTTTTTTAGTGTCACATAACCATCTCTGATGTACATATATACTATTAACTATAAGGATGTTCAAGGATGATTTTGAGGTTTTTGAAATAGATGCCTTAAATCATAAAGCATAAAAAATACAAAATAAGCTTAACATTTTGATAGCTTTACTCGTTTCAAGAGTTCAAAATTTGAGGGTACAGATCAAATGTTTTGCCTTGACTTGAAAGAAAAAACCTCGAAAAAACCAACAAAATGTCATTTTAATTAGATCTAAATCTATAAAAAGACTCTCAAGGAAGACTTTCAACAAAGCTCTATGACAAAGGAACTTTACTCTGCCTTTCTGTTGTGACAACATTCATGTTGTGTCGGGTACATTTATTCAGTATCATATTATCATTTTTTTATTAAAACTGTCTTATTGTATGGATGTTGTGTCACGTACACTTATATCATATTGTATTTATTTTATGGTGTGAAAATGGTCATTGCTGTATAGATATTGTGTCAGGCTTACTTATTCTGCATCATACATGCTCACTAGGCAGGCATCACCATACCTCTCTCTTGTGTTAAGATTGTCTTATTTTATTGATGGTGTGTCACATACATTTAGTGCTTCATCATTCATCAATAATTCGTCTAACCTTATAGACATTTTGTGATGCAAATATCATATTTTTTTAATGTTTCAAAATTGTTCTTGTTTTATGTGTGTCGTGCCATGAACACTTTTCAAATAGTTAATCGATCTTTTGGTTTTGATGGTTAGTACCTGCCATTTGAAACGTCCAGTTGTTTCAATATTTGTCTTGTAGGCAATTTTTCAAATGATTACAAGAGAGTGTCGTAGATGTTGAAGTGTGTTGTCATAAATTCCTGATGTACGTGTGTATATGCTTCAATCAACTCTCCACACAGATCTACAAATGAAAAATATACTAGGTATATACATCATCCATTATTGAAATTAAGTAAATATACAATTCTGTTCTAGATTTTTTCATTTGATCATGATAATAAAAGTTTTTAAATTAAAACAATTATATATTTCTGAAGAACATTTTATAAATTTAAAACTAATTTTAGTACCAGAATGAAATTATTAGATTCAAACAAGTATCAAAATAAACTAGTCTGTGTGTCTTTGTGTTTTTCAACGCACTTGGGTTCTATGAGGCAATTATTTTAAATGATGAAAGAAACCAGATTTGTCCCATTTTATAAATTACAAACGGAGAAACAACCAAAGTATGTAATACAAACCAGCTACTTTACAAACAGGGAATCAACCGAAGTGTGGTATTTATACCAGCAACCCAAAACACTGCCCCCCAAAATAAACAGGTAAAGTTGCTAAACATTGTTAGTTCCAAAAAAGCCATCATTTTACCCTGATTTTACTGGAAAACTTTTCCCTACTTTCTGATGAATGCAATGTGGAAACCAAAAATATTTTGAAAGACATCCTGTCAAACAGACAAGGTAGTTGTAGTTAAGCCTCACTCTCTTACAAAAATTTGGATAGGTTGTGATCTCACAATTTCTGAACTGTGCTCAATTTAGTTTACTTCAGCACAAAAAGATAGATAAAGTATAACTGATGTGTCTGGTACATGTATGACAGAAACCGCTGCGTAAGCAAAATATGTTGCCTAAAATTTTGTTAAAAGAGGCAAAGGAGTACCAATTGTGACAATTAAATGTTGTAAGCTTCAAACGCTCAAGACAAAGTTATTTGATATAAAAGACATTGCATGAAAACAAATAAAAATATCAACTGGAACCAGCAACATCATCAAATAAAGTTGTTTTCCCCAACAAGAGTTTTTTTTAGTTAACATATTACTCTATTTTATTGACCGGGCTGGTCACGGGTCAATTATTTCGGCACTTTTCATTTAATTCTTACCTAAAAGACTGAGAAATTTAAGCTCTGCCCAACCTTGCGAATAAAATAGAGTAATACCAAGTTTCATAATGATCAGATGAATAACATTAAAAATATGAGCCATTCAAATCAATGGTTTTCTTCAAAAATATGGTCCGCTACAGCTTACTCAAGAACCATGGATCCTATGTGTCCATATTTTTTACATTTCATGATTTTTAACAAAACCAATGATTGATATCAATAACTTGAGGTGTACTAAACATGAAAAACACAAGTTTTGGTAAAATAAGTGCATGGTTTTAATTTTTGATTCTGGTTTATATTCGTGGAGTGAAAAATAAGACATTCAAGAATTTAAAGGGGTACTGATATGGTCATTAATATTTTTCAAATTGTACAAGATATTAACCTGGAAACTCTTTTAAAATGTTCTCTATATATTAAGCTTACAAAAAAAAAACCAAGAAACATTAACTTTATATACTATATAAGTCCATATTTACCATTTGAAAATCAGAACCATATGTATTATGAAAGCGGTTTTGCCAAAATTGGTAAAAGTAGCTATTCAAGGGTAAAAAAAATGCAAAAGATGGTGCAATTTCTTACATTTTTTTATGTTTTTAGTATTAGAGGATGCAAAATAACATATTTCAATAGCAAAAACACTGGTCAGAACACTTTTGATGGAAACTAGTAAATGACTTAAGTGCAAAAACATAGAAAAACCTTCAAATCTTTAGCTTGTAACTGCTAATATTTACAATCATTTCACTTATGTAGTAGACAATGCTGAACGAATAGGTGTTTTTTGTGTTTTTCATCATTAAAACATTGCTTTATGTCTGATATTTCAAGAATTGAAGTAATAAAAAGATGATTTTAGAAAGATGACATAGGCCCACTCCTGAAAAATCCATATGCTGCAGCAACCTTGTTTCGCAGCGGGGAAAAGATTTTTTTCAGAAATACTTTCAACATTTCAGGATAAAAACACTCCTTATGCCTTAATATAATGATTTATGACAATTCTAGGCAACTCTAAGTCTTTACTTGCAAGTAAGGGGTCATTTTGTTGGAAAAAATCCAAAATCCAAAAAGAAGACCATTTTCATTGAAAATCCCATACACATTGAAATTTGGCTCATTTGGTCATATTTTCATATAAATCCATGAAACAAAGATTGAAATCATTTCAATTTGGCATATTCAGTAAGTTCAGACTAAATACAGTATGGCTAAAAAGTTAAATTGAAATTTTACCCATAGGCCCCCTCTCCTAGGCCCGAGACTAGTGTTATTTTAGCCCCCTTTTTAATTCATTTTCAATATAGCGTTTTGATTAATAAAAAAAATTTACCATTTTGATTTTCCTAAAATTTCTCACAGCTGCATAACATCACCAGACATAAATAATATGTACATTTAAGAAGATTTTACAGATTTTAAAACTTTTAATGCATTTTATGCTTAAGAACTACCAACTAAAGTAAAAAATAAGGGGCGATAATTGTGGTCTCGTACCTTATGAAACAATCCTATCATTTCAGAACTAGTTCTATAGAGTGTTGTTTCTGACTGCTTTTCATTGAGGATATTTAAAGCATCTGTTCAAATGTGTAGGTTGTGTCATGAACATGCATTTCTCATCTCTTTATAAACAAATTCTATATAGCACAGAACATTGAACATTTGCATTGAGGACATTCTAATTTTTGAGACCAGTTTCCTGTGTTACTCTGTTTCATTTCATGCCCTTATAACTAGCATGCTACTGTACATGCACAATAAAAGAGTCATGCAATAAACAGTTTAAACAATTTCAACCAACCGAACCTTTATATAACTTCTTATTCCAACATGTCCAATACCATTGTATTTTTGTCCGATTTAAAAACGGGGTATATATAGTAAAGGGGAAGGAGACAATTCAACATGCTATACAAATTCATTCTGAATCATTAGATTTTTTCCTATCCAAATGATAGAAAGATTAACCAAAATTGTGACGCACTTCAATGTTTAAATCTTTAAATGTATATACTAAAGAGGTTGTTTGACCTTTTCTGACGAGGTTATGTTTGGTTTTTTATTGAAGATGCTGGCACAGCAGGGGCGGATCCAGAAATTTTCGAAAGGGGAGGTTCCACATATTAGAACCTAATTAAGTTCTGTGGGCCCAAGGGGGGTTCCAGACCAATTTTGCTGAAAATCTACACAAAAAAATAAAAATTTTGGAGGAAAGGGGGGGTTCCGACCCCCGAAACCCCCCTCTGCTGCACAGTGATCGAAGGAAAAGCATACAAAGTAAGAAAAAAAATAGAACACAAACACACCGCATGATCTGCTTGAACTAGTTGCTCGACGAAATTTTAGTGTCAGACACAAAATGAGTAGCTTTAATTAGTGCATTTCAGTTTTATGTTGTTTCTCATTATGTATATTTATATGCCGGCTCTAAATTAAAGTCATTTATTCATTTATTTTATTTTGTCTGTATGTAATTGTACATGTGATTTACTTCAAAATACGGTAACCTTTATTGCATTTTTTTTTATTAAACTTCATACTTACATAGTTAGGTGTGGTACATCAACTGATATTTTACCAGTTACACAATATATTCACATGAAGTATCAAAATGGTATATACATATATATACCATGTTTACCTTTTTTATAATGATTAAAGTTTTTGATTCTTATTATTTTGGTAAAGACTTTATAGAGTATTACAGGCCATGGCAATTATTACATGTATATGATTAAATGATCGTCAATAAAAAAGTGCATTTTTATCTGTCTTTCATGATTCTAAATGCACTGATTAAATCAGTTGTTTGTTATCAACTCTGTTAAATTCAGTCATCTATTTTTATAGGTGCAGGTGTATTTCCAAGGTGCAAACTGTGTTAGTCGATTGTGTCATTATTTAAGAGGACAAAATACAAAACTGTTTTTACATTTAATATAAAAAAGGTAACAAGACTTACAGTTGTTGTAAATTAATCAAGAAACAGATTGCAGATTTACGACGGGGACCTTCAATATATCGGGAATCACCATGACCACTTGAGAGTGAAAAAGGACCAGGCCTCTTTTTGATCAGTCAATGGGCTCCCCTTAGCGTAATGTCTTGCATTAAAGTTTAACATGTAGTTAAAAGCAGTTAGCGTCTGTAAATCAAATATGCAGGTTATGTAAGTGACTAAAACCTTTTATATTGTTATCATAAGTACAAAGACAGACGTGTTTTGTGTTAACATTCTCTTATAGACTGTGATTATCTGTCTCGTGTACTTGTCTTTTATACTGTGAAATTATCATCCAGGAATTTTGCAATACCATACAAAATAATGGCAATAATGAAAAAGGATATTCTGTTGTGGCGCCGTCTTAAAATAGATATTTTAGGGGGGAATCGGACCACAGCTAAAAATATCAAGCCCCCTTCAAGTCAAATGGTTGTTCTCTAGAATTTTAAAAGTCAATTATTGAAATGTACGGCAAGAGTTCTAGCTGCATTTAGTACTCATGCAGGATTGAATTGCCATTTGGATAACGTTGGAATAAGAGCTATTGGAAAAATGAGGTGTTTTTAAATTCAATACTGATTTAAACCTTAAGTGTTGCAAAACTACAGAATAAAAACAGAAGATCCAGAATACAGACAAGTGAGAGAGTTTTACACCATTGCAACACTATATCATGTATATTGGCTATATAAATCAATGCAATTTTGACCTGGTCAGAACAGGGTAGGATATGCAACATTTCCTGGTATGAAAAGTTGTTTTAACGTTCTAACATTTGGTTCAGAACAGCTCTGGAAGAACTTGAAAAATGAAACAAGCAGACCCAAAACAAATGAAAAAAAAATCAAAATATAACAGCAAGAAGGATAAATAGTTCATGTATTAAGAGGAATGCTAAGAGTGGATATAGACCAAAACTAAAGAAATGACAAAAGTGATAATGATAAAAATTTTAAGAATTTTATAATTTTAACGTGATTTTTGAGCATATTCAACTATCAGGTAGTTTCTGGGATTTTTGTAATTCTGAAACCTACAAAACACTTTTTTTAATTTAGTGGATATAACAATAGCAGAATGAAACGATCTCTTCTCACCATTGAGAGTTTTAGGATTTTTCTTATTCCTAACCTGATATTATTTCTGGAGTATATTTTACGGACCATATTTTACTGCCAGGTATTTTCTTAGATTTTTTTCAGGGGATATCACAATAGCGGAATGAAACGATCTCTTCTTACCGTTTTAATCAATTCGCCACATAGATGTGAATGCCCCAAATTATATTAAAATAGGGAAAGAAATGTTTAAAAATCACATTTATGTCAATTAAAGTAGTCAAAGTGAAAAGTCTAATTGCTGAATTAAGAGATCTGGTTACCGAAAGAAATATTGAGTGACGTTTGGTCCCGATTTTTGGACTGCATTCTAAACTTATATAAAAATGGACTTTTGTAGGCTATATCAAGACTGTTTAGTTTCATTGCTTACATACATCTTTATGATGTAGAGTAACACGATGTTTTAAGCTCTTTAGTAGTGTCTTAATGACCTTGTCGGGACTATTTTGTACTTCATTAGAACTACTTTCCCCCTCTGTCAACACCGGATGCATTAACTCCATGTTTTGTACCAGCAGACGCTAGATTGTTTGTATCGTGACGTCATCATGTGTGCCGTAGGTATCCAGACTTGCTACTCGTGCGATTCATTCAACCTCCGCACACGATTAATTTCAATGTAACCTGTAATAATCTAAATAAATCATGAAACTATAAGAAAGACGTAGCTTTCCAAGCTGTAAAAGCACTTACAAAGCTATTTTTCACCATGATAATAATCAATAATTTGTGATTTTATTAAGCACTATATTCGTAGACCACGGGCATGGTTCCTTCAGGTATCAGAACCCGCCAGCCCATCTTTCTCTTACCCGTTCTGAAGATAAGCCACGACATTTATTTGTTCCCCTTGGTAAATTGTTTCAAAATTTAAAAATATAACCTTTAATAGCACGTTTAAAATGTTAACATTGACGAAACGCACAGAACTTTCATGTTAATATAGTGCACTGATAAATTGTGCCAATTAAAAGTATGCAAACTATATTTTTTCTACGAACAGGTCCGTCAATTCACCCATATTATCAGTTGCAACCAGAGTATCGCCCATATATACCAAACAAAATATGGATTAGATAAGAGGTGAAATCATACTCTATCGGATGGAAGGGTTTTATCTAAATGGATACCTTGGGCCTCATCGGGAACCGGACTAGCTACCCGGTTCTATCATGGCTCGGCGGGTTTGCCATTAAAAAAACCCGATCCTGGTCTGTTGGTATCAGTCCAGGCGAGGGAAGACCAGATCGCATTCCTTCGTTAAAAAAATGTGCGATCCAGCTGCGGTTGTACTTCCCCTAGTGCAACTGCAATAAGGGGGTCGTAAAGGTATACGAATTGGTAGGCTCTAAAGTCCGATAGGTGGATGTAGCCTCTTTTACACTTTTGGACATTTTTTCACAATTCTATTGGACTTTTATTACAGCAAGAACTATTAGATCTTAAAAATGAAAATTTCATGAAAACAATATGTGCATTGACATGTTCTGTATTTACTTTCGTCTCTAATGAAATGAATTTTGTGAAGACAATGAGTGTATACGTAGCAACAAAACTTAAATTGAAAAGGAAACAGTATCCTACAATTAAAGCATTGCAAATATTGGCTATAAGCTTATAATGTACTTTATAAAGTGTTTATAAATTTATGATAACAAAAATCTCCCAGCATCGGTCTACTCTGGCTCTAAATAATAGATACATTAACACTGTGATCGAAATGAGCATTGAAGAGTTGTTGAATTCAAGCCTTTTGAACACCATTGTAAAATTATCGGACTGGCTACGATTACCCTCTACGGGTAACAATAATTTTTTTTTTATTGTTACCCCCTTCACTAAAATCGGAAACGGTTTACGGATACGGCACCTTTTTCGTCCGGAATTTGAAGAGTAACAATAAGAAAAAAATTAGGATTACCCCCCTTATTGTTACTCGCCAAATGGAGAAAACTCTTTTGAACTCAAGGTGAGGAATAAGGCTATCTTTGTACGCCCGAGGAACCTACAGTTTAAAGATAAGGTTTGTACGCCTTATTCTGTCTTGTTTAACCTTAGTTGATCTCTAGAAATCAATATGCGAACCTTGTTTACATGCGAGTCAGTTTGAACTATTTCAAGATAAATGTTGGACTTTCTACACTATCAGCCATTTTTCCAAAGACTTTATACTGCTTTGTGAAGAGTGCTACGCTTCGAAATTTTAAATGAACAGGGAACCTTGAAATTTTAGCCGACATTGTTAGGAGGGGTCTCAAATTATTGAAACTTGTGTGTTGATTGAAATTTAACATGCGAATCGTGTCTGTAACACATATCTATCGATAATTTTTGAAAATTTCATAAGTTGCTTTTGTTCCTCTATAAGAAATTCTGGACCGGAACCGTTCCTGATATTAAAATATGCAAATTAAAAAAATGCATCAAATTTCTGGATATGTGATTTATAGTTGCTGAGAAATCTGTCACGAAAATTTTTAACCATGAAAATTTAGTGAAAAAAGACTAAAAATGCTACATTTTAGTCAAAATTTCTCTTTTCCCATTGGTCGATTCTCGTTTGTTTACATATTGCCTAATCGAGTTTACGATAACCACCGACTTCACGATCACGGGTAAAGCCGGGTGTTCATGAATGAAGCCGTAAACCTCCGAACCTTATATCTAACAAACACTTTATCATAAAGGTATAATAAAATTTCCCAATTGGGATGATATTAAAGTTAACTCTAGACATACCCTGAAGTTAGCATTGGTATGGTGCTAGTTTGACAAGAGGAAACCCTGATATCAAAAGCATCTGAAACGAGGAAAAATATATCGATTATCATAAATAATTGTCAATATAATAAACAAATGAATTATAAAATAACATAATTGTATTTAAATGACACTCGTTTAAGTTTGAGTCATGGTAATGATTTGTGAAATAGGAGGAAAATGGTACTACAAAACCTGTCATTGTATTGATAAACATCACACTTCACCCAGTAACACACCCATCGTATTCAAAGGTTTTCATCTACCTTAAACACGTAAAAAAGATATTCAGTATTTTTTCATGTAGAGCAAACTTACAAAACAAATAAAAAAGATTGTTAAATCTATAGATATGAAGCCAAAACAGTCTCTAAATTTCATTATTGTAGGTAAATATTAAACATAAATATCTATTTTTCTATATTACCAGGTGACAGTTTATCATCGCTGTCAGGGCAACAGTTTAGCACAAGGGATCAGGATAATGACGCGTGGGTAGGCCCATGTAATCCTAACACACCCATCGTATTCAAAGATTTTTTTCTACACTAAGACCATATTCGTATTCGAATCAAGTGAATAGGAAATCAATTTCACTTGAAATGCACCTTGATGAAAGATATTTTCTAAGATGATTAATAAGAAACAGATAAACATGCATATATTGAAAGCAGTAAAATTATTGAATTCAATACGTGTGGTCCTGGGAGTGAACATTTCCATGCGATGATGATGACGTTAGGCGAAAGCAAAATCACACTTTTGTTCAATTTCGCGTGTTTAAAATCATTTTAGTGTGATTGCTACATAATATATGTTTGACAGAATCTAAGTATCAGAAGGAATTCTTTATGAACAAACCACATTTTAAGTAGTATCCAAATTTAACACCAATACATGCTTGATATGGAATTTTAAATTTTTAACAAAGTTTCTTCTTTTTGCATTTTACTTTATTTTCGCTATGAAATATGATACTCTTGTATATAAATACCTTTAAATTGATCTAATAGTCTTATATTCAAAGAAATCACATCGTTCAAAGTCAAGGTCCTTCCCGTGACGTCATATCCGTTACTCATTAAGCTCATTGTAACTGCAGGTTTAGTTGTCACTCGGCGAAGTGTATCTTCATTGACAGGACTTTTATTAAACAAAACAGTAATTATTTTATGACTTGCAATAGGCTAATAAAATCTTCATTTTGAAATCATATACTAGTATATAGAAACGAAAATATATTATATTAGATTCCACCGACCTCCATTTTTTATCAATAATTTCTGAGCGAGTTATTGTCTTTAGTTGGAGATAGAAATCGTAATTTTGCTGTATAGGTTTTTTTTATTTAGGGACAGACCATTTAACTTGAAGGGGGGCCTTGGTTTTTTGTTTTGATCAGAATTTTTTTTTCCGTGCAGAGCGTGGACAAAATATTTATTTTTCGAAGGCGTGGCGACAGAATATTTTTTTTCAGTATCAGCATTATTTTTTATAGCAGAAATCTTTCTTCAGAACATTTTTTTCTCTTGCCCTCAGCTGCCAAAATATTTTTTTTCATTGAAAATAATTTTCAGAATATTTTTTTTAGGAAAAAAACAAGTCCCCTCCTTCAAGTTAAATGGTCGGTCCCTTACAGTTTTTTTTATACTTTGAGGACAAAAGAGAGATTTTCAGTAAATCCTATGGGATTTATTTGGTATTTAATACACAAAAAACTTTTAATATCATAATTATCCAATGAAATATTAAAAAGATTGTCATTGCTTTATATACAGTTGCACCCTATGGGTAAAAATAATAATATCGGAAATGTTGAAATATCTAAAGTTGAAAGTTTAAATACTTTAATATAAGCGTACAACAAATTACATATACATTCAGTTATTCGTCTTACGCAATATTTATTCCAGCAGAATCTGTTATCCTGGAAAGATCTACAGTACATTGTACTGGAAGGACGGTATCGTTCTGTGTAAAATAGGCCGGATTCTTCTGTACAACCAGTCGAAAAGGTCTTCCCTGAAACCAAACAGAACTAAAAACAATTCAGGACACCCCACTATGCATGGCTTTAATTAGGGCGAATTTATTAGAAGCCATAGAACCCAGCAAAAATAAATGGTAGATCAGTAAACTAATGTCGGTAAAACACAAAAAAATATACGCCTTATTATAATACTGATGGTTTTTGCAGTATTCTTTTTCATCAAAATATATAGCATCGGATATCTTTCAAAAATAGAGGTCAGGAATCAGCCACTCAAGCTTTTATCTATTAAACCTGCACAGTCGGGGAAAAATTTTAGCTAAATGAAATTATCGTTCAACATTTAAAACCACACATGCAATGTCAGATTTCTTAAGAATGACACGCTCTTATCGAAACCTTTCTAAAATATATAAGCACGTAAAGCCTGTTGTATATGAAATGCTTCATCCAGGTACTTAGCTTTTTCGTCGTATGCCTTTATAATAATAATTTATAGCTTACCCATATGTGGTTACAAGCAGATAAGTTAAATGAGTAAATTCTGAAACCGGTTGAAGTGACCAGTCTACAGTTAGAATCTCTGATGTATATCACGCCTCCATCTAAGGAACCAGTCAGAGTAACAGATAATCTATCACGTGTACAGGAGTTTATAGTTACTGAAAGACACATTGTGGGTAAAGTGAAAACAATTTTGTAAAGTCCGCTTCACAGAAATGTTATGAACATAAATATATTCTTGAAGAATCGAAAGAATTCGACAACCTTTTCAATCTAAAATATTTTGGATTAATGCTTCTGGGAATTTTAATATACTTGTTAGTGCATTGAGATTAGTGTATGTGTATTTACCCTCTTATCATTGTAATAACATCAATAAGGGACAGTAACGTGGACAATACAAAGCAGATTTGAATATAAAAAAGTACCAGAGGTAATTCAATATACTGGTTATGTGGTTACCAGCACACAATGTTGATAATGACTTACAATCTTAAAATATGAGAAATCTCATATTTCATACTCACCTTTTGGGGAAACTCCTGATGTATGGCTCAAAGAAAATATGAAAATGAAAATAATCAAGAAGACTCTTCCATTCATTACCAAGCCTTAAACATAAAGCAAATTGAATCTCATCATGTATACCGGTACAACATACATGACATAGTCTGAATAAACAAAGCATTTCTGGCAGAAATTGGAGCAGCAATTAGATATTTTATATAGGGAGGGCTGTGGTGAAATTTGAAATAAAAAGGAAGCTAAGCAAGACTATCTAGAGATTAAAAGAAGGACAGTGCTCTAAATTAGAAAAAAAACAGGCAACATGGTAATTTTTCCCGAAAACAAATATAGTACTTTTTAAAATAACAAATTCCAGGCTCGTTTTTTTCCAAAATAATGAGGGACGATGCCCGATGAAAAAATCCATAACCTCTTTTCAAGACAACTGTTGTCTTCCTAATGTGTTTACACTATATGCTGTATTGTTTTTATTATCCAATATTTTGTGACATAATAACAAAAATTAGTTTTCTTTTCGGGCATCTAAGGTACACATTATACTGCATCAGGACATCGTAATCTTTGGAAAATACTTAATTGTTCATGTGAGAAGTATAGACGTTTAAAATTTTTCACCAAATAAAGATCAACAGATGATTTGTTATTCAAGTTTTAACACAACGATATTGATAGAGTATATATATAGGCTGATTTATAAGTCATTCAGTTTTTTTACATATATTTTAGGAAGGAAATTTGAACATTTGGCAAAAATTTAAGTACACTCAAGAACATTTTGGTTTTGCTTAGTCGAGTGATTTTAAAAGTTGCTTGATAAAATATCGATCGATAATATCTTAACAATATCGACGTATAATATTTTACATATAATTCCTGATAATATCGAAGCTGCTGGCTGTTTTATTGTGGTCTTCCGGTGCACCTGAGTTCACTCTCGTTTGACTTGAGTTTGCGTTACTGAATGCGGTTTTGTTGTTATGTGTGTGTGTGTGTGTTTTATGTTATTATGTGGTTTGTTTTGTTGTGATGATTTTTTATCTGCCGGTTTTGTCTTTGTCTTTACGGATTTATGAAACCCCTTTGGTACACCTTTGCTTCTTTCTAATTTACCGCTTGTTTTATGTGAGTTGTGTCGCATACACGTATTCTACATCTTATCTTTTTATATATATGATAGTTTAAAAATGATGACGATATCTTAAACATTTTACACTGTAGAAAGTATTTATAATAATTAATGTTTACACTGTAGAAGTATTGATTATTAGTTATTTTTACATTGTAGAAAGTAATTATTATTATTTATGTTTATGTTCCGGACCTTATGAGTATTTGGACCATACACGTACGGTCATGGCCATATAGGTATAATTATATGGTCGGACCATATGAGTATATATTCATATGGCTATGGCGGGAAAGACCATTTTAACCATATGAGTGATTCGACTAAATTAAACAAAACTAATGAATTTTAAACTGAAATCCACAACTTATGTTTTCGCGATATTTTATTGTATAATATAAAACAAAACATATTTTTTTCATAATTAGAGCAGTCCGTATTTCGTGAATTTAAAACAGGTTTGTAATAGAGAGAAATGAAATGTAAGCAAGAATGATAGAAGTGTTATAGAGTTGTACAAGTTTGTATATGCGTATGAAATGATTTTATATAGGAAAAATGTTTTACAGTCTATTTGAATTATATAAATCAAGAAAAATCCTTTTAATATTTTGTTTCTTGAAATAAAGTTAAATTTGAAACAAAAACAATTTTTTTAATATCATACGACCGCGAACTCTGACTACAAGAAACAAGATTGTATCTTCTCAAACAAAAAAAAAGTTTTCCATAAAGTCATTATGAAAGTCTAGTGGTAAATAATTCACTTATCTCATCAAAACATAGAAATATTTGTTTTTTTGATGGAACAGCCAGGTGATTGGTCTACTGGGACATAAATGAAAGGACCAACTAGCTTAACAATGGACTTTTAAAGGTAATTCAAACAAATGCTCTTCCTGGTCAACATGTTGTACTCCCATGGATTTCTGTGAATTTCTGTTCCATTTTTACTATTAATGTCTATGACAAATATTTTTATTATGAAAAAATTCTGATTTTCTTTTAGCCGGAGTTCATATGTTCGTATGCCATAAAAATGTTACTTGATGAAAAAAAAGTTCAACTATTTTGAAGGATAAAATTTGACAAGCCATTTGTCGTTGATTTTTCGAACTCAAATGGACTATACGGCATGGAGTTATTAGTAAAATATGCCGGTTTTCTGGTCACAAAATGCATTTGGATTAGTCAATCAGTTATCTGCTGATTAACCTTTTTTATATTGTCGTTTGAATAAATTGTCATTTCTGTACTTATTCTAGCTGATAATACAAATAATTGGTAAAAATATATTTCCTAAACTATCCCCAATTTTTTTATATATTTGTTTCGAAAATATTTCCTTTAAATGTGATAACCGACTGGTTTACTTTTTTTATCAATTTATCAAATATCGGTATTTCTTAATAGCCCCGACCAAACGCGTATGGTCCGACCATATATGTATACCCATATGGTCATGATGATACGCGTATGGTCCAGATACTCATATGGTCCGGAACATTAATGTTTACACTGTAGATAGAATTATTAATGTTTACTCAGTAGATAGTATTTATTATCATTAATGTTTATACTGTAGATAGTATTTATTATTACTTATGTAAACAACAAATATGGCTTACCTTGACATGCTATTTTATACAAAGTTTCGATAATTTACAACATTTAATGTTATTTTGAACAAGACTATACAAGTAAAACTTATTTAATAACATATTTCTTCAGCCATGTCAGTTTATTTGGAATGTTTTAAGTTTTTTCCATTGTTTCAATTATAATGAGGGCTAAAGTGTATTTAAACGATAGTAAACTTCGATGATTATGAGTTTAAATAAAGAATGAAGAATTGGAGAAATAGATAATACCACTCAGTCACATGATTCATTAATTTTTAAATAGACACAAGATTTCTCCTATGTTATACTAAAGGAAATTTAATCTATTAAACCCTATTATGTTATGTTTAAATCATGTCGCGATTTTAGTCCTAATATTTTACATTTAAATCAAAGCAAGCACAGCTTTGTGTAAGCAATTTATGGATTCCGATTTTTCTGTTTGGTAAACTATTATAAGAACTCTCGAAACTGAGTTGTCCCCTTTGATCAAACCAATCTGAAATTCATCCAAAAGACACAAAAACCTGTATTTATTTCCTAAGATTTAACAATCCTATATGTAGCAAGTGTATACAAATAAATGGTTTTGGTTCGATAATTTAACATCAACATCAACTTTTCAATAGTCAAAATTCCTCTCTTGCATAGCAACATTCCGTCCGCACCAGCCTGTGGAATATACGTATCGCAACTGATTCGTAATTCAAGGGCTTGTTGGGATTATTGGTAATTCCTTGGTAGAGCATCACAACTTACTGGCAAATTGTTAGGAAGGTTGCGTTGCTCCCCGGTTGTCTTCTCATATACGTAAGATATTTTACAGAGAACAGCACATACTTGTAGAAACGATGCTCGCTGATTGCGTTGGAGAATACATTTTTTGCACGTGGTGAAGGTCGTTTGTTTGTTCTTGTCTTTTGTCTAAGTCTCTACAGTTGAATTGAACTTTGATCGTTTGATTTTTATTGTGTGTTTAATTTGTGTGCTTTGTCTGGGAATAATAAAAGGGAGAAGGAAGCCCCCCCCCAAAAAAAAAAAAAAAAAAAAAACTAGTTTAACCTAGCAACATGTGCCTGTCATCAGGAATCTTTTTCCTAATTTTTGTTTGTACTTGTCTTTTGATGTTTTCTGTTCTTTGTTTAAGAAAAGGGTCTATCTGTGACTATTTCAGGACTTTATTGGAATTAAATGTATTTACAATTATAAAAAGCCCGTTATAAGCAGGTGTCGTAGTATAAAGGTGTCCTTTAAATATTAAATTAAACATATTGGTTGGCCTTACAAACGAAAATCACAGTTACATGTAGCATTTAATGCAAATGAAGTCATGCTTTAAAATCAGTGTAAGAGTAAAATATGTTGAAAATGAAGGAAACAGTATGGAGGCTGGTGGGCTATGAAGAATCTTAAATTAAAAAGGTAAAATGAAAAAAAATCCGGAAATAAAAAGACAGGACAGTGCTTACAAATTAAAAAAGTCGGGATGATATTATTGGCTGAGAAATATAATAATTTCAAATATGCAAGAAGAAAACGAAATCACTTTCACGGAAAACAAAAATCCAGGTTCCAAATTTTCTGAAACTTTTCAATGCAAAATGAAAAAAATAATCACATCCCTCCCTCATGAAAATCAAATGGTCAATCCTTTTACCTGATATGTTTGACAATTCTCATTATTTTATATATTTTCGTAAATACTTTTATTCTATAAGAAAAAAGAAGAACTATTGCGCAATCAAAAAAGGAAAAGGTCATGTCAAAATCTTCAAACTTCATAGACAATACGGACAGAGTGGGAAATATATAGCATAGCAAAATATACACAAACACAACTAAACTATGCGAAAGTTGAGTCGATAGTGTTTTTGTGTGTTCTGGTTGTTGAGATCAGTACTTCTCTGTTATTACAATAACTTCATGTGACCAACTAACAATTAAGTTTAGATCAAACCCAGTAAAGAACGACAATACAAACGCTTTACAATAAATCAATATCATAATCTGCTCCTGTTTGCACAAATCGTTTTATTATAACATATTATTTGTCGTTTTTTTTTTTGTATTGCACTGCCTTGTATGATTATAGATTGAAGTAATTGTTTAAATTAGATAAAAATGACACTATTATCATTAAAACTTGTAGATTTTTGGTTTAGGAGGTAGCAGATTTTCCAACTTTGTTATAGTTCAATCAATGTTTAACCCTTTTTATGACTTGTGCTTTTGGTCATTCAAAATGAAAACCAAGTCTCTTTTTAAGATTCCTGGCTTATTGTTTGTGTCGATTGTTTTTGTAGTCTTACTAAGGACCATTATCGTGAATTCTGTGAAACGGTAAGTAAAAGTTGCTATGAGTGGACGTATTGGAAGACATTAATTTTAAGTAAATAGTTCACTGAGTATACTTATCAGTTGATTATTGTTAGTTATTAGTGTTTTGCTGATTGTTGTATTGAGATGATCATCTTATTATCTCTATTATGTCTTCACAACCGTGTTCCTTTGTGTGTTTCTACCGATAGTTAAGATCGCAATGGAAGAGGGAGGTTTGGCGCGCAATAAAACCTGGTTAAACCCACCAATTAATTTGAAATGCATGTACCAAGTCAGAACCATTGCGATCTATAACTATTCCGGTGTGTCTTTCATGATTTGTCTTTTCTCTAGGACTCGGTTATTTTGTTATTACCTTTATTGACATATATTCTAGTAGATCTGACTCCATGAATCCCCATTGGAGGGTCAAATTATAGGAAATTGAAGAATATATGGATTAATAGTTATGACAAGTTTATCATAGTAGATTATGCAGAATTATTGCCTTACAAAAAGAAAGAATAAAAATTGGTTCTCCAGGAATGATCAAACATTAATACCATATATAACTACTAAAAATCGCAAATGATATTTTCTCTGTTTTTTGACAGTTTGAAAATATCCTTCATTGTGAGTATTTGAGAATTTCCGTCAGTTTGAGAGTTTGTCTGGTACCATTCAGTTTGACTCCCCTTCAGTGTGAGTCTGTATCAGGTACCCTTCAGTTCGACATTTTCCTACTGTGTTAGTTTGTTAGATATCTTTCAGTTTGACAATTTTCTTTTAGCTTAATTATATGTCGGATATCATTCAGTGTGACATTTGCCTTCAATAGAGTTCTGTCAAGTATCCTCAAGTGTTACACTTTTCTTTAGCGTGGCTCTTAGGTTCCGTTGAGTATGAAGCTTTTAAGCGCAAGTTTTCTCTATAATGAATGGAGTAGTTCTGTTTCTTTGCTATAACGTGCGACCGCTTTGATAGCGGCGATATATAGTATGTTTAAGTTTTGTTCGACATTCCTTTCGTTTTCCGTCCCAAACATGTTTTTGTGTCCAATCCTTAATAATTCTTTCCGTCTATCAGTCCAATCCATTTTTTGTAACCGGTTGTTCACCATTTTCTTCAGCTGTCCGTTCATAACACCGATTGCAATCGTTCCTTCCCCTAAACGCATTGATTTATTATTATCTTTTATTTCCAAAGAGTTTCTTTCTATACTACTAATGTAGAGCATTTCTTTTAGAATTGTTCTAAATGAACTTTCGGCGAGGGTGTATATTTCCATTTTTTTCGCCTCACAGTTTGAAATACCAGAAATTCCAGTTTTAGAAGATCACAAAGTGTTGACACATTACTTTTTATAACGACCCTTTTCTATTGTTAGATCGTTATTACTTTGTTAAAACTTGAAAGTACGATATATAAGTTTTAACAATTTACAGTGCATGATTACCCTTATAAAAATTGTCTTTGTATCATTTTACAATTTTTTTCAGATTTGTTTTCTCCACAGATAAACAATTTGTTAACGAAAGAAAAACTTCCGTAGATTGTCTCGATAATTTATCAGAGTCCGACGAAGGCCTTCTACAGATTAATAAACAAGTGATATCTCAACTACGTGGGGAAACCGTTATATTGTCCCCCTTGGTGGTACCAAAGTATAAACTAGTGTTGTTTTGGAATGCAAAAGTTGCCAGCACGTACTGGAAATTCCTTCTTCGCCAAATACAGAACATGTCAACAAATGTTAAAGAATACATTGTACACCACCCAGACAAGAGCAATCTTAAATCATTCTATAATTACAGTGATACGGACATAATACGGATGATGTATAACGATTCTTGGACAAAGGCCGTTTTTGTTAGGGAACCAAGAGAACGGTTTCTTTCGGCTTACATTCATAAAATTGAAAAAGCTCACTTTGACAAAAAATTGTGTAAAACTCGGATTGTATCATTTGGAAATTTCGTAAATGTAACAAAATGGTGCAGAGATCCCCATTGGGAGACACAAGTTAAAATTCCAACTTATTTTTACAAAACCATGTTAGTTGGTAAAATGGAGAACTTGATACAATTTACTGAGATGCTTCTTACAAAGATTGGAGCTTTTTCAACAAAGACACAGAAATGGTTAAAAGAATATACCATACGTCATCTGACACATGCTGAAGACAAAATACGTCAATACTACACACCGGAACTCGAAAGGGAAGTGATCAACATGTACCAAGAGGATGTCGATGTTTTTAATTTTAGCAAGGCTACATTGCTATGAAATCAGAATAATAAATAATATCAATTTAATCTAAGGACAAACTAAGATGAAGTGAATTCAACCATAGGCTTTTAAAATTTACGGAAATAAGATGATAATATTAAAAAAGAAATGACACATGAAATATAATCTCATGTACAAGTACATAATTTCTAAGAAAAATAATTTTTGGAATTCACTCGATTAGCTTATAGAGTTAAGTTCCGGATTCAATACAATATAACGATTGTACACACGCTGATATGTCCTTACTTTATTTTCACGTTGGAAATCGTATTTTACTAGACCAATATTAACTTCCAAGCAATATGAACACTATTTGCTAAATATTTAAGTTTTGAATATAAAAATGAATATTTAGAGAACACAATATAACTATCTGTATGAATATAGAGTAATATTGTCCCTCAGAAGATGCAATATTACACTCATAAACTCGTGCATTATTACATTTCCTTGGAACATTATTTCTTCATATTAATGCAATAACCCCATATTGTATTTGTATGGGATGCAGCTTCTGTTAGTTTGCAATCGCTTTACGAGTCCACACCTAAGTGGGCAGAAGAGATGTTCGTAATATGTGTTTCCAAAAAAAACATATTGCCGATAATTCATCAAATCTGATGAGGAAAATAACGAAGAATCTCTATGACAACAGCCTTTGTGCTCATTTTAGAGATCGAAATTTTGTACGTTTCTACATAAGCCACACCAACAAGTTTCTTAATATACTTTTCGTCTGTATCAATCATTTGGACAGAGTGCATCTGATGAGTCTTGAAAAGAGAAAATGTGTGTCAGGGGTAGAAACATTTATTATCTTAAACTTTCATCTGATTTCATTTCTAAAGCCCCTGGTAATTAATACTGTGTAGACAAAAATCTTTTAAAGCTTTGAAATTATCGGTAAAATTTCAGAATTTGTCAGAACCTAAGGTTTTTATCACCCATGTCAGTTCGTTTGTGTTTTTGTTTAATTGCCATTTGCTTTTCATTTGTAGTATACCGATAGCTATTTCACTCTCTTTGCAGAGGGCCTTCGATGAATATAAGGTAGATAAAAGGAGCGTCAGGAGTGGCAAAATTTATTGTCTGGAACTTTGTTGTAATTTTGAATTCTTTTTTTTCTTTGTTTCAAATATCAAAAGTTCAAATGCATTTATGAATAATTCATATTCTTGTCTACATATACAGGGGAATAAAAGATCATTTTTGTCTTCAAGCATAATAAGAAAACGATAAAAGATCGAAATACTCTTTAAGATGTTTGGGGAATTGTTTTCTTTCATATTTGTTAATTACAGATCAAATTCTAGAATGTACTTTTACATTGAAACAAATCATATGAACATATATAAATATATATAGCTAGAAGACAATTATTTGTCTCCTTATTTGAAAAATAGTGATGTACATTTGCAGTAAAAGAGTATTTTGAAGAAAGAAATACTTTCCGACTATCTAGACTACATGGAATATTATGCTCTAAAAGTACTCTTTGTAGTGTTAAACATTTACATTTGTATTGGAATAAATGCTAGAATAAAAAGAGGCGTAAAAAAATCCTGCTTTTGAAGACATCGACGAAAGCAGCCACGTTATTGGTGAGATCATCAGTGATGATGTGGTCAACTGTGTAATGCTTTGTTCAGATAGCAATGTTTGTAGATCGATCTCTTATAACAGAATTGATAGTCGATGTCGTTTGTTTTCCCAAGATTTCACCGGACAAGAACCGACTGGACCTAAAAACATTGGATGGATTCATTTCGATTTTATATCAGGTACTTTATGGTGATAGTATCTTAAGTGTTTATTGAATTTCCTTTACCGTTTTCGTCAGATATTTGAATTGTTTCTAAAAATGAAATTGTTCATTTAAACCTGGTTGTATCACGCCATAAACCTGGCATAAAGTAGTTACGAAGTTGTGAGACACAATAGGGAAAATGAGGTTATAATTTCAGCACAACCTAATACCCCTTCACATATACGATATTCTCTTACGGGTTCTTACGATTTTCAAAATCTATCGTTGTACGATCTTTTTCAGACTGTTTCCGTGTCCAGTTGCAGGGCAACACAATAACGGGACTGTATTCTATAACAATAGGTGATAACCAGGTAACAGTTTGGTGTGACCTAGAAACAAAAGGAGGAGGATGGACGGTATGTATACTTAAGCAGATCTTGTTTTTGTTTTTACAAGGAACTTAATGATTAATGTCTTAAAACATTTAATAAATCAAAGTTATAAAAATAAATTTAGGAATGTTGAAAACATAAGTGAAGTTCGTAAATTTTCATAACAAAAATATAACAAAACAAGTAATAACGGATTAAGGTAGTCAAGGTAAAAGGACTTACTGGTGATTACTTAAAAAGATGCTAACATTTGTAAAATTTTCTTATTCTTTCCAAAAAATGATAGATAAATGAAGGAATACTCAATAGGTTTAAGACAAACAACATGTATTTTACACACTTCTGATATACAAGATAATGATCCAATTTGTTTTTGTCTTAACATTTAAAAACACATGTATTATAGGTATTCCAGCGAAGGTCTGACGGGTCTGTAGACTTTCATAGAAACTGGAATGACTACGTGACAGGATTTGGTGATCCTACTAGAGAATACTGGATTGGTATGTTTAAATAATGTACAGACATTCTTTCCTAACTACCAAATCAAGACCCCTCTATGGGCAACCAAAATAGAAAATGTTATTACTAGAAGGCTATAAGATAATTTACCTTAACTTTTACCTTTTGCATAGTTTATATCCTCTGGTTCCCTTCGTGTCATAAAAGATGTCATAAATAAAAATATCACTTTGGGATACAAGACTTGCGGGAAACAAACATCATTTTGCTTGGGAGCAGGCAAAAATAGAGCGGGTTTTGTAGAGGATATGTAAGATATTTAAGTCATTGAAAACCACGATTTGAGCAAGCGAACATGCAACAAACTTAATAATTTTGATGTGACTGTGTACCAACTGTATGCAATTTGTACACAATTTCTAATTTTGAAGAAGATATTGAAATTTGAATACCTATTGATATGATATAAACAAGGAAAAGTATGTTTAAATGTATTTCAGGCCAAAATTCTGCTACCACAAATTCATAGTATGAAATTTCTTGGTATTGCCGCAAAGAGAGGGATGTATATCGGCAACCCGTTTTAACAAATTATTAGAATTATAAGAAAGCAAAACTGTGGTTTCTGTGTATTTTATAGTATTAACATGTTAATTTTATGCGAAATATCGTTCATTTCTTATTAAACTTCCCCAAACCAAAGCTCAAAACTAGTAAAATTATTGCGAGTTTGGGCGCAAAGGCAGGATTAAAATGGCATTTTGTGGGTAAAATGACCAACATTTTCTCTTCAAAAAAGAAAATAGAGTAAAACCGTACATAGATAAGAATAGATTTAAGAATATAAGACATTTATCAAAATGTAGATAAGTTAAAATTGTTACCAGACAATTTACCTACCTCAAACCTCATTAAAAAGTATCTTTCCTCTGGTGTCTCATTAAGACAAGGCATACTTATTGAAAATACCAATTGAGCCAATAACACTTGCCATGCAGAAAGAAACGTCATTTTGTTTTGGAGCAGACTAAAATAAGAAAATTTTCATGAGAGGATATGTAAGGTGTATAGTTCTTTAAAAAAAACTTTTAAAAGTAAACATGCAATGAAATTTATCAAATTTGATCCATCTGTGTTACACGAATATAGTTTTATTAAAGTGCATGCAGTTTGTACACAAATTCTATCATCATAGGCACTATACAGAAATATTAAAAAAATTATAACACCATATGAAACATAACCTCTGGGAATTAAAACTTCAACAGCAGCGCTTACCAGCACGGGTACTATAAAGAAGAGGTAAACGTTACCATCAACTATGCAGTCAAACGTTTGTTGACTTGTGAATTCGAATATTCGAGTTTAAAGGTAGTTTTTGAACATTCTGGCAATGTTTGTCGACATATACTAATGATTATCTATGATAGTTTTGTTTGTTTTAGGAAACGATGCTTTGAGCATTTTGACAAGTTCAGAGACAAATGAGCTATTGATTCTGCTGGAGAATTGGAATGGTGGTTGGAAGTATGCACGTTACTCACACTTTCGAGTAAATAATGGTACGGATAAATACCGACTAAATGTTGAAGGCTACAGTGGAACAGCAGGTGTATAATAGAATCAGAGAATATAAAAAAATCCTATTATGTGAGCAAATACGCCTTGACATTGGTTTCAAAATTGTAAAAACGCACTAAACTAATTCGATCGAGCTGTTTGTTAACATAGGTTTATTTTAAATGAAAATGACAACAAAGTTTAAGACAATAAATTTTGCTACGCCTCACACGCGTTTCGTCTATTCAAGACTCATCAGAGGCGCTCTACCAAAAATATTGAAAATGCCAAACACTATATGAATATGAAAAGCATAGAACAATAAAACCCAAAATACCAAACTTGGGAACCAAATTATTACTAAGATAATGAACCTATGTCTGGGGTAGGAAGAACCTTAGGGTTTAGACAATTTTGAAATTTAGACGGATAATTTAAAGCTTTGATGTATTCTCCAACTCAAAAGTGCATACAATGTTTATATTTCACTATTTATTCGATATGCCAGAGCTTGCACAAATTTCACAGATTTTTTTATCAGACACCGATTTCTTCGTGGCCGACTATTGGAGCAGGGCTATAGGAAAATACGTCTCATACGATCCCTTAAAAATTATTTCTTCGTTATCAGCCACTAGTAGATAAGTTCAAAATTGAGTTAAAAAATATGGTGATTAATTGTTTTAATTAGTGCTTGACTTGTCTGCTGTACTGAGATGATCACCTCAATATCCCAATTGTGTCTCACAACTATGTTGTGTTCTATGGTTTCTACCGGATCCTAAGATCGCAATGGAAGAGGGAGTTTTGGCGCCATAAAACCTGGTTTAACCCACCATTTCGTTTGCAATGCCTGTACCAAGTCAGGACCATTGCGATTCACCAGTTCTCCGGTATGACTGATTCGTTTTTGTCATTATCACTGGACTTTGAAATTGATCATTCAAGTTCGGTAATTTTGTTATTACCTTTATTTTCAATATATTTATTTCAGGTAACAGGTTCGGATACAATTCCGGAGAACAGTTTAGCACACGGGATCAAGACAATGATTCATGGCGTGGGCACTGCACAAAGACACTCCACTCTGGGGGATGTTGGTACAAGTATTGTACTGAAACGTATCTAAACGGAATCTTTTACAATTCTTCTACCAAAGCAACCAACTCATGCCATTGGGGTGTCTATCGTTGGTCGTTGCGTACTGTATTTATGATGGCCAGGAAAAAAGTAGAGATTTCTTAAAATCATGACCCTACAACTATCTCGATCTTACGAGTATTTGGACTTTATCTGTATTTTGAAACTGCCTTGATATAAGTTATATTGAAAGTCAAAAGGAGAGTTACGCTCGAATAAAATAGAAAAGAAATTAATTGTTTTGTGTATGAAACTATTTATCTGTGTTAAAAATTAAGCATTTTGTTGAAATTAATGGAACTTTATGGAACCATTGTCCCCCTATGTTACCATTGTAACCTTATGAAACCGTTGTATTCCTATGTTACCATTGTATCTCTATGTTCTCAATGTAGACATTTGTGACTATTATAACCGTATGAAACCATTGTATTCCTATGTTACCATTGTAACCCTTTGTTACCATTGTGCCCCTTTGCTACCAATGTTACCCAATGTAACCATTTTATCCCTATGTTACCTTTGTAACCCTATTTTACCGTATGTAATCATGTTTTCCTATGTTACCATTTTATCTTTAAGTAACCACTTGTAACCATGAATCCTGTTACCATTGTCACCTTATTTAACCATTGTATTTCTGTGTTACCATTGTTATCTTATGTAACAATTGCAACCCTTTGTAACCATTGATACCCTGTGTAACCATTGTATACCTATGTTACCACTGTAACCCTATGAAACCATTGTACCCTATTGTATTCCTATGTTATCATTATAGCTATATGTACAATTGTACCACTATGTTACCATTGTTACCCTATGTACTGATGTAACCATGTAATCCTAAGTAATAATTGTCACCTTTGTAACCAATTTCACCCTAATTGAATTATTGTGCAACGATTTTAACCAAAATGTTACCACGTTTCTTTACATGACGATCGTTACTCTGGGTTAGCCTATTTTAACCAAAATTTTACCATGTTACTTTACATGACGATCGTTACCCTGGGTTACCCTATGTTAAGCATTGAAACACTATATAACACTTTGTACCTAGCAGGCCTTTGTAACCCTCGTTACCATTTTAACTCTTTGAACCAAGATAACATTATATAGCCTTTTTATATCTTAAGATTGTGATCCATTGTTTCTATATCCAGTCAAATAACATACAACATACTTTGACCATATAAGTCTTTCCTACCATTCTGTCTCTTTTATAACACCTAAAGGCAAAACAAAAAATAACGATGAAAATATGCTTTGCATATATAAAAAATCATGAATGATTTGCACCATGTTAAAGAATTAACTTCAGTTAAAAGTATATATTGGAAAAAGCTTTTAACATGTAAAATGATAAATAATCAATAAAGACATTATTTTCATACAAAATATGTTTCAACTAAATGTGAACTTCATCTGCTGTCTGAAGACTGAATTTATTGTTTGAAAGTACAATAACGATAAAGACACATAAACAATCATAATAAAATAGTGGGTTCAGAAAAAACAAAACAAAAACAAAACAAGCATGGACTGGGTGAGAGGCGCTGCTATAAATATTATCAGATATAGAAACAAACACTGGCTGGGTTGCAGAATGGTGCAATGCGATGGTATAAATACCACAATTTTGATTACTAGTCAATCACCATGACTTCAGGTTGCTGGACCAATTCCTGGTTTCAAATGTTCATGCAAAGGTCCCTCTGAAATAAAATAAATGTCAAATAAAGGGAAATCAAAATAGTATGTCTTTTCCATCGTTAATATTACAATCATGTTTAACCCAGACCAGGATTTGAACCTGGAACTCTTGTTACTTAAACAAGCTCTTTTCTTTTAAGCTATCTAGGTTTTTGATAAACTGAGCAATGCTGGTATCATGTTATGTGTGTTGTATCATTTTATTCCGCCTCGTGGCACGGCAACAGACAGATAGATAACCATTTACTTCGGGCAACCATCAAAACTCAATGTGGTACAACATTTATTGCCAAAAGTCAAATAATTTGTATGAGTGTGTGTGTGTGTGTGTGGTAAGAAGCTACAATGACAGAAAAAAATAACAAACATAAATGCAAGAACAAACCTACAAAAACATTACAAAACAAAATACAAACTGCCGGTAATTAATAAATGAAAATAAACAATAATATTGAAGTGAGTGTAGTGTGTATAGAAAATAACTATTATCATTATTATCTCCCTTTGAACATAAAGTCTTTACAAGAATAACAAAACACTTTTGATATAAAATTTTACAAAGGTTCAAGAAATAAATGTAATTGGATACCTAAATACTTATTGCTGCTTGTATACTAATAATTCTGGTATACACTTTAAGAAGAATGCAAAATATTAAAGTTAAAATGTTCAGACGGGGTTCCCTATCATAAAGACTGTTGAAAAACATACATGGAAATCTATGCTCAAAATTACTATAATTAACTCATATAATTCAAAATTATTAATGTAAGCATATTAAATAAAGCTTAAATAATGTATTTTAACTTACATAGTGGACTGCCATGAAAGGATGCCTATGAAAAATAAATGGAATATTGCATTGGTACAATGCTGATCTGATTGTGGTACACAAAGAAACATTAAAAACAGGAAACAGGCAGTTCCATAATGTAAACAAACGTGAAAGTTCAATGACTCTAACTGTAAAGTTCAAACATAGCACACAGGCTGAAGTTAATTGATAAGACATATGTAGAAACTAAAAATAGAAAAGGAAAATCTAATACAAAAAGATTACAATAATAATGCAGTTAAGAAAAATATAAATTGAAAAATTTAACAGCACACATTTTATGTGCGTTGTATCATGTTATGTGTGTTGTATCATTTTATGGGAGTTGTATCATGTTATGGGTGTTGTATCATGTTATGTGTGTTGTATCATTTTATGGGAGTTGTATCATGTTATGGGTGTTGTATCCTGTTATGGGAGTTGTATCATTTTATAGGTGTTGTATCATGTTATGTGTCTTGTATCATTTTATGGGTGTTGTATCATGTTATGGGTGTTGTATCATGTTATGGGAGTTGTATCATTGTATGGATGTTGTATCATTTTATGGGTGTTGTATCATGTTATGTGTGTTGTATCATTTAATATTACAATCATGATTAACCCAGACCAGGATTTGAACCTGGAACTCTTGTTACTTAAACAAGCGCTTTTCTTTTAAGCTATCTAGGTTTTTGATAAACTGAGCAATGCTGGTATCATGTTATGGATGTTGTATCATTTTATGGGAGTTGTATCATGTTATGGGTGTTGTATCCTGTTATGGGAGTTGTATCATTTTATGGGTGTAGTATCATGTGATGTGTCTTGTATCATTTTATGGGTGTTATATCACGTTATGGGAGTTGTATCATTTTATGGGTGTTGTATCATGTTATGTGTCTTGTATCATTGTATGGGTGTTGTATCATGTTATGGGTGTTGTATCATGTTATGTGTGTTGTATCATGTTATGTGTGTTGTATCATTTTATGGGAGTTGTATCATGTTATGTGTGTTGTATCATTTTATGGGAGTTGTATCATGTTATGGGTGTTGTATCATGTTATGTGTGTTGTATCATGTTATGTGTGTTGTATCATTTTATGGGAGTTGTATCATGTTATGGGTGTTGTATCATGTTATGGGAGTTGTATCATTTTATGGGTGTTGTATCATGTTATGTGTCTTGTATCATTGTATGGGTGTTGTATCATGTTATGGGTGTTGTATCATGTTATGTGTGTTGTATCATGTTATGTGTGTTGTATCATTTTATGGGAGTTGTATCATGTTATGTGTGTTGTATCATTTTATGGGAGTTGTATCATGTTATGGGTGTTGTATCATGTTATGTGTGTTGTATCATGTTATGTGTGTTGTATCATTTTATGGGAGTTGTATCATGTTATGGGTGTTGTATCATGTTATGGGAGTTGTATCATTTTATGGGTGTTGTATCATGTTATGTGTCTTGTATCATTTTATGGGTGTTGTATCATGTTATGGGTGTTGATTATTTTATGGATGGGTGTTGTGTCATTTTATGGGTGTTGTATCATAATATGGATGTTGTATCATGTAATAGGTGATGTATCATCTTATGGGTGTTGTATCATGTTATGTGTGTTATATCATGTTATGGGTGTTGTATCATGGTATGGGTGTTGTATCATGTTATGGGTGTTGTATCCTGTTATGGGTGTTGTATCATGTTATGGGTGTTGTATGATGTCATGTGTGTTGTATCGTGGTTTGGGTGTTGTATCATGTTATGGGTGTTGTATCATGTTATAGGTGTTGTATCATGTTATGGGTTTTGTATCATGTTATGAGTGTTTAATCATGTTATGGGTGTTGTATCATTTTATGGGTGTTGTATCTTATTCTCTGTCACTGCATAATAAATTTCTTCTGTATCAATCATTAACATTCTCCAATTAGATTTAAAACTTAATTTGTACATATTTTAAAATGTCATTATTTAATGTATGATATGCAGTGTAAAGTTATTATATGTGTTTTGCATCTAGTTATTAATTTTCATCTGCATGTTTAATTTGTTACTGTTTATGGATGTTGTGGTATTAAAACTTTTTTAGTGTCACATAACTATCTCTGATGTACAATTATCTATCATCAAGATATCTATTTGTTTTTCTTTTAACTATATACTGTTCAAGGATGATTTTGAGGTTTTTGAAATAGATGCCTTAAATCATAAGGGAAGCATAAAAAATACAAAATAAGCTTAACATTTTGATAGCTTTACTCGTTTCAAGAGTTCAAAATTTGAGGGTACAGATCAAATGTTTTGCCTTAATGTGAAAGAAAAAACTTCGAAAAAAACAAAAAATGTCATTATAATTAGATCTTAATCTATAAAAAGACTCTCAAGGAAGACTTTCAACAAAGCTCTATGACAAAGGAACTTTACTCTGCCCTTGTGACAACATTCATGTTGTGTCGGGTACACCTATTCAGTATCATATTATCATTTTTAATTAAAACTGTCTTATTGTATGGATGTTGTGTCACGTACACTTATATCATATCATATTTATTTTATGGTGTGAAAATGGTCATTGCTGTATAGATATTGTGTCAGGCTTACTTATTCTGCATCATACAGTACTTGAACCGATCAATGCAACAGTTTTTGCGATCCGTCACGCGTCATCAATCAGTCACCAATCAGTCATCGATCCGGTCTCAATCATTCACCGATCCGTCATCAATCAGTCACCAATCCGTCATCGATCAGTCACCAATCCGTCCGATCCTATCCGTCAAATGCATCCCATGATGCAATTTACCAATCCGTCACGCGTCAATTCAATCTAAAATACGGAATTTTTAAGTTCGTTTCGCTTATTGTATCACGTGACTCCTTGATCGAATGCATATAATCTTTGAATAAAATAGAAATTTATATAAATAAATGTAAAAGCGGGACATTAGACGTGTTTTATATCAATAATTAAACATAGAATATTAAAAAGCACAGCCGAATCGTGCTTAAATAAATATTAAAGTCCAACTTTAATGTAAAGACATAACACATTTCTGTTTTAAAATGCAAAAATTCATACGATTTTTTATGTCAAATCAGGAACATTAAATAAAATGTTCCTGGTCAAATATATTATATTTCAAAATAACTCATTTAAAATCTTGTCATAAAGTTATTTTGAAAACAATTTTTTTGTGATTGTTATAAAACCATCATATAATAGGCTCAAACATCAGATTTTTAATTTCTTATACATTTGTAGCTTGCATAAGAAATGCTTGGTCTTAACAATTTTATAATGGATATAAATTTTCCTTATAATCTCTTAAAAATGGTTAAATATGAACCTTATTTTAAAAGTTAAAGATATGAAGTTATTCAAGTTTCCAAAATATTATAGCATTTATGTGTCAAATCTGATGAAAATAGTTGTTTCGCAAACAATTTCATGTAATCTTTATTCAACCGTCATATAATTTAATGCTCAAATAGAAGATTTTACTATAGTTTCATATATTTTATATAAGAAATTTGTAAATGTGATCTATATTCCTTTGCGAACAAATTTTCTTTATTGTCTATTTACTATATGAACCTTATTTTTTAAGTCAGAAATATGTAGTTATGCAACTTTTCAACTTATCTTAGCATTAATGTGTCAAACCTGATGAAAAAAGTTGTTTCGCAAACATTTTCTTGTCAATTTTATTAAACCGTCAAATAATTTTATGCTCAAATATAAGATTTTACTATAGTTTCATATATTTTACATAAGAAATTTGTAAAATTTAATGTGATCTATATTCCTTTGCGAACAAATTTTCTTCATAATCTCTTTACTATATGAACCTTATTTTTAAGTCAGCAATATGTAGTTATGCAACTTTTCAAGTTGTCTTAGCATTAATGTGTCAAACCTGATGTAAAAAGTTGTTTCGCAAACATTTTCTTGGCAATTTTATTAAACCGTCATATAATTTTATGCTCAAATAGAAGATTTTACTATAGTTTCATATATTTTACATAAGAAATTTGTAAATGTGATCTATATTCCTTTGCGAACAAATTTTCTTCATAATCTCTTAACTTTATGAACCTTATTTTTTAAGTCAGCAATATGTAGTTATGCAACTTTTTAAGTTGTCTTAGCATTAATGTGTCAAACCTGATGTAAAAAGTTGTTTCGCAAACATTTTCTTGGCAATTTTATTAAACCGTCATATAATTTTATGCTCAAATAGAAGATTTTACTATAGTTTCATATATTTTATATAAGAAATTTGCAAATGTGATCTATATTCCTTTGCGAACAAATTTTCTTCATAATCTCTTAACTTTATGAACCTTATTTTTTAAGTCAGCAATATGTAGTTATGCAACTTTTCAAGTTATCTTAGCATTAATGTGTCAAACCTGATGAAAAAAGTTGTTTCGCAAACATTTTCTTGTCAATTTTATTAAACCGTCATATAATTTTATGCTCAAATAGAAGATTTTACTATAGTTTCATATATTTTACATAAGATATTTGTAAATGTGATCTATATTCCTTTGCGAACAAATTTTCTTCATAATCTCTTAACTTTATGAACCTTATTTTTTAAGTCAGCAATATGTAGTTATGCAACTTTTCAAGTTATCTTAGCATTAATGTGTCAAACCTGATGAAAAAAGTTGTTTCGCAAACATTTTCTTGTCAATTTTATTAAACCGTCATATAATTTTATGCTCAAATAGAAGATTTTACTATAGTTTCATATATTTTACATAAGATATTTGTAAATGTGATCTATATTCCTTTGCGAACAAATTTTCTTCATAATCTCTTAACTTTATGAACCTTATTTTTTAAGTCAGCAATATGTAGTTATGCAACTTTTCAACTTATCTTAGCATTAATGTGTCAAACCTGATGAAAAAAGTTGATTCGCAAACATTTTCTTGTCAATTTTATTAAACCGTCATATAATTTTATGCTCAAATATAAGATTTTACTAAAGTTTCATATATTTTACATAAGAAATTTGCAAATGTGATCTATATTCCTATGCAAACAAATTTAACACTGTGAATTAAAAAAAAATAAATAAAATTTACTAGATTATTGATATCTCCTGAATTTTTTGCTCTTAGTTATATGTTACAAATTGAATTTGTTGAAATAATTGTTCTAAGCAGAACCTTTTTACATTTTAAAGATTTTTTCAGCACAGTTTCTGTTTTTGTATTTAAAAATCAGAACAAATAATATAAAATTATATTAGAAAAGAATACGAACTTTCATTAGTGGCACAATTTCGGTGCAAAATTTATATGGCATGCATTTTGTGTCCGGACACACGGACACAAAATTAATTTTTGATCGATTCTGTGTTTTGAACATATCGTATGACCGTGTAAGAAGGACATAATTATCATATTACAATTCAGATTATTTATTGGGCTGAACAGTTATAAAAGTTGATGAAAATTTCAACAACTTGATGATATTTTATATTGACTTCTCGCAATGCCCCATTTCACGCATGCGCAATGCATTGACGTGTGCCATGATCGACAAGTGTAGGCCTTTATGGTTAAAAAAATATCATCAAATCAAATAATGCTGGATTAGATAACATAATATGTAAAAAAGCAGGAGGGACATAGCTATCTAGAAATGTGCAGAGAAATACACTTTAAATAGGCTTTTAACATTCATTTGGAACTGCTTCGTATCTATAAAGACTTGTCAAGTTCCGTCACAAATTTGTCAGTGTCGAGTATCGAATTTAATTAATTATTTCCGATAATATACATTTATAAGAATAAGGTATTTTTTTCATATTTACTACACAGACGAAATTCATGAACTGTAAATAACATGTTCACGGTGCGGAGATGCCGCTCTGTTTATTACAATTTAACTGCTCGACAAACCGATATCGACCATAAGAGGTCTAAGAGATGTGCTGGAGATTTTCTTTTATCGCTGTTCAAAGATTTTTTAAAATTAGACATCTATGACACCCTTTACACCGTTTTAATTGCATTCCGATTTTAATTTTAGGAAGAAATATGCGGGGATCACTCGCTGGTAGGTAACTCGAATAATTCAGCGCCCTCTATCGGTCTTATGGGTTATCCGGGTTAGGTGGTAGGGAGCTCCGACAAACAGGGTTTTTTTTTCATATTTTTTGTCTAAGAAGTCTATGGGGGATTTAATTTTCAATTGTTTTTTATGGGGTCTGTCTGTAAAATTCAGTCGTTGAAAAGAATATAATTAGCAATGATCTTAAACATAGGGAGCCGGTTATTTTAGAACTTATCCAATGGAAAAGATATTAATAATATCCGGAACATACTACATGCAGTCGATGGCATGCATGTCCATTTATACCTGACATGAAATTGACAAATTTATGGCCTACGTATGAAATGAAATTAATCATTTGACCTCGAATTGCTTGTGAATTTGAAATGAATTTGAAGTGGGTGGTAAAGGGTTTTTTTCGTGCATCGTGTTGAGCAATTTTTATTTCCCGTTCAGCCGTGCATGGAGGTTCATCGTGCATCGTGTTTCTCTATTTCATTTTTCGTTCATCGTGTTTATCATTTTTTTATTGGCCGTTCATCGTGAATTATCATTTTTATTGGTCGTTCATCCGTGCATGTACCCCCCCCCCTTTACCACCCCCTTTGAACAGCTGAACTAGGTTTTGGTTGTAACAGTAACAATTATTAACTTATAGTGAATATTTTTCATATGAAGTAATTTTGGATGTTTTCACTATTTTTTTCTTCGAAATGACGTCAGCATGTAACAGCTTCTGGAACAAACTGTTCCATGCGCGTAAATGATGCGCAGTACAGAGCGACGTCAAAAGTATTTTACGGTTACAATTAAATTACAATTTTTCTATATATTTCGTATATAATAAATAAAAATTATTCCCATGCGATTTCTCAACTGATTTCCATGCATAATTATCTTAAGTTTGTTTATGAGAACCTCTTGGTGCATTTTTATGCGGTAAACACACAGGACAAATCGTATGAAATACTTTAGGGAAAACATAACGCGAATAATTCTTTTGACGTCGCACTTGGTTAAACGAGCGCACACACTCTCTGTGTATTCTAAAAGTTAATAAAACAGTTATTTAATGCCTGTTCGGAGCTCAGGAGATGATTTAAGAACTGTTGCCTTCGGCCTGCGGCCTCAAGCAACAGTTTCTAAATCATCTCCAGCACCTCGGGATAATAGTTTTGACTGCTCCATGACCAGGCATTAAATAACTGTATACACTGTCCAAGGAGGAAATAGTTGACAATCAAAAATCTGTCATTTCCTCCTCCGGCCTTTCGGTTGGTGTCAATAATGATGAAATTCCACTCCCGTGTATTGGGTTCCAAAATTAAATAAAACTCCATACAAACAGCACTTCATTGCGGGGTCATCCAAATCAGTTTTTAATGTTTTGGACATCCCTGTCCAAATGTACCATTTCGGTTCTGTTTACTTTAATACTGACAGCAATTAAATCTGGCCCCCAGAAATATTTCGATTGCTGTTATTCTAGAAATGGTGTCAATCAAATGTGGACCCTAAAGAATTCGAAAAAAAACTTAAGGAAATTCTTAACCCTAAATCAGTTTCATCTTGTTACAGCATCAAAACTTGATTTTTCCACACTTTATACATCTATTTCATATGAACAACTCAAATTATGATTAACATAACCAATTAAACGTAGTTTTTTTCCCAATAGAAAGGAAAACGCAGGTACATTAATATAGACAATAATAAATAAATAAATAAATAAATAAATAAATAATCTTTATTTCCTAATCATAGGGCCCATTAGGGCATATCAATCACAAATCATATATATGTGTTTGTCATTATGATTACAAAGATAATAAACATAAACATATAAAAGATACATTAGAAACATGAGAGCCAGCTTTAAACTAATTAGTATGCAAAGATTAAAATAAAATTTACATTTATGACTATTTAATCCTACATTTAAATTGAGTTTTGTCTGTGTACTGCAGATTCTAATAAAGAGCAAAGGGAGTCAACAAAAGTGGTTTCTTCATTTGACATGATCCATATAAAAAGTTGTTCATTATTTAAAGTCCTGAGATTTGGATACATGTCATAATAAAAATTTAAAAAAGAGTGTCTTTTAAGTCTGTACTTGGGACATTCCAACAGATAATGGAGTTCATCTTCTACCTTGTTCATATCACAATTTTGACATGTTCTTTCTTGTTTTGGGATGACTTCCTGTTTACCAATATTGTTGATACGTCGCTCATAGCGCCCAGTCTCAACTCTTAATTTATGGTTGCTTAGCCGAAACTTTGTTAGTATTTTTCTATTATTGGAATATGATGGGGAGGATAAATAGTTTTCTATGGTAAAAGAAGTTTTGAAATTAAAGTATGTACACAACTTACCCTCTCCCCTTGAGTATGATAATTTTATCTTATCCCAAGTTTTGAGAAAATTTAGCTTTAAACACTGTTTTAGTGATCGCTTAAAGTAGGCTTGTTTGAAATTTTTAATGTTATCAATATTTATATTGAGCTTGTTACAGTAAAAGACAACATTTGAGTACCACGTACACTGATTAACATTCTTTTTGTACATCTCTTTATATTCTATAAGGGCACTGTTTAAAAGATTTGAAGGAGATTTTTCAAGTCTGTAATAGTACATGAAAATAGATTTCAATGCTTCTAAATATAATGGATACCTCCCAAGTTCTGATAAAACTCCAATACCTGTTGTAGTTTTTGAGACACCAAGTATATATTTACAAAATTTATAGTTTAGTTTTTCAAATTCACACTCCTTGAAAATGTCATACAGGTCAAGATTCTTTCTTTTGTTGGTAATGTTAAGAGTGGCCCAATTTTCACATCCATACAGCAGTATTGGTTTAATATTTTAGTGGTGCGGATGAACTTGATTTTTCACCAACATATTTTACATCGCGATAATAGCATGAATTAAATTTTGTACAAACGTGCTTCATTTTATTATCGTTCAGAATTCATAGTTGGTCATCTTGATCTCGGCCATTTTTAAGATGGCCGCTGCGAAATTAGAATGGCGCCATTTCTTAAGGATGATTGCTAGTCAATTTTTTAGATTTCTGTCAGATTTTCGGAATCCTCGGGATTTTATCATTAAATTCAGGATAATTTTTATGCCCAGTAACCCCCTATTTTCTTTTGATAATTAGGTTTATGTGGTCATTAAGAGCTATTTTACATAGTTTTATCAATTTCTTGTTATTTTTTCATTTTCATTTTCAAGGAGAAAACCTTTTCCCGCCAAATTTTAGATGATTTATTATTTAAATGTTTAAGTACTACTTTTACTTGGGTTTTTACTTAGAATGAATGCAGATACAAGAAACTTTGTTTTGGCTCAATAAATTTTTAGGTCAATAATTTGGATACATTGTACAGTGAAACGTATGGGAAAATATCCCCTATAATGTTGATCCTACATATAACCAGCCAAAATATATCTAGGCGCCAACTATATTTTAAAATGTAAAAACTGCTATGGGTTTGTTTTTATGGTAAATTGAATGCATCTATACCCCAAAATCTATAAGTGGAACTATTATCAATTAGCCACTCTCTGCCTGGTGCTTATGTGGAAAAGTACTTAAATAGTCCACGGACGGTCGACAGACGCCAAGTTATGGCAAATTAAATCATAATTAGGGCCCAAAGGCATGCAGTGTCGAAGGATTTGAAAAAAAGCTAAAGTTTTCCTCTGTCGTCTGTCAGTCAAAACTGATTGCGACGTTGTAGAATATAGTTAATTCCGAATATTATAAAGTAACCCAAATACGATTAAAGGATGTAACTTTAAAATTATAAAAAAAATGCAACATTTTCCATTATACATGAGTCATGGAGATATGACAAACATTGTATGATATATCATATCTCCATGTTTACATACACGCGCGACAGAAATTAAATTCATATATAAATATAAATTAAATTTAATTAGAAAATTGACATAATTAATTAAGTTAGTTACATGTAGCATAGCTCTAGTTTCATAGGTTCGTATAGCAATTTCCATCATTGAATCTGTGTATAACTTGGGTATGTATTTTTGGGCTATGACTTGCATAGATTCGGTTTCCAATTTAAATCCCCGTAGCAACCCCCTCGGGTCCACAACACTTCTCGGTGGCTGATTACGTAATCTATAATTCGAAAAAAAAAGAGAAACCATTGTTTGTAGAAACAAGTTATAGATTTTTTTAAGTTCAATTGTTAGTTTAGTAGTTTAATTTACGTTTTATGAGTTTTAGACACCTATCAATAAATATTTCTTATTGGTTTCAGTTCCAATTATTTTCTTGAAGGGAACGTGTTTTTTTTCATATTTCTAAGTTCGACATTGATTTTCTGATTTTATTTTAGTATTGTTTTTTTTTCTGCTTTGCCTGTCTTGCTATGTTTATAGCCTCTAAAATATATGTTGAAATTCCAGGAATTTAAAATTTCCTAATTTAGCAAAACAAGAAAGTGAAAAATAAACTTTTACAATTTTAAAAATTCAGTCTTTTTTTATAATTTTGTTTTTAATAAAAAATGTAAGAATGAGTTTGAAAGTCATTTTTTTTTAAGTTTGTTCTGTTTCTATTATTAACCCTTCAAGCAACGCAATTTATTTCATTCATTTTTATGAAATTTATTCCTCCAATGATGCCATATAAGACCTGTATATTAGAATGTTTGTCTTTGTTTATTGACTTTGAAATTCACCCATATCTGTTTATTGTCAATTAGTTTAGAGCGGTCAATCCTAGGCACATCAAAGGATTTTTTTAATGCACTATAACTAAAATACGTTTTAAGATATCTTTACAAAACTTTAGAAATATGTTATTTTTAACATTCCGAAACCTTAAATATAATTTTGAATGGCCTTAAACAAATGCATCATGTCCCGCTTAGTGCACATTTGGAGTCCTTAGTGCACTAAGGATTCCTGGTGTTTAGACGAACCGTTTGAATTTTCATTCATGACTTGACAGGGCTCAGCGGGATCTATTGGCGGCATATAAAAAAAAAAGATTAAACTATCTTTACAAAAGTCTTCCAGAATTCCGACCAGTACCTCCTCGTGGTGGAAGACGGGCCCTGTCTCCAGGGCGTATGTACCTGGAACAGCTAACACTGGCGGTGGTGTGTCATGGGCTGGACGACCCATGGCACATAGCGAGTCTATACCTGTTTAGGTATTAAAGTCGATGCAGAGGGGCTTTCCCCTAGTCACGACTATAAATACCCATCAGTCAATCTTTACAAAACTTTTGAAATATTTTAATTAAATTAAACTAATTTGTATAATCTATAATGAGCTAGAACAAAAGCATCATGCCTTTAGCATTTTAGGTGCATATTTGGTTTTTTTTTTCATGTGCAGTGTCAAGACTTATATTTAGTACCTAGCAACATAGAGAATTCGATTTTACCATACTGGAAGATAACAAATCATTTATTGAACAAATTCACACAAGGTTCTGTGAATTAAAAAGACAGCGGCCTGCAATATTTCTGAGTCTACCCATTAGTTGTTTTATTAAAACAAAGTTTTATATTTTGTTGGATGATGATTTTATACATACAGATAGATACTTCAAAAAAATATCAAAATAAAAGAGAATTTACTTTAATGAAATTCTCCAAGATTTGTATGTCATAATCTAAATAATTAAACAGAAGACCCCAAACTGTATCCATATAGCCACCTAAAGACAGATTTAACAAGAAAATGTGCCAAGCAGACACGGAGCCCCGCCTTTATTTTTATCACAGATTAACCTATACCTGAGAGTAAATCTGATTTTATAGGACAAAATAACTGGAAATGGACTTTAACAATTTTTCTGTAAGTGATAATCCATATGGAAAATATAGATCACAGCCAGCATCCGAAGCATCCTCTTTGCTTAGCATATCACCAGATGTACATACCATAACAATATGGTTTTTGTGGCACTTGTCAGTAAGCGGGAATGAACTTAAACCATTTTTTCGTTAGTGGTCATCCATGCTGAAAATATAGGTCACAGCGAGAATCCGGAGTATCCTTTATGGTAAGCATAACTAGGTGTATCAACCATACCGGTTGCTACATGGCACTTGTCAAGAAGTGAAAATTTGGGGGTTTCGAACGAACGGACGAACGAACCCGAACACTTTATGCGCCTATACATTCGTAGGCGGGACATAACAATAGAAAACTATTTGAAAGAAACACATTTCTTTAAACGAAAAAAACATAGAACACAATTCGGAATTCGCATGCAATCACGGGCGATAAATGAAAATTCCTAGACATTGAAAAATATCTCTATTGGTAAAGGGTGCAGCATTTTTCACCTTTTTCCCGAATTGTTCATATAATGACAAAATCTCAATTTTCGAAAAACACACAAAAGAACAATAAAAAAATAACTTATTTCTACTTGATAATAACCCACTCCTACATTTTGTCCTAAGAACACGCGACGCGAATCGATCAAGGTATTTTTTTCTAAACTCCGTATAGATTTCTCTTATAATCAACTGCAATAACTTTATACTTATCAAAGCAAATCAAATGAAATAACTTTTCTTAAAAATCATTAAGACTGCTCTCGTTCGAAATATAATTTGTACGTTCGTCAAATTATTGAATTGTCGAACTCACGGAGCTTAAACATTTCCCCATTGACACCAATTGCAAATAAATTGTTAATGCGGTGATCCACTACGGCTTTCAATACGACATAAAACCACAGGGTGGGAACGGAAATTGTACAGTTTCCGGAAGCGCCGTTCGTGAAGCGAGGAAATTTTCTAATGCAGGTAGCGACAAATTCAAAAATGTCAAAACACGGGAATCAGCAGTTATTTGCAAGCACAATATGAAGGAAAAAATAATAAAATTATAACATAAATAGTTGCAGGTAAGTTATATACGCAATAAGCTATCAGCCATGTTTTTGACTGTCTAATTCGTCGCGAACATTGAGAAGTAGACGAAAGTGTGACACGGTGTGACTTTTTTCGGGGTTTGATGTGAAATCGGTTTCAATCTGGACCTAGTTTAATGCACCAATCCACAGATCAAACAAATAAGATTCAAACCATTATAAAAATGTTGTGCTATTTTTGTTTTTTAATTGTATAATTGCATTTTCAAAATCACCCCTAAATTACAACACCTGAACGGGGAGCGCCCTGTGTATTGAACAGGTAGCTCCAAAATTCACATTTTTTTTGAACGGGTAGCTCTCACTAAAATATATATAATTCACTTGAATAGTGCATTTAAACATAAAACAGGTTAGTAACGGAACATGAAAATAAACTCATTACACCAAATTGATCATATCAAATTTGAATACTCTTTTCGAATTCATGAATTGCTACATTAAAAATGCTAAGAAGAAACAAGAATTAACACTAAAGTATGTCTTGCCTGCCGGCACCATCAGAAACAATTATTCTTTCTTACTTCCACTATATTATAAATTAACATGGATTTTCAGTTTCTGAGATCAAAAGATGTTTATAGAACATAAACATTGCTAATATATGCAATTGAAATAATCAAAGTCACTCAACCAGAAAATCAAGGTCAAGGTCAAAAGATGGGTATGCAACTGTGCTAAGCTACTACTGGGGCATCTGTATACCAAGTTTCATCAACCTATGACCTATAGTTCTTGAGATATGAAGGTGCTCGAAAAACTTTTCCATTGCTATTATATGTATTGAAAATTGTGAAAGTCACTCAACTGGAAAATCAAGGTCAATGTCAAAAGATGGGGATGAAACTGTGCTAAGCTCCTACTGGGGCATATGCATTACAAGTTTCATCAACCCAGGACCTATAGTTCTTGAGATATGGAGGTGCTCATTAAACTTTTCCAAAACGTTAACGCCGCTGCCAGTAGAGTAATACCTATGTCCCGCTCTGCTTCACAGGCGAGACAAAAATCACAGCAGGTTTAAAGTAACAGTGGTCGCGATAAGGAAAATCAAACAGGCATCATACGGTATTTGAATGATTTTATAAAATGCTGTCAATTAGGATAATATATTTCTGCAAGAACTTTTTATTTATCTTATTATTTTACTGCCCTCTAATTATCAAACATTAACGTTACACTAGTATTTAACATCAAATTGTTAATCAAGGGCAGATCCATAAAAAGAGCCAAAGGTTTTCATATATAGCCCAAGGTTGCCAAAAATCAAGCAGATAGTAATAACATTTTAGTTGATATGGGATTCGAACAGACGAGCAACCTCTTTAGATCCGCCACTGAATATACAACAAAACCAACAAGCATAAAACAAACAGAAAAGGCAAACATTTTTGTACTTCTTTTTATAGAAAACAAAGAAGAGGCTCCCAGGAACATAAATCGCTCACCTGGTACTAAGGTTCTGTATGGGATCATCAGACAATTTTTTTCCAAAAGAGACGTTTATAGAGCTGAAAAAGCTGAATGTTCAAGACAGTAATAGCTCTTCTCTATCTCACATAGCTGTCATTCTATGGAACAAAAACATGAACAAGATGCTCCCAGGATCCCGAATCGCTCACCTGGTCATTAGGGCCATATTTGGGGTCATCTGACAATTTTAATCTAAAATAGACTTTTTTAGATCTTTAAGTAAGCTGTAGGTTTAAGCAAATCACAGCTTTCATATATTAGCAATAGTTTTTATTCTATAGAAAAACATGAAAAACACTATTTTTGACCTTTAAAGGCCCATAACCTCTTAACCTCTATAAAGGGTCATCTGGCAACATCATCCCAATTGATACTATTGTAGAGCTTAATGAGCTTAAGGTTTAAGCAAGGGTAAGCTTTTCTCTATCTTCAACACTTTTCATTCCACAGGGCAAAAACATGAGAAAAAAACCCGCTATTTTTTACCTTTAGATACCCATAAACCATAGGGGTCATCTGACAACATCGACCCAATGGAGACTTTTGTAGAGCTTATGATTTTAAATATCCTTACATCCTTCGGATTTCTTTTTATCTGTTATAGTTGCTGAGTTATAAAAGCCATTTTAAGTGGTCTTACCTTATGTTCTACTTTAAGTTACAGCGGCCACGTTTTTTATCAAATCTGTTCAAAATGAGAATCGTTTGTTGCCAATTTAAAATGTCATGTTTCGTTCCTGCAAAGTTTCTGTTTAAATGGATCTGCAGTTTCAGACGAACTGAGGATTTTTTAAATTGACGACGGCGGACGGATGACGCACAGTGTTGGCATTTAAAAGCTCAATTGACCCTTTGCAAGATGAGCTTTTAAGGACCACTACTAGTACTTGACTTGTTGCTTGAAAAAAAAAATGTCGTGCGTTAAGTCTTAAGATTTATCTAGCGGTTTAAGACGAGCATTTCGAGCTGAAAGAAAGGAATTTATTTGTATACAAAATATACCCCCCCCAAAAAAAGAACTGAAAATATAAGAAACTGAAATTAAAAAAACAATATCACTTAGAACAAGGGTACAAATGATTAGACCGGGGAAATGGGGGAAGGGTAACATCACAAGGCTTAAACAAATAGACCTGGAAAGTAGTTGCACAACTTAATGCCACAAAGTCATGAATTAAGTTACCAAACGCTAAATTTCTATGTATATACCTAGATCGATTTTTGATAAGTTAGAGAGGTTGTATGTATTTTTTACCCAACAGAAAACGTTTAATGTTGGCGCTACCTGTTCATACATTTTTTCCTACCCTGACGCTACCCGTTCACTTTTGATTTCAAGATATTGAGACAATATCATAAATTATCACTAAACAACTGATATCTGCTCTAAACGTGCATTTGATTTTTAATGTTCAATATAAAGAGGCTACAAAAAATACAAATCGACATTCGTTCAATTTGTGTTTTCTTTAAAAACGATCGAAAAAAGAAGATGGTATTGTCTTTTTGAGATGTTCGATCTACTATTTTTGTTAAAAAATCGATGCTTTAACGCGAACATACAAATAACACCATTTAATGCAGATACTTGTCACTACATAAAGCTTATATGTGCACTTTATTGATAGCAATTGTGGACTGTTATTGCGTATTTAACTAAATAAGAAGTACTTTTATTAACCAGTCCGTGGGATTTGAACTTGTCGCTACCTTTTCCTTGTCAGAAGAATGGCGCTTCCGGAAACTGTACAATTTCCGTTCCCACCCTGTGAAAACTAGGGTTATTAAAAATTCTTAACATGTTAGTAAAAATCTTTAGACTCTAATCGCCTATATAAAGTGTTAGTAAAAATTACCTTACTCGATACGCGTGTTCCTTGGAATGATAACCTATTTCCTCTGAATAAAATGAAATTTCTAAAAATGAGTTCATGGCTGAACTGTGTGACTAAATGCATGCAGTCATAAGAATTGAGAAACAGGTCAATGTCAACTAATGCTTAATCTCACTCCTTTTTCCTACTAGCTATTAAATTATCTGTTTAAATTTCAAAATTGTCAAAAGCCCTAAGGTTCTTCCTACCCTAGACATAGCTTAATCTTTAGCCATAATTTGGATTCCCAGTTTAGCAAATTTTGGTTTATTGTTCCATTCTCTTCATATATTCTACTCGGATGTAGGAAGAGAAAACCGAAATAGATTGTTCAGAGGGGCCACAGACCCAGATGAAGACCCCGACACCAGGTAAACCAGGTGAATTTATTCATAAAGTGATTGGCTTTTTGAAATATTTTGGGTAGAGCGCTTCTGGTGAGTCTTAAATAGACGAAACGCGTAAAATACGTAGCAAAACTTTGTTGTAATATTAATTTTAATAAAATGATGTTGTGTTACTGTCATTATTAGATTCATAAATGAGTTCAACCTCAAAATTACAATTTTATAGTTTAGTCCGCTGACTCCCCTCAAATGAGTTGCTTCCGGAAAAAAAATCGGGCTTGTGTCCGCTGTGTCTCTTTGTAGCCGTAGATGTATAATGAATTAACGTTGTGTCCGCTGTGTCCCCTGAAACGAGTCATTCTATAAATTTTTTCGGGCCTGTGTTCGCTGTGTCCCCTGAAACAGGTCGCTTCCAGAAAATTTTTCGGGCTTGTGTCCGCTGTGTCCCCTTGTAGCCGTAGATGTATAATGAAATAACGTTGTGTCCGCTGTGTCCCCTGAAACGAATCATTCTAGAAATTTTTTCGGGCCTGTGTCCGCTGTGTCCCCTTGTAGCCGTAGATGTATAATGAAATAACGTTGTGTCCGCTGTGTCCCCTGAAACGGGTCGCTTCCAGAAAATTTTTCGGGCCTGTGTCCGCTGTGTCCCCATGTAGCCGTAGATGTATAATGAATTAACGTTGTGTCCGCTGTGTCCCCTGAAACGAGTCATTCTAGAAATTTTTTCGGGCTTGTGTCTGCTGTGTCCCCTTGTAGCCGTAGATGTATAATGAAATAACGTTGTGTCCGCTGTGTCCCCTGAAACAGGTCGCTTCCAGAAAATTTTTCGGGCTTGTGTCCGCTGTGTCCCCTTGTAGCCGTAGATGTATAATGAAATAACGTTGTGTCCGCTGTGTCCCCTGAAATGGGTCGCTTCCAGAAAATTTTCGGGCTTGTGTCCGCTGTGTCCCCTTGTAGCCGTAGATGTATAATGAAATAACGTTGTGTCCGCTGTGTCCCCTGAACCGGGTCGCTTCCAGAAAATTTTTCGGGCCTGTGTCCGCTGTGTCCCCTTGTAGCCGTAGATTTATAATGAATTAACGTTGTGTCCGCTGTGTCCCCTGAAACGAGTCATTCTAGAAATTTTTTCGGGCTTGTGTCCGCTGTGTCCCCTTGTAGCCGTAGATGTATAATGAAATAACGTTGTGTCCGCTGTGTCCCCTGAAACGGGTCGCTTCCAGAAATTTTTCGGGCTTGTGTCCGCTGTGTCCCCTTGTAGCCGTAGATGTATAAAGAAATAACGTTGTGTCCGCTATGTCCCCTGAAACGGGTCGCTTCCAGAAAATTTTTCGGGCCTGTGTCTGCTGTGTCCCCTTGTAGCCGTAGATGTATAATGAAATAACGTTGTGTCCGCTGTGTCCCCTGAAACGGGTCGCTTCCAGAAAATTTTTCGGGCCTGTGTCCGCTGTGTCCCCTTGTAGCCGTAGATGTATTATGAAATAACGTTGTGTCCGCTGTGTCCCCTGAAACGGGTCGCTTCCAGAAAATTTTTCGGGCCTGTGTCCGCTGTGTCCCCTTGTAGCCGTAGATGTATAATGAAATAACGTTGTGTCCGCTCTATCCCCTGAAACAGGTCGCTTCCAGAATTTTTTCGGGCTTGTGTCCACTGTATCCACTTGTAGCCGTATATGTATAATGAAATAACAGTGTGTCCGCTGTGTCCCCTGAAATGGGTCGCTTCCAGAAAAATTTTTCGGGCCTGTGTCCGCTGTGTCCCCTTATAGCCGTAGATGTATAATGAATTAACGTTGTGTCCGCTGTGTCCCCTGAAACGAGTCATTCTAGAATTTTTTTCGGGCTTGTGTCCGCTGTGTCCCCTTGAAGCCGTAGATGTATAATGAAATAACGTTGTGTCCGCTGTGTCCCCTGAAACGGGTCGCTTCCAGAAAATTTTTCGGGCCTGTGTCCGCTGTGTCCCCTTGTAGCCGTAGATGTATAAAGAAATAACGTTGTGCCCGCTATGTCCCCTGAAACGGGTCGCTTCCAGAAAATTTTTCGGGCCTGTGTCCGCTGTGTCCCCTTGTAGCCGTAGATGTATAATGAAATAACGTTGTGTCCGCTGTGTCCCCTGAAACGGGTTGCTTCCAGAAAATTTTTCGGGCCTGTGTCCGCTGTGTCCCCTTGTAGCCGTAGATGTATAATGAAATAACGTTGTGTCCGCTGTGTCCCCTGAAACAGGTCGCTTCCAGAAAATTTTTCGGGCTTGTGTCCGCTGTGTCCCCTTGTAGCCGTAGATGTATAATGAAATAACGTTGTGTCTGCTGTGTCCCCTGAAATGGGTCGCTTCCAGAAATTTTCGGGCCTGTGTCCGCTGTGTCCCCTTATAGCCGTAGATGTAGAATGAATTAACGTTGTGTCCGCTGTGTCCCCTGAAACAAGACATTCTAGAAATTTTTTCGGGCTTGTGTCCGCTGTGTCCCCTTGTAGCCGTAAATGTATAATGAAATAACGTTGTGTCCGCTGTGTCCCCTGAAACGGGTCGCTTCCAGAAAATTTTTCAGGCCTGTGTCCGCTGTGTCCCCTTGTAGCCGTAGGTGTATAATGAAATAACGTTGTGTCCGCTGTGTCCCCTGAAACGGGTCACTTCCAGAAAATTTTTCGGGCCTGTGTCCGCTGTGTCCCCTTGTAGCCGTAGTTGTATAATGAAATAACGTTGTGTCCGCTGTGTCCCCTGAAACGGGTCGCTTCCAAAAAATTTTTCGGGCCTTTGTCCGCTGTGTCCCCTTGTAGCCGTAGATGTATGATGAAATAACGTTTTGTCTGCTGTGTCCCCTGAAACGGGTCGCTTTCAAATATTTTCGGGCCTGTGTCCGCTGTGTCCCCCTGTAGCCGTATATGAATAATGAAATGACGTTGTGTCCGCTGTGTCCCCTTAGTAGCCGTAGTTTATGAGGCAGTGTGCCTTGTGGTTTACATGTTACTGTAGCGCTGTATCCGATTTCTAGTATCCATGTATCTATGCTTTGGTTATATTTGTGTCCGTGTGTCCGGGGACACAAAATGCATGCCATATAAATTTTGCACCGAAATTAGGACATATCTACGAACTTTGCCTATTTAGTTTAAAGGAAGTACTATGTAAACAATTATTAAATTCATTAGATTAACAATATTAACATATTTAAATAGAAAATGTATGTCTTATATTTAACACTATAGCAAAATTTATTTAAAACAAATTAAATTAACGCCATGACTGGTTTGTGTTGCGTTATACATATTATAAACGTATAGGTATAAACGATAACTTCGTTTCACAGAAGAGTTTTCTAATTATACCGATCGATCGTATCAGTCATAATAACGGATCGATAGCCCGGTTACCAATGGTATCCGTCATCCGTCCAATCCGTCCGATCCGTCATCAATCAGTCAACAACGCGTCACCAATCATTCACCAATCATTCATCAATCAGTCATCAATCCGGTCCAAACGCGTCATCAATCCGTTACCGATCAGTCATCGATCCGTCAAAGTGTTGCATTGATCGGTTCAAGTACTGTACATGCTCACTAGGTATGCGTCACAATACTTCTCTCTTGTGTTAAGATTATCTTATTTTATTGATGGTGTGTCAAGGCACTTTGTTGTTACTATATAATCACGTTTTTAATGATTAACTGAGTGAAGGTCAAATACGATAGAGGACAACACTGCAAACACTACAAACACTCAATATCTAATAGGAATAAGGAGCAATATGATGCTGTATTATCTTTGTGTGTGCTGACTTACATGTATAATTTTAAGCTATGTATTCAATGTCTAATTTTGTGCAATTATTTTTAATGATTCAAAAGTGTGTCAAGAACTGCTCAAAGGGAGATATTAAAGAGCTTTATATTGACAAGATTATATATCAGTGGTTTTGGTGGCGTCAACTCATACAACATGTAAAACAAACCTGGGATCTGGTCCAGCAACTTCTCAACGTCAACAGCTTTGAAGGCTATTTATTACACAGTCTTCAGTTTCAAGTGCACATGTTAACCTATATCTGAATATAAAAAGATAAATTCACCAGTGATAATGTAATTATTTAATTATTCCCTATTGTATGAATGTTTGGTTTGACATGGAGTTTTGTAATGTCATTCTCTCTAGATTTGAGCAACACTAAATCCATCCTCGACGGATGTGCTATAGCAGGCAGGAACTTCCTTCTCTTCCAGAACATCTGGGTCCAGTCTCGTTTGGACTTGAGTTCACATTGCTAAATGCGAATTTGTTCTTATGTGTGATTATTTTTGTTTTGTTGTAGTTGTGTGGTTTGTTTGGTTGTGGTGTGTCTTTTTTGTTTAGTGATTTTGTCTTTGTCTTTTTTGATATAATGATATTTGTGTACATGTTTGGTACACCTTTGCTTCTTGTGTCACATACACTTATTTGTCATAAAAAAGTATACATGATATATGTAAAATCTTTTTGATGTCAAAATTGTCATATTTGATTGATGTCAACTTGTCACCTGCACTTATTCCCCATCACCTATCATTTCAGAACTAGTTCTATAGAATGTTTTTTTCTGACTGTTTTTCATTGAGGATATTGAAAGCATCTGTTCAAATGTGTAGGTTGTGTCATGAACATGCATTTCTCATCTCTTTATAAACAAATTCTATATAGCACAGAAGATTGAACATTTGCATTGAGGGCAATCTAATTTTTGAGACAAGTTTCCTGTGTTACTCTGTTTCATTTCATGCCCTTATTAATAGCATGCTACTGTACATGCACAATAAAAGAGTCATGCAATTAACAGTTTAAACAATTTCAACCAACCTTATCTTTATATAACTTCTTATTCCAATCACTACCATTGTATTTTGTCCAGGGGTTATAAGTGTAGGGGAGGGAAACGAATGAAAAGATGTCTAAAAGATTTCTGTTCGGAATTTTCTAGACTCTACATAAAAATAAAACAAGTTGGGAGAACTTGATCTGGATTGATTCGCTATATTCATTTGTTCCTATAAACGGCGTAAGGTCACTTGCAAATATTGACATTGTATATGTGCACAAAATTTCCCTGACGTAGTAGATGGTGCGTTGGATAGGTTAATCCTGATAAAATTATTCTCTCAGGTTAATCGTGAAAATTGAGTCAAACTGAAGAGAAAAGCTGAGAAAAAAATTAAAAATTAAAAATAAATCATCGGATAAGTTCAAATATACGTTCATCTTATTTAGGATTTAAAAAAATATCTTTATAACAAACAACTATAAATGAACAAGGGGCTCATAGAAGGCCAATATTATATCCCCCCTTTTTATCGAATCTTCTGATAACATGTCTCGCATTGCTGGTAACATGTCTCGCATTGCCTTACTATGCAGTTTCGGCTGCTGCAGCATGCAATTCCACATAGGAACGATCCTGGTGTGTGATTTATGAACAAATTTATACATATAGCCTGTCGTGACAATGCGAAGTTCAACTTGAAAAAATAATACGAATGACTTTATTTGAATCATATGCATTTTAAGTAGACCTTGGACCTATTACTAGCCTCTTTGAAGGTTGCTTGCGGTTTTTCATTGACTTTAACTGTGCTGTGCTGTGTCGCATGCACCTTTTCCACGGATATAGATCTCATTATTTTCTATTTAACTAGTTAGTTTACTGTTTTAAACATTGATTAATTTGATAATAATAATGAATGAGATTACTCAAGTATTCATGAAACTCACGACTCATGCAACTGATATCTTGTATATACAGTACACTCAGAGAGGATTGATTCTCATACTCTGATTTCGGAGGGAAATTTTTTAATGACTCCAGGAAACTCGAAGAAAAGCCATAAAAATCTAGGAGGATTTTAGGAGTACTCCCTCCAAAGGGTCATAAATTACTCTGAGCTTGGAGTTTTTTATTGCCTTGAAAACCTTTTGAAGTAGCACCTATTTCCTGTCTTTTTTGTCAGGTGAAAATGATTATAATACACAAGGTAATAAACAACTCCAAAATACTCCGAAAAAAGTAATAAATTTCTCCCAGGTGGGAGAAATTACTTGGAGAATTTTAAGAGTTGACTCTGTGAAACTCTGTGAATCACTGGACACTGAAATCAGAGTATGAGAATCAATCCTCTCTGAGTGTACTGTAATGTAAATAGTCTGTGTGGTCTCTGTACCATTGTAACATATGGTTATGAGAAATAAAGTAAAGTTAATGTTGAAGAGTGAAAACACCAAACACCACTGTTGTTTCTAATTCCAAAAACACTCTCTCAAGTCGTATAAGTAAATATATTATATTATATATTATTCATGTATGCATCAAAGGCTGACAAACTTAGATCAGTGTAAGAAATATAAAATAAGGAATCGGTATCCAGTTTTTGAAACATTCAATATAACAGACAGCACTATTCAAGACTGAGGCTCTTTATAGAAAATAATGAAATGTGGAATAAGTGTACGCAACACAACCCACAATTAAACGGCAATTTAGGAAAACCACAATGGACAACCGCCAGCAGCCTTCAACCAGGCCATTTGGCACTGCTTGCGGTTCTGCAATTGACCCATGGTCTTAATAAAATGCATATAATTCAAATCCAGCCCTGAAATAGTCACAACTGACCAGAGCAAAAAATAGCCATCTTCAAGTCAAATAGTTGTTCTCTAGAATTTTAAAAGTCAATTATTGAAATGTATGGCAAGAGTTCTAGCTGCATTTAGTACTTATGCAGGATTGAATTGCCATTTGGATAACGTTGGAATAATAGCTATTGGAAAATATGAGGTGTTTTGAAATTCAATACTGATTTAAACCTTAAGTGTTGCAAAACTGCAGAATAAAAACAGAAGATCCAGAATACAGACAAGTGGGTGAGTTTTACACCCTTGCAACACTATATGGGCTATATAAATCAATGCAATTTTGACCTGGTCAGAACAGGGTAAGATATGCAACATTTCCTGCTATGAAAAGTTGTTTTAACGTTCTAACAGGGTTTGGTTCAGAACAACAAAACAAACCCAAAACAAATGAAAAAAAATCAAAATATAACAACAAGAAGCCATATGGACCATATTTTACTGCCAGGTATTTTCTTGGATTTTTTCAGGGGATATCACAATAGCGGAATGAAACGATCTCTTCTTACCGTTTCAATCAATTCGCCACATAGATATAAATGTCCCAAATTATATTCATGTTAAAAAATCACATTTATGTCAATTAAAGTAGTCAAAGTGAAAAGTCTAATGGCTGAATGAAGAGATCTGGTTACCGAAAGAAATATCAAGTGACGTCTGGTCCCGATTTTTGGACTGCATTTTAAACTCATATAAAAAGGGACCTTTGTAGGCTCTATCAAGACTGTTTAGTTTCATTGGTTACACATATCTTTATGATGTAGAGTAACACAATGTTTTAAGCTCTTTAGTAGTGTCTTAATGACCTTGTCGGGACTATTTTGTACTTAATTAGAACTACTTTCCCCCTCTGTCAACACCGGATGCATTAACTCCAGGTTAAGCCATAGAACCCAGCAAAAATAAATGGTAGATCAGTAAACTAAAGTCGGTAAAACACAAAAAAATATACGCCTTATTATAATACTGATGGTTTTTGCAGTATTTTTTTTTCATCAAAATATATAGCATCGGATATCTTTCAAAAATAGAGGTCAGGAATCAGCCACTCAAGCTTTTATCTATTAAACCTGCACAGTCGGGGAAAAATTTTAGCTAAATGAAATTATCGTTCAACATTTAAAACCACACATGCAATGTCAGATTTCTTAAGAATGACACGCTCTTATCGAAACCTTTCCAAAATATATAAGCACGTAAAGCCTGTTGTATATAAAATGCTTCATCCAGGTACTTAGCTTTTTCGTCGTATGCCTTTATAATAATAATTTATAGCTTACCCATGTGTGGTTACAAGCAGATAAGTAAAATGAGTAAATTCTGAAACCGGTTGAAGTGACCAGTCTACAGTTAGAATCTCTGATGTATATCACGCCTCCATCTAAGGAACCAGTCAGAGTAACAGATAATCTATCACGTGTACAGGAGTTTATAGTTACTGAAAGACACATTGTGGGTAAAGTGAAAACAATTTTGTAAAGTCCGCTTCACAGAAATGTTATGAACATAAATATATTCTTGAAGAATCGAAAGAATTCGACAACCTTTTCAATCTAAAATATTTTGGATTAATGCTTCTGGGAATTTTAATATACTTGTTAGTGCATTGAGATTAGTGTATGTGTATTTACCCTCTTATCATTGTAATAACGTCAATAAGGGACAGTAACGTGGACAATACAAAGCAGATTTGAATATAAAAAAGTACCAGAGGTAATTCAATATACTGGTTATGTGGTTACCAGCACACAATGTTGATAATGACTTACAATCTTAAAATATGAGAAATCTCATATTTCATACTCACCTTTTGGAGAAACTCCTGATGTATGGCTCAAAGAAAATATGAAAATGAAAATAATCAAGAAGACTCTTCCATTCATTACCAAGCCTTAAACATAAAGCAAATTGAATCTCATCATGTATACCGGTACAACATACATGACATAGTCTGAATAAACAAAGCATTTCTGGCAGAAATTGGAGCAGCAACTAGATATTTTATATGGGGAGGGCTGTGGTGAAATTTGAAATAAAAAGGAAGCTAAGCAAGACTATCTAGAGATTAAAAGAAGGACAGTGCTCTAAATTAGAAAAAAAAGAGGCAACATGGTAATTTTTCCCGAAAACAAATATAGTACTTTTTAAAATAACAAATTCCAGGCTCGTTTTTTTCCAAAATAATGAGGGACGATGCCCGATGAAAAAATCCATAACCTCTTTTCAAGACAACTGTTGTCTTCCTAATGTGTTTACACTATATGCTGTATTGTTTTTATTATCCAATATTTTGTGACATAATAACAAAAATTAGTTTTCTTTTCGGGCATCTAAGGTACACATTATACTGCATCAGGACATCGTAATCTTTGGAAAATACTTAATTGTTCATGTGAGAAGTATAGACGTTTAAATTTTTCACCAAATAAAGATCAACAGATGATTTGTTATTCAAGTTTTAACACAACGATATTGATAGAGTATATATATAGGCTGATTTATAAGTCATTCAGTTTTTTTACATATATTTTAGGAAGGAAATTTGAACATTTGGCAAAAATTTAAGTACACTCAAGAACATTTTGGTTTTGCTTAGTCGAGTGAATTTTAAAGTTGCTTGATAAAATATCGATAGATAATATCTTAACAATATCGACGTATAATATTTTACATATAATTCCTGATAATATCGAAACTTTTGCTAGCTGTTTTATTGTGGTCTTCCGGTGCACCTGAGTTCACTCTCGTTTGACTTGAGTTTGCGTTGCTGAATGCGGTTTTGTTGTTATGTGTGTGTGTGTGTTTTATGTTATTATGTGGTTTGTTTTGTTGTGATGATTTTTTATCTGCCGGTTTTGTCTTTGTCTTTACGGATTTATGAAACCCCTTTGGTACACCTTTGCTTCTTTCTAATTTACCGCTTGTTTTATGTGAGTTGTGTCGCATACACGTATTCTACATCTTATCTTTTTATATATATGATAGTTTAAAAATGATGACGATATCTTAAACATTTTACACTGAAGAAAGTAATTATTATAATTAATGTTTACACTGTAGAAGTATTGATTATTATTTAATGTAAAAATAGAAAGTAATTATTACTATTTATGTTTATGTTCCGGACCTTATGAGTATTTGGACAATACGCGTATGGTCATGGCAATATAGGTATAATTATATGGTCGGACCATATGAGTATATATTCATATGGCTATGACGGACCAGACCATTTTAACCATATAAGTGATTCGACTAAATTAAAGAAAACTAATGAATTTGAAACTGAAATCCACCTTACGTTTTCGCGATTGTATAATATAAAACAAAACATAAATTATTCATAATTAGAACAGTCCGTATTTCGTGAATTTAAAACAGGTTTGTAATGGAGAGAAATGAAATGAAAAAAAGAATGATAGAAGTGTTATAGAGTTGTACAAGTTTGTATATGCGTATGAAATGATTTTATATAGGAAAACAAAGTTTATAGTCTATTTGAATTATATAAATCAAGAAAAATCCTTTTAATATTTTGTTTCTTGAAATAAAGTTAAATTTGAAACAAAAACAATTTTTTTAATATCATACGACCGCGAACTCTGACTACAAGAAACAAGATTGTATCTTCTCAAACAAAAAAAAAAGTTTTCCATAAAGTCATTATGAAAGTCTAGTGGTAAATAATTCACTTATCTCATCAAAACATAGAAATGTTTGTTTATTTGATGGAACAGCCAGGTGATTGGAACATAATTGAAAGGACCACCGATAGGAGATTAAATGACCAACTAGCTTAACAATGGACCTTTAAAGATGATTCAAGCAAATGCTCTTCCTGGTCAACATGTTGTACTCTCATGGATTTCTGTGAATTTCTGATCCATTTTTAACATTAATGTCTATGAAAAATATTTTTATAAATTATGAAAAAAATCTGATTTTTTTAGCCGGAGTTTGTATGCCATAAAAATGTTACATGATGAAAAATAAGTTCAACTATTTCTGAAGGATAAAATTTGACAAGCCATTTGTCGTTGATTTTTCGAACTCAAATGGACTATACGGCATGGAGTTATTAGTAAAATATGCCGGTTTTCTGGTCACAAAATGCAATTGAATTAGTCATTCATTTATCTGCTGATTAACCTATTTATATTGTCGTTTGAATAAATTGTCATTTCTGTAATTATTCTAGCTAATAATACAAATAATGGGTAAAAATATATATCCTAACATACTATCCCCATTTTTTTTATATATTTGTTTCGAAAACATTTCCTTTAAATGTAATAACGGACTGGTTCTTTTGGGTATGAGGCACCATATATATATATAAGAAAGTTACCTGCGGGATCTTATCAGGTTTAACCTGTATCATATTAACGAACTGGTTTACTTTTTATCGATTTATCAAAAATAGCCCCGACCAAACGCGTATGGTCCGACCATATATGTGTACCCATATGGTCATGATGATACGCGTATGGTCCAGATACTCATATGGTCCGGAACATTTATGTTTACACTGTAGATAGTATTATTTATGTTTATACAGTATTTATTATCATTAATGTTTATCCTGTAAAAAGTATTTATTATTACTTATGTAAACAACAAATATGGCTTACCTTGACATGCTATTTTATACAAAGTTTCGATAATTTACAACAGTTAATGTTATTTTAAACAAGACTATACAAGTAAAACTTATTTAATAACATATTTCTTCAGCCATGTCAGTTTATTTGGAATGTTTTAAGTTTTCCCATTGTTTCAATTATAATGAGGGTTAAAGTGAATCTAAACGATAGTAAACTTCAATGGTTACGAGTTTAAATAAAGAACGAAGAATCGGATTAACAAATAATAACAGGCAGTCAACAGATTCATTTACTTTTAAATAGACACAAAATTCTAAAGGAAATTTAATATTATATTAAGCCCTATTATGTTATGTTTAAATCATGGCGCTATTTTTAATCCTAATATTTTACATTTAAATCAAAGCCAGCACAGCTTTGTGTAAGCAATATATGGATTCCGAGATTTCTGTCCGTTAAACTATTATAAAAAAATCTCGAAACTATGTTGTCCACTTTTATCAAACCAATCGGAAATTCCGATCCTCTCCAGCTTGTGGAATATACGTATCGCAACTGATTCGTAATTCAAGGGCTTGTTGGGATTATTGGTAATTCCTTGGTAGAGCATCACGACTTACTGGCAAATTGTTAGGAAGGTAATGTTGCTCCCCGGTTGTCTTCTTCATATACTTAAGAAATTTTACAGAGGACAGCATGTACTTGTGAAAACGACATTTTGTGCACATGGTGAAGGTTGTTTGTTTATGCTTGTATTTTGCCTAAGGGTTTCTCCAGTTGAATTGAACTTTGATCGTTTGATTTTAATTGTGTGTTTAATGTTTGTGCTTTGTCTGGGAATAATGATAAGGTGAAGGTAGCCCCCCCTAAAAATACATAGTTTAACCTAGCAACATGTGCCTGTCATCAGGAATCTTTTTCCTAATTTTTGTTTGTACTTGTCTTTTGATGTTTTCTGTTCTTTGTTTAAGAAAAGGGTCTATCTGTGACTATTTCAGGACTTTATTGGAATTAAATGTATTTACAATTATAAAAAGCCCGTTATAAGCAGGTGTCGTAGTATAAAGGTGTCCTTTAAATATTAAATTGAACATATTGGTTGGCCTTACAAACGAAAATCACAGTTACATGTAGCATTTAATGCAAATGAAGTCATGCTTTAAAATCAGTGTAAGAGTAAAATATGTTGAAAATGAAGGAAACAGTATGGAGGCTGGTGGGCTATGAAGAATCTTAAATTAAAAAGGTAAAATGAAAAAAAATCCGGAAATAAAAAGACAGGACAGTGCTTACAAATTAAAAAAGTCGGGATGATATTATTGGCTGAGAAATATAATAATTTCAAATATGCAAGAAGAAAACGAAATCACTTTCACGGAAAACAAAAATCCAGGTTCCAAATTTTCTGAAACTTTTCAATGCAAAATGAAAAAAATAATCACATCCCTCCCTCATGAAAATCAAATGGTCAATCCTTTTACCTGATATGTTTGACAATTCTCATTATTTTATATATTTTCGTAAATACTTTTATTCTATAAGAAAAAAGAAGAACTATTGCGCAATCAAAAAAGGAAAAGGTCATGTCAAAATCTTCAAACTTCATAGACAATACGGACAGAGTGGGAAATATATAGCATAGCAAAATATACACAAACACAACTAAACTATGCGAAAGTTGAGTCGATAGTGTTTTTGTGTGTTCTGGTTGTTGAGATCAGTACTTCTCTGTTATTACAATAACTTCATGTGACCAACTAACAATTAAGTTTAGATCAAACCCAGTAAAGAACGACAATACAAACGCTTTACAATAAATCAATATCATAATCTGCTCCTGTTTGCACAAATCGTTTTATTATAACATATTATTTGTCGGTTTTTTTTTGTATTGCACTGCCTTGTATGATTATAGATTGAAGTAATTGTTTAAATTAGATAAAAATGACACTATTATCATTAAAACTTGTAGATTTTTGGTTTAGGAGGTAGCAGATTTTCCAACTTTGTTATAGTTCAATCAATGTCTAACCCTTTTTATGACTTGTGCTTTTGGTCATTCAAAATGAAAACCAAGTCTCTTTTTAAGATTCCTGGCTTATTGTTTGTGTCGATTGTTTTTGTAGTCTTACTAAGGACCATTATCGTGAATTCTGTGAAACGGTAAGTAAAAGTTGCTATGAGTGGACGTATTGGAAGACATTAATTTTAAGTAAATAGTTCACTGAGTATACTTATCAGTTGATTATTGTTAGTTATTAGTGTTTTGCTGATTGTTGTATTGAGATGATCATCTTATTATCTCTATTATGTCTTCACAACCGTGTTCCTTTGTGTGTTTTTACCGATAGTTAAGATCGCAATGGAAGAGGGAGGTTTGGCGCGCAATAAAACCTGGTTAAACCCACCAATTAATTTGAAATGCATGTACCAAGTCAGAACCATTGCGATCTATAACTATTCCGGTGTGTCTTTCATGATTTGTCTTTTCTCTAGGACTCGGTTATTTTGTTATTACCTTTATTGACATATATTCTAGTAGATCTGACTCCATGAATCCCCATTGGAGGGTCAAATTATAGGAAATTGAAGAATATATGGATTAATAGTTATGACAAGTTTATCATAGTAGATTATGCAGAATTATTGCCTTACAAAAAGAAAGAATAAAAATTGGTTCTCCAGGAATGATCAAACATTAATACCATATATAACTACTAAAAATCGCAAATGATATTTTCTCTGTTTTTTGACAGTTTGAAAATATCCTTCATTGTGAGTATTTGAGAATTTCCGTCAGTTTGAGAGTTTGTCTGGTACCATTCAGTTTGACTCCCCTTCAGTGTGAGTCTGTATCAGGTACCCTTCAGTTCGACATTTTCCTACTGTGTTAGTTTGTTAGATATCTTTCAGTTTGACAATTTTCTTTTAGCTTAATTATATGTCGGATATCATTCAGTGTGACATTTGCCTTCAATAGAGTTCTGTCAAGTATCCTCAAGTGTTACACTTTTCTTTAGCGTGGCTCTTAGGTTCCGTTGAGTATGAAGCTTTTAAGCGCAAGTTTTCTCTATAATGAATGGAGTAGTTCTGTTTCTTTGCTATAACGTGCGACCGCTTTGATAGCGGCGATATATAGTATGTTTAAGTTTTGTTCGACATTCCTTTCGTTTTCCGTCCCAAACATGTTTTTGTGTCCAATCCTTAATAATTCTTTCCGTCTATCAGTCCAATCCATTTTTTGTAACCGGTTGTTCACCATTTTCTTCAGCTGTCCGTTCATAACACCGATTGCAATCGTTCCTTCCCCTAAACGCATTGATTTATTATTATCTTTTATTTCCAAAGAGTTTCTTTCTATACTACTAATGTAGAGCATTTCTTTTAGAATTGTTCTAAATGAACTTTCGGCGAGGGTGTATATTTCCATTTTTTTCGCCTCACAGTTTGAAATACCAGAAATTCCAGTTTTAGAAGATCACAAAGTGTTGACACATTACTTTTTATAACGACCCTTTTCTATTGTTAGATCGTTATTACTTTGTTAAAACTTGAAAGTACGATATATAAGTTTTAACAATTTACAGTGCATGATTACCCTTATAAAAATTGTCTTTGTATCATTTTACAATTTTTTTCAGATTTGTTTTCTCCACAGATAAACAATTTGTTAACGAAAGAAAAACTTCCGTAGATTGTCTCGATAGTTTATCAGAGTCCGACGAAGGCCTTCTACAGATTAATAAACAAGTGATATCTCAACTACGTGGGGAAACCGTTATATTGTCCCCCTTGGTGGTACCAAAGTATAAACTAGTGTTGTTTTGGAATGCAAAAGTTGCCAGCACGTACTGGAAATTCCTTCTTCGCCAAATACAGAACATGTCAACAAATGTTAAAGAATACATTGTACACCACCCAGACAAGAGCAATCTTAAATCATTCTATAATTACAGTGATACGGACATAATACGGATGATGTATAACGATTCTTGGACAAAGGCCGTTTTTGTTAGGGAACCAAGAGAACGGTTTCTTTCGGCTTACATTCATAAAATTGAAAAAGCTCACTTTGACAAAAAATTGTGTAAAACTCGGATTGTATCATTTGGAAATTTCGTAAATGTAACAAAATGGTGCAGAGATCCCCATTGGGAGACACAAGTTAAAATTCCAACTTATTTTTACAAAACCATGTTAGTTGGTAAAATGGAGAACTTGATACAATTTACTGAGATGCTTCTTACAAAGATTGGAGCTTTTTCAACAAAGACACAGAAATGGTTAAAAGAATATACCATACGTCATCCGACACATGCTGAAGACAAAATACGTCAATACTACACACCGGAACTCGAAAGGGAAGTGATCAACATGTACCAAGAGGATTTCGATGTTTTTAATTTTAGCAAGGCTACATTGCTATGAAATCAGAATAATAAATAATATCAATTTAATCTAAGGACAAACTAAGATGAAGTGAATTCAACCATAGGCTTTTAAAATTTACGGAAATAAGATGATAATATTAAAAAAGAAATGACACATGAAATATAATCTCATGTACAAGTACATAATTTCTAAGAAAAATAATTTTTGGAATTCACTCGATTAGCTTATAGAGTTAAGTTCCGGATTCAATACAATATAACGATTGTACACACGCTGATATGTCCTTACTTTTTTTTTATTTTCACGTTGGAAATCGTATTTTACTAGACCAATATTAACTTCCAAGCAATATGAACACTATTTGCAAAAATATTTAAGTTTTGCATATAAAAAGGAATATTTAGAGAACAAAATATAACTATCTGTATGAATATAGAGTAATATTGTCCCTCACAAGATGCATTATAACATTTCCTTGGGACATTATTTCTTCATATTAATGCAATAACCCCATATTAAAATTACATGGAATGCAGCTTCTGTTAGTTTGCAATCGCTTTACGAGTCCACACCTAAGTGGGCAGAAGAGATGTTCGTAATATGTGTTTCCAAAAAAACACATTGCCGATAATTCATCAAATCTGATGAGGAAAATAACGAAGAATCTCTATGACAACAGCCTTTGTGCTCATTTAAGCGATGGAAATTTTGTACATTTCTACATAAGCCACACCAACAAGCTCTTAATATACTTTTCGTCTGTATCAATCATTCGGACAGAGTGCATCTGATGAGTCTTGAAAAGAGAAAATGTGTGTTAGGGGTAGAAACATTTATTATCTTAAACTTTCATCTGATTTGATTTCTAAAGCCCCTGGTAATTAATGCTGTGTAGACAAACATCTTTTAAAAGCTATGAAATTATCGGTAAAATTTCAGAATTTGTCAGAACCTAAGGTTTTTTCTCACCCATGTCAGTTCGTTAATTTTTGTTTTATTGCCCTTTGCTTTTCATTTGTAGTATAGCGATAGCTATTTCAATCTCTTTGCAGAGGGCCCTCGATGAATATAAGGTAGATTCAATTCAATTCAATATTCAATTTATTTATTGCTCGAACTCAATTACAATAATTGGTTTAGGCACAATGGATAATAGAAGTATATATATAATAAAGTATAATAAACACAATGATGATGAAATTTAGACAATTTACAATGTAAATATATATTGGTTTTATATTAATTTGTGGTTTCTTATTTCTAAACAGTTTGATATAAAGTTGGAAGACATCTTCAGTACAAATGAAAACTTGTTATTGAGTAGAAGTTTTTCATTGTTGCTCATAAATTTGTATTGTTTGTATATGGAACTTATTTTGTTACTAAAATCATCTCTCTGTGTCTTATAAAAATTGCAATAAAAAAGAAAATGAAATTCATCTTCAACAGAGATATTACATATTGGACATATTCTTTGTTCTAAAGGTATTTGAAGATGTCTCCCTTTTTCAATCATTAACTGATGAGAGCTTGTCCTAAGTCTGCAAATCATGGCCCTATCCAATACATTGGTCAGTTTATCAACATAAGCTGGTCTCTCCCCACTTTCGTAGACTCCCAAAAAGAAATTTAGTTTGGCATTATTCTTTAAATTTGAATTTTGTGTTTGTTGGCACGTATCTTTAATTCTTTGCTTGACTTGATTTAAATTTGATTTGAGCATAAAATTATTACTGTTCAAATAACTAAAACCCAGTGAGTTTAAAATATTATGGACTTTCTTGATCCATGGGTTTGTATTTTTTGTGAGGTTATAAATGTCGTATGCTAGACTGTTTATATTATTAATTAAATGATTAATTAATAATAAAAGATGATAAATAATAAAAGGTAGATAAAAGGAGCATCAGGCGTGGCAAAATTTATTGTCTGGAACTTTGTTGTAATTTTGAATTCTTTTTTTTTCTTTGTTTCAAATATCAAAAGTTCAAACGCATTTATCATGTTTATGAATAATTCATATTCTTGTATACATATACAGGGGATTAATAGATCATTTTTGTCTTCAAGCATAATAAGAAAACGATAAAACATCGTAATACTCTTTAAGATGTTTGGGGAATCGTTTTCTTTCATATTCGTTAATTACAGATCAAATTCTAGCATGTACTTTTACATTAAAAAAATCATATGAACATATATAAAATATATATAGCTAGAAGACAATCATTTTTCTTCTTATTTGAAAAATAGTAATGTGCATTTGCAGTAAAAGAGTATTTCGAAGAAAGAAATACTTTCCGACTATCTAGACTACATGGAGTATTATGCTCTAGAAGTACTCTTTGTAGTGTTAAACATTTACATTTGTATGGGAATAAATGTTAGAATAAAAAGAGGCGTAAAAAATCCTGCTTTTGAAGACATCGATGAAAACACCCACGTTATTGGTGAGGTCATCAGTGATGATGTGGTCAACTGTGTAATGCTTTGTTCAGATAGCAATGTTTGTAGATCGATCTCTTATAATAGAATTGATAGCCGATGTCGTCTGTTTTCCCAAGATTTCACCGGACAAGAACCGACTGGACCTAAAAACATTGGATGGATTCATTTCGATTTTATATCAGGTACTTTATGGTGATAGTATCTTAAGAGTTTATTGAATTTCCTTAACCGTTTTCGTCAGATATTTGAATTGTTTCTAAAAATGAAATGGTTAATTTATACCTGGTTGTATCACGCCATAAACCTGGCATAAAGTAGTAACGAAGTTGTGAGACACAATATGGAAAATGAGGTTATAATATCAGCACAACCTAATACCCCTTCACATATACGATATTCTCTTACGGGTTGTTACGATTTTCAAAATCTATCGTGTTACGATCTTTTTCAGACTGTTTTCGTGTCCAGTTGCAGGGCAACACAATAACGGGACTGTATTCTATAACAATAGGTGATAATCAGGTAACAGTTTGGTGTGACCTAGAAACAAAGGGAGGAGGATGGACGGTATGTATACTTAAGTAGATTTTGTTTTTGTTTTTACAAGGAACTTAATGATTAAGGTCTTAAAACATTTAATAAATCAAAGTTGTAACAATAAATTTAAGAATGTTGAAAACATAAGTGAAGTAAGTAAATTTTCATTAGAAAAAATATAACAAAACAAGTACTTACGGGTTAAGGGAGTAAAAGTAAAAGGACTTACTGGTGATTACTTAAAAAGATGCTAACATTTGTAAAATGTTCTTATTCTTTCCAAAAAATGAAAGATAAATGAAGGAATACTCAATAGGTTTAAGACAAACAACATGTAATGTAGTTTACACACTTCTGATATACAAGATAATGAACCAATTTGTTTTTGTCTTAACATTTAAAAACACATGTATTATAGGTATTCCAGCGAAGGTCTGACGGGTCTGTAGACTTTCATAGAAACTGGAATGACTACGTGACAGGATTTGGTGATCCTACTAGAGAATACTGGATTGGTATGTTTAAAAAGTGTACAGACATTCTTTCCTAACTACCAAATCAAGACCCCTCTATTGGCAACCAAAATAGAAAATGGTATTACTAGTAGGCTATATGATAATTAACCTTAACTTTTACCTTATGAATAGTTTATATCCTCTGGTTCCCTTCGTGTCATACAATGAGTCATCAATAAAAATATCACTTAAACTTTCGGGAAACCAACCCCCTAGCTTGGGAGCAGGCAAAAATAGAACGTTATTTTGTGAGGATATGTAAGAAATTTTAGTCATTGAAAACCACGATTTGAGCAAGCAAACATGCAACAAACTTAATAATTTTGATATGTCTGTGTACCAACTGTATGCAATTTGTACATAATTTCTTATTTTGAAGAAAATATTGAAAGTTGAATACCTATTGATATGATATCAAAAAGGAAAAGTATTTTTATATGTATTTCAGGCCAAAATTCTGCTACCTCAAATTCATAGTATGAAATTTCTTGGTTTGGCAGCAACCCATTTTAACAAATTATTAGATTTTAAGAAGGCAAAACTGAGGTTTTTGTGTATTTAATAGTAAAACAAAATTATCATTTTATGCAAAATTTAATTCATTTCTTATCACACTTCCACAAACCAAAGCTCAAAACTAGTAAAACTATTGCGAGTTTGGGCGCAAAGGCAGGATTAAAATGACATTTTGTGGGTAAAATGACCAATATTTTCTTTTCAAAAAAGAAAATAGGGTAAAACCTTACAGAGATAAGAATAGATTAAAGAATATAAGGCATTTATCAAAATGTAGATAAGTAAAAATTATTACCAGACAATTTACCTACTTCAAACCTAATTAAAAAGTATCTTTCCTCTGGTGTCTCATTAAGACAAGGCATAGTTCTTTAAAAAAACATTTAAAAGTAAACATGTAATGAAATTTATCAAATTTGATCCGTCTGTGTTACACGAATATAGTTTTATTAAAGTGCATGAGATAGGTTTATCGAGGGGATTAGAGTTCCCATATTAAAGAGGGAAATAAGAAGAAATAGCTTCGAACATAAAACACAACCTTTTTGCAGTTTGTACACAAATCCTATCATCATAGGAACTATACAGAAATATTAAAAAAATCCTAAATTCAAAAAATGAAACATAACCTATGGGAAATAAAACCAACAGCAGCGCTTACCAGCATGGGTGCTATAAAGAAGGGGTAAACGTTACCATCAACTATGCAGTCAAACGTTTGTTGACTTGTGAATTCGAATATTCGAGTTTAAAGGTAGTTTTTGAACATTCTGGCAATGTTTGTCGACATATACTAATGGTTATCTATGATAGTTTTGTTTGTTTTAGGAAACGATGCTTTGAGCATTTTGACAAGTTCAGAGACAAATGAGCTATTGATTCTGCTGGAGAATTGGATTTGTGGTTGGAAGTATGCACGTTACTCACACTTTCGAGTAAATAATGGTACGGATAAATACCGACTAAATGTTGAAGGCTACAGTGGAACAGCAGGTGTGTAATAGAATCAGAGAATATAAAAAAATCCTATTATGTGAGCAAATACGCCTTTACATTGGTTTCAAAATTGTAAACTTCAGTTAAAAGTATAAATTGGAAAAAGCTTTTTAACATGTAAAATGATAAATAATCAATAAAGACATTCATTTCATACAAAATATGTTTCAACTAAATGTGAACTTCATCTTCTGTCTGAAGACTGAATTTATTGTTTGAAAGTACAATAAAGATAAAGACACATAAACAATCATAATAAAATAGTGGGTTCAGAAAAAACAAAACAAAAACAAAACAAACATGGACTTGGTGAGAGGCGCTGCTATAAATGTTATCAGATATAGAAACAAACACTGGCTGGGTTGCAGAATGGTGCAATGCGATGGTATAAATACCACAATTTTGATTACTAGTCAATTACCATGACTTCAGGTTGCTGGACCAATTCCTGGTTTCAAATGTTAATGCAAAGGTCCATCTGAAATAAAAAAAATGTCAAATAAAGGGAAATCAAAACAGTATGTCTTTTCCATCGTTAATATTACAATCATGATTAACCCAGACCAGGATTTGAACCTGGAACTCTTGTTACTTAAACAAGCGCTTTTCTTTTAAGCTATCTAGGTTTTGATAAACTGAGCAATGATGGTATCATGTTATGTGTGTTGTATTATTTTATGTGCGTTGTATCATGTTATGTGTGTTGTATCATTTTATGGGAGTTGTATCATGTTATGGTTGTTGTATCATGTTATGTGTGTTGTATCATGTTATGTGTCTTGTATCATTTTATGGGTGATGTATCATGTTATGTGTGTTGTATCATTTAATATTACAATCATGATTAACCCAGACCAGGATTTGAACCTGGAACTCTTGTTACTTAAAAAAGTGCTTTTCTTTTAAGCTACCTAGGTTTTTGATAAACTGAGCAATGCTGGTATCATGTTATGTGTGTTGTATCATTTTATGGGTGTTGTATCATTTTATTGGTGTTGTATCATGTTATGTGTCGTGTATCATTTTATTGGTTTTGTATCATGTTATGGGTGTTGTATCATTTTATGGGTGTTGTATCATTTTATGGGTGTTGTATCATGTTATGTGTGTTGTATCATTTAATATTACAATCATGATTAACCCAGACCAGGATTTGAACCTGGAACTCTTGTTACTTAAAAAAGTGCTTTTCTTTTAAGCTACCTAGGTTTTTGATAAACTGAGCAATGCTGGTATCATGTTATGTGTGTTGTATTATTTTATGTGCGTTGTATCATGTTATGTGTGTTGTATCATTTTATGGGTGTTGTGTCATGTTATGTGTCTTGTATCATTTTATGGGTGTTGTATCATTTTATGGGTGTTGTATCATGTTATGGGAGTTGTATCATTTTACCGGTGTTGTATCATTTTATGGGTGTTGTATCATGTTATGTGTGTTGTATCATTTAATATTACAATCATGATTAACCCAGACCAGGATTTGAACCTGGAACTCTTGTTACATAAACAAGCGCTTTTCTTTTAAGCTATCTAGGTTTTGATAAACTATGCAATGATGGTATCATGTTATGTGTGTTGTATCATTTTATGTGCGTTGTATCATGTTATGTGTGTTGTATCAATTTATGGGAGTTGTATCATGTTATGGGTGTTGTATCATGTTATGTGTGTTGTATCATGTTATGTGTGTTGTATCATTTTATGGGAGTTGTATCATGTTATGGGTGTTGTATCCTGTTATGGGAGTTGTATCATTTTATGGCTGTTGTATCATGTTATGTGTCTTGTATCATTTCATGGGTGTTGTATCATGTTATGGGTGTTATATCATGTTATGGGAGTTGTATCATTTTATGGGTGTTGTATCATGTTATGTGTCTTGTATCATATTATGGATGTTGTATCATGTTATAGGTGGTGTATCATCTTATGGGTGTTGTATCATGTTATGTGTGTTATATCATGTTATGGGTGTTGTATCATGTTATGTGTGTTGTATCATTTAATATTACAATCATGATTAACCCAGACCAGGATTTGAACCTGGAACTCTTGTTACTTAAACAAGCGCTTTTCTTTTAAGCTTTCTAGGTTTTTGATAAACTGAGCAATGCTGGGATCATGTTATGGATGTTGTATCATTTATGGGAGTTGTATCATGTTATGGGTGTTGTATCATGTTATGGATGTTGTATCATTTATGGGAGTTGTATCATGTTATGGGTGTTGTATCATGTTATGGGAGTCGTATCATTTTATGGATGTTGTATCATGTTATGTGTCTTGTATCATTTTATGGGTGTTGTATCATGTTATGTGTCTTGTATCATTTTATGGGTGTTGTATCATGTTATGTGTCTTGTATCATTTTATGGGTGTTGTATCATGTTATGGGAGTTGTATCATTTTATGGGTGTTGTATCATGTTTAGTGTCTTGTATCATTTTATGGGTATTGTATCATGTTATGGGTGTTGTATCATTTTATGGGTGTTGTATCATGTTATGTGTCTTGTATCATTTTATGGGTGTTGTATCATGTTATGGGAGTTGTATCAATTTATGGGTGTTGTATCATGTTATGTGTCTTGTATCATTTTATGGGTGTTGTATCATGTTATGGGAGTTGTATCATTTTATGGGTGTTGTATCATGTTAAGTGTCTTGTATCATTTTATGGGTATTGTATCATGTTATGGGTGTTGTATCATTTTATGGGTGTTGTATCATTTTATGGGTGTTGTATCATATTATGGATGTTGTATCATATTATGGATGTTGTATCATGTTAAAGGTGGTGTATCATCTTATGGGTGTTGTATCATGTTATGTGTGTTATATCATGTTATGGGTGTTGTATCATGTTATGGATGTTGTATCATGTTATGGGTGTTGTATCATGTTATGGATGTTGTATCATTTATGAGAGTTGTATCATGTTATGGGTGTTGTATCATGTTATGGGAGTCGTATCATTTTATGGATGTTGTATCATGTTATGTGTCTTGTATCATTTTATGGGTGTTGTATCATGTTATGTGTCTTGTATCATTTTATGGGTGTTGTATCATGTTATGTGTCTTGTATCATTTTATGGGTGTTGTATCATGTTATGGGAGTTGTATCATTTTATGGGTGTTGTATCATGTTTAGTGTCTTGTATCATTTTATGGGTATTGTATCATGTTATGGGTGTTGTATCATTTTATGGGTGTTGTATCATGTTATGTGTCTTGTATCATTTTATGGGTGTTGTATCATGTTATGGGAGTTGTATCATTTTATGGGTGTTGTATCATGTTATGTGTCTTGTATCATTTTATGGGTGTTGTATCATGTTATGGGAGTTGTATCATTTTATGGGTGTTGTATCATGTTAAGTGTCTTGTATCATTTTATGGGTATTGTATCATGTTATGGGTGTTGTATCATTTTATGGGTGTTGTATCATTTTATGGGTGTTGTATCATATTATGGATGTTGTATCATGTTAAAGGTGGTGTATCATCTTATGGGTGTTGTATCATGTTATGTGTGTTATATCATGTTATGGGTGTTGTATCATGTTATGGATGTTGTATTATGTTATGGATGTTGTATCATGTTATGGGTGTTGTATCATGTTATGGGTGTTGTATCCTGTTATGGGTGTTGTATCCTGTTATGGGTGTTGTATGATGTTATGGGAGTTGTATCATGTTATTGGTGTTGTATCATGTTATGGGTGTTGTATCATGGTATGGGTGTTGTATCATGTTATGGGTGTTGTATCATGTTATGGGTTTTGTATCATGTTATGAGTGTTTAATCATGTCATGGTTGTTGTATCATTTTATGGATGTTGTATCTTATTCTCTGTCACTGCATAATAAATTTCTTCTGTATCAATCATTAACATTCTCTAATTAGATTTAAAACTTAATTTGTACATATTTTAAAATGTCATTATTTAATGTATGATATGCAGTGTAAAGTTATTATATGTATTTGGCATCTAGTTATAAATTTTCATCTGCATGTTTAATGTGTTACTGTTTATGGATGTTGTGGTATTAAAACTTTTTTAGTGTCACATAACTATCTCTGATGTACAATTATCAATCATCAAGGTATCTATTTGTTTTTCTTTTAACTATAAGGATGTTCAAGGATGATTTTGAGGTTTTTGAAATAGATGCCTTAAATCATAAGGGAAGCATACAAAATACAAAATAAGCTTAACATTTTGATAGCTTTACTCGTTTCAAGAGTTCAAAATTTTAGGGTACAGATCAAATGTTTTGCCTTAACGTGAAAGAAAAAACTTCGAAAAAACCAACAAAATGTCATTATAATTAGATCTAAATCTATAAAAAGACTCTCAAGGAAGACTTTCAACAAAACTCTATGACAAAGGAACTTTACTCTGCCCTTCTTTTGTGACAACATTCATGTTGTGTCGGGTACACCTATTCAGTATCATATTATCATTTTTTAAACTGTCTTATTGTATGGATGTTGTGTCACGTACACTTATATCATATCGTATTTATTTTATGGTGTGAAAATGGTCATTGCTGTATAGATATTGTCTCAGGCTTACTTATTCTGCATCATACATGCTCACTAGGCATGCATCACCATACCTCTCTCTTGTGTTAAGATTATCTTATTTTATTGATGGTGTGTCACATACATTTAGTGCTTCATCATTCATCAATAATTCGTCTAACCTTATAGACATTTTGTGATGCAAATATCATAATTTTTTAATGTTTCAAAATTGTTCTTGTTCTATGTATGTCGTGCCATGAACACTTATCAAATAGTTAATCGATCGTTTGGTTTTCATGGTTAGTACCTGCCATTTGAAACGTCCAGTTGTTTCAATATTTGTCTTGTAGGCAATTTTTTAAATGATTACAAGAGAGTGTCAGAGATGTTGAAGTGTGTTGTCATAAATTCCTGATGTAAGTGTGTATATGCTTCAATCAACTCTCCACACAGATCTACAAATGAAAAATATACTAGGTATATACATCATCCATAATTGAAATTAAGTAAATATACAATTCTGTTCTAGATTTTTTCATTTGATCATGACAATTAAGTTTTTAAATTAAAGCAATTTAAAGCAATTATATATTTATGAAGTACATTTTATAAATTGAAAACTAATTTTAGTACCAGAATGAAATTATTAAATTTAAACAAGTATCGAAATAAACTAGTCTGTGTGTTTTTGCGTTTTTCAACGCACTTGTGTTCTATAAGGCAATCAATTTAAAGGATGAAAGAAACCAGATTTGTCCCATTTTATAAATTACAAACGGATTAACAACCAAAGTATGTTATACAAACCAGCTACTTTATAACCAGGGAATCAACCGAAGTGTGGTATTTATACCAGCAACACAAAACACTGCCCCCCCAAAATAAACAGGTAAATTTTGTTGCTAAACATTGTTAGTTCCAAAAAAGCCATCATTTTACCCTGATTTTACTGGAAAACTTTTCCCTACTTTCTGATGAAAGTAATATGGAAACGGAAAATGTTTTAAGAGACATCCTGACAAACAGACAAGGTAGTTGTAGTTAAGCCTCACTCTCTTACAAAAGTTTGGATATGTCATGATCTCACAATTTCTGAACTGTGCTCAATTTAGTTTACTTCAGCACACAAAACAATAGATCAAAAACATATCTGATGTGTCTGGTACATGTATGACAGAAACCGCTGCGTAAGAAAAATATGTTGCCTAGAATTTTGTTAAAAGAGGCAAAGGAGTACCAATTGTGACAATTAAATGTTGTTAGCTTCAAACAATCAAGACAAAGTTATTTGATATAAAAGACATTGCATCAAAACAAATGAAAATATGAACTGGAACCAGCAACATCATCAAATAAAGTTGTTTTCCCCAACAAGAGTCTTTTTTGAGTTAACATATTACTCTATTTTATTGACCGGGCTGGTCAGGGGTCAATTATTTCGGTACTTTTTGTTTAATTCTTACCTAAAAGACTGAGAAATTTAAGCTCTGCCCAACCTTGCGAATAAAATAGAGTAATACCAAGTTTCATAATGATCAGATGAATAACATTAAAATATGAGCTATTCAAATCAATGGTTTTCTTCAAAAATATGGTCCGCTACAGCTTACTCAAGAACCATGGATCCTATGTGGCCATATTTTTTACATTTCATGATTTTTAGCAAAACCAATGATTGATATCAATAACTTGAGGTGTACTAAACATGAAAAACACAAGTTTTGGTAAAATAAGTGCATGGTTTTAATTTTTGATTCTGGTTTATATTCGCGGAGTGAAAAATAAGACATTCAAGGATTTAAAGGGGTACTGATATGGTCATAAATATTTTTCAAAATTTGTACAAGATATTAACCTGGAAACTATTTTAAAATGTCCTCTATATATTAAGCTTAAAAAAAACCAAGAAACATTAACTTTATATACTATATAAGTCCATATTTACCATTTGAAAATCAGGAACCATATGTATTATGAAAGCGGTTTTGCAAAATTGGTAAAAGTAGCTATTCAAGGGTAAAAAAAATGCAAAAGATGGTGCAATTTCTTACATTTTTTTTATGTTTTTAGTATGAGAGGATGCAAATCAACAGATTTCAATAGCAAAAACACTGGTCAGAGCACTTTTGATGGAAACTAGTAAATGACTTAAGTGCAAAAACATAGAAAAACCTTCAAATCTTTAGCTTGTAACTGCTAATATTTACAATCATTTCACTTATGTAGTAGACAATGATGAACAAATAGGTGTTTTTTGTGTTTTTTATCATTAAAACATTGCTTTTTGTCTGATATTTCAAAAATTGAAGTAATAAAAAGATGATTTTAGAAAGATGACATAGGCCCACTCCTGAAAAATCCATATGCTGTCGCAACCTTGTTTCGCAGCGGGGAAAAGATTTTTTTCAGAAATACTTTCAACATTTCAGGATAAAAACACTCCTTATGCCTTAATTTAATGATTTATGACAATTCTAGGCAAGTCAAAGTCTTTACTTGCAAGTAAGGGGTCATTTTATTGGAAAAAATCCAAAATCCAAAAAGAAGACCATTTTCATTGAAAATCCCATACACATTGAAATTTGGCTCATTTGGTCATATTTTTATATAAATCCATGAAACAAAGATTGAAATCATTTCAATTTGGCATATTCAGTAAGTTCAGACTAAATACAGTATGGCTAGAAAGTTAAATTGAAATTTTACCCATAGGCCCCCTCTCCTAGGCCCGAGACTAGTATTATTTTAGCCCCCTTTTTAATGCATTTTCAATATAGCGTTTTGATTAATAAAAAAATTACCATTTTCATTTTCCTAAAATTTCTCACAGCTGCATAACATCACCAGACATAAATAATATGTACATTTAAAAAAAAATTACAGATTTTAAAACTTTTAAACTACCAACTAAAGTAAAAAATACGGACTGGCTACGATTACCCTCTACGGGTAACAATAATTTTTTTTTATTGTTACCCCCTTCACTAAAATCGGAAACGGTTTACAGATACGGCACCTTTTTCGTCCGGAATTTGAAGAGTAAAAATAAGAAAAAAAAATAGGATTACTCCCCTTATTGTTACTCGCCAAATGGAGAAAAAAATATGTTGTTGTGTTTTTTTGTTGTTGTTTTTTTTTGTATGATGATGTATTTTAGACACATTATCATAAGTATCACAAAAAGAGATACCAAATTGACTTCCGAATATCAAAAGTCCGAAATTTCTTAGACAACAAGAACGCACAAAGAAACAAACAACATTAAATTACAAAAAAAAATGAAAAAACAGAATGGAATTATATAAGATTATTTAAAGTTTTATCAATTATCCAAACAACAATTGCATTGCAATGTCCTGTTACTTTATGCCGTGAGCTATAAGGTATATCAAATGTCGCGGATTAGTATCGGGTTAGTATATTAAATGATCACTTTACAATAGTACCAACATTGAACAATCGTGTGGAGTCTTTAAACCAGAAACTGAAAGGAGTGATCACAAATTCTCCAATATTGTTGCCTTTTTTGATGACCTGATGAAAACGATCCGATCTCTTAGAACTGAACGAGATCACAGGGCAATAAAGATGTTTCAGAAGGTCAAAGTTAACAGATTTGACTCCGACAAAAACCTATCACAGTATAGCAGATATGTCACTCCATATGCCTTCCGATACATCGCACAACAAATGGAACTAAGCAGTAAACTGAATAACGAAAGAAACAGTAGCTGGGAATGGCACCGTTTAAAGTGTCTTGGATTGAAGGCACCACCAAAAACAACGTATTGGATGTGTCGCAAATGCCTCAAGTCATCATAAACAAAAATGAAAAATGTTTGTTATTCTGAATATAAACATAACTCAAAATAAAACAATTTCATTTTTGAGACATTTTTTTTTCATTTGGCGAGTAACAATAAGGGGGTAATCCTAATTTTTTTCTTATTGTTACTCTTCAAATTCCGGACGAAAAAGGTGCCGTATCCGGAGACCGTTTATGATTTTAGTGAAGGGGGTAACAATAAATATTTTTTATTATTACCCGTAAGGGGTAATCGTAGCCGCGGCCTAAAAAATAAGGGGCGATAATTGTGGTCTCGTACCTTATGAAACAATCCTATCATTTCAGAACTAGTTCTATAGAGTGTTGTTTCTGACTGCTTTTCATTGAGGATATTTAAAGCATCTGTTCAAATGTGTAGGTTGTGTCATGAACATGCATTTCTCATCTCTTTATAAACAAATTCTATATAGCACAGAACATTGAACATTTGCATTGAGGGCAATCTAATTTTTGAGACCAGTTTCCTGTGTTACTCTGTTTTCATTTCATGCCCTTATAAATAACATGTTACTGTACATGCACAATAAAAGAGTCATGCAATTAACAGTTTAAACAGTTTCAACCAACCTTACCTTTATATAACTTCTTATTCCAACATGTCAAATACCATTGTATTTTTGTCCGATTAAAAAACGGGGTATATATAGTAAAGGGGAAGGAGACAATTCAACATGCTATACAAATTCATTCTGAATCATTAGATTTTTCCTATCCAAATGAAAGAAAGATTAACCAAAATTGTGACCCACTTTCGGAGATGCTCCAATGTTAAATATTTTAATCTATATACTAAAGAGGTTGTTTGACCTTTTCTGATGAGGTTATGTTTGGTTTTTTATTGAAGATGCTGGCACAGCAGGGGCAGGGCTCCAGACCAATTTTGCTGAAAATCCACACAAAAAAATAAAAATTTCAGAGGAAAGGATGGGTTCCGACCCCCGAAACCCCCCCTCTGCTGCACAGTGATCAAAGGAAAGCATACACAAAAAGAAAAAAATTAAACACAAACACATTGCATGACCTGCTTGAACTAGTTGCTCGACGAAATTTTAGTGTCAGACACAAAATGAGTAGCTTTAATTAGTGCATTTCAGTTTTATGTTGTTTCTCATTATGTTATTGTTATTATTGTTTCTTATTATTTTCGTAAAGACTTAATAATGATTACATGCAATGGCAATTTTTAGATGTATATGATAAAATGATCGTTAATAAAAAAAGTGCACTTTTATCTGTCTTTCGTGATTCTAAATGCACTGATTAAATCAGTTGTTTGTTATCAACTTTTTTTGTTAAATTCAGTCATATATAAATGAGCTTTGTGTTTTGTAGGTGCAGGTGTATTTCCAAGGTGCAAACTGTATTAGTCCATTGTGTCATTATTTAAGGGGATAAAATACAGAACTGTTTTTACATTTAATATTAACAAGGTAATAAGACTTACAGTTGTTGTAAATTAATTGAGAAACAGATTGCAGATTTACGACGGGGACCTTCAATATATCGGGAATCACCATGACCACTGGAGAGTGAAAAAGGACCAGGCCTCTATTTGATCAGTCAATGGGCTCCCCTTAGTGTAATGTCTTGCATTAAAGTTTAAGGTTCTTCCTACCCCAGACATAGGTTGAATATCTTAGTAATAATTTGGTTCCCCAGTTTGGTATTTTTGGTTATACTGTTCTATGCTCTTCATATTCATACAGTGTTTGGCATTTTCAATATTTTTGGTAGAGCGCCTCTGATGAGTCTTGAATAGACGAAACGCGCGTCAGGCGTAGCAAAATTTATTGTCTGGAACTTTGTTGTCATTTGTATTTTAACATGTAGTTAAAAACAGTTAGCGCCTGTAATTCAAATATGCAGGTCATGTAAGTGACTAAAACCTTTTATATTGCTATCATAAGTACAAAGACAGACACGTTTTGTGTTAACATTCTCTTTTAAAATGTGATTATCCGTCTCGTGTAGTTGTCTTTTATACTGTGAAATTATTATCCAGGAATTTTGCCATACCATACAAAATAATGCTATAATGAAAAAAGATATTCTGTTGTGACGCCTTCTTGAAATAGATATTTTAAGGGGGGAATCGGACCAGAGCAAAAAATATCAAGCCCCCTTCAACATGTTCAAGTCAGATGGTTGTTCTCTAGAATTTTAAAAGTCAATTATTGAAATGTACGGCAAGAGTTCTAGCTGCATTTAGTACTTATGCAAGATTGAATTGCCATTTGGATAACATTGGAATAATGGGTGTTTTGTAATTCAATACTAATTTAAACCTTAATTGTTGCAAAACTGCAGAATAAAAACAGAAGATCCAGAATAGAGACAAGTGAGTGAGTTTTACACCCTTGCAACACTGTATGGGCTATGTAAATATGAAAAGTTATTTTAACGTTCTAACAGGGTTTGGTTCAGAACAGGTCTGGAAGAACATAAAAAATGAGACAAGCAAACCCAAAACAAATGAACACAAAATCAAAAAATAACAGCAAGAAGGATAAATAGTTCATGTATTAAGAGAAATGCTGAGAGTGGATATAGACAAAAACTAAAGATATGACAAAAATGATAATGATAAAAATTTTAGGAATTTTATAATTTTAACCTGATTTTTTCATGTTTTTTGGAGCCTATTTAACTGTCAGGTAGTTTCTGGGATTTTTGTTATTCTGAAACCTACAAAACACTTTTTAATTTCAGTGGATATAACAATAACAGAATGAAACGATCTCTTCTCACCATTTCTTTCGTGAATTTAAAACAGGTTTGTAAGGGAGAGAAATGAAATGAAAAAAAGAATGATAGAAGTGTTATAGAGTTGTACAAGTTTGTATATGCGTATGAAATTATTTTATATAGGAAAACAAAGTTTATAGTCTATTTGAATTATATAAATCAAGAAAAATCCTTTTAATATTTTGTTTCTTGAAATAAAGTTAAATTTGAAACAAAAACAATTTTTTTAATATCAAACGACCGCGAACTCTGACTACAAGAAACAAGATTGTATCTTCTCAAACAAAAAAAAAGTTTTCCATAAAGTCATTATGAAAGTCTAGTGGTAAATAATTCACTTATCTCATCAAAACATAGAAATGTTTGTTTATTTGATGGAACAGCCAGGTGATTGGAACATAATTGAAAGGACCACCAATAGGAGATTAAATGACCAATTAGCTTAACAATGGACCTTTAAAGATAATTCAAGCAAATGCTCTTCCTGGTCAACATGTTGTACTCTCATGGATTTCTGTGAATTTCTGATCCATTTTTAACATTAATGTCTATGAAAAATATTTTTATAAATTATGAAAAAAATCTGATTTTTTTAGCCGGAGTTTGTATGCCATAAAAATGTTACATGATGAAAAATAAGTTCAACTATTTCTGAAGGATAAAATTTGACAAGCCATTTGTCGTTGATTTTTCGAACTCAAATGGACTATACGGTATGGAGTTATTAGTAAAATATGCCGGTTTTCTGGTCACAAAATGCAATTGAATTAGTCATTCATTTATCTGCTGATTAACCTATTTATATTGTCGTTTGAATAAATTGTCATTTCTGTAATTATTCTAGCTAATAATACAAATAATGGGTAAAAATATATTTCCTAACATACTATCCCCAATTTTTTTATATATTTGTTTCGAAAACATTTCCTTTAAATGTAATAACGGACTGGTTCTTTTGGGTATGAGGCACCATATATATATATAAGAAAGTTACCTGCGGGAGCTTATCAGGTTTAACCTGTATCATATTAACGAACTGGTTTACTTTTTATCGATTTATCAAAAATAGCCCCGACCAAACGCGTATGGTCCGACCATATATGTGTACCCATATGGTCATGATGATACGCGTATGGTCCAGATACTCATATGGTCCGGAACATTTATGTTTACACTGTAGATAGTATTATTTATGTTTATACAGTATTTGTTATCATTAATGTTTATCCTGTAAAAAGTATTTATTATTACTTATGTAAACAACAAATATGGCTTACCTTGACATGCTATTTTATACAAAGTTTCGATAATTTACAACATTTAATGTTATTTTAAACAAGACTATACAAGTAAAACTTATTTAATAACATATTTCTTCAGCCATGTCAGTTTATTTGGAATGTTTTAAGTTTTCCCATTGTTTCAATTATAATGAGGGTTAAAGTGAATCTAAACGATAGTAAACTTCAATGGTTACGAGTTTAAATAAAGAACGAAGAATCGGATTAACAAATAATAACAGGCAGTCAACAGATTCATTTACTTTTAAATAGACACAAAATTCTAAAGGAAATTTAATATTATATTAAGCCCTATTATGTTATGTTTAAATCATGGCGCTATTTTTAATCCTAATATTTTACATTTAAATCAAAGCCAGCACAGCTTTGTGTAAGCAATATATGGATTCCGAGATTTCTGTCCGTTAAACTATTATAAAAAAATCTCGAAACTATGTTGTCCACTTTTATCAAACCAATCGGAAATTCCGATCCTCTCCAGCTTGTGGAATATACGTATCGCAACTGATTCGTAATTCAAGGGCTTGTTGGGATTATTGGTAATTCCTTGGTAGAGCATCACGACTTACTGGCAAATTGTTAGGAAGGTAATGTTGCTCCCCGGTTGTCTTCTTCATATACTTAAGAAATTTTACAGAGGACAGCATGTACTTGTGAAAACGACATTTTGTGCACATGGTGAAGGTTGTTTGTTTATGCTTGTATTTTGCCTAAGGGTTTCTCCAGTTGAATTGAACTTTAATCGTTTGATTTTAATTGTGTGTTTAATGTTTGTGCTTTGTCTGGGAATAATGATAAGGTGAAGATAGCCCCCCTAAAAATACATAGTTTAACCTAGCAACATGTGCCTGTCATCAGGAATGTTTTTCCTAATTTTTGTTTGTACTTGTCTTTTGATGTTTTCTGTTCTTTGTTTAAGAAAAGGGTCTATCTGTGACTATTTCAGGACTTTATTGGAATTAAATGTATTTACAATTATAAAAAGCCCGTTATAAGCAGGTGTCGTAGTATAAACCCACTAAACGCACTAACGTTCCAGTAAGGTACCCATAACGTTCATTCATGGTTTCTAGAACGTTCCGAAATAACATTGCTGGAACGTTAAAGTGTAGACTCCATTTTCGGTTCTTATAACGTTCCGTCGGAACTATATTGGATCGTTCCCTGAACGTTTTCTGGTGGTTTTGTTTTACCTCTTGAGCTTCATGTATAGTTTTTAAGAACGTTTTATTTACGTTCTGTTAATGTTTTACCAGCACCCTCTCACAACTGGTGGGATGATTCTAGTTATATGTGATTAATGAAATTGTTTTTTTTTCATAAATCTTCGTTTTTGATAGTTTTTAAAAGTTTTTAAACATTTTTTGAATGTCGATGTCTTTCTGGTTTTGAATTTACATGGTGTCAATGCTTAATCTTAATTAAGTATCTATATCATAATGAACACTATTTGCAATGGCATTTAGATCTTCCAGATAGATCGTCTCTGACAAGTCTTAAATACACTATAAACGGGCGTTCATTTAGCTGGAACTTTCTTGCAAGAATAAAAACAAAACAAAAATATATTAAGATAGAATATTTTATAAGAAAAAACTCCACAAACACAGTTAAAAGTTTCAAGTGCAGTCAATAATTATAGTCCATTTCCTCTTTATCCTACATATTCTCACTAATAGTCCCGTGTTTCATTTCTGTTCCATCTCAGTTGAAATTTTCAAGAATTACATTCATATTTGTCACTATATTAGAATGATATGGTCTCTTTTATCATCGTACTCCAAGATGCTTTATACTTCATGCATTTGTTTTCCTGAAACGTAAAAGAAATTTATTTTATCCAATAAGAAAAAAATGACACCAAAATATACACAAGCTGCAGTGAGATTATTATTTCTTCCGTAAATGGGTCTTTTCAGTGTAAGATGACCAGGTTGAGATGCGAGCAAGTGCAGCGATCTCACACTGGTCAATTATCCAATAATAACCGCCGGTACTGATATTGATCGATGATGTCGACCAATGAAATGCACTGTTATTTTATACTTTCGGTTTTTAGAATGATGTCCTCTAAGGTTTCAGAATATAAAATTTAATTTCTTACGGAAGAAATAGGTACTTACACGCCTTCTTGGAAAACCGGCAATGATCTTTCACTCGTGATAGAATTTTTTGGGTCTTTTGACTCGTTCTGCTGCGCTCCACTCGCAAAAAGACTGAAAAATTCTATCACTCGTGAAAGATCAGCCGGTCTTTTCCAAGAACTTATGTAAGAACCTATAATTCTTTTAATAAGGCATTTTGAACCTAACTAATACATTTAAGCATAAATATAAACATCTGATACTTTATTAGGAATAGTACATGTAAGTTAGGCTCTCAACAAGTTGTTGTCTATTATAATAAAATAATTAAATAATTACATAATCTAATGTCTTAATTAAGTACCAAATAGCTCCTATTAAATGGGTAAAGATCTATGAATATATTGTTGCTTTGAATATGATGCAAAATAAGTAATCTCATATCCTACCTCAACCACCTATAAAATTCAACCCTTTAACATCACCAACACACTTTGAAGTTTCTAATTGAGTTAAGCCGGCATTATTTTTTCTATCCTGCATGTATGCATATTATTGTGAGTGGACCTGAAAAGAAAAAAAAAACAACATATTTTAATGGTAAAACCGCTCGTTATGTATTTCTAATTTTTAACATTCAATGATAAAATCATTACACTTAATTGTACTTTCTTGTGGCAACTCATTACGATAAGTGTATCAAGTTTACTTTTCTTGGGTCAGCATGACCGGTGTTGTAGCAGATGCAATTTGATATCTGTGTGTAGAGATAAAGCACTCGTTTTTAAATACACAAACTCTCAGCTTAATTATTTTGATTTAATATCTTCTATATATCGTGCATGTATATATCAACAAATGAAATCAAAATAAACACAAATTTATAGAATTGTCGTTAACAAATTTATTATTCATTACATAAATGTGCATGAACACGAGAAGTTGATTGTCTGATTATTCATTTGTTATTTAAGAATATTTTGTCTAAATAGTATGATAGTTTATACATATTAATCAAATCCGTTAGAATCCCAAATATAATTTGTTCTTTTCTAACATTTTGTCAAAATAAAAATAGTTTCTTACCGGTATATCCGAGACATTGAAATGTGTCTATTCTGTCAGCAGTCATAATTTTTCAAACGCGGGCGATACTGTTGTGCGCATGTCTATTTTCAAATGCAAGATACTTCACATTTTTATTACCGAATTTGAAATTGAAATTATCTTTATGTAAATTTGTATTTTTACAAGAACATACATAAACAATTGCGATAATTCATATTTTAGAAATGTAAATTAGACCATGATATTGATGTATTTATAAAAAAATATTTAAGAATCCTTTTTAAAATGCTGAAATACATATTGCTTGAGGCATTTAAAATAATGCCTTTTCTCAAATAATTGTTAAGGAATTATGCATGCTACATGTATAACAATAATATTTTAATAAGTATCTTACATTTATTAAAGAAGAAATTCTTTATTTTTTCGATAGACCTTAAAAACCGTCTTAAAACGTTTTAATTACCGTCCGTTTTCTTGCGTTTTGTACTAACGGTCTCAGAACGATCCATGAAATATTTGACCTTGATAGAACGATATAATAACGTTCATACGGAACGTTTTAAAAAGGTTACAGCGGAACGTTACGAAGGGACCTTGATAGAACGATATAATAACGTTCGTACGGAACGTTTTAAAAAGGTTACAGCGGAACGTTACGAAGGGACGTTTTACAAACGTTCTGAGAACTTTATAGTTTTAAAAAACCCTGAGAGAACTATAAACTAACGTTCCGATACCGTTCTGTGTTCAGTGGGAAGGTGTCCTTTAAATATTAAATTGAACATATTGGTTGGCCTTACAAACGAAAATCACAGTTACATGTAGCATTTAATGCAAATGAAGTCATGCTTTAAAATCAGTGTAAGAGTAAAATATGTTGAAAATGAAGGAAACAGTATGGAGGCTGGTGGGCTATGAAGAATCTTAAATTAAAAAGGTAAAATCAAAAAAAATCCGGAAATAAAAAGACAGGAAAGTGCTTACAAATTAAAAAAGTCGGGATGATATTATTGGCTGAGAAATATAATAATTTCAAATATGCAAGAAGAAAACGAAATCACTTTCACGGAAAACAAAAATCCAGGTTCCAAATTTTCTGAAACTTTTCAATGCAAAATGAAAAAAATAATCACATCCCTCCCTCATGAAAATCAAATGGTCAATCCTTTTACCTGATATGTTTGACAATTCTCATTATTTTATATATTTTCGTAAATACTTTTATTCTATAAGAAAAAAGAAGAACTATTGCGCAATCAAAAATGGAAAAGGTCATGTCAAAATCTTCAAACTTCATAGACAATACGGACAGAGTGGGAAATATATAGCATAGCAAAATATACACAAACACAACTAAACTATGCGAAAGTTGAGTCGATAGTGTTTTTGTGTGTTCTGGTTGTTGAGATCAGTACTTCTCTGTTATTACAATAACTTCATGTGACCAACTAACAATTAAGTTTAGATCAAACCCAGTAAAGAACGACAATACAAACGCTTTACAATAAATCAATATCATAATCTGCTCCTGTTTGCACAAATCGTTTTATTATACCATATTATTTGTCGGTTTTTTTTTTGTATTGCACTGCCTTGTATGATTATAGATTGAAGTAATTGTTTAAATTAGATAAAATGACACTATTATCATTAAAACTTGTAGATTTTTGGTTTAGGAGGTAGCAGATTTTCCAACTTTGTTATAGTTCAATCAATGTCTAACACTTTTTATGACTTGTGCTTTTGGTCATTCAAGGCAAAATGAAAACCAAGTCTCTTTTTAAGATTCCTGGCTTATTGTTTGTGTCGATTGTTTTTGTAGTCTTACTAAGGACCATTATCGTGAATTCTGTGAAACGGTAAGTAAAAGTTGCTATGAGTGGACGTATTGGAAGACATTAATTTTAAGTAAATAGTTCACTGAGTATACTTATCAGTTGATTATTGTTAGTTATTAGTGTTTTGCTGATTGTTGTATTGAGATGATCATCTTATTATCTCTATTATGTCTTCACAACCGTGTTCCTTTGTGTGTTACTACCGATAGTTAAGATCGCAATGGAAGAGGGAGGTTTGGCGCCCAATAAAACCTGGTTAAACCCACCAATTAATTTGAAATGCATGTACCAAGTCAGGACCATTGCGATCTATAACTATTCCGGTGTGTCTTTCATGATTTGTCTTTTCTCTAGGACATAGAGATTGATCCCCCAAATTCGTTTTTTTTGTTATTACCTTTATTGACATATATTCTAGTAGATCTGACTCCATGAATCCCCATTGGAGGGTCAAATTATAGGAAATTGAAGAATATATGGATTAATAGTTATGACAAGTTTATCATAGTAGATTATGCAGAATTATTGCCTTACAAAAAGAAAGAATAAAAATTGGTTCTCCAGGAATGATCAAACATTAATACCATATATAACTACTAAAAATCGCAAATGACATTTTCTCTGTTTTTTGACAGTTTGAAAATATCCTTCATTGTGAGTATTTGAGAATTTCCGTCAGTTTGAGAGTTTGTCTGGTACCATTCAGTTTGACTCCCCTTCAGTGTGAGTCTGTATCAGGTACCCTTCAGTTCGACATTTTCCTACTGTGTTAGTTTGTTAGATATCTTTCAGTTTGACAATTTTCTTTTAGCTTAATTATATGTCGGATATCATTCAGTGTGACATTTGCCTTCAATAGAGTTCTGTCAAGTATCCTCAAGTGTTACACTTTTCTTTAGCGTGGCTCTTAGGTTCCGTTGAGTATGAAGCTTTTAAGCGCAAGTTTTCTCTATAATGAATGGAGTAGTTCTGTTTCTTTGCTATAACGTGCGACCGCTTTGATAGCGGCGATATATAGTATGTTTAAGTTTTGTTCGACATTCCTTTCGTTTTCCGTTCCAAACATTTTTTTGTGTCCGATCCTTAATAATTCTTTCCGTCTATCAGTCCAATCCATTTTTTGTAACCATTTTCTTCAGCTGTCCGTTCATAACACCGATTGCAATCGTTCCTTCCCCTAAACGCATTGATTTATTATTATCTTTTATTTCCAAAGAGTTTCTTTCTATACTACTAATGTAGAGCATTTCTTTTAGAATTGTTCTAAATGAACTTTCGGCGAGGGTGTATATTTCCATTTTTCACCTCACAGTTTGAAATACCAGAAATTCCAGTTTTAGAAGATCACAAAATGTTGACACATTACTTTTTATAACGACCCTTTTCTATTGTTAGATCGTTATTACTTCGTTAAAACTTGAAAGTACGATATATAAGTTTTAACAATTTACAGTGCATGATTAGCCTTATAAAAATTGTCTTTGTATCATTTTACAATTTTTTTCAGATTTGTTTTCTCCACAGATAAACAATTTGTTAACGAAAGAAAAACTTCCGTAGATTGTCTCGATAACTTATTATCAGAGTCCGACGAAGGCCTTCTACAGATTAATAAACACGTGATATCTCAACTACGTGGGGAAACCGTTATATTGTCGCCCTTGGTGGTACCAAAGTATAAGCTAGTGTTGTTTTGGAATGCAAAAGTTGCCAGCACGTACTGGAAATTCCTTCTTCGCCAAATACAGAACATGTCAACAAATGTTAAAGAATACATTGTACACCACCCAGACAAGAGCAATCTTAAATCATTCTATAATTACAGCGATACGGACATAATACGGATGATGTATAACGATTCTTGGACAAAGGCCGTTTTTGTTAGGGAACCAAGAGAACGGTTTCTCTCGGCTTACATTCATAAAATTGAAAAAGCTCACTTTGACAAAAAATTGTGTAAAACTCGGATTGTATCATTTGGAAATTTCGTTAATGTAACAAAATGGTGCAGAGATCCCCATTGGGATACACAAGTTAAAATTCCAACTTATTTTTACAAAACCATGTTAGTTGGTAAAATGGAGAACTTGATACAATTTACTGAGATGCTTCTTACAAAGATTGGAGCTTTTTCAACAAAGACACAGAAATGGTTAAAAGAATATACCATACGTCATCCGACACATGCTGAAGACAAAATACGTCAATACTACACACCGGAACTCGAAAGGGGAGTGATCAACATGTACCAAGAGGATTTCGATGTTTTTAATTTTAGCAAGGCTACATTGCTATGAAATCAGAATAATAAATAATATCAATTTAATCTAAGGACAAACTAAGATGAAGTGAATTCAACCATAGGCTTTTAAAATTTACGGAAATAAGATGATAATATTAAAAAAGAAATGACACATGAAATATAATCTCATGTACAAGTACATCATTTCTAAGAAAAATAATTTTTGGAGTTCACTCGATTAGCTTATAGAGTTAAGTTCCGGATTCAATCCAATATAACGATTCTACAAACGCTGATATGTCCTTAGCTTTTTTTATTTTTGCTTTGGAAATTGTATTTTACTAGACCAATATTAACTTCCAAGCAATATTAACACTATTTGCAAAATATTTAAGTTTTTCATATAAAAATGATTTTTTAGTGAACAAAATATAACTATCTGTATGAATATAGAGTAATATTGTCCCTCACAAGATGCAATATTACACTCATAAACTCGTGCATTATAACATTTCCTTGGGACATTATTTCTTCATATTAATGCAATAACCCCATATTAATGCAATAACCCCATATTAATGCAATAACCCCATATTAAAATTGCATGGGATGCAGCTTCTGTTAGTTTGCAATCGCTTTACGAGTCCACACCTAAGTGGGCAGAAGAGATGTTCGTAATATGTGTTTCCAAAAAACCACATTGCTTATAATTCATCAAATCTGATGAGGAAAATAACGAAGAATCTCTATGACAACAGCCTTAGTGCTTATTTTCGCGATCGAAATTTTGTACGTTTCTACATAAGCCACACCAACAAGTTTCTTAATATACTTTTCGTCTGTATCAATCATTTGGACAGAGTGCATCTGATGAGTCTTGAAAAGAGAAAATGTGTGTCAGGGGTAGAAACATTTATCATCTTAAACTTTCATCTGATTTGATCTCTAAAACCCCTGGTAATTAATGCTGTGTAGACAAACATCTTTTAAAAGCTATGAAATTATCGGTGAAATTTCAGAATTTGTCAGAACCTAAGGTTTTTCTCATCCATGTCAATTCGTTAATTTTTGTTTTATTGCCCTTTGCTTTTCATTTGTAGTATAGTGATAGCTATTTCAATCTCTTTGCAGAGGGCCTTCGATGAATATAAGGTAGATAAAAGGAGCGTCAGGCGTGGCAAAATTTATTGTCTGGAACTTTGTTGTAATTTTGAATTTTTTTTCTCTTTGTTTCAAATATCAAAAGTTCAAACGCATTGATGAATAATTCATATTCTTGTCTACATATACAGGGGATTAATAGATCATTTTTGTCTTCAAGCATAACAAGAAAACGATAAAAGATCGAAATACTCGTTAAGATGTTTGGGGAATCGTTTTCTTTCAAGTTCGTTAATTACAGATCACATTCTAGCATGTACTTTTACATTAAAAAAAATCATATGAACATATATAAATATATATAGCTAGAAGACAATCATTTTTCTTCTCATTTGAAAAATGGTGATGTGCATTTGCAGTAAGATAGTATTTAGAAGAAAGAAATAATTTCCGACTATCTAGACCACATGGAGTATTATGCTCTAGAAGTACTCTTTGTAGTGTTAAACATTTACATTTGCATGGGAATAAATGTTAGAATAAAAAGAGGCGTCAAAAATCCTGCTTTTGAAGACATCGACGAAAGCAGCCACGTTATTGGTGAGATCATCAGTGATGATGTGGTCAACTGTGTAATGCTTTGTTCAGATAGCAATGTTTGTAGATCGATCTCTTATAACAGAATTGATAGCCGATGTCGTTTGTTTTCCCAAGATTTCACCGGACAAGAACCGACTGGACCTAAAAACATTGCATGGATTCATTTCGATTTTATATCAGGTACTTTATGGTGATAGTATCTTAAGAGTTTATTGAATTCCCTTTACCGTTTTCGTCAGATATTTGAATTGTTTCTAAAAATGAAATGGTTAATTTATACCTGGTTGTATCACGCCATAAACCTGGCATAAAGTAGTTACGAAGTTGTGAGACACAATAGGGAAAATGAGGCTATAATATCAGCACAACCTAATATCCCTTCACATATACGATATTCTCTTACGGGTTGTTACGATTTTCAAAATCTATCGATTTACGATCTTTTTCAGACTGTTTTCGTGTCCAGTTGCAGGGCAACACAATAACGGGACTGTATTCTATAACAATAGGTGATAACCAGGTACCAGTTTGGTGTGACCTAGAAACAGAAGGAGGAGGATGGACGGTATGTATACTTAAGCAGATCTTGTTTTTGTTTTTACAAGGAACTTAATGATTAAGGTCTAAAACATTTAATAAATCAAAGTTGTAAAAATAAATTGAAGAATGTTGAAAACATAAGTGAAGTAAGTAAATTTTCATAAGAAAAATATAACAAAAGAAGTAATAACGGGTTAAGGGAGTCAAGGTAAAAGGACTTACTGGTGATTACTTAAAAAGATGCTAACATTTGTAAAATTTTCTTATTCTTTCCAAAAAATGATAGATAAATGGAGGAATACTCAATAGGTCTAAGACAAACAACATGTAGTTTATACACTTCTGATATACAAGATAATGAACCAATTTGTTTTTGTCTTAACATTTAAAAACACATGTATTATAGGTATTCCAGCGAAGGTCTGACGGGTCTGTAGACTTTCATAGAAACTGGATTGACTACGTGACAGGATTTGGTGATCCTACTAGAGAATACTGGATTGGTATGTTTAAATAGTGTACAGACATTCTTTCCTAACTACCAAATCAAGACCCCTCTATTGGCAACCAGAATAGAAAATGCTATTACTAGTAGGCTATAAGATAATTTACCTTAACTTTTACCTTATGAATAGTTTATATCCTCTGGTTCCCTTCGTGTCATACATTGAGTCATCAATAAAAATATCACTTACACTTTCGGGAAACCAACCCCCTAGCTTGGGAGCAGGCAAAAATAGAACGTTATTTTGTAGAGGATATGTAAGAAATTTTAGTCATTGAAAACCACGATTTGAGCAAGCGAGCATGCAACAAACTTAATAATTTTGATATGTCTGTGTACCAACTGTATGCAATTTGTACACAATTTCTAATTTTGAAGAAAATATTGAAAGTTGAATACCTATTGATATGATATCAATAGGTATCAAAAGATAAAGTATTTTTATATGTATTTCAGGCAAAATTCTGCTACCTCAAATTCATAGTATGAAATTTCTTGGTTTGGCCGCAAAGAGGGATGTATATCGGCAACCCATTTTAACAAATTATTAGATTTTAAGAAGGCAAAACTGAGGTTTTTGTGTATTTAATAGTAAAAAAATTATCATTTTATGCAAAATTTAATTCATTTCTTATCATACTTCCCCAAACCAAAGCTCAAAACGAGTAAAACTATTGCGAGTTTGGGCGCAAAGGCAGGATTAAAATGACATTTTGTGGGTAAAATGACCAATATTTTCTTTTCAAAAAAGAAAATAGAGTAAAACCTTACAGAGATAAGAATAGATTAAAGAATATAAGGCATTCATCAAAATGTAGATAAGTAAAAATTATTACCAGACAATTTACCTACTTCAAACCTAATTAAAAAGTATCTTTCCTCTGGTGTCTCATTAAGACAAGGCATAATTATTGAAAATACCAATTGAGCCAGCAACACTTGCCAGAAAGAAACGTTATTTTGTTTTGGAGCAGACTAAAATTAGAAATTTTCGGGAGAGGATATGTAAGGTGTATAGTTCTTTAAAAAAAAACATTTAAAAGTAAACATGCAATGGAATTTATCAAATTTGATCCGTCTGTGTTACACGAATATAGTTTTATTAAAGTACATGCAGTTTGTACACAAATTCTATCATCATAGGCTCTATACAGAAATATTAAAAATTCCTAAATTAAAAAAAAATGAAACATAACCTCTGGGAAATAAAACTTCAACAGCAGCGCTTACCAGCACGGGTGCTATAAAGAAGGGGTAAACGTTACCATCAACTATGCAGTCAAACGTTTGTTGACTTGTGAATTCCAATTGTCGAGTTTAAAGGAAGTTTTTGAACATTCTGGCAATGTTTGTCGACATATACTAATGGTTATCTATGATAGTTTTGTTTGTTTTAGGAAACGATGCTTTGAGCTTAGACCCCTCTATCGGCAACCAAAATAGAAAATGATATTACTAGTAGGCTATAAGATAAATAAAACAACCAGTAAAAATGTTTGGGGCTACCAGACAATTTACCTACCTACAACCTAATGAAAAATATCTATCCTCTGGTTTTTTATCCGACAAGGCATAGTTATTGAAAATACCCCTTGAGGCTACAACACTTGCCAGAAAGAAACGCCATTTTGTTTGGGAGCAGGCTAAAAATAGAAAATTTTCGGGAAAGGATATGTAAGAAAAACCCCATGTAAGGAAGTAAACATACACTAAAATTTATTAAATTTGTTACGTGTGTGTTACATGGATGTAGTTTTATTAAAGTGTATGCAAATTGTACTCAAACTCTATTTTTTTTCAAATATTGGAATTCGAAATACCAACATTTAGATTTATAAGCACTTTTGTCACATACGTTCCACATCTTATTTAGTAGTTAGTTACCGATGCAGACCTATTACCACAAATATGATACCAATGAGGCAAATTTTGAGAAAGCAATGAAACTGCTGTGATGGTCATGGTTTGAGACATTAAATCCGATTGAATTCATTAGCCATAAAAATGCCTGTTGCAATACTACAGCTCATAACATGTATCAGTTGATATTTCAGCAAGAAAGCTTGGCAATTTGGGGCTTAACGACTCCCTTACAACATCTTTTGTTACGCCTGATGTATGTTTCGTCTATTTTATTAAGACTCACAAGAGGCACTATACAGAAATATTAAAAATTCATAAAACCATATGAACATGAAGAACATAGAACAACAACATGCCTCATTTGAACCCAATAGTGACTGAGAACAACCTATATCTGGGCTAAGGAGAAACTAACTTAATCGTGACGGCAAATTATGCCAGTGTTCAGCCATGTGTAGTGTACTTTAACTACCTCTATGCAGCAATTAAACCCTATGATCATTTCATATCTTAGACATGGTTATTGTGTTGACTAATAGAACAAATTGTTTTTAAAATATTTTTTTTCAAAATTAACATGGCTTGTCTTAGGGAATAATGTTGTATCAAATAAGTTAATAATTAAGTTTGAATGGTTCCAGCAATGAAAAATAAAGAATTTGTATTTACGTGTATTTAATTATGAGAAATGTGATGATTGATCTTTTTTTTTATTTAGGTTTAATTTTAAACATGAATCTCAAACGTTGACTTGTGAAATTCAAATATTCGAGTTTAAAGGTAGTTTAAACCATTGTACCCCTATGTTACCATTGTAACCCTCTGTAACCATTGTTCCCCTATGTACCCTTTGTTACCCTATGTTACCATTGTATACCTATGTTACCACTGTAACCCTTAGTAACCATTTTATTTCTATGTTATCATTTTAGCTATATATAACAATTGTACCTCTATGTTACCATTGATACCCTATGTTACCATTGTATTCCTATTTTACCATTGTAACCCTATGTAACCATTGTATTTCTATGTTATCATTATAGCTATATGTACAATTGTACCTCTATGTAACCATTGATACCCTATATTACCATTGTATTCCTATTTTACCATTGTAACCCTATGTAACCTTTTACCACTATGTAACCATTGTTACCCTATGTATCCAGATGTTAGCATGTAATCCTAAGTAACAATTGTCACCTTTTGTAACCATTGTCTTCCTAACTGAAACACCGTGCAACGATTTTAACCAAAATGTTACCATGTTACTTTTCATGACGATCGTTACCCTGGGTTACCCTATTTAAACTTAAATGTTACCATGTTACTTGACATGACGATTGTTACCCTGTGTTACCCTATTTAATGCATTGAAACACTATATAACACTTTGTACCTAGCAGCCCTTTATAACCCTCGTTACCATTTTTAACTCTTTGAACCAAGAAAACACTATATAGCCTTTTCATATATTGAGTTTGTGATCCACTGTTTCTATATTCAGTCAAAAAACATACAACATACTTTGAACATAGAAGTCGCCCCTACCATTCTGTCTCTTTATAACACCTAAAGACAAAACAAAAAATAACGATAAAAATATGCTTTAAAAAATCATGAATGATTTGCACCATGTTAAAGAATTAACTTCAGTTAAAAGTATAAATTGGAAAAAAGCTTTTTAACATGTAAAATGATAAATAATCAATAAAGACATTATTTTCATACAAAATATGTTTCAACTAAATGTGAACTTCATCTGCTGTCTGAAGACTGAATTTATTGTTTGAAAGTACAATAAAGATAAAGTCACATAAACAATCATAATAAAATAGTGGGTTCAGAAAAAACAAAACAAAAACAAAACAAACATGGACTGGGTGAGAGGCGCTGCTATAAATATTATCAGATATAGAAACAAACACTGGCTGGGTGGCAGAATGGTGTAATGCAATGGTATAAATACCACAATTTTGATTACTAGTCAATTACCATGACTTCAGGTTGCTGGACCGATTCCTGGTTTCAAATGTACATGCAAAGGTCCATCTGAAATAAAATAAATGTCAAATAAAGGGAAATCAAAATAGTATGTCTTTACCATCGTTAATATTACAATCATGATTAACCCAGACCAGGATTTAAACCTGGAACTCTTGTTACTTAAACAAGCGCTTTTATTTTAAGCTATCTAGGTTTTGATAAACTGAGCAATGCTGGTATCATGTAATGGATGTTGTATCATGTTATGGGTGTTGTATCATGTTATGGGAGTTGTATCATGTTATGGGTGTTGTATCCTGTTATGGGTGTTGTATCATGTTATGGGTGTTGTATCCTGTTATGGGAGTTGTATCATTTTATGGGTGTTGTATCATGTTATGTGTCTTGTATCATTTTATGGGTGTTGTCTCATGTTATGGGTGTTGTATCATGTGATGGGAGTTGCATCATATCATGAATGTTGTATCATGTTATGGGTGTTGTATCATCTTATGGGTGTTGTATCATTTTATTGGTGTTGTATCATGTTATGGGTGTTGTATCATTTTATGGGTGTTGTATCATTTTATGGGTGTTGTATCATATCATGAATGTTGTATCATGTTATAGGTGGTGTATCATCTTATGGGTGTTGTATCATTTTATTGGTGTTGTATCATGTTATGTGTGTTGTATCATTTAATATTACAATCATGATTAACCCAGACCAGGATTTGAACCTGGAACTCTTGTTACTTAAACAAGCGCTTTTCTTTTAAGCTATCTAGGTTTTTGATAAACTAAGCAATGCTGGTATCATGTAATGGATGTTGTATCATTTTATGGGAGTTGTATCATGTTATGGGTGTTGTATCATGTTATGTGTCTTGTATCATTTTATGGGTGTTGTCTCATGTTATGGGTGTTGTATCATGTGATGGGAGTTGCATCATGTGATGGGTGTTGTATCATGTTATTGGTGTTGTATCATTGTATGGGTGTTGTATCATATCATGGATGTTGTATCATGTTATAGGTGGTGTATCATCTTATGGGTGTTGTCTCATGTTATGGGTGTTGTATCATGTGATGGGAGTTGCATCATGTGATGGGTGTTGTATCATGTTATGGGTGTTGTATCATTGTATGGGTGTTGTATCATATCATGGATGTTGTATCATGTTATAGGTGGTGTATCATCTTATGGGTGTTGTATCATGTAATGTGTGTTGTATCATGTTATGGGTGTTGTATCATGTTGTGGGTGTTGTAGTTTGTTATGGGTGTTGTATCATGTTATGGGTGTTGTATCCTGTTATGGGTGTTGTAGCATGTTATGGGTGTTGTATCATGTTATGGGTTTTGTATCATGTTATGAGTGTTTAATCATGTTATGGGTGTTGTAGCATGTTATGGGTGTTGTATCATGTTATGGGAGTTGTATCATGTTATTGGTGTTGTATCATGTTATGGGTGTTGTAGCATTTTTGGGTGTTGTATCATGTTATGGGTTTTGTATCATGTTATGAGTGTTTAATCATGTTATGGGTGTTGTATCATGTTATGGGTTTTGTATCATGTTATGAGTGTTGTATGATGTTATGAGTGTTGTATCATGTTATGGATGTTGTATCATTTTATGGGTGTTGTATCATGCTATGGGTGTTGTATCCTGTTATGGGTGTTGTATCATGGTATGGGTGTTGTATCATGTTATGGGTGTTGTATCATGTTATGTGTGTTGTATCATTTTATGGGTTTTGTATCATGTTATGAGTGTTTAATCATGTTATGGGTGTTGTATCATTATTATGGGTGTTGTATCTTATTCTCTGTCACTGCATAATAAATTTCTTCTGTATCAATCATTAACATTCTCTAATTAGATTTAAAACTTAAGTTGTACATATTTTAAAATGTCATTATTTAATGTATGATATGCAGTGTAAAGTTATTATATGTATTTTGCATCTAGTTATTAATTTTCATCTGCATGTTTAATTTGTTACTATTTATGGATGTTGTGGTAATAAAACTTTTTTAGTGTCACATAACTATCTCTGATGTACAATTTTCTATCATCAAGGTATCTATTTGTTTTTCATTTAACTATAAGGATGTTCAAGGATGATTTTGAGGTTTTTGAAATAGATGCCTTAAATCATAAGGGAAGCATACAAAATACAAAATAAGCTTAACATTTTGATAGCTTTACTCGTTTCCAGAGTTCAAAATTTGAGGGTACAGATCAAATAATTTGCCTTAACGTGAAAGAAAAAACTTCGAAAAACCCAACAAAATGTCATTATAATTAGATCTAAATCTATAAAAAGACTCTCAAGGAAGACTTTCAGCAAAGCTCTATGACAAAGGAACTTAACTCTGCCCTTCTTTTGTGACAACATTCATGTTGTGTCAGGTACACTTATTCAGTATCATATTATCAATTTTTTAAACTGTCTTATTGTATGGATGTTGTGTCACGTACACTTATATCATATTGTATTTATTTTATGGTGTGAAAATGGTCATTGCTGTATAGATATTGTGTCAGGCTTACTTATTCTGTATCATACATGCTCACTAGGCATGCATCACAATACCTCTCTCTTGTGTTAAGATTATCTTATTTTATTGATGGTGTGTCACATACATTTAGTGCTTCATCATTCATCAATAATTTGTCTAACCTTATAGACATTTTGTGATGCAAAAATCATAATTTTTTAATGTTTCAAAATTGTTCTTGTTTTATGTGTGTCGTGCCATGAACACTTTTCAAATAGTTAATCGATCTTTTGGTTTTCATGGTTAGTACCTGCCATTGTCCAGTTGTTTCAATATTTGTCTAGTAGGCAATTTTTTAAATGATTACAAGAGAGTGTCGTAGATGTTGAAGTGTGTTGTCATAAATTCCTGATGTAAGTGTGTATATGCTTCAATCAACTCTCCACACAGATCTACAAATGAAAAATATACTAGGTATATACATCATTCATTATTGAAATTAAGTAAATATACAATTCTGTTCTAGATTTTTTCATTTGATCATGACAATTAAGTTTTTAAATTAAAGCAATTATATATTTATGGAGTACATTTTATAAATTGAAAACTAATTTTAGTACCAGAATGAAATTATTAAATTTAAACAAGTATCGAAATAAACTAGTCTGTGTGACTTTGTGTTTTTCAACGCACTTGGGTTCTATGAGGCAATAATTTTAAATGATGAAAGAAACCAGATTTGTCCCATTTTATAAATTACAAACGGAGAAACAACCGAAGTGTGATATACAAACAAGCTACTTTACAAACAGGGAATCAACAGAAGTGTGGTATTCATACCAGCAACACAAAGCACTGGCACACAAAATGAACAGGTAAAGTTGTTGCTAAACATTCTAAGTTCCAAAATAGCCATCATTTTACCCCGATTTTACTGGAAAACTTTTCCCTACTTTCTGATGAATGCAATGTGGAAACCGAAAATATTTTAAGAGACATCCTGTCAAACAGACAAGGTAGTTGTAGTTAAGCCCCACTCTCTTACAAAAGTTTGGATATGTTGTGATCTCACAATTTCTGAACTGTGCTCAATTTAGTTTACTTCAGCACAAAAAAATAGATAAAGTGTATCTGATGTGTCTGGTACATGTATGACAGAAACCGCTGCGTAAGCAAAATATGTTGCCTCGAATTTTGTTAAAAGAGGCAAAGGAGTACCAATCGTGACATTTAAATGTTGTTAGCTTCAAACGATCAAGACAAAGTTATTTGATATAAAAAACATTGCATGAAAATAAATAAAAATCTGAACTGTAAATAGCAACATCATCAAATAAAGTTGTTTTCCCCAACAAGAGTCTTTTTTGAGTTAACATATTACTCCATTTTATTGACCGGGCTGGTCACGGGTCAATTATTTCGGCACTCTTCGTTTAATTCTTACCTAAAAGACTGAGAAATTTTAGCTCTGCCCAACCTTCATGACCTTGCGCATAAAATAGAGTAATACCAAGTTTCATAATGATCAGATGAATAACATTAAAAATATGAGCCATTCAAATTAATGGTTTTCTTCAAAAATATGGTCCGCTACAGCTTACTCAAGAACCATGGATCCTATGTGGCCATATTTTTTACATTTCATGATTTTTAACAAAACCAATGATTGATATCAATTACTTGAGGTGTACTAAACATGAAAAACACAAGTTTTGGTAAAATAAGTGCATGGTTTTAATTTTTGATTCTGGTTTATATTCGCGGAGTGAAAAATAAGACATTCAAGGATTTAAAGGGGTACGGATATGGTCATTAATATTTTTCAAAATTTGTACAAGATATTAACCTGGAAACTCTTTTATAATGTTCTCTATATATTAAGCTTACAAAAAAAAACCAAGAAACATTAACTTTATATACTATATAAGTCCATATTTACCATTTGAAAATCAGGAACCATATGTATTATGAAAGCGGTTTTGTCAAAATTGGTAAAAATAGCTATTCAAGGGTAAAAAAAATGCAAAAGATGGTGCAATTTCTTACATTTTTTTTATGTTTTTAGTATGAGAGGATGCAAATCAACAGATTTCAATAGCAAAAACACTGGTCAGAGCACTTTTGATGGAAACTAGTAAATGACTTAAGTGCAAAAACATGGAAAAACCTTCAAATCTTTAGCTTGTAACTGCTAATATTTACAATCATTTCACTTATGTAGTAGACAATGATGAACAATTAGGTGTTTTTTGTGTTTTTTATCATTAAAACATTGCTTTCTGTCAGATATTTCAAGAATTGAAAAAGATGATTTTAGAAAGATGACATAGGCCCACTCCTGAAAAATCCATATGCTGCCGCAACCTTGTTTCGCAGCGGGGAAAAGATTTTTTTCAGAAATACTTTCAACATTTCAGGATAAAAACACTCCTTATGCCTTAATTTAATGATTTATGACAATTCTAGGCAACTCAAAGTCTTTACTTGCAAGTAAGGGGTCATTTTGTTGGAAAAAATCCAAAATCCAAAAAGAAGACCATTTTCATTTAAAATCCCATTACACATTTAAATTTGGCTCATTAGGTCATAAACAAAGATTGAAATCATTTCAATTTGGCATATTCAGTAAGTTCAGACTGAATACAGAATGGCTAGAAAGTTAAATTGAAATTTTACCCATAGGCCCCCTCTCCTAGTATTATTTTAGGCCCCTTTTTAATGCTTTTTCAATATAGCGTTTTGATTAATAAAAAAAAAATTACCATTTTGATTTTCCTAAAATTTCTCACAGCTGCATAACATCACCAGACATAAATAATATGTACATTTAAGAAGATTTTTAATGCATTTTATGCTTAAGAACTACCAACTAAAGTAAAAAATAAGGGGCGATAATTGTGGTCTCGTACATGTCGTACCTTATGAAACAATCCTATCATTTCAGAACTAGTTCTATAGAGTGTTGTTTCTGACTGTTTTTCATTGAGAATATTTAAAGCATCTGTTCAAATGTGTAGGTTGTGTCATGAACATGCATTTCTCATCTCTTTATAAACAAATTCTATAAAGCACAGAACATTGAACATTTGCATTGAGGGCAATCTAATTTTTGAGACCAGTTTCCTGTGTTACTCTGTTTCATTTCATGCCCTTATAAATAGCATGTTACTGTAGATGCACAATAAAAGAGTCATGCAATTAACAGGTTAAACAATTTTAACCAACCTTACCTTTATATAACTTATTCCAACATGTCAAAGACCATTGTATTTTTGTCCGATTAAAAAACGGGGTATATATAGTAAAGGGGAAGGAGACAATTCAACATGCTATATACAAATTCATTCTGAATCATTAGATTTTTCCTATCCAAATGAAAGAAAGATTAACCAAAATTGTGACGCACTTTCGGAGATGCTCCAATGTTAAATATTTAAATCTATATACTAAAGAGGTTGTTTGAACTTTTCTGATGAGGTTATGTTTGGTTTTTTTATTGAAGATGCTGGCACAGCAGGGGCGGATCCAGAAATTTTTGAAAGGGGAGGTTCTACATATTAGAACCTAATTATAGGTTATGTGGGCCAAAGGGGGGTTCCAGACCAATTTTGCTGAAAATCTACACAAAAAAATAAAAATTTCGGAGGAAAAGGTGGGTTCCGACCCCTGAAACCCCCCCTCTGCTGCACAGTGATCGAAGGAAAGCATACACAGTAAGAAAAAAATTAAACACAAACACACTGCATGATCTGCTTGAACTAGTTGCTCGACGAAATTTTAGTGTCAGACACAAAATGAGTAGCTTTAATTAGTGCATTTCAGTTTTATGTTGTTTCTCATTATGTATATTGATATGTTGGCTCTAAATTAAAGTTATTTATTCATTTATTTTATTTTAATTGTATGTAATTGTACATGTGATTTACTTCAAAATACAGTAACTTTTATTGCATTTTTTTTTTATTAAACTTCATACTTACACGGTTAGGTGTGGTACATCCACAGATGTTTTACCAGTTACACAATATATTAACATGAAGTATCAAATTGGTACATGTGTATACATGTATATATACCATGTTTACCTTTTTTATAATTATTAAAGTTTTTGATTCTTATTATTTTCGTAAAGACTTAATAGAGTATTACCATGATTACATGCAATGGCAATTTTTAGATGTATATGATAAAATGATCATTAATAAAAAAGTGCACTTTTATCTGTCTTTCGTGATTCTAAATGCACTGATTAAATCAGTTGTTTGTTATCAACTCTGTTAAATTCAGTCATCTATAAATGATCTTTGTGTTTTGTAGGTGCAGGTGTATTTCCAAGGTGCAAACTGTATTAGTCCATTGTGTCATTATTTAAGGGGATAAAATACGGAACTGTTTTTACATTTAATATAAACAAGGTAAAAAGACTTACAGTTGTTGTAAATTAATTGAGAAACAGATTGCAGATTTACGACGGGGACCTTCAATATATAGGGAATCACCATGACCACTGGAGAGTGAAAAAGGACCAGGCCTGTATTTGATCAGTCAATTGGCTCCCCTTAGCGTAATGTCTTGCATTCAAGTTTAACATGTAGTTAAAAACAGTTAGCGCCTGTAATTCAAATATGCAGGTCATGTAAGTGACTAAAACCTTTTATATTGCTATCATAAGTACAAAGACAGACACGTTTTGTGTAACATTCTCTTTTAAAATGTGATTATCCGTAGTTGTCTTTTATACTGTGAAATTATTATCCAGGAATTTTGCCATACCATACAAAATAATGCTATAATGAAAAAAAGATATTCTGTTGTGACGCCTTCTTGAAATAGATATTTTAAGGGGGGAATCGGACCACAGCAAAAAATATCAAGCCCCCTTCAACATGTTCAAGTCAGATGGTTGTTCTTTAGAATTTTAAAAGTCAATTATTGAAATGTACGGCAAGAGTTCTAGCTGCCCAAGTCAAAATATTTTTAAATAAATTGCAAATAAATCGATAACAAATTGCTTTCAAATCAAGAATACATGATTTGTTAATGCGATTTGTTTGTGATTCATTTAACAAATCGTAAGCAAATCAAACCGTGACATATATGGCATTTTGATTTGAATACAATTTGTTGCATATTTTTGATTTGATTACAATTCATTTGAAGTCTACTTCACTGAAAATTAATTTGCTTACAATTTGTTAAGCTTAGTTCTTGTCATTATTTGATTTGTTAACAATTCATTTAACTTTGTCATTTTGCATTTTCATTTGTTTCCAATTTGTTTAACTCAGTACTACATGGCATGGGGTTTTTCGATTTGTTTATAATTCATTGAACAATTTTTGGTTTTAAATTCCCATGGGTACCTCTTTGCACATGATAATCTTATTGGCTCTTGTGGTTATCTATCTACATTATTTGAATTTCAAAAAAGAAGGAAGAGGTCATGTAGCTTTTCTTTGGGATGTAAAGTGAATTATACTTTGTAGAAGCATGGACTATATCCTATTTGGAAGCTCTGAATTGTAAGACAATTAATTGATTTAGTTTCATTGATATAATTTTAATTTTTAAATGAACCTGAAAATGATTTGAAAGAGTCTGAAGTTCAATCTATATTGAAGATCAGAATTCTTCAACATGCAGTTTTGCAATTATAAATATATATTTCTTCATATAGACAAAGTAAGGATTACATTAAACATGAATAAATGGGAAGTCAAATATAAAGCATGAACATTTAAATATTCTAAAAATATGTACATGTATGTATTTGTGTCTTAAAGTTAAAAAAAAACTAAGTAGGTTATAAATTTAATTCCTATTTATATCTTTGCTTGATAAAAGTTAAAGTCAACTCTATGCATTAAATGTACTAAGTATGTTTTTCTTGATAAAGAATTATATTACCTGTTTAAAATTATATAGTGGGATGTAAACTATAAATACACTATAGTGGCTCAAAGAATTATACATTTATTTTGCACACTTACATTTACATTTACAGGATATTTGATTTGTTTTCGATTTATTTATTTGATTTGATAACGATTCATTTAAGGTCATTTAAAGGATATTCGATTTGTTTTCGATTCATTTATTTGATTTGATTACAATTCATTTGAGAATAATTGATTTGCTTTCGATTCATTTCTTCGATTTGATTACAATTTATTTTCGATTAATCGAATTCGTTAGCTCATTTGCATGGGAATTTACATCGATATCAAATTGTGAACAAATCGTTGATTTATTTTCGATTCATTTACACGATTTGTTTGGCTGATTTTTTTACTTGGGTGCATTTAGTACTTATGCAAGATTGAATTGCCATTTGGATAACATTGGAATAATGGGTAATTGAAAAATGAGGTGTTTTGTAATTCAATACTAATTTAAACCTTAATTGTTGCAAAGCTGCAGAAAAAAAAAAACAGAAGATCCAGAATAGAGACAAGTGAGTGAGTTTTACACCCTTGCAATACTGTATGGGCTATATAAATATGAAAAGTTATTTTAACGTTCTAACAGGGTTTGGTTCAGTGGATATAGACAAAAACTAAAGATATGACAAAAATGATAATGATAAAAATTTTAGGAATTTTATAATTTTAACCTGATTTTTTCATGTTTTTTGGAGCCTTTTTAACTGTCAGGTAGTTTCTGGGATTTTTGTTATTCTGAAACCTACAAAACACTTTTTAATTTCAATGGATATAACAATAACAGAATGAAACGATCTCTTCTCACCATTTCTTTACCTGATATCATTTCTGGAGTATATTTTACGGACCATATTTTACTGCCAGGTATTTTCTTAGATTTTTCAGGGGATATCACAATAGCGGAATGAAACGATCTCTTCTTACCGTTTTAATCAATTCGCCACATAGATGTGAATGCCCCAAATTATATTAAAATAGGGATAGACATGTTAAAAAGTCAATTAAAGTAGCCAAAGTGAAAAGTCTAATGGCTGAATGAAGAGATCTGGTTACCGAAAGATATATCGAGTGACGTCTGGTCTCGATTTTTGGACTGCATTTTAAACTCATATAAAAATGGACTTTTGTAGGCTATATCAAGACTGTTTAGTTTGATTGGTTACATATATCTTTATGATGTAGAGTAACACAATGTTTTAAGCATTTTAGTAGTATCTTAATTACCCTGTCGGGACTATTTTGTACTTAATTAGAACTACTTTCCTCCTCTGCCTCTATGCATTAACTCCATGTTGTGTACCAGCAGACGCTAGATTGTTTGTATCGTGACGTCATCATGTGTGCTGTAGGTATCCAGGCATGCTACTCGTGTGATTCACTCAACCTCCGCACACGATTAATTTCAATGTAACCTGTAATAATCTTAATAAATCATGAAACTATAAGAAAGACGTAGCTTTCCAAGCTTTAAAAGCACTTACAAAGCTATTTTTTACCATGATAATAATCAATAATTTGTGATTTTATTAAGCACTATATTCGTAGACCACGAGCATGGTTCCCTCAGGTATCAGAACCCGCCAGCCCATCTTTCTCTTACCCGTTCTGAAGATAAGCCACGACATTTATTTGTTCCCCTTGGTAAATTGTTTCAAAATTTAAAAATATAACCTTTAATAGCATGTTTAAATTGTTAACATTGACGAAACGCACAGAACTTTCATGTTAATATAGTGCACTAATAAATTGTGCCAATTAAAAGTATGCAAACTATGTTTTTTTCTACGAAAAAGCCTGTCAATTTACCCTTATAATCATTTGCAACCAGAGTATCGCCCATATATACCAAACAAAATATGGATTAAATAAGAGGTTAAATCATACTCTATCGGATGGAAGGGTTTTATCTAAATGGATACCTTGGGCCTCATCGGGAACCGGACTAGCTACCCGGTTCTATCATGGCTCGGCGGGTTTGCCATTAAAAAAACCCGATCCTGGTCTGTTGGTATCAGTCCAGGCGAGGGAAGACCAGATCGCATTCCTTCGTTAAAAAAATGTGCGATCCAGCTGCGGTTGTACTTCCCCTAGTGCAACTGCAATAAGGGGGTCGTAAAGGTATACGAATTGGTAGGCTCTAAAGTCCGATAGGTGGATGTAGCCTCTTTTACACTTTTGGACATATTCTTGTTTTTTTTGTATTTTACTGATAATAATTGTACCTGCGTTTTCCGTTCTTTTTGATTAAGCAACGTTTAATCAGCTGTGCCAAACGAGATTTTAGTTGTGAATGTGGAATTGAAGTATACAATGTAGAGAAATCAAACGTTTTAATGCTATTGCAGGATGAAAATGACTTAGAATGGAGATTTTCCATCAGTTCTTTAGAATTTTTGAGAATCCACATTTGATTGACGCCATTTCTAGAGTAACAACAATCGAAATACTTTTGAATGCTTGATTTTATTGCCGTCAATATTGATGTTGACAAAACTGAAAGAGGCTTAGTTGTACATTTGGATGACCCAGCAATAAATCGTTGCTTGTATGGAGTTTTGTGTAACTTTGGAATCCAATACAAGGATGGAACGTCATCGTTCTTTTTGTCAACAGAAATGCCAAAGGAAGAAATGACAGAATTATGATTGTTGATTTAAAGGAATTTGGGATTTAGTTCTTCCGAGTCACTTTTGGAAATTCCTCGTAGAATCTACTCGGAAATTTGAACATTTGGCAAAAATTTAAGTACACTCAAGAACATTTTGGTTTTGCTTAGTCGAGTGATTTTAAAAGTTGCTTGATAAAATATCGATCAATAATATCTTAACAATATCGACGTATAATATTCTACATATAATTCCTGATAATATCGAAACTTTTGCTAGCTGTTTTATTGTGGTCTTCCGGTGCACCTGAGTTCACTCTCGTTTGACTTGAGTTCGCGTTGCTGAATGCGGTTTTGTTGTTATGTGTGTGTGTGTGTTTTATGTTATTATGTGGTTTGTTTTGTTGTGAAGATTTTTTGTCTGCCGGTTTTGTCTTTGTCTTTACGGATTTATGAAACCCCTTTGGTACACCTTTGCTTCTTTCTAATTTACCGCTTGTTTTATGTGAGTTGTGTCGCATACACGTATTCTACATCTTATCTTTTTATATATATGATAGTTTAAAAATGATGACGATATCTTAAACATTTTACACTGAAGAAAGCAATTATTATAATTAATGTTTACACTGTAGAAGTATTGATTATTATTTAATGTAAAAATAGAAAGTAATTATTATTATCTATGTTTATGTTCCGGACCTTATGAGTATTTGGACCATACGCGTATGGTCATGGCAATATAGGTATAATTATATGGTCGGACCATATGAGTATATATTCATATGGCTATGACGGGCCAGACCATTTTAATCATATGAGTGATTCGACTAAATTAAAGAAAACTAATGAATTTTAAACTTAAATCCACCTCACGTTTTCGCGATATTTAATTGCATAATATAAAACAAGACATAAATTATTCATAATTAAAACAGTCCGCATTTCGTGAATTTAAAACAGGTTTGTAAGGGAGAGAAATGAAATGTAAAAAAAGAATGATAGAAGTGGTATAGAGTTGTACAAGTTTGAAAATGCGTATGAAATGATTTTATATAGGAAAAAATGTTTTATATAGTTTATTTGAATTCTATAAATCAAGAAAAAACCCTTTTAATATTTTGTCTCTTGAAAATAAATTAAATTTGAAACAAAAATAAACTTTTTAATATCATTCGATCGCGAACTTCTCAAACAAAAAAAAAGTTTTCCATAAAGTCTAATGGTAAATAATTCACCTTTTTATATTGTCGTTTGAATAAATTGTCATTTCTGTACTTATTCTAGCTGATAATACAAATAATGGGTAAACATATATTTCCTAACATACTATCCCCAATTTTTTTTATATATTTGTTTCGAAAATATTTCCTTTAAATGTGATAACGGACTGGTTTACTTTTTATCAATTAATCAAAAATCGGTATTTCTTAATAGCCCCGACCAAACGCGTATGGTCCGACCATATATGTATACCCATATGGTCATGATGATACGCGTATGGTCCAGATACTCATATGGTCCGGAACATTTATGTTTACACTGTAGATAGAATTATTAATGTTTACTCAGTAGATAGTATTTATTATCATTAATGTTTATACTGTAGATAGTATTTATTATTACTTATGTAAACAACAAATATGGCTTACCTTGACATGCTATTTTATGCAAAGTTTCGATAAGTTACAACATTCAATGTTATTTTAAACAAGACTATACAAGTAAAACTTATTTAATAACATATTTCTTCAGCCATGTCAATTTATTTGGAATGTTTTAAGTTTTTCCATTGTTTCTATTATAATGAGGGTTAAAGTGAATCTAAACGATAGTAAACTTCAATGGTTACGAGTTTAATTAAAGAACGAAGAATTGGAGAAACAGATAATACCACTCAGTCACATGATTCATTAATTTTTAAATAGACACAAGATTTCTCCTATGCAATACTAAAGGAAATTTAATCTATTAAACCCTATTATGTTATTTTTAAATCAAGTTTCTATTTTAATCCGTATATTTTACATTTAATTCACAGCAAACACAGCTTTGTGAGAGCAATTTGTGGATTCCAAGATTTCTGTTTGTTAAACTATTATAAGATTTTTCAAAACGTGTTGTACACTTTTATCAAATCAATCAGATTTTTTTTTGTATCAGCTACTGTTTGCACAAATCGTTTTATAATAGCATATTATTTGTCTTTTTTTTTTGTATTGCAAATGCATTACATGTATATGATTATAGCAGTAATTGTTTATATTACATAAAAATGACACTATTATCATTTAAAACTTGTAGATTTTTGGTTTAGGAGGTAACAGATTTTCCAACTTTGTTCAAGTTCAATAAATGTCTAACACTTTTTATGACTTGTGCTTTTGGTCAATCAAGGCAAAATGAAAACTAAGTTCCTTTTTCAGATTTCTGGTTTAATGTTTGTGTCAATTGTTTTTGTAGTCTTAAAAAGGACCATTATCGTGAATTCTGTGAAACGGTAAGTAGAAGTTGCTATGAGTGGACTTATTGGAAGACATTCATTTTAAATGAATAGTTCACTGAGTATACTTATCAGTTGATTATTGTTAGTTATTAGTGTTTTGCTGATTGTTGTATTGAGATGATCATCTTATTATCTCTATTATGTCTTCACAACCGTGTTCCGTTGTGTGTTACTACCGATACTTAAGATCGCAATGGAAGAGGGAGGTTTGGCGCGCCATAAAACCTGGTTTAACCCACCAATTTATTTGAAATGCATGAACCAAGTAAGGACCATTGCGATCTTTAACTATTCCGGTGTGTCTTCCATGATTTGTCTTTTCTCTAGGACATAGAGATTGATCCCCCAAATTCGGTTATTTTGTTATTACTTTTATTGACATATATTCAAGTAGGTCTGACTCCATGAATCCCCATTGGAGGGTCAAATTATAGGAAATTGAAGAATATATGGATTAATAGTTTAAACAAGTTTATCATAGTAGTTTCTGCAGAATTATTGCCTTACAATAAGAAAGAATTAAAATTGGTTCTCCAGGAATGATCAAACATTAATACCATATATAATTGACATACATATTAAATGTCAGGTTAAACATGTATTGTATTCTTTATATGACACTTTATATAACCATCTATTGTAGTTGAGTTTGAGCTAATAAAATTATTCTATGCTATTCTATTCTATAACTACTAAAAATCGCAAATGACATTTTCTCTGTTTTTTGACAATTGAAAATATCCTTCATTGTGAGTATTTGAGAATTTCCGTCAGTTTGAGAGTTTGTCTGGTACCATTCAGTTTGACTCCCCTTCGGTGTGAGTCTGTATCAGGTACCCTTCAGTTCGACATTTTCCTACTGTGTTAGTTTGTCAGATATCGTTCAGTTTGACAATTTTCTTTTAGCTTAATTATATGTCGGGTATCATTCAGTGTGACATTTGCCTTCAATAGAGATCTGTCAAGTATCCTCAAGTGTTACACTTTTCTTTCGCGTGGCTCTTAGTCAGGTTCCGTTGAGTATGAAGCTTTTAAGCGCAAGTTTTCTCTATATTGAATGAAGTAGTTCTGTTTCTTTGCGATTACGTGCGACCGCTTAAATAGCGACGATATATAGTATCTTTAAGTTTCGTTCGACATTCCTTTCGTTTTCCGTCCCAAACATGTTTTGTGTCCGATCGTTAATAATTCCTTTTGTCTAAAAACACATACATCTATTTTCATCTTTTATTTCCTAAGAATCTCTTTCTATACTACTAATGTAGAGCATTTCTTTTAGAATTGATCTAAATGAATTTTTCGGCGAGGGTGTATATTTCCATTTTTTCGGCTCACAGTTTGAAATACCAGAAATCCCAGTTTTAAAAGATCACAAAGTGTTGACACATTACTTTTTATAACGACCTATTTCTATTGTTAGATCGTTATTACTTTGTTAAAACTTGAACGTACGATATATAAGTTTTAACAATTTACAGTGCATGATAAGCCTTATAAAAATTGTCTTTGTATTATTTTTCAATTTTTTTTCAGATTTATTTTCTCCACAGATAAACAATTTGTTAACGAAAGAAAAACTTCCGTAGATTGTCTCGATAACTTATTATCAGAGTCCGACGAAGGCCTTCTACAGATTAATAAACATGTGATATCTCAACTACGTGGGGAAACCGTTATATTGTCGCCCTTGGTGGTACCAAAGTATAAGCTAGTGTTGTTTTGGAATGCAAAAGTTGCCAGCACCTACTGGAAATTTCTTCTTCGTCAGATACAGAACATGTCAACAAAAGTTAAAGACTACATCGTACACCGCCCAGACAAGAGCAATCTTAAATCATTCTATAATTACAGTGATACGGACATAATACGGATGAGGTATAACGATTCCTGGACAAAGGCCGTTTTTGTTAGGGAACCAAGAGAACGGTTTCTTTCGGCTTACATTCATAAAATTGAAAAAGCTCATTTTGACATAAAATTGTGTAAAACTCGGATTGTATCATTTGAAAATTTCGTTAATGTAACAAAATGGTGCAGAGATCCTCATTGGGAGACACAAGTTAAAATTCCAACTTATTTTTACAAAACCATGTTAGTTGGTAAAATGGAGAACTTGATACAATTTACTGAGATGCTTCTTACAAAGATCGGAGCTTTTTCATCCAAGACACAGAAATGGTTAAAAGAATATACCATACGTCATCCGACTCATGCTGAAGACAAAATACGTAAATACTACACACCCGAACTCGAAAGGGAAGTGATCAACATGTATCAACAGGATTTCGATGTTTTTAATTTCAGCAAGGCTACATTGCTATGAGTATATTTCTGCACTATTTACGTCCTGTTATAAACTTCAAAATTACTCTGTATAATAGCTGTCGGTTTTTTGTTTAGTTTAAAATGTAATTATAATTACAAGAGGCCACCAGAAACCTGAATAGCTCAACTAGTCCTTAATCCATTAGGGTCTCTATATGAGTTCTGTGAAAATTTTGTAGAGGCTTATGAGCTTGATGAGCTGAAATTTTCAGAAAGCAATAGCTTGACCGATTTGCAATAGTTTGCATCCCTTATGACAAAAACATGCACAAATTCTTTTTTTTACCTTAAAATATCAATTTAAGGGTCATCTTTTAACTTTAATCGAATTGAGACGTTTGTATAAATCAATGAGGTAACGGTTCAAGCAAGTAACAGCTTTACACTATTTATATATTTAGTTTAAACATCATTTAAGATCAAGATAAAACAGTTTATTGTGCTGAATTATTCCCCCCAAAAAACAAGACCAGGTTTGTCCATTATTCTTTGTGTTTCAAATTTGAATTTTAGACAAAACGGACTGCGGATTTCAAAACACCCTCAATCAGCTGTCTTTTGTGTTAACAAAGTCATAGGGTCAGCTTTCAAAGAAAGTTGAATGTGGCCAAATATTTTGCGTGGTTTAAGATTTGAGTTTGAAATAAGGAAGGAAAGACAAGGTTTGCATACATTATCGCAATTTATTAACTTAGATGAAATCAACATCAAACACCTTTTCTAGATCTTTAAAATACAAATGACAACAAAGTTCCAGACAATAAATTTTGCTACGCCTTTCGTCTATTCAAGACTCATCAGAGGCGTTCTACCAAAAAGATTGAAAATGCCAAACACTGTATGAATATGAAGAGCATAAAACATCATAACCAAAAATACCAAACAGGGGAACCAAATTATTACTAAGATATTCAACCTATGTCTGGGGTAGGAAGAACCTTAGGGTTCAGACAATTTTGAAATTTAAACGGATAATTTAAAGCCTTGATGTATTCTCCAACTCAAAAGTGTTGGTGCCGGAGCGGGCTAACCTCGGGGAATTTAACCTCCACCAGAAGTGCTAACCTTCACGTGTGTTCAAAATACAAATGACAACAAAGTTCCAGACAATAAATTTTGCTACGCCTGACGCGCGTTTCGTCTATTCAGAGGCGCTCTACCAAAAATATTGAAAATGCCAAACACTGTATGAATATGAAGAGCATAGAACAGTACACCTGACGCGTAAATATATTATCTGGTAAAATCATGTGAAACTTTGGGCATTTTTTAATAAAAGACAAACAAAATCATATTTTATAAAATGATATGGAGTAAATGAACATGAGACAATAACAGATTTGTTAACTATAATTTATGTTAATGAACTGTATGGCCATTTCGGAAATTTATTCTTCATCAACAGCACAAGAGTCTGACAAAGGAAATTTACAATTAAAAAAACTGTTGAAATACGTAAAACCAAATGAAATCAGAATGTTCAGTAATATCAATTATATCTAAGAACAAACTAGGATGGAGAGAGTTGAACCTTAGGTTTTAGAATTTACAAAAAAATAAGATGATCATGCACTTATAGACAAATGTGGAATTTCGGTATCTTACATGAGTGCAGATGTTGGTTTGTTATAGATTTTGTTTTGTCATCCTTTTCCGGATTTGACTTGCTGAATTGACTATTGGCAACGCGACGGGTGTGCTATAGCAGGTAGGAACTGCTTACTCTTCCGGAGCACCTGAGTTAATTTTTGCTTCGACTTGAGTTCACGTTGTTGATTGATGTTCAGTTATTTTGTGTTTCTGTGTTTTACATGTTGTCTGTTTTTGTCCCGTTCTTTTTGGTGTTTGCTGGTTTTGTCTCTGCCCTTTCGGACTTTTGACATTCGGATGCCCCATCAGTACCTCTACTTCTATGATAGTATTAATAAAGAAGTATATGTCGTGTACAAGTTGCAACTTTAATAGATAAATTGAAATCTCCTAGGATCAGATTTTTCACCAGGCTCATAAATAGGAATACAATAGATCATTTTGTCAGTATCAGAGGCACAATACTACGGATGATTGTTATTAGTATTGCGAAAAACGGTTTCAGATTTTATGCCTTCGATCAAAATCACAGCCGTAGTATTGTGAAGTTTAAATCATTATAGGAAATTCCGAATTGAATCAAAAGCGTTAGTTGTGTCTACTGATCGCGAACTCCTAGGTTGCTTTAAAACAAAAATATGAACACATTGTAAAACTGTCCTCTTATGCTTTTATTATTTTCCAGTTATGAATTAAAACCTTTTGGTCATCTGTTAAGTACTGACTACACTATGACTCTTGAGGAGTTTAGGAGTAAGGGCAGGCGAGCGTTCAGACAGATTTCTACCTCTGCAAGATCGATTTTGGCTTGGGTCATTGGTGTTGTTTGTCGATTAGAATGATCGAGTGAATTGGAAAAGTCTGTCATTTATAATGATTCGTTAGCGTGTGTGAAAAAATAACGCAGAACATGAGATATGGTGTGATTCGGATAAGTATGTTTTGATTTTGAAAAATACTAGTTATGATTTAAAGGATTTTAGGATTTAGTTCTTCCGAGTCACTTTCGGAAATTCCTCGTAGAATCTACTCGTCGAAACGTTTCAGCTGCGATTTTGGAATAATAGGTAGTCGTTTTAATGGTGTAAATAAGCATCTAAAATTAATAGATTCATTACTTTGTTTTCAAGACAATGACGTTAAGTTTAAAGGGAAAAGGTTTTATATGACCTTTTCATATTTTTAGAATATAAAACACTAAAACATGTTGCGTAAAATCAACTACAGAATGAAGAAAGAGGATTTGACAAACCATATACATTTGCTAATAAAAGTAAAGAACGATCCATTTAGGCAGAATCCTTGGCTAAATGTCGAAAATGCATTACCTGGGACCGTTTTTTTACGTTTACTAGTAAGAGTTACTAAAACAAATGCAAAGCATTTGTTAATCACGTCTTTATGATATATGATACACATTGGTTAAAAGACAAATGACACAACCAGAGAGTCCGCAAAATGAAAGAAATTCAAAACAATACACCAGATCAATTAATTTTTATGATGCTATATTTACATGTATGTGTGATAAATGATGACAACAATGAGTTAACAATAATATATTTTCAGTATAACTATTACTACTCCCGAGACGACAAATAAGGCAACTTAAATCGAAATGTTTGCATATGGAAGGCTAAGCTAAAAATATGAAAAAATTGATTTTATTTATGATACTAAAAACCAAAAGAGACTTTAGGTTTCATTTAAACATAATTCAGTATGAATGATTTTGAAAAGCAAAGTACGTTTCACAATTCTATTGGACTTTTATTACAGCAAGAACAATTAGATCTTAGAAATAAAAAATTCATGAAAACAATATTATGTGCATTGACATGTTCTGTATTTACTTTCGTCTCAAATGAAATGGATTTTGTGAAGGCAATGGGTGTATACGTAGCAACAAAACTTAAATTGAAAAGGAAACAGTATCCTACAATTAAAGCATTGCAAATATTGGCTATAAGCTTATAATGTTCTTTATCAAGTGTTACAAATTTGTGGTAACAAAAATCTCCCAGCATCGGTCTACTCTGGCTCCATTCTGGGGGATGGTGGTACAAGTATTGTACTGAAACAGATCTAAACGGAATCTACTACAATTCTTCTACCAACGCAACCAACTCATGCCATTGGGGTGTCTATCGTTGGTCGTTGCGTACTGTATTTATGATGGCCAGGACAAAATAGAGATTTCTTAAAATAATGACCCTTCGACTATCTCGATCATACGTGTATTTGGACTTTATCCGTATTTTGAAACTGCCTTAATATAAGTTATATTAAAAGAAAAAAAGGAAAGTTAGGCTGGAATTAAATAAGCCCCCCAAAAAAATAATTTTTTTGTGTATGAAATATACGATATTGAGATGTGGAATAAGTGTACGCGACACAACAAACATAAACAAACAACAATTCAAAAAATCACAACGGAAAACAACAAGCAGTCTTCAACATGACCATAGGTCACTGTTTACCGTCTTGCATTGGCCCAAGACTTATAATACAATACAAAAGTATCAAAACCAATCCCTAAATCATCAACGAAAGACTCAATTCTTGACATAAAACAGTTAACATAGAATGACAAGGACAAACAAAGGCTTTGGCAAAGTTTCCTGGCTTAGGACAGGCACATATAAAATGTGACGGGGTTAAACTAGTTTTTTGGATCCAACCTTCCCCCTATTGATAAGCTTGCACAAAGCTACATATAAAACACACTGTAAAACTCAATCGACAAAAGTTCAATTCAGCAAGAGAGAACCTAAGACAAAATACTGTACGAAAACAACAAGACAAGGAGGAACTTTCTTGAGAACACTCGAAGTTACTGACAACTAGCTAAGAAACATTTATCGATTGATGTAAAAGAATCAAATACATCAGTTCTAAATCCGACACCCCACGTCAAAACAATGAATGATTAAGAGTTGTATCACCATACAGAACCGACATACTTGATCGCTGTGGTGCTTATAAATAATACAGTGGATACAAAATGAAAATTTAACGTTTTAAAGTTACTATCAAGCTATCAATATTTCTGCCAAAACATACCAAATGCAAAGATTTAACTAGAACATTGAATTCGTATCCTTTTTAAAAAGTTTTTTAAGCCAGTTTTTAATTTCCATAAGGTTGTTTTTGAATTTTTGTGCTTTATAAACTACATTACTATAAAAGTCAGGATGAGATATTCCTTTAACAATCAAAAATCTACGTGTACAATCAAATTTGTCGATGAGATGTCCATATTTATGTGCAAATTTTGTAAAAGATTTGACTAATTTGTGGTAACGGTAACCTTGTTTTAGCAATTTTTCTGTAATAAAACGGTTTTTATCATTAAAATCAGACACATCACTGCAAATGCGAGCATACCTGACTAATTGTGAAATGTAGACCCCGTAAGCTGGAACTAATGGTACGTCTCCTTCAAGAAACGGAAAATTAACTATTGGGAATGAAAAGTCATCCCGTTTATCATATACTTTAGTGTGTAATCTACCATTGATAATGCTTAAGTCCAAATCTAGAAATGGACATCTACTTTCGGTTGAGTTTGCTTTATTTATGGTTAATTCTTTAGGATATATATCTTTTATAAAATTTGAGAATGTGGGGTTGTTTAGAGCAAGTATGTCATCTAAGTACCTATATGTATTGTTAAAAGTTTCGATAAGGTGGTTTTTGTTTGGATCTTTTTGTAGCTTGGCCATAAACTGTGATTCGTAACAATATAAAAACAGATCAGCTATGACTGGAGCACAATTGGTTCCCATTGGAATACCAATGACTTGGCGATATATTTGTTTACCGAACCGGATGTAAATATTATCTAAAAGAAAGTTTAATGCAGAAATAACTTCTATGTCGGTCCAATTAACATAACCTTTGTGGGTTTCGTTACTAAAAAACGATTTACTAAATACTTGTGACACTTTAGAACAGATGTAGTCACTTTTAGATTTGTCAAAGCACCATTTAATTAAATATTCAAATTTCTTTTTGATAAGATTGTGAGGTATATTAGTATATAAAGTGGAAAAGTCGTAGCTGTTTACGGATTGAAAAGTATTTTCAAATGCCCGAAGTTTGTCTAAAACATTTTTTATTTATGTTTATTTATGAAACTATTTATCTGTGTTAGAAATAAAGCATTTTCTTGAAATTGTCCCTTTGAACACAAAAAATACACAATGCATGTATATTGATAGGTTGTTATTACTTGCAAAATATTTTGAAAAATTATATCAACTTACATATTTTTTTATATGTACAGGAAAACTTATTTACGAAAAACAGGGCTTATTTGGACATGTTTTTTGTGTGAGAACGGAGATTCGAGGAAGGCGCTGGTATCTCTTTAGTAATTTGTGTCTCAGTAAGTTCTCATTTGTTTCGGTGCGTCAACATGCAAATACAGTAGCTTTTCCATATTCATTTTGAATTTCTTGTCTTGAATGTATTATCGAAATCAGGGTGATTTATATCCGGTTTCTGATCTGTTTAAAGCAACATTATCTTAACTTTTTTAAATTCTTAAGTTAGGTCAAATAATTTTTTATTACTAATAATATATTTTTCAAGTAGAAGGTAATAACAAAATATCCAAACTTGGGGAACCTATCTCAATATACAAGAGAAAATACAAAAACAAAATGAAGAGATATCCCCAAAAAAATTAAAGATCGCAATGGTCCTGACTGAGAAGAGGCTTTTCAAATGAAACGGTGGGATTAACTAGGTTTTATGGCGCTCCAAACCTCTCTCTTCCATTGCGATTTTAGGGTCAGGTAGTAACACAACATATTTGTGAAGACATAACAGGGATAATAAAATGATACAAAATTCCTAACAAAACGTTATATAAGATTTATTAATATTTAAAATCTCTGGTTGTATATCATATACTAAAAAAAACTCTAACACAATTTTCAACGTTATGTGATATGGAGACTAATAGTGCAGTAACGATTTGACATTATGAGATTTATCAATTGTATGTTTTTTTCAATTCTTTATAGTAATTCAAAACCAAACGCGCAAGGTCATGACTATTCAAGACGTTTGGTTGGGATATTTATTTGGTTCGGAAACCATTGTATTCATATGTTACCATTGTTACTTTATGTACTCATATATACATTTGTTACTATTAAAGCCCTATGTAACCATTATACCCCTATGTTAGCACTGTTACCCTATGAAACCATTGTATTCCTATGTTACCATTGTAACTCTATATACTCAATGTATATATTTTTTTACTATCAAAACCCTATGAAACCATTGTATTTTTATGTTCCCATTGTAACCCTTTGTTACCATTGTGCCTCTATGCTACCAATGTTAACCAATTGTAACCCTATGTTCCCGTATGTAAACATTTATTCCAATGTTACCATTCTTTCCCCAAGTAACCATTTGTAACCATGAATCCTGTAACCATTGTCACCTTATTTATCCATTGTATTTCTGTGTTACCATTTTAACCTTATGTAACAATTGTACCCCTTTGTAACCATTGTAACCCTATGCAACCGTTGTATTCCTATGTTACCAGCTATATATAACAATTGTACCCCTATGTAACCATTGTTACCCAATGTAACCAGTGTACTCCTATGTTACCATTGTAACCCTATGTAACCATTGTATTCAAATGTTACCATATGAACCCTTTGTAACCCTTCTATTACTATGTTAACAATATAACCCTATGTACCCATTGTTACCCTATGTTACCATTGTATACCTATGTTACCATTATATACCTAAGGTATCATTATAGCTACATGTATATATAACAATTGTAACTCTATGTATTCATTTTTAACCAAAATAACTATATGTAGCCATTGTGTTTCTATGTTATCATTATAGCTAAATGTAACAATTGTACCTCTATGTAAGCATTGATACCCCATGTAACCATTGTATTTCTATGTTATCATTATAGCTATATGTAACAATTGTACCTCTATGTTACCATTGTATTTCTATGTTATCATTATAGCTATATGTAACAATTGTACCTCTATGTAACCACTGATACACTATGTAACCATCGTATTTCTATGTTATCATTATAGCTATATGTAACAATTGTACCTCTATGTAACCATTAATATCCTATGTCACCATTGTATACCTAGGTTACCACTGTAACCCTATGTAACCATTGTATTCCTTTGTTATCATTATAGCTATGTATAATAATTTTACCTCTATGTAACCATTGATACCCTATGTTACCATTGTATTCCTATTTTACCATTGTAACCCTATGTAACCTTTTACCACTATGTAACCATTGTTACCCTATGTATCCAGATGTTACAATGTAATTATAAGTAACAATTTTCACCTTTTGTAACCATTATCACCCTAATTGAAACACTGTGCAACGATTTTAACCAAAATGTTACCATGTACAAAATATGTTTCAACTAAATGTGAACTTCATCTGCTGTCTGAAGACTGAATTTAGTCTTTGAAAGTACAATAAAGATAAAGACAAATAAACAATCATAATTAAATAGTGGGTTCAGAAAAAACAAAACAAAAAACAAGACAAACATGGACTGGGTGAGAGGCGCTGCTATAAATATTATCAGATATAGAAACAAACACTGGCTGGGTTGCACAATGGTGCAATGCGATGGTATAAATACCACAATTTTGATTACTAGTCAAAAACCATAATTCAAGTTGCTGGACCAATTCCTGGTTTCAAATGTACATGCAAAGGTCCATCTGAAATAAAATAAATGTCAAATAAAGGGAAATAAAAATAGTATGTCTTTTCCATCGTAAATATTAAAATCATGATTAACCCAGACCAGGATTTGAACCTGGAACTCTTGTTACTTAAACAAGCGCTTTTCTTTTAAGCTATCTAGGTTTTGATAAACTGAGCAATGCTGGTATCATGTTATGGGTGTTGTATCCTGTTAAGGGAGTTGTATCATATTATGGGTGTTGTATCATGTTATGTGTGCTGTATCATGTTATGTGTCTTGTATCATTTTATGGGAGTTGTATCATGTTATGGGTGTTGTATCCTGTTATGGGAGTTGTATCATTTTATGGGGGTTGTATCATGTTATGGCTGTTGTATCATGTTATGGGTGTTGTATCATGTTATGTGTGTTGTATCATTTAATATTACAATCATGATTAACCCAGACCAGGATTTGAACCTGGAACTCTTGTTACTTGAACAAGCGCTTTTCTTTTAAGCTATCTAGGTTTTTGATAAACTGAGCAATGCTGGTATCATGTTATGGATGTTGTATCATTTTATGGGAGTTGTATCATGTTATGTGTCTTGTATCAGTTTATGGGTGTTGTATAATGTTACGGGTGTTGTATCATGTTATGGGTGTTATATCATTTTATGGGTGTTGTATCATTTTATGGGTGTTGTATCATATTATGGATGTTGTATCATGTTATAGGTGGTGTATCATTTAATATTACAATTAGATTAACTCAGACCAGGATTTGAACCTGGAACTCTTGTTACTTAAACAAGCGCTTTTCTTTTAAGCTATCTAGGTTTTTGATAAACTGAGCAATGCTGGTATCAAGTAATGAATGTTGTATCATTTTATGGGTGTTGTATCATTTTATGGGAGTTGTATCATGTTATGTGTCTTGTATCATTTTATGTTTGTTGTATCATGTTATGGGTGTTGAATCATGTTATGTGTGTTGTAGCATGTTATGTGTGTTGTATCATTTTATGGGAGTTGTATCATGTTATGGGTGCTGTATCCTGTTATGGGAGTTTTATCATTTTATGGGTGTTGTATCATGTTATGTGTCTTGTATCATTTTATGGGTGTTGTATCATATTATGGGTGTTGTATCATGTTATGGGAGTTGTATCATTTTATGGGTGTTGTATCATTTTATGGGTGTTGTATCATGTTATGTGTGTTGTATCATTTTATATTACAATCATGATTAACCCAGACCAGGATTTGAACCTGGAACTCTTGTTATTTAAACAAGTGCTTTTCTTTTAAGCTATCTAGGTTTTTGATAAACTGAGCAATGTTGGTCTCATGTAATGAATGTTGTATCATTTTATGGGAGTTGTATCATGTTATGTGTCTTGTATCATTTTATGGGTGTTGTATCATGTTATGTGTCTTGTATCCTGTTATGGGAGTTGTATCATTTTATGGGTGTTGTATCATGTTATGTGTCTTGTATCATTTTATGGGTGTTGTATCATTTTATGGGTGTTGTATCATATTATGGATGTTGTATCATGTTATAGGTGGTGTATCATCTTATGAGTGTTGTATCATGTTATGTGTGTTATATCATGTTATGGGTTTTGTATCATGTTATGGATGTTGTATCATGATATGGGTGTTGTATCATGTTATAGGTGTTGTATCATGGTATGGGTGTTGTATCATGTTATGGGTGTTGTATCCTGTTATGGGTGTTGTATCATGTTATGTGTCTTGTATCATTTTATGGGTGTTGTATCATTTTATGGGTGTTGTATCATGTTATGGGAGTTGTATCATGTTATTGGTGTTGTATCATGTTATGGGTGTTGTATCATCGTATGGATGTTGTATCATGTTATGGGTGTTGTATCATGTTATGGGTGTTGTATCATGTTATGGGTTTTGTATCATGTTATGAGTGTTTAATCATGTTATGGGTGTTGTATCATTTTATGGGTGTTGTATCTTATTCTCTGTCACTGCATAATAAATTTCTTCTGTATCAATCATTAACATTCTCTAATTAGATTTATCTATCATCAAGGTATCTATTTGTTTTTCTTTTAACTATAAGGATGTTCAAGGATAATTTTGAGGTTTTTGAAATAGATGCCTTAAATCATAAGGGAAGCATAAAAAATACAAAATAAGCGTAACATTTTGATAGCTTTACTCGTTTCAAGAGTTCAAAATTTGAGGGTACAGATCAAATGTTTTGCCTTAACGTGAAAGAAAAAACTTCGAAAAAACCAACAAAATGTCATTATAATTAGATCTAAATCTATAAAAAGACTCTCAAGGAAGACTTTCAACAAAGCTCTATGACAAAGGAACTTTACTCTGCCCTTCTTTTGTGACAACATTCATGTTGTGTCGGGTACACTTATCCAGTATCATATTATCATTTTTTATTAAAACTGTCTTATTGTATGGATGTTGTGTCACGTACACTTATATCATATCATATTTATTTTATAGTGTGAAAATGGTCATTGCTGTATAGATATTGTGTCAGGCTTACTTATTCTGCATCATACATGCTCACTAGGCATGCATCACCATACCTCTCTCTTGTGTTAAGATTATCTTATTTTATTGATGGTGTGTCACATACATTTAGTGCTTCATCATTCATCAATAATTCGTCTAACCTTATAGACATTTTGTGATGCAAATATCATAATTTTTTAATGTTTCAAATTTGTTCTTGTTTTATGTGTGTCGTGCCATGAACACTTTTCAAATAGTTAATCGATCTTTTGGTTTTCATGGTTAGTACCTGCCATTTGAAACGTCCAGTTGTTTCAATATTTGTCTTGTAGGCAATTTTTTAAATGATTACAGGAGAGTGTCGTAGATGTTGAAGTGTGTTGTCATAAATTCCTGATGTAAGTGTGTATATGCTTCAATCAACTCTCCACACAGATCTACAAATGAAAAATATACTAGGTTTATACATCATCCATAATTGAAATTAAGTAAATATACAATTCTGTTCTAGATTTTTTCATTTGATCATGATAATTAAAGTTTTTAAATTAAAGCAATTATATATTTCTGAAGAACATTTTATAAATTTAAAACTAATTTTAGTACCAGAATGAAATTATTAGATTCAAACAAGTATCAAAATAAACTAGTCTGTGTGTCTTTGTGTTTTTCAACGCACTTGGGTTCTATGAGGCAATCAATTTAAAGGATGAAAGAAACCAGATTTGTCCCATTTTATAAATTACAAACGGAGAAACAACCAAAGTATGTTATACAAACCAGCTACTTTACAAACAGGGAATCAACCGAAGTGTGGTATTTATACCAGCAACACAAAACACTGCCCCCCCAAAATAAACAGGTAAATTTTGTTGCTAAACATTGTTAGTTCCAAAAAAGCCATCATTTTACCCTGATTTTACTGGAAAACTTTTCCCTACTTTCTGATGACAGTAATATGGAAACGGAAAATGTTTTAAGAGACACCCTGACAAATAGACAAGGTAGTTGTAGTTAAGCCTCACTCTTACAAAAGTTTGGATATATGTCATGATCTCACAATTTCTGAACTGTGCTCAATTTAGTTTACTTCAGCACACAAAAAAAATAGATCAAAAACATATCTGATGTGTCTGGTACATGTATGACAGAAACCGCTGCGTAAGAAAAATATGTTGCCTAGAATTTTGTTAAAAGAGGCAAAGGAGTACCGATTGTGACAATTAAATGTTGTTAGCTTCAAACAATCAAGACAAAGTTATTTGATATAAAAGACATTGCATGAAAACAAATAAAAATATGAACTGGAACCAGCAACATCATCAAATAAAGTTGTTTTCCCCAACAAGAGTCTTTTTTGAGTTAACATATAACTCTATTTTATTTACCGGGTTGGTCACGGGTTAATTATTTCGGCACTTTTCGTTTAATTCTTACCTAAAAGACTGAGAAATTTAAGCTCTGCCCAACCTTGCGAATAAAATAGAGTAATACCAAGTTTCATAATGATCAGATGAATAACATTAAAATATGAGCCATTCAAATCAATGGTTTTCTTCAAAAATATGGTCCGCTACAACTTACTCAAGAACCATGGATCCTATGTGGCCATATTTTTTTACATTTCATGATTTTTAACAAAACCAATGATTGATATCAATAACTTGAGGTGTACTAAACATGAAAAACACAAGTTTTGGTAAAATAAGTGCATGGTTTTAATTTTTGATTCTGGTTTATATTCGGGGAGTGAAAAATAAGACATTCAAGATTTTAAAGGGGTACTGATATGGTCATTAATATTTTTCAAAATTTGTACAAGATATTAACCTGGAAACTCTTTTAAAATGTTCTCTATATATTAAGCTTACAAAAAAACCAAGAAACATTAACTTTATATACTATATAAGTCCATATTTACCATTTGAAAATCAGGAACCATATGTATTATGAAAGCGGTTTTGCCAAAATTGGTAAAAGTAGCTATTCAAGGGTAAAAAAAAATGCAAAAGAATCATTTCACTTATGTAGTAGACAATGATGAACAAATAGGTGTTTAAACATTAAAACATTGCTTTCTGTCTGATATTTCAAGAATTGAAGTAATAAAAAGATGATTTTAGAAAGATGACATAGGCCCACTCCTGAAAAATCCATATGCTGCCGCAACCTTGTTTCGCAGCGGGGAAAAGATTTTTTTTCAGAAATACTTTCAACATTCTGACATTTCAGGATAAAAACACTCCTTATGCCTTAATTTAATGATTTATGACAATTTTAGGCAACTCAAAGTCTTTACTTGCAAGTAAGGGGTCATTTTATTGGAAAAAATCCAAAATCCCAAAAGAAGACCATTTTCATTGAAAATCCCATACACATTGAAATTTGGCTCAATTGGTCATATTTTCATATAAATCCATGAAACAAAGATTGAAATCATTTACATTTGGCATATTAAGTAAGTTCAGACTAAATACAGTATGGCTAGAAAGTTAAATTGAAATTTTACCCATAGGCTACCTCTCCTAGGCCCGAGACTAGTATTATTTTAGCCCCCTTTTTAATGCATTTTCAATATAGCGTTTTGATTAATAAAAACAAAATTCCATTTCGATTTTCCTAAAATGTCTCACAGCTGCATAACATCACCAGACATAAATAATATGTACATTTAAGAAGATTTTACAGATTTTAAGACTTTTAATGCATTTTATTCTTAAGAACTACCAACTAAAGTAAAACATAAGGGGCGATAATTGTGGTCTCGTACCTTATGAAACAATCCTATCATTTCACTGGTATTAAACTGATGTACGTAACTGAAGTTACGTACATCCCAACATGGCGGAAGGAAAAACTGGTAATTTTTCAATTTAGTTTATATCTGTTTCTATAGTGTTTTTTTCGAAATCATTTATGTAATCAAACTCCTTTTTCAATGGATTGTCGAACTGATGTGACAAATTGTCTTATTTTGTACCAATAGTTGAGTAAAATCCCTTTAAAAAAATGCATATGATGTACGTAGCTCCTGACAATTTTTTTTTGCTGATGTACGTAATTGTAAGGCGGGATGTGCGTAACTCAGCAATACAGTCACAGTTGAAAACCGCACAAACATTGATTTGGCAAGAAGCAAGCGGCATATTATCGATAAAATTCGTAATAAATGCCAACAACAACTATTTCCTGATCCTTAGTCACATGACTGGGGTCTTCCTTGGTAATTAAATATGGGATTTTCGCATCTTTGATTATTGCCATATGTTTTGGGCACAGTGCAGTAAACCATAAACCACAACATTCTTGACATTTAAGGGAAACATCAACACATTTTTAATCTATATATATAAACCAGATCAAATGGAAACCGATCAAGATAAAGAGCAGACACTTTTAGTGGTAAGTACATGTACTATTTACTTGTATGGGGCAGCGAACAGTTACTTAGGGAGGAATGATAAGAGGGGTGGGAGGTAGGAGAAGGTAGAAATGGAGGAAAAAGGGAGGGAGATGACAGCACACAATCCACCACTACCAATTGAATAGAAATTTCCCCGGCAAAATTTATTAATCTAGCAATTTTGTAATAACTAGTATGCTTTTTACTTTCAATCTCAGAGATGTTTACCAATAGTATAATATATAAAGTTAAATTTTGATATTTTTAGACATGTATAACCAATCACACATACATGTATTGCAACAATGACAGCAATCATGCATTTTTGCCCTTCCACAGGACATATCTCTTAATTCAGTTGATGGTAAATAAAGAGAAAAAAACACTTTAGTGTGATGTGATTAATCATGTATACAAGAAAATTATTTTGGATATTTTTGTTGAGCTTATTTCAACATTGATTTATTTAATACATTACAAATACTAAAGTGTTTTTTGTTTTTTTTTACTTTTCATGTTTTCAATCTGTTTCAATTGGCCGATTTTCACTTTGCATTTACATTTTCTAATTTTGATCAGAAGAAAAAAAATATATTATTTTAAAGTTAAAATACATATTCTGGTTTCAATTGTATACTCAGCAATGTCTAGAAGACAAGGTAAAAGTCGGCCTGTTCTTATTTTTTCGTGTTAGAAAGTTATTTTTGATTGTTTGTTTGTTTGTTTTGTTTTAAATTTCATTTCCATATGGGCTATGGTTAACTCAATGAAAACAAATCGCCCTCGAATAAATTTACAGTATATTGAACAAAATTGTAGACTATAGTTCTTTAATGACTACGGTCTACCATGTAAGCCAATTGTCTTTTCTTTGCTAATAAACTGTGTTCAGATTTTCACGTGTTAATCATTGCAAATAATTTCCCATATGATAAGATAATAATTTTTATTTTTTTATTTTTATCATAGACCTGTACATGTATATTAATATACAGATCTATTTTTTTAAATTTTAATTATTTGAATTATTATTTGCTTATGAAAAATAAACCTCTCATACCTAAAATTGGAAAACAATACGTTATTTTGTTATTTTGATCATTTTTTTATTTGGCAGAGTAGAATAGATGTAAATGTTATAAATACTCAATATTTTTTATTGGTGATAGACGGTCTAAAAAAACTAATTTATAAATTCGACTTTTAAAATTTAAAATTTAAAAAGTTATTGTTATATATTATACTACATCCTTGAATGTACTGATATGTTTTTATTTATTTGTTTTTGAAGCTTCAATTCCAGATATATCAGCTGTAGACGGTTCCTTAGTAATAATTCACTCACCAAGGAACAGCAGCACACCTCAGAAACAAACAGGTATGATGAACTAACTACTATTAACAAAACAATATAGAAGGTCATTAAATGATGTAATGTCATAACCCGATGCCCACAACTATCACAAAATGTCTTAGAGACAATAACCCAAAATGAAAGTAAAACATCCCAAGGCCACCTAAGAGTCTTCAATGAACGGCAGAAAAAAACACACCTAGAGGCGGGCTGCAGGCCCCAGAAAAAAGAGTATACGCCATTACGGGATCAGCTAAATGAACAACCGACTAAACTCATACAAAAGTATACAAGACAAACAAAAGCTAGAGGTTCCTGACTTGGGACAGGCACAGAAACAAAGGTGTACCAAAGGGGTAATCAGTATCATAAAACCGTAAAGACAAAGACAAAACCGGCAGACAAAAAATCATCACAACAAAATAAACCACATAACAACATAAAACACACACACATAACAACAAAACCGCATTCAGCAACGCGAACTCAAGTCGAAACGAGAGTGAACTCAGGTGCTCCGGAAGAGTAAGCAGTTCCTGCTTGCTATAGCACACCCGTCACGTTGCCAAATATCGATTAAGTGTTGGTCAAATCCGGAAAGGATGACATTACAAAACTAACATCTGTGCTCATCTGAGAGATAGAAATCCCGTATTTGTATACAAGCACATGATGTCGTCCGTAACAGCAGGGTTAAACTAGTTTATATGATCCCAACCCTCCCCACCTCGCTAACCAGAGTGCAAAAAATAATTCACTGTAAATACTCATTAAAAAGGGCAAGAGTCCGATATATGAAAACCAGTTATTAAAAAAGCTAATAAAATAAGAATGAACAATAAAAATCACATAGGACTACTAGAAGTTAATAACATGCCAGCTCTGGGCCGCAAATTAACTGATGAAAAGACATCTATATAAGATTAATAAATGGAAAATATTTAGACAATTAACAAGTTATACCTAAAAATGAAAATCGCAAAAAGCATTATGACCAAAATATTTCAGTGGTAATTTACCATTAAAATCTTAAAATGCTTTTTTCCTAGATTTTAAAGTATGTGAGGAATGCGGTAAAAAATATAAATCTGCAACGGGGTTGAGAGATCATATCAAGAGAGAACATCGTGGAACGTCCCGTTACAGTTGTAACCAGTGTAATAAGGGATTTCAATCCAAAACCTTATTTAAGTCTCATCTACTACTACACGCCGAGGTAAGCAAGATATTTTATTACTGTTTGACCGATTTTCTTCTTGCGTTGCAGATGTGCATCTCCTATTGAATATTTTGATATTTGAAATTTTTTAGCACAACACGTTCAAAGGACATGTGAGCTAATGCCACTATTTGGCGTACGTTGTCTGTCGTCGTCTGTCATCGTTTGTCGTCTGTTAAACATTTATTCAAACGTCAACCAAATTTGTGTGGATGGTTATTCGAGTATCCCTAACAAATCTGTTGTTTGGATTTTTGACCCGTCAATAAACCAATAACGTGTCCGCCATAGCTAACAATAGAAGTTAGGGGTATGACATCCTTTTGAGCATCATAACTCAACAACTATAATAGATAGGAGAAATCTGTAGTGACCTTCCTTGTTCAGAATTAAAAGCTCTACAAAAAGTCTACAATGAGTCAAATTGTCAGTTTTGCTGCTGGAATGACAAAAAAGCTATATTTTAACTTCTATGATTTTTAGCATGTATGTTTTGAGAATTTTAACTTGTATGAATGATTTTTTTTACAGGAAAAGCAGTATGCGTGTCCCAACTGTGACAAAAAATATGTGCACAGAAAAGACCTTGTTATTCACCAAACAGACAAACATGGTGGAAAAGAACACAAATGTGACAAATGTGATAATTTGTATCAGTCTGAAAGTGCTTTACGTCGCCACAAAAACAGTAAACATGGCGGCAAGAATTTCGTGTGTTTGATTTGTAGTACAACATACACATTTCGGGATAATTACAAGAGACATTTAAAAAACAAGCATTCTAATTAAAGGTCTGTTAATTATTCATATTAAAGAAACCAAAATATAATTTTGTCAACATTTATTTAAACAGGAGGTCGTCGTCATTTAGTCCACTTCTTCGATGGGACAATATTTTTTCCTCGTTTGCTCTATGATATGCTCTTGCTCCCTCGGCTCCCCTAGCAGTAAGTCCAAATTGTGAGATGGCACCTGATTTCCGTTTTGGTTTTTCATTTCTTCTTCCGTTTGTGTCAAACTGATGAGACCTAACACAAAAATAAGAAGGCAATAAAGCAAAAGAAAAAGATTTAAGCCAGGATATTGTATATACAGTAACTGATTAAAATTTAAAGGTACATTTGAATAATATGTCAATAAATTAAGATTCCAAAGCAAGTTTGTTGTTACAATCTTTTTGACTTGATAACAACTTACGTAAAATGCACGATTTACATGCCGTAGCTGAAGAAAGTCGCAAATACAGTTTTTCCCTAATTATATCTTTACTTTGAGGGGGGTTTGGCGGCATTAACATTTCTTTTGAAATGCCTGTACCAATTAATAGAGTAAAACAAAAAAGTGCCATATTTTGGAATCAAAGATAAATATTTGCTGATGCTACATACAAAATGTCACAAGGCTGCAATTAGTGGTTGCTGATAAAACTTAGACGAAAGAAGAGGACTATAGTTTCTGCGTACGATGATCAAGCTTAAACAATTTTTGCCAGGGGTGGCCCCTTTAGCTAAATGACAATCTATTTTTAGATATTAGTGTTATTTATTGCAACTGATTTGCTTAAGGTAAAAAAAATGTCTTACCTAATCTGTATGACTCTATTTTCAAATGGGTTCGTTGGACTGTCATCCATGTTCGTATTGCTGTCACATTCATCTAAAGACCTCACTGGGTACACTCGAGTCCTCTGTGACGTTTTCATGAAAAATTTTCTATAATTGTAAAATAATAAGTTACCATTAGGATTTACAGTAATAAAAGCATGATAATTGCTGGTTTATTTATGTGAAAGAACAAGAATACTATGCATTCCTTGGGCATACTTATAATGTAAGTGTACTGTACAGCTCATTTTTATCTACATGTATAATGTTACAATGCGATTTTTTTTCTGTGACATAACTCATGTTCATTGCAGATCCGTACGCAGCTTTTCCCTTGAAGTTTATACTTGTTGCATGCTGTCCATATTCATTTATTGTGTTTGTCTTTTTCAAATTATTAGCAGGAGCGCTTCTGATAAGCACCGAATAGATAAAAAAACTTATTATTGTTTCTACCTATTTGTGTCAAGTCTTTGTTTGTATAAAAATGTAGCAGTTCCCAATGCAGTCGGGATATCGTCAGCTCTCAAAACCCCTGTACCCTTTGGGTCGTAGTCCTGTTGAAAATAAATATCTAGAATTAAATTCTCATATATAATGAAAAAGACCGGTTTGGGCCCCTTTCCAACTAGTAACAACAAAACCAAAAATAAATTGGATAACAAAAACAAAACACTGAAGAGCAATGAAGCATTACGAACTTAACAGAAAACTTTCTTTCAACTTTTTTATATGAGGGTAAACACGTCCAGGTGAGTGCGAAAAATCGCAATCCCCATAAACTTAGAGTCCACGGGGATGGAGGATCTCTGATGAATATTGTTTAATTTGTTTAAAACATTTTGTGATTAAAAATCCACGAAGTCAACTAACTAGAAATTAATACAGTTATAAAGATCATGAGTGACTACGAGTTTACAGATTCTTAAATTCCTTCAAAATGATCTTTATTCGACTTGTAATTTTATGAAATACACATGTTTTATTGTTTTAATAAATGTTTAACATCATTATAAAAGGAACTATTTTGTTGCTTGAAAACATCCGCGCTCAAAGGATTTATACAACAATATTTGAACACGTCATTGACCAATGAAATTAATTGCTACATACGATATTGGAATTATTGACATAACTTAGATTAGAATTTTATATGGATAAATTATGCTTTAATTTAAAAAAAAATGTGGTTTACCTGAAAACCAGAGAAGAAGGTTTCCGAGTCCAAGCTGGTGATTGATCTGTGATTGTAGGAACCGTCTTTGACCATAGCATAGAGTTGTATCCTCCGATCAACGTTGCATAAAATCCCTTCAAATTGTGCTATTGGCATTCCTGCAACATGATATCCGACTGGTGGAAAATGACCAATTTTTAGAAATTGAAGAAGGTATGCTCTTACATCCATCAGGTACTGTATGCGGGTGTGAACTGGAACGCCACCCTCATCTATAGCTTGATACCAATGTCGTAACAATTTACACCAATGAGCTTCACGCATATTTCCGTTTTTTTCCATCTCTAACTGAACCTTAGAACTGAAAGTTGTTTGGGCATAACTGTTGCTTTGCCTGTCGCGTAATTCCTTTGCAAGTTCCAATGATAAGCCAGTATTGTTTCGTCGTGATTCCTTTGCAACGTTCCACCAAGCTTGTGCCTCAATACCCATTCCAGGCATTCCTTTTGAACAGCAAATGCACCTGTTATTTACAAAGATATGATGCGGGTCGACAATAGGCTCAATGATTACACCGTTGATTTGGGATGGTTGAGCGTACCACTGCGGGATTGAAAGGATTCCAGTTTCAGTGCAAATATCCCAGCTGCCTTTGAACATGTTATTTGCATCCCAATGTCTCAAGGCTTCTGGAAAAGTAAGCTGTGCATAGGCAACATTTACTGCTTCTATTGACCATGATTTAATTGCATTTGATGCTAAAGTTTTTAATGACTTTGGATTGGAAACTGGAATGTCCATCTTTGAGCCTTTTCCATAGATTTGTGAAATTAGGTTGACAAGTTCTGGTTTACGACAATCTTTTGTGTCCTTTGGGGGTATCTTTGACAAATCTGCCAACATCTTTAATTCATGGACTGTTAAGGTTTTGTTTATTGTTTTAGCGTCATCAAATACTGCTTTGAATTCATCAAGTGAATACCCATTCCATTTTGTTGATTTCTCATCCGACATGGCAATCAGAGATACTAACGCTTCTTCAAAGTCAACAGAAACATTGTCTGTATTTATTTCTTGATCTTTTTCATTGATGTCTTCTTTATCAGAGAGCAATACTATTTTGCTTATTACACTTTTTGACTGTTCATCTAGACACGATACTACGCTATCCGGTAAAAACTGTAAGATATCAATTTCTCTTTGTTCGTCTAAGTTTGCATATTCACTGTTGCACTCTTCTAAGCTTGTATCTTTGTTGTTGCATTGATGTTCATCAATTTCTGATGCAAATTTGTTCCTCAGGACTTTAGTTACATTCGACGGTGATCCCAGAAATTTGATACCTGATCGCAGTTTCAGCGTTATACCCGTTTCGAATGTTTTGTTGTATTCGAAATGATGAAGAACATCATCCATTGTTTCAATTCGAGGGAGGCTATTAAGGTTCAACAGATATTGTCTTTTTTCATTTCTGTTCATCTTTTTAATGCTTTCCCAAAATTGTTTCATTAGTCTACAGATTGTTAAAGCTTTTCCATCTTCATCTTCAATTGACAATTCCAGAAACTGCCCATCGAATGCAATCGACTTTACATTTAAATCTCGATTTGTTACTTCTGTAACAATATGTCCTAAAATCCCTCGTACTGTTTTCATGGTCAGACTGAAACCGGAAAGACCATAATGGATTGGAACAGCATGGGCGATTGATTGAAGAGATGTAGCCTGTCTATCTAAGTCTGAAATTACCGTCACTAAAACTTCTTTTGCTGGTTTCCTCATGAGCTCATAAGCCTGGCTTAGACTTTGTTTAGATGACTCAAGTGCAGTCAGGATTTCAGTCAAAGAAAGATCATCTCTTGTAAACGAGTCATTTCCGTGATATCCGTGTATTGATTCTATATTTTCTGTTGGCTGACATCTACAAGCCTCTGCTTTCAATGACGGAAACTCTGCTACAAATGTACTTTGATCCGAATATTCCTTTAAAAGATCGAGTAATTCTTTGGACTTAGGGTTTCTTCGGGTGGGTCTGTGTGCTTCTCCTGATCCATATAAATCGACCGTTAGCTCCCATACTTTTAGCCATAAGTCCTTGTTCATCTTAACACTGATGAAGGCGACACTTTCAGGGGTATAGCTGATAAAAGCCAACCTTTCACACCTTTTCGCGGCCATCTGACTCAACACCTGGGTTGTATAATGCACTGGAAGGCTATAATGCAAATCTGTTTTGTGCGTTTTATCAGGAATGGGACATTTGAACTCAAATCCAACACTACTGGACCTTGTGCCAGTGCTTCCAGTTCCATCTCCACTAATAACAGCTTTTGAGTCACCAAGCAATAAAACTTCACAACCATCCTCAATGTATGTCAAATCAGGAAAATATACGGGAAGAATCTTGCCAATAGTGGTCCCCAAAGCATTTATCTCCTGTTTTGTTCCATAATCCAAAATATTTTGTAATGTTGCTGAAATTGGTTTTTCTACGCCACAGAAAACCTTATCAAAATGTTCCTGCTGCTCTCTTAACGTTCCAAGTCCGAGAGCTTTGAACAAAGTGCTACCGGTAACTCTACTTTCTTTTCTCATTTTATGCCATCTTTCCGTTCTCTGTTTTGTTATTGAACTGTCAACATGGTCAAGATCATCATTGTTAAGTATGATATCACGCAAGCAAATGTAATTTGACTGGTTTTCTAACTGGATGGAAGATTTACACCCTAGAATATAATTTTTTGACGTCCCATTTATGCAGGAGACAGCATAACCTAACTTGTCGATGCATTCAAGTAGATCTGAAATACTGGTTTGAGCGTGGATTAGTTTAGTCTGCCAATAACTTATTGCTCCAGCAAGTTTGCTCTGTTTCCAATCGCCTTCTACCGTTTTAAGTAAGTTACGTAAGTGTTCCTTCCGTTTGACAACGAATTCTCGGATTTCTTTTACTCTTACGCTTAAATGTCCAATCGAGACAAGTAGAGATTCTTTCATGGTCCTTTTCATGTCGGTGTTTACATCTTTAACATTCTCAACCCCACCTAACAACACTTCCTCAAGAGGTGTGGATAGTTCTGTTATTTTGTTTGTTTCTGTCTGAAACCTTCCCTTTCTCTCGGAAAGAGTTGGTGCTACTTCGAATCCACCTAAGTTTTCATCTCCATTTTTTCCTAGCCCAACAGCAATTTTTTTGCCATCTATTGACAATTTGACATCCTTTCCTTTGTTAGCAACTGCAAAAGCATCTAAAGGTATTTGAAGTAAACCGGGATTTGATGCATTGACCGTATATTTTAAACTTTCCTTATGCAAAATTGGGTTTGAAGGGACGGAAAAATTTATTCTACAGTCACGTGGAGAAACGATTGAGGAGTCTGGTGTTCCTTGGGCTTTGAATCCTCTGAAAAAATTTACACCCTTGCCTTTAAAAAGCTTTTGAACCGTAAGCCAAAATGTTATAGTTTCACTGCTGTATCTAACAGCATTAATAGATTGTTTGGAATAAAAGTTTCCCACATCTAACAAAAGATGAAATGCAATGTTTTCATGAAGTATTCCATCCCGAATGCACTTCATTATTGACATGAAGTCGTCATATCGACCCATTGCATTTAATACATCTATGACCTGTGGCCAAACACTATATAATTCTGATGTCTCTGACTCTGTTTGTGTTGAAATGCTTTGTGATTCTATGTGTTTGTTATCATCCTGGTTGTTTTCTCGTTTACGTTTAAATGTTATGCGTTTGTCATCACAGTTTACATTGCATATCAATCCCTTTTTGTGAACTTCTACCAATTTCATGACTGTCACAGAAAAATGAATCGACTTGAAACCAATTTTGAATATGTTTTCATCAAATATTTTTTTCCGTATGGTGAAATTGTCTTTTGTAATGTGTTCTTTGATTGTATGAAGCAGGATGTCATTTGGATTTGATGAGACTTTTGTGCAGTTATAACACATATAGCCATCTGAAATTCAAAAATTTCAAAATTAGCCTCAATAAGGATAAGTATCATAGGTTAAGGAAGCATGGTGCTTGTTCATCCATAAAAATACAAGGTCATATTCGTTCTTGTTTGTTTAACTGCTTTTTATAAGTTTGCACTTATATATAATTTAAATATATTTTTATTTTTTATCTTCTTGTATATGATTCCTATATAAGAAAACATGCATGGTTTCTAAGGGACCGACCGTTTATTTATTTAAAATATTTTTTTTATAATTAAGCATTATTTTGTTCTTTTTCTTCACCTCTGCTGCCAAAATATTTTTTTCAACAAAATAGGGATTCAAAATAGTTTAAGGAAAAAAACCAAGCCTCCCTTCAGGATAAATGGTTGATTTCCAAGACTATGACAATTAGCGATGAAGTGTAAAACCAGTGTTTGTGTGTATTGTTATGTAGAAATACGTATTAATCCACTTTTAATCGCTATAATCAGTTTTATGTTCATTTTAAACTCAACAAACCACTCACAAACACATCTTACTTGCCTATAAGTACGTAGATTTAGAGAGGTTGAACAAAGGATTTTCAAAGTTACGGACATCATTTTTCTAAACAGTATGAAAGTTACGTACATCATATTAAAGAGTTACGTACATCAGTTCTTATTTATGAATGACCTATTGCATCAATTCTCCTCTTTAACTTTGATAAATTTCGATCTTTTTGGTGGGTACACATATAACTTGACATATGAATTCATAAAATTAACTTATTTGTGTTATATAATTGACAAAAACACCACTTTTCTAAATTACCTTTTTCTTCATCCGCCATGTTGGGATGTACGTAACTTCAGTTACGTACATCAGTTTAATACCAGTGATCATTTCAGAACTAGTTCTATAGAGTGTTGTTTCTGACTGCTTTTCATTGAGGATATTTAAAGCATCTGTTCAAATGTGTAGGTTGTGTCATGAACATGCATTTCTCATCTCTTTACAAACAAATTCTATAAAGCAAAGAACATTGAACATTTGCATTGAGGGCAATCTAATTTTTTAGACAAGTTTCCTGTGTTACTCTGTTACAGTTCATGCCCTTATAAATAGCATGCTACTGTACATGCACAATAAAAGAGTCATGCAATTAACAGTTTAAACAATTTCAACCAACCTTACCTTTATATAACTTCTTATTCCAACATGTCCAATACCATTGTATTTTTGTCCGATTAAAAAAACAGGGTATATATAGTAAAGGGGAAGGAGACAATTCAACATGCTATACAAATTCATTCTGAATCATTAGATTTTTCCTATCCAAATGAAAGAAAGATTAACCAATTTTGGAGATGCTCCAATGTTTAAATCTTTAAATCTATATACTAAAGAGGTTGTTTGACCTTTTCTGACGAGGTTATGTTTGGTTTTTTATTGAAGATGCTGGCACAGCAGGGGCGGATCCAGAAATTTTCGAAAGGGGAGGTTCCACATATTAGAACTTAATATTAGGTTCTGTGGGCCGAAATTTTAGTGTCAGACACAAAATGAGTAGCTTTAATTAGTGCATTTTGTACATGTGATTTACTTCAAAATACAGTAACCTTTATTGCATTTTTTTTTATTTAACTTCATTCTTACATAGTTAGGTGTGGTACATCAACTGATATTTTACCAGTTACACAATATATTCACATGAAGTATCAAAATGGTATATACATATATATGTTTACATGTAGTTTAAATGTTATGTTCATTACATGCATTCGATACTTAATGTAGTCCTTGTGTGGGTTAAATGTACAATGAATTTCTCATATTTCTTTTGATTGAATGGCATGCATATGCATTACTTTCATTCGATATCAGGAATATGAACAGGTGATAAAATGAACATGAAATGATGATGAAGTGGAGGAAATGGGAAGCAAAGTCCATTCGAGGATAAGAGTTTTGACTGTCAATTGGAAAATGAGGAAAGGGCAGATTTTTACACAGGAATCATATGGGTTCTTCTCTTAACAAGGCATGAAGCAGGGTTTTTTAACGCGTGAAGAACATGATTTTTTTTCCTAACGAGTTTTCCGCAATGTACATTTGTAGCCTGACGACGCGGCACTATGACGGACTGTCCATTCAACCACCAAGTACACATTCCAGTCGTTTTGTGGACTAAGCGGCAGACCCGATATCACGTTTCTGAGTGCTCTTTAGTGGATTTTTACCGACAACATGGCGCTGCTGCGGGCCCGCGCCGATATTTATGTATTGCAATAGCATTGTATAGCAATAAATTTTAAAATACAAACGGACGAACAGACTAAAGTGCCAGAAATTGTGTACACCTTTATTGTTATTCATTAAAAAAAGACTGCATTAAATCAAAATCCATACGGATTCTATGTTAAAATGTCTATTCGTCAATTTAACAATCTTGGTTATGTTATATATCTGTTCATGTTTTCTGTACATTTAAATTACATGTACACTTGCATTTAATAATATGAACATTTCATATGTCAAGTTATTTAAATGCATTAAAGTTTAACATGTAGTTAAAAACAGTTGCTATCATAAGTACAAAGACAGGCACGTTTCTCTTTTAAAATGTGATTATCTGTCTCGTGTACTTGTCTTTTATACTATGAAATTATTATCCAGGAATCTTGCCATACCATACAAAATAATGCCAATAATGAAAAAAAGATATTCTGTCATGTCTGTTGTGACGCCTTCTTAAAATATATATTTTTTTTACGGGGGAATCGGACCAGAGCGAAAAATACCAAGCCGCCTTAAAGTCAAATGGTTGTTCTCTAGAATTTTAAAAGTCAATTATTGAAATGTATGGCAATTAAAGTTCTAGCTGCATTTAGTACTTATGCAGGATTGAATTGCCATTTGGATAACGTTGGAATAATGGCTTATGGAAAAATGAGGTGTTTTGAAATTCAATACCGATTTAAACCTTAATAAAAAACAGAAGATCCAGAATACAGACAAGTGAGTGAGTTTTACTTTGCAACACTATATGGGCTATATAAATCAATGCAATTTTGACCTGGTCAGAACAGGGTAGGGTATGCAACATTTCCTGGTATGAAAAGTTGTTTTAACGTTCTAACAGGGTTTGGTTCAGAACAGGTCTGGAAGAACTTGAAAAATAAAACAAGCAAACCCAAAACAAATGAAAAAAAATCAAAACATAACAACAAGAAGGAAAAATAGTTCATGTATTGACAATTTAAAGAATTTATAATTTTAACCTGATTTTTTTGGGGGGCATGTTTAACTGACAGGTAGTGTCTGGGATTTTTGTTATTCTGAAACTTACAAAAACACTTTTTTTTATTTCAGTGGATATCACAATAGCAGAATGAAACGATCTCTTCCCACCATTTAGAGTTTTAGGATTTTTCTTATTCCTAACCTGATATTATTTCTGGAGTATATTTTACGGACCATATTTTACTGCCAGGTATTTTCTATGATTTTTTCAGGGGATATCACAATAGCGGAATGAAACGATCTCTTCTTACCGTTTCAATCAATTCGCCACATAGATATAAATGTCCCAAATTATATTCATGTTAAAAAATCACATTTATGTCAATTAAAGTAGTCAAAGTGAAAAGTCTACTGGCTGAATGAAGAGATCTGGTTACCGAAAGATATATCAAGTGACGTCTGGTCCCGATTTTTGGACTGCATTTTAAACTGATATAAAAATGGACTTTTGTAGGCTCTATCAAGACTGTTTAGTTTCATTGGTTACATATATCTTTATGACGTAGAGTAACGCGATGTTTTAAGCTCTTTAGTAGTGTCTTAATGACCTTGTCGGGACTATTTTGTACCTAATTAGAACTACTTTCCTTCTCTGTCAACACCGGATGCATTAACTCCATGTTTTGTACCAGCAGACGCTAGATTGTTTGTATCGTGACGTCATTATGTGTGCCGTAGGTATCCAGACATGCTACTCGTGTGATTCACCCAACCTCCGCACACGATTAATTTCAATGTAACCTATAATAATCTAAATAAATCATGAAACTATAAGTAAGACGTAGCTTTACAAGCTGTCAAAGCACTTACAAAGCTATTTTTACCATGATAATAATCAATAATTTGTGATTTTATTAAGCACTATATTCGTAGACCACGAGCATGGTTCCCTCAGGTATCAGAACCCGCCAGCCCATCTTTCTCTTCCCCGCTCTGAAGATAAGCCACGACATCTATTTGTTCCCCTTGGTAAATTGTTTAAAAATTAAAAAATATAACCTTTAATAGCATGTTTAAATTGTTAACATTGACGAAACGCACAGAACTTTCATGTTAATATAGTGCACTGATACATTGTGCCAATTAAAAGTATGCAAACTATGTTTTTTCTACGAACAGGTCCGTCAATTCACCCTTATTATCAGTTGCAACCAGAGTATCGCCCATATATACCAAACAAAATATGGATTAGATAAGAGGTGAAATCATACTCTATCGGATGGAAGGGTTTTATCTAAATGGATACCTTGGGCCTTACATTTGTATGGGAATAAATGTTAGAATAAAAAGAGGCGTCAAAAATCCTGCTTTTGAAGACATCGACGAAAGCAGCCACGTCATTGGTGAGATCATCAGTGATGATGTGGTCAACTGTGTAATGCTTTGTTCAGATAGCAATGTTTGTAGATCGGTCTATTATAACAGAATTTATAGCCGATGTCGTTTGTTTTCCCAAGATTTCACCGGACAAGAACCGACTGGACCTAAAAACATTGGATAGATTCATTTCGATTTTATATCAGGTACTTTATGGTGATAGTATCTTAAGAGTTTATTTGAATTGTTAACCCCATAAACCTGGCATAAAGTAGTTACGAAGTTGTGAGACACAATAGGGAAAATGAGGTTATAATATCAGCACAACCTAATACCCCTTCACATATACGATATTTTCGGGTTGTTACGATTTCTAAAATCTATCGTTTTACGATCTTTTTCAGACTGTTTTCGTGTCCAGTTGCAGGGCAACACAATAACGGGACTGTATTCTATAACAATAGGTGATAACCAGGTACCAGTTTGGTGTGACCTAGAAACAGAAGGAGGAGGATGGACGGTATGTATACTTAAGCAGATCTTGTTTTTGTTTTTACAAGGAACTTAATGATTAAGATCTTAAAACATTTAATAAATCACAGTTGTAAAAATAAATTTAAGAATGTTGAAAACATAAGTAAAGTTAATAAATTTTCATAAGAAAAATATACCAAAACAAGTAATAACGGATTAAGGGAGTCAAGGTAAAGGGACTTACTGGTGATTACTTAAAAAGATGCTAACATTTGTAAAATTTTCTTATTCTTTCCAAAAAATGATAGATAAATGAAGGAATTCTCAATAGGTTTAAGACAAACAACATGTAGTTTACACACTTCTGATATACAAGATAATGAACCAATTTGTTTTGGTCTTGACATTTAAAAACACATGTATTATAGGTATTCCAGTGAAGGTCTGACGGGTCTGTAGACTTTCATAGAAACTGGAATGACTACGTGACAGGATTTGGTGATCCTACTAGAGAATACTGGATTTGTATGTTTAGATAGTGTGCAGACATTCTTTCCTAACTACCAAAACAAGACCCCTCTTTGGGCAACCAAAATAGAAAATGCTATTACTAGTAGGCTACAAGATAATTTACCTTAACTTTTACCTTATGCATAGTTTATATCCTCTGGTTCCATTCGTGTCATAAAAGAAGTCTTCAATAAAAATATCACTTAAACTTTCGGGAAACCAACCCCCTAGCTTTCGAGCAGGCAAAAATAGAAGGTTTTTATGTAGAGGATATGAAGAAGTATTAGTCATTGAAAACCACGATTTGCGCAAGCGAACATGCAACAAACTTAATAATTTTGAAACTGTATGCAATTTGTACACAATTTCTAATTTTGAAGAAAATATTGAAAGTTGTATACCAATTGATATGATATAAATAAGGAAAAGTATGTTTATATGTATTTCAGGCCAAAATTCTGCTACCTCAAATTCATAGCATAAAAAATTTCTTGGTTTGGCCGCAAAAAGAGGGATGTATATCGGCAACCTATTTTAACAAATTATTTAGATTTTAAGAAGGCAAAACTGAGGTTTTTGTGTATTTAATAGTATAAAAATGATACTTTTATGCAAAATTTAATTCATTTTTTATTAAACTATTCCAAACCAAAGCTCAAAACTAGTAAAACTATTGCGAGTTTGGGCGCAAAGGCAGGATTAAAATGACATGTTGTTGGTAAAATGACCAATATTTTCTCTTCAAAAAAGAAAATAGAGAAAAACCTTAGAGAGATAAGAATAGATTTGAGAATATAAGGCATTTATCAAAATGTAGATAAGTAAAAATTGTTACCAGACAATTTACCTACCTCAAACCTAATTAAAAAGTATCTTTCCTCTGGTGTCTCATTAAGACAAGGCATTATTATTGAAAATACCAATTGAGCCAACAACACTTGTCAGAAAGAAAGGTCATTTTGTTTTGGAGCAGACTAAAATTAGAAAATTTTTGGGAGAGGATGTGTAAGGTGTATAGTTCTTTAAAAAAACATTTTAAAGGAAACATGCAATGAAATTTATCAAATGTGATACGTCTGCGTTACACGAATATAGATTTATTAAAGTGCATGCAGTTTGTACACATATTCTATCATCATAGGCACTATACAGAAATATTAAAAAAAAAAACATATGAAACATTACCTCTGGGAATTTAAACTCCAACAGCAGCGCTTACCAGCACGGGTGCTATAAAGAATGGGTAAACGTTACCATCAACTATGCAGTCAAACGTTTGTTGACTTGTGAATTCGAATATTCGAGTTTAAAGGTAGTTTTTGAACATTATGGCAATGTTTGTCGACATATACTAATGGTTATCTATGATAGTTTTGTTTGTTTTAGGAAACGATGCTTTGAGCATTTTGACAAGTTCAGAGACAAATGAGCTATTGATTCTGCTGGAGAATTGGAATGGTGGTTGGAGGTATGCACGTTAGTCTCACTTTCGAGTAAATAATGGTACGGATAAATACCGACTAAATGTTGAAGGCTACAGTGGAACAGCAGGTGTGTAATAGAATCAGAGAATATAAATAATGGTACGGATAAATACCGACTAAATGTTGAAGGCTACAGTGGAACAGCAGGTGTGTAATAGAATCAAAGAATATAAAAAATCCTATTATGTGAGCATATAAAGGTAATAACAAAACTACCGAACTTGAATGATCAATCTCATAGTCCAGAGAAAATGGCAAAAACGAATCAGTCATACCGGAGAATTGGTGGATCGCAATGGTCCTGACTTGGTACAGGCATTTCAAACGAAATGGTGGGTTAAACCAGGTTTTATAGCGCAAAACCTTCCTCTTCCTCAAATACGCCTTTACATTGGTTTCAAAATTGTAAAAACGCACTAAACTAATTCGATCGAGCTGTTTGTTAACATATGTTTATTTTTAATACAAATGACAACAAAGTTCAAGACAATAAATTTTGCTACGCCTGACACGCGTTTCGTCTATTCAAGACTCATCAGAGGCGCTCTACCAAAAATATTGAAAATGCCAAACACTATATGAATATGAAGAGCATAGAACAATAAAACCAAAAATACCAAACTTGGGAACCAAATTATTACTAAGATAATCAACCTATGTCAGGGGTAGTAAGAACCTTAGGGTTGAGACAATTTTGAAATTTAGACGGATAATTTCAAGCTTTGATGTATTCTCCAACTCAAAACTGTTGGTGCCGGAGCGGGCTGACCTCGGGGAATTAAAACTCCACCAGCAGTGCTAACCTTCACGTGTGTTCGAAATACAAATGACAACAAAGTTCCAGACAATAAATTTTGCTACGCCTGATGCGCGTTTCGTCTATTCAAGACTCATCAGAAACGCTCTACCAAAAATATTGAAAATGCCAAACACTATATGAATATGAAGAGCATAAAACAATAAAACCAAAAATACCAAACTTGGGAACCAAATTATTACTAAGATAATGAACCTATAGGAAAATACGTCTCATACGATCCCTAAAAAATTATTTCTTCGTTATCAGCCACTAGTAGATAAGTTCAAAATTGAGTTAAAAGATATGGTGATTAATTGTTTTAATTAGTGCTTGACTGGTCTGCTGTACTGAGATGATCACCTCAATATCCCAATTGTGTCTCACAACTATGTTGTGTTCTATGGTCATAACCGGATCCTAAGATCGCAATGGAAGAGGGAGTTTTGGCGCCATAAAACCTGGTTTAACCCACCATTTCGTTTGCAATGCCTGTACCAAGTCAGGACCATTGCGATTCACCAATTCTCCGGTATGACTGATTCGTTTTTGTCATTATCACAAGAATTTGAAATTGATCATTCAAGTTCGGTAATTTTGTTATTACCTTTATTTTCAATATATTTATTTCAGGTAACAGGTTCGGATACAATTCCGGAGAACAGTTTAGCACACGGGATCAAGACAAGAATTCATGGCGTGGGCGCTGCACAAAGACGCTCCACTCTGGGGGATGGTGGTACAAGTATTGTACTGAAACGGATCTAAACGGAATCTATTACAATTCTTCTACCAAAGCAAGCAACTCATGCCATTGGGGTGTCTATCGTTGGTCGTTGCGTACTGTATTTATGATGGCCAGGAAAAAAGTAGAGATTTCTTAAAATAAACGACCTTACGACTATCATGATCTTACGAGTATTTGGACTTTATCCATCCGTATTGTGAAACTGCCTTACATGTAATATAAGTTATATTGAAAAAAATGACAGTTACGTGCGAATAAAATAAGCACAATAGAATAATTGTTTTTTGTATAAAACTATATATCCGTGTCAAGAATTAAGCATTGTGCTGATATTGTCCTTCTGAACACAAAAATACATAATGCATGTATATTGAAATGTAGTTATTACTTTCAAAATATTTTGAAAAATTATATCAGCTTACATATTTTTGATATGACTTTGTACAGAAAAAAACTAATTACGAACAGACAGAGCTTATTTGGACATGGTTTTATGTGGGAAATGAAGATTCGAGGGAGGCGCTGGTATCTCTCTTAGTATATTGTGTCTCAGTAAGTTCTCATTTTTTTTGTTGCATGAACATGCAATTACAGTAGCTTTATTTAAAATTCCCTATTTGTCTTGAATGGAATGTCCAAATAAGGGTGATACATTTCCGGTTTCTGATCTGTTTGAAGCAACCTTATCTTTACTTTATATCGTTACTTAATTTTGATCAATGAGGTCAACAGATACCTTACATGTATTTTTTATTCTATTTTAGATAATCTTTTTTTAAACCCTTAAGTTATTGCAAATAGATTTCTTACAACTAATAATATCATATTTTAAAGTAGGTAATAACAAAATTTCCAAACTTGGAGAACCAATCTCAATGTACAATAGAAAATACAGATCATGGAAGATATACTGAAAAAAATACAGATCGCAAAGGCTCTGACATTTGAGTAGATACATTTCAAATGAAATGGTGGGATAAACCAGGTTTTATGGCACTCAAAACCTCTCTCAACCATTGCAATTTTAGAGTCCGGCAGTAACACAAAACAAGACACTGTTGTGAAGACATAATAGGGATAATAAAATGAAACAAATTCCAAACATACCGAAATATAACATTTATTAATTACATGTTTTCAATAATTTTTATTTAACCCAACCTTGCGCATAAGCTCGGACAATATGAGTATATTTGTATTGTCATGACCATACGCGTCTGGTCGGGATACTTATATGGTTCGAAAAAGATATATCATTTTACCCCCAGGATAAAAATTGCGATTCTTTGTTAACATCGTTTCATATCTGTTTAATATTTTCAAAACTTTTAATATGTAAAACAGTCATTTAATGAACTAAAGACACCATAAGATGGATATGAAAGGAATACATAACCTGTTTGTTATTTTTTTTTGGTTCATTTACAGATCCCCGTTCTACCATAAAACGACATAATATTTGTTTTCATTTTAACCATAATCTTATATAGCAAAAATACTCATTCGGAATATTGTATTTTTCTAACCCTCTGCTTGCAAATATGTTTTTCAACATTAATTTTCAAAATATCATTTTTGGAAAAAAAACAAAGCCCCTCCTCCTGCAAGTTAAATGGTCGGTCATAGAGTTAATAATGACAAAAACAAGCGTGAAATGTTTGAATATACATTCTATTTGTATGTGTACTTCAAAAATTTCAAATATGTGAGATAAGCTTAATTAAAAACAACCGTTTATAAATCTTTATACATTCATGTGTTTTTGAGTGGAAGGAACACTTAGAGATTTTTAACGGATTTTATGGTACTAAAGGTTACAACGGGCGCTACTTTAGGGCTTGTATTTCTAGCTATAAATAATGCTTTCGTGTAAGAAATGAACAAATAGGATTGCTTAAAAAAAAAACAAACAAAAAATAATCCCAACAAACAATTTAACTGTAAAATAAACCTTTAAAACTGATATATGTTTAAATAAATTTTGTTAAAAATCAGAATTAAAATCAGTTAACTGATATTAGAATACAAATATTTATGTATATTTTTGCCTGTTGTAATATACAGTGAAATACATTAATGAAAATCAAAAATAAATTGAAAAAAAAACAGCTATCGAGACAATATCATGATGCAGATATAAAAACAATGAAATATTAGGATGGCAATAATTGGAAACATCGGACTGCTGTTTTTACCTATAGAATACTAATACTTAAACGGGTATTATACGGTGGGTTTGGTTTTGCTTTATATCGATATTTCAAGGAGTAACCTCTCATCAGCAGCATTTGAATCAAAACATTTTAAAGCCAAAAAGCCAAAAGTATTGAATGAAAAGTATTCAATAACAAAAGGTTCGAACAGGGAAGTCAAATCCAGCAACCAGGAAATTAACCATGTGCAATACAAGGAAAGAAATGTTATGTTCGTTCCATTTTTGATGAGTATCCGATGAGCCCGGTTGGACGTATCTGATAGATAACTATATGTAGATAACACATAATGGAAGGTATACATTGTAAGTAAAACATACAAGTTTTTCGGTGGAATATCGTCAAATTCGTCACATATTACGTCACATTTCATCACATGACGTCACATTATAATCCAGTGTTTGCACCATATGTTTTCTCAGTATAATGGACTCTTCATGGTACATAATAATATCAAAGGAAAAAAAAAACTGCTTATTACCGATAAAAAAACTTTTTTCCAAAAATTCAAAGTTGACCAATAAAATAAAGCATCGTAAAAGTTCAGCTTACTAATTAATCTTTCCGATATTTATTGTACGACCTGGCTCAATGTGTCCAACACCAGGTGTTATGATGGGTTAAACGAACGCAAAAGATATCATAACTAATGCACAACTAATGGCATTTGTATGGTTTTGTGTGCTTCAATAGGATATTGTTTAAGTGTGTTAACAGTTTGTCTTTGATTGCTCCGATTTTAAAAATTTGAACGGCTCTTAACACTTTAATGTGTTTTCTTAATAGAGATTAAACAGCAAACACTTGAAAAAAAAATAAAATAAAAAAAATAAAGACAATTGACATTTTTGCATCGAAAATGATAGAAAGTGCCTACTACTAGGGTTAGAATTACAAACTAGAATATTTAGAATTAGGGTTAGGGTTTGTTACCATTGTGCCCCTATGCTACAAATGTTACCCAATGTAACCATTCTATCCCTATGTTACCTTTGTAACCCTATGTTACCGTATGTAAAAATGTATTCCTATGTTACCATTCTATCCCTAAGTAACCATTTGTAACCATGAATCCTGTTACCATAGTCACCTTATTCAACCATTGTATTTCTGTGTTACCATTAAAACCTTATGTAACAATTGTACCCCTTTGTAACCATTGTTACCCTATGTAACCGTTGTATTCCTATGTTTCCATTTTAACCATATGTAACAATCGTACCCTTATGTAACCATTGTATTCCTATGTTACCATTGTATTTCTATGTACCAATTGTACCCCTATGTTACCATTGTAACCCTATGTAACCATTGTATTCAAATGTTACCATATGAGCCCTTTGTAACCCTTGCATTTCTATGTTAACAATATAACACAATGTAACCCTATGTAACAACTGTTATCCTACGTGACCATTGCATTCCCATGTTATCATTATTACCCAATGTAACAATTGTTCCCCTATGTACCCATTGTTACCCTATGTTACCATTGTATACCTATGTTACATGTTACCATTTTATTCCTATGTACATGTAACCATTTTTATCCTATGTTATCATTACAGCTATATATAACAATTGTACCTCTATGTTACCATTGTAACCATATGTAACCATTATACCACTATTTAACCAATGATACACTATGTAACCATTGTATTCCTTTTTTTCCAATGTAACACTATGAAACCATTGTTTTCCTATGTTATCATTATAGCTATATGTAACAATTGTACCTCTATGTTACCATTGTATTCCTATTTTACCATTGTATTCCCATGTTACCATTGTATTCCTATGTTACCATTGTACCTCTATGTAACCACTGATACCCTATGTAACCATTGTATTACTATTTTACCATTGTAACCCTATGTAACCATTGTATACCTATGTTATCATTATAGCTATATGTAACAATTGTACCTCTATGTAACCATTGTATTCCTATTTTACCATTGAATTCCTATTTTACCATTGTAACCCTATGTAACACTTGTACCTCTATGTAACCATTGTATTCCTATTTTACCATTTTATTCCTATTTTACCATTGTAACCCTATGTAACCATTGTATTCCTATGTTACCATTGTACCTCTATGTAACCACTGATACCCTATGTAACCATTGTATTTTAACCCTATGTAACCATTGTAACCCTATGTAACCATTGTAACCCTATGTAACCATTGTAACCCTATGTAACCATTGTAACCCTATGTTACCATTGTAGCTCTATGTAACCATTGTATTCCTATTTTACCATTTTATTCCTATTTTACCATTGTAACCCTATGTAACCATTGTAACCCTATGTAACCATTGTAACCCTATGTAACCATTGTAACCCTATGTAACCATTGTAACCCTATGTTACCATTGTAACCCTATGTAACCATTGTAACACTATGTTACCATTGTAACCCTATGTTACCATTGTACCTCTATGTAACCATTGTATTCCTATTTTACCATTTTATTCCTATTTTACCATTGTAACCCTATGTAACACTTGTACCTCTATGTAACCATTGTATTCCTATTTTACCATTTTATTCCTATTTTACCATTGTAACCCTATGTAACCATTGTATTCCTATGTTACTATTGTACCTCTATGTAACCACTGATACCCTATGTAACCATTGTATTCCTATGTTACCATTGTAGCTCTATGTTACCATTGCATTCCTATTTTACCATTGTAACCCTATGTAACCATTGTAACCCTATGTAACCATTGTAACCCTATGTAACCATTGTAACACTATGTAACCATTGTAACCCTATGTAACCATTGTAACCCTATGTAACCATTGTAACCCTATGTAACCATTGTAACCCTATGTTACCATTGTAACCCTATGTAACCATTGTATACCTATGTTATCATTATAGCTATATGTAACAATTGTACCTCTATGTAACCATTGTATTCCTATTTTACCATCGTATTCCTCTGTTACCATTGTACCACTATGTTACCATTGAATTCCTTTTCCTGTATTGTAACCCTATGTAACCATTGTATTCCTATGTTACCATTGTCCCTCTATGTAACCACTGATACCCTATGTAACCACTGATACCCTATGTAACCATTGTATTCCTATGTTACCATTGTAGCTCTATGTAACCACTGATACCCTATGTAACTATTGCATTCCTTTTTTACAATTGTAACCCTATGTAACCATTGTACCCCTATGTAACCATTGTCACCCTATGTAAACATTGTCACTTTATGTAACCATTGTCACCCTATGTAAACATTGTCACTTTATGTAACCATTGTCACCCTATGTAACCATTTTCACCCTACGTAACCATTGTTACTTTATGTAACCATTGTCACCCTATGTAATCATTCAATTCCTAAGTAATAATTGTCACCTTTTGTAACCATTGTCACCTTTTGTAACCATTGTCACCCTCATTGAAGCACTGTGCAACGATTTTAACCAAAACGTCACCATGTTACCTCACATGACGACCGTCACCCCGGGCCACCCCACGTTAAGCATTGAAACACTATATAACACTTTATACCCAGCCGCCCTTTGTAACCCTCGTTACCATTTTAACTCTTTGAACCAAGAATCACTATATAGCCTTTTCATATATTGAGTTTGTGATCCACTGTTTCTAAATTCAGTCAAATAACATACAACATACTTTGACAATAGAAGTCTTCCCTACCATTCTGTCTCTTTTATAACACCTAAAGGCAAAACAAAAAATAACGATATAAATATGCTTTGCTTATAAAAAAATCATGATGATTGCACCATGTTAAAGAATTAACTTCAGTTAAAAGTATAAATTGGAAAAAGCTTTTTAACATGTAAAATGATAAATAATCAATAAAGACATTATTTTCATACAAAATATGTTTCAACTAAATGTGAACTTCATCTGCTGTCTGAAGACTGAATTTATTGTTTGAAAGTACAATAAAGATAAAGACACATAAACAATCATAATAAAATAGTGGGTTCAGAAAAAACAAAACAAAAACAAAACAAACATGGACTGGGTGAGAGGCGCTGCTATAAATATTATCAGATATATAAACAAACACTGGCTGGGTTGCAGAATGGTGCACTGCGATGGTATAAATACCACAATTTTGATTGCTAGTCAATTACCATGACTTCAGGTTGCTGGACCAATTCCTGCTTTCAAATGTACATGCAAAGTTCCATCTGAAATAAAATAAATGTCAAATAAAGGGAAATCAAAATAGTATGTCTTTTTCTATCGTTAATATTACAATCATGATTAACCCAGACCAGGATTTGAACCTGGAACTCTTGTTACTTAAACAAGCGCTTTTCTTTTAAGCTATCTAGGTTTTTGATAAACTGAGCAATGCTGGTATCATGTTATGGATGTTGTGTCATTTTATGGGTGTTGTATCATTTTATGGGTTTTGTATCATATTATGGATGTTGTATCATGTTATAGGTGGTGTATCATCTTATGGGTGTTGTATCATGTTATGTGTGTTATATCATGTTATGGGTGTTGTATCATGTTATGGATGTTGTATCATTTTATGGGTGTTATATCATGTTATGGGCGTTGTATCATGTTATGGATGTTGTATCATGGTATGGGAGTTGTATCATGTTATTGGTGTTGTATCATGTTATAGGTGTTGTATCATGTTATGGGTGTTGTATCATGTTATGGGTTTTGTATCATGTTATGAGTGTTTAATCATGTTATGGGTGTTGTATCATTTTATGGGTGTTGTATCTTATTCTCTGTCACTGCATAATAAATTTCTTCTGTATCAATCATTACCATTCTCTAATTAGATTTAAAACTTAATTTGTACATATTTTAAAATGACATTATTTAATGTATGATATGCAGTGTTAAGTTATTATATGTATTTTGCATCTAGTTATTAATTTTCATCTGCATGTTTAATTTGTTACTGTTTATGGATGTTGTGGTATTAAAACTTTTTTAGTGTCAAATAACTATGCCATGAACACTTTTCAAATAGTTCATCGATCTTTTGGCTTTCATGGTTAGTACCTGCCATTGTCCAGTTGTTTCAATATTTGTCTAGTAGGCAATTTTTTAAATGATTACAAGAGAGTGTCGTAGATGTTGAAGTGTGTTGTCATAAATTCCTGATGTACGTGTGTATATGCTTCAATCAACTCTCCACACAGATCTACAAATGAAAAATATACTAGGTTTATACATCATCCATAATTGAAATTAAGTAAATATACAACTCTGTTCTAGATTTTTTCATTTTTTCATGACAATTAAGTTTTTAAACTAAAGCAATTATATATTTCTGAAGTACATTTTATCAATTGAAAACTAATTTTAGTACCAGAATGAAATTATTAAATTTAAACAAATATCGAAATAAACTAGTCTGTGCGTTTTTGTGTTTTTCAACGCACTTGGGTTCTACGAGGCAATCAGTTTAAAGGATGAAAGAAACCAGATTTGTCCCATTTTATAAATTACAAACGGAGAAACATCCGAAGCGTGATATACAAACCAGCTACTTTACAAACAGGGAATCAACCGAAGTGTGGTATTTATACCATTAACACAAAACACTGCCCCCCAGAATAAACAGGTAAAGTTGTTGCTAGACATTGTAACTTCCATAATAGCCATCACTTTTTCTTACTGGAAAACTTTTCCCTACTTTCTGATGAATGTAATATGGAAATCGAAAATGTTTTAAGAGACATCCTGACAAACAGACAAGGTAGTTGTAGTTAAGCCTCACTCTCTTACAAAAGTTTGGATATGTTATGATCTCACAATTTCTGAACTGTGCTCAATTTAGTTTACTTCAGCACAAAAAAAATAGATAAAGCATATCTGATGTGTCTGGTACATACATGTATGACAGTAACCGCTGCGTTAGCAAAATATGTTGCCTAGAATTTTGTTAAAAGAGGCAAAGGAGTACAAATTGTGACAATTAAATGTTGTTAGCTTCAAACGATCATGACCAAGTTATTTGATATATAAGACATTGCATGAAAACAAATAAAAATCTGAACTGGAACCAGCAACATTAACTCAGATGAAGTGAGGGAAATCTAAGGCACTTTGTTGTTACTATATAATCATGTTTTTAATGCTTAACTGAGTGAAGGTCAAATATGATAGAGGACAACACTGCAAACACTACAAACACTCAATATCTAATAGGAATAAGGAGCAATATGATGCTGTATTATCTTTGTGTGTGGTGACCTACAAGTATACTTTTAAGCTGTGTACTCAATGTCTACTTTTGTGCAATTATTATCAGCAAGATTATATATCAGTGGTTTTGGCAACGTCAACTCATACAACATGTAAAACAAACCTGGAATTTGGTCGAGCAACTTCTCAACGTCAACAGCTTTGAATGCTATTACACAGTCTTCAGTTTCAAGTGCACATGTTAACCTCTATCTGAATATAAAAGGATAAATTCACCAGTGATAATGTAGTTATTTGTTTATTCCCAGATCATGAATTGAACCAGAATCTCTTGTTATTTTTTAGCTATCAGGGTTATTCAACTTAACATTTAGTTGGTGTTAAATATAAAATTGTCATATTGTATGAATGTTTGGTTTGACATGGAGTTTTGTAATGTCATTCTCTCTAGATTTGACCAACACTAAATCCATCCTCGACGGATGTGCTATAGCAGGCAGGAACTTCTTTCTCTTCCAGAACATCTGGGTCCAGTCTCGTTTGGACTTTAGTTCACATTGCTGAATGCGATTTTGTTGTTATGTGTGATTTTTGTTGTTTTGTTGTTGTTGTGTGGTTTGTTTGGTTGTGGTGTGTCTTTTTTGTTTATTGATTTTGTCTTAGTCTTTTTTTGATATAATGATATTTGATAACATATTTGGAACACCTTTGCTTCTTGTGTCACATACACTTATTTGTCATAAAAAAGTACACATGATATATGTAAAATCTTTTTGATGTCAAAATTGTCATATTTTATGGAGGTCAACTTGTCACCTACACTTATTCCCCTAGCTACAATAATGTAGCTCCTTTGACATCTTTGATTAGGCGGAGCTACAATGCGGTCCCATTGCTCGTAACGGAGCAACGCCGAAAGTGAAATCACACCGGGCGCAATTCAATCCATTAGACGTTAAATTTGGTATTAAAATATGGCTTTTAGTATATTAATGACGTATTCAGTTTAAATTTTCCGACATTAAGCACAGTTTAAAAGATTTTCGTTAATTTATCATTTTTTAAAAGATTTTGATCCTGAACTTTATAATGAAGTTCAGGATCAGAATTTTGAAAATGTAGGTTTTATAACAAATTAATATTTACTTAACACTTTCGGCCAAAATTTTTACTATCTAAATTTTATTCCGAGTGTTATCTGTATTTTCGAACCATCTTGAAGCTTTGTTTGAGATGGTGAAAGAAACTCGATTTGCTCCATTACGAGTAATGGGACCGCATTGTAGCTCCGCCTAATCAAAGATGTCAAAGGAGCGAAATTATTGTAGCTATTATTCCCCATCACCATTCATTTCAGAACTAGTTCTATACAGTGTTGTTTTTGACTGCTTTTCATTGAGGATATTTAAAGCATCTTTTCAAATGTGTAGGTTGTGTCATGAACATGCATTTCTCATCTCTTTATAAACAAATTCTATATAGCGCAGAACATTGAACATTTGCATTGACATGATTGAGGGGAATCTAATTTTTGAGACAAATTTCCTGTGTTACTCTGTTTCATTTCATGCCCTTATAAATAGCATGCTACTGTACATGCACAATAAAAGATTCACGCAATTAACAGTTTAAACAATTTCAACCAACCTTACCTTTATATAACTTCTTATTCCAACATGTCTAATACCATTGTATTTTTGTCCGATTTAAAAACGGGGTAGATATAGTAAAGGGGAAGGAGACAATTCAACATGCTATACAAATTCATTCTGAATCATTAGATTTTTCCTATCCAAATGAAAGAAAGATTAACCAAAATTGTGACGCACTTTTGGAGATGCTCCAATGTTTAAATCTTTAAATCTATATACTAAAGAGGTTGTTTGACCTTTTCTGACGAGGTTATGTTTGTTTTTTTTATTGAAAATGCTGGCACAGCAGGGGCGGATCCAGAAATTTTCGAAAGGGGAGGTTCCACATATTAGAACCTAATTAGGTTCTGTGGGCCAAAGGGGGGTTCCAGACCAATTTTGCTGAAAATCTCATATTCATATTCTTGTATACATATACAGGGGATTAATAGATCATTTTTGTCTTCAAGCATAATAAGAAAACGATAAAAGATCGAAATACTCTTTAAGGTGTTTGGGGAATCGTTTTATTTCATGTTCGTTAATTACAGATCAAATTCCAGCATGTCCTTTTACATTAAAAAAAATCATATGAACATATATAAATAGCTAGAAGACAATCATTTTTTTTGTCTCCTTATTTGAAAAATAGTGATGTGCATTTGCAGTAAGAGATCTTTTCGAAGAAAGAAATACTTTCCGACTATCTAGACTACATGGAGTATTATGCTCTAGAAGTACTCTTTGTAGTTTTAAACATTTACATTTGTATGGGAATAAATGTTAGAATAAAAAGAGGCGTCAAAAATCCTGCTTTTGAAGACATCGACGAAAGCAGCCACGTTATTGGTGAGATCATCAGTGGTGATGTGGTCAACTGTGTAATGCTTTGTTCAGATAGCAATGTGTGTAGATCGATCTCTTATAATAGAATTGATAGCCGATGTCGTTTGTTTTCCCAAGATTTCTCCGGACAAGAACCGACTGGACCTAAAAACACTGGATGGATTCATTTCGATTTTATATCAGGTACTTTATGGTGATAGTATCTTAAGAGTTTATTGAATTTCCTTTACCGTTTTCGTCAGATATTTGAATTGTTTCTAATTTAATTTAATTTAAAACTGGTTGTATCACGCCATAAACCTGGCATAAAGTAGTTACGAAGTTGTGAGACACAATAGGGAAAATGAGGTTATAATATCATCACAACCTAATACCCCTTCACATATACGATATTCTCTTACGGGTTGTTACGATTTTCAAAATCTATCGTTTTACGATCTTTTTCAGACTGTTTTCGTGTCCAGTTGCAGGGCAACACAATAACGGGACTGTATTCTATAACAATAGGTGATAACCAGGTAACAGTTTGGTGTGACCTAGAAACAAAAGGAGGAGGATGGACGGTATGTATACTTAAGCAGATCTTGTTTTTGTTTTTATAAGGAACTGAATGATTAAGGTCTTAAAACATTTAATAAATCAAAGTTGTAAAAATAAAGTTAAGAATGTTGAAAACATAAGTGAAGTAAGTAAATTTTCATAAGAAAAATATAACAAAACAAGTAATAACGGATTAAGGAAGTCAAGGTAAAAGGACTGACTGGTGATGCTAACATTTGTAAAATTTTCTTATTCTTTCCAAAAAATGATAGATAAATGAAGGAATACTCAATAGGTCTAAGACAAACAACTTGTAGTTTATACACTTCTGATATACAAGATAATGAACCAATTTGTTTTTGTCTTAACATTTAAAAACACATGTGTTATAGGTATTCCAGCGAAGGTCTGACGGGTCTGTAGATTTTCATAGAAACTGGAATGACTACGTGACAGGATTTGGTGATCCTACTAGAGAATACTGGATTGGTATGTTTAGATAGTGTACAGACATTCTTTCCTAACTACCAAATCAAGACCCCTCTATTGGCAACCAAAATAGAAAATGCTATTACTAGTAGGCTATAAGATAATTTACCTTAACTTTTACCTTATGAATACATGTAGTTTATATCCTCTGGTTCCCTTCGTGTCATACAATGAGTCATCAATAAAAATATCACTTAAACTTTCGGGAAACCAACCCCCTAGCTTGGGAGCAGGCAAAAATAGAACGTTATTTTGTAGAGGATATGTAAGAAATTTTAGTCATTGAAAACCACGATTTGAGCAAGCGAACATGCAACAAACTTAATAATTTTGATATGTCTGTGTACCAACTGTATGCAATTTGTACACAATTTCTAATTTTGAAGGAAATATTGAATGTTTAATACCTATTGATATGATATCAAAAAGGAAAAGTATTTTTACATGTATTTCAGGCCAAAATTCTGCTACCTCAAATTCATAGTATGAAATTTCTTGGTTTGGCCGCAAATTATCATTTTATGCAAAATTTAATTCGTTTCTTATCATACTTCCCCAAACCAAAGCTCAAAACTAGTAAAACTATTGCGAGTTTGGGCGCAAAGGCAGGAATAAAATGACATTTTGTGGGTAAAATGACCAATATTTTCTTTTCAAAAAAAGAAAATAGAGTAAAACCTTACAGAGATAAGAATATATTAAAGAATATAAGGCATTTATCAAAATGTAGGTAAGTAAAAATTATTACAAGACAATTTACCTACTTCAAACCTAATTAAAAAGTATCTTTCTTCTGGTGTCTCATTAAGACAAGGCATAATTATTGAAAATACCAATTGAACCAACAACACTTGCCAGAAAGAAACGTCATTTTGTTTTGGAGCAGACTAAAATTAGAAATTTTCGGGAGAGGATATGTAAGGAGTATACATGTAGTTCTTTAAATAAAACATTTAAAAGTAAACATGCAATGAAATTTATCAAATTTGATCCGTCTGTGTTACACGAATATAGTTTTATTAAAGTGCATGCAGTTTGTACACAAATTCTACCATCATAGGCACTATACAGAAATATTAAAAAATTCCTAAATTCAAAAAAAATGAAACATAACCTCTGGGAAATAAAACTTCAACAGCAGCCCTTACCAGCACGGGTGCTATAAAGAAGGGGTAAACGTTACCATCAACTATGCAGTCAAACGTTTGTTGACTTGTGAATTCGAATATTCGAGTTTAAAGGTAGTTTTTGAACATTCTGGCAATGTTTGTCGACATAAACTAATGGTTATCTATGATAGTTTTGTTTGTTTTAGGAAACGATGCTTTGAGCATTTTGACAAGTTCAGAGACAAATGAGCTATTGATTCTGCTGGAGAATTGGAATGGTGGTTGGAAGTATGCACGTTACTCACACTTTCGAGTAAATAATGGTACGGATAAATACCGACTAAATGTTGAAGGCTACAGTGGAACAGCAGGTGTGTAATAGAATCAGAGAATATAAAAAAATCCTATTATGTGAACAAATACGCCTTTACATTGGTTTCAAACGCACTAAACTAATTCGATCGAGCTGTTTGTCAACATATGTTTATTTTAAATACAAATGACAGCAAAGTTCAAGACAATAAATTTTGCTACGCATGACACGCGTTTCGTCTATTCAAGACTCATCAGAGGCGCTCTACCAAAAATATTGAAAATGCCAAACATTATATGAATATGAAGAGCATAGAACAAAAAACCAAAAATACCAAACTTGGGAACCAAATTATTACTAAGATAATGAACCTATGTCTGGGGTAGGAAGAACCTAAGGGTTTAGACAATTTTGAAATTTAAACGGATAATTTAAAGCTTTGGTGTATTCTCCAACTCAAAAGTGCATACGGTGTTTATATTTCACTATTTATGCGATATGCCAGAGCTTGCACACATTTCACAGATTTTTTGATCAGACACCGATTTCTTCGTGGCCGACTATTGGAGCAGGGCTATAGGAAAATACGTCTCATACGATCCCTAAAAAATATTTCTTCGTTATCAGCCACTAGTAGATAAGTTTTCAGAATTGAGTTAAAAGATATGGTGATTAATTGTTTTAATTAGTGCTTGACTTGTCTGCTGTACTGACATGATCACCTCAATATCCCAATTGTGTCTCACAACTATGTTGTGTTCTATGGTCATTACCGGATCCTAAGATCGCAATGGAAGAGGGAGTTTTGGCGCCATAATTTTAAACCTGGTTTAACGCACCATTTCGTTTGCAATGCCTGTACCAAGTCAGGACCATTGCGATTCACCAATTCTCCGGTATGACTGATTCGTTTTTGTCATTATCACTGGACTTTGAAATTGATCATTCAAGTTCGGTAATTTTGTTATTACCTTTATTTTCAATATATTTATTTCAGGTAACAGGTTCGGATACAATTCCGGAGAACAGTTTAGCACACGGGATCAAGACAATGATTCATGGCGTGGGCGCTGCACAAAGACGCTCCACTCTGGGGGATGGTGGTACAAGTATTGTACTGAAACGGATCTAAACGGAATCTATTACAATTCTTCTACCAAAGCAAGCAACTCATGCCATTGGGGTGTCTATCGTTGGTCGTTGCGCACTGTATTTATGATGGCCAGGAAAAAAGTAGAGATTTCTTAAAATAAACGACCTTACGACTATCATGATCTTACGAGTATTTGGACTTTATCCATCCGTATTGTGAAACTGCCTTACATGTAATATAAGTTATATTGAAAAAAATGACAGTTACGTGCGAATAAAATAAGCACGATAGAATAATTGTTTTTTGTATAAAACTATATATCCGTGTCAAGAATTAAGCATTGTGCTGATATTGTCCTTCTGAAAACAAAAATACATAATGCATGTATATTGAAATGTTGTTATTTTGAAAAAATATATCAGCTTACATATTTTTGATATGACTTTGTACAGAAAAAAAAAACAATTACGAACAGACAGAGCTTATTTGGGCATGGTTTTATATGGGAAATGAAGATTCGAGGAAGGTGCTGGTATCTCTCTTAGTAATTTGTGTCTCAGTAAGTTCTCATTTGTTTTTGTTGCGTGAACATGCAATTACAGTAGCTTTATTTAAAATTCCCTATTTGTCTTGAATGTATTGTCAAAATAAGAGTGATGCATTTCCGGTTTCTGATCTGTTTGAAGCAACCTTATCTTCACTTTATATCGTTAGTTAATTTCGATCAATGAGGTCAACAGATACCTTACATGTATTTTTTATTTTATTTTTGATAAACTTTTTTAAACCCTTAAGTTATTGCAAATACATTTCTTACTACTAATGATATTATATTCTAAAGTAGGTAAAAACAAAATTTCCAAACTTGGAGACCCAATCTCAATGTACAATAGAAAATACAGAACATGGAAGAGTTACTGACAAAATTACAGATCGCAAAACCCTGACTTAGTAGAGACATTTCAAATGAAATGGTGGGATAAACCAGGTTTTATGGCACTCAAAACCTCTCTCATCCATTGCGATTTTAGAATCCGGCAGTAACACAAAACACGACACTGTTGTGAAGACATAATAGGGATAATAAAATGAAACAAATTCCAAACATACCGTAATATAACATTTATTAATTATATGTTTTCAATAATTTTTATTTAGCCCCAATCGAACGCGTAAGCTCGGACAATATGAGTATATTTGTATTGTCATGACCATACGCGTCTGTTCGGGATACTTATATGGTTCGAAAAAGATATATCATTTTACCCCCACGATAAAAATGCGATTCTTTGTTAACATCGTTTCATATCTGTTTGATATTTTCAAAACTTTTAATAAGTAAAACAGTCATTTAATGGACTAAAGACACCATAAGATGGATATGAAAGGAATACATAACCTGTTTGTTATTATTTTTTTTTGTTCATTTACAAATCCCCGTTCTACCATAAAACGAAATAATATTTGTTTTCATTATTACCATAATCTTATATAGCAAAAATTCTCCTTCGGAATATTGTATTTTTCTAACCCTCTGCTGGCAAATATGTTTTTCAACATTAATTTTCAAAATATCATTTTTGGAAAAAGAACAAAGCCCCTCCTCCTGCAAGTTAAATGGTCGGTCATAAGAGTTAATAATGACAACAACAAGCGTGAAATGTTTGAATATACATTCTATTTGTATGTGTACTTCAAACATTTCAAATATGTGAGATAAGCTTAATTAAAAACAACCATTTATAAATTTGTTTATATTCATGTGTTTTTGAGTGGAAGGAACACTTAGAGATTTTTAACGGATTTAATGGTACTAAAGGTTACAACGGGCGCTAGTTTAGGGCTTGTATTTCCAGCTATAAACAATGCTTTTGTGTAAGAAATGAACAAATAGGATTGCTAAATCAAAACAGACAAAAAATAATCACAACAAACAATTTAAAAACATATCTTTAAGACTTTAATACATGTATGTTTAAATAATTTTGTTAAAAATCAGAATTAAAATCAGATAACTGATATTAGATTACAAATATTTATGTATATTTTTGCCTGTTGTAATATACAGTGAAATACATTAATGAAAATCAAAAATAAATTGAAAAAAAACAGTTATTGAGACAATATCATGATGCAGATATAAAAAAAAAGGAAATATTAGGATGGCAATAATTGGAAACATCGGACTGCTGGTGTTACCTATAGAATACAAATACTAAAACGGGTATTAAACGGTGGATTTGGTTTTGCTTTATATCGATATTTCAAGTAATAACCTCTCATCAGCAGCATTGGAATCAAAACATTTGAAAGCCAAAATACCAAAAGTATTGAATGAAAAGTATTCAATAACAAAAGGTTCGAACAGGGAAGTCAAATCCAGCAACCAGGAAAATAACCATGTGCAATACAAGGAAAGAATTATTATGTTCGTTCCATTTTTGATGAGTATCCGATGAGCCCGGTTGGACGTATCTGATAGATAACTATATGTAGATAACACATAATGGAAGGTATACATTGTAAGTAAAACATACAAGTTTTTCGGTGGAATATCGTCAAATTCGTCACATATTACGTCACATTTCATCACATGACGTCACATTATAATCCAGTGTTTGCACCATATGTTTTCTCAGTATAATGGACTCTTCATGGTACATAATAATATCAAAGGAAAAAAAAACTGCTTATTACCGATAAAAAAACTTTTTTCCAAAAATTCAAAGTTGACCAATAAAATAAAGCATCGTAAAAGTTCAGCTTACTAATAAATCTTTCCGATATTTATTGTACGACCTGGCTCAATGTGTCCAACACCAGGTGTTATGATGGGTTAAACGAACGCAAAAGATATCATAACTAATGCACAACTAATGGCATTTGTATGGTTTTGTGTGCTTCAATAGGATATTGTTTAAGTGTGTTAACAGTTTGTCTTTGATTGCTCCGATTTTAAAAATTTGAACGGCTCTTAACACTTTAATGTGTTTTCTTAATAGAGATTAAACAGCAAACACTTGAAAAAAAAATAAAATAAAAAAAATAAAGACAATTGACATTTTTGCATCGAAAATGATAGAAAGTGCCTACTACTAGGGTTAGAATTACAAACTAGAATATTTAGAATTAGGGTTAGGGTTTGTTACCATTGTGCCCATATGCTACAAATGTTACCCAATGTAACCATTCTATCCCTATGTTACCTTTGTAACCCTATGTTACCGTATGTAAAAATGTATTCCTATGTTACCATTCTATCCCTAAGTAACCATTTGTAACCATGAATCCTGTTACCATAGTCACCTTATTCAACCATTGTATTTCTGTGTTACCATTAAAACCTTATGTAACATTTGTACCCCTTTGTAACCATTGTTACCCTATGTAACCGTTGTATTCCTATGTTTCCATTTTAACCATATGTAACAATCGTACCCTTATGTAACCATTGTATTCCTATGTTACCATTGTATTTCTATGTACCAATTGTACCCCTATGTTACCATTGTAACCCTATGTAACCATTGTATTCAAATGTTACCATATGAGCCCTTTGTAACCCTTGCATTTCTATGTTAACAATATAACACAATGTAACCCTATGTAACAACTGTTATCCTACGTGACCATTGCATTCCCATGTTATCATTATTACCCAATGTAACAATTGTTCCCCTATGTACCCATTGTTACCCTATGTTACCATTGTATACCTATGTTACATGTTACCATTTTATTCCTATGTACATGTAACCATTTTTATCCTATGTTATCATTACAGCTATATATAACAATTGTACCTCTATGTTACCATTGTAACCATATGTAACCATTATACCACTATTTAACCAATGATACACTATGTAACCATTGTATTCCTTTTTTTCCAATGTAACACTATGAAACCATTGTTTTCCTATGTTATCATTATAGCTATATGTAACAATTGTACCTCTATGTTACCATTGTATTCCTATTTTACCATTGTATTCCCATGTTACCATTGTATTCCTATGTTACCATTGTACCTCTATGTAACCACTGATACCCTATGTAACCATTGTATTACTATTTTACCATTGTAACCCTAAGTAACCATTGTATACCTATGTTATCATTATAGCTATATGTAACAATTGTACCTCTATGTAACCATTGTATTCCTATTTTACCATTGAATTCCTATTTTACCATTGTAACCCTATGTAACACTTGTACCTCTATGTAACCATTGTATTCCTATTTTACCATTTTATTCCTATTTTACCATTGTAACCCTATGTAACCATTGTATTCCTATGTTACCATTGTACCTCTATGTAACCACTGATACCCTATGTAACCATTGTATTTTAACCCTATGTAACCATTGTAACCCTATGTAACCATTGTAACCCTATGTAACCATTGTAACCCTATGTAACCATTGTAACCCTATGTTACCATTGTAGCTCTATGTAACCATTGTATTCCTATTTTACCATTTTATTCCTATTTTACCATTGTAACCCTATGTAACCATTGTAACCCTATGTAACCATTGTAACCCTATGTAACCATTGTAACCCTATGTTACCATTGTAACCCTATGTAACCATTGTAACACTATGTTACCATTGTAACCCTATGTTACCATTGTACCTCTATGTAACCATTGTATTCCTATTTTACCATTTTATTCCTATTTTACCATTGTAACCCTATGTAACACTTGTACCTATATGTAACCATTGTATTCCTATTTTACCATTTTATTCCTATTTTACCATTGTAACCCTATGTAACCATTGTATTCCTATGTTACCATTGTACCTCTATGTAACCACTGATACCCTATGTAACCATTGTATTCCTATGTTACCATTGTAGCTCTATGTTACCATTGCATTCCTATTTTACCATTGTAACCCTATGTAACCATTGTAACCCTATGTAACCATTGTAACCCTATGTAACCATTGTAACACTATGTAACCATTGTAACCCTATGTAACCATTGTAACCCTATGTAACCATTGTAACCCTATGTAACCATTGTAACCCTATGTTACCATTGTAACCCTATGTAACCATTGTATACCTATGTTATCATTATAGCTATATGTAACAATTGTACCTCTATGTAACCATTGTATTCCTATTTTACCATCGTATTCCTCTGTTACCATTGTACCACTATGTTACCATTGAATTCCTATTCCTGTATTGTAACCCTATGTAACCATTGTATTCCTATGTTACCATTGTCCCTCTATGTAACCACTGATACCCTATGTAACCACTGATACCCTATGTAACCATTGTATTCCTATGTTACCATTGTAGCTCTATGTAACCACTGATACCCTATGTAACTATTGCATTCCTTTTTTACCATTGTAACCCTATGTAACCATTGTACCCCTATGTAACCATTGTCACCCTATGTAAACATTGTCACTTTATGTAACCATTGTCACCCTATGTAAACATTGTCACTTTATGTAACCATTGTCACCCTATGTAACCATTTTCACCCTACGTAACCATTGTTACTTTATGTAACCATTGTCACCCTATGTAATCATTCAATTCCTAAGTAATAATTGTCACCTTTTGTAACCATTGTCACCTTTTGTAACCATTGTCACCCTCATTGAAGCACTGTGCAACGATTTTAACCAAAACGTCACCATGTTACCTCACATGACGACCGTCACCCCGGGCCACCCCACGTTAAGCATTGAAACACTATATAACACTTTATACCCAGCCGCCCTTTGTAACCCTCGTTACCATTTTAACTCTTTGAACCAAGAATCACTATATAGCCTTTTCATATATTGAGTTTGTGATCCACTGTTTCTAAATTCAGTCAAATAACATACAACATACTTTGACAATAGAAGTCTTCCCTACCATTCTGTCTCTTTTATAACACCTAAAGGCAAAACAAAAAATAACGATATAAATATGCTTTGCTTATAAAAAAATCATGATGATTGCACCATGTTAAAGAATTAACTTCAGTTAAAAGTATAAATTGGAAAAAGCTTTTTAACATGTAAAATGATAAATAATCAATAAAGACATTATTTTCATACAAAATATGTTTCAACTAAATGTGAACTTCATCTGCTGTCTGAAGACTGAATTTATTGTTTGAAAGTACAATAAAGATAAAGACACATAAACAATCATAATAAAATAGTGGGTTCAGAAAAAACAAAACAAAAACAAAACAAACATGGACTGGGTGAGAGGCGCTGCTATAAATATTATCAGATATATAAACAAACACTGGCTGGGTTGCAGAATGGTGCACTGCGATGGTATAAATACCACAATTTTGATTGCTAGTCAATTACCATGACTTCAGGTTGCTGGACCAATTCCTGCTTTCAAATGTACATGCAAAGTTCCATCTGAAATAAAATAAATGTCAAATAAAGGGAAATCAAAATAGTATGTCTTTTTCTATCGTTAATATTACAATCATGATTAACCCAGACCAGGATTTGAACCTGGAACTCTTGTTACTTAAACAAGCGCTTTTCTTTTAAGCTATCTAGGTTTTTGATAAACTGAGCAATGCTGGTATCATGTTATGGATGTTGTGTCATTTTATGGGTGTTGTATCATTTTATGGGTTTTGTATCATATTATGGATGTTGTATCATGTTATAGGTGGTGTATCATCTTATGGGTGTTGTATCATGTTATGTGTGTTATATCATGTTATGGGTGTTGTATCATGTTATGGATGTTGTATCATTTTATGGGTGTTATATCATGTTATGGGCGTTGTATCATGTTATGGATGTTGTATCATGGTATGGGAGTTGTATCATGTTATTGGTGTTGTATCATGTTATAGGTGTTGTATCATGTTATGGGTGTTGTATCATGTTATGGGTTTTGTATCATGTTATGAGTGTTTAATCATGTTATGGGTGTTGTATCATTTTATGGGTGTTGTATCTTATTCTCTGTCACTGCATAATAAATTTCTTCTGTATCAATCATTACCATTCTCTAATTAGATTTAAAACTTAATTTGTACATATTTTAAAATGACATTATTTAATGTATGATATGCAGTGTTAAGTTATTATATGTATTTTGCATCTAGTTATTAATTTTCATCTGCATGTTTAATTTGTTACTGTTTATGGATGTTGTGGTATTAAAACTTTTTTAGTGTCAAATAACTATGCCATGAACACTTTTCAAATAGTTCATCGATCTTTTGGCTTTCATGGTTAGTACCTGCCATTGTCCAGTTGTTTCAATATTTGTCTAGTAGGCAATTTTTTAAATGATTACAAGAGAGTGTCGTAGATGTTGAAGTGTGTTGTCATAAATTCCTGATGTACGTGTGTATATGCTTCAATCAACTCTCCACACAGATCTACAAATGAAAAATATACTAGGTTTATACATCATCCATAATTGAAATTAAGTAAATATACAACTCTGTTCTAGATTTTTTCATTTTTTCATGACAATTAAGTTTTTAAACTAAAGCAATTATATATTTCTGAAGTACATTTTATCAATTGAAAACTAATTTTAGTACCAGAATGAAATTATTAAATTTAAACAAATATCGAAATAAACTAGTCTGTGCGTTTTTGTGTTTTTCAACGCACTTGGGTTCTACGAGGCAATCAGTTTAAAGGATGAAAGAAACCAGATTTGTCCCATTTTATAAATTACAAACGGAGAAACATCCGAAGCGTGATATACAAACCAGCTACTTTACAAACAGGGAATCAACCGAAGTGTGGTATTTATACCATTAACACAAAACACTGCCCCCCAGAATAAACAGGTAAAGTTGTTGCTAGACATTGTAACTTCCATAATAGCCATCACTTTTTCTTACTGGAAAACTTTTCCCTACTTTCTGATGAATGTAATATGGAAATCGAAAATGTTTTAAGAGACATCCTGACAAACAGACAAGGTAGTTGTAGTTAAGCCTCACTCTCTTACAAAAGTTTGGATATGTTATGATCTCACAATTTCTGAACTGTGCTCAATTTAGTTTACTTCAGCACAAAAAAAATAGATAAAGCATATCTGATGTGTCTGGTACATACATGTATGACAGTAACCGCTGCGTTAGCAAAATATGTTGCCTAGAATTTTGTTAAAAGAGGCAAAGGAGTACAAATTGTGACAATTAAATGTTGTTAGCTTCAAACGATCATGACCAAGTTATTTGATATATAAGACATTGCATGAAAACAAATAAAAATCTGAACTGGAACCAGCAACATTAACTCAGATGAAGTGAGGGAAATCTAAGGCACTTTGTTGTTACTATATAATCATGTTTTTAATGCTTAACTGAGTGAAGGTCAAATATGATAGAGGACAACACTGCAAACACTACAAACACTCAATATCTAATAGGAATAAGGAGCAATATGATGCTGTATTATCTTTGTGTGTGGTGACCTACAAGTATACTTTTAAGCTGTGTACTCAATGTCTACTTTTGTGCAATTATTATCAGCAAAATTATATATCAGTGGTTTTGGCAACGTCAACTCATACAACATGTAAAACAAACCTGGAATTTGGTCGAGCAACTTCTCAACGTCAACAGCTTTGAATGCTATTACACAGTCTTCAGTTTCAAGTGCACATGTTAACCTCTATCTGAATATAAAAGGATAAATTCACCAGTGATAATGTAGTTATTTGTTTATTCCCAGATCATGAATTGAACCAGAATCTCTTGTTATTTTTTAGCTATCAGGGTTATTCAACTTAACATTTAGTTGGTGTTAAATATAAAATTGTCATATTGTATGAATGTTTGGTTTGACATGGAGTTTTGTAATGTCATTCTCTCTAGATTTGACCAACACTAAATCCATCCTCGACGGATGTGCTATAGCAGGCAGGAACTTCTTTCTCTTCCAGAACATCTGGGTCCAGTCTCGTTTGGACTTTAGTTCACATTGCTGAATGCGATTTTGTTGTTATGTGTGATTTTTGTTGTTTTGTTGTTGTTGTGTGGTTTGTTTGGTTGTGGTGTGTCTTTTTTGTTTATTGATTTTGTCTTAGTCTTTTTTTGATATAATGATATTTGATAACATATTTGGAACACCTTTGCTTCTTGTGTCACATACACTTATTTGTCATAAAAAAGTACACATGATATATGTAAAATCTTTTTGATGTCAAAATTGTCATATTTTATGGAGGTCAACTTGTCACCTACACTTATTCCCCTAGCTACAATAATGTAGCTCCTTTGACATCTTTGATTAGGCGGAGCTACAATGCGGTCCCATTGCTCGTAACGGAGCAACGCCGAAAGTGAAATCACACCGGGCGCAATTCAATCCATTAGACGTTAAATTTGGTATTAAAATATGGCTTTTAGTATATTAATGACGTATTCAGTTTAAATTTTCCGACATTAAGCACAGTTTAAAAGATTTTCGTTAATTTATCATTTTTTAAAAGATTTTGATCCTGAACTTTATAATGAATAAAAGATTCACGCAATTAACAGTTTAAACAATTTCAACCAACCTTACCTTTATATAACTTCTTATTCCAACATGTCTAATACCATTGTATTTTTGTCCGATTTAAAAACGGGGTAGATATAGTAAAGGGGAAGGAGACAATTCAACATGCTATACAAATTCATTCTGAATCATTAGATTTTTCCTATCCAAATGAAAGAAAGATTAACCAAAATTGTGACGCACTTTTGGAGATGCTCCAATGTTTAAATCTTTAAATCTATATACTAAAGAGGTTGTTTGACCTTTTCTGACGAGGTTATGTTTGTTTTTTTATTGAAAATGCTGGCACAGCAGGGGCGGATCCAGAAATTTTCGAAAGGGGAGGTTCCACATATTAGAACCTAATTAGGTTCTGTGGGCCAAAGGGGGGTTCCAGACCAATTTTGCTGAAAATCTCATATTCATATTCTTGTATACATATACAGGGGATTAATAGATCATTTTTGTCTTCAAGCATAATAAGAAAACGATAAAAGATCGAAATACTCTTTAAGGTGTTTGGGGAATCGTTTTATTTCATGTTCGTTAATTACAGATCAAATTCCAGCATGTACTTTTACATTAAAAAAAATCATATGAACATATATAAATAGCTAGAAGACAATCATTTTTTTTGTCTCCTTATTTGAAAAATAGTGATGTGCATTTGCAGTAAGAGATCTTTTCGAAGAAAGAAATACTTTCCGACTATCTAGACTACATGGAGTATTATGCTCTAGAAGTACTCTTTGTAGTTTTAAACATTTACATTTGTATGGGAATAAATGTTAGAATAAAAAGAGGCGTCAAAAATCCTGCTTTTGAAGACATCGACGAAAGCAGCCACGTTATTGGTGAGATCATCAGTGGTGATGTGGTCAACTGTGTAATGCTTTGTTCAGATAGCAATGTGTGTAGATCGATCTCTTATAATAGAATTGATAGCCGATGTCGTTTGTTTTCCCAAGATTTCTCCGGACAAGAACCGACTGGACCTAAAAACACTGGATGGATTCATTTCGATTTTATATCAGGTACTTTATGGTGATAGTATCTTAAGAGTTTATTGAATTTCCTTTACCGTTTTCGTCAGATATTTGAATTGTTTCTAATTTAATTTAATTTAAAACTGGTTGTATCACGCCATAAACCTGGCATAAAGTAGTTACGAAGTTGTGAGACACAATAGGGAAAATGAGGTTATAATATCATCACAACCTAATACCCCTTCACATATACGATATTCTCTTACGGGTTGTTACGATTTTCAAAATCTATCGTTTTACGATCTTTTTCAGACTGTTTTCGTGTCCAGTTGCAGGGCAACACAATAACGGGACTGTATTCTATTACAATAGGTGATAACCAGGTAACAGTTTGGTGTGACCTAGAAACAAAAGGAGGAGGATGGACGGTATGTATACTTAAGCAGATCTTGTTTTTGTTTTTACAAGGAACTTAATGATTAAGGTCTAAAACATTTAATAAATCAAAGTTGTAAAAATAAATTTAAGAATGTTGAAAACATAAGTGAAGTAAGTAAATTTTCATAAGAAAAATATAACAAAACAAGTAATAACGGGTTAAGGGAGTCAAGGTAAAAGGACTTACTGGTGATTACTTAAAAAGATGCTAACATTTGTAAAATGTTCTTATTCTTTCCAAAAAATGATAGATAAATGAAGGAACACTCAATAGGTCTAAGACAAACAACATGTAGTTTATACACTTCTGATATACAAGATGATGAACCAATTTGTTTTTGTCTTAACATTTAAAAACACATGTATTATAGGTATTCCAGCGAAGGTCTGACGGGTCTGTAGACTTTCATAGAAACTGGAATGACTACGCGACAGGGTTTGGTGATCCTACTAGAGAATACTGGATTGGTATGTTTAAATAATGTACAGACATTCTTTCCTAACTACCAAATCAAGACCCCTCTATGGGCAACCAAAATAGAAAATGCTATTACTAGTAGGCTATAAGATAATTTACCTTAACGTTTACCTTTTGCATAGTTTATATCCTCTGGTTCCCTTCGTGTCATAAAAGAAGTCATATACAAAAATATCACTTTGGGATACAAGACTTGCGGGAAACAAACATCATTTTCCTTGGGAGCAGGCAAAAAAAGAGCGGTTTTTTGTAGAGGATATGTAAGATATTTAAATCATTGAAAACCCCGATTTGAGCCAATAACACTTGCCATGCAGAAAGAAACGTCATTTTGTTTTGGAGCAGACTAAAATTAGAAAATTTTCGTGAGAGGATATGTAAGGTGTATAGTTCTTTAAAAAAAACATTTAAAAGTAAACATGCAATGAAATTTATCAAATTTGATCCGTCTGTGTTACATGAATATAGTTTTATTAAAGTGCATGCAGTTTGTACACAAATTCTATCATCATAGGCACTATACAGAAATATTAAAAAATTCCTAAATTCAAAAAAATGAAACATAACCTCTGGGAAATAAAACTTCAACAGCAGCGCTTACCAGCACGGGTGCTATAAAGAAGAGGTAAACGTTACCATCAACTATGCAGTCAAACGTTTGTTGACTTGTGAATTCGAATATTCGAGTTTAAAGGTAGTTTTTGAACATTCTGGCAATGTTTGTCGACATATACTAATGGTTATCTATGATAGTTTTGTTTTTTTTAGGAAACGATGCTTTGAGCATTTTGACAAGTTCAGAGACAAATGAGCTATTGATTCTGCTGGAGAATTGGAATGGTGGTTGGAGGTATGCACGTTACTCACACTTTCGAGTAAATAATGGTACGGATAAATACCGACTAAATGTTGAAGGCTACAGTGGAACAGCAGGTGTGTAATAGAATCAGAGAATATAAAAAATCCTATTATGTGAGCAAATACGCCTTTACATTGGTTTCAAAATTGTAAAAACGCAGTAAACTAATTCGATCGAGCTGTTTGTTAACATATGTTTATTTTAAATACAAATGACAACAAAGTTCAAGACAATAAATTTTTCTACGCCTGACACGCGTTTCGTCTATTCAAGACTCATCAGAGGCGCTCTTCCAAAAATATTGAAAATGCCAAACACTATATGAATATGAAGAGCATAGAACAATAAAACCAAAAATACCAAACTTGGGAACCAAATTATTACTAAGATAATGAACCTATGTATTGGGTAGGAAGAACCTTAGGGTTACCGGATCCTAAGATCGCAATGGAAGAGGGCGTTTTGGCGCCATAAAACCTGGTTTAGCCCACCATTTCGTTTGCAATGCCTGTACCAAGTCAGGACCATTGCGATTCACCAATTCTCCGGTATGACTGATTCGTTTTTGTCATTATCACTGGACTTTGAAATTGATCATTCAAGTTCGGTAATTTTGTTATAACCTTTATTTTCAATATATTTATTTCAGGTAACAGGTTCGGATACAATTCCGGAGAACAGTTTAGCACACGGGATCAAGACAATGATTCATGGCGTGGGCACTGCACAAAGACGCTCCACTCTGGTGGATGGTGGTACAAGTATTGTACTGAAATGGATTTAAACGGAATCTATTACAATTCTTCTACCAAAGCAACCAACTCATGCCATTGGGGTGTCTATCGTTGGTCGTTGCGTACTGTATTTATGATGGCCAGGAAAAAAGTAGAGATTTCTTAAAATAAACGACCTTACGACTATCATGATCTTACGAGTATTTGGACTTAATCTGCATTTAGAAACTGCCTTACATGTAATATAAGTTATATTGAAAAAAAGACAGTTACGTGCGAATAAAATAAGCCCAAAAGAATGTATAAAACTATATATCCGTGTCAAGAATTAAGCATTGTGCTGATATTGTCCTTCTGAACACAAAAATACATAATGCATGTATATTGAAATGTTGTTATTACTTTCAAAATATTTTGAAAAATTATATCAGCTTACATATTTTTTATATGACTTTGTACAGAAAAAACTAATTACGAACAGACAGAGCTTATTTGGGCATGGTTTTATGTGGGAAATGAAGATTCGAGGAAGGCGCTGGTATCTCTCTTAGTAATTTGTGTCTCAGTAAGTTCTCATTCGTTTTGTTGCGTGAACATGCAATTACAGTAGCTTTATTTAAAATTCCCTATTTGTCTTGAATGTATTGTCAAAATAAGAGTGATGCATTTCCGGTTTCTGATCTGTTTGAAGCAACCTTATCTTCACTTTATATCGTTAGTTAATGTCGATCAATGAGGTCAACAGATACCTTACATGTATTTTTATTTTATTTTAGATAATGTTTTTTAAACCCTTAAGTTATTGCAAATAGATTTCTTACTACTAATAATATTATATTTTAAAGTAGGTAATAACAAAATTTCCAAACTTGGAGACCCAATCTCAATGTACAAAAGAAAAAAGGAGAGTTACGCTCGAATAAAACAAGCCCAAAAAATTAACTGTTTTGTGTATGAAACTATTTATCTGTGTTAAAAATGAAGCATTTTGTTGAAATTGTCCCTTTGAACGCAAAAAAATACAAAATGCATTATAGTAAGTCAGAACCAAACGCGCAAGATCGGACCATATGAGTTTACTTGAATAGTCATGACCAAACACGTTTGGTTGGTATATCTATTTGGTTCGAAAGCCATTGTATTCCTATGTTATCTTTGTAACCCTATGTTACCGTATGTAAACATATATTCCTATGTTACCACTCTATCCCTTTTGGTTGGGATATTTATTTGGTTCGGAAACCATTGCATTCCTATGTTACCATTGTAACTTAATGTAACCATTGTACCCCTATGTTACCATTGTTTCCCTATGAAATCATTGTATTCCTATGTTACCATTGTAACTCTAGATACTCAATGTATTCATTTGTTACTATTATATCCCTATGAAACCATTGTATTTTTATGTTACCATTGTAAACCTTTGCTACCATTGTGCCCCTATGCTACCAATGTTACCCAATGTAACCATTGTATCCCTATGTTATCTTTGTAACCCTATGTTACCGTATGTAAACATATATTCCTATGTTACCATTCTATCCCTAAGTAACCATTTGCAACCATGAATCCTGTTACTATTTCTATGTTACCATTGAAACCTTATGTAACAATTGTAACCCTTTGTAACCATTGTAACAGTTACCCTATGTTACCATTGTATTTCTATGTTACCATTGTAGCCTTATGTAACAATTGTACCCCTTTGTAACCATTGTATTTCTATGTTACCATTGTAACCCTCTGTAACCATTGTATTTCTATGTTATCATTATAGCTATATGTAACAATTGTACCTCTATGTAACCATTGATACCCTATGTAACCATTGTATTTCTATGTTATCATTATAGCTATATATAACAATTGTACCTCTATGTTACCATTGTAACCCTATGTAACCATTGTATTTCTATGTTATCATTATAGCTATATGTACAATTGTACCTCTATGTAACCATTGATACCCTATGTTACCAATGTATTCCTATTTTACCATTGTAACCCTATGTAACCTTTTACCACTATGTTACCATTGTTACCCTATGTATCCAGATGTTACAATGTAATTCAAAGTAACAATTTTCACCTTTTGTAACCATTATCACCCTAATTGAAACACCGTAAACCGATTTTAACCAAAATGTTACCATGTTACTTTACATGACGATCGTTACCCTGGGTTACCCTATTTTAACCAAAATGTTACCATGTTACTTTACATGACGATTGTTACCCTGTGTTACCCTATGTAATGCATTGAAACACTATATAACACTTTGTACCTAGCAGCCCTTTGTAACCCTCGTTACCATTTTAACTCTTTGAAACAAGAAAACACTATATAGCCTTTTCATATATTGAGTTTGTGATCCACTGTTTCTATATCCAGTCAAATAACATACAACATACTTTAACCATAGAAGTCTTCCTTACCATTCTGTCTCTTTTATAACACCTAAAGGCAAAACAAAAAATAACGATAAAAATATGCTTTGCTTATAAAAAATCATGTATGATTTGCACCATGTTAAAGAATTAACTTCAGTTAAAAGTATAAATTGGAAAAAGCTTTTTAACATGTAAAATGATAAATAATCAATAAAGACATTATTTTCATACAAAATATGTATCAACTAAATGTGAACTTCATCTGCTGTCTGAAGACTGAATTTATTGTTTGAAAGTACAATAAAGATAAAGACACATAAACAATCATAATAAAATAGTGGGTTCAGAAAAAACAAAACAAAAACAAAACAAACATGGACTGGGTGAGAGGCGCTGCTATAAATATTATCAGATATAGAAACAAACACTGGCTGGGTTGCAGAATGGTGCAATGCGATGGTATAAATACCATAATTTTGATTACTAGTCAATTACCATGACTTCAGGTTGCTGGACCAATTCCTGGTTTCAAATGTACATGCAAAGGTCCATCTGAAATAAAATAAATGTCAAATAAAGGGAAATCAAAATAGTATGTCTTTTCCATCGTTAATATTACAATCATGATTAACCCAGACCAGGATTTGAACCTGGAACTCTTGTGACTTAAACAAGCGCTTTTCTTTTAAGCTATCTAGGTTTTGATAAACTGCGCAAAGCTGGTATCATGTAATGTGTGTTGTATCATTTTATGTGCGTTGTATCATGTTATGTGTGTTGTATCATTTTATGGGAGTTGTATCATGTTATGGGTGTTGTATCATGTTATGTGCGTTATATCATGTTATGTGTGTTGTATCATTTTATGGGAGTTTTATCATGATATGGGTGTTGTATCCTGTTATAGGTGGTGTATCATCTTATGGGGGTTGTATCATGTTATGTGTGTTATATCATGTTATGGGTGTTGTATCATGTTATGGATGTTGTATCATATCATGCTATGGGTGTTGTATCATGTGATGGGAGTTGTATCATGGTATTGGTGTTGTATCATGTTATTGGTGTTGTATCATGTTATGTGAGTTGTATCATTTTATAGGTGTTGTATCATGTTATGGGTGTTGTATCCTGTTATGGGAGTTGTATCATTTTATGGGTGTTGTATCATGTTATGCGTCTTGTATCAGTTTATGGGTGTTGTATCATGTTATGGGTGTTGTATCATGTTATGGGAGTTGTATCATTTTATGGGTGTTGTATCATTTTATGGGTGTTGTATCATGTTATGTGTCTTGTATCAGTTTATGGGTGTTGTATCATGTTATGGGTGTTGTATCATGTTATGGGAGTTGTATCATTTTATGGGTGTTGTATCATTTTATGGGTGTTGTATCATGTTATGTGTGTTGTATCATTTAATGTTACAATCATGATTAACCCAGACCAGGATTTGAACCTGGAACTCTTGTTACTTAAACAAGCGCTTTTCTTTTAAGCTATCTAGGTTTTTGATAAACTGAGCAATGCTGGTATCATGTTATGGACGTTGTATCATTTTATGGGAGTTGTATCATGTTATGGGTGTTGTATCCTGTTATGGGAGTGGTATCATTTTATGGGTGTTGTATCATGTTATGTGTCTTGTATCATTTTATGGGTGTTGTATCATGTTATGGGTGTTGTATCATGTTATGGGATTTGTATCATATTATGGGTGTTGTATCATGTTATGTGTCTTGTATCATTTTATGGGTGTTGTATCATGTTATGGGTGTTGTATCATTTTATGGGTGTTGTATCATATTATGGATGTTGTATCACTTAATTTGTACATATTTTAAAATGTCATTATTTAATGTATGATATGCAGTGTAAAGTTATTGTATGTATTTTGCATCTAGTTATTAATTTTCATCTGCATGTTTAATTTGTTACTGTTTATGGATGATGTGGTATTAAAACTTTTTTAGTGTCACATAACTATCTCTGATGTACAGTTATCTATCATCAAGGTATCTATTTGTTTTTCTTTTAACTATAAGGATGTTCAAGGATGATTTTGAGGTTTCTGAAATAGATGCCTTAAATCATAAGGGAAGCATACAAAATACAAAATAAGCTTAACATTTTGATAGCTTTACTCGTTTCAAGAGTTCAAAATTTGAGGGTACAGATCAAATGTTTTGCCTTAACTTGAAAGAAAAAACCTCGAAAAAACCAACAAAATGTCATTATAATTAATCTAAATCTATAAAAAGACTCTCAAGGAAGACTTTCAACAAAGCTCTATGACAAAGGAACCAGAAACGATAACTGCTCTAAATTATCTTTTGGACAACATTTTTATTCGTTTTGGGAGAACAATTTATCGCCAAGTCATTGGTATCCCTATGGGAACTAATTGTGCCCCACTTATTGCTGACCTTTTCTTGTATTGTTATGAATCCCAATTTATGGCAAAACTTCAAAAAGACCCCAACAGATAACATCTCATTGAAACTTTTAATTATACATACAGATATTTAGACGACATTCTTTCACTAAACAATCCCACATTTTCTCATTTTATTACGGAAATTTATCCCAAGGAATTAACTTTCAATAAATCTAACCTTACTGGTGATAGATGCCCATTTTTAGATCTAGATTTAAGTATAATCAATGGAAAATTACACACTTAAATATATGATAAACGGGGTGACTTTTCATTTTCTATTGTGAATTTTCCTTTTCTAGAGGGAGATGTACCACTTGCTCCGTCTTACGGAGTATATATTTCACAGTTGGTAAGATATGCTCGGATCTGCAGTGGTGTGTCTGATTTTAATGATAAAAACCGGTGTATTACAAAAAAAATTACTAAAACAAGGATATCGTTACCACAAATTAGTGAAGTCGTTTACTAAGTTTTATCATAAATATCTATACCTTATTGGAAAATTTAACTGTACACGACGACTTTTGATTGTAAAGGGAATATCCCATCCAGATTTCTACGGTGATGTTGTTTATAGAGCAAATAAATTCAAAAACAATCCCCTGGGAATGCAAAATTGGCTTAAAACTTTATTAAACAAGAGGCTCCCAGGAGCCTGAATCGCTCACCTGACATATGTGTCTGAAGTAAAGGTTATTAGGCAAAATCTATTTGACATAGAAAGGGTCATAAGTTTAATAAGGTGGTCATCTGACAATATGGTGGATCTTAAAGTGCTGATCACTTTTGTTCTCAATCAAAATTCAAAAATCTGTCACCCTTTTGGAGTTATTAATTAGCAAAAAAATGCAGTTTAACCCAATGTTCTATTTTTAGCCACAGCAGCCATGTTTTACAACCAATAAAAAATCCATATATCAGTTCTATACACCTAATGCTAATAAACAACAATGCCAAGTTTGGTTCCAATTGGACTTTAAGTGTCAGAGGATTTAACGTTTTCAATGTAATGAGGAAATGCTTTTCAAATGCTCAATTTTGACATTCTAAGGGCAATAACTCCTAAAACAAAAGGTCCTATAACGTTGACCCTATTACATATTTTGTAGATCTTGATGTGCTTAACAATATGCAATTTAAATTTCTCAAATATCTTGTATAGTTTTCAAGATATTGAGATAAACAGGTGCAAAATTTGCAAAAAAATCACAAAAAAGGCAATCACTCCTACATGGGTTGTTGGACTTTCTCCAAAATTTCAGAGCTTGTAGATCTTGAGGTGCTGATCACTTTTGTTTCCATTCAAACTTTTAAAATCTGTCACCGTTTTTGAGTTATTTGCAAAAAACTGCCATTTACCCCTATGCTCAAATTTAAGCCACAGTGGCCATGTTTTATGAACAATCAAAAATCCCCACATCAGTTCTATACACCTAATGCTAATAAACAACTATATTAAGTTTGGTTCCAATTTGACTTAACGCGTCAGAGGAGTTATTGTTTTCAATGTAATGAGGAAATGCTGTTAAAATGCTAAATTTTGACGTTCTAAGGGCAATAACTCCTAAAAGGAAAGGTCCTACAACGTTGACCCTATTACATATTTTGTAGATCTTGATGTGCTTAATCATATGCAATTTGAATTTTTAAAATATCTTGTATAATTTTCAAGATATAGGGCTAAATAAGTGCAAAATTTTGAAAAAATCCAGAAAAAGGGCAATAACTCCTACATTGGTTGTTGGATCTTCTTGAAAATTTCTGGGCAGGTAGATCTTGATGTGCTGAATACTTTTACCCTATGCCAGAATTTTGATATCAGGTACTGTTTTTGAGTTATTAGCAAAAAACTGCAATTTACCCCTATGTTCTATTTTTAGCCATGGCGGCCATATTTTTTTACGATTCAAAAATCCGAACGATAGTTTTGTACACATAATGCTACTTAACAACTGTACCAAGTTTGGTTGCAATTGGACTTATGGTGTCGGACAAGTTAAAGTTTGAAAAATTGTTAACAGACGACGACGACAGACGACGACGACGACGACTACGACGACGACGACGACGGACGCCAAGTGATGGTATAAGCTCCCATGAAAGGTTATGAAATGGATATTTTAGTAAAATCTTTGAATTTAGTCTTCTTTGGTAAAAAATATTGATAATTTGATACTTACATTAAAATGTTAATTGCCTTTTTATACTTATGTCATTTTTGAGCATTACAGCGGTCAAGTGTGTCGGTTTTGTGTGATGATGTTAGAATTGTCTTCTTACATGGATATTATATCATGTACATTAATTCAGTATCACAATTTTATTTCATTTGGTATGTTTGGTTAGAATTGTCTTCTTACATGGATATTATATCATATTAAAACAGCAAATACCTTTTCCTGCCAAATTTTGAACATTAATTAACCTCATCACTTTCAAAGTCACCCTTGAACATCCTTAATGTATTTTGTTATCACGTACATCAATTCCAGATCAGAATCATATTTCAATTGGTATCAAACATGTCAAAAAGACTTGCTTACATTTCAATTTCCAATCGAAATGAACATTTTTTTCCCAGATTAATTTTTAAAGACTTTCGATCTTGAACTTAACAATTTTCATTGAACAAACAAATCAACATTTTTTTTTATAAATTTGATTAAAAAAAAACATTTCTGTTTTTAATGACTTAGTGCATATGCCTGTAGTTGTGAAATAGCGAGCAAGACAAAAACATATAATTGGCTCAATAACAAGTAATGCGACTGATGAAACAATCCTATCTTTTCAGAACTAGTTCTATAGAGTGTTGTTTCTGACTGTTTTTCATGGAGGATATTTAAAGCATCTGTTCAAATGTGTAGGTTGTGTCATGAACATCCATTTCTCATTTCTTTATCAACAAATTCTATAAATCACAGAACATTGAACATTTGCATTGAGGGCAATCTAATTTTTGAGACAAGTTTCCTGTGTTACTCTTTTTCATTTCATGCCCTTATAAATAGCAGGTTACTGTACATGCACAATAAAAGAGTCATGCAATTAACAGTTTAAACAACCAATCCTACCTTTATATAACTTCTTATTCCAACATGTCAAATACCATTGTATTTTGTCCGATTAAAAAACGGGGTATATGTAGTAAAGGGGAAGGAGACAATTCAACATGCTATACAAATTCATTCTGAATCATTAGATTTTTCCTATCCAAATGAAAGAAAGATTAACCAAAATTGTGACGAACTTTTGGAGATGCTCCAATGTTTAAATCTTTAAATCTATATACTAAAGAGGTTGTTTGACCTTTTCTGACGAGGTTATGTTTGGTTTTTGATTGAAGATGCTGGCACAGCAGGGGCGGATCCAGAAATTTTCGAAAGGGAAGGTTCCACACATTAGAACCTAATTAGGTTTTGTGGGCCAAAGGGGGGTTCCAGACCAATTTTGCTGAAAATCTACACAAAAAAATAAAAATTTCGGAGGAAAAGGGGGGGTGGGTCCGACTGGACGGAGGAAACGGAGGAACAGACTAAAGTGTCAGAAATTGTGTACACCTTTATTGTTATATATTATACTATAAAAATAAAAATCATTAAAAAAAGACTGCATTAAATCAAAATCCATACGTATTTTATGTTAAAATGTCTATTCGCCAATTTAACAATCTTGGTTATTTTATATCTGTTCATGTTTTCTGTACATTTTAATTACATGTACACTTGCATTTAATAATATGAACATTTCATATGTCAAGTTATTTAATTAAGGTTAATCAATGAGAATAATTTAAGTGTTAAACTAGTTTTAAGAACATTAAACTACTTCTATACATGTTTACCCAAAAACAACTTCAGTGTGAACGAGGCCTTACAGTTGTTGTAAATCAATTAAGAAACAGATTGCATATTTACGGCGGGGACCTTCAATATATAGGGAATCACCATGACCACTGGAGAGTGAAAAAGGACCAGGCCTCTATTTGATCAGTCAATGGGCTCCCCTTAGCGTAATGCATTAAAGTTTAACATGTAGTTAAAAACAGTTGCTATCATAAGTACAAAGACAGACACGTTTTGTGTTAACATTCTCTTTTAAAATGTGATTATCTGTCTCGTGTACTTGTCTTTTATACTATGAAATTATTATCCAGGAATCTTGCCATACCATACAAAATAATGCCAATAATGAAAAAAGATATTCTGTCATGTCTGTTGTGACGCCTCTTAAAATATATATTTTTTTACGGGGGAATCGGACCAGAGCAAAAAATACCAAGCCGCCTTCAAGTCAAATAGTTGTTCTCTAGAATTTTAAAAGTCAACCACTGGAAAAATACGGCAAGAGTTCTAGCTGCATTTAGTACTTATGCAGGATTGAATTGCCATTTGGATAACATTGGAATAATGGCTAATGGAAAAATGAGGTGTCTTGTAATTCTATACTGATTTAAACCTTAAGTGTTGCAAAACTACAAAATAAAAACAGAAGATCCAGAATACAGACAAGTGAGAGAGTTTTACACCCTTGCAACACTATATGGGCTATATAAGTCAATGAAATTTCGACCTGGTCAGAACAGGGTAGGATATGCAACATTTCCTGCTATGAAAAGTTGTTTTAACGTTCTAACAGGGTTTGGTTCAGAACAGGTCTGGAAGAACTTGGAAAATAAAACAAGCAAACCCAAAACAAAGAAAAAAAATCAAAATATAACAACAAGAAGTAAAAATAGTTCATGTATTGAAAATTTAAAGAATTTTAACCTGATTTTTTTTTTTTGGGGGGGGGGGCATGATTAACTGCCAGGTAGTGTCTGGGATTTCTGTTATTCTGAAACTTACAAAAACACTTTTTTTTTATTTCAGTGGATATAACAATAGCAGAAAGAAACGATCTCTTCTCACCATTTAGAGTTTAAGGATTTTTCTTATTCCTTACCTGATATTATTTCTGGAGTATATTTTATGGACCATATTTTACTGTCAGGTATTTTCTTAGATTTTTTCAGGGGATATCACAATAGCGGAATGAAACGGTCTCTTCTCACCGTTTTAATCAATTCGCCACATAGATGTGAATGCCCCAAATTATATTAAAATAGGGATAGACATGTTAAAAAATCACATTGATGTCAATCAAAGTTGTCAAAGTGAAAAGTCTAATGGCTGAATGAAGAGATCTGGTTACCGAAAGAAATATCGAGTGACGTCTGGTCTCGATTTTTGGACTGCATTTTAAACTGATATAAAAAGGGACTTTTGTAGGCTCTATCAAGACTGTTTAGTTTCATTGGTTACACATATCTTTATGATGTAGAGTAACACGATGTTTTAAGCTCTTTAGTAGTGTCTTAATGACCTTGTCGGGACTATTTTGTACTAAATTAGAACTACTTTCCTCCTCTGTCAACACCGGATGCATTAACTCCATGTTTTGTACCAGCAGACGCTAGATTGTTTGTATCGTGACGTCATCATGTGTGCCGTAGGTATCCAGACATGTTACTCGTGTGATTCACTCAACCTCCGCACACGATTAATTTCAATATAACCTATAATAATCTAAATAAATCATGAAACTATAACAAAGACGTAGCTTTCCAAGCTGTAAAAGCACTTACAAAGCTATTTTTTACCATGATAATAATCAATAATTTGTGATTTAATTAAGCACTATATTCGTAGACCACGAGCATGGTTCCCTCAGGTATCAGAACCCGCCAGCCCATCTTTCTCTTTCCCGTTCTGAAGATAAGCCACGACATTTATTTGTTCCCCTTGGTAAATTGTTTCAAAATTTAAAAATAAGAATTTAATAACATTGTTAAACTATTAACATTGACGAAACGCACAGAACTTTCATGTTAATATAGTGCACTGATAAATTGTGCCAATTAAAAGTATGCAAACTATGTTTTTTCTACGAACAGGTCCGTCAATTCACCCATATTATCATTTGCAACCAGAGTATCGCCCATATATACCAAACAAAATATGGATTAGATAAGAGGTGAAATCATACTCTATCGGATGGAAGGGTTTTATCTAAATGGATACCTTGGGCCTCATCGGGAACCGGACTAGCTACCCAGTTCTATCATGGCTCGGCGGGTTTGCCATTAAAAAAACCCGATCCTGGTCTGTTGGTATCAGTCCAGGCGAGGGAAGACCAGATCGCATTCCTTCGTTAAAAAAATGTGCGATCCAGCTGCGGTTGTACTTCCCCTAGTGCAACTGCAATAAGGGGGTCGTAAAGGTATACGAATTGGTAGGCTCTAAAGTCCGATAGGTGGATGTAGCCTCTTTTACACTTTTGGACATTAATTGCATTTTTTTTACTTTCGAATAAATTAACTGAAAGTCCGTCTGAGAATGGTCTTAAATACATTTTCATTCACTAAATGCATTATTATTAGAAAATTTACTTTTACAATGTAGAAAACTCTTGATCTACTCAAGATCGATTTTGGCTTGGGTCATTGGTGTTGTTTGTGAAAAAATAACGCAGAACATGAGATATGGTGTGATTCGGATAAGTATGTTTTGATTTTGAAAAATACTAGTTATGATTTAAAGGAAATTCCTCGTTCCTGCTTGCTATAGCGTCGCGTGGCCAATAGTCCATTCAGCGTGTCAAATCCGGTAAAGGAAGACAAAACAACACCCTAAGACAAACCAACATCTGCATCCGTAACCGGCAAAATAGTCAACCAGGCTATTTTGCCGTACCCATATATATTTAAAAATATTATCTTTTTGAGCTTTACAAAGGTATTTTGTAATGATAAAGTTATTATTAACAAAAAGGTGTTTAACATTCAAACAAATTTGAAAAGCCAAATGAAAAAAAATTAATAAAATTAGATTAGTGATATATTTATATAGAGACAGAAAGATAATAAATTTCAGATCATTCTATTGAAATTTACCCAAATATCTGATACATAGACTTAAGAAATGGAACAATTACTGAGTAATATTTTCATGGTTTTTAAAACTATGAATGTATATAAATGGTTTATATTCTACAGGTATCTGCATTACAATTTGTTGACGGTGATACGAAGTGGTACATTCAACACTCTATCAGCACTTCAGCAATTGTAAGAATATCATTTAAATAACATCTTCTATGTGTTAGAGACACACTTTCGTTTAGAAACAACTACTTTGAAAGGTTTTGCAAGCGATTATTTTACTTAACAATGTTAAATGTCAAGTATTCAATTCATGACAATTTATTAAAGATTTTTTTTTATTAATTCACAAGCGTTTTAATGCACTATATAAAGATTAAAAACCTAAGCATTTGCAAATGTATACTTCTATAGTTTTAATATCAATATTCTATTTCTATTAATATTTAATTTCAGAATTACTAGTATTTCTTTTATTTGTGGAAATAATTGATGCATAAAGTTTTGAAATCTTGAGATCTTTTTTCCTTGATTTCATAGCTCTGCTAATATAATTGTTTTAATGTTTACAGGTATTTAACTAGCAATAATTTGACAGTGATACAGAATGATACATTCAACAATCTATCAGCACTTCAGCAGTTGTAAGAATGTCATTAAAATATCTCTTAATCAGAAAACATTAACTTGAAAAGTATCGTTTAAACTTGACTTGTAAAATGCTCGGTGGCGCTTTTAGTTCAAGTTCAAGCTGAGTAGTTAAATTTCTATGACGATCCAAAAGGGTCCAGATTATTCACTCTTGGTCCTAATTTTTCTTGATTGGCAATTCCGACTATATATTATTTTTTTTCAATATGATGGACACTACGTTTTGTCCGTTCCAGTACTACAATGTTCTTCTAGGTCTATTATATGTTAGAGTCACATATATGAGATTCAAACAACTAGAAAGTTTCTTTAAGCATTTAAGGTTCAGGTGTTCAATCTATGACAATGACAATGTAACGATATGTATATACAGCTGAAAAAAGCAGAGGTACCAATGGGGTATCCGAATATCAAAAGTCCAAAAGGGCAGAGACAAAGCCAGTAAACACCAACAGGAACGGGACAAAAACAGACAACATGTAAAACATGGAAACACAAAATAACTGAATATCAATCAACAACGCGAACTACAGTCGAAACAAGAGTGAACTCAGGTGCTCCGGAAGAGTAAGCAGTTCCTGCTTGCTATAGCACACCCGTCGCGTGGCCAATAGTCCGTTCAGCGTGTCAAATCCGGTACAGGAAGACAAAACAACACCCTAAGACAAACCAACATCTTCACTCATCTGAGAGATCGAAATCCCATATTTGTCTATATATTTTACTGCCAGGTATTTTCTTAGATTTTTGTCAGGGGATATCGCAATAGCGGAATGAAACGATCTCTCTTACCGTTTTAATCAATTCGCCACATAGATGTGAATGCCCCAAATTATATATTAAGATAGGGATAGACATGTTAAAAAATCACATTTATGTCAATTAAAGTAGTCAAAGTGAAAAGTCTACTGGCTGAATGAAGAGATCTGGTTACCGAAAGAAATATCGAGTGACGTCTGGTCTCGATTTTTGGACTGTATTTTAAACTCATATAAAAATGGACTTTTGTAGGCTATATCAAGACTGTTTAGTTCGATTGGTTACATATATCTTTATGATGTAGAGTAACACAATGATTTAAGCTCTTTAGTAGTGTCTTAATGACCTTGTCGGGACTATTTTGTACCTAATTAGAACTACTTTCCTCCTCTGCCAACACCGGATGCATTAACTCCAGGTTTTGTACCAGCAGACGCTAGATTGTTTGTATCGTGACGTCAGCATGTGTGCCGTAGGTATCCAGACATGCTACTCGTGTGATTCACTCAACCTCCGCACACGAATAATTTCAATGTAACCTATAATAAGGCATCGTCCAGTTCGACAGTTTCCTTCAGTGTGAGTCTTTGTCAGGTATCGTTCAGTTTGACAATTTCCTTCAGTGTGAGTCTTTGTCAGGTACCCTTCAGTTTGAAAATTTCCTTCAGTGTGAGTCTTTGTCAGGTACCCTTCATTTTGACAATTTCCTTCAGTGTGAGTCTTTGTCAGGTATCGTTCAGTTTTACAATGTCCATCAGTATGAGTCTTTGACAGGTACCCTTCAGTGTGACAATTTCATTCAGTTTGAGACTTTGCCAGGTATCGTTCAGTTTGACAATGTCCATCAGTGTGAGTCTCTGTCAGGTATAGTTCAGTTTGACAATTTCCTTCACTGAAAGTTTTTTCAGGTATCGTCCAGTGTGACAATTTTCCTTAAGCTTAATTATATGTCGGATATCATTCAGTGTGACATTTGCCTTAATATGAATCTGTCAGGTACCTTCAAGTGTTACGTTTTTCTTTCGCGTGGCTCTTAGTCAGGTTCCGTTGAGTATTAAGCTTTTAAGCGCAAGTTTTCTCTATATTGAATGAAGTAGTGATGGAAGTTTGTTCGACATTCCTTCCGTTTTCCGTCCCAAACATTTTTTGTTTCCAATCTTTAATGATTCCTTCCGTCTATCCGTCCATTCCACTTTGTGCAACCAGTCGTTCTCTATTTTCTTCAGCTGTCCGTTCATAACACCGATTGCAATCGTTCCTTCCCCTAAACGCATTGATTTTTTTTTTATTTCCAACGAAGCTCTTTCTATTATGTTAATGTAGAGCTTTTATTTGAATCAATTTTCGGGGAGGATGTATAATTTAATGATTTCCGGCTCACAGTTTGAAATTCCAGTTTAAAAATGATGAAGTGTTGACAAATTACCTTTGATAGCGATCTATTTCTATTGTTATATCGTTATTACTTCGTAGAAACTTTAACATATGATATATAAATTTAAACTATTTTTCAGTGAATGATAAGCCTTATAAAAATTGTCTTTGTATTGCTTTATTTTTTTTCAGATTTGTCATGTCCACGGATAAACAATTTGTTAACGAAAGAAAAACTTTAGCAGATTGTCTCGGTAACTTATTATCAGAGTCCGACGAAGGCCTTCTACAGATTAATAAACATGTGATATCTCAACTACGTGGGGATACCGTTATATTGTCGCCCTTGGTGGTACCAAAGTATAAGCTAGTGTTGTTTTGGAATGCAAAAGTTGCCAGCACCTACTGGAAATTTCTTCTTCGTCAGATACAGAACATGTCAACAAAAGTTAAAGAATACATCGTACACCACCCAGACAAGAGCAATCTTAAATCATTCTATAATTACAGTGATACGGACATAATACGGATGATGTATAACGATTCCTGGACAAAGGCCGTTTTTGTTAGGGAACCAAGAGAACGGTTTCTTTCGGCTTACATTCACATAATTGAAAAGGCTCATTTTGATATAAAATTTTGTAAAACTCGGATTGTATCATTTGAAAATTTCGTTAATGTAACAAAATGGTGCAGAAATCCTCATTGGGAGACACAAGTTAAAATTCCAACTTATTTTTACAAAACCATGTTAGTTGGTAAAATGGAGAACTTGATACAATTTACTGAGATGCTTCTTACAAAGATCGGAGCTTTTTCATCCAAGACACAGAAATGGTTAAAAGAATATGCCATACGTCATCCGACTCATGCTGAAGACAAAATACGTAAATACTACACACCCGAACTCGAAAGGGAAGTGATCAACATGTATCAACAGGATTTCGATGTTTTTAATTTCAGCAAGGCTACATTGCTATGAGTATATTTCTGCACTATTTACGTCCTGTTATAAACATCAAAATTACTCTGTATAATAGCTGTCGGTTTTCTGTTTAGTTTAAAATGTAATTATAATTACAAGAGGCCACCAGAAACCTGAATAGCTCAACTAGTCCTTAATCCATTAGGGTCTCTATATGAGTTCTGTGAAAATTTTGTAGAGGCTTATGAGCTTGATGAGCTGAAATTTTCAGAAAGCAATAGCTTGACCGATTTGCAATAGTTTGCATCCCTTATGACAAAAACATGCACAAATTCTTTTTTTTTTTACCTTAAAATATCAATTTAAGGGTCATCCTTTAACTTTAATCGAATTGAGACGTTTGTATAAATCAATGAGGTAACGGTTCAAGCAAGTAACAGCTTTACACTATTTATATATTTAGTTTAAACATCATTTAAGATCAAGATAAAACAGTTTATTGTGCTGAATTATTCCCCCCCAAAAAACAAGACCAGGTTTGTCCATTATTCTTTGTGTTTCAAATTTGAATTTTAGACAAAACGGACTGCGGATTTCAAAACACCCTCAATCAGCTGTCTTTTGTGTTAACAAAGTCATAGGGTCAGCTTTCAAAGAAAATTGAATGTGGCCAAATATTTTGCGTGGTTTAAGGTTTGAGTTTGAAATAAGGAAGGAAAGACAAGGTTTGCATACATTATCGCAATTTATTAACTTAGATGAAATCAACATCAAACACCTTTTCTAGATCTTTAAAATACAAATGACAACAAAGTTCCAGACAATAAATTTTGCTACGCCTGACGCGCGTTTCGTCTATTCAAGACTCATCAGAGGCGTTCTACCAAAAAGATTGAAAATGCCAAACACTGTATGAATATGAAGCGCATAGAACATCATAACCAAAAATACCAAACAGGGGAACCAAATTATTACTAAGATATTCAACCTATGTCTGGGGTAGGAAGAACCTTAGGGTTCAGACAATTTTGAAATTTAAACGGATAATTTAAAGCCTTGATGTATTCTCCAACTCAAAAATGTTGGTGCCGGAGCGGGCTAACCTCGGGGAATTTAACCTCCACCAGAAGTGCTAACCTTCACGTGTGTTCGAAATACAAATGACAACAAAGTTCCAGACAATAAATTTTGCTACGCCTGACGCGCGTTTCGTCTATTCAAGACTCATCAGAGGCGCTCTACCAAAAATATTGAAAATGCCAAACACTGTATGAATATGAAGAGCATAGAACAGTACACCTGACGCGTAAATATATTATCTGGTAAAATCATGTGAAACTTTGGGCATTTTTTAATAAAAGACAAACAAAATCATATTTTATAAAATGATATGGAGTAAATGAATATGAGACAATAACAGATTTGTTAACTATAATTTATGTTAATGAACTGTATGGCCATTTCGGAAATCTATTCTTCATCAACAGCACAAGAGTCTGACAAAGGAAATTTACAATTAAAAAAACTGTTGAAACACGTAAAACCAAATGAAATCAGAATGTTCAGTAATATCAATTATATCTAAGAACAAACTAGGATGGAGAGAGTTGAACCGTAGGTTTTAGAATTTACAAAAAAATAAGATGATCATGCACTTATAGACAAATGTGGAATTTCGGTATCTTACATGAGTGCAGATGTTGGTTTGTTATAGATTTTGTTTTGTCATCCTTTTCCGGATTTGACTTGCTGAATTGACTATTGGCAACGCGACGGGTGTGCTATAGCAGGCAGGAACTGCTTACCCCTCCGGAGCACCTGAGTTAATTTTTGCTTCGACTTGAGTTCACGTTGTTGATTGATGTTCAGTTATTTTGTGTTTCTGTGTTTTACATGTTGTCTGTTTTTGTCCCGTTCTTGTTGGTGTTTGCTGGTTTTGTCTCTGCCCTTTCGGACTTTTGACATTCGGATGCCCCATTAGTACGTCTACTTCTATGATAATATTAAAAAAAAAGTATATGTCGTGTACAAGTTGCAACTTTAATAGATAAATTGAAATCTCCTAGGATCTGATTTTTCACCAGGCTCATAAATAGGAATACAATAGATCATTTTGTCAGTATCAGAGGCACAATACTACGGATGATTGTTATTAGTATTGCGATAAACGTTTTCAGATTTAATGCCTTCGATCAAAATCACAGCCGTAGTATTGTGAAGTTTAAATTATTATAGGAAATTCCGAATTGAATTAAAAGCGTTAGTTGTGTCTACTGATCGCGAACTCCTAGGTTGCTTAAAAAAATATGAACATTGTAAAACTGTCCTCTTATGCTTTTATTATTTTCCAGTTATGCATTAAACCCTTTTGGTCATCTGTTAAGTACTGACTGCACTACGACTCTTGAGGAGTTGAGGAGTAAGGGCATGCGAGCGTTCAGACAGATTTCTACCTCTGCAAGATCGATTTTGGCTTGGGTCATTGGTGTTGTTTGTTGATTAGAATGATCGAGTGAATTGGAAAAGTCTGTCATTTATAATGCATCGTTAGCGTGTGTGAACAAATAACGCAGAACATGAGATATGGTGTGATTCGGATAAGTATGTTTTGATTTTGAAAAATACTAGTTATGATTTAAAGGAATTTAGGATTTAGTTCTTCCGAGTCACTTTCGGAAATTCCTCGTAGAATCTACTCGTTGAAACGTTTCAGCTGTGATTCATTACTTTGTTTTCAAGACAATGACGTTTATTTTAAAGGGAAAAGGTTTTCTATGACCTTTTCATATTTTTAGAATATAAAAGACTAAAACATGTTGCGTAAAGTCAACTACAGAATGAAGAAAGAGGATTTGACAAACCATATACATTTGTTAATAAAAGTAAAGAACGATCCATTTAGGCAGAATCCTTGGCTGAATGTCAAAAATGCATTACCTGTGACCGTTTTTTTTACGTTTACTAGTAAGAGTTACTAAAAGAAATGCAAAGCATTTGGTAATCACGTCTTTACGATATATGATACACATTGGTTAAAAGACAAATGACACAACCAGAGAGTCCGCAAAATGAAAGAAAGAGACTTTAGTTTTCATTTAAACATAATTCAGTATGAATGATTTTGAATAGCAAAGTACGTTTAACAATTCTATTGGACTTTTATTACAGCAAGAACAATTAGATCTTAAAAATGATAAATTCATGAAAACAATATGTGCATTGACATGTTCTGTATTTACTTTCGTCTCAAATGAAATGGATTTTGTAAAGGCAATGGGTGCATACGTAGCAACAAAACTTAAATTAAAAAGGAAACAGTATCCTACAACTAAAGCATTGCAAATATTGGCTATAAGCTTTTAATGTACTTTATAAAGTGTTACAAATTTGTGGTAACAAAAATCTCCCAGCATCGGTCTACTCTGGCTCTAAATAATAGATACATTAACACTGTGATCGAAATGAGCATTGAAGAGTTGTTGAATTCAAGCATTTTGAACACCATTGTAAAATTATTGGTTGATATCACGAAATTGCAAATATTATAAAGGACATATGAATTTACTATATAAAAATCGGATTAATTTCTCGTTAAAAAGTGCACAATTTAAAATAACAAACTTTAAATTCATCAAAATTTCAAAGTTTGACAAGTAAAAAAAAAACACCGAACTGCGAGGATCAATCTCCACTAGCAATGAGAAAAGACAAAACAAGGAAAACATAACCGGCTAAATTCAAGAGCGAAATGGTCCTGAGTTGGTACAGGCAATTAAAAAATGGGCTAAATAAGGTTCAAACCTAACCTCCCCCTTCCATTGCGATCTTTGGGTCCGGTAGTTAAACAAAAGAAAACTTATTGTTATTGCATATACATGTAACTTCTGCTGTTATAATATTGAACAAAAATATTTGTTTTGTTACACATTTGTGTTTCCTCATCAGAGGCGCTCTACCAAAAATATTGAAAATGCCAAACACTTTATGATTATGAAAAGCATAGAACAGTAAAACCAAAAATACAAATGCCGAAGGTTTTTCTTAGAATGCGTCGACAATCGCCGATGTCCTATGACCATGAAATGATCGATTGCAAAAAAGATGCAAAAAACATCAAATGTTTCAGGCAGTAAATTTTTAAAACAAAAAAAATAATAATAAAACTGTTCACTGTATGTCATTATCTTATTTAAAATTCATTGTATGATCTTAATTTTGATCAAATGATATTTGGATCGGAAATGGATATTACACGTAGTTTTTCAACCACTCTTTTTAATGCCTTGACCAAGTCAGGAACGCTACAATTAACCATTTATGTCCCAACCATGTTTTTTTCTGCTGTTCTTGACAATTTCAAAATAATTGTCCAAGTTCGATAAGTGGTTTCATTTAATTAACTTAATTAAGTGAATTTGGAATAACACCAGAATGTTGCTTCTTTGTTTCAGGGCAAAAGGGAACCTGGGCGTTTTCTCTTTGCTACAGGTGCATTAGCAGATTAAATTCCTGCCTTTTTTTCACCCCCGGTTTTTAACTTAATGTTAACTTGAGAAAAAAACATTATTTGAAACAATTAACCTTAACTTTTACCTTATGAATAGTTTATATCCTCTGGTTCCCTTCGTGTCATACAAGGAGTTATCAATAAAATGTCACCTTAGGATACAAGACTTTCTGGAAACAAACATGATTTTGCTTTGGAGCAAGCAAGAATAGAACTTTTTTGTAGAGGATATGAAGAAGTATTAGTCATTGAAAACCAAGATTTGCGCAAGCGAACATACAACAGACTTAATAATTTTGATACTGTATGCAATTTGTACACAATTTCTAATTTTGAAGAAAATATTGAAACTTGAATACCTATTGATATGATATAAACAAGGAAAAGTATTTTTATATATATTTCAGGCCAAAATTCTACTACCTCAAATTCATAGTAAGATATTTCTTGGTTTGGCCGCAAAAAGAGGGATGTATATCGGCAACCCATTTTAACAAATTATTAGTTTTTAAGAAGGCAAAACTGAGGTTTTTGTGTCTCTAATAGTATAAAAATGATCATTTTATGCAAAATTTAATTCATTTCTTATTAAACTTCCCCAAACTAAAGCTCAAAACTAGTAAAACTATTGCGAGTTTGGGCGCAAAGGCAGGATTAAAATGACATTTTGGGGGAAAAAATGACTAATTTCTTCTCATCAAAAAGGAAAATAGAGTAAAACCTTACAGATCTCAGATGGATTTAAAAATATAAGGCCCTTATCGAGATTATGTAACCGCCAAAATTACAAAAGGGTATGAGAGTTGTTGTGAAGGTGAGACTTCCAATGTGAAATTTACTTTCATTGGACTAGCTACATACTTATTTTGTTTTAAAAATAACATTGTTTGTCTAATTAAACCATACAAACAGAAAACAATTTACATTCATTTTTTAGAGCAGACATTTCACGAAATTAACTTGACCAGAAATGTCATAATTATGTAACTGCTTTTAAAAGTTTTAAGTTAACTTGGAACCAGTCGCGCGTCTTCTCAAAGCATTCGCATGACCAGTCGCTAGTGAACTTGAAGTTAACTTGAAATCTGCTTCTCAAGTTAACTTACCGTACATGTTATGTGTGCACCCATCTGTACTAATGGTTATCTATGATAGTTTTGTTTGTTTTAGGAAACGATGCTTTGAGCATTTTGACAAGTTCAGAGACAAATGAGCTATTGATTCTGCTGGAGAATTGGAATGGTGGTTGGAAGTATGCACGTTACTCACACTTTCGAGTAAATAATGGTACGGATAAATACCGACTAAATGTTGAAGGCTACAGTGGAACAGCAGGTGTGTAATAGAATCAGAGAATATAAAAAAATCCTATTGTGTGAGCAAATACGCCTTTACAGTGGTTTCAAAATTGTAAAAACGCACTAAACTAATTCGATCGAGCTGTTTGTTAACATAAGTTTATTTTAAATACAAATGACAACAAAGTTCAAGACAATAAATTTTGCTACGCCTGACACGCGTTTCGTCTATTCAAGACTCATCAGAAGGCGCTCTACCAAAAATATTGAAAATGCCAAACACTATATGAATATGAAGAGCATAGAACAATAAAACCAAAAATACCAAACTTGGGAACCAAATTATTACTAAGATAATCAACCTATGTCTGGGGTAGGAAGAACCTTAGGGTTCAGACAATTTTGAAATTTAGACGGATAATTTAAAGCTTTGATGTATTCTCCAACTCAAAACTGTTGGTGCCGGAGCGGGCTTACCTCGGGGAATTAAAACTCCACCAGCAGTGCTAACCTTCACGTGTGTTCGAAATACAAATGACAACAAAGTTCCAGACAATAAATTTTGCTACGCCTGACATGCGTTTCGTCTATTCAAGACTCATCAGAAACGCTCTGCCAAAAATATTGAAAATTTCATACACTATATGAATATGAAGAGCATAGAACAATAAAACCAAAAATACCAAACTTGGGAACCAAATTATTACTAAGATAATGAACCTATGTCTGGGGTAGGAAAAACCTTAGGGTTTAGACAATTTTGAAATTTAGACGGATAATTTAAAGCTTTGATGTATTCTCCAACTCAAAAGTGCATACTGTGTTTATATTTCACTATTTATTCGATATGCCGGAGCTTGCACACATTTCACAGATTTTTTGATCAGACACCGATTTCTTCGTGGCCGACTATTGGAGCAGGGCTGTAGGAAAATACGTCTCATACGATCCCTAAAAAAATATTTCTTCGTTATCAGCCACCAGTAGATAAGTTCAAAATTGAGTTAAAAGATAATGGTGATTAATTGTTTTAATTAGTGCTTGACTGGTCTGCTGTACTGAGATGATCACCTCAATATCCCAATTGTGTCTCACAACTATGTTGTGTTCTATGGTCATTACCGGATCCTAAAATCGCAATGGAAGAGGGAGTTTTGGCGCCATGAAACCTGGTTTAACCCACCATTTCGTTTGCAATGCCTGTACCAAGTCAGGACCATTGCGATTCACCAATTCTCCGGTATGACTGATTCGTTTTTGTAATTATCACTGGACTTTGAAATTGATCATTCAAGTTCGGTAATTTTGTTATTACCTTTATTTTCAATATATTTATTTCAGGTAACAAGTTCGGATACAATTCCGGAGAACAGTTTAGCACACGGGATCAAGACAATGATTCATGGCGTGGGCGCTGCACAAAGACGCTCCACTTTGGGGGATGGTGGTACAAGTATTGTACTAAAACGGATCTAAACGGAATCTATTACAATTCTTCTACCAAAGCAAGCAACTCATGCCATTGGGGTGTCTATCGTTGGTCGTTGCGTACTGTATTTATGATGGCCAGGAAAAAAGTAGATTTCTTAAAATAAACGACCTTACTACTATCATGATCTTACGAGTATTTGGACTTTATCCATCCGTATTTTAAAATGCATAATGCATGTATATTGAAATGTTGTTATTACTTTCAAAATATTTTGAAAAAATTACATCAGCTTACATATTTTTATATGTACAGAAAAAAACTAATTACAAACAGACAGAGCTTATTTGGGCATGGATTTATGTGGGAAATGAAGATTCGAGAAAGGCGCTGGTATCTCTCTTAGTACTTTGTGTCTCAGTAAGTTCTCATTTGTTTTGTTGCGTGAACATGCAATTACAGTAGCTTTATTTAAAATTCCCTATTTGTCTTGAATGTATTGTCAAAATAAGAGTGATGCATTTCCGGTTTCTGATCTGTTTGAAGCAACCTTATCTTCACTTTATATCGTTAGTTAATTTCGATCAATGAGGTCAACAGATACCTAACATGTATTTTTAATTTTATTTTAGATAAACTTTTTTAAACCCTTAAGTTATTGCAAATATATTTCTTACTACTAATAATATTATATTTTGAAGTAGGTAAAAACAAAATTTGCAAACTTGGAGACCCAATCTCAATGTACAATAGAAAATACAGAACATGGAAGAGATACTGACAAAATTACAGATCGCAAAACCCTGACTTAGTAGAGACATTTCAAATGAAATGGTGGGATAAACCAGGTTTTATGGCACTTAAAACCTCTCTCATCCATTGCGATTTTAGAGTCCGGCAGTAACACAAAACACGACACTGTTGTGAAGACATAATAGGGATAATAAAATGAAACAAATTCCAAACATACCGTAATATAACATTTATTAATTATATGTTTTCAATAATTTTTATTTAGCCCCAATCTAACGCGTAAGCTCGGACAATATGAGTATATTTGTATTGTCATGACCCTACGCGTCTGGTCGGGATACTTATATGATTCGAAAAAGATATATCATTTTACCCCCACGATAAAAAATGCGATTCTTTGTTAACATCGTTTCATATCTGTTTGATATTTTCAAAACTTTTAATAAGTAAAACAGTCATTTAATGGACTAAAGACACCATAAGTTGGATATGAAAGGAATACATAACCTGTTTGTTATTATTTTTTTTGGTTCATTTACAGATCCCCGTTCTACCATAATACGACATAATATTTGTTTTTAATATTACCATGATCTTATATAGCAAATATTCTTCGGAATATTGTATTTTTCTAACCCTCTGCTGGCAAATATGTTTTTCAACATTAATTTTCAAAATATCATTTTTGGAGAAAAAAAAACAAAGCCCCTCCTCCTGCAAGTTAAATGGTCGGTCATAGAGTTAATAATGACAACAACAAGCGTGACATGTTTGAATATACATTCTATTTGTATATGTACTTCAAAAATTACAAATATGTGAGATAAGCTTAATTAAAAACAACCGTTAATAAATTTGTCTTCATTCATGTGTTTTTGAGTGGAAGGAACGCTTAGAGATTTAATGGTACTAAAGGTTACAACGGGCGCTAGTTTAGGGCTTGTATTTCCAGCTATAAACGATGCATTTGTGTAAGATATGAACAAATAGGATTGCTAAATCAAAACAAACAAAAAATAATCCCAACAAACAATTTAACTGTAAAATATATCTTTAAGACTGATATATGTTTAAATAATTTTGTTAAAAATCAGAATAAAAATCAGTTAACTGATACTAGAATACAAGTATTTATGTATATTTTTGCCTGTTGTAATATACAGTGAAATGCATTAATGAAAATCAAAAATAAATTGAAAAAAAAACAGCTATCGAGACAATATCATGATGCAGATATAAAAACAATGAAATGTTAGGATGACAATAATTGGAAACATCGGACTGCTGGTGTTACCTATAGAATACAAATACTTAAACGGGTATTAAACGGTGGGCTTGGTTTTGCTTTATATCGATATTTCAAGGAGTAACCTCTCATCAGCAGCATTTGAATCAAAACATTTTAAAGCCAAAAAGCCAAAAGTATTGAATGAAAAGTATTCAATAACAAAAGGTTCGAACAGGGAAGTCAAATCCAGCAACCAGGAAAATAACCATGTGCAATACAAGGAAAGAACAATACAAGGAAAGAAATATTATGTTCGTTCCATTTTTGATGAGTATCCGATGGGCCCGGTTGGACGGATCTGATAGATGACTATATGTAGATAGTACATAATGGAAGGTATACATAAAACATACAAGTTTTTCGGTGGAATATCGTCAAATTCGTCACATATAACGTCACATTTCATCACATGACGTCACATTATAATCCAGTGTTCGCACCATATATTTTCTCAGTATAATGGACTGTCCATGGTACATAATAATATCAAAGGAAAAAACCTGCTTATTACCGATAAAAAACCCTTTTTCTTTCCAAAAATTCAAAGTTGACCAATAAAGTAAAGCATCGTAAAAGGTCAGCTTACTAATAAATCTTTCCGATATTTATTGTACGACCTGGCCCAATGAGTCCAATTCCAGGAGTTGTTATGGGTTAGACACACAGCGTTATGTTGTTCTTCGGTTGCTGTCTTCACTCAAGAAATTTTACGGAAGACATCATGCACTTATAGACAATTATTGGATTTCGATCTCTCAGATGAGTGCAGATGCTGGTTTGTCATAGGTTTTTGTTTTGTCTTCTTTTACCGGATTTGACACGCTGAAGGAATTATTGGCAACGCGACGGGTGTGCTATAGCAACCAGGAACTGCTTACTCTTCCGGAGCACCTGAGTTCACTTTTTTTTCTACTGGAGTTCGCGTTGTTGATTGATATTCCGTTTTTTGTGTTTCCATGTTTTACATGTTGTCTTTTTTTGTCTCGTTCTTGTTGGTGTTAACTGGTTTTGTCTCTGCCCTTTCGGACTTTTGACATTCGGATACCCCATTGGTACCTCTGCTTCTTTCTTACCGTATGTAAACATGTATTCCTATGTTACCATTGTATTCCTATGTTACCATTGTATCCCTATGTTACCATTGTAACTGTATACATTTGTTACTATTATAACCCTATGAAACCATTGTATTCCTATGTTACCATTGTATTCCTATTTTACCATTGTAACCCTTTGTTACCATTGTGCCCCTATGCTACCAATGTAACCATTGTATCCCTATGTTATCTTTGTAACCCTATGTTACCGTATGTAAAAATGTATTCCTATGTTACCATTCTATCCCTAAGTAACCATTTGTTACCATGAATCCTGTTACCATTGTCACCTTATTTAACCATTGTATTTCTATGTTACCATTGTGACCTTATGTAACAATTGTAACCCTTTGTAACCATTGTTACCCTATGTAACCGTTGTATTCCTATGTTACCATTATAACCCTATGTAACAATTGTACCCTTATGTTACCAGTGTTTCCCTATGTAACCATTGTAGTCCTATGTTACCATTGTAACCCTATGTATCAATTGTACCCCTATGTTACCATTGTAACCATTGTATTCAAATGTTACCATATGAACCCTTTGTAACCCTTGCATTCCTATGTTAACAATATAACTCTATGTAACCATTGTACTAATTGTGACCCTACGTTACCATTGCATTTCTATGTCTTCGTTTTTACCCAATGTAACAATTGTTGCCCCATCTAACCATTGTTACCCTATGTTACCATTGTATACCTATGTTACCACTGTAACCCTATGTAACCATTGAATTCCCATGTTACCACTGTAACCTTATGTAACCATTTTATTTCTTTTTTACCATAATAACCCTATGTAACCATTTTATTCCTATGTTATCATTATAGCTATATATAACAATTGTACCTATTTGTAACCATTGATACCCTAGGTAACCATTGTATTTCTTTTTTACCATAACAACCCTATGTAACCATTGTATTTCTATGTTATCATTATAGCTATATATAACAAATGTACCTATATGTAACCATTGGTACACTATGTTACCATTTTATTCCTATTTTACCATAATAACTCTATGTAACCATTGTATTTCTATGTTATCATTATAGCTTTATGTAACAATTGTACCTATATGTAACCATTGGTACCCTATGTTACCATTTTATTCCTATTTAACCATAATAACTCTATGTAACCATTGTGTTTCTATGTTATCATTATAGCTTTATGTAACAATTGTACCTATATGTACATGTTACCATTTTATTCCTATTTAACCATAATAACCCTATGTAACCATTGTATTTCTATGTTATCATTATAGCTTTATGTAACAATTGTACCTCTATGTAACAATTGAACCTCTATGTAACCATTGATACCCTATGTTACCATTGTATACCTAGGTTACCACTGTAACCCTATGTAACCATCTTATTCCTTTGTTATCATTATAGCTATGTATATCAATTAAACCTCTATGTAACCATTGATACCCTATGTTACCATTGTATTCCTATTTTACCATTGTAACCCTATTTAACCTTTTACCACTATGTAACCATTGTTACCCTATGTATCCAGATGTTACAATGTAATTATAAGTAACAATTTTCACCTTTTGTAACCATTATCACCCTTATTGAAACACTGTGCAAGGATTTTAACCAAAATGTTACCATGTTACTTTACATGACGATCGTTACCCTGGGTTACCCTATTTTAACCAAAATGTTACCATGTTACTTGACATGACGATTGTTACCCTGTGTTACCCTATGTAATGCATTGAAACACTATATAACACTTTGTACCTAGCAGCCCTTTGTAACCCTTGTTACCATTTTAACTCTTTGAACCAAGAAAACACTATATAGCCTTTTCATATATTGAGTTTGCGATCCACTGTTTCTATATTCAGTCAAATAACATACAACATACTTTGACCATAGAAGTCTTCCCTACCATTCTGTCTCTTTTATAACACCTAAAGGCAAAACAAAATATAACGATAAAAATATGCTTTGCTTATAAAAAAAATTCATGAATGATTTGCACCATGTTAAAGAATTAACTTCAGTTAAAAGTATAAATTGGAAAAAGCTTTTTAACATGTAAAATGATAAATAATCAATAAAGACATTATTTTCATACAAAATATGTTTCAACTAAATGTGAACTTCATCTGCTGTCTGAAGACTGAATTTATTGTTTGAAAGTACAATAAAGATAAAGACACATAAACAATCATAATAAAATAGTGGGTTCAGAAAAAAAACAAAACAAAAACAAAACAAACATGGACTGGGTGAGAGGCGCTGCTATAAATATTATCAGATATAGAAACAAACACTGGCTGGGTTGCAGAATGGTGCAATGCAATGGTATAAATACCACAATTTTGATTACTAGTCAATTACCATGTCTTCAGGTTGCTGGACCAATTCCTGGTTTCAAATGTACATGCAAAGGTCCATCTGAAATAAAATGAATGTCAAATAAAGGGAAATCAAAATAGTATGTCTTTTCCATCGTTAATATTACAATCAAAATTAAGCCAGACCAGAATTTGAGCCTGGAACTCTTGTTACTTTAATATTACAATCATGATTAACCCAGACCAGGATTTGAACCTGGAACTCTTGTTACTTAAATATTACAATCATGATTAACCCAGACCAGGATTTGAACCTGGAACTCTTGTTACTTAAACAAGCGCTTTTCTTTTAAGCTATCTAGGTTTTGATAAACTGAGCAATGCTGGTATCATGTTATGTGTGTTGTATCATTTTATGTGCGTTGTATCATGTTATGTGTGTTGTATCATTTTATGGGAGTGGTGTATCATGTTATGGGTGTTGTATCATGTTATGGGAGTTGTATCATTTTATGGGTGTTGTATCATGTTATGTGTTTTGTATCAGTTTATGGGTGTTGTATCATGTTATGGGTGTTGTATCATGTTATGGGAGTTGTATCATTTTATGGGTGTTGTATCATTTTATGGGTGTTGTATCATGTTATGTGTGTTGTATCATTTAATATTACAATCATGATTAACCCAGACCAGGATTTGAACCTGGAACTCTTGTTACTTAAACAAGCGCTTTTCTTTTAAGCTATCTAGGTTTTTGATAAACTGAGCAATGCTGGTATCATGTTATGGATGTTGTATCATTTTATGGGAGTTGTATCATGTTATGGGTGTTGTATCATGTTATGGCTGTTGTATCATGTTATGGGTGTATTATCATGTTATGTATGTTGTATCATGTAATGAGTGTTTTATCATGTTATGGGTGCTGTATCATATTATGTGTGTTGTATCATGTTTTGTGTGTTGTATCATGTTATGGGTGTTGGATCATTGAATGGGTGATGTATCATGTTATGGGTTTTGTATCATAGTACGGGTGTTGTATCATGTTATGGGTGTTGTATAATGTTATGGGTGTTGTATCATGTTATGTGTTGTATCATGCTATGGGTGTTGTATCATGTTATGAGTGTTGTATCATATTATGGGTGTTGTAGCATTTTATGGGTGTTGTATCATGTTATGAGTGTTTTATCATGTTATTGGTGTTGTATCATGGTATGGGTGTTGTATCATGTAATCGGTGTTGTATCATGTTATGGGTGTTGTATCAAGTTATGGGTGTAGTATCATGTTTTGGATTTTGTATCATTTTATGGGTCTTGTATCATGTTATTTCTTCTGTGTCAATTCTCGAATGAGATTTATGACTTAATTTGTACATATAACTTTATTGATGGTTGAATTAAGCAAATTTTCGGTTGGACTTTTACATGCAAGCCCAAAGGTTTTTGACGTCACAGACGATATTATAGGTAACGCCGAATAACAGTTAGTTTAAATTTCCTGCGTTTTTAGTTATTTCACTGAGTGTAATAAACGATTTCTGTTCACTGGGAAATCTCGATATTTCACTGGTATATACATGTATGTAATAAGGCACTGTATTATCTTTGTGTTGTGACCTATATATATCACCGAAATCATTACATACCCCATATGTTCTCCAATTATGTATTGAAAATTATTAAATGGGGCATTCTATTCTATCTACTTTCTTTTAATCTTAATTGTGTATTCAATGGCTGAATTTGTGCAATTACTTTTAATGATTCAAAAGTGTGTCAAGAACTGCTCAAAGGGAGATATTAAAGAGCTTTATATTGACAAGATTATATATCAGTGGTTTTGGCAACGTCAACTCATACAACATGTAAAACAAACCTGGGATTTGGTCCGGCAACTTCTCAACGTCAACAGCTTTGAATGCTATTACACAGTCTTCAGTTTCAAGTGCACATGTTAACCTCTATCTGAATATAAAAGGATAAACTCATCAGTGATTTAATGTAATTATTTATTTATTCCCAGCTCAGGATTTGAACCCGAATCTCTTGTTATTTTTTAGCTATCAGGGTTATTCAACTTAACATTTAGTTGGTGTTAACTGTAAAATTGTCATATTGTGTGACTGTTTGGTTTGGCATGGAGTTTTGTAATGTCATTCTCTCTAGATTTGACCAACACTAAATCCATCCTCGACGGATATGCAATAGCAGGCAGGAACTTCTTTCTCTTCCAGAACACCTTGGTCCAGTCTCGTTTGGACTTTAGTTCACATTGCTGAATGCGATTTTGTTGCTTATTGTGTGTGATTTTGTTGTGTTGTTGTGTGGTTTGTATGGTTGTGGTGGGTCTTTTTTTGTTTATTGATTTTGTCTTTGTCTTTTTTTTGATATAATGATTTTTGATTACATCTTTGGTATACCTTTGCTTCTTGTGTCACATACTCTTATTTGTCATAAAAAAGTATACATGATATATGTAAAAAAATTTTGATGTCAAAATTGTCATATTTTATGAATGTCAACTTCAATGTCCTTATTCCCCATTTCATTTGGCATGTTGGGTTAGAATTGTCTTCTTACATGGATATTAGATCATGTACATTAATTCAGTATCACAATATTAGATTTATTTTATTGCGTTAAAATGATCTTAACTTTTGCTTCTCTCACTGGGTTAAAATTGTCTTATTTTTTTTGGACTTTTTGTTGAGTACACTCATACTGGATCAGAATTTCATTACATTTGGTTAAAATTTTCTTATTTCAGGATGTTGGAGGATCAACTTTTGAGATGTTTTACATTTTTCGGAATCCTTTGGTTTTTTTTCAAAATAAGGCAAAAATTAATGCACGGTAACCCCTATTTTTCTTTTGCGTAAGGTCTTACATCATCAATATCTGTTTTACAAATTCATTTCAAATTCTAATCACTTTTTCACAGGTTTAATAAGCTAAACTATGCTAATGATAAAGATATGAAAAAACAGGAAAACAGAAAAAAAAGAACTTTTAATATTTTTAAAACGAGCACGGTAACCTATCAAAATTTTGAGCCTATTTTGTATTTTTAATTCTTCCCTTATGATAAAAGACCTCAACTTCAAAACCTAACCCTTGAACATCCTTAATGTAGTTTTTATGACGTACATCAATTCCAGATCAGCATCATATTTCAATTGGTATCAAACATGTCGAAAAGGCTTGCTTAAACTTCTTCAATTTCCAATTGAAATGAATTTTTTTTTTCACAGATAAACTTTTAAAGACTTTTGATCTTGAACTTAACAATTTCCATTGAACAAACAAATCAACAATTTTTGTAAATTTGATTAAAAAACATTTCTGTTTTTAATGATTTAGTGCATATGCATGTAGTTGTGAAATAGCGAGCAAGACAAAAACATATATAATTGGCTCAATAACAAGTAATGCGACTGATGAAACAATCCTATCATTTCAGAACTAGTTCTATAGAGTGGTGTTTCTGACTGTTTTTCATTGAGGATATTTAAAGCATCTGTTCAAATGTGTAGGTTGTGTCATGAACATGCATTTCTCATCTCTTTATAAACAAATTCTATATAGCACAGAACATTGAACATTTGCATTGAGGGCAATCTAATTTTTAGACAAGTTTCCTGTGTTACTCTGTTTCATTTCATGCCCTTATAAATAGCATGTTACTGTACATGCACAATAAAAGAGCCACGCAATTAACAGTTTAAACAATTTCAACCAACCTTACCTTTATATAACTTCTTATTCCAATACCATTGTATTTTGTCCAGGGGTTATAAGTGTAGGGGAGGGAAACGAATGAAAAGATGTCTTAAAGATTTCTGTTCGGAATTTTCTAGACTCTACATAAAAATAAAACAAGTTGGGAGAACTTGATCTGGATTGATTCGCTATATTCATTTGTTCCTATAAACGGCGTAAGGTCACATGCAAATATTGACATTGTATATGTGCACACAATTTCCCTGACGTAGTAGATGGTGCGTTGGATAGGTTAATCCTGAGAAAATTATTCTCTCAGGTTAATCGTGAAAATTGAGTCAAACTGAAGAGAAAAGCTGAGAAAAAAATCAAAAATTAAAAATAAATCATCCGATACATTTAAATATACGTCATCTTATTTAGGATTTAAAAAAATATATCTTTATAACAAACAATAAAATCGGAGAATAACAAAACAGTCGGGCGATAAGGTGTTAATACTGGGAGAATCTTTCCACAAAGGAATTTTCAAGCACTTTAGGAGGGCGTACATCATTGAAATATATAAAGTTAAACAAGGCCGGAGATGAACACGACGGGCCTGATAAAATGAACATGAAATGATGTGAAAAAAAAAAATACATACAGGTTTTTTCTCTATAAATCATTCAATTTACTTATTATATATTATCAAATATAGAAGTCAAAAGTCAAAAGTCGAAAGCGAAAGCAAAGCAAAGTAAAAGTGAGGAGCTACGGCAATTCAGATGCTCCATATGGCCATTTCGAGAATTTATCTCATCTTCAGTGAAGCTAGGATCTAAAGTGTTGGAAGTCCAAATTGAATTTTGAATAACAAATCAATGACGTACGCCCTCCTTAGATGGACAATGTGCGTCTCGCTCGTGCGAGTTTTGATTTTTCCAGCCACCAAATCTGGCTTCCGCATGAATAGCTCAAGTGATCGTGTGGAAGCCCACAGATGCGACTGGAATAAAAATCAATAAACTAGGGTCTAAAGAAAACCAGAAAACTCTTACTAAACCGTCGAGAAGCAGACTGGATCGAAAACGATGCAAAGTTATTAAAAAAACTGGTACAATATAATCGGAGAATAACAAAACAGTCGGGCGATAAGGTGTTAATACTGGGAGAATCTTTCCAAAAGGAATTTTTATCGAATCTTCTGATAACATGTGTCGAATTGCTGGTAACATGTCTCGCATTGCCTTACTATGCATTAAGTAGACCTTGGACCTATTACTAGCCTCTTTGAAGGTTGCTGGCGGTTTTTCATTGACTTTAACTGTGTTGTGCTGTTTTGGATGCACCTTTTCCACGGATATAGATCTCATTATTTTCTATTTAACTGGTTAGTTTACTGTTTTAAACATTGGTTAATTTGATAATGATAATGAATGAGATTACTCAAGTATTCATGAAACTCACGACTCATGCAACTGATACCTTGTATATACAGTACACTCAGAGAGGATTGATTCTCATACTCTGATTTCGGAGGGAAATTCTGAAACTCTGTGAATCACTGGACACTGAAATCAGAGTATGAGAATCAATCCTCTCTGAGTGTACTGTAATGTAAATAGTCTGTGTGGTCTCTGTACCATTGTAACATATGGTTATGAGAAATAAAGTAAAGTTAATGTTGAAGAGTGAAAACACCAAACACCACTGTTGTTTCTAATTCCAAAAAACACTCTCCCAAGTCATATAAGTAAATATATTATATTATATATTATTCATGTATGCATCAAAAGCTGACAAACTTAGATCAGTGTAAGAAATATAAAATAAGGAATCGGTATCCAGTTTTTGAAACATTCAATATAACAGACAGGCACTATTCAAGACTGAGGCTCTTTATAGAAAATAATGAAATGTGGAATAAGTGTTTTGAAATTCAATACTGATTTAAACTTCACGTGTTGCAAAACTACAGAATAAAAACAGAAGATCCAGAATACAGACAAGTGAGTGAGTTTTACACCCTTGCAACACTATATGGGCCATATAAATCAATGGAATTTCGACCTGGTCAGAACAGGGTAGGATATGCAACATTTCCTGGTATGAAAAGGTGTTTTAACGTTCTAACAGGGTTTGGTTCAGAACAGGTCTGGAAGAACTTGGAAAATAAAACAAGCAAACCCAAAACAAATGAAAAAAAATCAAAATATAACAGCAAGAAGGAAAAATAGTTCATGTATTGAAAATTTAAAGAATTTATAATTTTAACCTTATTTTTTTGGGGGGGCATGTTTAACTAACAGGTAATGTCTGGGATTTTTGACTTTTGTTATTCTGAAACTTACAAAAACACTTTTTTTTTTATTTCAGTGGATATAACAATAGCAGAATGAAACGATCTCTTCTCACCATTGAGAGTTTTAGGATTGTTCTTATTCCTAACCTGATATTATTTCTGGAGTATATTTTACGGACCATATTTTACTGCCAGGTATTTTCTTGGATTTTTTCAGGGGATATCACAATAGCGGAATGAAACGATCTCTTCTTACCGTTTCAATCAATTCGCCACATAGATATAAATGTCCCAAATTATATTCATGTTAAAAAATCACATTTATGTCAATTAAAGTAGTCAAAGTGAAAAGTCTAATGGCTGATTGAAGAGATCTGGTTACCGAAAGAAATATCGAGTGACGTCTGGTCTCGATTTTTGGACTGCATTTTAAACTCATATAGAAATGGACTTTTGAAGGCTATATCAAGCCTGTTTAGTTTCATCGGTTACATATATCTTTATGATGTAGAGTAAAACAACGTTTTAAGCTCTGGCAGTGTCTTAATTACCTTGTCGGGACTATTTTGTACTTAATTAGAACTACTTTCCTCCTCTGTCAACACCGGATGCATTAACTCCAGGTTTTGTACCAGCAGACGCTAGATTGTTTGTATCGTGACGTCATCATGTGTGCCGTAGGTATCCAGACAAGCTACTCGTGTGATTCACTCAACCTCCGCACACGATTAATTTCAATGTAACCTGTAATAATCTAAATAAATCATGAAACTATAAGAAAGACGTAGCTTTCCAAGCTGTAAAAGCACTTACAAAGCTATTTTTACCATGATAATAATCAATAATTTGTGATTTTATTAAGCACTATATTCGTAGACCACGGGCATGGTTCCCCAGGTACCAGAACCCGCCAGCCCATCTTTCTCTTCCCCGTTCTGAAGATAAGCCACGACATTTATTTGTTCCCCTTGGTAAATTGTTTCAAAATTTAAAAAATATAACCTTTAATAGCATGTTTAAATTGCCTAATGTAATACACCAATCAGCGACCACTGATCATATGAAGGCTGATGGATGTTTTACATTGTGTTTTTAAATCTGACGCTGATATACAAGAGTGTAGTTTTTGCAGTGTATCCACATTCCACAGCTAATTGTCTTCTTTAATTCAAAACAAAGATAAACAATCTGATTTGTCACAATTGAATAGGCAATGAAAAGAAAAGACAACGATTTTGTTATGGCTAGGTTCTGAGTTTGTATAATGGAGAAAGTACTATTTGGATAAACCTTTCTCTTCTATCTTTATATAATGGTACGCTCAGGTGAAATCATCTCAGTACAATAGACATGTAAAAATCTCATCTTTTTTCTCACAAAATACTAAAGTACCCATGCTTCCTTATCTACACAAACTTAAGCCAAACATATCATGTTTAAATGCAGCATTAGATCTGCCAGTTTCCTATGGCATGAACACATAAACTGATTATAAAAATCTAAGACATATTTTCAAGAATTTTGAAAAAAATAAATGCAAAAAAAATAAGTTCGGTAATTTTGATACAACTTAATAAATGGTAAGATATATAGACACATGGTATATGCATATCACGAATGTCAAAGAGTGGTATGGTTTACCTCCATTTAGATGTAACTTGGTCATACGTAGGTTTAATAGACAATTTTCATATTGCTGGTATTTAGTCAAATCTTTGGACATTAGTCAAAAGGGGAATAACTCATTGAAAACCCAAAGCCCAGACATTCTTGTTCCCTGTCCCATAAGAGCATAGGAAAAATAGGAACATATGACAAATCATATAATTTGGTAAGTACATATCTAGTTCTGGAAATTTACTTACTACTGGTCACATATTTACCAAAGATAAATTTGCTACAGTTTTTAAGAAAATCATGAGTTTTTGGAAATGTAAACCAGTGTGTCTGGTGTTGGTGTTATTCCCCTTTGGACCAACTACCAAAGATCTGCCCTATAACCACTAATATGAAAATCATCTATTTGAATTCAAGTATATCAAGTCTTACTATCTACTAGTTGGTGAAGACGGCCTGCATATCTCGGTATATCTCGAAATCAATACACGTATCAAAAACGTGTGTAAAGGAAGACGGAACAAAAATACTTACATCAGAACATGTTCTGAGGCAAACATCAACAGTGCATGTAAACGTCAACGATGACGTCATATGTCCCAATCTGTCTGTTGGGATGAAAGTATTAAATGTGGTCGTAAGATAGCCTTGGGAAATTCTTGTAAATCCGGGAAATAATGCTGGGTCTGTCGGGCACCTGTGGTTAAAAAAATTGATAATTCTGTGTTGATCGATGAACAAAACATAAAATCAAGATTATAAGTTTTTGATTGACATAATTTACTATCCTTCTTTAAATACAACTTAAAAAGGCAAGGTATCATTAAAGTGTTATTGACCATCTTGACAACGGCATAGCTTAATGACACCAGTCTTCCTTTTTAAAAAGAAAGTACCTCAGTGAACATGCTCACATACCCCACGCGTCCACAATATGGACAGAGATTATCTATTTCGAGTTAGGAATAAAAAAGTCGTAGTTGTTGTTTTTCCAAGACGGCTCATTAAACAGGAAATGAATTAGTGACAGAGCTGAAAATGTATGTACCCCACCATATGGGATCCCTCTCTGAAGCCACGTAAAAAATATCAAAAGTCTATGATTAATAGTTGCTGAGAAATCTGTCACGAAAATTTTTAACCCTGAAAATTTAGTGAAAAAAGACTAAAAATGCTACATTTTAGTCAAAATTTCTCTTTTCCCATTGGTCGATTCTCGTTTGTTTACATTTTGCCTAATCGAGTTTACGATAACCACCGACTTCACGATTACGGGTAAAGCCGGGTGTTCATGAATCTCCGAACCTTATATCTAACAAACACTTTATCATAAAGGTATAATAAAATTTCCCAATTGGGGAGATATTAAAGTTAACTCTAGACATACCCTGATGTTAGCATTGGTATGGTGCTAGTTTGACAAGAGGAAACCCTGATATCAAAATCATCTGAAACGAGGAAAACGATATCATAAATAATTGTCAATATAACAAACAAATGAATTATAAAATAACATAATTGTATTTAAATGACACTCGTTTAAGTTTGAACCATGATAATGATTTGTGAAAAAGGAGGAAAATGGTGCTTCAAAACCTGTCATTGTATTGATAAACATCACACTTCACCCAGTAACACACCAATCGTATTCAAAGGTTTTTTTCTACACTAATAAATATACCGAAACAACAATTTTTTTTTTAATTACCATATTCGTATTCGAATCAAGTGAATAGGAAATCAATTTCACTTGAAATGCACCTTGATGAAAGATATTTTTTAAGATGATTAATAAGAAACAGATAAACATGCATATATTGAAAGCAGTAAAATTATTGAATTCAATACGTGTGGTCCTGGGAGTGAACATTTCCATGCGATGATGATGACGTTAGGCGAAAGCAAAATCACACTTTTGTTCAATTTCGCGTGTCTAAAATCATTTTAGTGTGATTGCTACATAATATATGTTTGACAGATTCTCAGTATCAGAAGGAATTCTTTATGAACAAACCACATTTTAAGTAGTATCCAAATTTAACACCAATACATACTTGATATGGAATTTTAAATTTTTAACAAAGTTTCTTCTTTTTGCATTTTACTTTATTTTCGCTATGAAATATGATACTCTTGTATATAAATACCTTTAAATTGATCTAATAGTCTTATATTCAAAGAAATCACATCGTTCAAAGTCAAGGTCCTTCCCGTGACGTCATATCCGTTACTCATTAAGCTCATTGTAACTGCAGGTTTAGTTGTCACTCGGCGAAGTGTATCTTCATTGACAGGACTTTTATTAAACAAAACAGTAATTTTTTTATGACTTGCAATAGGCTAATAAAATCTTCATTTTGAAATCATATACTAGTATATAGAAACGAAAATATATTATATTAGATTCCACCGACCTCCATTTTTTTATCAATAATTTCTGAGCGAGTTATTGTCTTTAGTTGGAGATAGAAATCGTAATTTTGCTTTATAGAAGAAAATGAGATGTGGAATAAGTGTACGCGACACAACCTACACTATAAACGTATATTTTAAATATCCACAATGGAAAACAGCCAGCAGCCTTCAATGTGACCAGCGGTCGCTGCTCGCTGTTTTTCAATTGGCCCCTGGATTGAAAATAAAATACATATGATTCAAGCCCAATCCCAAAGTGCATTGAAAGACCCTCTTCTTGACAAAAAAACAATTAACAAAAATTCGACTAAATACAAACATAAGCTTTGATAAAGATTCCTGGCTTAGGACAGGCACATTAAAATGTGGTGGGGTTAAACTAGTTTTTTGGCGCCAACCTTCCCCCTAATGATAATCAATAACAAAGCACAAACTAACACACAGTAAAAATCAAATCGATAGAAGTTCAATTCAACAAGAGAGTATCTGAGACAAAAGGACAACAGGTAATTAACGGGACGTAAAGATACTCTCTTGAGAACACTCGAAGTTACTGACAGCTAGCTAAGAAGCATCCATCGACTGATGTAAAAAAATCAAGTATGTCGATTTTAAATCCGACACAACACGTCAAACACTTGATTTGATGATGCATCATCACACAAAACCGACACACTTGACCGCTGTAATGCTCAAAAATGACATAAGTATAAAAAGGTAATAAAAAGGTAATTAACATTTTAAAGTAAGTATCAAATTATCAATATTTTTACCAAAGAAGACTAAATTCAAAGATTTTACTAAAATATCCATTTCATAACCTTTATTTAATAAAGTTTTAAGCCAATTTTGCATTCCCAAGGGATTGTTTTTGAATTTATTTGCTCTATAAACAACATTACCGTAGAAATCTGGATGGGATATTCCCTTTACAATCAAAATCGTGTACAGTTAAATTTTCCAATAAATATTTATGATAAAACTTAGTAAACGACTTCACTAATTTGTGGTAACGATATCCTTGTTTTAGTATTTTTTTTGTAATACACCGGTTTTTATCATTAAAATCAGACACACCACTGCAGATCCGAGCATATCTTACCAACTGTGAAATATATACTCCGTAAGACGGAGCAAGTGGAACATCTCCCTCTAGAAAAGGAAAATTCACAATAGGAAATGAAAAGTCATCCCGTTTATCATATATTTTAGTGCGTAATTTTCCATTGATTATACTTAAATCTAGATCTAAAAATGGGCATCTATCACCAGTAAGGTTAGATTTATTCAATGTTAATTCCTTGGGATAAATTTCCGTAATAAAATTAGAAAATGTCGGATTGTTTAGTGAAAGAATGTCATCTAAATATCTGTATGTATAATTAAAAGTTTCAATGAGATGTTGTCTGTTGGGGTCTTTTTGAGTTTTTTTTATTTAGGGACAGACCATTTAACTTGAAGGGGGGCCTTGGTTTTTTGTTTTGATCAGAAATTTTTTTTCCGTGCAGAGCGTGGACAAAATATTTATTTTTCGAAGGCGTGGCGACAGAATATTTTTTTTCAGTATCAGCATTATTTTTTATAGCAAAAATCCTTCTTCAGAACATTTTTTTCTCTTGCCCTCAGCTGCCAAAATATTTTTTTTCATTGAAAATAATTTTCAGAATATTTTTTTTAGGAAAAAAACAAGTCCCCTCCTTCAAGTTAAATGGTCGGTCCCTTACAGTTGTTTTATACTTTGAGGACAAAAGAGAGATTTTCAGTATATCCTATGGGATTTATTTGGTATTTAATACACAAAAAACGTTTAATATCATAATTATCCAATGAAATATTAAAAAGATTGTCATTGCTTTATATACAGTTGCACCCTATGGGTAAAAATAATAATATCGGAAATGTTGAAATATCTAAAGTTGAAAGTTTAAATACTTTAATATAAGCGTACAACAAATTACATATACATTCAGTTATTCGTCTTACGCAATATTTATTCCAACAGAATCTGTTATCCTGGAAAGATCTACAGTACATTGTACTGGAAGGACGGTATCGTTCTGTGTAAAATAGGCCGGATTCTTCTGTACAACCAGTCGAAAAGGTCTTCCCTGAAACCAAACAGAACTAAAAACAATTCAGGACACCCCACTATGCAAGGCTTTAATTAGGGCGAATTTATTAGAAGCCATAGAACCCAGCAAAAATAAATGGTAGATCAGTAAACTAAAGTCGGTAAAACACAAAAAAATATACGCCTTATTATAATACTGATGGTTTTTGCAGTATTCTTTTTCATCAAGATATATAGCATCGGATATCTTTCAAAAATAGAGGTCAGGAATCAGCCACTCAAGCTTTTATCTATTAAACCTGCACAGTCGGGGAAAACATTTAGCTAAATGAAATTATCGTTCAACATTTAAAACCACACATGCAATGTCAGATTTCTTAAGAATGACACGCTCTTATCGAAACCTTTCTAAAATATATAAGCACGTAAAGCCTGTTGTATATAAAATGCTTCATCCAGGTACTTAGCTTTTTCGTCGTATGCCTTTATAATAATAATTTATAGCTTACCCATGTGTGGTTACAAGCAGATAAGTTAAATGAGTAAATTCTGAAACCGGTTGAAGTGACCAGTCTACAGTTAGAATCTCTGATGTATATCACGCCTCCATCTAAGGAACCAGTCAGAGTAACAGATAATCTATCACGTGTACAGGAGTTTATAGTTACTGAAAGACACATTGTGGGTAAAGTGAAAACAATTTTGTAAAGTCCGCTTCACAGAAATGTTATGAACATAAATATATTCTTGAAGAATCGAAAGAATTCGACAACCTTTTCAATCTAAAATATTTTGGATTAATGCTTCTGGGAATTTTAATATACTTGTTATTGCATTGAGATTAGTGTATGTGTATTTACCCTCTTATCATTGTAATAACATCAATAAGGGACAGTAACGTGGACAATACAAAGCAGATTTGAATATAAAAAAGTACCAGAGGTAATTCAATATACTGGTTATGTGGTTAACAGCACACAATGTTGATAATGACTTACAATCTTAAAATATGAGAAATCTCATATTTCATACTCACCTTTTGGAGAAACTCCTGATGTATGGCTCAAAGAAAATATGAAAATGAAAATAATCAAGAAGACTCTTCCATTCATTACCAAGCCTTAAACATAAAGCAAATTGAATCTCATCATGTATACCGGTACAACATACATGACATAGTCTGAATAAACAAAGCATTTCTGGCAGAAATTGGAGCAGCAATTAGATATTTTATATGGGGAGGGCTGTGGTGAAATTTGAAATAAAAAGGAAGCTAAGCAAGACTATCTAGAGATTAAAAGAAGGACAGTGCTCTAAATTAGAAAAAAAAGAGGCAACATGGTAATTTTTCCCGAAAACAAATATAGTACTTTTTAAAATAACAAATTCCAGGCTCGTTTTTTTTTCAAAATAATGAGGGACGATGCCCGATGAAAAAATCCATAACCTCTTTTCAAGAGAACTGTTGTCTTCCTAATGTGTTTACACTATATGCTGTATTGTTTTTATTATCCAATATTTTGTGACATAATAACAAAAATTAGTTTTCTTTTCGGGCATCTAAGGTACACATTATACCGCATCAGGACATCGTAATCTTGGGAAAATACTTAATTGTTCATGTGAGAAGTATAGACGTTTAAAATTTTTCACCAAATAAAGATCAACAGATGATTTGTTATTCAAGTTTTAACACAACGATATTGATAGAGTATATATATAGGCTGATTTATAAGTCATTCAGTTTTTTTTACATATATTCTAGGAAGGAAATTTGAACATTTGGCAAAAATTTAAGTACACTCAAGAACATTTTGGTTTTGCTTAGTCGAGTGATTTTAAAAGTTGCTTGATAAAATATCGATCGATAATATCTTAACAATATCGACGTATAATATTTTACATATAATTCCTGATAATATCGAAACTATTGCTGTTTTATTGTGGTCTTCCGGTGCACCTGAGTTCACTCTCGTTTGACTTGAGTTTGCGTTGCTGAATGGGGTTTTGTTGGTGTGTGTGTGTGTGTTTTATGTTATTATGTGGTTTGTTTTGTTGTGATGATTTTTTGTCTGCCGGTTTTGTCTTTGTCTTTACGGATTTATGATACCCCTTTGGTACACCTTTGCTTCTTTCTAATTTACCGCTTGTTTTATGTGAGTTGTGTCGCATACACGTATTCTACATCTTATCTTTTTATAAATATGATAGTTTAAAAATGATGACGATATCTTAAACATTTTACACTGAAGAAAGTAATTATTATAATTAATGTTTACACTGTAGAAGTATTGATTATTAGTTATTTTTACATTGTAGAAAGTAATTATTATTATCTATGTTTATGTTCCGGACCTTATGAGTATTTGGACCATTAGCGTCTGGTCATGGCAATATAGGTATAATTATATGGTCGGACCATATGAGTATATATTCATATGGCTATGACGGGCCAGACCATTTTAACCATATGAGTGATTCGACTTAATTAAAGAAAACTAATGAATTTGAAACTGAAATCCACCTTACGTTTTCGCGATTGTATAATATAAAACAAAACATAAATTATTCATAATTAGAACAGTCCGTATTTCGTGAATTTAAAACAGGTTTGTAAGGGAGAGAAATGAAATGAAAAAAAGAATGATAGAAGTGTTATAGAGTTGTACAAGTTTGTATATGCGTATGAAATGATTTTATATAGGAAAACAAAGTTTATAGTCTATTTGAATTATATAAATCAAGAAAAATCCTTTTAATATTTTGTTTCTTGAAATAAAGTTTAATTTGAAACAAAAACAATTTTTTTAATATCATACGACCGCGAACTCTGACTACAAGAATCAAGATTGTATCTTCTCAAACAAACAAAAAGTTTTCCATAAAGTCATTATGAAAGTCTAGTGGTAAATAATTCACTTATCTCATCAAATCATAGAAATGTGTGTTTATTTGATGGAACAGCCAGGTGATTGGAACATAATTGAAAGGACCACCAATAGGAGATTAAATGACCAACTAGCTTAACAATGGACCTTTAAAGATAATTCAAGCAAATGCTCTTCCTGGTCAACATGTTGTACTCTCATGGATTTCTGTGAATTTCTGATCCATTTTTAACATTAATGTCTATGAAAAATATTTTTATAAATTATGAAAAAAATCTGATTTTTTTAGCCAGTTTGTATGCCATATAAATGTTACATGATGAAAAATAAGTTCAAATATTTCTGAAGGATAAAATTTGACAAGCCATTTGTCGTTGATTTTTCGAACTCAAATGGACTATACGGCATGGAGTTATTAGTAAAATATGCCGGGTTTCTGGTCACAAAATGCAATTGAATTAGTCATTCATTTATCTGCTGATTAACCTATTTATATTGTCGTTTGAATAAATTGTCATTTCTGTAATTATTCTAGCTAATAATACAAATAATGGGTAAAAATATATTTCCTAACATACTATCCCCAATTTTTTTATATATTTGTTTCGAAAACATTTCCTTTAAATGTAATAACGGACTGGTTCTTTTGGGTATGAGGCACCATATATATATATATAAGAAAGTTACCTGCGGGAGCTTATCAGGTTTAACCTGTATCATATTAACGAACTGGTTTACTTTTTATCGATTTATCAAAAATAGCCCCGACCAAACGCGTATGGTCTGACCATATATGTGTACCCATATGGTCATGATGATATGCGTATGGTCCAGATACTCATATGGTCCGGAACATTTATGTTTACACTGTAGATAGTATTATTTATGTTTATACAGTATTTATTATCATTAATGTTTATCCTGTAAAAAGTATTTATTATTACTTATGTAAACAACAAATATGGCTTACCTTGACATGCTATTTTATACAAAGTTTCGATAATTTACAACATTTAATGTTATTTTAAACAAGACTATACAAGTAAAACTTATTTAATAACATATTTCTTCAGCCATGTCAGTTTATTTGGAATGTTTTAAGTTTTCCCATTGTTTCAATTATAATGAGGGTTAAAGTGAATCTAAACGATAGTAAACTTCAATGGTTACGAGTTTAAATAAAGAACGAAGAATCGGATTAACAAATAATAACAGGCAGTCAACAGATTCATTTACTTTTAAATAGACACAAAATTCTAAAGGAAATTTAATATTATATTAAGCCCTATTATGTTATGTTTAAATCATGGCGCTATTTTTAATCCTAATATTTTACATTTAAATCAAAGCCAGCACAGCTTTGTGTAAGCAATATATGGATTCCGAGATTTCTGTCCGTTAAACTATTATAAAAAAATCTCGAAACTATGTTGTCCACTTTTATCAAACCAATCGGAAATTCCGATCCTCTCCAGCTTGTGGAATATACATATCGCAACTGATTCGTAATTCAAGGGCTTGTTGGGATTATTGTTAATTCCTTGGTAGAGCATCACGACTTACTGGCAAATTGTTAGGAAGGTAATGTTGCTCCCCGGTTGTCTTCTTCATATACTTAAGAAATTTTACAGAGGACAGCATGTACTTGTGAAAACGACATTTTGTGCACATGGTGAAGGTTGTTTGTTTATGCTTGTATTTTGCCTAAGGGTTTCTCCAGTTGAATTGAACTTTGATCGTTTGATTTTAATTGTGTGTTTAATGTTTGTGCTTTGTCTGGGAATAATGATAAGGTGAAGGTAGCCCCCCCTAAAAAAACATAGTTTAACCTAGCAACATGTGCCTGTCATTAGGAATCTTTTACACAATTTTTGTTTGTATTTGTCTTGATGTTTTCTGTTCTTTGTTTAAGAAAAGGGTCTATCTGTGACTATTTCAGGACTTTATTGGAATTATATGTATATATAATTATACACAGGCAAACTTGGCTCACATGATTTTCACGTGAAAAGTTTCACATGAAATTCACCCGAATTGAGCTTATACGTGAAATTCACACTTCCGTCAATTTCATGTGAGCCAGTTTCACGTGAAACTCATGTAAGCCAAACTTGCCTGTGTATAAAATTCCGTTATAAGCAGGTGTCGTAGTACAAAGGTGTCTTTTAAATATTAAATTTAACATATTGGTTGGCAATATAAACGAAAATCCCAATTAGCATTTAGTTGCAAATGACATGAATGAAGTCGTGCTTTAAAATCAGTGTAAGAGTAAAATATGTTGAAAATAAAGGAAACAGTATGGAGGCTGGTGGGCTATGAAGAAACTTGAATTGAAAAGGTAGAATGAGAAAATTCAGGAAATAAAAAAGACAGGACAGAGCTTAGAAATAAGAAAAAGACAGGATGCACTTTGTAGCTGAAAACTATGATAATTTCAAATATAAAAAAAAGAAAACGCAATCACTTTTACGCAAAACAAAAATCCAGGTTCCAAATTTTCTGAAACTTTTCAAGGCAAAATGAAAAAAAAAATTCACATCCCTCCCTCATAAAAATCAAATGGTCCATCCCTTTACCTGATATGTTTGATAATTCTCATCATTTTATATATATTTTTTCGTAAAACTTTTAGTCTAGAAGAAAAAAAAAGAACTATTGCGCAATCAAAAAAGGAAAAGGTCATTTCAAAATCTTCAAACTTCGTAGACAATACGGACAGAGTGGGAAATATATAGCATAGCAAAATATACACAAACACAACTAAACTATGCGAAAGTTGAGTCGATAGTGTTTTTGTGTGTTCTGGTTGTTGAGATCAGTTCTTCTCTGTTATTAGAATAACTTCATGTGACCAACTAACAATTAAGTTAAGATCAAACCCAGTAAAGAACGACAATACAAACGCTTTACAATAAATCAATATCGTAATCTGCTACTGCTTGCACAAATCGTTTTATAATAACATATTATTTGTCGTTTTTTTTGTATTGCACTGCCTTGTATGATTATAGAAGTAATTGTTTAAATTAGATAAAAATGGCATTATTATCATTAAAACTTGTAGATTTTTGGTTTAGGAGGTAGCAGATTTTCCAACTTTGTTAAATTTCAATCAACGTCTAACACTTTTTATGACTTGTGCTTTTGGTTATTCAAGGCAGAATGAAAACCAAGTTTCTTTTTAAGATTTCTGGTTTATTGTTTGTGTCAATTGTTTTTGTAGTCTTACAAAGGACCATTATCGTGAATTCTGTGAAACGGTAAGTAAAAGTTGCTATGAGTGGACTTATTGGAAGACATTCATTATGAGTCTTGGATAGACGAAACGCGCGTTAGGCGTAGCAAAATTTATTGTCTGTAACTTTGTTGTCATTTGTATTTTTAGTACATAGTTCACTGAGTATACTTATCAGTTGATTATGATTTGCTGATAGTTGTACTGATATGATCATCTTATTATCCCTATTATGTCTTCAAAACAGTGTTGCGTTGTGTGTTACTATCTGCACCTAAGATCGCATTAGAACAGGGGGTGTGACGCGCTATAAAACCTGGTTAGCCCACGAAATGCCTAGTCAGGACCATTACGATTTATAACTATCCCGGTGTGTCTTCCATGATTTGTCTTTTTTCTTTGACATAGAGATTGATCCCCCAAAGTCGGTTATTTTGTTATTACCTTTATAGACATATATTCAAGTGGATCTGACTCCATGAATCCCCATTGGAGGGTCAAACTATAGGAAATTGAAGAATATATGGATTAATAGTTATAATAAGGTTATCATAGTAGTTTCTGTAGAATTATTGCCTTACAATAAGAAAGAATAAAAATTAGTTCTCCAGGAATGATCAAACATTAATACCATATATAACTACTAAAAATCGCAAATGACATTTTCTCTGTTTTTTGACAGTTTGAAAATATCCCTCATTATGAGTATTAGGGAATTTCCGTCAGTTTGAGAGATTGTCTGGTACCATTCAGTTTGACTCCCCTTCAGTGTGAGTCTGTATCAGGTACCCTTCAGTTCAACATTTTCCTACTGTGTTAGTTTGTTAGATATCTTTCAGTTTGACAATTTTCTTTTAGCTTAATTATATGTCGGATATCATTAAGTGTGACATTTGCCTTCAATAGAGTTCTGTCAAGTATCCTCAAGTGTTACACTTTTCTTTAGCGTGGCTCTTAGGTTCCGTTGAGTATGAAGCTTTTAAGCGCAAGTTTTCTCTATATTGAATGAAGTAGTTCTGTTTCTTTGCGATTACGTGCGACCGCTTTAATAGCGACGATATATAGTATCTTTAAGTTTCGTTCGACATTCCTTTCGTTTTCCGTCCCAAACATGTTTTGTGTCCGATCGTTAATAATTCCTTTTGTCTAAAAACACATACATCTATTTTCATCTTTTATTTCCTAAGAATCTCTTTCTATACTACTAATGTAGAGCATTTCTTTTAGAATTGATCTAAATGAATTTTTCGGCGAGGGTGTATATTTCCATTTTTTCGGCTCACAGTTTGAAATACCAGAAATTCCAGTTTAAAAAGATCACAAAGTGTTGACACATTACTTTTTATAACGACCTATTTCTATTGTTAGATCGTTATTACTTTGTTAAAACTTGAACGTACGATATATAAGTTTTAACAATTTACAGTGCATGATAAGCCTTATAAAAATTGTCTTTGTATTATTTTACAATTTTTTTTCAGATTTATTTTCTCCACAGATAAACAATTTGTTAACGAAAGAAAAACTTCCGTAGATTGTCTCGATAACTTATTATCAGAGTCCGACGAAGGCCTTCTACAGATTAATAAACACGTGATATCTCAACTACGTGGGGATACCATTATATTGTCCCCCTTGGTGGTACCAAAGTATAAGCTAGTGTTGTTTTGGAATGCAAAAGTTGCCAGCACGTACTGGAAATTCCTTCTTCGTCATATACAGAACATGTCAACCGATGTCAAACCATACATCGTACATCACCCAGACAAGAGTCATCTTAAATCATTTTATAATTACAGTGATACGGACATAATACGGATGATGTATAACGATTCTTGGACAAAGGCCGTTTTTGTTAGGGAACCAAGAGAAAGGTTTCTTTCGGCTTACATTCATAAAATTGAAAAAGCTCATTTTGACATAAAATTGTGTAAAACTCGGATTGTATCATTTGGAAATTTCGTTAATGTAACAAGATGGTGCAGAGATCCCCATTGGGAGACACAAGTTAAAATACCAACTTATTTTTACAAAACCATGTTAGTTGGTAAAATGGAGAACTTGATAGAATTTACTGAGATGCTTCTTACAAAGATCGGAGCTTTTTCATCTAAGACACAGAAATGGTTAAAAGAATATACCATACGTCATCCGACACATGCTGAAGACAAAATACGTCAATACTACACACCCGAACTCGAAAGGGAAGTGATCAACATGTATCAACAGGATTTCAATGTTTTTAATTTCAGCAAGGCTACATTGCTATGAGTATATTTCTGCACTATTTACGTCCTGTTATAAACACTGTTTGAACATCAAAACTACTCTGTATAATAGCTGTCGGTGTTTTGTTAAAAATGTAATTATGATAACAAGAGGCCATCAAAAGCCTGAATAGCTCAACTGGTCCATAATCCATAAGGGTCTTATTTATGAGTTGTGTTATTATGAGACATTTGTAGAGGCTAATTAGCTTAATAAGCTGAAATTTTCAGAAAGCAATAGCTTGACCGATCTGCAATAGTTTGCATCCCTTATGACAAAAACATGCACAAATTATTTTTATACATTAAAATATCAATTTAAGGGTCATCTTTCAACTTTAACCGAATTGAAAGGTTTATATAAATCAATTAGGTAACGGTTCAAGCAAGCAACAGCTTTACACCAATTGCAATAGTGTACAATTTAGTGAAAATTTATTCAAAAAAGTAAAAAAAAAGGCTTATAGTGCAAATAACAAAAAAAATGATTAGAACAGAGTTGTGGACATTGAGAAAAAATAACAGAAGGAGGGACGGAAGCAAAGTTACGACAATAGCACATCTTTTGTATACTTCTCATCGAAAAATTTGATTGTACACGTAGATTGCTGAAGGAATATCTCATCCTGATTTTTATAGCAATGTAGTATATAAAGCACAAAAAATAAAAAACAACCTTATGGAAATTAAAAACTGGCTTAAAAACCTTTTGAAAAAAGGATACGAATTCAATGTTTTAGTAAAATCTTTGCATTTGGTATGTTTTGGCAGAAATATTGATAGCTTGATAGTAACTTTAAAACGTTAAATTTTCACTTTGTATCCACTGTATTATTTATAAGCACCACAGCGATCAGGTATGTCGGTTCTGTATGGTGATACAACTCTTAATCATTCATTGTTTTGACGTGGGGTGTCGGATTTAGAACTGATGTATTTGATTCTTTTACATCAATCGATAAATGTTTCTTAGCTAGTTGTCAGTAACTTCGAGTGTTCTCAAGAGAGTTCCTCCTTGTCTTGTTGTTTTCGTACAGTATTTTGTCTTAGGTTCTCTCTTGTTGAATTGAACTTTTGTCGATTGAGTTTTACAGTGTGTTTTATATGTAGCTTTGTGCAAGCTTATCAATAGGGGGGAGGTTGGATCCAAAAAACTAGTTTAACCCCGCCACATTTTATATGTTCCTGTCCTAAGCCAGGAAACTTTGCCAAAGCCTTTGTTTGTCCTTGTCATTCTATGTTAACTGTTTTATGTCAAGAATTGGGTCTTTCGTTGATAATTTAGGGATTGGTTTTGATACTTTTGTATTGTATTATAAGTCTTGGGCCAATGCAAGACGGTAAGCAGTGACCTATGGTCATGTTGAAGACTGCTTGTTGTTTTCTGTTGTGATTTTTTGAATTGCTGTTTGTTTATGTTTGTTGTGTCGCGTACACTTATTCCACATCTCAATATTGTCTATTTATCCATACATTTTATTTATACGGATGAAATGGAAATTCATTATATATATTTAGTTTTAACCTTATTTAAGATCAAGATAAAACAGTTTATTGTGCTTAATTATTCCCCAAAAAAAACAAGACCAGGTTTGTCCTTTATTTTTTGTGTTTCAAATTTGAATTTTAGAAAAAAACGGACTGCGGATTTAAAAAAAAACTCTCATTCAGCTGTCTTTTGTGTTCAAAAAGTCATAGGGTTAGCTTTCAAAGAACTCTGACCCGACCTTATGTGCAATCTGGTTTAATGTGGCCAAATATTTGGCGTGGTTTAAGATTGGAGTTTTAAAAAAGGGAGGAATGAAAAAGTTTGCATACAATATCGCAATTTATTAACTTTGATGAAATCAACATCAAACATCTTTTCTAGATCTTCAAAAAAATATATATCATCTGGTAAAATCATGTGAAACTTTGGGCATTTTTTAAAAGACAAAGAAAAATCATATTTTATAAAATGATATGGAGTAAATGAACATGAGACAATAACATATTTGTTTACTATAATTTATGTTAATGAACTGTATGGCTATTTCGGAAATTTTTTCTTCATCAACAGCACAAGAATCTGACAAAGGAAATTTACAATTAAAAAACTTTTGAAATACGTAAATCCAAATGAAATCAGAATATTCAGTAATATCAATCATATCTAAGAACAAACTAGGATGGAGAGAGTTGAACCTTAGGTTTTAGAATTTACAAAAGAATAAGATGATCAAGCACTTATAAACAAATATGGGATTTCGGTCTCTTACATGAGTGCAGATGTTGGTTTGTTATAGATTTTGTCTTGTCATCCTTTTCCGGATTTGACTTGCTGAATTGACTGTTGGCAACGCGACGGGTGTGCTATAGCAGGCAGGAACTGCTTACTCTTCCGGAGCACCTGAGTTAATTTTTGCTTCGACTTGAGTACACGTTGTTGATGGATGTTCAGTTTTTTTGTGTTTCTGTGTTTTACATGTTGTCTGTTTTTGTCCCGTTCTTGTTGGTGTTAGAGAACAAAATATAACTATCTGTATAAATATAGAGTAATATTGTCCCTCACAAGATTGCAATATTACACTCATAAACTCGTGCATTATAACATTTCCTTTGGGACATTATTTCTTCATATTAATGCAATAACCCCATATTACAATTGCATGGGATGCAGCGTCTGTTAGTTTGCAATCGCTTTACGAGTCCACACCTAAGTGGGCAGAAGAGATGTTCGTAATATGTGTTTCCAAAAAAACACATTGCCGATAATTCATCAAATCTGATGAGGAAAATCACGAAGAATCTCTATGAATCTCTATGACAACAGCCTTTGTGCTCATTTTAGCGATCGAAATTTTGTACGTTTCTACATAAGCCACACCAACAAGTTTCTTAATATACTTTTCGTCTGTATCAATCATTTGGACAGAGTGCATCTGATGAGTCCTGAAAAGAGATTATGTGTGTCAAGGGTAGAAACATTTATCATCTTAAACGTTCATCTGATTTGATTTCTAAAACCCTGGTAATAAATGCTGTGTAGACAAAAACCTTTTAAAGCTATGAACATATCGGTAAAATTTCAGAATTTGTCAGAACCTAAGGTTTTTCTCACCCATGTCAGTTCGTTAATTTTAAATTTATTGCCCTTTGCTTTTCATTTGTAGTATAGCGATAGCTATTTCAATCTCTTTGCAGAGGGCCTTCGATGAATATAAGGTTACATAGATAAAAGGAGCGTCAAGCGTGGCAAAATTTATTGTCTGGAACTTTGTTGTAATTTTTAATTCTTTTTTTTCTTTGTCTCAAATATTAAAAGTTCAAACGCATTTATGAATAATTCATATTTTTGTCTACATAAACAGGGGATTAATAGATCATTTTTGTCTTCAAGCACAATAAGAAAACGATAAAACATCGTAATGCTCTTTAAGATGTTTGGGGAATCGTTTTCTTTCATATTTGTTAATTACAGATCAAAATCTAGCATGTACTTTTACATTAAAAACGAATCCTATGAACATATATAAATATATATAGCTAGAAGACAATTATTTGTCTCCTTATTTGAAAAAAATAGTGATGTGCATTTGCAGTAAAAGAGTATTTCGAAGAAAGAAATACTTTCCGACTATCTAGACTACATGGAGTATTATGCTCTAGAAGTACTCTTTGTAGTGTTAAACATTTACATTTATATTGGAATAAATGTTAGAATAAAAAGAGGCGTAAAAAATCCTGCTTTTGAAGACGTCGACGAAAGCAGCCACGTTATTCGTGAGATCATCAGTGATGATGTGGTCAACTGTGTAATGCTTTGTTCAGATAGCAATGTTTGTAGATCGATCTCTTATAATAGAATTAATAGCCGATGTCGTTTGTTTTCCCAAGATTTGACCGGACAAGAACCGACTGGACCTAAAAACATTGGATGGATTCATTTCGATTTTATATCAGGTACTTTATGGTGATAGTATCTTATGAGTTTATTGAATTTCCTTTACCGTTTTCGTCAGATATTTGAATTGTTTCTAATTTAATTTAATTTAAACCTGGTTGTATCACGCCATGAACCTGGCATAAAGTAGTTACGAAATTGTGAGACACAATTGGGAAAATGAGGTTATAATATCAGCACAACCTAATACCCCTTCACATATACGATATTCTCTTACGGGTTGTTACGATTTTCAAAATCTATCGTTTTACGATCTTTTTCAGACTGTTTTCGTGTCCAGTTGCAGGGCAACACAATAACGGGACTGTATTCTATAACAATAGGTGATAACCAGGTAACAGTTTGGTGTGACCTAGAAACAGAAGGAGGAGGATGGACGGTATGTATACTTAAGCAGATCTTGTTTTTGTTTTTACAAGGAACTTAATGATTTAGGTCTTAAAGAAGCAGAGGTACCAATGGGGTATCCGAATGTCAAAAGTCCGAAAGGGCAGAGACTAAACCAGTAAACACAAACAAGAACGGGACAAAAACAGACAACACGTAAAACATGGAAACACAAAACAACTGAATATCAATCAACAACGCGAACTCCAGTCGAAACAAGAGTGAACTCAGGTGCTCCGGAAGAGTAAGCAGTTCCTGTTTGCTATATCACACCTGTCGCATTGCCAATAGTCCATTCAGCGTGTCAAATCCAGTAAAGGAAGACAAAACAACACCCTATGACAAACCAACATCTGCACTCATCTGAGAGATCGAAATCCCATATTTGTCTATAAGTGTATAATGTCTTCCGTAAAATTTCTTGAGTGAAGACAGCAACCGAGGAGCATAATAACCCTGTGTGAGCAATTTTTGCGTCAGACGTGTCGCTCTGCTAAGGAAATCGACGTAAGTCCCGCACGCTCTGGAGTAACGAATCAATTGAGATACGTAAACTCCATAAGCTGGGGCTGACGGAATATTGCTACACAAGAAGGGGAAGTTGACGATTGGAAAGTTGAAGTCATCACGTTTGTCATAGAGCCTTGGTGAAAGTCTTCCTTGAGAGTCAATTTCGAGATTAAAACATTTAATAAATCAAAGTTGTAAAAATAAATTTAAGAATGTTGAAAACATAAGTGAAGTAAGTAAATTTTCATAAGAAAAATATAACAAAGCAAGTAATAACGGGTTAAGGGAGTCAAGGTAAAAGGACTTACTGGTGATTACTTAAAAAGATGCTAACATTTGTAAAATTTTCTTATTCTTTCCAAAAAATGATAGATAAATGAAGGAATACTCAATAGGTCTAAGACAAACAACATGTAGTTTATACACTTCTGATATACAAGATAATGAACCAATTTGTTTTTGTCTTAACATTTAAAAACACATGTTTTATAGGTATTCCAGCGAAGGTCTGACGGGTCTGTAGACTTTCATAGAAACTGGAATGACTACGTGACAGGATTTGGTGATCCTACTAGAGAATACTGGATTGGTATGTTTAAATAGTGTACAGGCATTTTTTCCTAACTACCAAATCAAGACCCCTCTATTGGCAACCAAAATAGAAAATGCTATTACTAGTAGGCTATAAGATAATTTATCTTAACTTTTACCTTATGAATAGTTTATATCCTCTGGTTCCCTTCGTGTCATACAATGAGTCATCAATAAAAATATCACTTAAACTTTCGGGAAACCAACCCCCTAGCTTGGGAGCAGGCAAAAATAGAACGTTATTTTGTAGAGGATATGTAAGAAATTTTAGTCATTGAAAACCACGATTTAACAAGCGAACATGCAACAAACTTAATAATTTTGATATGTCTGTGTAACAACTGTATGCAATTTGTACACAATTTCTAATTTTGAAGAAAATATTGAAAGTCGAATACCTATTGATATGATATCAAAAAGGAAAAGTATTTTTATATGCATTTCAGGCCAAAATTCTGCTACCTCAAATTCATAGTATGAAATTTCTTGGTTTGGCCGCAAAGAGGGATGTATATCGGCAACCCATTTTAACAAATTATTAGATTTTAAGAAGGCAAAACTGAGGTTTTTGTGTATTTAATAGTAAAAAAATTATCATTTTATGCAAAATTTAATTCATTTCTTATCATACTTCCCCAAACCAAAGCTCAAAACGAGTAAAACTATTGCGAGTTTGGGCGCAAAGGCAGGATTAAAATGGCATTTTGTGGGTAAAATGACCAATATTTTCCTTTCAAAAAAGAAAATAGAGTAAAACCTTACAGAGACAAGAATAGATTAAAGAATATAAGGCATTCATCAAAATGTAGATAAGTAAAAATTATTACCAGACAATTTACCTACTTCAAACCTAATTAAAAAGTATCTTTCCTTTGGTGTCTCATTAAGACAAGGCATAATTATTGACAATATCAATTGAGCCAACAACACTTGCCAGAAAGAAACGTTATTTTGTTTTGGAGCAGACTAAAATTATAAATTTTCGGGAGAGGATATGTAAGGTGTATAGTTCTTTAAAAAAAACATTTAAAAGTAAACATGCAATGGAATTTATCAAATTTGATCCGTCTTTGTTACACGAATATAGTTTTATTAAAGTGCATGCAGTTTGTACACAAATTCTATCATCATAGGCTCTATACAGAAATATTAAAATTCCTAAATTCAAAAAAATGAAACATAACCTCTGGGAAATAAAACTTCAACAGCAGCGCTTACCAGCACGGGTGCTATAAAGAAGGGGTAAACGTTACCATAAACTATGCAGTCAAACGTTTGTTGACTTGTGAATTCGAATATTCGAGTTTAAAGGTAGTTTTTGAACATTATGGCAATGTTTGTCGACATATACTAATGGTTATCTATGATAGTTTTGTTTGTTTTAGGAAACGATGCTTTGAACATTTTAACAAGTTCAGAGACAAATGAGCTATTGATTCTGCTGGAGAATTGGAATGGTGGTTGGAAGTATGCACGTTACTCACACTTTCGAGTAAATAATGGTACGGATAAATACCGACTAAACGTTGAAGGCTACAGTGGAACAGCAGGTGTGTAATAGAATCAGAGAATATAAAAAAATCCTATTATGTGAGCAAAAACGCCTTTACATTGCTTTCAAAATTGTAAAATCGCACTAAACTAATTCGATCGAGCTGTTTGTTAACATATGTTTATTTTAAATACAAATGACAACAAAGTTCAAGACAATAAATTTTGCTACGCCTGACACGCGTTTCGTATATTCAAGACTCATCAGAGGCGCTCTACCAAAAATATTGAAAATGCCAAACACTATATGAATATGAAGAGCATAGAACAATAAAACCAAAAATACCAAACTTGGGAACCAAATTATTACTAAGATAATGAACCTATGTCTGGGGTAGGAAGATCCTTAGGGTTTAGATAATTTTGAAATTTAGACGGATAATTTAAAGCCTTGATGTATTCTCCAACTCAAAAGTGCATACGGTGTTTATATTTCACTATTTATTCGATATGCCAGAGCTTGCACACATTTCACAGATTTTTTGATCAGACACCGATTTCTTCGTGGCCGACTATTGGAGCAGGGAAATACGTCTCATACGATCCCTAAAAAATTATTTCTTCGTTATCAGCCACTAGTAGATAAGTTCGATATTGAGTTAAAAGATATGGTGATTAATTGTTTTAATTAGTGCTTGACTGGTCTGCTGTACTGAGATGATCACCTCAATATCCCAATTGTGTCTCACAGCTATGTTGTGTTCTATGGTCATTACCGGATCCTAAGATCGCAATGGAAGAGGGAGTTTTGGCGCCATAAAACCTGGTTTAACCCACCATTTCGTTTGCAATTCCTGTACCAAGTCAGGACCATTGCGATTCACCAATTCTCTGGTATGACTGATTCGTTTTTGTCATTATCACTGAACTTTTGAAATTGATCATTCAAGTTCGGTAATTTTGTTATTACCTTTATTTTCAATATATTTATTTCAGGTAACAGGTTCGGATACAATTCCGGAGAACAGTTTAGCACACGGGATCAAGACAATGATTCATGGCGTGGGCACTGCACAAAGACACTCCACTCTGGGGGATGGTGGTACAAGTATTGTACTGAAACGGATCTAAACGGAATCTATTACAATTCTTCTACCAAAGCAACCAACTCATGCCATTGGGGTGTCTATCGTTGGTCGTTGCGTACTGTATATATGATGGCCAGGAAAAAAATTAGAGATTTCTTAAAATAATGACCCTTAGACTATCTCGATCTTACGTGTATTTGGACTTTATCCGTATTTTGAAACTGCCTTAATATAAGTTATATTGAAAGAAAAAAATGAGAGTTACGTTCGAATAAAATAAACCCAATAGAATAATTGTTTTGTTTTTTTGTATAAAACTATATATCGGTTTCAAGAATTAAGCATTGTGTTGAAATTGTCCCTCTGAACACAAAAATACATTATACATGTTATTGAAAGGTTGTTTTTACTTGCAAAATATTTTGAAAAATTACATCAGCTTACATATTTTATATGTACAGAAAAATACTAATTACGAACATACAGAGCTTATTTGGGCATGGTTTTATGTGGGAAATGAAGATTCGAGGAAGGCGCTGGTATCTCTCTTAGTAATTTGTGTCTCAGTAAGTTCTCATTTTTTTTGTTGCGTGAACATGCAATTACAGTAGCTTTATTTAAAATTCCCTATTTGTCTTGAATGTATTGTTATGATTTGAGTGATGCATTTCCGGTTTCTGATCTGTTTGAAGCAACCTCATCTTCACTTTATATCGTTAGTTAATTTCGATCAATGAGGTCAACAGATACCTTACATGTATTTTTTATTTTATTTTAGATAATCTTTTTTAAACCCTTAAATTATTGCAAATATATTTCTTACTACTAATAATATTATATTTTAAAGTAGGTAAAAACAAAATTTCCAAACTTGGAGACCCAATCTCAATGTACAATAGAAAATACAGAACATGGAAGAGATACTGACAAAATTACAGATCGCAAAACCCTGACTTAGTAGAGTAATTTCAAATGAAATGGTGGGATAAACCAGGTTTTATGGCACTCAAAACCTTTCTCGTCCATTGCGATTTTAGAGTCCGGCAGTATAACAAAACACGACACTGTTGTGAAGACATAATAGGGATAATAAAATGAAACAAATTCCAAACATACCGTAATATAACATTTATTAATTATATGTTTTCAATAATTTTTATTTAGTCCCAATCTAACGCGTAAGCTCGGACAATATGAGTATATTTGTATTGTCATGACCATGCGCGTCTGGTCGGGATACTTATATGGTTCGAAAAAGATATATCATTTTACCCCCACGATAAAAAATGCAATTCTTTGTTAACATCGTTTCATATCTGTTTGATATTTTCAAAACTTTTAATAAGTAAAACAGTCATTTAATGGACTAAAGACACCATAAGATGGATATGAAAGGAATACATAACCTGTTTGTTATTATTTTTTTTTGTTCATTTACATATCCCTGTTCTACCATAAAACGAAATAATATTTGTTTTTATTATTACCATAATCTTATATAGCAAAAATTCTCCTTCGGAATATTGTATTTTTCTAACCCTCTGCTGGCAAATATGTTTTTCAACATTAATTTTCAAAATATCATTTTTGGAAAAAAGCCCCTCCTCCTGCAAGTTAAATGGTCGGTCATAAGAGTTAATAATGACAACAACAAGCGTGAAATGTTTGAATATACATTCTATTGGTATATGAACTTCAAAAATTTCAAATATGTGAGATAAGCTTAATTAAAAACAACCGTTTATAAATTTGTCATTCATGTGTTTTTGAGTGGAAGGAACACTTAGAGATTTTTAACGGATTTTATGGTACTAAAGGTTACAACGGGCGCTAGTTTAGGGCTTGTATGTCCATGCTTTTGTGTAAGAAATGAACTAATAGGATTGCTAAATCAAAACAAACAAAAAATAATCCCAACAAACAATTTAAATGTAAAATATATCTTTAAGACTGTAATATGTTTAAATAGTTTTGTTAAAAATCAGAATAAAAATCAGTTAACTGATACTAGAATACAAGTATTTATGTATATTTTTGCCTGTTGTAATATACAGTGAAATGCATTAATGAAAATCAAAAATAAATTGAAAAAAAAAACAGCTATCGAGACAATATCATGATGCAGATATAAAAACAATGAAATATTAGGATGTCAATAATTGGAAACATCGGACTGCTGGTGTTACCTATAGAATACAAATACTTAAACGGGTATTAAACGGTGGGTTTGGTTTTGCTTTATATCGATATTTCAAGGAGTAACCTCTCATCAGCAGCATTTGAATCAAAACATTTTGAAGCCAAAAAGCCAAAAGTATTGAATGAAAAGTATTCAATAACAAAAGGTTCGAACAGGGAAGTCAAATCCAGCAACCAGGAAAATAACCATGTGCAATACAAGGAAAGAAATATTATGTTCGTTCCATTTTTGATGAGTATCCGATGGGCCAAGTTGGACGGATCTGATAGATGACTATATGTAGATAGTACATAATGGAAGGTATACATAAAACATACAAGTTTTTCGGTGGAATATCGTCAAATTCGTCACATATAACGTCACATTTTATCACATGACGTCACATTATAATCCAGTGTTCGCACCATATATTTTCACAGTATAATGGACTCTCCATGGTACATTATAATATAAAAGGAAAAAAAACTGCTTATTACCAATAAAAAAAACTTTTTTTCCAAAAAATCAAAGTTGACCAATAAAATAAAGCATCGTTAAAGTTCAGCTTACTTATAAATCTTTCCGATATTTATTGTACGACCTGGCTCAATGTGTCCAATACCAGGTATTGTTATGGGTTAGACGAACGCAAAAGATTGCATAACTTATGCATAACTAATGGCATTTGTATTGCTTTGTGTGCTTCAATAGGATATTGTTTAAGTGTGTCAAAAGTTTGTCTTTGATTGCTCCGATTTTAAAAATTTGAACGGTTCTTTACACTTTAATGTTTTTTTCTTAATAGAGACAAAACAGCAAACACTTGAATAATAAAAAAAAAATAAATACAAAAGAAAATTGACGTTTTTGCATCGAAAATGATAGGAAATACCTACTACCAGGGTTAGAATTACAAACTAGAATATTTAGAATAAGGGTTAGGGTTTGTTACCATTGTGCCCCTATGCTACAAATGTTACCCAATGTAACCATTGTATCCCTATGTTACCTTTGTAACCCTATGTTACCGTATGTAAAAATGTATTCCTATGTTACTATTCGATGTAACAATTGTTACCCTATGTAACCAGTGTATCCCTATGTTACCATTGTAACCCTATGTAACCATTGTATTCAAATGCTACCATATGGACCCTTTGTAACCCTTGTATTCCTATGTTAACAATAAAACCCGATGTACCCATTGTTACCCTATGTTACCATTGTGTACCTATGTTATCATTATTACCCAATGTTACCATTTTATTCCTTTGTTAACATTATAGCTATATATAACAATTGTACCTCTATGTAACCATTGATACCCTATGTAACCATTGTATTTCTACGTTATCATTACAGTTATATGTAACAATTGTACCTCTATGTAACCACTGATACCCTATGTAACCATTGTATTTCTATGTTATCATTATAGCTATATATAACATTTGTACCTCTATGTAACCATTGTATTTCTATGTTATCATTATAGCTATATGTAACAATTGTACATCTATGTAACCACTGATACCCTATGTAACCATTGTATTTCTATGTTATCATTATAGCTATATGTTACAATTGTACCTCTATGTAACCATTGTATTTCTATGTTATCATTATAGCTATATGTAACAATTGTACCTCTATGTAACAATTGAACCTCTATGTTACCATTGTATACCTATGTAACCATTGATACCCTATGTAACCATTGTATTTCTATGTTATCATTATAGCTATATGTAACAATTGCACCTCTATGTAACCACTGATACCCTATGTAACCATTGTATTTCTATGTTATCATTATAGCTATATGTAACAATTGTACCTCTATGTAACAATTGTACCTCTATGTAACCATTGTAACCCTATGTAACCATTATAACCCTATATAATCATGTACCCCTTTTTTACAATTGTACCTCTATGTATCCATTGTAACCCTATGTAACCATTGTACCACTATGTAACCATTGATACCCTATGTTACCATTGTATTCCTATTTTACCATTGATACCCTATGTTACCATTGTACCACCATGTTACAATTGTTACCCTATGTATCCAGATGTAACCATGTAATCCTAAGTAACAATTGTCACCTTTTGTAACCATTGTCACCCTAATTGAACCACTGAGCAACGATTTTAACCAAAATGTTTCCATGTTACTTTACATGACGATCGTTACCATGGGTTACCCTATGTTAAGCATTGAAACACTATATAACACTTTGTACCTAGCAGCCCTTTGTAACCCTCGTTACCATTTTAACTCTTTGAACCAAGATAACACTATATAGCCTTTTCATATATTGAGTTTGTGATCCACTGTTTCTATATTCAGTCAAATAACATACAACATACTTTAACCATAGAAGTCTTCCCTACCATTTTGTCTCTTTTATAACACCTAAAAGCAAAACGAAAAATAATCATGAAAATATGCTTTGCTTATATAAAAAATCATGAATGATTGCACCATGTTAAAGAATTAACTTCAGTTAAAAGTATTAAGTGGAAAAAGCTTTTTAACATGTAAAATGATGAATAATCGATAAAGTCATTATTTTCATACAAAATAAGTTTCAACTAAATGTGAACTTCATCTGCTGTCTGAAGACTGAATTTATTGTTTGAAAGTACAATAAAGATAAAGACACGTATTCAATATAAATAAAATAGTGGGTTCAGATTAAAAAAAACAACACGGACTGGATTGCAGAATAAGTGTAATGCGATGGTATAAATACCACAATTTCGATTACTAGTCAATTACCAAGACTTCAGGTTGCTGGACCAATTCCTGGTTTCAAATGTACATGCAAAGGTCCATCTGAAATAAAATAAATGTCAAATAAAGGGAAATCAAAATAGTATGTCTTTTCCATCGTTAATATTACAATCATGATTAACCCAGACCAGGATTTGAACCTGGAACTCTTGTTACTTAAACAAGCTCTTTTCTTTTAAGCTATCTAGGTTTTTGATAAACTGAGCAATGCTGGTATCATGTTACGTGTGTTGTATCATTTTATGTGCGTTGTATCATGTTATGGGTGTTGTATCATGTTATGGGAGTTGTATTATTTTATGGGTGTTGTATCATTTTATGGGTGTTGTATCATGTTATGTGTGTTGTATCATTTAATATTACAATCATGATCAACCCAGACCAGGATTTGAACCTGGAACTCTTGTTACTTAAACAAGCTCTTTTCTTTTAAGCTATCTAGGTTTAGATAAACTGAGCAATGCTGGTATCATGTTATGTGTGTTGTATCATTTTATGTGTGTTGTATCATTTTATGGGAGTTGTATCATGTTATGAGTGTTGTATCATGTTATGTGTGTTGTATCATGTTATGAGTGTTGTATCATGTGATGTGTGTTGTATCATGTTATGTGTGTTGTATCATTTTATGGGAGTTGTATCATGTTATGGGTGTTGTATCCTGTTATGGGAGTTGTATCATTTTATGGGTGTTATATCATGTTATGTGTCTTGAATCATTTTATGGGTGTTGTATCATGTTATGGGTGTTGTATCATGTTATGGAAGTTGTATCATTTTATGGGTGTTGTATCATTTTATATGTGTTGTATCATGTTATGTGTGTTGTACCATTTAATATTACAATCGTGATTAACCCAGACCAGGATTTGAACCTGGAACTCTTGTTACTTAAACAAGTGCTTTTATTTTAAGCTAAATAGGTTTTTGATAAACTGAGCAATGCTGGTATCATGTTATGGATGTTGTATCATTTTATGGGAGTTGTATCATGTTATGGGTGTTGTATCATGTTATGTGTCTTGTATCATGTTATGGGTGTTGTATCATTTTATGGGAGTTGTATCATGTTATGGGTGTTGTATCCTGTTATGTGTCTTGTATCATGTTATGGGTGTTGTATCATTTTATGGGAGTTGTATCATGTTATGGGTGTTGTATCATTTTATGGGAGTTGTATCATGTTATGGGTGTTGTATCATTTTATGGGAGTTGTATCATGTTATGGGTGTTGTATCATGTTATGTGTCTTGTATCATGTTATGGGTGTTGTATCATTTTATGGGAGTTATATCATGTTATGGGAGTTGTATCATGTTATGTGTGTTGTATCATGTTACGGATGTTGTATCATTTTATGGGAGTTGTATCATGTTATGGGTGTTGTATCCTGTTATGTGTCTTGTATCATGTTATGGGTGTTGTATCCTGTTATGGGAGTTGTATCATGTTATGGGAGTTGTATCATGTTATGTGTCTTGTATCATGTTATGGGTGTTGTATCATGTTATGGGTGTTGTATCATGTTATGGGAGTTGTATTATTTTATGGGTGTTGTATCATTTTATGGGTGTTGTATCATGTTATGTGTGTTGTATCATTTAATATTACAATCGTGATTAACCCAGACCAGGATTTGAACCTGGAACTCTTGTTACTTAAACAAGTGCTTTTATTTTAAGCTAAATAGGTTTTTGATAAACTGAGCAATGCTGGTATCATGTTATGGATGTTGTATCATTTTATGGGAGTTGTATCATGTTATGGGTGTTGTATCATGTTATGTGTCTTGTATCATGTTATGGGTGTTGTATCATTTTATGGGAGTTGTATCATGTTATGGGTGTTGTATCCTGTTATGTGTCTTGTATCATGTTATGGGTGTTGTATCATTTTATGGGAGTTGTATCATGTTATGGGTGTTGTATCATTTTATGGGAGTTGTATCATGTTATGGGTGTTGTATCATTTTATGGGAGTTGTATCATGTTATGGGTGTTGTATCATGTTATGTGTCTTGTATCATGTTATGGGTGTTGTATCATTTTATGGGAGTTATATCATGTTATGGGAGTTGTATCATGTTATGTGTGTTGTATCATGTTACGGATGTTGTATCATTTTATGGGAGTTGTATCATGTTATGGGTGTTGTATCCTGTTATGTGTCTTGTATCATGTTATGGGTGTTGTATCCTGTTATGGGAGTTGTATCATGTTATGGGAGTTGTATCATGTTATGTGTCTTGTATCATGTTATGGGTGTTGTATCATGTTATGGGTGTTGTATCATGTTATGGGAGTTGTATTATTTTATGGGTGTTGTATCATTTTATGGGTGTTGTATCATGTTATGTGTGTTGTATCATTTAATATTACAATCATGATTAACCCAGACCAGGATTTGAACCTGGAACTCTTGTTACTTAAACAAGCGCTTTTCTTTTAAGCTATCTAGGTTTTTGATAAACTGAGCAATGCTGGTATCATGTTACGGATGTTGTATCATTTTATGGGAGTTGTATCATGTTATGGGTGTTGTATCCTGTTATGGGAGTTGTATCATTTTATGGGTGTTGTATCATGTTATGTGTCTTGTATCATTTTATGGGTGTTGTATCATGCTATGGGTGTTGTATTATGTTATGGGTGTTGTATGATGTTATGGGAGTTGTATCATGTTATGTGTCTTGTATCATTTTATGGGTGTTGTATCATGTTATGGGTGTTGTATCATTTTATGGGTGCTGTATCATTTCATGGGTGTTGTGTCATATTATGGATGTTTAGTGTCACATAACTATCTCTGATAAACAATTATCTATCATCAAGGTATCTATTTGTTTTTTTTTAACTATAAGGATGTTTAAGGATGATTTTGAGGTTTTTGAATAAATGCCTTAAACCATAAGGGAAGCATAAAAAATACAAAATAAGCTTAACATTTTGATAGCTTTACTCGTTTCAAGAGTTCAAAATTTGAGGGTACAGATCAAATGTTTTGCCTTAACGTGAAAGAAAAAAACTTCGAAAAAACCAACAAAATGTCATTATAATTAGATCTAAATCTATTAAAAGACTCTCAAGGAAGACTTTCAACAAAGCTCTATGACAAAGGAACTTTACTCTGCCCTTCTTTTGTGACAACATTCATGTTGTGTCGGGTACACCTATTCAGTATCATATTATCATTTTTTATTAAAACTGTCTTATTGTATGGATGTTATGTCACGTACACTTATATCATATCATATTTATTTTATGGTGTGAAAATGGTCATTGCTGTATAGATATTGTGTCAGGCTTACTTATTCTGCATCATACATGCTCACTAGGCAGGCATCACCATACCTCTCTCTTGTGTTAAGATTATCTTATTTTATTCATGGTGTGTCACGTACATTTAGTGCTTCATCATTCATCAATAATTCGCCTAACTATATAGACATTTTGTGATGCAAATATCACAATTTTTTAATGTTTCAAAATTGTTCTTGTTTTATGAATGTCGTGCCATGAACACTTATCAAATAGATAATCGATCTTTTGGTTTTGATGGTTTGTACCTGCCATTTGAAACGTCCAGTTGTTTCAATATTTGTCTAGTAGGCAATTTTTAAACGATTGCAGGACAGTGTCGTTGATGTTGAAGTATGTTGTCATAAATTGTAAGTGTGTATATGCTTCAATCAACTCTCCACACAGATCTACAAATGAAAAATATACTAGGTATATACATCATCCATAATTGAAATTAAGTAAATATACAATTCTGTTCTAGATTTTTTCATTTGATCATGATAATTAAAGTTTTTAAATTAAAGCAATTATATATTTATGAAGTACATTTTATAAATTGAAAACTAATTTTAGTACCAGAATGAAATTATTGAATTTAAACAAGTATCGAAATAAACTAGTCTGTGTGTTTTTGTGTTTTTCAACGCACTTGTGTTCTATGAGGCAATCAATTTAAAGGATGAAAGAACAACCAAAGTATGTTATACAAACCAGCTACTTTACAAACAGGGAATCAACCGAAGTGTGGTATTTATACCAGCAACACAAAACACTGCCCCCCAAAATAAACAGGTAAAGTTGTTGCTAAAGTATTGTTAGTTCCAAAATAGCCATCATTTTACCCCGATTTTACTGGAAAACTTTTCCCTACTTTCTGATGAAAGTAATATGGAAACGGAAAATGTTTTAAGAGACATCCTGATAAACAGACAAGGTAGATGTAGTTGTAGTTAAGCCTCACTCTCTTACAAAAGTTTGGATATGTCATGATCTCACAATTTCTGAACTGTGCTCAATTTAATTTACTTCAGCACACAAAAAAATAGATCAAAAACATATCTGATGTGTCTGGTACATGTATGACAGAAATCGCTGCGTAAGCTAAATATGTTGCTTAGAATTTTGTTAAAAGAGGCACCAATTGTGACAATTAAATGTTGTTAGCTTCAAACGATCAAAACAAAGTTATTTGATATAAAAGACATTGCATAATAACAAATAAAAATCAGCAACATGAACTCAGATGAAGTGAGAAAAATCTAAGGCACGTTGCTGTTACTATATAATCATGTTTTTTAATTATTAACTGAGTGAAGGTCAAATATGATAGAGGACAACACTGCAAACACTACAAACACTCAATATCTAATAGGAATAAGGAGCAATATGATGCTGTATTATCTTTGTGTGTGGTGACCTACATGTATAATTTTAAGCTGTGTATTCAATGTCTAATTTTGTGCAATTATTTTTAATGGTTCAAAAGTGTGTCAAGAGCTGCTCAAAGGGAGATACTAAAGAGCTTTATATTGACAAGATTATATATCAGTGGTTTTGGCAACGTCAACTCATACAACATGTAAATGGCAACTTCTCAACGTCAACAGCTTTGAATGCTATTACACAGTCTTCAGTTTCAAGTATACATGTTAACCTCTATCTGAATATAAAAGGATTAATTCACCAGTGATAATGTAATTATTTGTTTATTCCCAGATCAGGATTTGAACCCGAACCTCTTGTTATTTAAACAAGCGATGTTTTAAGCTATCAGGGTTATTCAACTTAACATTTAGTTGGTGTTCAATGTAAAATTGTCATATTGTATGAATGTTTGTTTTGACATTTTGACATGGAGTTTTGTAATGTCATCCTCTCTGGATTTGACCAACACTAAATCCATCCTTGACGGATGTGCTATAGCAGACAGGAACTTCAATCTCTTCCAGAACACCTGGGTCCAATCTCGTTTGGACTTTAGTTCACATTGCTGAATGCGATTTTGTTGTTATGTGTGATTTTTTTGTTTTGTTGTTGTTGTGTGGTTTTCTAAATTGCCGTTTGCTTCTGGGCTGTGTCGCGTACACTTATTCCACATCTAATTATTTTCTATTGTTTGGTTGTGGTGTGTCCTTTTTGTTTATTGATTTTGTCTTTGTCTTTTTTGATATAATGATATTTGTTTACATCTTTGGTACACCTTTGCTTCTTGTGTCACATACACTTATTTGTCATAAAAAGTATACATGATATAATGTAAAATCGTTTTGATGTCAAAATTGTCATATTTTATGGATGTCAACTTGTCACCTGCACTTATTCCCCATCATCTATCATTTCAGAACTAGTTCTATAGAGTGTTGTCTGCTCAAATGTGTAGGTTGTGTCATGAACATCCATTTCTCATCTCTTTATAAACCAATTTTATATAGCACAGAACATTGTACATTTGCATTGAGGGTAATCTAATTTTCGAGAAAAGTTTCCTGTGTTACTATGTTTCATTTCATGCCCTTATAAATAGCATGCTACTGTACATGCACAATAAAAGAGTAATGCAATTAACAGTTTAAACAATTTCAACCAACCTTACCTTTATATAACTTCTTATTCCAACATGTCCAATACCATTGTATTTTTGTCCGATTAAAAAACGGGGATTATATAGTAAAGGGGAAGGAGACAATTCAACATGCTATACAAATTCATTCTGAATCATTAGATTTTTCCTATCCAAATGAAAGAAAGATTAACCAAAATTGTGACGCACTTTTGGAGATGCTCCAATGTTAAATATTTAAATCTATATACTTAAGAGGTTGTTTGACCTTTTCTGATGAGGTTATGTTTGGTTTTTTATTGAAGATGCTGGCACAGCAGGGGCGGATCCAGAAATTTTCGAAAGGGGAGGTTCCACATATTAGAACCTAATTAGGTTCTGTGGGCCAAAGGTGGGTTCCAGACCAATTTTGCTGAAAATCTACACAATAAAAAAAAAAATTTCGGAGGAAAGGGGGGGTTCCGACCCCCGAAACCCCCCCCCTTCTGCTGCACAGTGATCGAAGGAAAGCATACACAGTAAGAACAAAAAATAGAACACAAACACACTGCATGATCTGCTTGTACTAGTTGCTCGACGAAATTTTAGTGTCAGACACAAAATGAGTAGCTATAATTAGTGCATTTCAGTTTTATGTTGTTTCTCATTATGTATATTTATATGCCGGCTCTATAAATTAAAGTCATTTGTTTCATTTTATCTGTATGTAATTGTACATGTGATTTACTTCAAAATACAGTAACCTTTATTGCATTTTTTTATAACTATTAAAGTTTTTGATTCTTATTATTTTCGTAAGGACTTTATAGAGTATTACATGCAATGGCAATCTTTAGATGTATATGATAAAATGATCGTTAATAAAAAAAACTGCACTTTTATCTGTCTTTCATGATTCTAAATGCACTGATTAAATCAGTTGTTTGTTATCAACTCTGTTAAATTCAGTCATCTAATGATCTTTGTGTTTTGTAGGTGCAGGGGTATTTCCAATGTGCAAACTGTATTAGTCGATTATGTCATTATTTAAGAGGACAAAATACAAAACTGTTTTTACATTTAATATAAAAAGGTAAAAAGACTAACAGTTGTTGTAAATTAATTAAGAAACAGATTGCAGATTTACGACGGGGACCTTCAATATATCGGGAATCACCATGACCACTGGAGAGTGAAAAAGGACCAGGCCTCTATTTGATCAGTCAATGGGCTCCCCTTAGCGTAATGTCTTGCATTAAAGTTTAACATGTAGTTAAAAACAGTTAGCGCCTGTAAATCAAATATGCAGGTTTGTAAGTGACTAAAACCTTTTATATTGCTATCATAAGTACAAAGACAGACACGTTTTGTGTTAACATCCTCTTTTAGAATGTGATTATCCGCCTCGTGTACTTGTAATTTTTACTGTAAAATAATTATCCAGGAATTTTGCCATACCATACAAAATAATGCCAATATTGAAAAAAGATATTATGTTGTGACGCCTTTTAAAAATAGATATTTTTAGGGTGGAATCAGACCAGCTCAAAAAATATGAAGCCCCCTTCATGGTTGTTCTATAGAATTTTAAAAAGTCAATTATTGAAATGTACTGCAAGATTTCTAGCTGCATTTAGTACTTATGCAGGATTGAATTGCCATTTGGATACGTTGGAATAAGTGCTATTGGAAAAATGAGGTGTTTTGAAATTAAATACTGATTTAAACCTTAATAAAAACAGAAGATCCCGAATACAGACAAGTGAGTGAGTTTTACACCCTTGCAACACTATATCATGTATATTGGCAATATAAATCAATGCAATTTTGACCTGGTCAGGACAGGGAAGGATATGCAACATTTCCTGGTATGAAAAGTTGTTTTAACGTTCTAACATGGTTTGGTTCAGAACAGGTCTGGAAGAACTTGGAAAATAAAACAAGCAAACCCAAAACAAATGAAAAAAAATCAAAATATAACAGCAAGAAGGATAAATAGTTCATGAATTAACATGATTAAGAGAAATGCTAAGAGTGGATATAGACAAAAACTAAAGATATGACAAAATTGATAATGATAAAAGTTTTAAGAATTTTATAATTTTAACGTGATTTTTTTAGCATATTCAACTACCAGGTAGTTTCTAGGATTTTTGTTATTCTGAAACCTACAAAACACTTTTTTTTTAAAATTTAGTGGATATAACAATAGCAGAATGAAACGATCTCTTCTGATATTATTTCTGGAGTATATTTTACGGACCATATTTTACTGCCAGGTATTTTCTTAGATTTTTTTGTCAGGGGATATCACAATAGCGGAATGAAACGATCTCTTCTTACCGTTTTAATCAATTCTGCTTTGTCTGCTTTGCTTCATACTTTTTTAGTGCTTAAAAGTTTTATTAGTGCTTGCTGCATGTCTGCTATGCATGTTTATATGTGTTTACCTACTATGTAATCTGTGTCTATATGTCCTATGTCATGTGCTATTGTATTATGTATGTTTTATTTATATGTATGTCTTAACTTTATGTATGTCGGTTTTAAAAGCTCTACAGAGCTTATGTTTATTGTTTTTATGCCCGACTTTAAATAAAGTTTACTTGACTTGTACTTGACTTGAATTCGCCACATAGATGTGAATGCCCCAAATTATATTAAAATAAAATAGGGAAAGAAATGTTTAAAAATCACATTAATGTCAATTAAAGTAGTCAAAGTGAAAAGTCTAATGCCTGAATGAAGAGATCTGGTTACCGAAAGAAATATTGAGTGACGTCTGGTCTCGATTTTTGGACTGCATTTTAAACTCATATAAAAATGGACTTTTGTAGGCTATATCAAGACTGTTAAGTTTCATTAGTTACATATATCTTTATGATGTAGAGTAACACAATGTTTTAAGCATTTTAGTAGTATCTTAATTACCTTGTCGGGACTATTTTGTACTTAATTAGAACTACTTTCCACCTCTGTCAACACCGGATGCATTAACTCCATATTTGTACCAGCAGACGCTAGATTGTTGGTATCGTGACGTCATCATGTGTGCCGTAGGTATCCAGACATGCTACTCGTGTGATTCACTCAACCTCCGCACACGATTAATTTCAATGTAACCTATAATAATCTAAATAAATCATGACACTATAACAAAGACGTAGCTTTCCAAGCTGTAAAAACACTTACAAAGCTATTTTTTACCACGATAATAATCAATAATTTGTGATTTTATTAAGCACTATATTTGTAGACCACGAACATGGTTCCCCAGGTATCAGAACCCGCCAGCCCATCTTTCTCTTCCCCGTTCTGAAGATAAACCACGACATGTATTTGTTTCCCTTGGTAAATTGTTTCAAAATTTAAAAATATACCTTTAATAGCATGTTTAAATTGTTAACATTGACGAAACGTACATAACTTTCATGTTCATATAGTGCACTGATAAATTGTGCTAATAAAAAGTATGCAAACTATGTTTTTTCTACTAACAAGTCTTTCAATTCACCCTTATTATCATCAAGCGAATAGGAAATCAATTTCACTTGAAATGCACCTCGATGAAAGATATTTTTTAAGATGATTAATAAGAAACAGATAAACATGCATTTATTGAAAGCAGTAAAATTATTGAATTCAATACGTGTGGTCCTGGGAGTGAACATTTCCATGCGATGATGATGACGTTAGGCGAAAGCAAAACCACACTGTTGTTAAATTTCGCGTGTTAAAAAATCTTTTTAGTGTGCTGGCTACATAATATATGTTTGACAGAATCTCAGTATCACAACGAATTCTTTATAAACAAAGCACATTTTTAGTAGGAAGTTTATTTGTGTGTTTATCCAAATTTAACACCAATAGATGCTTGAGATGGAATTTTATTTTTTAAACCAAGATGCTTCTTTTGCATTTTACTTAATTTTCGCTTTGAAATATGATACTCTTAAGGTTATAAATACCTTTAAATTTATCTAATAGTCTTATATTCAACGAAATCACATCGTTCAAAGTCAAAGTCCTTCCCGTGACGTCATATCCGTTACTCATTAAGCTCATTGTAACAGCAGGTTTAGTTGTCACTCGGCGTAGTGTATCTTCATTGACAGGACTTTTATTAAACAAAACAGTATTTTTTATGACGTGCAATAGGCTAATAAAATTTTCATTTTAATATCATACTAGTATATAGAAACAAAAAATGTATTTTCTTATTAACATCTTTTAAGTGATTCCACCGACCTCCACTTTTTTCATCAATCATTTCTGAGCGAGTTACTGTCTTAAGCTGGAGATAGAAATCATTTTTCTCTGTCCACTTTTGCTTAAACTACTTGATCTTATTAGTATATGATAAAGTCTTTACGTATTTTTTTTATATTTGGAAGACAAAAAAGAGATTTTCAGTAAATCCTATGAGATTTATTTGGTATTTAATACACAAAAGTCGTTATCATGATTATCCAGTGAAATATTTAAAAAGATGGTCCTTGCTTTGTATACAGTTGCATTATGTAGGTAAAAAATAGATATCGAAAATAGAAATATTGAAAGTTAAAAGTTTAAATGCTTAAAATTAAGCGTACAACAAATTACATATACATTCAGTTATTCGTCTTACGCAATATTTATTCCAGCAGAATCTGTTATCCTGGAAAGATCTACAGTACATTGCACTGGAAGGACGGTATCGTTCTGTGTAAAATAGGCCGGATTCTTCTGTACAACCAGCCGAAAAGGTCTTCCCTGAAACCAAACAGACCTAAAAACAATTCAGGTGACACCACACTCTGCATGGGTTTAATTAGGGCGAATTTATTAGAAGCTATAGAACCCACCAAAAATAACAGTGTCGTAGATCAGTAAAATAAAGCCGGTAAAACTAAAAAAAATATACGTCTTATAATAGTACTGGTTATTTTTTGTAGCATTCTATTTCATCAAAATGTATAACATCGGATATCTTTCAAACGATAGAGGCTAGGGATCAAATATTCAGGCTTTTATCGAACACGCACACCCGGGGACAAATTGTGGCTAAAATAATGAAGTGATCGGTCAGCATTTAAAACCAAAAGGATATGTCAGATTTCAGAAGAACGACACGCTCCTTGATATCTATATCTTTCTGATACTAACATTTAAGAGATGTATATACGATGCTTTATCCAGGTACTTTTCCATCGTACTCAATTAATATACACTATCTATAAGGATAATTTATAGCCTACCCATGTGTGGTTACACGCAGATAAGTTGAATGAGTAGATTCTGGTACCAGTTTGAGTGACCAGTCTACAGTTTGAATCTCTGATGTATATCACGCCTCTGTCTAGGGCACCAGTCAGGATAACAGATAATCTATCAGGTGTACAGGAGTTTATAGTCACTGAAACAGACAATGTAGATATAACAACAAACTTGCTGTACAAGCCTTGTTAACAGGAAAGCTATGCGCACTATAACTTGAGAATTCAGCAACTCTGTCAATTTAAAATCTATTGGTTTTACTTTTTTGTGCATAAAGATTCGCAGTTGTGTACATGTAAAATCATTGTATCAAATTATGATGCCCCTTGTGGGACCTTAATTGGAATAAACAATCTTATCTCATCTTATCTTATCTTATCTTATCTGTATATATCTTGAGAATTCAACAACCCTTCAATTAAAAATATTTTGGTTTTCAAATTAAAGCATCTATTTTTTTTATAATTCTGGTTTGTGCGTATAGATTCGCAGGTGTGTATTTCTTAATTTTTCCCTCTTATCATTGTAATAAATAATAAGGAACAGAAACGTATACAAGACAAAGAAGACGCATATGAGCAGATTTGAATATATACATTACCAAGTACCAGTGGTAATAAAATGGTTGTGCAGTTTCCAGCACACTTATGATAAAGACTCTCAACCTTGGAGATGTTTTATAATACTAACCTATGGAAGAAACTCCTGATGTATGGCTCAAAGAAAATATGAAAACGAAATCAAACAAGAAGACTCTTCCAATCATTTCCAAACCTTAAACAGAAACAAATTGAAATATGCATCATGTATACCGGTACAACTGGTCTGAAAATAACACAGCATTTCTGGCAGAAATGGGAGCGACAATTTGATTTTTTATATTGGGAGGGCTATGGTAAAATTTGAAATAAAAAGGAAGCTAAGCAAGACTATCTAGAGATTAAAAGAAGGACAGTGCTCAAAATTAGAAAAAAAGGCAACATGGTAATTTTAGCCGGAAAAATATAGTAGTTTTTAAAATAACAAAATCCAGGCTCGTTTTTTACCAAAATAATGAAGGACGATGCCCGATGAAAAAAATTCATAACCCCTTTTCAAGACAACTATTTCCTTCCTAATGTGTTTACACAATATGCTGTATTGTTTTTATTATCCAATATTTTGTGACATAATAACAAAAATTAGTTTTCTTCTCGGTCATCTAAGGTACACATTTATACTGCATCAGGACATCGTAATCTTTGGAAAATACTTGTTCCTGTGAGAAGTTTAGACGTTGTTTAAAATTTTTCACGAAATAAAGACCAACACAAGTTAACACAACGATATTGATAGAGTATATATATGTATATATATAGGCTGATTTATCAGTCATTCAGTTTTTCTACATAAATTTTAGGAAGGAAATTTGAACATTTGGCAAAAATTTTGCTTAAGTACACGCAAGAACATTTTGTTTTTGCTTAGTCGAGTGATTTTAAAAGTTGCTTGATAAAATATCGATCGATAATATCTTAACAATATCGACGTATAATATTTTACATATAATTCCTGATAATATCGAAACTTTTGCTAGCTGTTTTATTGTGGTCTTCCGGTGCACCTGAGTTCACTCTCGTTTGACTTGAGTTTGCGTTGCTGAATGCGGTTTTGTTGTTGTGTGTGTGTGTGTGTTTTATGTTATTATGTGGTTTGTTTTGTTGTGATGATTTTTTGTCTGCCGGTTTTGTCTTTGTCTTTACGGATTTATGGAACCCCTTTGGTACACCTTTACTTCTTTCTAATTTACCGCTTGTTTTATGTGAGTTGAGTCGCATACACGTATTCTACATCTTATCTTTTTATATATATGATAGTTTAAAAATGATGACGATATCTTAAACATTTTACACTGTAGAAAGTATTTATTATAATTAATGTTTACACTGTAGAAGTATTGATTATTAGTTATTTTTACATTGTAGAAAGTATTTATTATTATTTATGTTTATGTCCCGGACCTTATGAGTATTTGGACCATTAGCGTCTGGTCATGGCCATATAGGTATAATTATATGGTCGGACAATATGAATATATATATATGGCTATGACGGGCCAGACCATTTTAACCATACGAGTGATTCGACTAAATTAAACAAAACTAATGAATTTTAAACTGAAATCAACCTTACGTTTTCGCGATATTTAATTGTATAATATAAAACAAGACATAAATTATTCATAATTAGAACAGTCCGTATTTCGTGAATTTAAAACAGGTTTGTAAGGGAGAGAAATGAAATGTAAAAAAAGAATGATAGAAGTGGTATAGAGTTGTACAAGTTTGTATATGCGTATGAAATGATTTTATATAGGAAAAAATGTTTTATAGTCTTTTGGAATTCTATAAATCAAGAAAAAATCCTTTTGATATTTTGTCTTTTGAAAAAAATGAAACAGAAATAAACTTTTTTTTAATATCATACGATCGCGAACTCTGACTACAAGAAACAAGATTTTATCTTCTAAAACAAAACAAAAATCCATAAAGTCTAATGGTAAATACATTGTAGTTCACTTATCTCATCAAAACATAGAAATATTTGTTTATTTGATGGAACAGCCATGTGATTGGTCTACTGGAACATAAATGAAAGAACCAACAATAGGAGATGAAATGACCAACTAGCTTAACAATGGACTTTTAAAGGTAATTCAAACAAATGCTCTTCCTGGTCAACATGTTGCACTCCCATGGATTTCCGTGAATTTATGTTCCATTTTTACTATTAATGTCTATGAAAAATATTTTTATATATTATGAAAAAATTCTGATTTTTTTAGCCGGAGTTCGTATGCCATAAAAAAAGTAAACCTGACAAGCCATTTGTCGTTGATTTATAGAACTCAAATGGAATATACGTCATGGAGTTATTAGTAAAACATTCCAGTTTTCTGGTCATAAAATGCAATTGAATTAATCAATCAGTTATCTGCTGATTAACCTTTTTATATTGTCATTTGAATTAATTGTCATTTATGTACTTATTCTAGCTGATAAAACAAATAATGGGTAAAAATATATTTCCTAACATTCTATCCCCATTTTTTTTATATATTTGTTTCGAAAATATTTCCTTTAAATGTGATAACGGACTGGTTTACTTTTTATCAATTAATCAAATATTGGTATTTCTTAATAGCCCCGACCAAACGCGTATGGTCCGACCATATATGTATACCCATATGGTCATGATGATACGCGTATGGTCCAAATACTCATATGGTCCGGAACTTTTATGTTTACACTGTAGATAGTATTATTTATGTTTATACAGTATTTATTATCATTAATGTTTATCCTGTAGATAGTATTTATCATTACTTATGTAAACAACAAATATGGCTTACCTTGACATGATATTTTATACAAAGTTTCGATAATTTACAACATAAAATGTTATTTTAAACAAGACTATACAGTAAAACCTGTACTAGTGACCACCTCCATATAAAGACTTCCTGTCCATAAAGACTATTTTGAGTCCCCCCAACAATTTTTCCTATCTATTTGACCTCTATATAGTGACCACCTGTACAACGTGACTAGTGACCATCAGAAACTGTCCCTTGAAGTGCCAAAACCTGTATGTAAGGACCTTGAATTAGTGCAAATGATTGTTAATTGGCTTGGGTCAGCTCTCAGATCAAAGCTAATTAGGAAGTGTCACCTTTCTTTAATCTTTAGTAATTAGTTCTCAGGTAAAGTTTAGGAAGATTTGAAATAGTAATTATCACTTATTGCTTGTGCCAGGGTCAGTTTAACTTATGTCTTAAAAAGTTGGGAATTAATAATTTTGTCAATTCTAGATTTACGAAATTTATTACTATAGTAATCAAATGGAGAAATTTTTTATGATTTATGAGAAATTCTTTGGCAACATTCCCATTACTAATGAATAAGGTATAAAGGGATAATATATTCAAACATGTATTAAACAAAGTTTTAGATAAATTTTCTCAAGACATGTATGTTCAAAAATATTAATGAAATATTGCCAGTAAAATAGTCTATTGTTTAGTTTCAATATTTCAAGATTAAATCAGTATACTTTCGATAGATCTATGGAAGCTGTGCCTCAGTTAATACACATACACATATGCCTAACATTATACTTTATCTCGACAACCTCTATATAAAGACCCCCTGTCTCTAGTGACCTTTTTGTCAAGGTCCCTTGAAGGGTCACTATAGACAGGTTTGACTGTACAAGTAAAACTTATTTAATAACATATTTCTTCAGCCATGTCAATTTATTTGGAATGTTTTAAGTTTTTCCATTGTTTCTATTATAATGAGGGTTAAAGTGAATCTAAACGATAGTAAACTTCAATGGTTACGAGTTTAATTAAAGAACGAAGAATTGGAGAAACAGATAATACCACTCAGTCACATGATTCATTAATTTTTAAATAGACACAAGATTTCTCCTATGCAATACTAAAGGAAATTTAATCTATTAAACCCTATTATGTTATTTTTAAATCAAGTTTCTATTTTTAATCCGTATATTTTACATTTAATTCACAGCAAACACAGCTTTGTGAGAGCAATTTGTGGATTCCAAGATTTCTGTTTGTTAAACTATTATAAGATTTTTCGAAACGTGTTGTACACTTTTATCAAATCAATCAGATTTTTTTTTTGTATCAGCTACTGTTTGCACAAATCGTTTTATAATAGCATATTATTTGTCGTTTTTTTTTTGTATTGCAAATGCATTACATGTATATGATTATAGCAGTAATTGTTTATATTACATAAAAATGACACTATTATCATTTAAAACTTGTAGATTTTTGGTTTAGGAGGTAACAGATTTTCCAACTTTGTTCAAGTTCAATAAATGTCTAACACTTTTTATGACTTGTGCTTTTGGTCAATCAAGGCAAAATGAAAACTAAGTTCCTTTTTCAGATTTCTGGTTTAATGTTTGTGTCAATTGTTTTTGTAGTCTTAAAAAGGACCATTATCGTGAATTCTGTGAAACGGTAAGTAGAAGTTGCTATGAGTGGACTTATTGGAAGACATTCATTTTAAATGAATAGTTCACTGAGTATACTTATCAGTTGATTATTGTTAGTTATTAGTGTTTTGCTGATTGTTGTATTGAGATGATCATCTTATTATCTCTATTATGTCTTCACAACCGTGTTCCGTTGTGTGTTACTACCGATACTTAAGATCGCAATGGAAGAGGGAGGTTTGGCGCGCCATAAAACCTGGTTTAACCCACCAATTTATTTGAAATGCATGAACCAAGTCAGGACCATTGCGATCTTTAACTATTCCGGTGTGTCTTCCATGATTTGTCTTTTCTCTAGGACATAGAGATTGATCCCCCAAATTCGGTTATTTTGTTACTTTTATTGACATATATTCAAGTAGGTCTGACTCCATGAATCCCCATTGGAGGGTCAAATTATAGGAAATTGAAGAATATATGGATTAATAGTTTAAACAAGTTTATCATAGTAGTTTCTGCAGAATTATTGCCTTACAATAAGAAAGAATTAAAATTGGTTCTCCAGGAATGATCAAACATTAATACCATATATAATTGACATACATATTAAATGTCAGGTTAAACATGTATTGTATTCTTTATATGACACTTTATATAACCATCTATTGTAGTTGAGTTTGAGCTAATAAAATTATTCTATGCTATTCTATTCTATAACTACTAAAAATCGCAAATGACATTTTCTCTGTTTTTTGACAGTTGAAAATATCCTTCATTGTGAGTATTTGAGAATTTCCGTCAGTTTGAGAGTTTGTCTGGTACCATTCAGTTTGACTCCCCTTCGGTGTGAGTCTGTATCAGGTACCCTTCAGTTCGACATTTTCCTACTGTGTTAGTTTGTCAGATATCGTTCAGTTTGACAATTTTCTTTTAGCTTAATTATATGTCGGGTATCATTCAGTGTGACATTTGCCTTCAATATAGATCTGTCAAGTATCCTCAAGTGTTACACTTTTCTTTAGCGTGGCTCTTAGGTTCCGTTGAGTATGAAGCTTTTAAGCGCAAGTTTTCTCTATATTGAATGAAGTAGTTCTGTTTCTTTGCGATTACGTGCGACCGCTTAAATAGCGACGATATATAGTATCTTTAAGTTTCGTTCGACATTCCTTTCGTTTTCCGTCCCAAACATGTTTTGTGTCCGATCGTTAATAATTCCTTTTGTCTAAAAACACATACATCTATTTTCATCTTTTATTTCCTAAGAATCTCTTTCTATACTACTAATGTAGAGCATTTCTTTTAGAATTGATCTAAATGAATTTTTCGGCGAGGGTGTATATTTCCATTTTGTCGGCTCACAGTTTGAAATACCAGAAATCCCAGTTTTAAAAGATCACAAAGTGTTGACACATTACTTTTTATAACGACCTATTTCTATTGTTAGATCGTTATTACTTTGTTAAAACTTGAACGTACGATATATAAGTTTTAACAATTTACAGTGCATGATAAGCCTTATAAAAATTGTCTTTGTATTATTTTACAATTTTTTTTCAGATTTATTTTCTCCACAGATAAACAATTTGTTAACGAAAGAAAAACTTCCGTAGATTGTCTCGATAACTTATTATCAGAGTCCGACGAAGGCCTTCTACAGATTAATAAACATGTGATATCTCAACTACGTGGGGAAACCGTTATATTGTCGCCCTTGGTGGTACCAAAGTATAAGCTAGTGTTGTTTTGGAATGCAAAAGTTGCCAGCACCTACTGGAAATTTCTTCTTCGTCAGATACAGAACATGTCAACAAAAGTTAAAGACTACATCGTACACCGCCCAGACAAGAGCAATCTTAAATCATTCTATAATTACAGTGATAGGGACATAATACGGATGATGTATAACGATTCCTGGACAAAGGTCGTTTTTGTAAGGGAACCAAGAGAACGGTTTCTTTCGGCTTACATTCATAAAATTGAAAAAACTCATTTTGACATAAAATTGTGTAAAACTCGGATTGTATCATTTGAAAATTTCGTTAATGTAACAAAAAGGTGCAGAGATCCTCATTGGGAGACACAAGTTAAAATTCCAACTTATTTTTACAAAACCATGTTAGTTGGTAAAATGGAGAACTTGATACAATTTACTGAGATGCTTCTTACAAAGATCGGAGCTTTTTCACCCAAGACACAGAAATGGTTAAAAGAATATACCATACGTCATCCGACTCATGCTGAAGACAAAATACGTAAATACTACACACCCGAACTGGAAAGGGAAGTGATCAACATGTATCAACAGGATTTCGATGTTTTTAATTTCAGCAAAGCTACATTGCTATGAGTATATTTCTGCACTATTTACGTCCTGTTATAAACATCAAAATTATTCTGTATAATATCTGTCGGTTTTTTGTTAAAAATGTAATTATAATTACAAGAGGCCACCAGAAACCTGAATAGCTCAAGTAGTCCTCAATCCATTAGGGTCTCTATATGAGTTCTGTGAAAATTTTGTAGAGGCTTATGAGCTTGATGAGCTGAAATTTTCAGAAAGCAATAGCTTGACCGATTTGCAATAGTTTGCATCCCTTATGACAAAAACATGCACAAATTCTTTTTTTTTACCTTAAAATATCAATTTAAGGGTCATCTTTTAACTTTAATCGAATTGAGACGTTTGTATAAACCAATGAGGTAACGGTTCAAGCAAGTAACAGCTTTACACTATTTATATATTTAGTTTAAACATCATTTAAGATCAAGATAAAACAGTTTATTGTGCTGAATTATTCCCCCCAAAAAACAAGACCAGGTTTGTCCTTTATTCTTTGTGTTTCAAATTTGAATTTTAGACAAAACGGACTGCGGATTTCAAAACACCTCAATCAGCTGTCTTTTGTGTTAACAAAGTCATAGGGTCAGCTTTCAAAGAAAGTTGAATGTGGCCAAATATTTTGCGTGGTTTAAGATTTGAGTTTGAAACAAGGAAGGAAAGACAAGGTTTGCATACATTATCGCAATTTATTAACTTACATGAAATCAACATCAAACACCTTTTCTAGATCTTTAAAATACAAATGACAACAAAGTTCCAGACAATAAATTTTGCTACGCCTGACGCGCGTTTCTTCTATTCAAGACTCATCAGAGGCGCTCTACCAAAAATATTGAAAATGCCAAACACTGTATGAATATGAAGAGCATAGAACAGTACACCTGACGCGTAAATATATTATCTGGTAAAATCATGTGAAACTTTGGGCATTTTTTAATAAAAGACAAACAAAATCATATTTTATAAAATGATATGGAGTAAATGAACATGAGACAATAACAGATTTGTTAACTATAATTTATGTTAATGAACTGTATGGCCATTTCGGAAATTTATTCTTCATCAACAGCACAAGAGTCTGACAAAGGAAATTTACAATTAAAAAAACTGTTGAAATACGTAAACCAAATGAAATCAGAATGTTCAGTAATATCTATTATATCTAAGAACAAACTAGGATGGAGAGAGTTGAACCTTAGGTTTTAGAATTTACAAAAAAATAAGATGATCATGCACTTATAGACAAATGTGGAATTTCGGTATCTTACATGAGTGCAGATGTTGGTTTGTTATAGATTTTGTTTTGTCATCCTTTTCCGGATTTGACTTGCTGAATTGACTATTGGCAACGCGACGGGTGTGCTATAGCAGGTAGGAACTGCTTACTCTTCCGGAGCACCTGAGTTAATTTTTGCTTCGACTTGAGTTCACGTTGTTGATTGATGTTCAGTTATTTTGTGGTTCTGTGTTTTACATGTTGTCTGTTTTTGTCCCGTTCTTTTTGGTGTTTGCTGGTTTTGTCTCTGCCCTTTCGGACTTTTGACATTCGGATGCCCCATCAGTACCTCTACTTCTATGATAGTATTAATAAATAGTATATGTCGTGTACAAGTTGCAACTTTAATAGATAAATTGAAATCTCCTAGGATCAGATTTTTCACCAGGCTCATAAATAGGAATACAGTAGATCATTTTGTCAGTATCAGAGGCACAATACTACGGATGATTGTTATTAGTATTGCGAAAAACGGTTTCAGATTTTATGCCTTCGATTAAAATCACAGCCGTAGTATTGTGAAGTTTAAATCATTATAGGAAATTCCGAATTGAATCAAAAGCGTTAGTTGTGTCTACTGATCGCGAACTCCTAGGTTGCTTTAAAACAAAAATATGAACACATTGTAAAACTGTCCTCTTATGCTTTTATTATTTTCCAGTTATGAATTAAAACCTTTTGGTCATCTGTTAAGTACTGACTACACTACGACTCTTGAGGAGTTTAGGAGTAAGGGCAGGCGAGCGTTCAGACAGATTTCTACCTCTGCAAGATCGATTTTGGCTTGGGTCATTGGTGTTGTTTGTAGATTAGAATGATCGAGTGAATTGGAAAAGTCTGTCATTTATAATGCATCGTTAGCCTGTGTGAAAAAATAACGCAGAACATGAGATATGGTGTGATTCGGATAAGTATGTTTTGATTTTGAAAAATACTAGTTATGATTTAAAGGATTTTAGGATTTAGTTCTTCCGAGTCACTTTCGGAAATTCCTCGTAGAATCTACTCGTCGAAACGTTTCAGCTGTGATTTTGGAATAATAGGTAGTCGTTTTAATGGTGTAAATAAGCATCTAAAATTAATAGATTCATTACTTTGTTTTCAAGACAATGACGTTAAGTTTAAAGGGAAAAGGTTTTATATGACCCTTTCATCTTTTTAGAATATAAAACACTAAAACATGTTGCGTAAAATCAACTACAGAATGAAGAAAGAGGATTTGACAAACCATATACATTTGCTAATAAAAGTAAAGAACGATACATTTAGGCAAAATCCTTGGCTAAATGTCGAAAATGAAACACCTGGGACCGTGTTTTTACGCTTACTAGTTAGAGTTACTAAAACAGATGCAAAGCATTGGGTAATCACGTCTTTATGATATATGATACACATTGGTTAAAAGACAATGACACAACCAGAGAGTCCGCAAAATGACAGAAATTTAAACCAATACACCAGATCGTTTAATTTTGATGATGCTATATTAACATGTATGTGTGATAAATGATGACAACAATGAGTTAACAACAATAGATTTTCAGTATAACTATTACTACTCCCGAGACGACAAATAAGGCAACTTAAATCGAAATGTTTGCATATGGAAGGCTAAGCAAAAAATATGAAAAAAAAATATTTTATTTTTGATACTAAAAACCAAAAGAGACTTTAGGTTTCATTTAAACATAATTCAGTATTAATGATTTTGAAAAGCACATCTCATGTTTCACAATTTTATTGGACTTTTATTACAGCAAGAACAATTAGATCTTAAAAATGAAAAATTCATGAAAACAATATGTGCATTGACATGTTCTGTATTTACTTTCGTCTCAAATGAAATGGATTTTGCGAAGACAATGAGTGTATACGTAGCAACAAAACTTAAATTGAAAAGGAAACAGTATCCTACAATTAAAGCATTGCAAATATTGGCTATAAGCTTATAATGTACTTTATAAAGTGTTACAAATTTGTGGTAACAAAAATCTCCCAGCATCGGTCTACTCTGGCTCTAAATAAGATACATTAACACAGTGATCGAAATGAGCATTGAAGAGTTGTTGAATTCAAGCCTTTTGAACACCATTTTAAAATTATTGGTTGATATCACGAAATTGCAAATATTATAAAGGACATATGAATTTACTATGTAAAAAACCGGATTAATTTCTCATTAAAAAGTGCAAAATTTAAAATTACAAACTTTAAATTCATCAAAATTTCAAAGTTTGACAAGTAAGAAAAAAAAATACCGAACTGCGAGGATCAATCTCCACTAGCAATGAGAAAAGACAAAACAAGGAAAACATAACCGGCTAAATTCAAGAGCAAAATGGTCCTGAGTTGGTACAGGCAATTAAAAAATGGGTTAAATAAGGTTCAATGGCAGGCCTAACCTCCCCCTTCTATTGCGATCTTTGGGTCCGGTAGTTAAACAAAACAAAACTTATTGTTATTGCATTTACATGTAACTTCTGCTGTTATAATATTGAACAAAAATATTTGTTTTGTTACACATTTGTGTTTCCTTCATCAGAGGCGTTCTACCAAAAATATTGAAAATGCCAAAAGCTTTATGATTATGAATAGCATAGAACAGTAAAACCAAAAATACAAATGCCGAAGATTTTTCTTAGATTGCGTCGACAATTTGTTTCAGGGCAATTGGGAACCTTGACATTTTCTCTTCGCTACAGGTACATTAGAAGATTGAATTCCTTCCTTTTATCAACCCCCAGTCCTTAGCTTTTTAATTTGAGAAAAAAACATTTTTGAAACAATTTGAATGTTCCCTGTTCTGGTGCAGTCCGTCTAAAGTTTCCCTAGGTTGTGGTTCGATAAGCAGTCGTCTAAATGGAAATTTCAAATAACGCAACGCATTTGTGTTTTACAATCGTTACAGTGGCGCTCTAGCCAAAAGACAGAATGTGACTCATATGAATATGAAAAAGCTTAAAAAAATAAACCTATTTGAAAATTAAATAGATTTAGCATTTTCATGTACTAGTAAAAGAAACACCTCGACATACTAGTGCTGTATGGATCAGGGTGACTTGAAAGAAATATAACTACATTTTATTGAAATATGTTTAGTCTTTAAAATATCCATTTCAAGAAGTTAAGTGTTGATCAATCTTAACACGTATTTTCAAGTTATCTTTAGAATTTAAATACCTAAATCGTGAAACTCTATGGTATATGTCGAATGTAAAAGTTTGTTCTTTCATGTCTTTCCATTGGTCTTTTAATTTGCGTGGTAGAGATGCGCAGTAACACATTATTTCGAGATTTAAACAAAAAATGTTTGATTCTTGCAGGTAGTCCTTTCCGTCTCTCTACACCATTGTAAATATGGCGTATTACTTTATTCAAGGACTTATTGTACTGATAAACTTTTACGTTTGTATGGGAACAAATGTTAAAACAAAAAGAGGCCTCGTAAACCCTGCTTTTGAAGACATCAGTGAAATCACCCACGTTATTAATGAGATCGACAGTGATGGTGTAGTCAATTGTATGATGGTATGTTCATATAACGTTAATTGTAGATCGGTCTCCTATAATAACTTAGATAGCAGATGTCGTCTGTTTTCCCAAGATTTGTTCGGACAAGCACCGACTGGACACAATGAAAAAGGATGGATTCACTTGGATTTGACAACAGGTACTTTTTTACTATCACAATTTAATTTTAAACTTCTCTTTTTTTAATTTATTGTTTTTTATATAGATTTTTCTCGTTTTATTCTACAGCACAGTTTCTTTTACGTTATATGTGCTGCTCGTGCTATTCTACAGCACAGTTTCTTATACGGTATATATGCTGCTCGCTTTATTTTACAGCAGTTTCTTATACGGTATATATGCTGCTCGCTTTATTTTACAGCAGTTTCTTATACGGTTTATATGCTGCTTGCTTTAATTTACAGCACAGTTTCCTATACGGAATATATGCTGTTCGCTTTATTCTACAGCACAGTTTCCTATACGGTATATGTGCTGCTCGCTTTATTTTACAGCATAGTTTCTTATACGGTATGCTGCTCGCTTTCTTATTTTATTTTCTTTGTCATATAATGTTCGCCTAAAGATTTTCGTATATAATTTTTATGTGTTAATATTTCAAAGACAACTTCAAAACACGACAAATCAAATATGACCCTGGTGCTTTAAAGATGTCTCCAGCACGCTAGGATAACTAGACACATGGTATATGCATATCACGAATGTCAAAGAGTGGTATGGTTTACCTTCATTTAGATGTAACTTGGTCATACGTAGGTTTAATAGACCATTTTCATATTGCTGGTATTTAGTCAAATCTTTGGAAATTAGTCAAAAGGGGAATAACTCATTGAAAACCAAAAGCCCAGACATTCTAGTTCCCTGTCCTATAAGAGCATAGGAAAAATAGGAACATAGGACAAATCATATAATTTGGTAAGTACATATCTAGTTTTGGAAATTTACTTATCACTGGTCACATATTTACCAAAGATAAATTTGCAATAGTTTTTAAGAAAATAATGAGCTGTTGGAAATGAAACCAGTGTGTCGGGTGTTGGAGTTATTCCCCTTTGGTCCAACTACCAAAAATCTGCCCAATAACCACTAATATGAAAATCATCTATTTGAATTCAAGTATATCAAGTCTTACTATCCACTAGTTGGTGTAGACGGCCTGCATATCTCGGTATATCTCGAAAATTAATACACGTATCAAAAACGTGTGTAATGGAAGACGAAATAAAAATACTTACATCAGAACATGTTCTGAGGCAAACGTCAACAGTGCATGTAAACGTCAACGATGACGTCATATGTCCCAATCTATCTGTTGGGATGAAAGTATTAAATGTGGTCGTTAGATAGCCTTGGGAAATTCTTGTAAATCCGGGAAATAATGCTGGGTCTGTCGGGCACCTGTGGTTTAAAAAAATGATAATTCTGTGTTGATCATTGAATAAAACATAAAATCAAGATTATAAGCTTTTGATTGACATAATTTACTATCCTTCTTAAAATACAACTTAAAAAGGCAAGGTATCATTAAAGTGTTATTGACCATCTTGACAACGGCAAAGCTTAATGACACCAGTCTTCCTTTTTAAAAAGAAAGTACCTCAGTGAGCATGCTCACATACCTCACGCGTCCACATTATGGAAAGAGATTATCTATTTCGAGTTAAGAATAAAAAAGTCGTAGTTGTTGTTTTTCCAAGACGGCTCATTAAACAGGAAATGAATTAGTGACAGAGCTGAATATTTATCCCAACATATGAGATCCCTCTCTGAAGCCACGTACAAATTATCAAAAGTCTATGATTAATACAAATGTAGTTGCTGAAAAATCTGTCACGAAAATTTTTAACCCTGAACATTTAGTGAAAAAAGTCTAAGTAGGCTACATTTAGTCAAAATTTCTCTTTTCCCATTGGTCAATACTCGTTTGTTTACATTTTGCCTAACCGAGTTTACGATAACCACCGACTTCACGATCACGGGTTAACCCGGGTGTTCATGAATGAAGCCATAAACCTCCGAACCTTATATCTAAATATGATACTCAAACAAACACTTTATCATAAAGTTATAATAAAACTTCTCAATTGGGATGATATAAAAGTTAACTCTAGACATACCCTGAAGTTAACAGTGGTATGGTGCCAGTTTGACAAGAGGATACCCTGATATCAAAATCATCTGAAACGAGGAAAAAGATATCATAACTAATTGTCAATATAACAAACAAATGAATTATAAAAAACATACATTTAAATGACACTCGTTTAACTTTGAGCCATAGTAATGATTTGTGAAATAGGAGGAAAATGGTAATACAAAACAAAAAAATTGTCAGTATAACAAACAAATGAATTATAAAAAAACATACATTTAAATGACACTCGTTTAACTTTGAGCCATAGTAATGATTTGTGAAATAGGAGGAAAATGGTACTACAAAACCTGTCATTGTATTGATAAACATCACACTTTACCCAGTAACACATCCATCGTATTCAATATTTTTTTCTACACAACTTAATATGCAAATCAATTATACCATGTATACCGTCCAACAAGTTTTTTGAATGACCATTTAGGGTTTTCCTATTCGAATCAAGTGAATAGGAAAGTAATTTCACTCGAAATGCACCTTGATGAAAGATATTCTTTAGATGATTAATAAGAAAAAGATAAACATGCGTATATTGAAAGTAGTAAAATTATTGAATTCAATACGCGTGGTCCTTGGAGTGAACATTTCCATGCGATGACGATGATGACGTTAAGCCAAGGCAAAATCACACTTTTGTTCTATTTCGCGTGTTTAAAAACATTTCAGTGTGCTGGCTACATAATATATGTTTGACAGAATATCAGTACCACAAGAAACTCTTTATGAACAAAGCACATTTTAAGTAGTATCCAAATTTAACACAAATACATGCTTGTTATTGATTTTTTTTTATTTAACAAAGTTTCTTTTTTTTGCATTTTACTTTATTTTCGCTATGGAATATGATACTCTAAAGGTTAACGTATTGCATATAAATACCTTTGAATTGATCTAATAGTCTTATATTCAAAGAAATTACATCGTTCAAAGTCAAGGTCCTTCCCGTGACTTCATATCCGTTACTCATTAAGCTCATTGTAACAGTAGGTTTAGTTGTCACTCGGCGAAGTGTATCTTCATTGGCAGGACTTTTATTAAACAAAACAGTAATTTTTTATGACGTGCAATAGGCGAATACTAGTATATAGAAACGAAAATATATTTTCTCATTAACATCTTTTAAGTGTTGGATTCCACCGACATCCACATTTTTATAAATAAACTTATGAGATTTATTTGGTATTTAATACAAAAAGTCAATATCATGATTATCCAGTGAAATATTAAAAAAAGATTGTCCTTGCTTTGTATACAGTTGCACTTTGTGGGTAAAAATTAAATATCGAAAATGTGGAAATATTTAAAGTTGAAAGTTTCAATGCTAAAAATTAGGCATTCAACAAATTACATATACATTCAGTTATACGTCTTACGCAATATTTATTCCAGCAGAATCTGTTATCCTGGAAAGATCAACAGTACATTTTACAGGAAGGACGGTATCGTTCTGTGTAAAATATGCCGGATTTTTCTGTACAACCAGCCGAAAAGGTCTTCCCTGAAACCAAACAGACCTAAAAACAATTCAGGTGACACCCCACTCTGCATGGGTTTAATTAGGGCGAATTTATAAGAAGCCATAGAACCCATCAAAAATAAATGGTAGATCAGTAAACTAAAGCCGTTAAAACACAAAAATATACGTCTTATTATAATACTGATTGTTTTTGTAGTATTCTATTTCATCAAAATATATAGCATCTGATATCTTTCAAACAATAGAGACCAGGAATCAACCACTAAAGCTTTTATCTATTAAACCTGTACAGTCGGGGAAAATTATTGGCTAAATAAAATTATCGTTAACATTTAAAACCACACATTCAATGTCAGATTTCTTAAGAATGACTCGCTCTTATCGAAACCTTTCTAAAATATATAAGCACGTAAAGCCTGTTGTATATAAAATGCTTCATCCAGGTACTTAGCTATTTCGTCGTATGCCTTTAAAATGATAATTTATAGCCTACCCATGTGTGGTTACAAGCAGATAAGTTAAATGAGTAGATTCTGGAACCGGTTGAAGTGACCAGTCTACAGTTAGAATCTCTTATGTATATCACGCCTCCATCTAGAGCACCAGTCAAAGTAACAGATAATCTATCACGTGTGCAGGAGTTTATAGTAACTGAAAGACACATTGTGGATAAAGTAAAAACAATTTTGTAAAGTCCGCTTTACAGAAATGTTATGTACATAAATATATTTTTGAAGAATCGAAAGAATTCGACAACCTTTTCAATCTAAAATTTTTGGTTTAAAGCTTCTGGGAATTATAAAATACTTGTTAGTGCATAGAGATTAGTGGTTGTATATTTACCCTCTTATCATCGTAATAACATGAATAAGGGACAGTAACGTGGACAATACAAAGAAGATTTGAATATCAAAATTTCAAAGTACCAGAGGTAATTCAATATACTAGTTATGTGGTTACCAGCACACAATGTTGATAATGACTTACAATATTAATATATGAGATATTTTATATTTCATACTCACTTATTGGAGAAAGTCTTGAAGTATGGCTCAAGGAAAATATGAAAACGAAATCAAACAAGAAGACTCTTCCAATCATTGCCAAACCTTAAACAGAAAACAAATTGAATCAAGCATCGTGTATACCGGTACAACATAGTCTGAAAATAACAGAGCATTTCTGGCAAAAAGGGAGCGACCTTTTCGTTTTTATATGGGGCGGGCTATGGTGAAATTTGAAATAAAAAGGAAGCTTACCAAGACTATTTAGAGATTAAAAAGGACAGTTAGAAATTAAAAAAGGAGGCATCATGGTAATTTTAGCCAAAAAAAATATAGTAGTTTTTAAAATAACAAAATCCAGGCTCGTTTTTTACCAAAATAATGAAGGACGATGCCCGATGAAAAAAAATCCATAACCACTTTTCAAGACAACTATTGCCTTCCTAATGTGTTTACACTATATGCCGTATTGTTTTTATTATCCAATATTTTGTGACATAATAACAAAAATTAGTTTTCTTCTCGGTCATCTAAGGTACACATTATACTGCATCAGGACATCGTAATCTTTGGAAAATACTTGTTCCTGTGAGAAGTATAGACGTTGTTTAAAATTTTTCACGAAATAAAGATCAACACAAGTTAACACAACGATATTGATAGAGTATATATATATAGGCTAATTTATCAGTCATTCACCTTTTCTACATATATTTTAGGAAGGAAATTTCAACATTTGGCAAAAATTTTGCTTAAGTACTTGCAAGAACATTTTGATTTTGCTTAATCGTGTGAATTTAAAAGTTGCTTGATAAAATATCGATAGATAATATCTCAACAATAATATTTTACATATAATTCCTGATAATATCGAAATTGCTGTTGGCTGTTTTATTTCTGTCTTTCTAATTTATCGCTTGTTTTTATGTGAGCTGTGTCGCATACAAGTATTCTACATCTTAACTTTTTTATATATATGATAGTTTAAAAATGATGACGATATCTTAAACATTTTACACTGAAGAAAGTAATTATTATAATTAATGTTTACACTGTAGAAGTATTGATTATTATTCAATGTAAAAATAGAAAGTAATTATTATTATCTATGTTTATGTTCCGGACCTTATGAGTATTTGGACCATACGCGTATGGTCATGGCCATATAGGTATAATTATATGGTAGAACCATATGACAATTTATTCATATGGATATGACGGGCCAGACCATTTTAACCATATGAGTGATTCGACTAAATTAAAAAAAAACTAATGAATTTTAAACTTAAATCCACCTCACGTTTTCGCGATATTTAATTGCATAATATAAAACAAAACATAAATTATTCATAATTAGAACAGTCCGTATTTCGTGAATTTAAAACAGGTTTGTAAGGGAGTAAATGAAATGAAAAAAAGAATGATAGAAGTGTTATAGAGTTGTACAAGTTTGTATATGCGTATGAAATGATTTTATATAGGAAAAAATGTTTCATAGTCTATTTGAATTCTATAAATCAAGAAAAAATCCTTTTGATATTTTGTCTCTTGAAAAAAAAATTAAATTTGAAACAAAAAATAAACTTTTTAATATCTTATGATCGCGAACTCTGACTACAAAAAACAAGATTTTATCTTCTCAAACAAAAGCGTTTTCCATAAAGTCTAATGGTAAATAATTCACTTATCTCATCAAAACATATAAATGTCTGTTTTTTTTATGGAACAGCCAGGTGATTGGTCTACTGGAACATAAATTAAAGGACCAACAATAGGAGATGAAATGACCAACAAGCTTAACAATGGACTTTTAAAGATAATTCAAACAAATGCTCTTCCTGGTCAACATGTTGTACTCCCATGGATTTCTGTGAATTTCTGTTCCATTTTTACTATTAATGTCTATGAAAAATATTTTTTAATATATTATGAAAAAATTCTGATTTTCTTAGCCGGAGTTCGTATGCCATAAAAAAGTTACTTGATGAAAAAAAAATTCAACTATTTTGAAGGGTAAAACCTGACAAGCCATTTGTCGTTGATTTTTCGAACTCAAATGGACTATACGACATGGAGTTATTAGTAAAACATGCCAGTTTTCTGGTCACAAAATGCAATTGAATTAGTCAATCAGTTATCTGCTGATTAACCTTTTTTATATTGTCGTTTGAATAAATTGTCATTTCTGTACTTAGTCTAGCTGATAATACAAATAATGGGTAAAAATATATTTCCTAACATACTATCCCCAATTTTTTATATATTTGTTTCGAAAACATTTCCTTTAAATGTGATAATGGACTGGTTTACTTTTTATCAATTAATCAAATATCGGTATTTCTTAATAGCCCCGACCAAACGCGTATGGTCTGACCATATATGTATACCCATATGGTCATGATCATACGCGTATGGTCCAGATACTCATATGGTCCGGAACATTTATGTTTACACTGTAGATAGAATTATTTATGTTTACACAGTAGATAGTATTTATTATCATTAATGTTTATACTGTAGATAGTATTTATTATTACTTATGTAAACAACAAATATGGCTTACCTTGACATGCTATTTTATACAAAGTTTCGATAATTTACAACATTTAATGTTATTTTGAACAAGACTTTACAAGTAAAACTTATTTAATAACATATTTCTTCAGCCATGTCAATTTATTTGGAATGGTTTAAGTTTTTCCATTGTTTCAATTATAATGGGGGCTAAAGTGTATTTAAACGATAGTAAACTTCGATGATTATGAGTTTAAATAAAGAACGAAGATTTGGAGAAATAGATAATACCACTCAGTCACATGATTCATTAATTTTTAAATAGACACAAGATTTCTCCTATGTTATACTAAAGGAAATTTAATCTATTAAAACCTATCATGTTATGTTTAAATCATGTCGCTATTTCAGTCCTAATATTTTACATTTAAATCAAAGCAAGCACAGCTTTGTGTAAGCAATTTATGGATTCCGATTTTTCTGTTTGGTAAACTATTATAAGAACTCTCGAAACTGAGTTGTCCCCTTTGATCAAACCAATCTGAAATTCACCCAAAAGACACAAAAACCTGTATCTATTTCCTAAGTCTTAATAATCCTACATGTAGCAATTGTATACAAATAAATGGTTTTGGTTCGATAATTTAAATCCCTGCATCAACATCAACTTTTCAATAGTCAAATTCCTCTCTTGCGTAGCAACATTCCGTCCGCTCCAGCCTGTGGAATATACTTATCGCAACTGATTCGTAATTCAAGGGCTTGTTGGGATTATTGGTAATTCCTTGGTAGAGCATCACAACTTACTGACAAATTGTTAGTAAGGTTACGTTGCTCCTCGTTTGTCTTCTCATATACGTAAGATATTTTACAGAGGACAGCACATACTTGTAGAAACGATGCTCGCTGATTGCGTTGAAGAATACATTTTTTGCACGTGGTGAAGGTCGTTTGTTTGTTCTTGTCTTTTGTCTAAGTCTCTATAGTTGAATTGAACTTTGATCGTTTGATTTTTATTGTGTGTTTAATTTGTGTGCTTTGTCTGGGAATAATGAAAGGGAGAAGGTAGCCCCCCAAAAAACTAGTTTAACCTAGCAACATGTGCCTGTCATCAGGAATCTTTTTCCAAATTTTTGTTTGTACTTGTCTTTTGATGTTTTCTGTTCTTTGTTTAAGAAAAGGGTCTATCTGTGACTATTTCAGGACTTTATTGGAATTAAATGTATTTACAATTATAAAAAGCCCGTTATAAGCAGGTGTCGTAGTATAAAGGTGTCCTTTAAATATTGGTTGGCCTTACAAACGAAAATCACAATTACATGTAGCATTTAATGCAAATGAAGTCATGCTTTAAAATCAGTGTAAGAGTAAATTATGTTGAAAATGAAGGAAACAGTATGGAGGCTGGTGGGCTATGAAGAAAGTAAAATGAAAAAATTCCGGAAATAAAAAGACAGGACAGTGCTTAGAAATTAAAAAAAGGCGGGATGATATTTCTGGCTGAAAAATATGATAATTTCAAATATGCAAGAAGAAAACGAAATCACTTTCACGGAAAACAAAACTCCAGGTTCCAAATTTTCTGAAACTTTTCAATGCAAAATGAAAAAAATAATCACATCCCTCATGAAAATCAAATGGTCCATCCTTTTACCTGATATGTTTGATAATTCTCATTATTTTATATATTTTCGTAAATACTTTTATTCTATAAGAAAAAAAGAACAACTATTGCGCAATTAAAAAATGAAAAGGTCATGTCAAAATCTTCCAACTTCATAGACAATACGGACAGAGTGGGAAATATATAGCATAGCAAAATATACACAAACACAACTAAACTATGCGAAAGTTGAGTCGATAGTGTGTTTGTGTGTTCTGGTTGTTGAGATCAGTTCTTCTCTGTTATTAGAATAACTTCATGTGACCAACTAACAATTAAGCGTAGATCAAACCCAGTAAAGAACGACAATACAAACGCTTTACAATAAATCAATATCGTAATCTGCTATTGTTTGCACAAATCGTTTTATTATAACATATTATTTGTCGGGTTTTTTTTTGTATTGCACTGCCTTGTATGATTATAGAAGTTATTGTTTAAATTAGATAAAAATGACACTATTATCATTAAAACTTGTAGATTTTTGGTTTAGGAGGTAGCAGATTTTCCAACTTTGTTATAGTTCAATCAATGTCTAACACTTTTTATGACTTGTGCTTTTGGTCATTCAAGGCAAAATGAGAACCAAGTCTCTTTTTAAGATTCCTGGCTTATTGTTTGTGTCGATTGTTTTTGTAGTCTTACTAAGGACCATAATTGTGAATTCTGTGAAACGGTAAGTAAAAGTTGCTATGAGTGGAGGTATTGGAAGACATTAATTTTAAGTAAATAGTTCACTGAGTATACTTATCAGTTGATTATTGTTAGTTATTAGTGTTTTGCTGATTGTTGTATTGAGATGATCATCTTATTATCTCTATTATGTCTTCACAACCGTGTTCCTTTGTGTGTTACTACCGATACTTAAGATCACAATGGAAGAGGGAGGTTTGGTGCCCAATAAAACCTGGTTAAACCCACCAATTAATTTGAAATGCATGTACCAAGTCAGGACCATTGCGATCTATAACTATTCCGGTGTGTCTTTCATGATTTGTCTTTTCTCTAGGACATAGAGATTGATCCCCCAAATTCGGTTATTTAGTTATTACCTTTATTGACATATATTATAGTAGATCTGACTCCATGAATCCCCATTGGCGGGTCAAATTATAGGAAATTGAAGAATATATGGATTAATAGTTATAACAAGGTTATCAAAGTAGTTTCTGCAGAATTATTGCCTTACAATAAGAAAGAATAAAAATTGGTTCTCCAGGAATGATCAAACATTAATACCATATATAACTACAAAAAATCGCAAATGACATTTTCTCTGTTTTTTTTACCGTTTGACAATATCCTTCATTGTGAGAATTTCCGTCAGTTTGAGAGTTTGTCTGGTACCATTCAGTTTGACTCCCCTTCAGTGTGAGTCTGTATCAGGTACCCTTCAGTTCGACATTTTCCTGCTGTGTTAGTTTGTCAGATATCGTTCAGTGTGACAATTTTCTTTTAGCTTAATTATATTTCGGGTATCATTCAGTGTGACATTTGCCTTCAATATAGATCTGTCAAGTATCCTCAAGTGTTACACTTTTCTTTAGCGTGGCTCTCAGGTTCCGTTGAGTATGTAGCTTTTAAGCGCAAGTTTTCTCTATATTAAATGTAGTAGTTCTGTTTCTTTGCTATAACGTGCGACCGCTTTGATAGCGGCGATATATAGTATGTTTAAGTTTCGTTCGACATTCCTTTCGTTTTCCGTCCCAAACATTTTTTTGTGTCCGATCGTTAATAACTCCTTCCGTCTATCAGTCCAATCCATTTTTTGTAACCGGTTGTTCACCATTTTCTTCAGCTGTCCGTTCATAACACCGATTGCAATCGTTCCTTGCCCTAAACGCATTGATTTATTATTATCTTTTATCTCCAAAGAATTTCTTTCTATACTACTAATGTAGAGCATTTCTTTTAGAATTGTTCTAAATGAACTTTCGGCGAGGGTGTATATTTCCATTTTTTCGGCTCACAGTTTGAAATACCAGAAATTCCAGTTTTAGAAGATCACAAAGTGTTGACAAATTACTTTTTATAACGACCTTTTTCTATTGTAAGATCGTTATTACTTCGTTAAACTTGAAAATACGATATATAAGTTTTAACAATTTACAGTGCATGATTACCCTTATAAAAATTGTCTTTGTATTATTTTACAATATTTTTTCCAGATTTGTCTTCTCAACAGATAAACAATTTGTTAACGAAAGAAAAACTTCCGTAGATTGTCTCGATAATTCATTATCAGAGTCCGACGAAGGCCTTCTACAGATTAATAAACACGTGATATCTCAACTACGTGGGGAAACCGTTATATTGTCGCCCTTGGTGGTACCCAAGTATAAGCTAGTGTTGTTTTGGAATGCAAAGGTTGCCAGCACGTACTGGAAATTCCTTCTTCGTCAGATACAGAACATGTCAACAAATGTTAAAGAATACATTGTACACCATCCAGACAAGAGCAATCTTAAATCATTCTATAATTACAGTGATACGGACATAATACGAATGATGTATAACGATTCTTGGACAAAGGCCGTTTTTGTTAGGGAACCAAGAGAACGGTTTCTTTCGGCTTACATTCATAAAATTGAAAAAGCTCATTTTGACACGAAATTGTGTAAAACTCGGATTGTATCATTTGGAAATTTCGTTAATGTAACAAAATGGTGCAGAGATCCCCACTGGGAGACACAAGTAAAAATTCCAACTTATTTTTACAAAACCATGTTAGTTGGTAAAATGGAGAACTTGATAGAATTTACTGAGATGCTTCTTACAAAGATCGGAGCTTTTACATCCAAGACACAGAAATGGTTAAAAGAATATACCATACGTCATCCGACACATGCTGATGACAAAATACGTCAATACTACACACCAGAACTCGAAAGGGATGTGATCAACATGTATCAACAGGATTTCGATGTTTTTAATTTTAGCAAGGCTACATTGCTATGAGTATATTTCTGCACTATTTAAGTCCTGTTATAAACATATGTTTGAACGTAAAAATTACTCTGTATAATAGCTGTCGGTGTTTTGTTAAAAATGTAATTATGATTACAAGAGGCCACCAGAAGCCTGAATAGCTCAACTAGTCCTTAATCCATATGAGTTGTGTGAAAATTTTGTAGAGGCTAATTAGCTTGATAAGCTGAAATTTTAAGAAAGCAATAGCTTGACCGATCTGCAATAGTTTGCATCCCTTATGACAAAATCATGCACAAATTATCTTTATACTTTTAAATATCAATTTAAGGGTCATCTTTCAACTTTAACCGAATTGAAACGTTTGTATAAATCAATGAGGTAACGATTAAAGCAAGTAACAGCTTTACATTATTTGCAATAGTGTACAATCCAGTGAAAAATTTATTCAAAAAAAGTAAAAAAAAATAAGGCTTATAGTGCAAATAACAAAAAAATGATAAGAAAAGAGATGTGGACCTTGGGAAAAAATAACAGGAGGTGTGAACAGACGACGGACGGAAGCACATCTTCGTAATACTTTATCCATATATTTTATTTATACTGATGAAATGGAAATTCATTATATATATTTAGTTTAAACATCATTTAAGATCAAGATAAAACAGTTTATTGTGCTGAATTATTCCCAAAAAAAACCAAGACCCGGTTTGTCAATTATTCTTTGTGTTTCAAATTTGAATTTTAGACAAAACGGACTGCGGATTTCAAAACACCCTCATTCAGCTGTCTTTTGTGTTAACAAAGTCATTGGGTCAGCTTTCAAAGAACTCTGACCCGACCTTATGTGCAATCTGGTTGAATGTGGCCAGTCGAAACAAGAGTGAACTCAGGTGCTCGTAACAATTGGTACCATATGTAATCATTGTAATCCTATGTAACCATTGTAACCCTATGTTACCATTGTAACCCAAGCAACCATTGTATTCCTATGTACTCATTATAGCTGAATGTAACCATTGTACCCCTATGTAACCATTGATACCCTATATAATTATTGTAACCCTATGTAACCATTGTATCCCTATGTTACCATTGTTACCCTATGTTACCATTGCATTCCTATTTTACCATTTTAACCCTATGTAACCATTGTAACCATATGTAACCATTGTAACACCATGTTACCATTGTAACCCTATGTTACAAGTGTACCCCTATGTTACAATTGTATCCCTATGTAACCATTGTACCCCTTTGTTACAATTGTAACCCTATGTAACCATTGTACCCCTTTGTTACAATTGTAACCATATGTAACCATAATACTCCTATGTTACAATTGTAACCCTATGTAACCATTGTACCCCTATGTTACAATTGTACCCCTATGTAACCATTGTATCCCTATGTTACCATTGTACCCCTATGTAACCATTGTAACCCTATGTAACAATTGTACCCCTATGTTACCATTGTACCCCTATGTTAACATTGTTTTCCTATGATACCATCGTAAGCTTTGTAACCATTGTACCTCTATGTTACCATTGTAACCTCATGTAACCATTGTAACCCTATGTAACCATTGTAACTCTTTGTAACCTTTGTATCCCTATGTTACCATTGTAACCCTATGTAACCATTGTACCCTTATGTTACCATTGTAACCCTATGTAACCATTGTAACCCTATGTAACCATTGTAACTCTTGGTAACTTTTGTATCCCTATGTTACCATTGTAATCCTATGTAACCATTGTACCCTTATGTTACCATTGTAACCTCATGTAACCATTTTACCCTTATGTTACCATTGTAACCCTATGTAACCATTGTACCCTTATGTTACCATTGAAACCTTATGTAACCATTGTACCCTTATGTTACCATTGTAACCCTATGTAACCATTGTACCCTTATGTTACCATTGTAACCCTATGTAACCATTGTAACCCTATGTAACCATTGTAACTCTTTGTAACCTTTGTATCCCTATGTTACCATTGTAACCCTATGTAACCATTGTACCCTTATGTTACCATTGTAACCTCCACGTAACCATTTTATTCCTATGTTACCATTATAACTATATGTAACCATTGTACCCATATGTCACCATTGTCACCCTATGTAACCATTGTCACCCTATGTAACCATTGTCATCTCACGTATCCATTGTCACTTTATGTAACCATTGTAACCCTATGTAACCATTGTTACTCTTTGTAACTTTTGTATCCCTATGTTACCATTGTAACCCTATGTAACCATTGTACCCTTATGTTACCATTGTAACCTCATGTAACCATTTTACCCTTATGTTACCATTGTAACCCTATGTAACCATTGTACCCTTATGTTACCATTGTAACCCTATGTAACCATTATACCCTTATGTTACCATTGTAACCCTATGTAACCATTGTCACTTTATGTAACCATTGTTACCCTATGAAACCATTGTCACCCTTTGTAACCTTTGTACTCCTAAGTAAAAATTGTCACCTTTTGTAAACATTGTTACCCTTATTGAACCATTGTGCAACGATTTTAAGCAAAATGTTACCATGGAACTTTACATGACGATCGTAACCCTATAAAAAGCAATGAAAAACTATATTATAACACTTTGTACCTAGCAGCCCTTTGTAACCCTTCCTTACCATTCTAACTCTTTGAACCAAGAAAACACTATATAGCCTTTTCATATATTGAGTTTGTGATCCACTGTTTCTATATTCAGTCAAATAACATACAACATACTTTGACCATAGAAGTCTTCTCTACCTTTCTGTCTCTTTTATAATACCCAAAGGCAAAACAAAAAATAATCATGAAAATGTGCTTTGCTTATATAAAAAATCATGAATGATTTGCACCATGTTAAAGAATAAACTTTAGTTAAAAGTATAAATTGGAAAAAGCTTTTTAACATGTAAAATGATAAATAATCAATAAAGACATTATTTTCATACAAAATATGTTTCAACTAAATGTGAACTTCATCTGCTGTCTGAAGACTGAATTTATTGTTTGAAGGTACAATAAAGATAAAGACACATAAACAATCGTAATAAAATAGTTTGCTCAGATAAAAAAAGAAACAAACACTGTGAGAGGCACTGCTATAAATATTATCAGATATAGAAAAAAAACACTGGCTGGGCTGCAGAATGGTGCAATGCGATGGTAAAAAGAAAAAGGTAAAGGGAAATCAAAATAGTATGTCTTTTTTCTTGTATTGTTATGAATCCCAATTTATGGCAAAACTTCAAAAAGACCCCAACAGACAACATCTCATTGAAACTTTTAATTATACATACAGATATTTAGACGACATTCTTTCACTAAACAATCCCACATTTTCTAATTTTATTACGGAAATTTATCCCAAGGAATTAACTTTCAATAAATCTAACCTTACTGGTGATAGATGCCCATTTTTAGATCTAGAATTAAGTATAATCAATGGAAAATTACACACTTAAATATATGATAAACGGGGTGACTTTTCATTTTCTATTGTGAATTTTCCTTTTCTAGAGGGAGATGTACCACTTGCTCCGTCTTACGGAGTATATATTTCACAGTTGGTAAGATATGCTCGGATCTGCAGTGGTGTGTCTGATTTTAATGATAAAAACCGGTGTATTACAAAAAAAATTACTAAAACAAGGATATCGTTACCAAAAATTAGTGAAGTCGTTTACTAAGTTTTATCATAAATATCTATACCTTATTGGAAAATTTAACTGTACACGACGACTTTTGATTGTAAAGGGAATATCCCATCCAGATTTCTGCGGTGATGTTGTTTATAGAGCAAATAAATTCAAAAACAATCCCCTGGGAATGCAAAATTGAATTAAAACTTTATTAAACAAGAGGCTCCCAGGAGCCTGAATCGCTCACCTGACATATGTGTCTGAAGTAAAGGTTATTAGGCGAAATCTATTTGACATAGAAAGGGTCATAAGTTTAATAAGGTGGTCATCTGACAATATGGTGGATCTTAAAGTGCTGATCACTTTTGTTCTCAATCAAAATTCAAAAATCTGTCACCCTTTTGGAGTTATTAGCAAAAAAATGCAGTTTAACCCAATGTTCTATTTTAGCCACAGCAGCCATGTTTTACAACCAATAAAAAATCCATATATCAGTTCTATACACGTAATGCTAATAAACAACAATGCCAAGTTTGGTTCCAATTGGACTTTAAGTGTCAGAGGATTTAACGTTTTCAATGTAATGAGGAAATGCTTTTCAAATGCTCAATTTTGACATTCTAAGGGCAATAACTCCTAAAAGAAAAGGTCCTATAACGTTGACCCTATTACATATTTTGTAGATCTTGATGTGCTTAACAATATGCAATTTAAATTTCTCAAATATCTTGTATAGTGTTCAAGATATTGAGATAAACAGGTGCAAAATTTGCAAAAAAATCACAAAAAGGGCAATCACTCCTACATGGGTTGTTGGACTTTCTCCAAAATTTCAGAGCTTGTAGATCTTGAGGTGCTGATCACTTTTGTTTCCATTCAAACTTTTAAAATCTGTCACCGTTTTTGAGTTATTTGCAAAAAACTGCCATTTACCCCTATGCTCTAATTTAAGCCACAGTGGCCATGTTTTATGAACAATCAAAAATCCCCACATCAGTTCTATACACCTAATGCTAATAAACAACTATATTAAGTTTGGTTCCAATTTGACTTAACGCGTCAGAGGAGTTATTGTTTTCAATGTAATGAGGAAATGCTGTTAAAATGCTAAATTTTGACGTTCTAAGGGCAATAACTCCTAAAAGGAAAGGTCCTACAACGTTGACCCTATTACATATTTTGTAGATCTTGATGTGCTTAATCATATGCAATTTGAATTTTTAAAATATCTTGTATAATTTTCAAGATATAGGGCTAAATAAGTGCAAAATTTTGAAAAAATCCACAAAAAGGGCAATAACTCCTACATCGGTTGTTGGATCTTCTTGAAAATTTCTGGGCAGGTAGATCTTGATGTGCTGATTACTTTTACCTTGTGCCAGAATTTTGATATCAGGTACTGTTTTTGAGTTATTAGCAAAAAACTGCAATTTACCCCTATGTTCTATTTTTAGCCATGGCGGCCATAATTTTTTACGAATCAAAAATCCGAACGATAGTTTTGTACACATAATGCTACTTAACAACTGTACCAAGTTTGGTTGCAATTGGACTTATGGTGTCGGACAAGTTAAAGTTTGAAAAATTGTTAACAGACGACGACGACAGACGACGACGACGACTACGAGGACGACGGACGCCAAGTGATGGTATAAGCTCCCATGAAAGGTTATGGAATGGATATTTTAGTAAAATCTTTGAATTTAGTCTTCTTTGGTAAAAAATATTGATAATTTGATACTTACATTAAAACATGTAAAATGTTAATTGCCTTTTTATACTTATGTCATTTTTGAGCATTACAGCGGTCAAGTGTGTCGGTTTTGTGTGATGATGTTAGAATTGTCTTCTTACATGGATATTATATCATGTACATTAATTCAGTATCACAATTTTATTTCATTTGGTATGATTGGTTAGAATTGTCTTCTTACATGGATATTATATCATATTAAAACAGCAAATACCTTTTCCTGCCAAATTTTGAACATTAATTAACCTCATCACTTTCAAAGTCACCCTTGAACATCCTTAATGTATTTTGTTATCACGTACATCAATTCCAGATCAGAATCATATTTCAATTGGTATCAAACATGTCAAAAAGACTTGCTTACATTTCAATTTCCAATCGAAATGAACATTTTTTTTCCCAGATTAATTTTTAAAGACTTTCGATCTTGAACTTAACAATTTTCATTGAACAAACAAATCAACAATTTTTGTAAATTTGATTAAAAAAAACATTTCTGTTTTTAATGATTTAGATCATATGCATGTAGTTGTGAAATAGCGAGCAAGACAAAAACATATATAATTGGCTCAATAACAAGTAATGCGACTGATGAAACAATCCTATCATTTCAGAACTAGTTCTATAGAGTGGTGTTTCTGACTGTTTTTCATTGAGGATATTTAAAGCATCTGTTCAAATGTGTAGGTTGTGTCATGAACATGCATTTCTCATCTCTTTATAAACAAATTCTATATAGCACAGAACATTGAACATTTGCATTGAGGGCAATCTAGTTTTTTAGACAAGTTTCCTGTGTTACTCTGTTTCATTCCATGCCCTTATAAATAGCATGCTACTGTACATGCACAATAAAAGAGTCATGCAATTAACAGTTTAAACAATTTCAACCAACCTTACCTTTATATAACTTCTTATTCCAATACCATTGTATTTTGTCCAGGGGTTATAAGTGTAGGGGAGAGAAACGAATGTTGTCGATTAAAAAACGGGGTATATATAGTAAAGGGGAAGGAAACAATTCAACATGCTATACAAATTCATTCTGAATCATTAGATTTTTCCCTTCCAAAGAAAAGAAAAACAAACGAAAATTGTGACGTACTTTTGGAGATGCTCCATTGATAGATATTTAAATCTATATGCTAAAGAGGTTGTTTGACCTTTTCTGATGAGGTTATGTTTTGGTTTTTTATTGAAGATGCTGGCACAGTGATCGAAGGAAAGCATACACAGTAAGAAAAAAAAATAGAATAGAACACAAACACACTGCATGATCTGCTTGAACTAGTTGCTCGACGCAATTTTAGTGTCAGACACAAAATGAGCAGCTTTAATTAGTGCATTTCAGTTTCTCATTATGTATATTTATATGCCGGCTCAAAATACAAATGACAACAAAATTTTGCTACGCCTGACGCGCGTTTCGTCTATTCAAGACTCATCAGAAACGCTCTACCAAAAATATTGAAAATGCCAAACACTGTATAAATATGAAGAGCATAGAACAGTATAACCAAAAATACCAAACTGGGGAACCAAATTATTACTAAGATATTCAACCTATGTCTGGGGTAGGAAGAACCTTAGGGTTAAGACAATTTTAAAATTTAAACGGATAACTTAAAGCTTTGATGTATTCTCCAACTCAAAAGTGTTGGTGCCGGAGCGGGCTAACCTCGGGAAATTTAAACTCCACCAGCTAACCTTCACGTGTGTTCGAAATACAAATGACAACAAAATTAAAGTTATTTATTCATTTATATTATTTAATCTGTATTTAATTGTACATGTGATTTACTTCAAAATACGGTAACCTTTTTTTATTAAACTTCATACTTACACAGTTAGGTGTGGTAGATCAACAGATGTTTTACCAGTTACACAATATATTAACATGAAGTATCAAAATGGTATATACATGTATATATACCATGTTTACCTTTTTATAATTGTTAAAGTTTTTGATTCTTATTATTTTTGTAAACACTTTATAGAGTATTACATGCCATTGCAATTTTTACATGTATATGATTAAATGATCGTTAAGAAAAAAGTGCACTTTTATCTGTCTTTCATGATTCTAAATGCACTGATTAAATCAGTTGTTTGTTATCAACTCTGTTAAATTCAGTTATCTAATGATCTTTGTGTTTTGTAGGTGCAGGTGTATTTCCAAGGTGCAAACTGTATTAGTCGATTGTGTCATTATTTAAGGGGACACAATACAGAACTGTTTTTACATTTAGTATAAAAAGGTAAAGACTTACAGTTGTTGTAAATTAATTAAGAAACAGATTGCAGGTTTACGACAGTGACCATCAATATATAGGGAATCACCATGACCACTGGAGATTGAAAAAGGATCAGTCAATGGGCTCCCCTTAGTGTAAAGTCTTGCGTTAAAGTTTAACATGTAGTTAAAAGCAGTTAGCGCCTGTAATTCAAATATGTAGGTTATGTAAGTGACTAAAACCTTTTATATTAAAGTCTATTAAAGTCTATTATTGAAAATGTACGACAAGATTTCTAGCTGCACTTAGTACTTATCATGCTTATGCAGGATTGAATTGCCATTTGGATAACGTTGGAATAAGAGCTATTGGAAAAATGAGGTGTTTTGAAATTCAATGCTGATTTAAACCTTAAGTGTTGCAAAACTGCAGAATAAAACCAGAAGATCCAGAATACAGACAAGTGAGTGAGTTTTACACCCTTGCAACACTATACCATGTATATTGGCTATATAAATCAATGCAATTTTCACCTGGTCAGGACAGGGAAGGATACGCAACATTTCCTGGTATGAAAGGTTGTTTTAACGTTCTAACAGGGTTCAGTTCTGACACTTGAAAAATGAAACAAGCAAACCCAAAACAAATGAAAACAAAATCAAAATATAACAGCAAGAAGAATAAATAGTTCATGCATTAAGAGACATGCTAAGAGTGTATATAGACAAAAACTAAAGAATTGAAAAAAATGATAATGATAATTAATTTTTGGGGGCATATTTTACTGCCCGGTAGTTTCTGGTTATTCTGAAACCTACAAAACACTTTTTTTATTTCAGTGGATATAACAATAGCAGAATGAAACGATCTCTTCTTACCATTGAGAGTTCTAACCTGATCATATTATTTCTGGAGTATATTTTACGGTCGGACCATATTTTTCTTAGATTTTTTTTCAGGGGATATCGCAATAGCGGAATGAAACGATCTCTTCTTACCGTTTTAATCAATTCGCCACATAGATGTGAATGCCCCAAATTATATTGAAATAGGGAAAGAAATATTTAAAAATCACATTTATGTCAATTAAAGTAGCCAAATTGAAGTCTAATGGCTGAATGAAGAGATCTGGTTACCGAAAGAAATGTCGAGTGACGTATTTTGTACTTAATTAGAACTATTTTCCTCCTCTGTCAACACCGGATGCATTAACTCCATGTTTTGTACCAGCAGACGCTAGATTGTTTGTATCGTGACGTCATCATGCGTGCCGTAGGTATCCAGACTTGCTACTCGTGTGATTCACTCAACCTCCGCACACGATTAATTTCAATGTAACCTGTAATAATCTAAATAAATCATGAAACTATAACAAAGACGTAGCTTTCCAAGCTGTAAAAGCACTTACAAAGCTAATTTTTACCATGATAATAATCAATAATTTTTAATTTTGTTAAGCACTATATTCGTAGACCACGAGCATGGTTCTCTCAGGTATCAGAACCCGCCAGCCCATCTTTCTCTTCCCCGTTCTGAAGATAAGCCACGACATCTATTTGTTCCTCTTGGTAAATTGTTTAAAAATTTGAAAATATAACCTTTAATAGCATGTTTAAATTGTTAACATTGACGAAACGCACAGAACTTTCATGTTATTAAAGTGCACTGATAAATTGTGCCAATTAAAAGTATGCAAACAATGTTTTTTCTACGAACAGGTCCGTCAATTCACCCATATTATCAGTTGCAACCAGAGTATCGCCCATATATACCAAACAAAATATGGATTAGATAAGAGGTGAAATCATACTCTATCGGATGGAAGGGTTTTATCTAAATGGATACCTTGGGCCTCATCGGGAACTAGCTACCCGGTTCTATCATGGCTCGGCGGGTTTGCCATTAAAAAAACCCGATCCTGGTCTGTTGGTATCAGTCAGGCGAGGGAAGACCAGATCGCATTCCTTCGTTAAAAAAATGTGCGATCCAGCTGCGGTTGTACTTTCCCTAGTGCAACTGCAATAAGGGGGTCGTAAAGGTATACGAATTGGTAGGCTCTAAAGTCCGATAGGTGGATGTAGCCTCTTTTACACTTTTGGACATTTATTGCATTTTTTTTTCTTTTTACAAGGACAAGAAGAAATTAACGGGACGTAGAGATACTCTCTTGAAAGAAGCAAAGGTGTACCAAAGGGGTAATCAGTAACATAAAACTGAAAAGACACAGACAAAAACTCATCACAACAAAACAAACCACATAACAACATAAAAACCATGTTAGGGAAGTGATCAACATGTATCAACATGATTTCGATGTTTATTAAAAAAAATGTAATTATAATTACAAGAGCCACCAGAAACCTGAATAGCTCAACTAGTCCTTAATCCATAAGGGTCTCTATATGAGTTCTGTGAAAATTTTGTAGAGGCTAATTAGCTTGATTAGGTGAAATTTTCAGAAAGCAATAGCTTGACCGATTTGCAATAGTTTGCATCCCTTATGACGCAAACATGCACAAATTATTTTTATACCTTAAAATATCAATTTAATATTTATAGTATCATGGACAGTCCGTGATACAAGAAAATATCAGGTGGGAGCACTGAATAATTGCGACGTCATAACCGATAAAAAGAATATTATATACTTTCCTTTTTGATACTATCTACATCTAGTCTTGTATCAGACTCGTCATACCGGACTCGTCTGATACTCACCTGGATATAGATAGTATCAAAAAGGAAAGTACATAATATTCTATATTTATTCACATGTGATTGAGTTCGACATTTTATACCCAGGAATACGTTCCACTCAAAGGAGGGTCTAGAAAGGCACAAGGCATAATATCCAAATAACAACTCTACACAAATTGGACAGGAGTACTTGTGAATTGATGAAAGTGTAAATCTTCCGAGTTATCCGATAACGATGCTGCCTCGTTTTTGGTCCGATTTTCAAAATCTTTTTTTTTTCATTGGAATCCTTGTGAAAATCCCTGACATGTTTATAAATAAGGCTTTTTGTATTAGATGTTGATGTAAATATATATGTGTCAAAAATGGATTTTTAAGTCCACCACAGGGTGCATGTGTCAAAAAGCTTTGTAAGTCCACCATGGGCTTCATGTGACCAAAGCAATGGACTATCCATATTAGGCCTCCAACGTACAGGGTTAAACTTGTTGCGGTCGTATCATGCTGCGCTCGGCGTAGCTTTTTATTGGCCCATAGAATGAAAACTATTCCAGATAAAGAAAAGCTGTTGCTTGCTTAAATGTTTAATTCATTAAGCTCTACAAAAGACTTTAAGTAAAGGTCGAAGTTGTCAGATGACCCCTTATAGGGGTTACAGCCCCTTAAAGGTGAAAAGTAGTGTTTTTGGCCAAAAGCATGAAAACTATTGCAGATAGAGAAAAGCTGTTGCTTTCTTAAATGACCCATGAAATTTGATATATCATGAAAAGGAAATTTAAGTTTGATATGTATGATGGAGACTTTATAAACACAAATTTGAGAATCCATGAACTGGTCATTTTTCACGGAAGCTTGAAAATTGGTACCCATGAAAATAAATGAATCCACAGTACTTCCTGTTTAACGAAATCTGGCTATTTTTGACTTATTGATAAAAAAAAGAATGCTGTCAAGAAAAGGGGGGCATGGCCATACACCATGCTTAATTGCTTTAGATAAACTAGGACTTCAAGGTATAGCTGCCATTTCACCAATAATTTAAACCTGTGTTATATTTTCAGGACTGAAAGGAATAGCAGCCCATGGCAGGAATATGGAGAAACTAGACCTTGGCTGGTGTAAAGATATCACAGATGCTGGGATCTGGAGTATCACACAAAACTGTCCTAAACTGAAATATCTTGGTCTTATTAGGTAGGGGAGGTATATTGCTTTGTCTGTCTGTCTGTCTGTCTGTCTGAAATTCTAAAAATAACATTTCATAGATCAACTAATGAGTTATCAACATTGTACATAACTATATAAAAGTTACATATTGGACTTTTGCGATTTTGGCTTTTGCATTTTATAAATAAGGCAGTTCTATATCAACATATTACTAATTACCAATTGACATTTTACAAATTAAGAGTATACAAATCAACGAGTTAACGGATAACAAATGTGCAATTAACAATTACAAATTGACTTTTACAAATAAATAATTTACAAATCTACAAATAACCAAATACAAATTGGAATTTTACAAGTTAAGAGTATACAAACCAACAAGTTAACGAATAACAAATGTGCAATTAACAATTACAAATTGACTTATTACAAAATAAATAATTCACAAATCTACAAATAACCAAATACAAGATAACATTCTACAAATTAACAGTATACAAATCAACAAGTTACGAATAACAAATGTACAAGTTACAATTGCATATTGACATTATACGGATGAAGAATTTTGACCCCGTTGGCTTTCCATAATTTTGATGGTAAATTCCAGAGGATTCCGAAAAAATGACAGAAATGCCAACATAAGACTAGCGAGCATCCTTAAGGACAGCTCTAGATTTGGCTTCTATGCATGAACAAATTGGACTCGTTATGAAATAATTTTATTTTAAGATATAGTTATAAAGATTTGAAAAAGCAAATGAAAAAGAGGGACTTATTTACCGATAAGAAAATTAAACAAATGGTACAACATGTATATGCATATCAAGAATGATTGAGTGACTGAGTGGTGTGGTTCACAGCCCTTTTAGATCCACCTCGACGATACAGGTCAGTATGGCGCGGTATAAGCGTCAAAATTAAAAAGTTCCGCCTAGCCTTAAATAAAGTTATGCCTAGCCTTAAATAAAGTTATGCCTAGCCTTAACTTTAGTTTTGCCTAGTCAAGGTGGTTATTGATTCAATGGTGAACGAAACCGGAGTATTTAGAGAAAATCCATCGACCTTATTCGTCCATCTAAGTCTAAACATCTACTGGTGTGCAAGTCTCGTATATCTAAAATAAGAATGCTTGTACCAAAATAATGCTGAAAGAAATAAACACCATGTACACGTGCAGCTCTACCCTATGAATAAATTAAAAACATGAACAGATTCATAGTGGAAGAAGAAAATAGATAAGATCATATTGGCGAATAAGCTTATCCATTGTTACAAAACACAACTGTGAACATCACTCCAGTCTATGTCATAAAAAGAAAAAAACCTCCAATTTGTGAAATAGACATCGATGTTCTGTTACATGTATAAGTTTAATCATACAAATCAATGACATTTGCTATTCAAACTACACTATTTAATTCTTTCTGGTCATCATAAATACAGTACGCAATGACCGACGATTTCCTTCTATGCTATACCAATGACACGAGTTGCTGACGATTTCACTGGAGTTGTAATAGACTCCATTTAAATCTGAAAAAGTACAGGCCCTGTACCACCATCCACCAGAGTGATAGTTAGGGTTACAGGGGTCTACCCATGCATCATTATCCTGATCCCGCGTGCTAAACTGTTGCCCTGAACTATATCCTAAACTGTTACCTGAAAATATACATTAAACGTTAATTATTTATCTACTATTTATGATATAACATCTACAATGCGATCGAGTTAATTATGGAATAGGCTATTTTCATGCTGCTGGTTTTTAGTCATAAGGGGTATAACTCACTGAAATCCTAAGTCAGAAATTTAAAATCCCTGTCCCATAAGAGCATAGGAAGAAAAGGAACAAAAAAAAAATCCTTCATAGTACAACACTAAGAATTTGGTAAGAGCATTTCAAGTTTGAGAAAATTTACCTAACACTGCTCATGTATTTTCGAAAGATAAGTTTACTACAGATTTTAAGAAAATTATGAGCTGTTTTCCCTGTCTCCAATGGAAATGTAAACTAGTGTGTCGGGTGATGGATTTATTGGTTGAGTTTGGTCTATCTAATCTACAACCAAAAACATGAAAATCACCTATTATATAATTTCTAACATCAAGGGAAATAAATTTGACCATTTTTTGGCGAGGCTGGCCGAGTGTTTAAAATATCAAATTCATTTCCCGAGATGTTAAAAATTCCATATTATCATCTAGAATTTAGTTGTGAAAGGTTTTTCTCATATGTTTACAGATATATTAATTGCAAGAGGTTGATAATCAATTACACGTTCAAATACGCCCGGAACAAAATTTTCTCTAGAGGGTCGATATATTTTTTCCACAACTAGTTAAGAGATTGATAAACCGGATGAAAAATGGAGATTTGTTTTATTAATTTTTTTTTATATTTCATGTCCGTTTTACGGCTCTCTTGTTTTCTTCACAATAGTGAAATTTTGGGTCCAGACTTATATATATTTGCACTAGACAATATAATCGAAAAAAACAGCTACAGTAAAAATTCTTTGTAGCGAATATTTTTAATTTTTAAGACTAAAGAGTGCAAATTTTCCAACATAATAGTTAAGGTTGTTGTTATTGTTAAAGAAACCTTAAACAAACTAATTGTAGTTACCTGCCGTTCCACTATATCCTTCAACATATAGTCGGTATTTATCTGTACCATTATTAACCCGGAAGTTTACATAACGCGCATGCCACCAAACTCTGTTCCATGTCTCCATAAGTATCAGTAGTTCATTTGTCCCTGAATTTGTTAGAGTGCTAAGAGCATCGTTTCCTAAAACAAAAAAGTACCTTTTTAGCGTTAGTTCTGATTTTTTTCGTTATTCGAATATGTACTTGACGATAATTTGAGGTTTTCTTTGGATTGATACTTAGTCCCCTGTCACAACGCAACGTAGGGACCTCGTTCCGGTGTCCGTCCGTCACTTTTTGAGAGCAGAACTCCTCTATGACTGTTTAACAGATTTGATGAAATTAGTCATGACATAAAGTTGCTCGACTAGTTTTAAACGAGTTATGGAACTTTATCGACTTTGTTACTTCAGGTCATCGGAAAATTTTTTGAGCTTAACTCCTTTGAGACTACGCAATGGACTTTGATGAAATTTAGAAGGATTATTTGTCATAATATGTAGGTTATCATATCGCAATACCATGTTGATTCTTAAATTTTTTGCGAATTTTCAAGTTTAATGAGGCGGCAGGGGCATTGGCAACGTGAAGCAATCTTGTTAATTTTGTAATTCGTTTAACAATGCATATCTTATTTTAATCCTACAAACTAAGAAACATGCCAAAAATAAAGTTTTAGAATCATTAATTCATCATTGATGGCAATAGTGTTTCTTTCGTAACGCAGTTCGCCACTTTTTATCTGTCGTAAGGATGTCCGAATGATTCACATCTTAAAAACAAAATCTTATACAATAGGCTTCGTTAATCATTTAGCTATACAAAAGTCATTAGTCAAGTCATTTTTCCAGGCGTAGCAAAATTTATTGCCTGGAACTTGTTAATTTTGATTATTCGTTTAAATATTAATACCATCGAAAATTAATTTATTAATTTCATAGATATATGTATTGATTTCGGTTAGAGTCAATAACTGATAACTGATTTTAAAGTTCCATTGATTTGTATGATAATACGAAACTGAAGGCTTCAGATGAAATGGATTATTTGGACCAAGATTAATCTGAATGGTTAAAACCTGCTTTACATAATTAAATGAAATAAAACGTTCTGATAATATGTTTACAATTTGTGTTATTTTTCAATGAATGAAATTTTTAATGACGTGGGGCTCCTATTGAGCAATGATATCAATTAAATCATTTAAATTTTTTCCCTGCCATATGATTTTTTATTGAGGAAACATTTAAATGAAATTTATTTATAAGAAACTAGAATGGCGGTATTCCATGGAAGACGTATGTCGCCTGCGTCTTAAAACATTCGATTAACTGGAAGTACCAATTTTTTTCGGGCATAAAAATGCTTTACACCTTATAGTACTACGGGGTGAAGCTACATTCGAATATCAAGAGGTTGTGACATGTTAATGCTCAGAAAACTACGACAAAATTTTTGCATATATATGGTCATAATACATAAAAAACTTGAGTATTCGGTAAACAGGATGTAGCAATTTTTTGGACATGAAATTGCTTAACATCTTATAGCATCATTGGATGAAGCTACATGCCAAATATCAAAATGCTGTGGCATATAGTAACCCAGAAAAAAGCGACGAAATGGTCATATTTGATCATTATTTTTGCTTGTGAATTTGTATTGAAGACATGTGCCATAACACAATTATGGATTGTCATTTTACTCAGGATGACTACAAAATCAAATCTGTCCCTCTTTACCGAATTTAACGCGCTCAATTGACTTTTGTAAACGCTAAAAGTGTTATTCTTCAAGCCTGAACTGCTTTCTTTTTTAAAGTTTACTCTCATTGCGACTTTCATTACATGTTGTGCTGTTGTACGTGTGCTGTATATTTTTTTGTGTTGTCTGTTTCGTTCGTGTGTTCAGCTGGTTTTCGCTTTGCCTGTTCAAAATTTTCGATCGTTTGACATTCGAATGTCCCATTTTGCACCGTTGTTAATTAACTAAGCTTACCAATCCAGTATTCGCTTGAAGGGTCACCAAATCCTGCCACGTAGTCATTCCAGTTTCTATGAAAGTCTACAGACCCGTCAGACCTTCGCTGGAATACCTATAACAGACAGGTGTTTTAGAAAGAAGCAAAGAAGCACCAATGGGGCATTCGAGTGTTACTGAAATGGCAAGGACGAAACCGTATATGTAGCTCCTCAGTTGCTATCTTCTTTCAAGACATTTATTAAGACAAATATGGGATTTCGACCTCTCTTATGATTGCAGATGTTGGTTTGTCATTGTGGTTAGTTTAATCTTTCTCAACCGGATTGTTACATTAAATTGACTGCTGGCATGACGACGGATGTGCTATAGCCATCAAAACTGCGTACCTTTCCGGAGCACATGGGGTCTCTTTCGTTACGAATAGAGTTCGCGTTGTTAATTGATATTTATAATTTTTTGTGCTTCCGTGTTTTATTTGTTGTCTGTTTCTTGTCCTCCTGTTCTCGTTGGTTTTTGCTGGTTTAATCAATCCTATCCAACTTTTGACAGCGACCACCCCTTTGGTTCCTCTGCTTCTTTAAGTATGTTCACAAATACTTGGAATAATAGGTTATAACTACGTGTTCATGTTATAGATATTTTCAAATTTTCAAATTCAGCTTTAAATATAGTTTTCAGCATAATTAAGCATTTTTTAAAATCGAAAAGAAGAAAACAGAAAAAAAAACGAAAATAGACCTACCGTCCATCCTCCTCCTTCTGTTTCTAGGTCACACCAAACTGGTACCTGGTTCCCGGCATTTGTTATGGTATACAGTCCCGAGCTTGTGTGACCCTGTGATTGGATACCAACACAGTCTGAAAGAAATAATTCATTACCAATAAAAAACAAGAGGCTTCCAGGAGCCTGAATCGCTAACCTGAGCTACACAGATACACATATTTTGTCCTTATTCATATGCAATTCAAATTTTTGAAATATCTTGTATAGTTTTCAAGCTATAGGGCTAAATAAGTGCAAAATTTTGAAAAAAAAAATTCAAAAAGGGCAATAACTCCCACATCAGCGGTTAGATCTTTTTCAAAATTTCAGGACAGGTAGATCTTAATATGCTGATCACTTTTAATTCTTGCACAATCTTGATATCTGTAACCATTTTTGAGTTATTAGCAAAAAACTACAAGTTACCCATATATTCTATTTTTAGCCATGGCGGCCATGTTTTTTGACGAATCTAAAATCCGAACGACAGAATTGTAGCATATATGCTATTATACAAGTGTGCCAAGTTTAAATGCAGTTGGTCTTATGGTGTCAGACAAGTTAATCTTTGAAATTCAGGGGAAAAGTAATGAAAAATGGTAAATTTTGACGTTTTAAGGGCGATAACTCCATAAAGGAATGGTCCTACAGCTTTGACCTAATTACATGAAATATAGATCTTGATGTGCTCAATCATAGGCAATTTGAATTTTTGAAATATGTTGTATAAGTTTTAAGATATAGGGCTAAATAAGTGCAAAATTTAGAAAAAATCCAGAAAAAGGGCCATAACTCCTACATCCGTTGTTCGATCTTTTTGAAATTTTCTTGGCAGGTATATCATTTTTACCCCTCTGCCAGAATTTTGATATTTGTTACCGTTTTTGAGTTATTTGCAGAAAACTGTAATTTGACCCCTATGTTATATTTTTAGCCATGGCGGCCATGTTTTTTTACGAATCGTAATCCGAACGAAATTTGTGTACACATAATGCCACTAAACAACTGTACCAAGTTTGGTTGCAATTGGACACGTTAACGTTTGAAAAATTGTTTACGACAGAAGACGACAGACGACGACGGACGCCAAGTGATGATAAAAGCTCACATGAGCTAAAAAATGACAAAATGAAAATGCTTTGCGTTTTATCAAATCGTATGTTTATATTATATATATTTCTACATGAGAAAATACATGCAAAGAAAATTATTTTATGACACTCTTATATTGTACATTGATTGATTTTAAAACTTATATGACAGTATGACAGTAAAAAAAATTAAATGAAAAAAAAAAGAAAAAAGTACCTAATGTCAAATCCAAGTGAATCCATCCCATTTCATTTGATCCAGTCGGTGTTTGTCTAGTAAAATCTTGGTAAAACAACCGACACCTGTTATCAAGTTTATGATGGGAGACCGACCTACAATCATCGCTATCGAAACATAACATCATACAGTTGATCACACCATCACTGACGATCTCACCAATAACGTGACTGTTTTCATTGATGTCTTCAAAAGCAGAATTTATTATGCCTCTTTTTACCATACCATTTGCTGCAATACAAACGTACAGATGTACCCACATAAAAAGTACGTCTAGAATACAACACAGCATTTTTACTTCTTGAATCTCTAAGAAATGATCTGTTACGGCATATCTCTACAACTACACAAACAAATCCCTGTCTGCTTTTCGTATGATTTTTCCAGCTTTACTTCTTCATGTTTTTTTGTTAAATATGAATAAGTTTTCATTAGGAAAAGCCCAATTTTAGTAGAAGCTTATAATTCATTTATGCGTGAGTCAAAAATAGAATAACTATGATTTTATCAATTATCTTTCGTCCTTTAGTACTTCAAAAGGTCATTAACCATAAAAAACTAAATTGGTAAAATTAATTATAAATGATTTTAACATTAATAAGCGATGAACTGTAAGCAAAAACAATAAAAAATTATCAAAACTTTATAACAATAATATGTTTATGATTACTTGCATGAATAAACGGTGAATACAAGAGAATGAAGTATTTCAAAAATTGTAAAAGTGAATATTTTTAATATCCGGAACTAAAATTACTTATATTATCCATTATATAAGATAAAACAATCTTGTTTTAATATATCTAATTTTCATCTCAATTTCGAAATTGTTAAGAAGCAAAGAGGCCCGAAAGGGAACACAAAAACACACAATCAACCAAACAGAAATCAACACCGCGAAATTAAGTCTTAACAAGAGTGAATTCGGGCGCTTCTGAAGAGTAAACAGTCACTGCTTGCTATAGCATATCAGTCGTAACGCGCTGAATTTCCAAGTCAGTGTGTCATTCGAGTAAATGAAGACAAAAAAAATCTATGACAAACCAACATCTGCACATTAGTCTCCATCTGGTAAAAGTTAAAAGATGATCCCTTCATTGCTTTTCAAAGGTAAAAACCCTACATTTTTCATGCTTTTAATTAAAGTGCAAAGTATTGTAGATTTAGCAACTGTCGCTTGCTTAAAAAATTTAGCTAGTAATTACAAGCTTAGTAAAAATTTCACAGTCCTAAGAAATGCAAACAATTGTTGATCAGGCAAGCTGTTGCTTTCTTAACAATTTAGCTTATTAAGCTAATTAGCCTCTTCAAAAGTTTCATAGTTACACAACTCATTAAAGAGACCCTTATCGATCAAGGACCAGGTGATCTTTTCAAGTCTTTGGGAGAATTGTTTTTGTTATTACTACTATATTAACAAAATCGAAAACTATTATTCAGAGTAATTTTAATGGTCAAACAGTGTTTATTACAGGTTTGAGATAGTACAGAAATATACTCATAGCAATGTAGCCTTGCTGAAATTAAAAACATCGAAATCCTGTTGATACATGTTGATCACTTCCCTTTCGAGTTCGGGTGTGTAGTATTTACGTATTTTGTCTTCAGCATGAGTCGGATGACGTATGTTATATTCTTTTAACCATTTCTGTGTCTTGGATGAAAGAGCTCCGATCTTTATAAGAAGCATCTTAGTAAATTATATCAAATTCTCCATTTTACCAACTAACATGATTTTGTAAAAATAAGTTGGAACCTTAACTTGTGTCTCCCAGTGTTCATTTTTACACCATTTTGTCACATTAACGAAATCTCCAAACGATAAAATCCGAGTTTTACATAATTTAATATCAAAATGATCCTTTTAAATGTTGTGAAGGTAAGCTGAAAGAAACCGTTCTCTTGGTTCCCTAACAAAAATGGCCTTTGTCAAAGAATCGCTTTACATCATCCGTGTTACATCCACGTCATTGTAATCATAGAATGATTGAAAGAAGGTACCAACGGGGTATACGAATGTCAAAAGTCCGAAAGGGCAGAGACAAAACCAGTAAACACCAACAAGAACGGAACACAAACAGACAACATGTAAAACATTGAAACACAAAATACTGAATATCAATCAACAACGCGAACTCCAGTCGAAACAAGAGTGAACTCAGGTGCTCCGGAAGAGTAAGCAATTCCTGCTTGCTATAACGCACCCGTCGCGTTGCCAATAGTTCATTCAGCGTGTCAAATCCGGTAAAGGACGACAAAACAAAACCATACGACAAACCAACATCTACACTCATCTGAGAGATCGAAATCCCATATTTGTCTATAAGTGCATGATGTCTTCTGTAAAATTTCTTGAGTGAAGACAGCAACCGAGGAGCAACATAACCCTGTGTGAGTAATTTTTGCGTCAGACGTGTCGTTCTGCTAAGGAAATCGATGTAAGTCCTGCATGATCTGGAGTAACGATTCAATTGAGATACCTAAACTCCATAAGCTGGAGCGGACGGAATGTTCGCTACACAAGAAGGGAAGTTGACCATTGGAAAGTTGAAGTCATCACGTTTGTCATAGAGCCTTGTTGAAATCCTTGGGAGTCAATTTCGAGATGTAGATCTAAATATGAAGCAGACTTCCTAGAATCCGTCGTGTCCTTTATCTCAAGCTCCCGGGGGATATATGAGATGGAGAAAGTCACTAAATCGTGAATCGTTTAGTGAAAGGACATCATCAATATAACGGAACATGAGGTTGAAAGAGAGAGCTAGTCTACGGTCTTTTTTTGACTAGAAGAAATTGTAAGAAGTCTGCTTCATATGAATGAAGAAACAAATCAGCAAGCAAAGGTGAACAATTAGTGCCCATTGGAATCCCCATTGCTTGCTGAAAAACACGTCCACCAAACTGAACAAATATGTTGTCAATAAGAAAGGTGAGCATGTCGATTATTTGGTCTTCTGTAATTTTGTTCTTTTTCTTAGACTCGTTGATGGCAAAGTAAGTCTTGTTATAATCGACTACTAGATATTTGTATCTGCGTTTTCCATTCTTTTTTAAAAAGCTGCGTTTAATCAGCTGTGCCAATCGCGATTTCAGTTGTTCATGTGGAATAGAAGTGTTAAGTGTGGAGAAATCGAAAGTTTTGATGCTGATACAAGATGAAACTGATTAAGAGTTAAGCATCTCCATCAGTTCTTTTGAATTCTTCAGGGTCCATATTTGATTGGCACTATTTCTTAATTCCCCGAGGTTACCCCGCTCCAGCAACAACACTTTTGTGTTGGAGAACACATCAAAGCTTTAAACTATCCGTTTAAATTTCAAAATTGTTCAAACCCGAAGGTTCTTCCTACCCCCGACATAGGTTGATCATCTTAGTTATAATTTGGTTCCCCAGTTAGGTATTTTTGGTTTTACTGTTGTATGTTCTTCATCATCATAAAGTGTTTGGCATTTTTAATATTTTTGGTAGAGCGCCTCTGATAAGTCTCGAATAGACGAAACGCGCGTCAGGCGTAGCAAAATTTATTGTCTGGAACTTTTTTGTCATTTGTATCTCGAATAACAACAATCGTAATATTTCTTGAGGCCGGATTTTATTGCCGTAAGTATTGAAGTCAACAGAACTGAAAGAGGCTTAGCTGTATATTTGGATGACCCTACAATGAAGCGCTGTTTGTATGGATTTTAATGTAATTTAGGAATCCAATACATGGATGGAATGTTATCATTATTGCCACCAACAGAAAGGCCGAAGGAGGAAATGACAGATTTGTGATTGTCAATGATTTCCTCCTTAGACAGTGTTGTAGCCGTGTATGTGATTAAGATTGCTCTTGTCTGGGTGGTGTACAATGTATTCTTTAACATTTGTTGACACGTTCTGTATCTGACGAAGGGTTACTTACATACAGCTGTGATGTTCTAACTGCTGCACCGCCAACGTCCTCAGCCGAGGCCATCCCTCATCGTGTGTTTCGACCCCTAGCTCGGTACACTCTCAGGATGGGGGGTCCACAGTGGTGATCAGTCACTGCGCGTTGGTGGTGGGTTTCCAGCTACTGGTGTCTCTCTTCATCCACACCCAGCATGTTGCTCTCTCTGCTGCCTGTGCCATCTTCTGGACTGTTGATCTTCTGTTGTGTCCTGTTACTCCTAGCCCTGTTAGCATTCTCCACACTGACTGGGCTGGAAAGCCTCTACATCCGACCTCTATAGGATAGCTCCAAGTCTGCCATCCTCTCTCTTTACACTCCGTCAGCAAAGGATCGTACTTTGTTCTCTTCCTCTCATGGGCTTCTGCACATCTTTCCTCCCACGGTACTGTCAACTTTACTATTACAATCTTCTTGGTCCCTGGTGACCACAGTACAATATCTGGTCTGAGATTGGTTGGAATGATCGCAGGGAATGTCAGTTGATGGTCTAGGTCTACCGCCAGCTTCCAGTCATTAGCTTGGTCCATCACTCCTAACTTCTTTCTTTCCATCTTTGCTGTTGTTTTGCCTTCCTTCACAAAACTTATCTGTCTAGTTTTGGTTTTGGTCTGCAAGTTCTTATTCTTCCGCTGTCTCTCAATTGTGTCTGCTACCTCTCTTAGGACTTCATTGTGTCGCCACGTGTATCTCCCCTGGGTAAAAGCCACCTGACAAGAGGACAAGATGTGTTGTAAAGTCCCCCTTTTCCCGCATAATGGACAGTCTGGTGTTTCAATGAGGTCCCATCTGTGAAGGTTTGATGGTGTTGGAAGCAGATCATAAACTGAACACAGGAGAAACTGTAGTTGGAATTGTGGGTATCTACAGATGTCGGCCCAAGATAGAGAACGTTGATCTGTTTCCCACTTTGTTCATGCTCCCTGAGTTCCCATCTGTACTGCTTTTGCTTGCCGATCTTCTTCTTCTCTGGCTCTTATCTCCCTCTGGACCATGCTTCGTCTTTCTGATTTGTCTGCTTTCTTCCAGTAACTGCTCTTGGTTGTACCCAAACCTTACCTTCCTACCGCTAATGTTCCGACAATATCTTTGTGCCTCAGTCTGCTCTCTGCCTCGTCTACTGCTTTAGATACTGACCACTTCCTTCCTGTTCTTGTCTCTACTCCTGCTGATCGTACCTTCTCATTCCTGGATTCCTTAAGTGTCATCACAAGTCTTGAATTCTTCTACAATTGAAGTTAACGGTAGTTGAAGTTTTGCCGTTCTGCTATACAGTCCTATTGAGGTGAAGCTTGGAGGTACTCCTAACCATTTCCTTAGATGCTTGCTATCAGTTCTCTCAAGCTTCTCTACTGTTGATGTTGCTACTTCGTACAGCATCAGTGACCAAGATAAGCGTGGCAAGAGGCCATGTTGGTATATCCAAGCCTTGAATTTTCCGGGTAGCCCAGTCTTGTCTATCTTCTTCATCCCTTCACATACTTGTTACTCTATTCTCTTGATGTTAGACTTATCTCCAAGAGTGTCATTGAACCATTTCCCTAGGCACTTGATAGGATTACCAATGATGGATGGAATGTTCTCTCCCTGGATCGTAAGGTTGACGCTTTGTGTGACTCTGCCTTTCCTTATCACTAAAGATCTTGACTTCCTTGGTTTGAACGTCATTTTTGCCCATGACGCTGTTTCCTCCAGTGCTTTTAGTATCCATCTAGCCTAGATGTGGGTGTCTGTTGTTAGTGTCAGATCGTCCATAAATCCTCTACTTGGTGGTTGTCTGATGTTGCTACATGTCTTTGGTCCCCTGGTTTCCCTCTCTCCAGCCTTGATGATCATATTCATGCCCATAACAAACAGGATCACTGAGATGGTACAACCTGTTACAATACCTTTCTCAAGTCTTTGCCAAGATGTTGTGAAGTTGTTGGTTGTAAACCGTATGTGTATGCCGCTGTAGTAGCTCTTGATCATCTGTTGGAAGTGTTCCGGTATATGGTAGTGTTGAAGTGCCATCTGTAGCAGGGTGTGCGGGATGGTACCATAGGCGTTGGCCAAGTCTAACCATACTACTGTGAGATCGTTCTTGTTTGATTTCGCTTCTTGGGTCAGCTGGGTTATGATGCTAGTGTGTTCAATGCACCCAGAGAAACCAGGCACTCCTCCTTTCTGCACTGAAGTGTCGACGTATTGGTTTGCAGTCATGTATGTTGTCATTCTTTTTGCCAGTATAGAGAAGAAGATTTTCTCCTCTACATTCAATAGTGAGATGGTTCGAAACTGGTTTATCCCTTCTGACTTCTCCTCCTTTGGAACAAAGCATCCTTCAGCGTTTTGCCAACAAGACGGAATCTTCCTTTTCCTCCAAACTATCTTCAGTAACTTCCATAGATGTTTCAGGATCTTTGGACATCTCTTGTACACTTTATATGGAATGCCATTGGGACCTGGTGTTGATGCTGCCCTGGCTTTCTGAACAATCTCTTTCACTTCCTTGAATGATGGTTGCCTATCGTTCATGGGTTCACTTGGTGCTGGTACATCTTCTATTCGGTCACATGGGCCTAAGCTCTTCCACTGTTCTTTATCTCCATGTGTCTCCCCTAGGTAAGTCTCAACCTCTTCTTTTGTGCTCTCTAATGTCCCTGATTTAGCTCCTGCAAGAGTGGCTTTAGTAAACCTGTAAGGGTCTGCTGTGAACATAGCTCTTTTCTTCCCTCTCTTGTCTGGCCTTTCTTATTCTCTCGGCTTTCTGAAGATTATTTCTCTTTTCTCTCAGCATTGATCTTAACTCACTGAGACCTATCCTTTGGCCTTCACTTGCTCCTTTGTACTGCTTGGTGACTCTATTAATATCTTCTCGTAACCTTTGTATCTCCTGCTGTCTTCTATTGGGTTGCCCTTGACCTTCCTCTTTGCCCTTTCGTTCCCTTATACCGAACCGTTCAACTCCAACTGCATAAACTATGGTTGTCAATGCCGATAACTTCCTCTGAACGTCTCCTACCAATGTGCTTTCTAATATGGTGTCTAGGTCATTATCAAAAGCTTCCCATCTCTTGTCATCTGTGGATGGCCACTGTACTGCTGGTTTCCTTTCTCCTCTTGGTTGTTCCAGAGTAGATTGTTGTTGGTTTGTCACATCTGGTTCTGGCTCAATGTTGGTCTGAGTAACATCATGTGGTAAAAGGTCCTCAGTGCTGTGGTGTTCTACCTGACTGTGGTCCTTCTCCGTCTGATCAGTGTTATCTGTGCGTCCCTCTTGTTGCTTCTCAGGTCCACACTAATCCCTTGCCTTATGAATCTTCAAACCTCTCTGGTTTTTGCACAGCTTTCCGCAGTGGCATCTTGTTTCCGCCGTTGTTCCTGTCAAAGTCCGTTGAACTATCCGAGTCGTTACCGTTGAAGTCCTACTGCTGGGTCCATCATCCTCCCCCTCTCGGAAGACCCTGGGGGTATTGTTCTTTTGTCTGTGTTGTAGCTTGGTTGTTTGTGGTGTTCCCTCGCAGACACTGTGTGTTGGGCTGCCGACCCTTCACACCCGCTTTCCAGTCTTCCCTGGATGCCATCTGTCTTTCAAGACGTCACCATTCTATTCTTGGATGTCAGCCAGTCTTTCCTAGCCGTCCCATTTGAAAAGTTACTTACATACAGCTGTGATGTTCTAACTGCTGCACCGCCAACGTCCTCAGCCGAGGCCATCCCTCATCGTGTGTTTCGACCCCTAGCTCGGTACACTCTCAGGATGGGGGTCCACAGTGGTGATCAGTCACTGCGCGTTGGTGGTGGGTTTCCAGCTACTGGTGTCTATCTTCATCCACACACAGCATGATGCTCTCTCTGATGTCTGTGCCATCTTCTGGACAGTTGATCTTCTGTTGTGTCCTGTTACTCCTAGCCCTGTTAGCATTCTCCACACTGACTGGGCTGGAAAGCCTCTACATCCGACCTCTATAGGATAGCTCCAAGTCTGCCATCCGCTCTCTCTAAGAAGATATTTCCAGTACGTACTGGCAACTTTTTCATTCCAAAACAACACTAGCTTATACTTTGGTACCACCAAGGGGGGCAATATAACGGTATCCCCACGTCGTTGAGATATCACGTTTTTATTAATCTGTGGAAAGTCTTCGTCTGACTCTGATAATCAGAATAAATTGTTTATCCGTAGACAAGACAAATCTGAAAAAAATAAAGTAATACAAAGACAATTTTTATAAGGCTAATCACGCACTGAAAAAAGTTTAAAATAAGAAGTAATTACGATCTAACAATAGAAATAGGTCACTATAAAAGTAATTTTTCAACTCTGCATGAATTTTTCAAACTGGAATTTCAAACTATGAGCTAGAATCATTAAAATAAACATCCTCCCCAAAAATATATTTAGATCAAGTTCTACATGTATAAAAAAGCTCAATTAAAATAATAAGAAGAAAAATAAATCGATGCGTTTAGGTAGGAACGATTGCACATAGTGTTATAAACGAACAGCTGGAGAAAATAGTGAACGACCAGATACACAAAGCGGAATGGACAGAAAACCGAAGTAATGTCGAACGAAACTTACAAACATTATATATTGCCAATATAAAAGCGGTCGCACGCAATTGCAAAGAAACGGAACTACTTCCTACAATATAGAGAAAACATGCGCTAAAAAGCTTCATACTGAAAGGAACCTGACTAAGAGCCACGCTAAAGAAAAATGTAACACTTCAGGATACTTGACAGATTTATATTGAATACAAATGTCACACTGGATGATATTTGACATATAATTAAGCTAAAAGAAAATTGTCACACTGAACGATACCTGTCAAATTAACATTGTAGAAAATTGTCAAACTGCACTATACCTGACAAAGACTCACACTGAAGGTAATTGTCACACTGAAGGGTACCTGACAAAGAATCACACTGATGGACATTGTCAAACTGAAGGGTACATGACAAAAACCTGCACTGAAGGAAATTGTCAATTTGAAGGGTACCTGACAAAGACCCACACTGAAAAAAATGCAAACTGAACGATACCTGACAAAGACTTAAACTGAAGGAATTTGCCAAACTGAAAGATACCTGACAGACACACACTGAAGGAAATTGTCACACTGACCGATACCTGACAAAGACTCACACTGAAGGAAATTGTCAAACTGAATGGTACCTGACAAAGACCCGCAATGAAGGAAATTGTCAAACTGAAGGATTCCTGACAAAGACTAATACTGAAGGAAATTGTCGAACTGAACGATACCTGACAAAGACTCACATTGAAGGAAATTGTCACACTGAAGGGTACTTGACAAAGACTCATACTGAAGGAAATTGTCAAACTGAACGATACCCGACAAAGACTCGCACCGAAGGATATTGTCAATCTGAAGGATACCTGACAAAAAATCAAACTGAAGGAAATTGTCAAACTGAACGATACCCGACAAAGACTCGCACTGAAGGATATTGTTACACTGAAGAGTACCTGACAAAGACCCGCAATGAAGGAAATTGTCAAACTGAACGATACCTGACAAAGACTCAAACTGAAGGAAATTGTCAAACTGAACGATACCTGACAAAGACTCAAACTGAAGGAAATTGTCGAACTGAAGGATTCCTGACAAAGCCTAATACTGATGGAAATTGTTACACTGAAGAGTACCTGACAAAGACCTGCAATGAAGGAAATTGTCAAACTGAATGATACCTGACAAAGACTCACACTGAAGGAAATTGTCAAACTGAATGATACCCGACAAAGACTCAAACTGAAGGAAATTGTCAATCTGAAGGATACCTGACGAAAAATCAAACTGAAGGAAATTGTCAAACTGAACGATACCTGACAAAGACTCAAACTGAGGGAAATTGTCAAACTGAACGATACCTGACAAAGACTCAAACTGAAGGAAATTGTCAAACTGAACGATACCTGACAACGACTCAAACTGAAGGAAATTGTCAAACTGAACGATACCTGACAAAGACTCAAACTGAAGGAAATTGTCAATCTGAACGATACCTGACAAAGACTCAACCTAAAGAAAATTGTCGAACTGAACGATACCTGACAGAGACTTACAATGAAGGAAATTGTCATACTGAATGGTACATGACAAAGACTCACACCGAAGGAAAGTTTCAAACTGAACGATGCCTGACAAAGATTCACCCTGAGGGAAATTGTCAAACTGAACGATACCTGACAAAGACTCTCATTGAAGGAAATTGTCATACTGAATGGTACATGACAAAGATTCTCACTGAAGGAAATTGTCAAACTGAAAAAGACCTGACAAAGACTCACACTGAAGGAAATTGTCGAACTGAAGGATACCTGACAAAGACTCTCACTGAAGGAAATTGTCGAACTGAACAAGACCTGACAAAGACTCACACTGAAGGAAATTGTCGAACTGAACAAGACCTGACAAAGACTCATACTGAAGGAAAATGTCAAACTGAAGGATACCTGACAGAGACTCACACTGAAGGAAATTGTCAAACTGAACGATACCTGACAAAGACTCAAGCTGAAGGAAATTGTCAAACTGAACGATACCTGACGGAGACTCACACTAAAGGAAATTGTCAAACCGAAAGGTACCTGACAAAGACTTATACTGAAGGAAATTATCAAACTGAAAGAAACTGACAAAGACTCACACTGAAGGATATTGTCAATCTGAAGGATACCTGACAAAGACTCACATTGAAGGAAATTGTCAAACTGAACGATACAGGACAAAGACTTAAACTGAAGGAAATTGTCAAACTGAACGATACAGGACAAAGACTCACACTGAAGGAAAATGTCCTGAAGGGTACCTGACAAAGACGCACATTGAAGGAAAATGTCAAACTGATCGATACCTGACAAAGACTCATACTGAAGGAAATTGTCAAACTGAACGATACCTGACAAAGACTCAAACTGAAGGAAATTGTCAATCTGAACGATACCTGACAAAGACTCAAACTAAAGAAAATTGTCGAACTGAACGATACCTGACAGAGACTTACAATGAAGGAAATTGTCATACTGAATGGTACATGACAAAGACTCACACCGAAGGAAAGTTTCAAACTGAACGATGCCTGACAAAGATTCACCCTGAGGGAAATTGTCAAACTGAACGATACCTGACAAAGACTCTCATTGAAGGAAATTGTCATACTGAATGGTACATGACAAAGATTCTCACTGAAGGAAATTGTCAAACTGAAAAAGACCTGACAAAGACTCACACTGAAGGAAATTGTCGAACTGAAGGATACCTGACAAAGACTCTCACTGAAGGAAATTGTCGAACTGAACAAGACCTGACAAAGACTCACACTGAAGGAAATTGTCGAACTGAACAAGACCTGACAAAGACTCATACTGAAGGAAAATGTCAAACTGAAGGATACCTGACAGAGACTCACACTGAAGGAAATTGTCAAACTGAACGATACCTGACAAAGACTCAAGCTGAAGGAAATTGTCAAACTGAAAGGTACCTGACAAAGACTTATACTGAAGGAAATTATCAAACTGAAAGAAACTGACAAAGACTCACACTGAAGGATATTGTCAATCTGAAGGATACCTGACAAAGACTCACATTGAAGGAAATTGTCAAACTGAACGATGCCGGACAAAGACTTAAACTGAAGGAAATTATCAAACTGAACGATACCTGACAAAGACTCACACTGAAGGAAAATGTCCTGAAGGGTACCTGACAAAGACGCACACTGAAGGAAAATGTCACACTGAATGATACCTGACATTTAATTAAGCTAAGATAAGTTGTCAAATTGAAAGGTACCTGACAAAGACTCACACTGCAGGAAGTAGTCAAACTGAATAATACCTGACAAAGACTAATACCGACTTATACTGACGGAAATTGTCAAACTGTACGATACCTGACAAAAAACAAACACGCTGAAGGAATGTTTATTTAAACTGTAGATCAACCGATTATTTCACTCATAACACTTTCTACTTACTTTTTTACAGAATCAACTATAATCGTCCTCTGTAAGACCACAAAACACTTGAAACAAAATGAAAGCCAGAAATCTTACAAAGAAATTTTGTTTTCATTTTGCCAGGAATTTCCAACAACACAAGTCATGAAAAAGTGTTAGACATTGATTGAACAACTCATTCAAAACAAAATGACAAAATCTGCTAGTTACTAAACCAAATATATTCAAGTTTTATAAAACAATAGCTACGTAACACATTCATTTTTACCTAATTGAAACAAGTACTTATTATTAAATACAATGCAATCCAACACAAGAACGACAAACAATATATATTATAAAGTGATTTAGGCATACGCTAGCTTATTATGGATATTGATTTATTTTTCAGTGATGTCATTCTTTTCTGGGTTTGATCTAAACTCAATTGATCGTTTGTAAAGTAACGGTTTTTTCATAACAAACACGAACTGATTTCTATTCTGGAGCACGCAAATCCACGATCGTTTCAACTTTTGTGTGGTTTAGTTGGTTCTTATACCCCAACACACGATGTGACGAGGTATTATGTTATACCTCCCGATTCGTTCGATGTCTGTTCGTCCGTCCTTCCGTCTGTCCCCCGAAAGTTTTCGGTATAACTATTGATGAATATTAAGGTGGGGTATCATTTAATATCTCATTAGATGCCCTAATTTTGTAAATTTACTAATTCTTCAGGTTTTTTTACCCAACAACGTTGTCTCCGTAATCGGCTTTTGGACCAAGGTTAAAAGAAAATATGTCTCATCCGCTCTCTTCAAAAGTTGTCTTTCGATATCAGCCACGGTAACAAAATTCAAAATTATATCAGATGAAATGATTCGTAATTGTTTCAATTAGTTTGTGACAGTTTTTTAGGCAAGCGCCAGCGAAGCCTTATGGAGTCAATAGAGTAGTGATGATTTTCGCGTTTTTTTTCAGTCTAGACGGAGTGATTTTCCTGCATCCTGTCTGGAATAAAATGCTTTATTTTGTATATTACTTTTCAATATGTGTTAACATGATATACACTTCTATAAATCTCCCATTTTTATTAGAATTTTATATGACCGGCACAAGTTTTATTTATTACTTTGCATCTTACATGTGGGACTATTTAGTTAATGGCGATATAATATACATTATGTATTCATCTATTACTTGATTTGTTCGTATAAATATTTCTGTTATTTGATTGGTTAATGCAAGGAAAATATCTTCTCCATTCATAAATTCACTATACAATACACATCTTTGGGACGAGTGCATTTTAATCGAAGGGGTGTTTCAATCGATACCGTTTTTACACGATACCTGTCGGGTTCATTAACTTTAAATTTGAGGGCATCTGCATGACGATCCTTTCTTTGCTCACCAAAATTAATATTTCGCAAACATTTTGAACAATATACTTTAACAGAGAATAAATCTATTATACATGTTATAGTTCTTATATATTTCGCTTGCCTTTAAACGCTTTAGCGCTTTGATTTGTACTGAGATGATCACCTCTTATGCTCTTATTTGTCTCACAACTATGTTGTGTTTCGAAATGCCTGTATCAAGTCTTGGGCCGATTGTATAAAACTACTTAAGTTAAGACTTCCTTAAACTTGGATTTCCCTTAAGATTTCCTTTGTTACCTAGATCTAGCAGATCATGCAGTGATTTCCTTTGTTACGTAGTAATCTTACGTTGTATGTATAAAGACACTTAAGTCGGTACTTAACTAAGGGAAAATTAAGTATGGCATTCAGAACTCTACTGTTACTGCAAATATATTTTTCAATGCATCTTTATAAATCAGTAGTGCTTTTTGATTTTTTTCAATTGATATTCCGATAAAATAAAGTTTGTTAAGGTAAATGTTTGAAATAAATTCAAAGTCGATTCGGGTGTATTCGAATATTAGTTAGTGTACTCGAACCATGTCGAGGCGAAAAATGAAATTCGATCGAAAAAGAGACTCATTATAAACACAAAGTTATTATTAACATATTAAATAACAAGTTGCAAAAATCAAGATAGCGTGGCCAGAAGGCATGAAAGAAATTAGAAAGATATGAGATAACATAATTTTAAGCACTATTGAAGACAGAAGTTGATGCGAATAAAAAGTTAACTCAGGTGCTCTGGAAGTTTAAGCTGTTCCTGTTTGTTATAGCACATCCGTTGCGTTGCTAATGGTCAATTCAGATTATCAAATCAGGGAAAGGAAAAACAAACCATTTTACCAACCATGTAACATCTGCACTGATCTGAGATAGAAACCTCCATATTTTTCTATGTGTGCATGAATTTTTCTTTACTGAAAACATCAACCAAGGAGCAAAATAACAGAAGCAATATTTCACCATATAAATGCATTAAGATTAAAAGAGTAAATATTCAGCATAGCACAATTCATAAATGGAAGTAAATTGAATTATCTTTACATAGATTATCATATTTGGAAACGTCCATCTATTAATAAACAACATATATTATCATAAATGGACAACATGGTGATGTTAAAAGAAATGCACATAACACATAAGTGGCTATCATCATCGAATCAAAATAGCTCTCCTACTTCATTTATTTTCTTATTACAACATAACAGAAACGCATTCTCTGTACATCAAGGAAATAAGAACTTCAGGCCAGGGGTAGATAAGTAGCATTTTGTTACTCCGGTAGACTGGCCTCTGGAGCTCTGTCCCATTTTCAGAATGACGATTCTGACAATGTCACTAATGAAAATTCGAACTATTATTTTTAAAGCATAAAATGTTGCATGCATGACTACATGTACTACTGCAATAATTAAAGATATTGCAATGTGGCTAATAGATAAGTTATTAAAAGATTTATTCAGTAGCTAGAATTACATTGTAAAGGTAAAAACGAAACGATAAAACACAATAAAAAGTTTAAACTTAATAAAATTGATAAAACAATAAAAATTTTAATCGTTTTAACATTTAGATTTAGTTTTACCAACTAATCAATTATTTTATTCACATGTGATTGAGTTCGATCGACAATTACCTAAGAATACTTTCTATTCAATGCCTAGAAAGGCACAAGTCCTAATATCCAAGTCACACAAATTGAACAGGAGTCCTTGTGAATTGATGATAGTGTAAATCTTCCGAATTATCCGATAACGATGCTGCCTCGTTTTCTCCATAATAATACTGATACGATTCTTCTATTTCGATCCTTGGTTGTGCTGTCCTTATACGTAGTTCTGTTTGACTTGGTAAATCAGTTCTAAAGTCTTTTCTATTGGAATGTACATTAGATATAAAGGGTTTGCGTCTGTGTTTATCATGTTTTCGACATCGTATCGCTATCAAGCACATCGCTGTTATTATAAAGGTAGCAAGGAATACAGCTATAAAGACCATCACTCCTGTCTGTAAGTGTGTTTTTATACGACTGCCTGAAAAAAAAGAACAATACATTTAATAACAATAAAGGTAATAACAAAATTACCGAACTTAAAAAATCAATCTCAAATGTCCATAAGACGAGCCAAATCAAGTAATACATACCGGAAAAATTGAAGATTGAGATGGTCCTGACTTGGTACAGGCATTAAAAAAATGGTGGGTTAAACCAGGTTTGAAGGCGCATCAAACCTCCCTCATCCATTGCAATCTTTGAGTTCGGTATTTACACAAAACACAACAGGTTTGTGATGTCATATTAGGGATGATAAAATGTACAAAGCAGACATTTACCGACAAGGTTAAAACTCCCAGCACAAATATTCAGTATATGAACGTGTTGGTGTGTGTATTCTAAGTTATTGCATGCAGTAGCACATTTTGTTTTCAGTAATATGGCTTGACCTGTGTATCAAGCAATATTACGGGAAAAAACACTAATAATAGTGAGGGAAAATGTTACCTTCTCGAATATTGAACAACAATTATTCTCTAGGCTGCATTGCCACACTTTCCCATTAGCCCAGGCAACCAAATGTTGGCATGTGTCCCTTTACGTGTACCAAACCTTATCATATTGGCATTTAATGTTCAAAACTTAATCCAGTTTTCATTTTCACTTCTTTGATTGAGCAGATTTTGTAGTAATTTCCAGTAACTCTAACCCTAACACTAACCTTTAAATGCTAATTCGTTTTCCTCTGATACACTAACACTGGCATTGACGTGGATTTGTTCTCTAGAAAGATTAGAATGCTGCATGCTCCCATGATGTGAACCAGCCCGACGAGTGCAGTCAACCTAAAAAGAATCATTTTCAATATTATACGAAATAGTGTATTTATACGTTAAAAGAATAAACAAAGTAAACGATCTACTAAAGATAAAAGTAAAGCAATAACAAAATTACCGAATTTTGAGGACCAATCTCTATGTCCAAGAGAAAAGACAAAACATAGAAGACACACCGGAATAGTTATAGATCGCAATGGTCCTGACTTGGTACAGGCATTTCAAATGAAATGGTGGGTAGATGGCCCTTCTTTGACATTGAAAGGATTAGTTTCGAATCGGTTGTATGATATCTTTAATCTGGGACCAAATGCAATACATTAATCAGCGACCAATGATCATATTGAAGGGTGATTGATGTTTTTCATTGTGATTTTAAATCGGATGCTGATATACTTGAGTGTAGTTTTTGCAGTGTACCCTTATTCCACAGCTAATTGTCTTTTTCAATTCAAAATAAGGATAAACAATTTGATTTGCCACAATTGAATATGCAATAGAAAAAAAAGACAACGATTTTGTCATGGCTAGGATCTGACGTTTCTACGGAGTTGGTAAATTGGAGCAAGTACTATTGGGAATAAACCTTTCTCTTCTATCTTTATATAATGGTACGCTCAGGTTAAATAATCTTAGTACAACAGACAGTAAAAAAAAACTTATCTTTTTTCTTATAAAATACTTTTATCCATACTTCCTCATCTATACAAATTTTAGCCCAACATATCATGTTTAAAGGCAGCGCTAGATCTGTCAGTTTCCTATGGCATGAACACATAATTTGGTTATAAAAATCTAAGACATATTTGCAAGAATTTTGAAAAAAATGAAATGCAAAAGAATAGGTTCGGTAATTTTGTAATCAACGGTTAGATAACTAGACACATGGCATATCACAAATGTCAAAGGGTGGTATGGTTTACCTCCATTTTAGAGGAATCTTGGTCATAAGAGGACGACCATTTGATTCTGAGGGGGGCTGGCAGAATATTTAATTTTCGCCAGTACGCGGCAAGAATATTTTTCTGCATACAATAGCTTAATTGAGCAAGGATCTTGGGACAGATTATTTATTTTCTTGCAAACAGAGGCCAGATAATTTATCTCCAACTTTTTCCTGGCAGTTTCGGTCGAGACAGATTATTAATTTTCAAAATTTTACGGGCAAGAATATTTAATTTTCGCCGCTACGCGGCAAGAATATTTATTTTCTGCATACAATAGCTTAATTTGGCGAGGATCTTGGGACAGATTATTTATTTTCTGGCAAACAGAGGCCAGATGTTTTATTTCCAACTTTTTCCAGGCCAGAATTTTTATTTACAAAAACTGCCAGCCCCCTCAAAATCAAATGGTCGTCCCCTAAACAGGTTGTTTTTCAAGTGTATCAAGTCTTTTAAAATTCACAAGTTGGTGTAGACGGTTCGCATATCTCGGTATATCTCGAGTATCAATACACAGCCAAAACATGTGTAAAGGAAGACGAAATAAAAATACTTACATCAGAACATGTTCTGAGGCAAACGTCAACAGTGCATGTAAACGTCAACGATGACGTCATATGTCCCAATCTATTTGTTGGGATGAAAGTATTGAATGTTGCCGTTAGATAACCTTGTGAAATTCTTGTAAATCCGGGAAATAATGCTGGGTCTATCGGGCACCTGTGATAACAAAAATGATAATTCAGTGTTGATTTTTGGGGTGTAGGTAATCATCGAGTTCGAGTTCGAGTTCGAGTCAGAGTTAAAGTTCGAGTTACAGTTCGAGTTACAATTCGAGTTCGAGTAAGAGTTCGAGTTAAAGTTCGAGTTATTTTTCGAGTTCGAGTTAAATTTTGAGCTAACTCGAAACAGTAATTTTCATAGACATAGTCGAGTTACGACTCGAGTTAGAGTTCGAGTTCGAGTTAGAGTTCGAGTTACAAATCGAGTTCGAGTTAGAGTTCCGACCTAAAGAAAACTTATTTTTAGCAAACTACAACACTTTCCACGAAAAAAAAATAATAATTCAGACATCTATTATGTTGTGCTGTGGTTTAAGAAAAAAAAATATGTTAATCCACCCAAGGACGAGACAATACTTTGAAATACCTTGGTTTATTTTGTTGCAAAAAAGGCAGCGTTTACAGAAAAAAGAAAAAAAAATAGTTTTAATTTTTATCAAAGTCGTCAGTTTAGTTAATAGGACAAGACTAAGGGGACGACCATTTGATTTTGAGGGGGGCTGTTTTTGTTAATAAATATTCTGGCTTGGAAAAAGTTGGAAATAAATTATCTGTTTGCAAAAAAATAAAAATCGGTTACAAGATCCTTGCTCAATGCAGAAAATAAATATTCTGAATAGCGAATTCCATGTTTCGCTTCCCCAAAATCAGTGTGATCAAATTTTAAAAGAGGTGCATATCTACATTACGTCACACAGGTTGTGTGAAAGTTTCATGAAAATTCATCAAGGAGTTAAGGAGGAGTTGTGATAAGAGATGGGTACCCTAAAGTGTAAGGAAGGCAGGACGGACGGACGGACGGACCGACGGGACGATGGACAGACACCTCTATCACTATATACGCTCCATTTTTTCAAGAGGGGTATAATGATGAATGAAAGACCAAATTCTGGACATAGAACAATAAATAATTTGTAACTCTAACTCGAACTCGATTTGTAACTCGAACTGTAACTCGAACTCGAACTCTAAATCGAGTCGTAACTCGACTATGTCTATGAAAATGACTGTTTCGAGTTAGCTCAAAATTTAACTCGAACTCGATAAATAACTCGAACTTTAACTCGAACTCTAACTCGAACTCGAATTGTAACTCGAACTCTAACTCGAACTCTAACTCTGACTCGAACTAGAACTCGAACTCGATGATTACCTACACCCTGATTTTTGTACATTAAATAAAACATAAAATCAAGATAATAAGCTTTTGATTGACATAATGTACTGTCCTTCGTACAATACGATTTTAAAAAGGCAAGGTATCATTAAAGTGTTATAGACCATCTTGACAACGGCAAAGCTAAATGAAACCACTGCAGTCTTCCATTTTGAAAAGAATTCACGAATGAAGCTATATACCTCCGTACCTTAAAACTAGATATGATACTCTTTACACTAGAAAGTGCAAACTATATATACGGCCTGGTGTATTTACATTGATTTATTTTTTATCGAAATCCGTCGTCAAGTAGTAAAATTTACGACCCGAGATATGATTCACGGAGCACCTGAAATTACTCTTGTTTCGACTGCAGTTCGCGTTGTTGCGTTGTTGCTTGATATTCAGTTATTTTGTGTTTCCATGTTTTACATGTTGTCTGTTTTTTTACCCGTTCTTGTTGGTGTTTATTTGTTTTGTCTTTGCCCTTTCGGACTTTTGACATTCGGATACCCCTTTGGTACCTCTGCTTCTTTCACGCACAGACGGTCGAACAAAAAACACTTTTATCATTTAAGGTAATAAGAAAATGTACTAATTGGTCCTAATTGGGATGATAAAAAAGTTAACTCTAGACATACCCTGAAGTTAACAGTGGTATGGTGCTAGTTTGACAAGAGGATACCCTGATATCAAAATCATCTGAAACGAGGAAAAAGATATCGTTTATCATAAATAATTGTCATGAATTTTTACATGTGTATATGTATATTTGTTTCATATGTATGTCTGTTTATGTCTATGTTATACTGTCACAAACTGTATATATAGTTTATACGACAATAAAAATTTAATTGAATCATTAAATAACATATTTGTTACACACTGGAACAAGTTTGCAGTAAACTTGATTTCCTAACTGACAACATATTTGTCACTTTCGGAGGAGAGATTTTTCAACAACAAATCGGCATTCCAATGGGCACAAACTGTGCTCCTCTCCTCGCCGATTTGTTTTTATACTCTTACGAGAATGAATTTCTTCATGGACTCGTAAAGAACAAGAAGATGAAAGAGGCAAGGTCATTTAATCTTACATTCAGATATATTGATGATGTCCTTTCTGTCAATAACACTTCATTTGGTAGATGGATTCCTTCAATATATCCTCCAGAATTGGAGATTAAAGATACCACCGAATCAAATTGCTTCACGTCTTTCGGATATGCACCTCGAATTTGACCCATGTGGTCATCTCAGTACAAAAAATTACGATAAACGAGACGATTTTAATTTTCAAATTATTAATTTTCCTAATCTTCAGAGCAATATACCTACTTCCCCTGCATACGGTGTTTATATTTCACAACTTATTCGATATGCCAGAGCTTGCACACATTTCACATATTTTTTGATCAGACACCGATTTCTTCGTGACCGACTTTTGGAGCAGGACTATAAGAAAATACGTCTCATACGATCCCTAAAAAAATTCTTTCTTCGTTATCAGCCACTAGTAGAAAAGTTCAAAATTGACTTAAAAGATATGATAGTTAATTGTTTTAATTAGTGTTTGACTGGTCTGCTGTACTGAGATGATCACCTCAATATCCCTATTGTGTCTCACAACTATGTTGTGTTCTATGGTCATTACCGGATACTAAGATCGCAATGGAAGAGGGAGGTTTGGCGCCATAAAACCTGGTTTAACACACCATTTCGTTTGAAATGCCTGTACCAAGTCAGGACCATTGCGATCCACCAATTCTCCGGTATGACTGATTCGTTTTTTTGTCATTTTCTCTGGACTATGAGATTGATCATTCAAGTTCGGTAGTTTTGTTATTACCTTTATATATATGTAAATGACACTCGTTTAAGTTTGAGCCATGGGAATGATCTGTGAAATAGGAGGAAAATGGTACTACAAAACCTGTCATTGTATTGATAAACATCACACTTCACCCAGTAACATACCCATCGTGTTCAATAATATTTTACTACACTATTTTATATGCGAATCAATGATACCGTCCAACAAGTATTTTTTTTAAATGACCATTAAGGGTTTTCGTATTCGAATCAAGTGAATAGGAAATTTAATTTCACTTGAAATGCACCTTGATGAAAGATATTTTCTAAGATGATTAATAAGAAACAGATAAACATGCATATATTGAAAGCAGTAAAATTATTGAATTCAATACGTGTGGTCCTGGGAGTGAACATTTCCATGCGATGACGATGATGACGTTAGGTGAAGGAAAAATCACTCTTTTGTTAAATTTCGCGTGTTTAAAATCATTTTAGTGTGCTGGCTACATAATATATGTTTGACAGAATCTCAGTATAATCAGAAGGAATTCTTTATGAACAAAGCACATTTTAAGTAGTATCCAAATTAAACACCAATACATGCTTGATATGGAATTTTAATTTTTTAACAAAGTTTCTTCTTTTGCACTTTACTTTATTTTACTTTATTTTCGCTATGAAATATGATACTCTTGTTTATAAATACCTTTAAATTGATCTAATAGTCTTATATTCAAAGAAATCACATCGTTCAAAGTCAAGGTCCTTTCCGTGACGTCATATCCGTTACTCATTAAGCTCATTGTAACAGCAGGTTTAGTTGTCACTCGGCGAAGTGTATCTTCATTGACAGGACTTTTATTAAACAAAACAGTAATTTTTTATGACTTGCAATAGGCTAATAAATTTTTCATTTTAATATCATATACTAGTATATAGAAACGAAAATATGTTTTCTCATTTACATCTTTTAAGTGATTCCACCGACCTCCATTTTTTTATCAATAATTTCTGAGCGAGTTATTGTCTTTAGTTGGAGATAGAAATACAAATGACAACAAATTTCCAGACAATAAATTTTGCTACGCCTGACTCAAAACTCATCAGAGGCGCTCTACCAAAAATATTGAAAATGCCAAACACTATATGAATATGAAGAGCATAGAACAATAAAACCAAGAAATCATGTTTTTGCTTTATAGGTTTTTTCTTTAGGGACGGACCATTTAACTTGAAGGGGGCCTTGGTTTTTTGTTTTGATCAGAAAAAATTTTCCGTGCAGAGCGTGGACAAAATATTTTTTTTTTCGAAGGCGTGGCGATAGAATATTTTTTTTTCATTATCAGCATTATTTTTTATAGCAGAAATCCTTCTTCAGAATATTTTTTCTCTTACCCTCAGCTGCCAAAATATTTTTTTCATTAAAAATAATTTTCAGAATATTTTTTTAGGAAAAAAACACGTCCCCTCCTTCAAGTTAAATGGTCGGTCCCTTACGTTTTTTTTTTATACTTTGAAGACAAAAGAAAGATTTTTAGTAAATCATATGGGATTTATTTGGTATCTAATACACAAAAGTCGTTTAATAGCATAATTATCCAATGAAATATTATAAATATTGTCATGGCTTTAAATGCAGTTGCACCATGTGGGTAAAAATAATAACATCGGAAATGTTGAAATATTTAAAGTTGAAAGTTTAAATACTTAGATATAATCGTACAAAAAATTACATATACATCAGTTATTCGTCTTACGCAATATTTATTCCAGCAGAATCTGTTATCCTAGAAAGATCTACAGTACATTGTACTGGAAGGACGGTATCGTTCTGTGTAAAGTATGTCGGATTCTTCTGTACAACCAACCGAAAAGGTCTTCCCTGAAACCAAACAGATATAAAAACAATTCAGGACACCCAACTATGCATGGCTTTAATTAGGGCGAAATTATTAGAAGCCATAGAACCCAGCAAAAATAAATGGTAGATCAGTAAAATAAAGCCGGTAAAACACAAAAAATATACGTCTTATAATAATACTGATTGTTTTTGTAGCATTCTATTTCATCAAAATGTATAACATCGGACATCGGATATCTTTCAAACGATAGAGGCTAGGGATCAAATATTCAGGCTTTTATCGAACAAGCACACTCGGGGACAAATTGTTGCTTAAATAATGAAGTGATCGGTTAGCATTTTAAACCAAAAGGATATGTCAGATATCAGAAAAACGACACGCTCCTTGATATCTATACCTTTCTGATATAAACATTTAAGAGATGTATATAAGATGCTTTATCCAGGTACTTTTCCATCGTACTCAATTAATATACACTATCTATAAGGATAATTTATAGCCTACCCATGTGTGGTTACAAGCAGATAAGTTAAATGAATAGATTCTGGAACTAGGTTGAGTGACCAGTCTACAGTTAGAGTCTCTGATGTATATCACGCCTCCATCAAAGGCACCAGTCAGGGTAACAGATAATCTATCACGTGTACAGGAGTTTATAGTCACTGAAACAGACATTGCTGATATAACAACGAACTTGCTGCTGTACAAGTCCTGTTTACAGAAATGGTATGCACATATATAAACTTTGATAATTCAACTACCCTTAAAATTCAAAATATTTTGGTTTTCAAATTTAAGCTGCTGAAGTTTTTATAATTCTGGTTTATGCATATAGAGTCGTAGCCGTGTATTTCTTAAATTTACCCTCATATCATTGTAATTAAAATAATGAAGAGCAACGTATACAAGACAAAGAAGGTGTATATGAGCAAATTTCAAAGGCGGATCCAGGACCGGCGTACTGGGCGCCCCCCCCTTTTGACAAAAAAAATGGTTAGGAACTGTATGAAACAAGAGGTCCCAGAAGATTTGTTTATCATTTCGCGCCCCCCGATTGAAATTTTCTGGATCCGACACAGGATTTAACATACACATTACCCAGTTCTAGAGTTAATTAAATGGTTATGCCATTGTCAGGCAACAATGTTTAAATTGATGATGACTCTCAACCTTGGAGATGTTTTATAATACTAACCTATTGAAGAAACTACTGATGTATGGCTCAAAGAAAATATGAAAACGAAAAGAGACAAGAAGACTCTTCTAAACATTTCCAAGCCTAAAAAAAAAAAAAAAAAAACTGAATCATGCATCATGTACACCGGTACAACATAGTCTGAAAATCACACAACATCTCTGGCAAAGAGGGAGCGACCTTTTCATTTTTTTATGTGGGGATGGCTATGGTGAAAGAGAGGAAAACAAAAATATAGAAATTAAAACGCTGGACAATGCTTTAAATTATAAAAAAGAGGCAGAATGGTATTTTGTCCAAAGAAAATTATAGCAACTTAAAAAAAAATAAAAAGAAAAAAGGCTCGTTCTTTTTCAAAATTAAACAAAGTACGTAGGACAAAAAAAATTCCAAAGACCCCTTAAAAGACAAACGGTGTATTGTTTTTATTATCTAATATTTTGTAACATTATCACATTGTTATTTTGCTTCTCGTTCGCCTAACGTACACATCCTGGTGCCCGGTAAGTTACACAAAGACATTTATACTGCAACAGGACATCGTAGGCTACTGTCTGTAAAGGACACTCTGGAGAACAGAAATTCTTAGAATTTTTCTTAATGTCATAACTAGCACCTTTGAAATGTTTGCTATTTTTAGTGTTGCACAAAAACGTAACTAAATTTACAAAAAGGATGAAAGAAAAGCTTACCTCTTAGATAAATGAAGTAAAATCACTTTGACCCCTTGTTTTTCCATTGTAAATGGCAGCCATTTTTGGCGATGCCAAATTTTCAAAAATCACTATATCATAGAATTTTACAATACAATATAAATTTCAAAATTGTCTAACCCTAAGGTTCTTCCTACCCCAGACATAGGTTGATCATCTTAGTAATAATTTGGTTCCCCATTTTGGTAATTTTGGTTTTATTGTTCTATGCTCTTCATAATCATATAGTGTTTGGCATTTTCAATATTTTTGGTAGAGCGCCTCTGATGAGTCTTGAATAGACGAAACGCGCGTCAGGCGTAGCAAAATTTCTTGTCTGGAACTTTGTTGTCATTTTTATTTGACCAAAGAGGTAATTTGTCATCAACTGGTTTTTGTTTACATTAGGGAGTGCATTTTGACGTCATATGACGTCACAATAGAAGTTTGAGATTTTTCCCGTACTTTTTTTACTATGGGAATTTCCCATTCAAATGTTAATATCTAGATTTTTAGAAAATATATTTAAACATATTTTTAGTTAGGTCTTTTTGGTACTCATAAGATTATGTGAATAAATAAAGACTTACGTTTTTGAGAAAAATAAGTTTTGATTTTTTCATTCTCCAGACTACCCTTTAGAGACAGTAATTATCGTGAGGAGTATAGACGTTTAAAATGTTACTTTTTGAATAATCTTATTAAAATTATTTACTATATAAGATATCTTTAAAAGAAAATGAGATATCTTCTTAAAACACAGATATCTAATAAAGTTTTTATAAAAAATTTAGAATACTTCAATTTAGAAGTTTTTTTTACTTTATGAGATATATAATAAATGTTTCCTGATTTTTTTAAAGAGAAATAAATGTAAATACGGCGTGCACTAGAGCTGTGTCGCATACACTTATTCTTCATCTCATTATTTTTGGTTTTACTGTTCTATGCTCTTCATAATCATATAGTATTTGGCATTTTCAATATTTTTTGGTAGAGCGCCTCTGATGAGTCTTGAATAGACGAAATGCACGTCAGGCGTAGCAAAATCTGTTGTCTGGAACTTTTTATTTCGAACACCCGTGAAGGTTAGCACTGCTGGTGGAGTTTTAATTCCCCGAGGTTAGCTCGCTCCGGCACAAACACTTTTGTGTTGGAGAATACATCAAAGCTTTTAATTATCCGTTTAAATTTCAAAATTGTCTAAAGCCTAAAGTTCTTCCTACCCCAGACATAGGTTGATCATCTTAGTAATAATTTGGTTCCCCATTTTGGTATTTTTAATTTTACTGTTCTATGCTCTTCATAATCATATAGTGTTTGGCATTTTCAATATTTTTGGTAGAGCGCCTCTGATGAGTCTTGAATAGACGAAGCGCGCGTCAGGCGTAGCAAAATCTATTGTCTGGAACTTTGTTGTCATTTTTATTGCGAAAACCCGTGAAGGTAAGCACTGCTGGTGGAGTTTTAATTTCCCGAGGTTAGCCCGCTCCGGCACCAACACTTTTGTGTTGGAGAATACATCAAAGCTTTCAATTATCCGTTTAAATTTCAAAATTGTCTAAAGCCTAAGGTTCTTCCTACCCCAGACATAGGTTTATCATCTTAGTAATAATTTGGTTCCCAAGTTAGGTATTTTTGGTTTTATTGTTCTATGCTCTTCATCATCATATAGTGTTTGGCATTTTCAATATTTTTGGTAGAGCGCCTCTGATGGGTCTTGAATAGACAAAACGCGCGTCAGGCGTAGCAAAATCTATTGTCTGGAACTTTGTTGTCATTTGTATTTCGAACACCCGTAAAGGTTAGCACTTCCGGTAGAGTTTTAATTCACCGAGGTTAGTCTGCTCCGGCACCAACACTTTTGTGTTGGAGAACACATCAAAGCTTTAAATTATCCGTTTAAATTTCAAAATTGTCTAAAGCCTAAGGTTCTTCCTACCCCAGACATAGGTTGATCATCTTAGTAATAATTTGGTTCCCAAGTTTGGTATTTTTGGTTTTATTGTTCTATGCTCTTCATAATCATATAGTGTTTGGCATTTCAATATTTTGGTAGAGCGCCTCTGATGAGTCTTGAATAGACGAAACGCGCGTCAGGCGTAGCAAAATCTATTGTCTGGAACTTTGTTGTCATTTTATTCCTATACATTTTTTAAAAAATGATGACGATATCATAAAATAAATTACACTGTACATAGACAGCAATGAAATTGAAAATTTTAGCAAGATAAATAAAAATTATAGCATTGAAAAATTTATAATTGAATTTTGCAACAGAAATCACGCCATAGTAGATATTATTTATTATCATTTATGTTTACAACAAATATTTCTTACCTTGACATGCTATTCTATACAAAGTTTCGATAATATACAACATTTAATGTTATTCTAAACAAGACTATACAAGTAAAACATATTTATTTAACATTTCTTCAGCCATGTCAATCTATTTGTAATGCTTTAACTTTTTCCATTGTTTCATTTATAATGAGGGTTAAAGTGTATTTAAACGATAGTAAACTTCAATGATTATGAGTTTAAATAAAGAACGAAAAATCGGATAAACAGATAATACCAGTCAGTCAACAAATTCATTTACTTTTAAATAGACACAAGATTTTGCCTATGTTATACAAAAGGAAGTTTAATCTATTAAACCCTATTATGTTATTTTCAAATTATGCAGCTATTTTTAATCCTTATATTTTACATTTAAATCACATAAAATATTGTCTTGGAATATTTATAGGGGGGAGGTTGGACAACAAAAACTAGTTCTTTTACAAAGTTTTTGTTTGCACTTGTCTTTTTGATGTTTTTTGTTCTTTGTTTAAGAAAAGGGTCTATCATTGACTATTTCAGGACTTTGTTTTATATGTATATATTATTATATAGAATGTCCGTTATAAGCAGGTGTCGTAGTACAATGGTGTCCTTTTAATACTGTATTCAACATATTGGTTGGCCTTACAAACGAAAACCCTAATTAGCATTAAGTTGCAAATAAAGCCATGCTTTAAAATCAGTGTAAGAGTATAATATGTTGAAAATTAATGAAACAGTCGCGGATCCGAAAAGTTTTATGAGCATGGTGATAAAGTTAGGGGGTAACCAATTGATTTGTATGGAGGCTGATGGGCTATGGAGAAACTTGAATTAAAAAGATAGGATGAGAAAATGCAGGAAATAAAAAGACAGGACAGTGCTTAGAAATAAAAAAAGACAGGATGCTCTTTCTGGCTGAAAAATGTGATTATTTCAAATATTATAAAAGAAACGCAATCATTTGCAAGCAAAACAAATTTGTTTTGGCTCCAAATTTTCTGACACTTTCAAGGCAAAATGAAAAAAAAATATCCACATCTTTCCCTATGAAAATCAAATCATCCTTTTACCTGATATGTTTGATAATTTTCCTCATTTTTACTTTTTCGTAAATACTTTATTCTGGAAGAAAGAAGAAGAACTAATGCGCAATCAAAAAGGAAAACGTCATGTCAAAATCTTCAAACGTCATAGACAATACGGACAGAGTGGAAAATATATAGCACAGCAAAATATAAACAATCACAACTAAATGATGCGAAAGTTGAGACGATAGTGTTTTTTATGTGTGTGTGTTCCCGTAGTTGAGATCAGTCAGTCTTGTTTGTTATAACTGCAACTTCACGCGACCAACTAACAAGTAAATTTAGATCAAACCCAGTTAAGAACGACAACACAAACACTTTACAATACACCAATATCGTAAGCAGGTGCAGTTTGCACAAATCGTTATATAATAATATATTATTTGTCGTTTTTGTATTGCACTGCCTTGCGTAGATATAGAAGTAATTGTTTAATTAGATAATAATGACACTGTGGTTATTTAAAACTTGTAAATAAGGGGGTACCAGATTCCCCATTTTGTATAGATCTCAATGTGTTGTCCAATCAAAAAACTTTTCTCTTAGTTGTAATTTTGACCATTACATGCGTAATGAAAATGAAATGTCTGTATCAGATTTGCGTCTTACTGCTTGTGTCACTTGTTTATGTCTTACAAAGAACCTCTATAATGGAATCTGTAAAACGGTTAGTAGAACATGTTGAAAGTGTTATGGGTAGACATATCGATGGAAATTTTGGCAGTAAATTCTTTGAGTGGACTAGTCGGTGGCCATTCATTTTCAGTAAATAAAGTATTCAAAATAAGATATACGTTTTTAAACCATTCTCCGTTACCTTTTTGTCTTAATATTACTTAATTCTGTTAAATTATTTGATCCCAGATACGTCTTGTCCTCGGTTGACAAATTTGTCAAAGAAAAAGAAAACTCAATGGAGTGTACATGTGTAAGTAGTCTTGTTTGTCTCGATAACTTATTATAAGAGTCCGACGAAAGCCTCCTTCAGCACAATAAAAACGTTATATCTCAACTACGTGGGGATACTGTAAGAGTGTCGACATTGGTGGTACTAAAGTATAAGCTTGTTTTGTTTTGGAATCCAAAAAGTGCCAGTACCTACTGGAAATTTCTTCTTCGTCAGATACAGAATATGTCAACAGATGTCAAACCATGCATTGTTCACCATCCAGATAAGAGTAATCTTAAATCATTCTATAATTACAGTGACACGGACATAATACGGATGATGTATACATCGTACACCATCCAGACAAGAGATATCTTAAATCATTCTATAATAACAGTGATACGGACATAATACAGATGATGTATATATCGTACACCATCCAGATTAGAGTAGTCTTAAATCATTCTATAATTACAGTGATACAAACATAATACGGATGTACACCACCCAGACAAGAAAAATCTTAAATCATTCTATAATTACAGTGATACTGACATAATACAGATGATGTATACATCGTACAACACCTAGACAAGAGAAATCTTAAATCATTCTATAATTATAATGATGTGGACATAGCATGGATGATGTTAAGCGATTCGAGGACAAATGCCGTTTTTGTAAGGGAACCAAGAGAACGGTTTCTTTCAGCTTACCTTCATAACATTTAAAAGGATCATTTTGATATTAAATTATGTAAAACTAGGATTTAATCGTTTGGAGATTTCGTTAATGTGACAAAATGGTGTCAAACTGAACACTGGGAGACACAAGTTAAGATTCCAACTTATTTTTTACAAAACCATGTTAGTTTTTAAAATGGAGAACTTGATACGATTTACTGAGATGCTTCTAACTAAGATCTGAGCTCTTTCGTCAAAGACACAGAAATGGTTAAAAGAATATACCATACGTCACCCGACACATGCTGAAGACAAAATACGTAAATAGTACCCACCAGAACTAAAAAGGAAAGTGATTAACATGTACCATGAGGATTACGATGTTTTTGATTTTAGAAAGGCAGCATTGCTTTGAGTATATTTGTGTGATAGTTCAGTCCTGAAAACACTGTTTGAACATCAAAATTACTTTGTATAATAGCTGTCGTTTTTTTGGGGTTAAAAATATAGTTTTGATTAAAAGAGGCCACCAGTAGACAAAATAGCTAACCTGGTCCTAAATCCATAATGGTCTCTTTTATAAGTTGTTGAACTATGAAACTTTTGAGAGGCTAATTAGCTTAATTAGCTAAAATTTTAAGAAAGCAACAGCTTGCCGGATCTACAATAGTTTGCATTTCTTATGAGAAAACATGCACAAATTATATTTTTACCTTAAAAGGTCAATTCAGGGTCAACTTTCAACTTTGACCCCATGGAAACTTTTGTATATATTAAAGGAGACTGGACACGATTTTTGATATTTTTATATTAGATCTAATTATCATCATAAACAGTAAAAAACACCATAACACTAATCAATTCCCCTGAATAAAATCACAATTTGAGTAATTAGCATCACATTTTATCGCTTCCGCAGATCCAGAAAATTTTAATGAGATAGGCGTCACGTGACCTGATGACGCAATATGGGCCAGTTGTCGTTTTACTGCATAACAAATTAATGGCAATTAATGCAATATGATATCGTTTTTGAATTGAAAAAAAATAATATGGGAATTTTTTTTGAATTTCTATATTCAGCCATGGATATTGAAAATATCAAAGATTAGAATAGCGACTCAAATATAGGCATGATAGGGTCTAATGCTCATGCTGCTTAAACTTTTATATACAAATTTTAAATTAATGTATTCAATAGGAGTTCATTTAATGCATGATATTTAAAGTAATTGTGCCTATATATTAATTCAATTCCAATATAAAACATTTATCAACACTAACGGTGTTGTTAAAACTTTGGGGGGGGGGGGGGTAATTTATTACACGGTATTACATCTTTATATGATTAAGACAACTGAGATTCAAGATTTATACGAGCTGATAATAAGGGGTATTTTTACTTTTCCCGGACCGAACATACATTTTGATGCATGTGTGCTAACATTTCAATATAAAATTCCTACAATCTTTGCTGGACCGAATCAGTTTCTGGCGGTCTGACAAAGCTTTAACCCGAATAATACAGTCGTTATATTTCGCTCCTTGCAGTCGCTACATTAACCTGTCCCGCCGAAGTAAGCGAAAACGGATAGGGCTTGGATCATTCGAGTTAACAAAGCTTCGGAATCACTGTAATAATTAAATTTAACTAATGTTTCAAACGTGAAGGGGCGTTCTTGAAATATCACCCAAATTTCAATTCTACTTCATGCATCATATAAATTTAAACCATTTTGCAGAGTATATTGTTAGCTTCTGTCAAAATGTTACAAATACTAGTGACTGTATTTTTTTATTTATTTTTTGGGGCAACAATTTAGGTTTGAACAGAAATAAAGAAGGAATGTGTCAATTGAAGCCTCCGCTGCCCCAAAATAGGAACTTGAAGTCCGACAGGTCTAAAAATCGATAAAGACTTAGAACGTACATATTTATTTTTACGGATCTACGTATGGACGAACCCGGCGACACCTCTAAAATATCCCTCTTCCATATGTTTCAAGGTAAACACAGGATCAAACAAAATTGAAGAACTAGACGAACTCTAATTAATTTATGATGCAAATTGCAAATTTACACTGGTGTGAGCATTGACTTCTTACTTCATATTGGGTGGGTGTAACACCTGTTGTAAATTCACAGTACTTTGACTGGTATGACACCTGTGGTGCCGCGGGCAGTCCAGATCCTTCAAACGACTGCAACTACCTGAAGCTTCAATCAACATGAAATAAAGTAATACACAAACCATGGGATGTATTAATATACAACCATTATTTCCTGCCAAATTTCGGAATGTAACGTTAATCTGAATTTCAACGAAAAAATATAAATAAAAGATAACATCAAAATACAGTAAACCAGAATATCAGTCTTAATTAAGTCTTTTTTTCTTTTCTTTCTGAACAATGAGCTCTGGAAAGGGCTTATGTCTGGGTAGGAAAAGACCTTTGCCCGTTGGGTGCTAAATAACGCAAAGTTAGCAAGCAGTTTACAATTATTATCACAGAATAAATGGGTTTGCGGCCGGGCAGATTCAGAAAGGGGGTTTCGCATACTGGCTCCAGACCTATTTTGCTTAACTTCACGAAAATTAGAGAAAAAAGAATTCGGAGGAAGGGGGGGGGGCTCCGAACCCCCTGTATCCGCCAATGAGTCGTAGTAATGTAACAATGCACAGAGCAAACTTTATTTCTGCCGCGGCGACTAACAAGCTTTACAGACTGACTGCTCTAAAAATAATTCTAATTCATGAAAATTATTTAAAAAATATTTCCGATCCTATATTTCTGTTGGTTACTTCAGTGAAATATATTCATAAAAATGCATTTTAAAGAATTGTCAATTGAATTTCAACAACTCTCTTGATTTTTTTGTTGACTATATATCATTGTTTTAATATGCAATGATGGACCAGTGGCCCTTGTGACGTCAAGCCTCGTTTTGGGCTCAATCGCCGATTATTTTTTGCATATTTCAGAGGTCATAAACAAATGCCTAAAAAGTGGTGTTTTAAGGTGCATGTCAACAAAACAAGGGGGTATTTCATATTTAATAGCATTTTATGACCGATTTTTATCATACTATAAAAAAGTGAAAAATCGTGTCCAGTCTCCTTTAATGAAGTAACAGTTAAATCAAGTTACAGCTTTACTCTATTTGCATAATTGTACATTCTAGGAAAAAAATGATTCTAAAACGTAAAAAAAACAGTTATAGGTCAAATCACAAATTTAAAAACAATGTTTATTGGATAAGAGACGCGGATCATTTTATCTTTATATTTCATTTGTACTGATCAAAAGAAAATCCAATATATTATGCCCCCCCCCATAAAAAAATTCCCAAAATGTGTAACTTGTGTTTTAAAATGATTAGGTCATTTTTCATTTAAGTGATAATCAAGTATTACATGAACATTTTTAAATATTGTCATCAAATACACTGTGCCATTATAGAACTCTTAGAACAAAATATTCTTTGTCATTTGCTACCAGCTTTCGTTCCCTTCTTATTACCCAAAAGGACACAAAAAACTTAGGTATTCATTTTTTTATTTCAATGTTTAAAAAGTTTGTATATTATTACTTACATGTACCTATGAAAATTACTGCATAAATTGATAATCTAAAGTTCAGTATTTTAGCTCACAATATTATAACTTTAATTATGTTAAATAGGACACCTTCTTAACCATGTGTTTAAGATATACAGTGTCAGAATTGTTCAGGTTTATTTGCACTGTACTCAGAATATAATTAGGATAACAAGGCATTTATTAAAATAATTGGTAAAATTAAATTACATGTAATCAGATTTTTTGGCTGATTACTGATTACTCTCAATTACGATTACCCCATCTCTGCTGTCAGATTGTATGACTCTTCATGCATTTACCCATTTGCTGTTCCAGTCAAGGTCATATATTTGATGCAATAAAGATTTGTGACACGTCTGACGCAAAAATTGCTCACACAGGGTTATGTTGCTCCTCGGTTGCTGTCTTCACTCAAACAATTTTCTAAGAAAAAAGAAAGAAAATTACAGAAGACCAAATAATCAACATTCTCAACTTTCTCATGGACAACATATCAGTTCAGTTTGGTGGACTTGTTTTTCAGCAAACATAAGGGATTCCAATGGGCACTAATTGTGTACCTTTGTTTGCTGATTTGTTTATTCATTCATATGAAGCAGACTTTTTACAATCACTTCTCAACAAAAAGATCTTAACCTAGCTCTCTCTTTTAATCTCACTTTCCGTTATATTGATGATGAACTTTCATTGAACAATTCTCGATTTGGTGACTTTCTCCATCTTATATATCCTCAGGAACTTGAGATTAAGAACACTACGGATTCTAGGAAGTCTGCTTCATATTTAGAACTACATCTTGAAATTGACTCACAAGGAAAACTTTCAACAAAGCTCTATGACAAACGTGACGACACGTTACGTTTGTCATAGACGACACAAAACAACTGAATATCAATCAACAACGCGAACTCCAGTCGAAACAAGAGTGAACTCAGGTGATCCGGAAGAGTAAGCAGTTCCTGCTTGCTATAGCACACCCGTCGCGTTGCCAATAGTCCATTCAGCATGTCAAATCCGGTAAAGAATCAGGAATCACATTGAAAAGTGCATCTTAAATATTAATTGTGTTTTATACGTTAGATTTGTTTATCGTGGCAGGATTTTCTGTGTTATGTGTCGCATACGAGGTTATTATAATGCCATATTATATCTATATTTTTTTGTTAACGAAGTACAAATGTGCACATGCCTCATCACTTATCTTGTAGATAAATGTTTGCGTTACGTAACTACTGGCATGCAAAGATCCAACTGCTTCTTCCGTTGACCACAATTAACCAAGCTATTAACTCTATTTACATGTATCTGACATTTGTTCAGATAAAATACACACCATATATTTACCCGGGACTACTTAAACACGCCACTTGCTTTAGAATTATTAATTGCTTGTTTTTTAATTTGAATACCAAAAATAGATATAATAACGGGTAATTTGGTTACACTTTATATGCATATTTCAATGTGTAACCTTTCATCAGCAGCATTTGAATCAAAACATTGGAAGATCAAAAACCAATGTATCGAACAAAACGTACTCAAAACCGAAAGAGTTCGAACAAAAAAGCCAAATCCAGGTACTATGGATATCGACCATATATAGTAAAAGGAAAGAAACCTGGTGTTTTAAACAATTTTTGAATATTACATTCGGTAATTTAAATGTCAAAAAGTTTATTTGTAAGTTCGTGTCAGAAAATTCTGACGACTAGACACGTGATTACCCTGGCGGACCTCTTGTCCACCAGCAGCGTTAATCGAATTAATACTATTACAGAATATACAAAGTATTGACTATTGTTAATTATGTTTTGTTTTATCTAACATCACTACGTTTTAATGAATAGATGATAAAGAATGAAAATGTTCGAGTATCTAATTATCATATTAACCGGAAATGAAAGTCCTTATAAGAACATCTGTGAATACAAGAGGATCAAGGGAGCGAGAATCGCTCACCTGGTCCGCAAGCTATAAGTGATCAATTGAAAACTTTTCTCCAATGGAGTCTATTGAAGAGCTTACTGAGTTTAAAGTTTCGACAAGCAACAGCTTTTCTCTTTTTGTAACAGTTTTCATTTTGTAGGGCAAAAACCATAGAAAACCGCTATTTTTTTCATTAAACGGGCAATTATCCTAATGAGGGAATATCTAACAACTTCGATTAAATTGTGAGTTAAAGAGTTACATGAGCTAAAGGATTAGGTAAGTAACTGCTTTTCTTTATCTGTGACATCAGTAAAAACATGAAAATGTTTTTTACCTTTAAAGGACCATAACCCTTACCAATGTTCCTTTGAGAACTTCGACCCAATAGACTCTTTTGTGGAACTTTTGGTTCCAGACCTCTTTGTTAAAAGTAATGAATTATAAGCCGATCAAACTAATTTGATTACGTTATCTATTTTAGTAACAGCGATCATATTTTTTATCGAATACTTTTGAATGAGAACCGATTGTTATTAACAAAAAATAGTTTCTGCAAATATTCAGTCAAATTGGTTGAGTTGCAAAATAGAACATTTTAATAGTTGTTTACGGACGACGATGGACAATGGCGAAAGTATTGGGATAGAACAAGGTAATGCTTACTTATATTAATGGTATCCTTCAAACCTTTAACATTTCCGCCAGTTCCTTGAGGAATGCATTATTCCAAAGTCTGATAAACTGGAAGTCATATATACTCTGCAAAAAAAGTTACGCAAAAATAGAAAATTCCCCGTAGGTTTAATGCAAATCGAAACAATTTCAAAACATTATTGCCGAGCTGTTCTTCAACCGATTTTCACGAAATAAAATCCAGTAAAAAGAAAACAAAATGAATATTGTTTGATAAATTTAGACCAAAATCCTAACTTCAATGGTTTTTAAGAAATTTGGAGTAGAACACGACTAATGTTTTTTCACGGAACATTTTGCATTGATTTAAACGGGAAATTGAATCGTAAAATGCACACTTCAGTTCCACTTGCAATATCTTAAAAAGCAGCGATGTTACGATTTTACTCAAAATTAAACAAACAATTTCTATTTTGTTTTCTTTTTACTGGATTTTATTTCGTGAAAATCGGTTGTAGAACAGCTCGGCAATAATGTTTTGAAATTGTTTCGATTTGCATTAAACCTACGGGAAGTTTTCTATCGATGCGTAACTTTTTTTGAAGAGTATATTACTTTTGGATGACAAGTATAAACAAGGGATTAAAGATCATCTATACATTTAAGAAAAAAATGACTGATATTTTACATCTTTTTTCAGTCTATGTGGAGCCAATACTAAACATTTTATAGCTTAATAATGCATAGAAGAAAAATAGATAATATCTTTTTTGCATAAAGTTTTTGTAATTTGTAAGTGAACACTTGATTGGTTTTGAGGAAGTGTTTTCTTTTCAGTTTTCAGCTCACCCAAATATAGCCAATTAGCAACAAAGCCCTGTCGTTTGGCCTATACGTGCAATGTAACTTCATTATTTTTGTTATTTAATATACTCACTGTCGGTTTTATTTGATGTTATTTAGTGGTAATTCATGCTTTATTTAAGGTACAATTTGAAGGAAAAAAATGAATAGAGAAAACAACAAAAGTAATCTTGTAAAATGAAAGGAAAAATGATCGGCGATTTTAATATCTAGATGCTGTTACACTTAAGTTTTTATATTTATGTGTAGTTAAGGTCGTAAATATATAGACTAGAAAAATAGGGAAAATATCTTCCATTTTATTCGATGTTTAACCAGAGACCTTAATTTTTAATAATGATTCTTCTTTTTGGTTTGTCTTATTTTGTTAACCATTTTTTTTTATCGAATTTGATCTAAAGCATGTTGATCTGTGGACAAGTGATGGGGGCTAATTGACATGCACATTCTTAATATGCCACAGTTACCTTGTTCTACGGTTGTTATATTCACCTTAAATTTTACGGAAAGTATTATGTGTTCGAAGACATATATGGCATTTTTATTTTTCGAATTAGTCTATTTCTTGGTTGATAGCGTTTTCATATTCTTCTTTGTCAACTTTGACATTTTCGTTTTGTTCAAATACCCCATTTGTGCTTCTATCTTATTTTACTATAGTTATTTATTGTTCTAAAATTCGTTACTTTTCATTTTATTATGGTCAACATGTGTTCAGATTTAGATTGTGTTTCATTGTGCAATAAGGATGGTATTTACTTTTTATAAATGTTGCTTTAACGTTAAATTGTGATAAGCGTCGAAATTATTGTTAACCATAATTTTAGTTATTCAATCTTTCTTTTGTATATTCCTACAAAAGTTGTGATTTGTCTATATAAACTTGCCTTAAAAGCCTCTGTATTGTTGTTTGACCATGTCGTTTACATGTTTACAAAGTCAGGCCACTCAACTTTATGCAATGTAGACGTACAGATGCAACACGTACCTTGAACAATAGTTGATGGTAGAAACTACAAAGAAAGAAAATTAACTTATTAAAAAGGGTTAATCTTGGGTTTATTTGTCTTATCTGTAATTGCTTAAAAACTGAATACTTAATGAATCGATTTTCCCCTTAGAACGCACAAGAGTTATACAGCTAAAACAATTGGTTAAGAAAACAAGACTGGCTAACCCTTGCAGGACAGTTATTATAATACTACAGTTTATATGATACATACCTCTATTCTTACATGTACATTATAACAAATATCTAAAAAATAATCAAAACATAACAAAATAAAATGTAACAGAAACGTCTGGAATAACTACATTTTACTGTTATTTAAAAGAAATTAATATCTTTTCAATTGCATAAAACTACAAGTTTCATGCACTTAATGAAAAATTGTATTTTTGACAAAGCATCATATTTAAATAATTTACATTTATCAATATTAATGGTTTATTTACGTCTGATGGGATGCTTTATAATTCAGACGCGCAATTACTTTATTTCATTCAATTATTTTACGAATTAAAATTAGGCGAAAAATGTATTATATTATCTTGTATTATTACAGCAGAGGAATTAAAAGCTATATTTTTTTCTTTTAAATGCTTCTTGTCGATCCTTTAAAGAAGGTAACAACAAAACCACCGAGACCCAAAGAATCAGTTCTAAAATCCAAGAGAAGATACAAAAAACAATTAAGACATACTTGGAAAATTTGAAGATCTGAACGATCCTGACATGATACATGCTCCCAAAGAGAAACGGTCGGTCAAACCAGGTTTTATGGCGCATATCAAATGAGTAATGAAATTCAGCAAAGTGTTGTAAATAATTTAATTTTGTTTGATTATGGTTACCACAGTAACTTCAATAGCAATGGGGTTCTCACAATGTAGCCATCTCCATCTTATCGCAAGGTCCTTATTAACCTTCTTGTAGGTATATCATAAGGCATATTTGAATGAGCTTTCAACGAACTTTACAGGTACGTCGTTTTTATCATAATGAAAGTCGAAAGTCGCAGGTAATTTGTTACCCTACCTATGCCCTATGCTTTTCTCATATAGATCAAATTTTGATAAAGAAAGTAAAGGACACCATAAACATTTAAATGCAAATAGCTCTTATATCTGACGGCCTTTAACATTAGAACAGAATTTAGCTTGATTCTTATATAAAACAAAAAATACACGAAAATAGATTTATACGAAATGATAGATGTTTTATTTCAATTTCAAAGACTTGCTATAGTATAAATGATGTGAAATTTATTTCATAATTAGTTTACAACATAAACACTTAAAGAGAGATTAAGCGTTTTTATTAAAAATCTCATTTCAGGGGATTCAATTGGTGGAAAAATGTATGACTAATTTTGTAAAGATATGAGTCTGAAAATTGCTTTTTGATTTAGAAATGTTAATAGAAAGGTTCTACTGCATATCAATTCCTCCTATGTGACCATTTGGTTAGTATGAAAATAAAATTGCATATAATTCTATTTATAAAAGCAATATATTATATTTATGCTAGATATATATTTTCGCATGCATCAAAATAAAACATTGCTAAATTAGTAAATATTGTCAAACATTTAAATATCTAAAGTTACAAAGTGTGATAAACACAATCAGTTTATAGAAAAATAAACAATGTTAATTACAATGGTAACAACATAACAAAATATCACATTTAAGTTAATATATATATTCACATAGTAATGTATCAACTTAATTATAGAAATTTTTAACTATAAATATTATAATTTAAGGATTAATGAACATTCATTTCTGACACCGAATTTCCTTCCCAACACAAGAGAGAGTTTTTTAACAGGAATAATGGTTCGAAAAAAAGTGTTAAATACATATAAACAGGAAACACTAAAACATATTTATGGACCGACCATTTAACTTGAAAAAGGGAGGCTTGATTTTTTTATCTGGGCAGAAAATGTTTTTTTGTAGGCAAATTTTAAAGAAAACATTTCAATTTGTTTTCCTTAATATTTTTTTATATAATTACAAAAATCATTCTTCAGAATAACTTGTAACCTCTGGTGCCAGAATATTTTTGATAAAAAATCAGTTGCAGACTTTTTTGTGGAAAGAACCAAGTCCTTCCCCTTCAAGTTTAATGGTCAGTCCCTTATATAATGATAGAAAATACAAGTAACAACAGACAACAGAAAACAACTTATGATACGCCTGAAGTGTATTTCGCCAATATAGACCCATCAGAGGCGCTCTACCTAAAAGATTGAAAGTTTTATATGTAATCAACACCAAGGTGTTGATGCTCAAAGGCAGAAGAAGGAGGTTATCGGCTCAAAGAAAACAAAACAAACTTACGTTCACATTTGCATCGGAAAAACTCCTCCCTGGCTTTGTTCTTGATATAGTCACCGTTGTCACAAGTGGCAGCTAATTGCACGAAAGTTCTATTGATTACCCAATCATAAAACGGCAACATCCGACAGTCACATTTAAGAGGATTTCCATCTAAATACCTAAGAAATTGATAAAATGTATTATTTACTTACTTGAGCATTATCTTATGTATGATTTCTCGGATTCAGGCAAATCAAATGTTTTACTGCTCGTATTTCAAATTAAATTTATATTTGTTATACGCTTGGTGGCATAGATGTATAGCCCATAGATAACGTTTGCAAGAATAATCAAGCTGGTGTTCTTTGATTGTCATATGAATAGAATTGTGACTCAAGAGTAAAAAAATATTGCATTTTAAAAGGAAAGAGATACAAATAACAATGCACAACCATCTGACACTCAAAAAATGTTTTCAATATTTTCATTCGTCACACTTAAAAAAATAAAACTGCGTATTTTCAGTCCTAATTAATTAATAAACAAATTATCAAAAGCACAAGCTATACAAGCCTGTACAACTGTCTGTATAAGTGAGCTATAGACAAAAACTTCATGTTCAAAATACTTGTAATTAATAAATTTTATTTGTATTTGTATGATATACTTAAAAAAATTAACATATACATGTAGCCAGTTGTGTTCAGGGCCGATGGCACAAAATGATCAAAATTCCTCTTGTTGTAGGGATGTACCTAAGGCTACTTAAGGCGAGATTTGGAAATAATCCTGCCATATTTTTAGTCGTATTGGAGAAATAACGAGTGCCTATGAAGAAGTCAACCTTCGAAATACAAAAACTGTAAGACACAATAGTGCACTATTGATCCTTGACAATAATACAAACCTCAGATATGAAAATTGCACTCAGTTTAGAAAACAAATAAATGTTTTTAGCCATTGTCAAGAGAAAAAAGGTGAAACCCCTACAACTTCAGATTTGAAAACTAAACATGTATATTTGTCTGACCAGCAAAAAATGTGAAAAACTATCTAGATTACCTGGGCAGCAAGCACAATTAAAGAGAAAATTTTGCAGACTTTAATTTTTTAATTCGCAACTTCTCTTTACAGATAGGTGTCAACGCTCGTGGTACCTTTGATGTTGCCTTGGAACTTTTTCTATGGGTTATACATCTATGGTTTAAATTATATTATATGTGTGTTATCATGGCGACTATTACACTAAAATGACCAATGTTTGTAAGTAGACCATAAGTTTCGTTCAATTTTAATGACTTAATGAACGTTAATATTTTCATAACGAAAATCACAAATCTATAATATTCTTTGACCATTTAATTTTGAAGTGCATTCATGGAAGAACTCATTCCTGATCCTTAATTCATAATTGGCAGCTTGCCAGGCGTGCTTAATCAAGCAGGAACTGCCTACACTCCACTTTTGTTACGACTTGAGTTCGCATTATTGATATCTGTTCTGTTGATTTTGTGTTTTTTTTGTGTTTTGTGTTCTTGGTGCTGTTCTCGTTCGTGTTTACTTCTTTGTCGTTGCACTTTCGGACTTTTGATACTCGATTTCCCAATCGGTGCCTCTTTTCCTCCTACTGTAGAAAGTATAATGTCATGTCTTTATAATACATTGAAAAATGTCTTAAAAATCGGTTTACAATTTCTAACGCTGTGAAACTTTTAACAAGTAAAATTAATATGTTATTTACGAAAACATGCTTGCTAAATATTATATTTATTCATATGTCAGATCAATTATGTCTGATATAACGGTTTGTTCAGGTTAAAATCTTACATATACTGCAGAGCTGGTAAATCTCCTAAGGCGTCGTGTTCTATCATGGCAATACTATTATTTTCAAGACGCCTAAAATAAATTGTACATAGATGGTAAAGTTTTCCATTACAAAAAAGACTTTCAATTTTCCATATCGACCCGTTGTAAACATATACTAGTTGTACCTGTTAACTGTTGACTTAATATTTGAATATAAGAAAAGTAACACGTTTATAATAAATGTCTTATGATTTCTCTGCATTTTCCAATAACAAACATTTGAATAATATAGTGTCACTTTTGTGATAATCCCGTGAAGTAGCAAATTTTGTGCTTTAAATGTAGTCAAATTATTATATTAAACTCTAACAGTGACATTAATGTTAAAAAGGATACAGTGTATATTCAATTAAATAAAACATAAATATCTTACAACCACTGAAGTACTGGAAGATTTTGAAATGTTCCTGTCTCTATAACTGATATGTCATTGTTGTATAGATACCTGTTTAGAATAAATAAAGTTATTTTTAAGATATCAGCATACGAGGTATTTGAATATTAATGTACATTAAACAAAAACTTATATTTTTTTAAGATTTAACACTAGAAGACGAACAGGAGGCTTTTGTATCACTACGCTCCGAGAAATCAAACCACCACAAAAAATCCAGGTATGCTGATGACAACGTCACTATGAAAAAAATAATAATAATAACACTACACACTTTTGTGTATCTTAATTCAATTATATTGCTTTGGAAAAAAGATCAATACTGAATAACCTTAACTTCTCAATCATGGCATGACTTTTCTTTTTTTACATTTTTATTGTAATGCTAACTTGTTTTTATGATCAAAGGTATAAGTAATTATGGCTGAAACAAGTTCTGAATGAAATTGTTTTGTGATCAGCCCTTAATGAAGATTTAATTTTATGATTGCATTCGATTCGGTGTTATTTATATAAGGATTTATCTGTCAGATGTACTAACATTGTCGGTAAAAATAGATTGTCGCCTCACTGCCTCGTAGCATCTTCCAAATGTGTTGTTTAATTTTCTGACCACCGTGGCCATACATTGCAATGGAAAAAGGATCCAAAACATGTCACTCCAACATTTATATTTAAGTGTATATCTTTAGAGACTGTATATCAATTTGCCCAAATTTGTTCGTATTTGCTACTGTTTTAAACGTGTCAAAAAACTAAGACATCTTACAAATGTTCTAACGCAGGCAGATTGTCAAAGGAACCTCTCTTCACAATAGACACTTCATTGTTGTACAGATACCTAAAGAAATATCAACACTTAGACAAAAGCTCCAATTTATTAATCAATCACGGTAATCATAACAACACAGGAAAAATCGTAACGCATCTTTCACGCATGAAAAACACATATTCAACGTATGATCATAACAAATGGTAAACGTAGAAATAGTACCACACTTGAAAAACATATCGTTAATTAGAATTTACTTTCAGACTGATCAAGAAGAATATAAGATCAATTTTGACAATTATTGCTGGTAAGTGACCTTTATTGACCGATTATCGCTAAGCCTTAAAAGAACTTGAACATGACATGTCTCATATTTTACCGATTTACATTATATATGTTGAAACTGAACACTTCTCGTTCTGTGGAAAAGCCTATATACAATTCCCAATTTGTTAAGCAAAATCCAAGGCATATTAAGCATGACTTTTTTCTTAATCAATACCTTATTGACAATATTCAAAACTTTTTTATCATAAATATGTAATCGGAATAAAGTTATCGAAAATGCCAAGAAATCGTGCATTTTTGTGTAATTTTGCCACTTTACTGACTCCATTTTGAAAAATTGCGCAAACCAGAAGAACATTATTTAATTATGATTGATTATCAAAACCTAAATGACAACAAAGATCCAGACAATAGATTTTGCTACGCCTTACGTGCATTTCGTCTATCGAGACTCACCAGAGGCGCTCTACCAAAACTAATGAAAAAGCCAAAAACTATATGATAATGAAGAATATTGAACAATTTAACCAAAATTACGGAACTGTGGAACCAAACCATAACTTAGATGAGCAACCTAGGCGTTGGATAGAAAGAACCTTAGGGTTATAAAAATGTCAATGGGGTTACAAAGAGTGCCTTAATGAAAGACCATGAAAGTCATATAGCTAAATCCAATCTTTTTCATCCGTGCAAGTAATGAAAAGGATATCTAGTGAGGTGTTGTAGTGATAAACGACTTTTATGTTTCGGGTTTTCAGTTTGATTGATATCGTATTTGCCTTGGAAAAAATGTGGAAGAAACCGATGACATTTGGCAGTGAATTATTTGACTTAATGATACACAGGCTTTGTAAGCGTTCCAAATTACATAGCGAGACACAAAGGCAATCAACTAGTGATCAATTTGATGGATATTGGAACGAAACATGAGCCTAAGATCTTAATTATTATAGTTTGCTTTTTAGAAAAAAATTGTGACATTTTAATTTTAGAAACGGGGTTGACAAATAAGCATGAAAAATAAAGAAGAAAAATAAAAGTATATAAATTTGCATTTGTTAATAATTGTTTTCTAAACAGTCCTCTAAAAGTTAAGCACCACTCATTTCAAAATGGCACTGTCTTTTTATAATTTATTGATATATTATAATGTTTTGCACACAAGAACCTTCGGGTATAAGAGTAATTTGCATCCTACAAAACATGAAAATAAAGATAAACATAGTACTGTTTGAATCTAACCGATCCAGAATTCAAGTTTCGGAGATCAATAGAAGAAGCAGAGAATCAAAGCAAAACTTTTTTTCAAAGAACTTTAAACATGACACTTCCTTAAATTGTCGTGTTGTCAATCACATCAAACGACAAATATGAGTTTTTAATGGGTTTTACAGGTTTTTGGGACCTGCTTAAAAAGTCTGCTATTTGCCGACTTTTTACCATGTTTAGTACCAAATGCAAATTATTTTTTTAAAACCGCATTGAAATAAAACTTTCACTTTTCGATGATGATTAGACTAGGTTGTTTAAAAAGGTTTATCAAAGATTTAAGGCAAAAAATCATTTTTTTCAAGTTTTTCAGAAAATGTCTTTTTTTCGTAAAAATCAAATTATGAGCTTAAACTGTGCCCTGAAAGACATTTCTGTCATTTAAAATTGTGTGATCATAACAATTATTAAGTAAAAGTTTTGTGTGGAGAAGGAAAAACATGCCGGTGAACTTTTATAGTGATGAAATGACATTTTCTTTCAAAAGTGGATTTTTCAGAAAATGAGATTTCAGAAAAGTGATGTTTTGGACACAGAACAAACACCATTGCTAGCAAAAATTAATACGACATTAAAATTTGAAGTTTCTAACGCAAAAAGAGGCTATACCAATTCCACTTTCTAAGGGCAGCATCCTTTTTTCAGTTTGTGGTCTAAATTTCGACCAAAAAAGATTTATCCCCCTTTTTAACAATTTGTGCTGGGTTTTGTTTGGTCATTTTTATGAATATGTTTTAACAATATGTTTTACTGTAAGACATCAAGCCAACTCAAAGAACACACAAATTAAGCTGAATAAAATTTGAATTTTTCGTCAAAGTTTTTCTAAGAAACATTTAAGACGTTAAATCATGTTCTGTTTGAAGTGTCCTTTCACTTAAGATTTCCATCACTTGTGGACAAGATTCTGAAATCTTATTTTCTGAAAAATCCACTTTTGAAAGAAAATGTCATGTCCTTTTTGAAAGCAAAAAAGACAAAACATGGAAGACACACACTGATATAGTTATAGATCGCAATGGTCCTGACTTGGTAGAGGCATTTCAAATGTAATGGTGGGTCAAACCAGGTTTTGTGGTGCGCCAAACCTCCCTCTTCGATTGCGATCTTAAGGACCGGTTTGTAGCACACAACTTGAAACGATTGCAAAGACATAAAAGGGATAATAAGATGATCATCTCAGTACAACAATCAGCAAAACACTTATCAAAACAAATACACCAGAACGTTCAACTTAATTTTGAATTTTTCCACCAGTTGCTGATAATGCTTTTGAATAATCAAGTATCAAAACGTAATTTAAGATCATCTCAGTCATCTTCTTTTTCTTATGTTGTTCCCTTCAATAAGAATAAGACATTTTCTGATAGAAGTTTTGGCACCGTTGGCCCTAAGTTGTGGAATGGACTTCCTCTTATCATACGACAGAGCAAATCTTTGGACACTTTTAAACAGCAATTGAAGACATTTTTCTTTAAGGACTAATATTCACTTTTTTGAACTGTTATTGCTTTTTTGTATATATTGTATCGTATGTATTGTACAACACCATTGGTATATATTGTATAATATGATTTTATATCTTATGTATTGTACAACGTCATTGAATATATATTTTGTATGTAGAAATAGGCGTTTAATCAAATATTAAAGTTTCAAGTTTCAAGTTCCAATGTAGGAAGATTTTTTAGGGACCGTATGAGACGCATTTTCTTGTAACCTTTGTCTAAGAGTCGGTCACGGAGACAGTGATGTCATATCAAAAAATTAAATTTTACAAGCCCTGGCATATCGAATAAGTTGAGAAATATAAACACCATAAGCGGGTGAGGTAGGTATGTTGCTTTCAAGTTTAAGGAAATTAATGATTTGAAAATAAAAGTCGTCCCATTTATCGTAATTTTTTTGTACTAAAATGTCCATCCTTGTCATATTTAAGATGTAAAGGAGGATATATCAAAGGAATTTATCTACCAAACGAAGCGTTGTTTACAGAGAGGACATCGTCGATATATGTGAAAGTGAGATAAAAGGACCTTGCCTCTTTCATCTTCTTGTTCTTTACGAGTTTTTGAAGAAATTCAATCTCGTAAACGTATACAAACTATTCGGTAATGAGAGGAGCACAATTTGTGCCCATATGAATGCCAATTTGTTGTTGACAAATTTCTCCTCAAAATGTGACAAATATGTTGTCAATAAGGAAATCAAGCATACTGCAAACTTGGTCCAATGTGTAACAGATTTTATCTGTTTAAGATGTTTTGGAAAAATATGTAGAATTGTAACTTATAACAAAAAAGTTCCTAGAATTAGAAAAAAGCCTTTTCGAGTAGTTTTATTAGACAACACTTTAGCTATTCGTACCACAATGTGGTGTACAAAGTTGAAAAATCGAAGGTTTTCAAAGAATGAACGTCTGATTTTTTTTTGATATTATCTAATAAATATGATGTGATTGATTACACTACGATTATAAATAGTGTCACAATATGCTTGTTGTCCTTCGTTGACAGCAGACAAAATCTTGGTTAGCTTTCTTTTTACGGATGTTTGTGAGGTTTAAGTATCCAATGCAAATATGGTAACTTTTCATGTTCCTTCTTTAAATGAATATTGAGAGAGGACATGAAAGAGTTATGGTTGGCTATGATCTCATCTTTGTCAAATGAAGTTCGAGTGTATGTAGCACTAGCAGAACTACAATCAACGCCTAGCTCTTTGATCAGACAACTGTATTAATGTGCTTTACATACGAAAACTATAGTGTTGGAAGTCTTGTCTACTGGTGTGGCAACATACTTGTCGTGTAAGGAAGAGAGACAATCGAGAGCGTCACGATCTCTAAATACAGAACGTGGCCGAGGGTTAACACATTTCCGAAGATTGTCAATTCGGCTGCGCACAAGAGATCGGATAGTTCTTACCCAGGCCGACAGCAATTCAAGCTCTGGGTCTTGGTCTACTTCCCGTTTTATCCTGGCTCTAGCATGGTCCTCCACAGCGTCCATGATGATCTTAAAGTTATGGTTCTAAATTATACGTTGTGGTTCCCTGAATTTTGGTCCATAGGAAACCATATATCGTAATAAATCGTTTTCAATTATCAATTATTCAAAGATCACCCATGATAACATGACCAGATGGACCATAGAGAAAGGGAGAAGTGGAGCAATCGCATTCACGCTTTGCTGCAATACAGCGTCAGCCCCATGGTCCAAACTAGACTTAGTTTAAAGGGTTTATGCTTCCCATTTTTTTAAACAGACAGACGCCGTGGACAAGAACACCATGTCTTTCAATTAAAAAAGAGGGAGCATGATTTTTAAACTGGGATATCGAATCTTAACAAAAACAGGTTGAGCTGTACTTCAAAAACTGAAAATCCTTCTTGTTCAATTGAGATCCGTTTATTCCAGTAACGACCATTGGAAATATTGAATAATAGAACCAAAAATACCTAATAAAGGAACCAAATAAGATGTTCAACGTATGTCTGAGGTAGGAGGAACCTTAGGGTTTTGAAAATTTATAATTTAGACGATTACACAAAACGTTTTTTCTGTATATTAATCGAAAAAAGATTGAATTGCTCTAAAAAAACCTTTAGATGGAGACACTTTTGTTTGAATCGTATGTATTGTATTTTTAATCGTGCAATCGACAGAAACAGGTATTATTGACGACTATATCATAGGAACCACAGCGCTTCGATTTGCCCCGTCACACTGTAAGTAACCTACTATGTACTGGACACCTTAAATGCACAAAAATCCATATAAATCTCGTTTTATCTCTGCTTCAAGTAAGTGTTCTTTTACCCATGCGTCCAATTCTCTATCTCTTATTTTAATTAATATGAAGGAATTTATTATTCTATACTTTGAAAAGGTGTTCGAAAACGGGGGAACTTATCATTTTTTGGATCTCAGAAAAAAAATATCTTGATATTTTGGACAAGCTTCGTCGATTGAAAATAAAAAATAAAAAAATAAATATGAATATTTGGTAAAATGGTGTTTTGATAATTCTAGGAGTGATTATATCTGTTTTAGATTTTCAAACTTATTTAGTTAATCAGTTTTAAGTAACAAGACTCAAAACGGTTACATTATTTAGACTTATGCAGAAACTATTACTGCTCTTAATTATTTGTTAGATAATATTTACATACGTTTTGGTAAACTAATTAATCGCCAAATCCTTGGTATTCTTATGGATACTTATTGTGCGCCACTTATAGCTGACCTTGTTCTTAACTGTTTTGAATCACAGTTTATTGCTAAATTACAAAAAGACCCCAGCGAATTTAATTTAATCAAAACTTTTAATAATTGTGTTAGATATTTAGACGACATTCTTGAACTCAACAATCCTTCGTTTTCTATTTCTTTTGCAGATAGCTATCCTTCTGTATTAACCTTGAAGAAATATAACGTCACCGCGTGAAAGATGTCCATTTTTGGATTTAGATTTAAGTATTATAGCGATTGAACCGTGTAACTTTCCCATTTACACAATACACGATTACACCATACACGATACACGATTGAGTGATACACCATACACCATTGACACATACACGATACACGATTGAGCGATGCACGATACACGATGAACGATACACCATACAAGATACACGATAGAAACTTTATATTAAATTCAAGAATGTTTGCTGAAACGAAAATACGATCATCTTGTTAAATTATCATATCAATATCTCTATTCACGAAATTCTCTATTATCTAGATATTTCTTGATTTAATCAAAACGGACGTCAGATATTTTTAAAATTAAATATAAAACTAAATGTGACGCCCGTGTGGCTTTTAATTTTTTGTTAATCTTTCTGAAAGCTATATATTTCAAAAGCATGCTTGCTCTGGTCGTTTGATTCTAACTAGTTTAAAATTGCTTTCTATTTTAACCGTGTTCGTTAAAAAAACCTTTTGCTATATAGTATATTAAACCAATTGTAACCCGTTTAAGTTTCCTAAATAACGTATTAGTTTATTACATTGAAAGAAAAATGAAAAGTTCTTTTTTCAATTTGTCATGTCTGTCAGTTCTTGTCCTTAATTGTCTGAGATGTGAACTCGAACAATTCAAGCTTTTTTCGTCTTCGTATACTTCGTCAGAATGTAGCGACTATAGGAAGTAAATTATATCGACTGTATTATTCATCTGTTTCTTTCATATGCCGACGGAACATCCCACTGAGACCTGCCATGTCGTGCATAGCATTCGAATAAACAGGGACAATAAACGCATAATTCAGGCATAGTCCGGCATTATGTGATATATGTTATATTAATAATTTTAAATTCTTTTTCAAGAAAGCTTATCAAACATTTGTGTGGTCTATCTTTAAAGAAGATGTGCATGCAAAACAATGGTCAGAAATTTAAACTAATCAATCGTAATTTTTTTTTCTTTTAATCGGTCAACAAATAGTTAAACTATTTTATTAATTTGTTTCTTTGCCTTTATTATGTGACGTACTTCACTCGGGTGTTGAAGTATTAATACCAGGACTGAAAACTGCATTATTTAAATATTCATTTAATTTATCTCATAGTTTAATAAGACAAGAAAAACGTTCCTGTTTTTATTTTCGATGAAAGGAAAGTACTTCACATTATGTTAAAAAATCAAAGTTTCTGTAACAGTTTTCTGGGTAGCAAATACCAAAGAACATGTGGGGGAGGGGGTTGCGAATTCTGACGTCGGGTCTGTGCTAAATAAATAGAGCATTTTCCCTACGGGTGGCTTAATGGGATGGTTTTCGTGCGTCGGACTTGTCTGGTAATATAATCTGAAACTGAGTATATTTGTTCAACGTACATGTAGAGTTCCATGTTTTTGTGCACGTGAAAGAACCCTTTGTTGTCTATATGGGCTAAATTATCCGCCTCTATCCACCCTCCACTTTTCACTTGCAAGCGATCTATTTTTTTTTCTAATAGTTTGATAATGTGGAGAACAATTTCATCCTTTTTCCATACTTTTAAATAATTTCTTGTTTTACAAATAGTTGTTATAAGCTTGTGTGAAAGCCATAATTATGATTAGGATTTTTCGGGAGAGGGGACTTTTTTCTGTGACTTTATTTTATTATTTTTTACTTGACCTATTTCATGTTTTTCTTATACTTTTTTTAATTTTGAGTAGAAATCTTCTTCGTTTGATGTTTATTCATTTTAAATTTCTTGCTTAATTTTAAAAGACTAATAGCATCTCAACTGTTACACTTTTTTTCTCTTAGACAATGTATAAGAGATTTGTCTATTCAGTTAGCCTCACCAGTGGCCCTCTATCCATCATGCAAAAAGCCTAGCAAATTGAATGAAGCAAAGGCAATTGACTGTCGCAAGTCGGAAAAGACTGTAGATCGAAAAAATTGACAATTTTCAATTTTGAAAAACACACGGAAAATAATTACAACGTAGTCTGAACATAAAACATTAAAAGTCTCGTGTTTCAAAAAAAAAAATACAAGAAATAAAAATTGTGGTCTTGTAAATTAAAGAATTTTCAGAGGCGCTCTTATCAAAATGTTGTAAATTCTATTACAACTTAAAATTGTGTTTCTTTTTCATCCTATAATTTGTCCATCTTACATGTACATCCCGTATACATTATACAGGTAATTGCTAATAAGCTCGTCTGCTATCCGGGTCAGGTATTTAGTACAATGTACACATGTAATATACATATCATTTAAATAACATCCTGCCTCGTGCGTCTCACAGCGGGGATTAACACAAAATATTAGCGCATTACTTCACAACATGAAATTTTAAATACACAAGTCGACTTTAAAAACAAAACAAAACAACGCTAAACTTTCTTCAAATCGCAAAATAAAATAAAATCAAATCAAAATCGTTTTGTTTGTCCGCCTAATATTTATCTGTTCTCTGTAACCACTTTAGTTTATAAAACTTTTCTCTATAATGATTAGAGTTGATCGAGCATATGTTTAATTCGATTTAGATGTGGCGTGTATAGTGTTGGTTGCACTATAGTCAATCCTTCCGTCTGTCATCCATTTCGTCCGTAATAAACTTTTCATATCCCGGTCGCTATACAGTTTCGAAGAAGGCTAAGATAGTTAGAACATGTAGAGGTCGGAAATTTCACAATAAAAGTAGTTTTTGTGTCGTTAAAGTATTTTTGTTCCAATTTCCTAAGGTTCATTACTTCAAATAAAAAGACCTCCGATAATAATAAAACATTTTTGATTCTACGGTTCGTGCTTGATGTCCGTTATTAATGATCCGATGAATTTTAGACACTATTTTCGCTCATAGGAATTACGGGACGAAAACTTTTTTTAATTAAAATCACCCGTTCTAAGGTAGCAACCATTTGATTTTATGGGGTAAATTGCTATCATTTTCGTCCTGCCTTTTTATTTTCAGGAAAAATGATCCTGGATTTTTTTGCGAGCTTGTGCGTGTCAATTTGTTTTATTTTTAAAGCTAATTTTCAGACAAAACTATCATCCTGTCTTCCTACCTTTTTTCTTATTAAAAGCACTGTCCTGCCTGTTTATTTCAAATTTCACCATAGCCCCCCCCCCCCCTAAAAATTAAATGGCCGGCCACGAAGGATTATTGTATGCTAAACTACATTATCATATCCACGAACGGATAGAACCATAAACCATTTGATAAAGGAGTTAAGAGAGGTATACTTTCTCGTTTCAAAGTGAAATAAACAAGAAATGTTTCAGTAGACAACCATCTTATTCTGAGAAGGTCGGGAATGGCTGTTAAGATCAAATCAGATTATTTATTTTCAAAATAAAGAAAATTGAGCAAGAATATTTATTATCTACACACTATACTAAGCCCGATACTAAGGAATCTAGGGACGGTTTATTCACTTTAATTCTTTGATGCAGAGGTCAGATTATTTTTTTACAACTTTTTCCAGGCCATAATATAGCATGACATCACTCTTTTTTCCTCAATAATCGTGATTCAGTGAGATCTAGTCCGTTTTGGGGGTACGGGATTTCAATTTTTTTCTTAATCCTCCACTAAGATTAGAATATTGTTTTTGCTGTTAAGAATATTCATTTTGTTCAATCACTTTCTTCGATAGATTCAACATATTATATGTGCCTGTCTTTCGTTTGTACTTTTTTTATGTTTTCTGCTCTTTGTTTAAGAAGGAGGTCTATCAGTGACTATATCAGGATTGGATTTGAATTATATGCATTTTATTCAGACCACCTACTGGCCTCGTTGAGGGCTACCGGAAATTTTCCATTGTGTTTTTTTTTTCTAAATTACCTCTTGATTATAAGCTGTGTCGCATACGCTTATTCCACATCTTTTAGTCTTGGGCCAATGCAAGACAGCCAGCAAATACCTCTGGTCGTGTTGAAGAGTGCTGGCTGTTTTTCATTAAGATTGTTTAAATTGCCGTTTCGGTATGTTGGTTGTGTTGCATACACTTATTTCAGATAATTTTATTGTCTAAATAAAATCTTACAATTGTTGAAGTGCTGACAAATTGCTGAATGTCCCATCTTCTATCACCAAAAGCTTATTACTGTATAGATACCTGTTTAAGAAATGAAACGAAATGTCCAATATATTAAATATATTCGAAGTACGATTTTTTATAAAGTTTTTATGAATTTCCGTTCATTTAAGATGTTAAATAAACAATCATAAGCTTGTTATGCTTAGTTGTTACATATCACATAGTGAATTGTAAAGCGTTATGAGTGGTGTTAAGCCAATTCCAGTTTCTGTGGATCGGATTAAGTCAAAATTGCTTGGAACCTTATCGATCTCAGCCATCAGAACATTCATTTATTAATCGGCGTAATTTTAGCAATTTTCCATAAAAGGAAGAATGTCAACATATCAAAACTAGCATATGCTTCCCTTAATGGATTGTTGCTTCTCCAAGCATGCAGCCGTAATAGAAACAACATCAGGAAGGATACAACGACAGAACTCAGGTGGACCGGAAGGTAAAGCACTTACTGCTTCAACGCTTCGGCGAACCGGCTAGTCTTTGTTACAACTAGCGAGTTACACAAGCTTTGAAATCAAATTCTAAATCTAACTATATCAGTTTGGATTTACACCTCAATATCTATTTTGTTTTGACATAAGGAGAATTTTATGTATTTTTCACTTACTCGCCGTTAGTTATCATTTCTCCCAAACAACAGAAACTAAGGTCTATTAGGGAGACACACTCGAACGATGGATAAAATGAATATGAAAGGGTGATAAAGTGGAGGAATAGGGGACGTAATGTCAATCCGGCAAACTAGGTTTGATTTCTTCTGGAAATGCAAGTAATAAGAATTGAGGACTGATGACTTATAATAAAATTTCTACAAAGACTTAAAAGAAATTTTAGGTTTTAAAATGAAAATGGAATGATTTGGCATTATTGATCCGGCACAATTAGAGATATATTTGCTTAGATAAATCATTGATATAACGGCACTCTAATTTGTTGCCTTTCGCCGGTCACTCGTTGTTACCTGTCAGTCCTATGCATTGCTCCTTACATCCTTTACACGTGATGACGTAAAATGAGATTTTCCAAAGAACATGATAAATTGGTTTTAATTCGGAAAATATCCCTTGTTTTTTTTCATTTCCCCTGTTATGAATTTTGCATTTCTTTTTCTCAAACATGAATCCTATATAGAACGAAATCTTACAAGTAACGAAGTGCTTGAAGGTTAGCAAATGTTCCAATCCTTATAACAGATAAGTCATTGTTGTGAAGGTACCTAAAATTTAACAATTATGAATTTTATGAATATTAATAAATACTAAACTTAAATGATCAATCTCAATGTACAATAGAAGAGACAAAACAAGGGAGACACACCGGAAACATTCAATGATCGCAATGATCCTGACTTGGCACAGACATTTTAAAAGAAATGGTGGTTGGGTTAAATCGGGTTTTATGGCGCACCGGACCTCCCTCTTCCATTGCAATCTAAGAATCCTGTAGTAACACAAACACAACAAAGGGATATTGAGTGATCATCTTAGTAAAACACTCAGCCAAACATTAACTATTACGTTAAACACAATATTGATTTTTCCCCAGTGATTGATAGCGGAGGATGAATTGTTCTAGAGATCGTATAAGACGGATTTTGTTGTAAACCTGATCAAATAGTCGGTCATGGAGACAGTGGCGTCATGTCATAGAATATAAAACATTTGAACAAGCCCTGGCATATCGAATGTTTTGTGAAAAATAAACACCGTAAGCAGAAAATGTAAGTATCATCCTTCCAAAGTTAAGAAAGTCAATAATTTGAAAATTAAATCGTCTCTTTTATAGTAGATAATTGTACAATAACAGAGGCACCAAATAGGCATTCGAGTGTCAAAAGTCCGAAAGGACATCGTCGAAACCGGTAAACGCGAACAAGAACAGCACGAAGAAACACAAAACACAAAAATCAACCGAACGAAAACCAACAAAACAAACTCAAGTCGTAACTAGAGTGAACTCAGATGATTAGGAAGATTAAGCGGTTTCTGCCGTCTATAGCATACCCGTCGTATTGATAACTCCAATAAGACGGAAAATCAAATGTGGATTCTCAAAAATTCTAAAGAACTGATGGAAATGTGGATTCTCAAAAATTCTAAAGAACTGATGGAAAATCTCCATTCTAAGTCATTTTCATCATGTAATAACATTAAAACGTTTGATTTTTCTACATTATATATTCCAATTCCACATTCACAATTAAAATCTTGTTTGGCACAGCTGATTAAACGTAGCATTATCAAAAAGAACGGAAAACGCAGGTACAAGTATTTGGAAGTCCGTTATAAAAAGACTTACTTTGTCATCCAAGAGTCTAGCAAGAAAAACAAATTTACAGAAGATCAAATAATAGAAATGCTCAACTTTCTAATCGACAACATATTTGTACAGTTTGGTGGACATGTTTTTCAGCAAACAATAGGTATCCCAATGGGCACAAATTGTGCACCATTGCTTGCCGATTTGTTTCTTCATTCATATGAAGCAGACTTCTTACAATTACTTTTAGACAAAAAGGACCGCAAACTTGCTTTATCCTTCGATCTCACATTTCGTTTTATTGATGATGTCCTTTCACTAAACAATCCTCGATTTGGTGACTATTTACATCTCATATATCCGAAGGAACTTGAGATAAAGGAAACTACAGATTCTAAGAGGTTCGCTTCATATTTGGATCTATTTCTCGAAATTGACACACAAGGAAGACTTTGTAGAAAACTCTATGACAAACGTGACGACTTCAACTTTCCAATAGTTAACTTTCCCTTTCAGTGTAGCAACATTCTGTCCGCTCCAGCATATGGAGTTTACGTATCACAACTGATTCGTTATTCCAGAGCATGCGGGGAGTACAACGACTTCCTTGATAGAGCTACACGGCTGACAAGCAACTTGTTTACACAGGGGAACGTGGCTCCTAGGTTGTTGTCATCACTCAAGAAATTTTACGGACGACATCATGTGCTTGTATACAAATACGGGATTTCTATCTCACAGATGAGCACAGATGTTGGTTTGACATAGAGTTTTGTTTTGTTATCCTTTCCGGATTTGACCAACACTAAATCGATCATTGGCAACGTGACGGGTGTGCTATATCAAGCAGGAACTGCTTACTTTTCCGAACCACCGTTTCGACTTGAGTTCACGTTGCTGAATGCGGTTTTGTTGTTATATGTGTGTGTTTTATGTTGTTATGTGGTTTGTTTTGTTGTGATGATTTTTGTCTGCCAGTTTTGTCTTTGTCCTGACGGTTTTATGATACTGATTACCCCTTTGACACACCTTTGCTTCTTTCACCATTTTAAAGGTATTAGTATCTAGAAATGCGTAACGCTTCACATTGGTTTTAGCAATGAAATATTTACAAGGTACTCACAAATACTGAAGTGATGATAGAGCTTGAAACGCTTCATTTTCTATAATCTTAATATGATTGTGTTCTAATTTCCTGGAGAGAGAAAAAATTAATGCACGATTTAAGACACGAATTATTAATGCAACTTACAAAAGGCTTTGTCACACAATATCTTTAAGCTATTCATATCTCCCTCACTTTTGTGGGGAGACATTTTTTTTGTCCAGTCCTTCCGTCTGTCTGTCTGTCAACAAGGTTGTCAGTGCAACTCCTCTGAAAGCATTGAACCAAATCAATGAAACTTGGCCTATAGGAAGGACATCATATGTAGTTGTTCATGTTACCAGGAAATTTTGATCTTCAAATTTTTGAGGGCGTATGACCCTTGGAACCCAGAAACTTGATGAAAAACCTCATGGTCATCATGTCAGCTGAAGTCCTCTCAAACTACTGAACCGAATTAAGTGAAACCTGTTATAAAGGAAGGACATCATATGAAATTGTGTATATTACCAGGAAACGTTGATCTTCATTTTTTTGTGGGAGTGATGGCCCTATCAAATTTGGTGACACTCTTCTTATCACCTTGTCAGCGCAACTCCTTTGAAACTACTGAACCGATTTCAACGAAACTTGGTATGTAGTTAGCGGATCAAAGGCGTTTTTTTTCTAAAAAGGCCATTTTTCAAAAAAAAAATTGTCAAAATTAAAAAAAATAATTACATGTATTTGCAAAACCCAATATTATGTATTGCTACATAAATAGTTTTACTATTATCAGTAGATAGAAAGAATTAGAGAAAATTCTGTTGTGTACATACGGATTGACTGTGAGATCAGATATGATGTTGAATTTTTATTTAATGAATACCAATAAACAAGAAATTCTGTTTTTAAAGTGAGGCGAGTTTGAAGCTCTACCTTTTGGCAATTTTTTTGTGGTGCTTAACTTAATTGTACAGAATAATTCATAAATAGTTTAGTAATAAAACACATCACCTCTAATATGTATTTTTGTTTCCAATATAGATGCCATTTAATAAACTTCTTATAGGCCATTGCATTGACAAAATAATTGTATTTAACAGTCAGGTGTTTTGAATGTCACGCTTCATGCATGTGAAAATCTGTTGGTATACTGTCAAGTATTACAATATATAGGGTATATTTTTCCTCTCTACCAATATCTTCACTTTTAAATGGTCTTAAAAATGACTGATTCATTTTATTTTATCCAGCACCATTTATTTCTTGAGCATAATTTTTTCATCCTGCTAATGTTTCATTTCATGTTCATTCTATTCCCCCTATCGTTCCATTTTTCCTGATATAGCAAAAATTAGTGTGTAACAAAATTTGACTAACTCATTATTCTTTACGTGGAAAATTATAATCTTACAATTGTTGAAGGGCTGCAAGATTGTTGAATGTCCCATCTTCTATTACTGAAAGATTATTGTTGTATATATACCTGTTTAAAATATAAAATGAAAAAAAAAATAAATGTTTAGTGGATGTTCAAAATAATTCACAGTGTATATATTAACATAATAATATAATTTATGCTGCTCTCCCCGCTATGCTGAAAAAATGTGACAACGTGAATTGTAAAGCGTGGTCAGAATAATTACAGACTGATAAATTCCTTCGTCTTTCATATTTGTTTAAAGCAATTATATTCTAATAAGGTGTTTTATGTGTTAAATGAATTTATACGGTAATTAATCAGGTCCCATGAATAACACAAAATAACAGCACTCGTGCAGGAACACAGTTAACATCAGGGATTGGGCAATCGTAATCGAATTTAATCGATTACCTTTTTACAGAAATTACATGTTATCAATATTAATATGATTTTATGATTACAAGTTAACATATGGTATCTATAAAATGAGTAAAAAAGTGCTATAATCATGGTTACATTTTAATTACATTAAAACAGTTTATTATGAAATAAATTCTTTTGAAATGATTTCGTATTTTACATTACATGTATTATAAAAATGATGACATTCTATGTTAGTTCATAAGTCTTTTAAACTAATCGTTCTGTTATTTGTAATATAATCTATTCAATAAAAGGCTTTTTATGATTTATTGCAAATAATTTCTGGGTTAACTTACTCAAGAAAGGGTATTGCTTATATATAGAGATTCTTTAAGATATATCCAAAATAAATACAATTCATAATATCCCATTATTTTGTATTTAGATATGAAATAGTTTCTGCTTGTTATTCAAATCAAATTTATATATACATGGATTTAACCCTAAGGCAGATCTAATGTTTAAGTAAACAGATAAACTCATAATTATAAATTTACTTTAACAACATCTTGTTCTATCAAAGAAGCAGAGGTACCAATGGGGCACCCGAATATCAAAAGTCCGAAAGGACAGAGACAAAACCAGTAAACACCAATAAGAACGGGACAAAAACAGACAACATGTAAAACATTGAAACACAAAATAACTGAATATCAATCAACAACGCGAACTCCAGTCGAAACAAGAGTGAACTCGGGTGCTCCGGAAGAGTAAGCAGTTCCTGCTTGCTAGAGTACACCCGTCGCATTACCAATACCCCATTCAGCGTGTCAAATCCAGTAAAGGAAGACAAAACAAAACCCTATGACAAACCAACATCTGCACTTATCTGAGAGACCGAAATCCCATATTTGTCTTTAAGTGCATGATGTCTTCAGTAAAATTTCTTGAGTGAAGACAGCAACCGAGGAGCAACATAACCCTGTGTGAACTATTTTTGCGTCAAACGTGTCGCTCTGCTTAGGAAATCAATGTAAGTCTCACACGCTCTGGAGTAACGAATCAATTGAGATACATAAACTCCATAAGTTGGAGCGGACGGAATGTTGCTACATAAGAAGGGAAAGTTGACGATTGGAAAGTTGAAGTCATCATGTTTGTCATAAAGCCTTGTTGAAAGTCTTCCTTGGGAGTCAATTTCGAGATGTAGATCTAAATATGAAGCAGACTTCATAGAATCCGTTGTGTCCTTTATCTCAAGCTCCTGGGGATATATGAGATGGAGAAAGTCACCAAATCGAGAATTGTTTAGTGAAAGGATATCATCAATATGACGGAACGTGAGGTTGAAAGAGAGGTCAAGTTTACGATCTTTTTTGTCTAGAAGAGAATTTAAGAAGTCTGCTTCATATGAATGAAGGAACAAATCAGCAAGGAAAGGTGCACTATTAGTGCCCATTGGAATCCCTATTGTTTGCTGAAAAACATGTCCACCAAAGGGAACAAATATGTTTTCAATAAGAAAGTTGAGCATGTTGATTATTTGGTCTTCTGTAAATTTGTTCTTCTTCTTAGACTCATTGATGATAAAGACAGTGTTGTTACAATCGATTACTAGAAATTTGTACCTGCGTTTTCCATTCTTTTTGAAAAAGCTGCGTTTAATCAGCTGTGCCAATCATGATTTCAGTTGGTCATGTGGAATAGAAGTGTAAAGTGTGGAGAAATCGAATGTTTTGATGCTGTTACAAGATGAAACTGATTTAGAGTTAAGAATCTCCATCAGTTTGATTGGCACCATTTCTAGAATAACAACAATCGTAATATTTCTGGAGGCAGGATTTTATTGCCGTAAATATTGAAGTCAACAGAACTGTTTTTCTCCAGCCCCATATTCTTTATCATTTAATTTTATCTTTCTGTTCTTGTTTCATTTAAGGTTTATTTGACCATCCCTTCATATTCATCCCCCTCATATAGGCGATACGCGATGCTTGGCAGTAAGACAATAACCTAAATGGTGGTACTTTGGGTTTAAACACCGACAAAAACACTGAAATAATATCAGAAAAACAAACACCAACAACTAGAACAAACTTGATACCAGGTATAATATTTTAAGTAAACAAAAAAATCCTTTATATCCAATACATTAATCGAAAAAAAGAATAAATTTCTATCAGATTTGAAAATAAAAATCTTGCAATTGTTGAAAAGATGCAAGATTGTTGAATGTCCCATCTTCTATCACTGAAAGCTCATTATTGTATAAATACTTGTTTAAAATATAAAATAAGAAAATGGTAACAAAATGTCAAATATTATCAAATACTTGCATATGTTATGTCCATTTTCCTAAGAAATAGTAATTTCGATTAATTATCAGTGGAAAACAAACCACATAATATCACCAATGCTACTTTACCCCCTAAACTGTAGTATGACAACATGAATCGCAATCGTTTTGCTAATGATTACTGATTATTAAATTCCTGTGCCATTCATTTTATTATTATTATTATCTTTTTTGTTAGTAGTGTTAATTTATTATGTATTTCAGTACTTGATCTGAATAATAAAAAATGTAACTTCCATTCGGATTAGCTATAATTATGTTCTCTCGTACTGTAAGACATTCATTTGACATAAATTTAGGTAAACAATCTGTTAGTATATTTTATTTGATTAAAGATAATTTTAATTGTAATTGCTCGCTGATAGGTGTTCTGTATATGTCCAAGGTTTTTTGTCCATCCGTTTGTTTCTTTTACAGTTAGAGATGGGTGTGAACCTAACCTGTCCGGTAAGTATGCTTAAGAAACGATCATTAAGTTAACTCCATGTTCACATGTTATGATAAAACAGTACCTGTGCGGTTAGCTGAAATCACATCACACCAAAAGCAAAGCAAGCTCAGAAAAAATATTCTATTTTTCATTTTAATAAAAAAATAATTACTATAAGCGTACTTATTTTCGTGAGGTTTTATTTTCACAATTTTCGTGGTCTAGCATTTTTCGCGAGATTAGATATCCGCGAATGAAATAAATAGTATGGAATAAATAGAACAATGTGCAAAATTCGCGAAATTAAGTACACGCGAACTTCGATAGAATCCTTCAATTTTTAAAATGAGTACAAACGAAAATAAGTACGTTAACAGTAATAGAAAAAGTGTGTGCGACACAGCATACATAACAAGCGTAATTCAAGTTTGCTTCTCCGGTATGACTGATTCGTTTTTGTAATTTTCTCTGGACTATAAGATTGATCATTCAAGTTCGGTAGTTTTGTTATTACCTTTTTTGCATACAAGGTAAGTTTTGAACCAACCGTTTTTTGTTTAAAAAAAAGTTGAAACTCCTCCCTGTTTAATTCTTTCAGGCAGCAATCCAAAACTTAATAAAGATGTCAAACACAGTTATGCTAGTAATTTACACCTGCAGGGCCTGGATGGCAACTAGGCACACAAAACAATTAGCTATTTGAAATCTGCGGCTCAAAGAGAGGCAAAAAGCCACCAATTAGGCAAAACCAGTAATCGTGATCGAGAATAGCACAAAACTATAGTAGTATTGTGACTTCCTTCCTTGATATACCGTCACGATTGACAGGAAAATTGTTCACAAAAGGTTCCGGTTGTTGTATTAACTATAGAATTTTACGAAGACCTCAAGTGCTAATAGCCAAAGCAGAATTTTCATTTCTCAGATGTTAAGTTTACATAGATGTATAGTTTCCTCACCCTTTCCGCATTTCACCCATACATGTACTTATTCGATCTTTTATCAAAAACCATAAGTGATTAATTTTTGTAAATTCTTCACATGGAAAAGATATCATCTTACAATTGTTGAAGTGCTGAAAGATTATTGAATGCCCCATCTTCTATCACCGTAAGCTTATTGTTGTGCAGATACCTGTATAAATATTAAATTGAAAAGATAGGAGAGGTTGACCATTTTATATATAACATCAATATGAAAAACAGATTTTCTGAGTAAAATAAACTCATAATTATCATTTGTCCCGCCTTTCTCGCAAAACTTTCATATATGGTGTGAATTATAAAACGTTATCTTCATGGTTGATAACTGTTAAATTCCTACGCCATCCATATAAAAGTTTAAAGCGATGATATATTATACTTAATATTTGAATAATTGATTAGGTCTTATGAATAACTAGAAAATATGATCATTCGTGCGGAAACGCAATTCTGATATAATTAGTGTACGTAATAATTTCATCGTGCACGTGAAACGAAATGCGTTAACTGGAATTTGGAATCAAATATTTTTTTCATTAACTCGATAAAGTAAATGATTCTATAAAAAATTATGTATAAACTAACAGCTTAAGTCACACAATAATTATTTAAATGTTTCACGGAACAGATCTTTGCACGTGTTAAGGGTCATTAGAACAGTGTTAACGTTTGTCGAAGAAAATCTTAAATTATGTACAGCTTATACGACATATCATCAGGATAAATTAAGTATAGCAGGATCGAGATAATGGACTAAACTATTATATTTACATATTTCTTTAGTTGAAGATAGCATAGTTCTTTTGAGATTTTGAAAAGAAAGAAACAAATATCCCTATTGTACCTCTCAACTTAAATGATAATAAATGCAACGGGATATAAACCTAAAATCTGATGTGTCAGAATTGTCTAGATATGCAAAATCCTGCCTTAACCAAAATATTCGACTGAGGATGAAAAGCTCACCGTACCTAAATGTTTGAATTAAAGGCGATCACTCATTTTTTTATGTCTCTGTGAGACATAGATTTCTTTTTGCAAGCAAGACAGCGTAGGATATGACCAATCTGTATATGTGTGACTTTACAGCCGTTTTTTTGTTTTGCTTATGAATACGAATCCTGAATAGAAAGAAATCTTACAAGTCATGTAGTGCATGAAGGTTGGCAAATGTTCCATTCCTTATAACAGACAAACCATTGTTTTGGAGATACCTAAGATTTGAAAAAAATACAAAAAAATATTGAAATATAAACCATTTGCAAAAAATATTGTAGTCAAATTTATGAACCTAAACATAATATAAATGTTACCAGAGACACGATTGCAACATGGATGTTACAACATAATTCTTTAAAACAAATAATTACGCTTAGACATAATGTGAAAGAGAAGTATTAAGTGTCATTCCTGATGACGCTTTAAAAAACAAAATAACAAGCCAGACTAATTCGACACAATTTTCCAAACGAAAAGAAAAACAAGGCAAAAATAACACGAAGAAATTTGTTACAATAGTCATGCCTAAATAAATCTACATATAAAAACAAAAAAGTGTTGACAAACATTGTTTTTCCATATATACGCACGTTTCGTCAATTCAAGGCTCATTAAAGTGGCCCTACCCAGACACACACATGATAATGCCAAACATTATACCGGTAACTTTTTCTACATTTTGTTTTGCGGAGGTGTGGATAATGGAACACAGAGGAATAATGAAATAATTTACCAAAATATTACCCTAAAACGTTTTTAATTTTACGTGTTATCTGCATGTAAACCATCATTTGTATTAGCCGAACTTTATTTTTTAGTTTTTCTTTGAACTAACTTCATTTTTATGTAGGTATCTAGACATCCGGAAAGAAATACAATAAATGAATTTATCAATAAGTAATAAAATTTTATTTGGTATATGATTATAAAATTTCTGTGAAATAAAATCAAACTGTGATATGTTTCTTGATGAGACAAAGCAATATACAATTATTGTACATATTTGTATTGAGAGGACCACTCCTGTACAATTCAAGTTTCAAATCCAAGAATGACTCGAAGCAATTGAATTCGGTGGTTTCTCTTATCTCTCACTCTATAGGGTATATCGGAGGAATCCATTTATCAAACGAAGCGATGACAACAAGGACTCCATCAATATACATTGAAAATGAGATTTAAGAACAAAGTATTACCCTGACAATTTTGCGTAAAGTTATTTGGCCGCTGTTGGGAGAACTTCCTATTTAGAGTGTGATAGGATGTGTCCCTGGAAAAGTACGTTTTTCAGTTTGGGATCATAAATATTTTGGGAAAACGGGCATTATTCCAATGTATATAAAAGAGTCAATAATATTTACATAGCTCATTTTATTAAAAGACAACAAATATTAAAACGAGTAAAAAATATATAATATTTCTTAATTCCTTTCATATATTTATACATGTATAAAAGTAATGAAAATTAAATATAAAAATTATTAATGCTGGTTAAATAAAAGTGCTGTAAATAAACAAATGATAAGATAAAAAATAAGATATCTACTTTTTAAATACAAGATATTTGAAAAAAGGTTGGGTTTCAAAATACATCTTTTTCATGAAGTATCGAAGAAGTCCCCGAGTTAAGATGCAGTGAAAGTTTGCAAAAGTATAACATGTTACGAGGACATTCTATATTTTCATTTTAGTTACTATTTATTTTGTTATATATGTATTTATTTATTTACCGGTTTAACTTATATTAATAAGCTATTACCATTTACACAAAAACATGTGGTGAAAAAATATTCATGTATTAATTAAATAAATGCACCACTTTTTACTTTTAAATTCAATTTCATTTCATGAAGAAAATATCAGCATTTGTTTATTAATATGTGTTGATCCTAGTTTTTGAATTCATTGGTACATAAACTCATTTTTTATCATTTTAAAATATCTTAAAATATTTTTGAAAAGCACCATTTTCTATTTGTAATTTGGCCATCAAAAATCAATAATAGATTGTAGGTTTCAGCTATGATAGACAAGGGTTCACGAGTACAAGCATGGAACATTTCTGACTTTGAATACTATATAGTAACAAGTGCCACGCTTCAAACAAGTAGTCACGTAGACGCTTCGTTGGTTTACCAACAAGTAGAATTATAGTGTACATCTTCGACCTTATCAATATATCCGCTTTTTTAGTGGTCCTTAAAATTGCATTTTTTTTTGTTTTCTCTCCAGCCCCATATTTTTTATCATTCAATTTTATCTTTCTGTTCTTGTTTCATTTAAGGTTTATTTCACCACCCCTTTCATATTCATCTCCCTCATATAGCCGAATCGCGATGCTTGGCAATAAAGCAGTAACACATTATCTGATAACCTAAATGGTGTTACTTTGGGTTTAACCACCAACAAAATCACTGAAATCATGTAAGAAAAACAAACACCAACAACTATATCAAGCTTGATACCAGGTACAATAGTTTAAGTACAACAAGAAAATCCTTTATATCCCATACATTAATCGAAAAAAGAGTAAATTTCTACCAGATTTGAAAAAAAAATCTTACAATTGTTGAATAGATGCAATATTGTTGAATGTCCCATCTTCTATCACTGAAAGCTCATTATTGTTTATAGACCTGTTTAAAATATAGAATAAGAAAATGTTAAGGAAATGTCAAATATTATCAAATATTTGCATATGTTATGTCGATTTTCCTAAGAAATAGTAATTTCGATTAATTCTCAGTGGAAAACAAACCAAATAATATCACCAATGCTACTTTACCTGTGCAGTTAGCTGAAATCACATCACACCGAAAGCAAAGCAAGCTCAGAAAAAATATTCTATTTTGCTTTTTAATAAAAAATAATTACTGTAAGCGTACTTATTTTCGTGAGGTTTTATTTTCACGGATTTCGTGGTTTAGCATTTTTCGCGACATTAGATATCCGCGAATGAAATAAATAGTATGGAATAAATAGAACAATGTGCAAAATTCGCGAAATTAAGTACACGAGAACTTCGATAGAATCCTTCAATTTTTAAAATGAGTACAAACGAAAATAAGTACGTTAACAGTAATAGAAAAAGTGTGTGAGACCCAGCATAGATGACAAGCGTAATTCAAGTTTGGTTTGCATACAAGGTAAATTTTGAACCAACCGTGTATTCATGATTTTTGTTTCAAAGAAGTTGTAACTCCCCCCTGTTTAGTTCTTTTAGGCAGCAATCAAAAACTTAATATAGATGTCAAACACAGTCATACTAGTAATTTACACCTGCAGGGCCTGGATGGCAACTAGGCACACAGAACAATTAGCTATTTGAAATCTGCGACTCAATGAGAGGCAAAGAGCCACCAATTAGGCAAAACCAGTAATCTCGATCGAGAATAGCACAAAAATATAGAAGTATTGTGACTTCCTTCCTTGATATATCGTCACGATTGACAGGAGAATTATTCACACAAGGTTCTGGTTGTTGTATTAACTATAGAACTTTAACGAAGACCTCAAGTGCTAATAGATAAAAGCAGAATTTTCACTTCTCAGATGTAAGTTTTACATATATGTATAGTTTCCTCACCCTTACTGCATTTCACCTATACATGTACTTATTCGATCTTTTGTCAAAAACCATAAGTGATTAATTTTTGTAAATTCTTCACATGGAAAAGATATAATCTTACAATTGTTGAAGCGCTGCAAGATTATTGAATGCCCCATCTTCTATCACCGTAAGCTTATTGTTGTGCAGATACCTGAATTAATATAAAATTGAAAAGATAGGAGAGGTTGACCATTTTATATATTACATAAATATAAAAAGCAGATTTTCTGAGTAAAATAAACTCATAATTATCATTTGCCCCGCCTTCCCCGCAAAACTTTCATATATGGTGTGAATTATAAAACGTTATCTTCATGGTTAATAACTGTTTAATCACTACGCCATATATAAAAGTTTAAAGCGATGATATATTATACTTAATATTTGAATAATTTATTAGGTCTTATGAATAACTAGAAAATATGATCATTCGTGCATAAACGCAATTCTGATATACATTGTAATTAGTGTATGTAACAATTTCATCGTGCGCGTGAAACCAGATGCGTTAACTGGAATTTGGAATCAAACATTTCGGTTCATTTACTCGATAAAGTAAATGATCTTATAAAAAATTATGTATAAACTAACAGCTTAAGTCACACAATAATTATTGAAGTGTTGCACGGAACTGTTCTTCGCACGCGTTAAGGGTAATTAGGACAGTGTTAACGTTTTTCGAAGAAAATCTTCGAATATGTACAGCTTATACGACATATCATCAGGATAAATAAATTAAGTATAGCAGGATCGAGATAATGGACTAAACTTATTATATTTACATATTTCTTTAGTTGAAGATAGCATAGTTCTTTTGGGATTTTGAAAAAGGAAAAAATATCCCTAATGTACCTCTCAACTTAAATGATAATAAATGCAACGGGATATAAACCTAAAATCGGCTGTGTCAGAATTGACTAGATATGCAAAATCCTGCCTAAACCAAAATGTTCGACTGAGGATGAAAAGCTCACCGTTCCTAACTACTTGAATTAAAGGCGATCACTATTTTTTTATTTCTCTGTGAGACATAGATTTCTTTTTGCAAGCAAGACAGCGTATGGATAGGATATGACCAATCTGTATATTTGTGACTTTACAGCCGTTTTTTTTGGCTTATGGATACGAATCCTGAATTGAAAGAAATCTTACAAGTAATGTAGTGCATGAAGGTTGGCAAATGTTCCATTCCTTATAACAGACAAACCATTGTTTTGGAGATACCTAAGAAAAGTGTGTGCGACACAGCATACATAACAAGCGTAATTCAAGTTTGGTTTGCATACAAGGTAAGTTTTGAACCAACCGTTTTTTGTTTCAAAAAAAGTTGAAACTCCTCCCTGTTTAATTCTTTCAGGCAGCAATCCAAAACTTAATATAGATGTCAAACACAGTTATGCTAGTAATTTACACCTGCAGTGCCTGGATGGCAACTAGGCACACAGAACAATTAGCTATTTGAAATCTGCGACTCAATGAGAGGCAAAGAGCCACCAATTAGGCAAAACCAGTACAAAGCTCTATGACAAACGTGATGACTTCAACTTTCCAATAGTTAACTTTCCCTTTCTGTGTAGCAACATTCCGTCCGCTCCAGCATATGGAGTTTACGTATCACAATTGATTCGTTATTCCAGAGCATGTGGGGAGTACAACGATTTCCTTGATAGAGCTGCACGGCTGACAAGCAAATTGTTAACACAGGGGTACGTTGCTCCCAGGTTGCTGTCTTCACTCAAGAAATTTTACGGACGACATCATATGCTTGTATACAAATACGGGATTTCTATCTCTCAGATGAGCACAGATGTTGGTTTGACATAGAGTTTTGTAATGTCATCCTTTCCGGATTTGACCAACCTTTAATCGATCTTTGGCAACGTGACGGGTGTGCTATAGCAAGCAGGAACTGCTTACTCTTCCGGAGCACCTGAGTTCATTCTCGTTTCGACTTGTGTTCGCGTTGCTGAATGCGGTTTTGTTGTTAAGTATGTGTGTGTTTTATGTTATGTGGTTTGTTTTGTTGTGATGATTTTATGTCTGCCAGTTTTGTCCTTGTCTTTACGGTTTTAAGATACTGATTACCCCTTTGGTACATCTTTGCTTCTTCCAGTAATCGTGATCGAGAATAGCACATAAATATAGTAGTATTGTGACTTCCTTCCTTGATATAGCGTCACGATTGACAGGAGAATTATTCACACAAGGTTCCGGTTGTTGTATTCACTATAGAATTTTTACGAAGACCTCAAGTGCTATTAGACAAAAGCAGAATTTTCATTTCTCAGATGTAAGTTTTACATAGATGTATAGTTTCCTCATCCTTACTGCATTTCACCCATACATGTACTTATTCGATCTTTTGTCAAAAACCATAAGTGATTAATTTTTGTAAATTCTTCACATGGAAAAGATATAATCTTACAATTGTTGAAGCGCTGCAAGATTATTGAATGTCCCATCTTCTATCATCGTAAGCTTATTGTTGTACAGATACCTGTATAAATATAAAATTGAAAAGATAGGAGAGGTTGACCATTTTATATATTACATAAATATAAAAAGCAGATTTTCTGAGTAAAATAAACTCATAATTATCATTTGTCCCAACTTCCCCGCAAAACTTTCATATATGGTGTGAATTTATAACGTTATCTTCATGGTTAATAACTGTTTAATCCCTACGCCATCCATATAAAAGTTTAAAGTGATGATATATTATACTTAATATTTGAATAATGGATAAGGTCTTATGAATAACTAAAAATATGATCATTCGTGCGTAAACGCAATTCTGATATAATTAGTGTATGTAACAATTTCATCGTGCGCGTGAAACCAGATGCGTTAACTGGAATTTGGAATCAAACATTTTGTTTCATTAACTCGATAAAGTAAATGATCCTATAAAAAATATGTATAAACTAACAGCTTAAGTCACACAATAAGCATTTAAGTGTTGCACGGAACAGATCTTCGCACGCGTTAAGGGTAATTAGGACAGTGTTAACGTTTTTCGAAGAAAATCTTCGAATATGTACAGCTTATACGACATATCATCAGGATAAATAAATTAAGTATAGCAGGATCGAGATAATGGACTAAACTTATTATATTTACATATTTCTTTAGTTGAAGATAGCATAGTTCTTTTGGGATTTTGAAAAAGGAAAAAATATCCCTAATGTACCTCTCAACTTAAATGATAATAAATGCAACGGGATATAAACCTAAAATCGGCTGTGTCAGAATTGACTAGATATGCAAAATCCTGCCTAAACCAAAATGTTCGACTGAGGATGAAAAGCTCACCGTTCCTAACTACTTGAATTAAAGGCGATCACTATTTTTTTATTTCTCTGTGAGACATAGATTTCTTTTTGCAAGCAAGACAGCGTATGGATAGGATATGACCAATCTGTATATTTGTGACTTTACAGCCGTTTTTTTTGGCTTATGGATACGAATCCTGAATTGAAAGAAATCTTACAAGTAATGTAGTGCATGAAGGTTGGCAAATGTTCCATTCCTTATAACAGACAAACCATTGTTTTGGAGATACCTAAGAAAAGTGTGTGCGACACAGCATACATAACAAGCGTAATTCAAGTTTGGTTTGCATACAAGGTAAGTTTTGAACCAACCGTTTTTTGTTTCAAAAAAAGTTGAAACTCCTCCCTGTTTAATTCTTTCAGGCAGCAATCCAAAACTTAATATAGATGTCAAACACAGTTATGCTAGTAATTTACACCTGCAGTGCCTGGATGGCAACTAGGCACACAGAACAATTAGCTATTTGAAATCTGCGACTCAATGAGAGGCAAAGAGCCACCAATTAGGCAAAACCAGTACAAAGCTCTATGACAAACGTGATGACTTCAACTTTCCAATAGTTAACTTTCCCTTTCTGTGTAGCAACATTCCGTCCGCTCCAGCATATGGAGTTTACGTATCACAATTGATTCGTTATTCCAGAGCATGTGGGGAGTACAACGATTTCCTTGATAGAGCTGCACGGCTGACAAGCAAATTGTTAACACAGGGGTACGTTGCTCCCAGGTTGCTGTCTTCACTCAAGAAATTTTACGGACGACATCATATGCTTGTATACAAATACGGGATTTCTATCTCTCAGATGAGCACAGATGTTGGTTTGACATAGAGTTTTGTAATGTCATCCTTTCCGGATTTGACCAACCTTTAATCGATCTTTGGCAACGTGACGGGTGTGCTATAGCAAGCAGGAACTGCTTACTCTTCCGGAGCACCTGAGTTCATTCTCGTTTCGACTTGTGTTCGCGTTGCTGAATGCGGTTTTGTTGTTAAGTATGTGTGTGTTTTATGTTATGTGGTTTGTTTTGTTGTGATGATTTTATGTCTGCCAGTTTTGTCCTTGTCTTTACGGTTTTAAGATACTGATTACCCCTTTGGTACATCTTTGCTTCTTCCAGTAATCGTGATCGAGAATAGCACATAAATATAGTAGTATTGTGACTTCCTTCCTTGATATAGCGTCACGATTGACAGGAGAATTATTCACACAAGGTTCCGGTTGTTGTATTCACTATAGAATTTTTACGAAGACCTCAAGTGCTATTAGACAAAAGCAGAATTTTCATTTCTCAGATGTAAGTTTTACATAGATGTATAGTTTCCTCATCCTTACTGCATTTCACCCATACATGTACTTATTCGATCTTTTGTCAAAAACCATAAGTGATTAATTTTTGTAAATTCTTCACATGGAAAAGATATAATCTTACAATTGTTGAAGCGCTGCAAGATTATTGAATGTCCCATCTTCTATCATCGTAAGCTTATTGTTGTACAGATACCTGTATAAATATAAAATTGAAAAGATAGGAGAGGTTGACCATTTTATATATTACATAAATATAAAAAGCAGATTTTCTGAGTAAAATAAACTCATAATTATCATTTGTCCCAACTTCCCCGCAAAACTTTCATATATGGTGTGAATTTATAACGTTATCTTCATGGTTAATAACTGTTTAATCCCTACGCCATCCATATAAAAGTTTAAAGTGATGATATATTATACTTAATATTTGAATAATGGATAAGGTCTTATGAATAACTAAAAATATGATCATTCGTGCGTAAACGCAATTCTGATATAATTAGTGTATGTAACAATTTCATCGTGCGCGTGAAACCAGATGCGTTAACTGGAATTTGGAATCAAACATTTTGTTTCATTAACTCGATAAAGTAAATGATCCTATAAAAAATATGTATAAACTAACAGCTTAAGTCACACAATAAGCATTTAAGTGTTGCACGGAACAGATCTTCGCACGCGTTAAGGGTAATTAGGACAGTGTTAACGTTTTTCGAAGAAAATCTTCGAATATGTACAGCTATTACGACATATCATCAGGATAAAAAAAGTATAGCAGGATCGAGATAATGGACTAAACTTATTATATTTACATATTTCTTTAGTTGAAGATAACATAGTTCTTTTGGGATTTTGAAAAAGGAAAAAATATCCCTATTGTACCTCTCAACTTAAATGATAATAAATGCAACGGGATATAAACGTAAAATCTGCTGTGTCAAAATTGTCTAGATATGCAAAATCCGGCCTAAACCAAACTATTCGACAGAGGATGAAAAGCTCACCGTACCTAAATGCTTGAATTAAAGGCGATCACTATTTTTTTAACACATAAAACCATTTTATTGCACTAAAGCTGTTATAACTGATACATAGTGTACAGTTTTCCACTATGCACCCCTGTGATGTTAGTTAATAGACTTCCAGGGTTTGTCTAATAAGAAATTAATTAATAAATATCTTATAATTAAATTACATATTATTCTTATTATTTTCATATTTCATATCTAATATACAGTAGTAGAGATATACCAGATAAAAACATGATGCTCCAATAATCGAATACTGACCCGGGATACTGACTCCGGATATTTTCGTTATTGTAAATATCAAGGGTAGATAATTATATTACAACTGGAAAAAACATGTGCCCAGTTTAATTGCCGATTGATTTATTTTGACTTATGGTATTAGGTTATTTTTTTCACGCATTTTTTCCCAATATTACAAACGAAAAAAAATCTTCCTTTTTTTTTAAACAAAACAGAAAGGTTTTTCCTTAAAAACTAATAAAAAAACTTTACAATCTGGTCTATCTCTCAGTTTTCCTCACAAACACAATGTCTAAATATATGCTTTACAAGTAAGAATTATTAGATATACTTAAAGAGAAATAATTAGAACAAATCTATAATAAACATATAACCAAAAGAAATACCGGTATATTTCTGTCTACGTCATAGATCTATAAATAGATCAAATGACTTTCTACATCTACAGATCTCTTTCTGTCAAATAAAAATTAGCTTTTGATATTAATCTACTTTCTGTTTTGTTACATGTAACTAAAAGAAATGAAATGATTTCGGATCTAAATGTTGATAAAATTTTAATTTTCTTTGTTCTTTTTTTCTGACTGAAAATATGACTTATAAATAGAAAAGTACATGGTAGTTAAAAAATCATAGATGTCATAATAAGCTTGATCACAAATTTTGTATCCAAAAACAAAACACTTAATGCTTAATAAATGTTTATCATATCCAAGATATAGCAATAAATCTCTCATTACCACTAAAAAGTCATTAACTGGTTTACAAGTAAAAAAGAAATGATAATGATCTTCTTTTAAATGACAATGGCAACACAAATCATTTGTTGTAATTTTCCACCTTGCTAACAAAAAGTTGCATGGTAGAATAAAATGAAGTAACTTCCATCTAAACATTTTCATTTTATTTTCTTTTAAATGTTGAAAAATATACATAAGTGTTTTTTCAAAAGTAGACATACTTATATTTTCCTGTAATAGTCTCTCCCAAGTTGTGAAACCAGTTGGCTTTGCATTGATATTTTGGATATCTATTAAGATTTTGTAAATATCTTTTGTTCGCGTGGAGTTGTTAAGTGGTTTATCATACATTATTTTTATAGATGTTTTTTTTGCTATGTTAACTTGAGTTTTACATGATTTTTCAGTTTTTAAAACATTTATCCACTGTTTAGGTATGGCCTTTTTTAGAAGAATAATTCGACATAATTTTCCAAACGTAAAGACAAAACAAAGCAAAAATAACACGAAGAAATTTGTTACCATAGTCATAACTCAATAAATCTACATAGTGTTGACAAACATTTTTTTTTCATATATACGCACGTTTCGTCAATTTGAGGCTCATTAAAGAGGCCCTACCTAGACACATGATAATACCAAACATTATACCGGTAACTATTTCTAAATTTTGTTTTGCAGAGGTGCGGATAATGGAACACAGAGGAATAATGAAATAATTTACCAAAATATTACCCAAAAACTTTTTTTAATTTTACGTGTTATCTGCATGTAAACGATTATTTCAAGTATTTGCATTAGCTGAACTACATTTTTTTAAAAGTTTTTCTTTGGAATGTATTTCAAATTTTTATGTAGGTATCTAGACATCCGGAAAAAAATACAATAAATGATTTTATCAATAGATAATTAAATTTTATTTGGTATATGATTATAAAATTTCGGTGAAATCAAATCAAACTGTGATATGTTTTTTGATGAGACAAAGCGATATACAATAATTGTAAATATTTGTATTGAGAGGACCACTCCTGTACAATTCAAGTTTCAAATCCAAGAATGACTCGAAGCAATTGAATTCGGTGGTTTCTCTTATCTCTCACTCTATAGGGTATATCGGATGAATCCATTTATCAAACGAAGCGATGACAACAAGGACTCCATCAATATACATTGAAAATGAGATTTAAGAACAAAGTATTACCCTGACAATTTTGCGTAATGATATTTGGGCGCTGTTTGGAGAACTCCCTATTTAGAGTGTGATAGGATGTGTCCCTGGAAAAGTACGTTTTTCAGTTTGGGATCATAAATATTTTGGGAAAACGGGTATAATTTCAATGTATATAAAAGAGTCAATAATATTTACATCGCTCATTTTGTAAAAAGACAACAAATATTAAAACGAGGAAAAAATATATTATATTTCTTAATTCCTTCTTAGTCATAATTTGGTTACTTAGTTTGGTGTTTTTGGTTTAATGTTCTATGCTCTTCATAATCATAAAATGTTTGGCATTTTCAATATTTTTGGTAAAGCGCCTCTGATGAGTCTTGAATAGACGAAACGTGCGTCAGGCGTAGCAAAGTTTATTGTCTGGAACTTTGTTGTCATTTTTATTTCGAACACACGTGAAGGTTAGCACTGATGGCGGAGTTTTAATTCCCCGAGGTTAGCCCGCTCCGGCACCAACACTTTTGTATTGGAGAACACATTAAAGCTTTAAATTACCCGTTTAGATTTCAAAATTGTCTAAACCCTACGCTTTTCCTACCCCAGACATAGGTTGATCTTTTAAGTCATAATTTGATTCCCTAGTTTGGTATTTTTGGTTTAATGTTCTATGCTCTTCATAATCATAAAATGTTTGGCATTTTCAATATTTTTGGTAAAGCGCCTCTGATGAGTCTTGAATAGACGAAACGCGCGTCAGGCGTAGCAAAATTTATTGTCTGGAACTTATACATGTATAAAAGTAATGACAACTAAAAAAAGATGATTAATGCTGGTTAAATTTAAGTGCTGTAAATAAACAAATGATAAGATAAAATATAAGATATCTACTTTTAAAATACAAGATATTTGAAAAAAAGGTTGGATTTCAAAATACACCTTTTTCATCAAGTATCGAAGAAATCCCCGAGTTAAGATGCAGTGAAAGTTTGCAAAAATATAAAATGTTAAGAGAAAATTCTATATTTTCAATTAAGTTACTATTTATTTTTTTATGTATTTATTTATTTATTTACCGGTTTAACTTATATTAATAATAAAAACGAAAGAATATGGAATATGTGCCAGAAAGACCCAATCCACATATTGAAATGAGTTTGATAAATGTACAATGCAAAATTTCACTGCGTGTGAAGCGCTTTTCTGGATTAACCTTCATCAGATACGCTAGGAGTAAAAAACTTGGAAAACAGGTAGAACATTAGATTTGATAAAAAATAAAAAATGCCATTACCATTTACACAAAAACATGTGGTGAAAAAATATTCATGTTATTAAATAAATGTCCCACTTTTTACTTTTAAATTAAATTTCATTTCATGAAGAAAATATCAGCATTTGTTTATTGATATGTGTTGATCCTAGATTTTGTTTCATTGGTACTCATATTTTATCATTTTAAACTATCTTAAGATATTTTCGAAAATCACCATCTACTATTTGTAATTTGGCCTTCAAAAATCAATAATAGATTATAGGTTTCAGCTATGATAGACAAGGGTTCACGAGTACAAGCATGGAACATTTCTGACTTTGAATACTATATAGTAACAAGTGCCACGCTTCAAACAAGTAGTCACGTAGACGCTTCGTTGGTTTACCAACAAGTAGAATTATAGTGTACATCTTCGACCTTATCAATATCTCCGCTTTTTAGTGGTCCTAAAATTGACTGTTTTTTTTTGTTTTCTCTCCAGCCCCATATTCTTTATCAGTTAATTTTATCTTTCTGTTCTTGTTTCATTTAAGGTTTATTTCACCACCCCTTTCATATTCATCTCCCTCATATAGCCGAATCGCGATGCTTGGCAGTAAAGCAGTAACACATTATCTGAGGATAACCTAAATAGTGTTACTTTGGGTTTAACCACCAACAAAATCACTCAAATCATATAAGAAAAACAAAGACGAACAACTAAAACAAGCCTGATACCAGGTACAATATTTTAAGTAAACAAGAAAATCCTTTATATCCCATACATTAATCGAAAAAAGAATAAATTTCTACCAGATTTGAAAATAAAAATCTTACAATTGTTGAAGAGATCCAAGATTGTTGAACGTCCCATCTTCTATCACTGAAAGCTCATTATTGTATAAATACCTGTTTAAAATATATAATAAGAAAATGTTAAGGAAATGTCAAATATTATCAAATACTTGCATATGGTATGTCAATTTTCCTAAGAAATAGTAATTTCGATTAATTCTCAGTGGAAAACAAACCAAATAATATCACAAATGCTACTTTACCTCCCATACTGTAGTATGGCAACATGAATCGAAATCGTTGTGCTAATGAATACTGATCATTAAATTCCTGTGTCATTCATTTTGTTATTATTATAATCTTTTTTGTTAGAAGTGTTAATTTATTATGTACTTTAGTACATGTACTTGATCTGAATAATAAAAAAATGGAACTTCCAGTCAGGTTAGTATAATTATGTTCTCTCGTACTGTAAGACATTCATTTGACAGAAGTTTAGGTGAACAATCTGTTAGTATATTTTATTTGATTAAACAGGATTTTAATTGTAATTGCTCGCTGATAGGTGTTCTGTATATGTCCAAGGTTTTTTGTCCATCCGTTTGTTTCTTTTACAGTTAGAGATGGGTGTGAACCTAACCTGTCCGGTAAGTATGCTTAAGAAAAGATCATTAAGTTAACTCCATGTTCACATGTTATGATAAAACAGTACCTGTGCGGTTAGCTGAAATCACATCACACCAAAAGCAAACAAGCTCAGAAAAAAATATTCTATTTTTCATTTTAATAAAAAAATAATTACTGTAAGCCTACTTATTTTCGTCAGGTTTTATTTTCACGGATTTCGTGGTCTAGGATTTTTTCGCGATATTAGATATCCGCGAATGAAATAAATAGTATGGAATAAATAGAACAATGTGCAAAATTCACGAAATTAAGTACACGCGAACTTCGATAGAATCCTAAAATTGTGAAAATGAGTACACGCGAAAATAAGTACGTTAACAGAAATAGAAAAAGTGTGTGCGACACAGCATACATAACAAGCGTAATTCAAGTTTGGTTTGAATACAAGGTAAGTTTTGAACCAACCGTGTATTCATGATTTTTGTTTCAAAAAAGTTGAAACTCTTTCCTGTTTAATTCTTTCAGGCGGCGAAAAAAATTAATATAGATGTCAAACACAGTTATGCTAGTAATTTACACCTGCAGGGCCTGGATGGCAACTAGGCACACAGCACAATTAGCTATTTGAAATCTGCGACTCAATGAGAGGCAAAAAGCCACCAATTAGGCAACACCAGTAATCGTGATCGAGAATAGCACAAAAATATAGTAGTATTGTGACTTCCTTCCTTGATGTATCGTCAAGATTGACAGGAAAATTGTTCACACAAGGTTCCGGTTGTTGTATTCACTATAGAATTTTTACGAAGACCTCAAGTGCTAATAGACAAAAGCAGAATTTTCATTTCTCAGATGTAAGTTTTACATAGATGATAGTTTCCTCATCCTTACTGCATTTCACCCATACATGTACTTATTCGATCTTTTATCAAAAACCATAAGTGATTAATTTTTGTAAATTCTTCACATGGAAAAGATATAATCTTACAATCGTTGAAGCGCTGCAAGATTATTGAATGTCCCATCTTCTATCACCGTAAGCTTATTGTTGTACAGATACCTGTATAAATATAACATTGAAAAGATAGGAGAGGTTGACCATTTTTTATATAACATAAATATGAAAAGCAGATTTTCTGAGTAAAATAAACTCATAATTATCATTTGTCCCGCCTTCCCCGCAAAACTTGCATATATGGTGTGAATTATAAAACGTTATATTCATGGTTAATAACTGTTTAATCACTACGTCATATATAAAAGTTTAAAGCGATGATATATTATACTTAATATTTGAATAATTGATTAGGTCTTATGAATAACTAAAAAATATGATCATTCGTGCGTAAACGCAATTCTGATATAATTAGTGTATGTAACAATTTCATTATGCGCGTGAAACCAGATGCGTTAACTGGAATTTGGAATCAAACATTTTGTTTCACTAACTCGATAAAGTAAATGATCCTATAAAAATTATGTATAAACTAACAGCTTAAGTCACACAATAAGCATTTAAGTGTTGCACGGAACAGATCTTCGCTCGCGTTAAGGGTAATTAGGACAGTGTTAACGTTTTTCCAAGAAAATCTTCGAATATGTACAGCTATTACGACATATCATCAGGATAAATAAAGTATAGCAGGATCGAGATAATGGACTAAACTTATTATATTTACATATTTCTTAGTTGAAGATAGCATAGTTCTTTTGGGATTTTGAAAAAGGAAAAAAATATCCATATTGTACCTCTCAACTTAAATGATAATAAATGCAACGGGATATAAACCTAAAATCTGCTGTGTCAGAATTGTCTAGATATGCAAAATCCGGCCTTAACCAAAATATTCGACTGAGGATGAAAAGCTCACCGTACCTAAATGCTTGAATTAAAGGCGATCACTATTTTTTTTATTTCTCTGTGAGACATAGATTTCTTTTTGCAAGCAAGACAGCGTAAGATATGACCAATCTGTATATTTGTGACTTTACAGAAGTTTTTTTTGCTTATGAATACGAATCCTGAATTGAATCTTACAAGTAATGTAGTGCATGAAGGTTGGCAAATGTTCCATTCCTTATAACAGACAAACCATTGTTTTGGAGATACCTAAGATATAAAAAAATACAAATAAAAAAATGAAATATAAACAATTTGTCAAAAATATTGTAGTCAAATTTATGAACCTAAACATAATATAAATGTTACCAGAGACACGATTGCAACATGGATGTTACAACATAATTCTTTAAAACAAATAATTACGCTTAGACATAATGTGAAAGAGAAGTATTAAGTGTCATTCCTAATGACGCTTTAAAAGACAAAAAACAAGCCAGAATAATTCGACATAATTTTCCAAACGAAAAGACAAAACAAGGCAAAAATAACACGAAGACATTTGTTACCATAGTCATGCCTCAATAAATCTATATATAAAAACAAAAAAAAAGTGTTGACAAACATTTTTTTTCCATATATACGCACGTTTCGTCAATTCAAGGATCATTAAAGAGGCCCTACCCAGGCACATGATAATACCAAACATTATACCGGTAACTTTTTCTAAATTTTGTTTTGCGGAGGTGCGGATAATGGAACACAGAGGAATAATGAAATAATTTACCAAAATATTACCCAAAAACTTTTTTTAATTGTACGTGTTATCTGCATGTAAACGATTATTTCAAGTATTTGCATTAGCCGAACTACATTTTTTAGTTTTTCTTTGAAATGTATTTCAAATTTTTTTGTAGGTATCTAGACATCCGGAAAGAAACACAATAAATGAATTTATCAATAAATAATTAAATTTTATTTGGTATATGATTATAAAATTTCGGTGAAATCAAATCAAACTGTGATATGTTTTTGATGAGACAAAGCGATATACAATAATTGTAAATATTTGTATTGAGAGGACCATTCCTGTACAATTCAAGTTTCAAATCCAAGAATGACTCGAAGCAATTGAATTCGGTGGTTTCTCTTATCTCTCACTCTATAGGGTATATCGGAGGAATCCATTTATCAAACGAAGCGATGACAACAAGGACTCCATCAATATACATTGAAAATGAGATTTAAGAACAAAGTATTACCCTGACAATTTTGCGTAAAGTTATTTGGGCGCTGTTGGGAGAACTTCCTATTTAGAGTGTGATAGGATGTGTCCCTGGAAAAGTACGTTTTTCAGTTTGGGATCATAAATATTTTGGGAAAACGGGCATAATTTCAATGTATATAAAAGAGTCAATAATATTTACATCGCTCATTTTGTAAAAAGACAACAAATATTAAAACGAGGAAAAAATATATTAAATATATTTCTTAATTCCTTCTTTGTCATAATTTGGTTACCTAGTTTAATATTTTTGGTTTAATGTTCAATGCTTTTTATAATCATAAAGTGTTTGGCATTTTCAATATTTTTGGTAAAGCGCCTCTGATGAGTCTTGAATAGACGAAACGCGCGTCAGGCGTAGCAAAATTTATTGTCTGGAACTTTGTTGTCATTTGTATTTCGAACACACGTGAAGGTTAGCACTGCTGGTGGAGTTTTAATTCCCCGAGGTTAGCCCGCTCCGGCACCAACACTTTTGTGTTGGAGAACACATCAATGCTTAAAATTACCCGTTTAAATTTCAAAATTGTCTAAACTCTAAGGCTCTTCCTACCCCAGACATAGGTTGATCTTCTTAGTCATAGTTTGGTTCCCTAATTTGGTATTTTTGGTTTAATGTTCTATGCACTTCATAATCATAAAGTGTTTGAAATTTTCAATATTTTTGGTAGAGCGCCTCTGATGAGTCTTGAATAGACGAAACGCGCGTCAGGCGTAGCAAAATTTATTGTCTGGAACTTTGTTGTCATTTGAATTTCGAACACTCGTGAAGGTTAGCACTGATAATGGAGTTTTAATTCCCCGGTTAGCCCGCTCCGGCACCAACACTTTTGTGTTGGAGAACACATAAAAGCTTTAAATTACCCGTTTAAATTTCAAATTTGTCTAAACCCTAAGGCTCTTCCTACCCCAGACATAGGTTGATCTTCTTAGTCATAATTAGATTCCCTGGTTTGGTATTTTTGGTTTAATGTTCTATGCTCTTCATAATCATAAAGTGTTTGACATTTTCAATTTTTTTGGTAGAGCGCCTCTGATGAGTCTTGAATAGACGAAACGCGCGTCAGGCGTAGCAAAATTTATTGTCTAGAACTTATACATGTATAAAAGTAATGACAATTAAAAATAAAAATTATTAATGCTGGTTAAATTAAAGTGCTGTAAATAAACAAATGATAAGATAAAATATAAGATATTTACTATTTTAATACAAGATATTTGAAAAAAAGGTTGGGTTTCAAAATACAACTTTTTCATGAAGTATCGAAGAAGTCCCCGAGTTAAGATGCAGTGAAAGTTTGCAAAAGTATAAAATGTTAAGAGGACATTCTATATTTTCAATTTAGTTCCTATTTGTTTTGTTATGTATTTATTTATTTATTTACCGGTTTCACTTATATTAATAATAAAAACGAAAGAATATGGAATATGTGCCTGAAAGACCCAATCCACATATTGAAATGATTTTGATAAATGTACAATGCAAAATTTCACTGCGTGTGAAGCGCTTTTCCGGATTAACCTTCATCAGACACGCTAAGAGTAAAAAACTTGGAAAACCGATAGAACATTAGATTTGATAAAAAAAAAACACAGAAGCCAAAAATATTACAACAATGACCAAACAGATAAATCTATTATTTTTTCAAGAAATAGCCAAATGTTGTCAAATTTTGGAAATATGTAAACATATCTTTCCAACACATATTCCAGTACTCGAAAATATATAAGAGCATACAACTGAAGCACGAGGAAACTTTCTACGACCTGCACACGGCACTAAAGCCAAACTCTGAAATAATAATAAAAACGAAAGAATATGGAATATGTGCCAGAAAGACCCAATCCACATATTGAAATGATTTTGATAAATGCACAATGCAAAATTTCATTGTGTGTGAAGCGCTTTTCTGGATTAACCTTCATCAGACACGCTAGGAGTAAAAAACTTGGAAAACCGGTATAACATTAGATTTAATAAAAAAGAAAAAAAAGCCATTACCATTTACACAAAAACATGTGGTGAAAAAAATATTCATGTTATTAAATAAATGCACCACTTTTTACTTTTAAATTAAATTTCATTTCATGAAGAAAATATCAGCATTTGTTTATTGATATGTGTTGATCCTAGTTTTTGTTTCATTTTTACATTAACTCATATTTTATCATTTTAAACTATCTTAAAATATTTTTGAAAATCACCATCTACTATTTGTAATTTGGCCTTCAAAAATCAGTAATAGATTGTAGGTTTCAGCTATGATAGACAAGGGTTCACGAGTACAAGCATGGAACATTTCTGACTTTGAATACTATATAGTAACAAGTGCCACGCTTCAAACAAGTAGTCACGTAGACGCTTCGTTGGTTTACCAACAAGTAGAATTATAGTGTACATCTTCGACCTTATCGATATCTCCGCTTTTTAGTGGTCATTAAAATTGATTTTTTTTCTCTCCAGTCCCATATTCTTTATCATTTAATTTTATCTTTCTGTTCTTGTTTCATTTAAGGTTTATTTCACCAACCCTTTCATATTCATCCCCCTCATATAGCCGAATCGCGATGCTTGGCAGTAAAACAGTAACACATTATCTGAGGATAACCTAAATGGTGTTACTTTGGGTTTAACCACCAACAAAATCACTCAAATCATTTAAGAAAAACAAACACAAACAACTAAAACAAGCCTGATACCAGGTAAAATAGTTTAAGTAAACAAAAAAAAATCTTTACTAGTATCTCCCATAAATTAATCGAAAAAAGAGTAAATTTCTACCAGATTTGAAAAAAAAAATCTTACAATCGTTGAAGAGATGCAAGATTGTTGAATGTCCCATCTTCTATCACTGAAAGCTCATTATTGTATAAATACCTGTTTAAAATAAAAAATAAGAAAATGTTAAGGAAATGTCAAATATTATCAAATACTTGCATATGTTATGTCGATTTTCCTAAGAAATAGTAATTTCGATTAATTCTCAGTGGAAAACAAACCAAATAATATCACCAATGCTACTTAACCTCCTATACAGTAGTATGGCAACATGAATCGAAATCGTTTTGCTAATGATTACTGATTATTAAATTCCTGTGCCATTCATTTGATTATTATTTTTATTTTTTTGTTAGAAGTGTTAATTTATTATGTACTTTAGTACATGTACTAGATCTGAATAATACAAAAAATGTAGCTTCCAGTCAAGTTAGCTAAAATTATGTTCCCTCGTACTGTAAGACATTCATTTGACAGAAGTTTAGATGAACAATCTGTTAGTATATTTTATTTGATTAAACAGAATTTTAATTGTAATTGCTCGCTGATAGGTGTCCGGTCAGTATGCTTAAAAACGACCTTTAAGTTAACACCATGTTCACATGTTATGATAACACAGTACCTGTGCGGTTAGCTGAAATCACATCACACCAAAAGCAAAGCAAGCTCAGAAAAAAATATTCTATTTTTCATTTTTTTAATAAAAAATAATTACTGTAAGCCTACTTATTTTCGTGAGGTTTTATTTTCACGGATTTCGTGGTCTAGCATTTTTCGCAAAATTAGATATCCGCGAATGAAATAAATAGTATGGAATAAATAGAACAATGTGCAAAATTCACGAAATTAAGTACACGCGAATTTCGATAGAATCCTTAAATTGTGAAACTGAGTACATGCGAAAATAAGTACGTTAACAGAAATAGAAAAAGTGTGTGCGACACAGCATACATAACAAGCGTTATTCAAGTTTGGTTTGCATACAAGGTAAGTTTTGGATCAACCATGTATTCATGATTTTTGTTTCAAAAAAGTTGAAACTCCTCCCTGTTTAATTCTTTCAGGCAGCAATCCCAAACTTAATATAGATGTCCAACACAGTATGCTAGTAATTTACACCTGCAGGGCCTGGATGGCAACTAGGCACACAGCACAATTAGCTATTTGAAATCTCCGACTCAATGAGAGGCAAAGAGCCACCAATTAGGCAAAACCAGTAATCGTGATCGAGAATAGCACAAAACTATAGTAGTATTGTGACTTCCCTCCTTGATATATCGTCACCATTGACAGGAGAATTATTCACACAAGGTTCCGGTTGTTGTATTCACTATAGAATTTTTACGAAGACCTCAAGTGCTAATAGACAAAAGCAGAATTTTCATTTCTCAGATGTAAGTTTTACAAAGATGTATAGTTTCCTCATCCTTACTGCATTTCACCCATACATGTACTTATTCGATCTTTTATCAAAAACTATAAGTGATTAATTTTTGTAAATTCTTCACATGGAAAAGATATAATCTTACAATCGTTGAAGCGCTGAAAGATTATTGAATGCCCCATCTTCTATCACCGTAAGCTTATTGCTGTACAGATACCTGTATTAATATAAAATTGAAAAGATAGGAGAGGTTGACCATTTTTTATATTACATAAATATGATACGCAGATTTTCTGAGTAAAATAAACTCAATTATCATTTGTCCCGCCTTCCCCGCAAAACTTCCATATATGGTGTGAATTATAAAACGTTATCTTCATGGTTAATAACTGTTTAATCCCTACGCCATCCATATAAAAGTTTAAAGCGATGATATATTATACTTAATATTTGAATAATTGATTATGAATAACTAAAAAATATGATCATTCGTGCGTAAACGCAATTCTGATATAATTAGTGTATGTAACAATTTCATCGTGCGCGTGAAACCATATGCGTTAACTGGAATTTGGAATCAAACATTTTGTTTCATTAACTCGATAAAGTAAAAAATACAAATGACAACAAAGTTCCAGACCATAAATTTTGCTACGCCTGACGCGTAATGATCCTATAAAAAATATGTATAAACTAACAGCTTAAGTAACACAATAAGCATTTAAGTGTTGCACGGAACAGATCTTCGCACGCGTTAAGGGTAATTAGGACAGTGTAAACGTTTTTCGAAGAAAATCTTCGAATATGTACAGCTATTACGACATATCATCAGGATAAATAAAGTATAGCAGGATCGAGATAATGGACTAAACTTATTATATTTACATATTTCTTAGTTGAAGATAGCATAGTTCTTTTGGGATTTTGAAAAGGAAAAAAATATCCATATTGTACCTCTCAACTTAAATGATAATAAATGCAACGGGATATAAACCTAAAATCTGCTGTGTCAGAATTGTCAAGATATGCAAAATCCGGCCTAAACCAAAATATTCGACTGAGGATGAAAAGCTCACCGTACCTAAATGCTTGAATTAAAGGCGATCACTATTTTTTTATTTCTCTGTGGGACATAGATTTCTTTTTGCAAGCAAGACAGCGTAGGATATGACTAATCTGTATATTTGTGACTTTACAGAAGTTTTTTTTGCTTATGAATACGGAAGGTTGGCAAATGTTCCATTCCTTATAACAGACAAACCATTGTTTTGGAGATACCTAAGATATAAAAAAATACAAATAAAAAAATGAAATATAAACAATTTGTCAAAAATATTGTAGTCAAATTTATGAACCTAAACATAATATAAATGTTACCAGAGACACGATTGCAACATGGATGTTACAACATAATTCTTTAAAACAAATAATTACGCTTAGACATAATGTGAAAGAGAAGTATTAAGTGTCATTCCTAATGACGCTTTAAAAGACAAAAAACAAGCCAGAATAATTCGACATAATTTTCCAAACGAAAAGACAAAACAAGGCAAAAATAACACGAAGACATTTGTTACCATAGTCATGCCTCAATAAATCTATATGTTAGAGGCAATAGGTATAATTAGGCATTAAGCTTAAATCCTAGGCAAAAAGATAATACCTAGTCATTAATGTTAATGCCTAAATAGAATTTGGCATTAAGCTTAATGCCTAGGAGTTAGGTCTAATGCCTGATTTTTTTTTATGAAAATTATTCTTATTGCCTAACCAGATAATCTGACACATAATGAAAAGAAAATTTGAAATTAAAGGTTCAATATTAGTAAGTTTAGCTGAAATAGTATTTCTTTGGATACTAGTATGTAGCCCAATTTCAAACAAAATCAAATATTATTTATTTCTAATATGTTTTGTATTTTAGCTCACCTGGCCAAAGGCCATGTAAGCTTATGCCATCACTATGTGTTCGTCATCGTCCTTCGTCCGTTAACAATTTCAGAAATCTCCTCTGAAACCACTGAACCAATGAAACTGAAACTTTGCATATTGGCAAGACGATAAAAAAAACATAGCAAAAAGGTATCAATTGGGCATTCAACCATTGTCAAAACACCGAAAGGGAAGGACAAGGACAAAATCAGTCACCACTAATAAGAACAATGTGTACATTTTCCTAACCACCACTACAGATTTATCTTCACTATTGAAACATTAAAACATCTTAAATATAACATTTGTAAATAAAAGAGGGTGTGGATGGGGTTTCTAGAATAGAGAATAATGGCCAAAAAAGTTAACAAACAAGGTATTGATTAAACTCATTCTTTGATATTATGATTTATGGTTGTTGTGTTGCTGACATAAATATCTATGGATTGGTCCATCGTATTACGTACCCAAAACTCTGTTTTTGTTTCGCTAAATTTTATAACGGCTTTTTAATATTTTGATTAAAGTTATGGCAATTCTCACAGTTTCCTAAGGCAGCAACCATTTGAAATTCTGGGGGGAGGTATGGATTTTTTTCAAAATGTTTCGAAGACGAGAATGTTTTTTTAAACGACACCGAAAACGATTTTTTTATTTGCAATTTTGTTTACGCTGTGTAGTCCAGGCTCACCAAAACAATTCTTTTTTTTTCTTTTCTGGTCAAGGAAATTGAAATTGAAAACAAAATATATTTTTTTTTAAAAATCCATACCCCCCCCCCTCCAAAAAAAATCTCAAAGGTTACTGCCTAAACATTTTAAACTCCAAATATTAATTTACCTTTAAATATGTTCTAGCAATAGCGGCCATGTATTTTATCATCTTGTCAACATAAAATAAAATAAAGAAATAAAAAAACATTTGATTTTGTTTGAAATTGGGCTAGTCATCCTAAAACAAAAATGACAACAAAGTTCCAGACAATAAATTTTGCTACCCCTGACGCGCGTTTCGTCTATTCAAGACTCATCAGAGGCGCTCTACCAAAAATATTGAAAATACCAAACACTATATGATTATGAAGAGCATACAACAATCAAACCAAAAATACCAAACTAGGGAATAAATTATAACTAAGATTGTCAACCTATGTCTGGGGTAGGAAGAACCTTAGGGTTTAGACAATTTTTAAATTTTAAACGGATAATTTAAAGCTTTGATGTGTTCTCCAACACAAAAGTGTTGGTGCCAAAGAAAGAGTTAAACTTATCAATATTGAAACTTTAATTTCAAATTTTCTAATCATGATGCATCAGATTATCAGGTTAGGCAATAAGAATAATTTTCATGGAAAAAAATCAGGCATTAGACCTCAATCCTAGGCATTAAGCTTAATGCAAAATTCTATTTAGGCATTAACACTAATGACTAGGTATTATCTTATTGCCTAGGATTTAAGCTTAATGCCTAATTATACCTATTGCCTCTAACATATATATAAAAACAAAAAAAAAGTGTTGACAAACATTTTTTTTCCATATATACGCACGTTTCGTCAATTCAAGGATCATTAAAGAGGCCCTACCCAGGCACATGATAATACCAAACATTATACCGGTAACTTTTTCTAAATTTTGTTTTGCGGAGGTGCGGATAATGGAACACAGAGGAATAATGAAATAATTTACCAAAATATTACCCAAAAACTTTTTTTAATTTTCACGTGTTATCTGCATATAAACGATTATTTCAAGTATTTGCATTAGCCGAACTACATTTTTTAGTTTTACTTTGAAATGTATTTCAAAATTTTTTGTAGGTATCTAGACATCCGGAAAGAAATACAATAAATGAATTTATTAATAAATAATTAAATTTTATTTGGTATATGATTATAAAATTTCGGTGAAATCAAATCAAACTGTGATATGTTTTTGATGAGACAAAGCGATATACAATAATTGTAAATATTTGTATTGAGAGGACCATTCCTGTACAATTCAAGTTTCAAATCCAAGAATGACTCGAAGCAATTGAATTCGGTGGTTTCTCTTATCTCTCACTCTATAGGGTATATCGGAGGAATCCATTTATCAAACGAAGCGATGACAACAAGGACTCCATCAATATACATTGAAAATGAGATTTAAGAACAAAGTATTACCCTGACAATTTTGCGTAATGATATTTGGGCGCTGTTGGGAGAACTTCCTATTTAGAGTGTGATAGGATGTGTCCCTGGAAAAGTACGTTTTTCAGTTTGGGATCATAAATATTTTGGGAAAACGGGCATAATTTCAATGTATATAAAAGAGTCAATAATATTTACATCGCTTATTTTGTAAAAAGACAACAAATATTCAAACGAGGAAAAATATATTAAATATATTTCTTAATTCCTTCTTAGTCATAATTTGGTTACCTAGTTTAATATTTTTGGGTAAATGTTCTATGCTTTTCATAATCATAAAGTGTTTGGCATTTTCAATATTTTTGGTAAAGCGCCTCTGATGAGTCTTGAATAGACGAAACGCGCGTCAGGCGTAGCGTAGTTTATTGTCTGGAACTTTGTTGTCATTTGTATTTCGAACACACGTGAAGGTTAGCACTGCTGGTGGAGTTTTCATTCCCAGAGGTTAGCCCGCTCCGGCACCACAACTTTTGTGTTGGAGAACACATCAAAGCTTAAAATTACCCGTTTAAATTTCAAAATTGTTAAAACCCTAAGGCTCTTCCTAACCCAGACATAGGTTGATCCTCTTAGTCATAATTTGGTTCCCTAGTTTGGTATTTTTGGTTTAATGTTCTATGCTCTTCATAATTATAAAGTGTTTGAAATTTTCAATATTTTGGTAGAGCTCCTCTGATGAGTCTTGAATAGACGAAACGCGCGTTAGGCGTAGCAAAATTTATTGTCTGGAACTTTGTTGTCATTTGTATTTCGAACACACGTGAAGGTTAGCACTGCTGGTGGAGTTTTAATTCCCCGAGGTTAGCCCGCTCCGGCACCAACACTTTTGTGTTGGAGAACACATCAAAGCTTAAAATTACCCGTTTAAATTTTAAAATTGTCTAAACTCTAAGGCTCTTTAACCCCAGACATAAATTGATCTTCTTAGTCATAATTTGGTTCCCTAATTTGGTATTTTTGGTTTAATGTTCTATGCTCTTCATAATCATAAAGTGTTTGACATTTTCAATATTTTTGGTAGAGCGCCTCTGATGAGTCTTGAATAGACGAAACGCGCGTCAGGCGTAGCAAAATTTATTGTCTGGAACTTTGTTGTCATTTGTATTTCGAACTTTCGTGAAGGTTAGCACTGATGGTGGAGTTTTAATTCCCCGAGGTTAGCCCGCTCCGGCACCAACACTTTTGTGTTGGAGAACACATAAAAGCTTTAAATTACCCGTTTAAATTTCAAAATTGTCTAAACCCTAAGGCTCTTCCTACCCCAGACCTAGGTTGATCTTCTTAGTCATAATTTGATTCCCTGGTTTGGTATTTTTGGTTTAATGTTCTATGCTCTGAATAATCATAAAGTGTTTGACATTTTTAATATTTTTGGTAGTGCGCCTCTGATGAGTCTTGAATAGACGAAACGCGCGTCAGGCGTAGCAAAATTTATTGTCTGGAACTTATACATGTATAAAAGTAATGACAATTAAAAATAAAAATTATTAATGCTGGTTAAATTAAAGTGCTGTAAATAAACAAATGATAAGATAAAATATAAGATATCTACTTTTTAAATACAAGATATTTGAAAAAAGGTTGGGTTTCAAAATACACCTTTTTCATGAAGTATCGAAGAAGTCCCCGAGTTAAGATGCAGTGAAAGTTTGCAAAAGTATAAAATGTTAAGAGGACATTCTATATTTTCAATTTAGTTCCTATTTATTTTGTTATGTATTTATTTATTTATTTACCGGTTTAACTTATATTAATAATAAAAACGAAAGAATATGGAATATGTGCCAGAAAGACCCAATCCACATATTGAAATTATTTTGATAAATGTATAATGCAAAATTTCACTGCGTATGAAGCGCTTTTTCGGATTAACCTTCATCAGACACGCTAGGAGTAAAAAACTTGGAAAACCGATAGAACATTAGATTTGATGATAAAAAAAAAATCAGAAGCCAAAAATATTACAACAATGACCAAACAGATAAATATATTTTTTTTAAGAAATAGCCAAATGTTGTCAAATTTTGGAAATATGTAAACATATCTTTCCAACACATATTCCAGTACTCGAAAATATATAAGAGCATACAACTGAAGCACGGGGAAACTTTCTATGGCCTGCACACGGCACTAAAGCCAAACTCTGAAATGATGATAAAAACGAAATAATATGGAATATGTGCCAGAATGACCAAATCCACATATTGGAATGATTTTGATAAATGCACAATGCAAAATTTCATTGCGTGTCAAGCGCTTTTCTGGATTAACCTTCATCAGACACGCTAGGAGTAAAAAACTTGGAAAACCGGTATAACATTAGATTTGATAAAAAAGAAAAAAGCCATTACGATTTACACAAAAACATGTGGTGAAAAAAATATTCATGTTATTAAATATATGCACCACTTTTTACTTTTAAATTAAATTTCATTTCATGAAGAAAATATCAGCATTTGTTTATTGATATGTGTTGATCCTAGATTTTGTTTCATTGGTACTCATATTTTATCATTTTAAACTATCTTAAGATATTTTCGAAAAACACCATTTACTATTTGTAATTTGGCCTTCAAAAATCAATAATAGATTATAGGTTTCAGCTATGATAGACAAGGGTTCACGAGTACAAGCATGGAACATTTCTGACTTTGAATACTATATAGTAACAAGTGCCACGCTTCAAACAAGTAGTCACGTAGACGCTTCGTTGGTTTACCAACAAGTAGAATTATAGGGTACATCTTCGACCTTATCAATATATCCGCTTTTTAGTGGTCCTAAAATTGACTGTTTTTTTTTGTTTTCTCTCCAGCCCCATATTCTTTATCAGTTAATTTTATCTTTCTGTTCTTGTTTCATTTAAGGTTTATTTCATCACCCCTTTCATATTCATCTCCCTCATATAGCCGAATAGCGATGCTTGGCAGTAAAGCAGTAACACATTATCTGAGGATAACCTAAATGGTGTTACTTTGGGTTTGACCACCAACAAAATCACTCAAATCATATAAGAAAAACAAAGACGAACAACTAAAACAAGCCTGATACCAGGTACAATATTTTAAGTTAACAAAAAACAAGAAAATCCTTTATATCCCATACGTTAATCGAAAAAAGAATAAATTTCTACCAGATTTAAAAATAAAAATCTTACAATTGTTGAAGAGATGCAAGATTGTTGAATGTCCCATCTTCTATCACTGAAAGCTCATTATTGTATAAATACCTGTTTAAAATATAAATTAGAAAATGTTAAGGAAATGTTAAATATTATCAAATACTTGCATATGTTATGTCGATTTTCCTAAGAAATAGTAATTTCGATTAATTCTCAGTGGACAACAAACCAAATAATATCACCAATGCTACTTTACCTCATATACTGTAGTATGGCAACATGAATCGAAATCGTTTTGCTAATGATTATTGATTATGTTATAGAAAATAATGAGATTTGGAATAAGTGTACGCGACACAACCCTAATTAAACGGCAATGTAGAAAAACCACAATGGACAACCGCCAGCAGCCTTTAACGAGACCATTTGGCACTGCTCGCGGTTCTGCAATTGGCCCATGGTCTAAATAAAATGCATATAATTCAAATCCAGCCCTGAAATAGTCACAGATAGACCCCCTTCAAGGACAAGAAGACAGTAAATTTTGAGGGGGAAAATAAAACAGAAATATTGTTTTATTTTCCCCCTCAAAATTTACTGTTTTTGTGTTTTCCCATCCCAACCCATTTTCCATTTGTCATCATCATTTCGTGTTCATTTTGTTGTCCTTTTCGTGTTCGTCGTCTGTGGATGGCCTGTGGGGCGTTAAACACCTACTCACTCACTATTTATCTACATTGTACATATGTTCTTATTTTTATGATCATTTACCTGTCCAGCAAATTTCAGCATGCTTCGATTTTGACTAGTTTGTTAAGAATGACCTGTTTTTAAGTAAGGTTATTACGTTATTGTGTTTGAAAATTGTTTATTATACTGATGAAGGACATACGAATGTCCGAAATATCTATAATCTTTAAATTATTTAACATCAATTGGTAATGTTGTGTACATTTTCTAGACCCTATGTACTTTTAGTACATGTACTTGATCTGAATAATAAAAAAATGTAACTTCCAGTCAGGTTAGCTATAATTATGTTCTCTCGTACTGTAAGACATTCATTTGACATAAATTTAGGTAAACAATCTGTTAGTATATTTTATTTGATTTAACAGAATTTTAATTGTAATTACTCGCTGATAGGTGGTCTGTATGTTCCCAAGGTTTTTTGTCCATCCGTTTGTTTCTTTTACAGGTTCACTGAATTTCTGACTTTAAATACTTAAAAGTGACGAGTGTCACGCTTCATACACATAGACGATTCGTTGGTGTACCAACAAGGAGTATCATAGGGTATATCTTCGACCTTATCAATATCTCCGCTTTTTTGTGGTCTTTAATTAAATTGACTGTTTTTCTTGTTTTCTCTCCAGCCCCATATTCTTTATCATTAAATTTTATCTTTCTGTTCTTGTTTCATTTAAGGTTTATTTCATCACCCCTTTCATATTCATCTCCCTAATATAGCCGAATCGCGATGCTTGGCAGTAAAACAGTAACACATTATCTGAGGATAACTTAAATGGTGTTACTTTGGGTTTAACCACCAACAAAATCACTCAAATCATATAAGGAAAACAAACACAAACAACTAAAACAAGCCTGATACCAGGTAAAATAGTTTAAGTAAACAAATAAAAATTCTTTACTAGTATCTCTCATAAATTAATCGAAAAAAGAGTAAATTTCTACCAGATTTGAAAAAAATCTTACAATCGTTGAAGAGATGCAAGATTGTTGAATGTCCCATCTTCTATCACTGAAAGCTCATTATTGTATAAATACCTGTTTAAGATAAAAAATAAGAAAATGTTAAGTAAATGTCAAATATTATCAAATACTTGCATATGTTATGTCGATTTTCCTAAGAAATAGTAATTTCGATTAATTCTCAGTGGAAAACAAACCAAATAATATCACCAATGCTACTTTACCTCCTATACAGTAGTATGGCAACATGAATCGAAATCGTTTTGCTAATGATTACTGATTATTAAATTCCTGTGCCATTCATTTTACATGTATTATTATTATAATCCAAATTATGTTCTCTCGTACTGTAAGACATTCATTTGACATAAATTTAGGTAAACAATCTGTTAGTATATTTTATTTGATAAAACAGAATTTTAATTGTAATTGCTTGCTGATAGGTGTTCTGTATATGTCCAAGGTTTTTTGTCCATCCGTTTGTTTCTTTTACAGTTAGAGATGGGTGTGAACCTAACCTGTCCGGTAAGTATGCTTAAGAAACGATCATTAAGTTAACTCCATGTTCACATGTTATGATAAAACAGTACCTGTGCGGTTAGCTGAAATCACATCATACCAAAAGCAAAGCAAGCTCAGAAAAAATATTATATTTTTCATTTTAATAAAAAATAATTACTGTAAGCCTACTTATTTTCGTGAGTTTTTTATCACGGATTTCGTGGTCTAGCATTTTTCGCGAAATTAGAAATCCGCGAATGAAATAAATAGTATAAAATAAATAGAACAATGTGCAAAATTCGCGAAATTAAGTACACGCGAACTTCGATATAATCCTTAAATTGTGAAAATGAGTACACGCGAAAATAAGTACGTTAACAGAAATAGAAAAAGTGTGTGCGACACAGCATACATAACAAGCGTAATTCAAGTTTGGTTTGCATACAAGGTAAGTTTTGAACCAACCGTGTATTCATGATTTTTGTTTCAAAAAAGTTGAAACTCTTTCCTGTTTAATTCTTTCAGGCAGCAATCCCAAACTTAATATAGATGTCAAACACAGTTATGCTAGTAATTTACACCTGCAGTGCCTGGATGGCAACTAGGCACACAGCACAATTAGCTATTTGAAATCTGCGACTCAATGAGAGGCAAAGAGCCACCAATTAGGCAAAACCAGTACAAAGCTCTATGACAAACGTGATGACTTCAACTTTCCAATAGTTAACTTTCCCTTTCTGTGTAGCAACATTCCGTCCGCTCCAGCATATGGAGTTTACGTATCACAAGTGATTCGTTATTCCAGAGCATGTGGGGAGTACAACGATTTCCTTGGTAGAGCTGCACGGCTGACACGCAAATTGTTAACACAGGGGTACGTTGCTCCCAGGTTGCTGTCATCACTCAAGAATTTTTACGGACGACATCATATGCTTGTATACAAATACGGGATTTCTATCTCTCAGATGAGCACAGATGTTGGTTTGACATAGAGTTTTGTAATGTCATCCTTTCCGGATTTGACCAACACTTAATCGATCTTTGGCAACGTGACGGGTGTGCTATAGCAAGCAGGAACTGCTTACTCTTCCGGAGCGCCTGAGTTCATTCTCGTTTCGACTTGAGTTCGCGTTGGTGAATGCGGTTTTGTTGTTATGTATGTGTGTGTTTTATGTTATGTGGTTTGTTTTGTTGTGATGATTTTTTGTCTGCCGGTTTTGTCCTTGTCTTTACGGTTTTAAGATACTGATTACCCCTTTGGTACACCTTTGCTTCTTCAAGTAATCGTGATCGAGAATAGCACAAAAATATAGTAGTATTGTGACTTCCTTCCTTGATATAGCGTCACGATTGACAGGATAATTATTCACACAAGGTTCCGGTTGTTGTATTCACTATAGAATTTTTACGAAGACCTCAAGTGCTAATAGACAAAAGCAGACTTTTCATTTTTCAGATGTAAGTTTTACATAGATGTATAGTTTCCTCATCCTTACTGCATTTCACCCATACATGTACTTATTCGATCTTTTGTCAAAAACCATAAGTGATTAATTTTTGTAAATTCTTCACATGGAAAAGATATAATCTTACAATTGTTGAAGCGCTGCAAGATTATTGAATGCCCCATCTTCTATCATCGTAAGCTTATTGTTGTACAGATACCTGTATAAATATAAAATTGAAAAGATAGGAGAGGTTGACCATTTTATATATTACATAAATATAAAAAGCAGATTTTCTGAGTAAAATAAACTCATAATTATCATTTGTCCCAACTTCCCCGCCAAACTTTCATATATGGTGTGAATTATAAAACGTTATCTTCATGGTTAATAACTGTTTAATCCCTACGCCATCCATATAAAAGTTTAAAATGATGATATATTATACTTAATATTTGAATAATGGATAAGGTCTTATGAATAACTAAAAATATGATCATTCGTGCGTAAACGCAATTCTGATATAATTAGTGTATGTAACAATTTCATCGTGCGCGTGAAACCAGATGCGTTAACTGGAATTTGGAATCAAACATTTTGTATCATTAACTCGATAAAGTAAATGTTCCTATAAAAAAATTATGTATAAACTAACAGCTTAAGTCACACAATAATTATTTAAGTGTTGCACGGAACATATCTTCGCACGCGTTAAGGGTAATTAGGACAGTGTTAACGTTTTTCATAGAAAATCTTCGAATATGTACAGCTAATACGACATATCATCAGGATAAATAAAGTATAGCAGGATCGAGATAATGGACTAAACTTATTATATTTACATATTTCTTTAGTTGAAGATAACATAGTTCTTTTGGGATTTTGAAAAAGGAAAAAATATCCCTATTGTACCTCTCAACTTAAATGATAATAAATGCAACGGGATATAAACGTAAAATCTGCTGTGTCTAGATATGCAAAATCCGGTCTAAACCAAACTATTCGACAGAGGATGAAAAGCTCACCGTACCTAAATGCTTGAATTAAAGGCGATCACTATTTTTTTAACACATAAACCATTTTATTGCACTAAAGCTGTTATAACTGATACATAGTGTACAGTTTTCCACTATGCACCCCTGTGATGTTAGTTAATAGATGTCCAGGGTTTGTCTAATAAGAAATTAATTAATAAATATCTTATAATTAAATTACATATTATTCTTATTATTTTCATATTTCATATCTAATATACAGTAGTAGAGATATACCAGATAAAAACATGATGCTCCAATAATCGAATACTGACCCGGGATACTGACTCCGGATATTTTCGTTATTGTAAATATCAAGGGTAGATAATTATATTATAACTGGAAAAAAACATGTGCCCAGTTTAATTGCCGATTGATTTATTTTGACTTATGGTATTAGGTTATTTTTTTCACGCATTTTTTCCCAATATTACAAACGAAAAAAAATCTTCCTTTTTTTTAAACAAAACAGAAAGGTTTTTCCTTAAAAACTAATAAAAAAAACTTTACAATCTGGTCTATCTCTCAGTTTTCCTCACAAACACAATGTCTAAATATATGCTTTACAAGTAAGACTTATAAGATATACTTAAAGAGAAATAATTAGAACAAATCTATAATAAACATATAACCAAAAGAAATACCGGTATATTTCTGTCTACGTCATAGATCCATAAATAGATCAAATGACTTTGTACATCTACAGATCTCTTTCTGTCAAATAAAACTTAGCTTTTGATATCAATCTACTTTCTGTTTTGTTACATGTAACTAAAAGAAATGAAATGATTTCTGATCTAAATGTTGATAAAATTTTAATTTTCTTTGTTCTTTTTTTCTGACTGAAAATATGACTTATAAATAGAAAAGTACATGATAGTTAAAAAATCATAGATGTCATAATAAGCTTGATCACAAATTTTGTATCCAAAAACAAAACACTTAATGTTTAATAAATGTTTATCATATCCAAGATACAGCAAAAAAATCTCTCATTACCACTAAAAAGTCATTAACTGGTTTACAAGTAAAAAAGAAATGATAATGATCTTCTTTTAAATGACAATGGCAACACAAATCATTTGTTGTAATTGTCCACCTTGCTAACAAAAAGTTGCATGGTAGAATAAAATGAAGTAACTTCCATCTAAACATTTTCATTTTATTTTCTTTTAAATGTTGAAAAATATACATAAGTGTTTTTTCAAAAGTAGGCATACTTATATTTTCCTGTAATAGTCTCTCCCAAGTTGTGAAACCAGTTGCCTTTCATTGATATTTTGGATATCTATTAAGATTTTGTAAATATCTTTTGTTCGCGTGGAGTTGTTAAGTGGTTTATCATACATTATTTTTATAGATGTTTTTTTTTTGCTATGTTAACTTGAGTTTTACATGATTTTTCAGTTTTTAAAACATTTATCCACTGTTTAGGTATGGCCTTTTTTAGAAGAATAATTCGACATAATTTTCCAAACGTAAAGACGAAACAAAGCAAAAATAACACGAAGAAATTTGTTACCATAGTCATGCCTCAATAAATCTACATAGTGTTGACAAACATTTTTTTTCCATATATACGCACGTTTCGTCAATTCGAGACTCATTAAAGAGGCCCTACCCAGACACATGATAATACCAAACATTATACCGGTAACTATTTCTAAATTTTGTTTTGCCGAGGTGCGGATAATGGAACACAAAGGAATAATGAAATAATTTACCAAAATATTACCCAAAAACTTTTTTTTAATTTTACGTGTTATCTGCATGTAAACGATTATTTCAAGTATTTGCATTAGCTGAACTACATTTTTTTAAAAAAGTTTTTCTTTGGAATGTATTTCAAATTTTTATGTAGGTATCTAGACATCCGGGAAAAAATGGTCTTGGTGCAGATACATTATACAACCATAATGGATTACCTGGTGGTTTCGATTTAGCAGGAGAATCTCTTCAACAAAACCTCGAGAAATTGTTTGAAAATGTTGCAAAAAAGTCTGAGAAGCTAACACATACCGGAAGTTCACAACCAAACGAGTCTCTAAATCAGATAATTTCCGCTAAAGTGCCTAAGTTCAAACATTTTGGAGGGTCGGAGTCCCTGAACTCCAGAGTCGCAGCAGGTGTAGCCCAAATGAATGTTGGTCGAACGTATATTATTGATGTAATTAACTTATTAACTTATTAACAAAGTTTGGGGACTTATTGTTTTTGCACCGTTGCTTATTATGTCCCCGACCACGAAGTGTCGTCGGGGACATATTGTTTTTACTCCGTTTCTTATTTTTCTTCTTTTTCTTCTGTCCCGTGCGGGGCCCGGGTGGCGAATAGGCCCGCAGCAGAGCCTTGCTTGTCGTAAGAGGCGACTAAGGGTCTTGGGATTCTGACGTCGGGTCAGTGCTCAGCCCACAGAGCGACCAAGCGTGTACCCTAGGTGGCTGAATAGGATAGCCCTCGTCCGCGGGGGTTGTCAGGTCTATAATACGGAAACCCTGACCGCCGACCATAGTGGGCCAACGTGTGTGGAGAGTGCCACGCTTCATGCACGTAAAAGACCCCTTTGTGGACCGCCCAGTAGTGCACCACATAGGCTAAATTTTCCGCCCCTACCCACCTCTCCCCTTTTTCCTGTGGTTCTTCAAAATTTACCGGTCCTTTGTTTCCCACCCCATACCCATATTTCATTTATCATCATCATTTCATGTTCATTTTATCATCCTTTTCATGTTCATCGCCTGTAAATAACCTATATAGCGTTGCACGGGCGTAAAACACCAACTCACTCACTCACTCACTCTTTTTCTTCTTCTTATTATTATTATTATTATTATTATTCTTTTTTCTTTTTCTTCCGTCAACATGATACACTAACTTGTCCGGAGTTGTTTTGGGAAATGGGTGGACCGATCGATTTAAAACTTGGCGGGGTGATAGGTTTCAAGGATCTACTGAATGTTTTTGCGTTTAAAATTTCAAAATGGCCGCAATTTCCAAGATGGCCGTCAAAAACTGAAAAACTATTACCTTCATTTTCTCGAAAACTACTTGATGAAATTCAACGAAACTTAGTATACATGTTCAGGAACAGGATTGAAAATTTTTGGCCAAAAAAAATTTCGCAAGTGGCGGCCATTTTGTAAAAATGGCCGAAAAACGCCGAAAAGTGTAAACATTGTCCGATTGCAACAAAACTTGGTATACAGGGTATATGGGTGATGGCGACTCACGGCGCATTGTCAGAATTTCCGTATTGGTCACCATTTTCAAGATGGTCGCCGAAAATGGCGAAAAATGTAAACATTGTCCAATTTCAACGAAACTTGGTATACAGGGTATATGGGTGATGGCGACTCACGGCACATTGTTAGAATATCCATAATGGCCGCCTTTTTCAAGATTGCCGCCAAAAATCACGACAAATATAAACATTGTCCTATTTTAACGAAACTTGATATACAGGGTATATGGGTGATGGCGACTCACGGCACATTGTCGGAACTCTGTTGAAGAGGACAGACATTCAATGAGAACGGGAAGGGACATCCCCCGTTTCGGGAAACGTAATTTTTAATTATTATTATTCTTCCGATTCTTCCGCTTAGTCGTTAACTTGTCCGGAGATCCTAGAAAAAACGACCCAACATATCAAAATGAAACTTGGCAGGATGAAAGATTCTTATAAAAGGAAGCCTTGTCGATAATCGGAATTTTCAAAATGGACGCCGTTTCCGAGAAAATGCGGAAAGGTCATTATATAGGAAATTAAGGATATCTCTGTAACTTAGCTGTTTAACGAAACTCGACCATTTTTTACGATTTTTATAATTTTAAATATTCTTATTTTAAAAAGGTAAATCAGAAACATGGACTATCGCCTGGTAAAGTGACAGCCAACCTGAACCAAGTTCTAGACGATAAACGAAAACGAAAAAAGGAAACATAAAAAACGCCTGCTATAAACCAAATTAGGAAAAAACGAAAGCTGCTTGGACATGAGCAAACCAATAGGAACGAAACGAAGGAGGGACCCGACATACTGCCCTGGCATTGTTATTGGACCGAACGGTGATACAAACCATTTAGACATTGAGGAAATCCCAGACCCCGTTCCTGTAATACACCAACCTCAGTCATTAGAAATGAACAGTGTAAGCTTGACCGTTTCATTTGACTTTGAAACAACTGGATTTGGTGAGTTCTACAAATTTCAATTCTACATGTTAGTGTATCTTAAATAGTTTTATACCTAGGCTACTCTTTTTAAACATAGACAAGGATTAATAACCGGAGCTAGAAATAACAGACCCTCGCAAAAGAAAAAAAAACAAATCAAAATAAACAAAGAAAAACAAACAAGCAAATTCCTTAGAAACGAATGAATAAAAAAACTTGTTGCATGATAAAATCTAACTAAATATCACGTTCGTTTTTTTACGAAAAATTGTTATCAGGCGTCATTTGATCTCTCTTTATTGTACATTACGTTTGCTTTATAATTCTTTATATCTTATCCCTTTTTCAGCATACATGTAAATAAATAATTGATATATCATTTAAGGAAACGAAGCTGAAATAGTACAATTGGCTGCCTTTAACCCAAATATAAACAGACTCTTTGAAAAATTCATTTTACCCGGAAAGCCAATACACCCGAAAGCTGCCGAAGTAACGAAACTATACAGTACCGGTTGCAAGTTATATCAGGACGGAAAACCTGTAAAGACGGAAAAACCAAAAGATGTTCTGGATAGCTTTTTAGATTGGTTACCTAATAATTCAATGCTTGTTGTGCATAATTGTAAACGGTTCGACGCTGTAATTTTAATTTTACATTTCAAAAACCATGGTCTTATGGAGAAGATTACCGGAAAAGTTTCGGGATTCTCGGATACGCTACCGTTGTTTCGGGAGAAACTGCCAAACCTAAAGTCGTATTCACAGACTGCTTTGGCAAAAGAAGTTTTAGACAATAGATATAAAATCCATTTATAAATTAATTGAAAGTCTTCCAATTTCGGCAAATGATCTTATCGCTTCCAGTTTCAAAATCACCAACGTTCTTCAATACTTAGAACAAGTTGAAAGGAAAAGGATGAACATTGTGTCTTTTTATGGAATGATCAGGGATAAAATCATGACCAAATCTATGTGTGAAAATTCAGCAGAAAGTGGGCTTACGTTAGGACACTTTAAAAGCGCATATTTGAGAAATGGGTATGATGGTGTAATTGCCATATTGAATGAGGAAGTGGACAAAAAAAAACAGAGTTACGAAACAAAAGGAAATAGTACAGCGTATCAGCAGTTATCTTAGTAAAATGTAAAATGAAATATGTATATTTGTTAGAAAATTTGTTTCTTTTTGTTTAAAAATCAATATAATTAATTGAAACAAGACATATATAATTAATTGAAACAAGACAAGTCTATTTTTGAGACTGCATCGCACCAAGTTCCAAATTCAGTTGTGTATTAAATCATCTCGTCTGAAAATAAGGACACTTATAATAAAATACATATTAAACATCTATAACAAACTTACTATACAAAAGACAAAAAAAAAACACAAAACCAAAATAGTTCTACACTTAAAATGCTGCGAAAGTTTTAACGTCAACAACGAAAACGTCGAAATCGGCTTTATTTTGTAAATTACTTGGAGTTCGATCATTTATACTCGGAAAACGAAATCGGTGACCTATAAATATTTTCTATTCAATGCAGAGGTAATTGACAATAGAATGCTGTGTTAGTTTTTTTGGTAATGATCTGGGCATTGTTGATGTTTAAAGTTCACAAAATCGAAAAATGTCCCCGTAAAACCGACGTTTTCCCATTATGTCTTTCTTAATTTCCCGCCAAAAATGCAGTTTTTAAATGCATATAGTGAAAAAACGAAATCGGTGACCCCCATTTGTTATTTTATATTTGAATGTTTATCACTTAAAACTATGTGTCTGCCAATTTTTATGAAAATCACGAGATATGCCATTTGGTATCGTCCAACCTTAAAAACAGAAACACAATGTCTAATTAGACACACAGGGGTGCTCCCTGTGAGAATGATTTTAGGGTATTTTCTAAATGAGAAACATTTAACACATAATTAAATAAATCTATTTTCAAAATCTTCAATATATCCCAGATTGGGTTATATTGAATATCACAATAGGAATACTAGATCCTGGCAAAAAAGCTCACAGTAAATCCCTACTATTCATAAGAGGAAAGATAATAAAGTATCTAAGGACTCTCAAGTCGGTGTAAGTTCTTTATCCACAGAGCGACAAAAGTATTTGGGCTGTTGCTCGTCCGCATGAATTGTAAGATATAATATCGAAAGCCTGACCATTTACAATAGTAGTCCAACATGTGTTGAGAATGCCGCGTGTTTTGCACGTAAAAATCAAATTGGAGACCGCAAAACAGTACAGCATACAGGCTACACCATACGGTGCATAGCTATAACAAATTTATCGGATACAACGGATTCTTTTGGATCAAGAACCGGACAATTATCATTTCTTACGACAGGATGAAAAGGAAAAAAGCTCTAAAATACTAATGATATCCTGAAATTTATGTATTTGAACACTTCTAGATAAGCAACAGTGCATTTTAATGTTTTTTCAATTTAGATGTTAAAGTTTTTTTCACTTTTATACCTAATATTGTTTGCAAAAGTGTTGCCTGTTGTTCTTTGTCACAAACATTTCGGTATTTTCGTGTATTTATAGCTGTAAAGGTCACTGTTACATAATTTTTCGGACAGAAAATACTCTTGCTTGACATGTATTACTATTCCCAGTAATGGGCATCTTTAAATATTTGAGAAAACATGTCATGCAAAAGAAGTTTGAAAATGGGATTTTTTCTATGATTTAACGAAATCTAACACCGGACCCTTTTTGATCGGTATAGAAAACTAAATATTAAACAACAGCGTGCAGATAGTTTCGCTGTTGACTGTATTCATAACAGTCTACTTCTTTTTAATCATTAAAGACAAACTATGTTTCTAGTTTTTGTAACCCCCTGGAATTATGAAATTGTTTTCATGGTGGACTTTGCAATAGACTTGCATGAATACATATATAAAATGCCTGATGGAGAACTTCCAAAGTTAAAGGTAACACATGCCTCATTACGAGATTATACCAGTTGTATAGAAGTGATTCCGATATGCTAAATTACCTAAATAATCTCATGGTCTTTCATGGTATTTTTCAACCGGTAAGCGCTCCTTCGTGTTCTATTAATCAATTTATAGAATCTCTTTAGTGTGCCATATGTATTAACACCAAGACCCTGCTTATGAACATTTATGAATTTCGTACTTTGACATCTCATAATCTTCTATTCAAACAATTCAACACAGATATGATTTTTATCCTTTAACGTTATCATTCGTAATGCTGATTCGAGATCAACAAATCACATATGTCTGGTCAGGCCACATATGTCAAGAGAAAAGTTGAATGTGTGGCCCAGATAGTTGAATGTGGTTGCCCTATCATCTTTAGCGCCAGGGTCGTCAGGTTATAATACGAAAGCCGGACTGAAAACCATCAGTGGTGCACCGTGTTGAAAAAAATTGCCCCTTTCTCCTCTCAAATAACGTTTGTATATCTCATTTATCTAAAAGCAGCAACTGTATTAATGATCTGCAACAAACTCTTTTGCAAAGGATCAAAATATGCCCAGATAATTACCACTGCTGCAAACTTGCATGATTTAGTGTCCGTGTACTTTCATTTTTTCATGCAATAGCAATAATTGGAAATCTAAGAATAAAAATGGTGATGAAAGGCCAAATGGGATATCAACCTAACACCTTTTGGCATATTTGAGGTTCTAAGAACCCATTCTATAGAATTGAAAACAAAGAAAGGTTATAAAGCAACAAACAAAAATTCTAGCTATTTCCGGAGTTGAACTATTAAAGAACTGCATAGCGCTTACTCATACTCAAATTCAAACTCGTTTTGACAGAAGTAGAAAATTATATTGTGTGTGTCAGTTATGTTGCATACTTTATTTTTATTAATTCTATCGATGACAATGTCTTTACTTAGTTATTTTTGCCTGCGTGCTATTTCAATCTTTGAATTTTCACCGGACTTTCCTTTTTCATTGTATATATCTTTCTTGTTTAATCTGGCCTTGTTGGCTTTGAATAGAATGAACCATCGTCAAAGGACACTAACATGTAATTAAAAAATCCAGTGCGCTTATTGTGAAGTGTTCTTTTCTAGATTATCTTATTTTTCCCCACCCTTTTCTTTCATTTCTGCAAATGCAATGTTAAAATAAGTACTGTTCATCATTTTACATTAAACTAAATTTTAAGCCATACATTTCATTCAATTAGCCCGAATTGGACAACGTAACTTCCTTGACAGAGAGTGGTGTTCTTTTCGGTAAGTGTGCCACAACACACACCGATTTAATGCTTAAAAGTGAGCTTTTTGAAATTATTGAAATGTTCCGTCGTACAATAGATATTTACAAATATAGGGTATTGTCAAAGCACATACGCATATCAAGGGAAATGACGCAAAAGGATCCTTGACGCAATTCCGAAAGAATTCATAATGCCTGTGCACAGTGCATCATCAGGTCACACATTTTTGTCCCAGGTTCATTACTGTTAAAAATAACTGTTCCATCATTTTCTCCCCCGTCCCAAATATTTTGAACCTTAAAAGTGATAGTATGAAATACTACACCAACTGCATTCAAACGGTGATTGAAATCTTCGCTGCACAACGGACAAAGAAAAAACAAAATGAAACAATTATGATTTTTCTATTTTCATTAATATTGCAATAATCTAAAAAAAAAGATTATGCAAGATGTTTGATTCAACGCAAGTAAATTGTACTAAAAAACCTTAAGAAATATGTCTTGTTATTCCATAAATAGAAAAAAAAATCTTACAGTCGCTGTAGTGCTGCAAGATTGTTGAATATCCGTTCTGCTATCACCGAGAGCTTATTGCTGTTTAGATACCTGTTTAAAATATAAAATGAAAGCCCATTTTAGGAGTTATCTACTTCTATTGATAAAATGAAAAATGATTTACCCATTTTGCTTCGAGAAATGAACTCCGATCTACTTAATTTAGGAAGGAAGAAATAAGTTTCACTCTTATTGCTCTTAATTGTAAATCTACGCGTTTTGAAATAGATTGACCATGTTAAACAATTATATTTTGACGGACTGACAGTGAAATTGATATGAATCGATTGACTGCTTTGATTAAGAGAAGTGACTAAAATGATAGAATGTTACACCTCGAAATGTCGGCATAGTTGTGTGTAAAAACAACATTTGTCTGACTTGAAATATCGGGATTTAAATAATATCTTTGAATAAATAAGACTTTTAAATTAAGATATCTTACAGGTAATGTAGTAATTGAAGATTTTCAAATGTTTCTTCCTCTAAAGTGGACAGGTCATTGCCGTGAAGGTAACTTTTATATAAAGAAAAATGAATATAAGAAATTGTGGTATGTACAGTTTATAATTTGTGAATCTTTATTTCATTAGTTATCTTTATATTTTACAACTTTGCCTAATCAGAACAAGATATTCCTTAACTATCACGTCCATTGTTTAGTTGTTTTCTTTTCTTATATGGAATATGACTGATCATCAAAGTTGTTATAACGTTTAAAAGCAGAGCTAATTGAAAATAAAAAAAAACCCCTGATTATTAGACCGACCAAACATGAGAAAAATACTCAATACTAGTCGATTCAGACTATAAAATACCCAAACTGATCATTTGCCTGTTAGGAATGCCTTGCTTAAGCTGTGCTCATTTTTCCATCGAAACGAATGAAAACTGTCATTTTTTCTAAAAAAGGGAATAGATCACGAGACTGATTTTGAATTGTTTAGGTTTTACAAATTTGTTTAATTATTGGTATTCCGTCATGTTTCATTGTGTCTTTTGTAGTGAAGAATTTACTGTTACTCACAGGTAAAGAAGTGATGATAGATTCTGAAAGGCTCTATTGTCAATTCTCTGAATCTGATTGTTTTCTAAATGCCTGAAAAAAGTTAATTTGAATATTAATACAACACGTGTATCGTTTTTAGAAAGTAACCCATTTCGCTCTACAAAATACACGCGTATTAGGTATTCCTTATTAATGATGGAGCCGCTTGATAGAAAAGTGAATATAAAAAATCACTAACGAGTTCAAAACATTTTTTTATTAAATATGCATATATATACAGTGTAAGTATTAATAAACATGTTCTAAGCAGTAAAATTAATGTAAATGGTTTTTTGGCTTTACCTATATTGTTTTCTACTATTATATTTGCATAAGGCATACAAATTTTCACTTCTGTTTTCAATAACTGTGGCAAACATCATAAAAAGCATTTTTTCTTCCCGAATTTCTTACTAGATCAAAGTTTGTTACTAGTAAAAGAAAACTTTGAACATCAATTTGTTACCAAATTTTCCTAAATTTTGCTTTACTTCGCTCAAACTTTTTCGACCATGTTGATTGATTATTTGTTTACATTCGTGACGACAGATATATTTTAGCCTTTTTATTATGGCCATCGATCGGGATTTCGGATGTTTTATTCCTGAAAACCTTTATATGGTGACTAATTAAACGAATTCAATGAGAGCTATATTAATCTTCTTTATTGATTATACTTGCGACCAAAAGAACGGATACACATTTGAAAGCTCTCTTTAATAAGATTTTAAATGAAAAGTAAAAAAAAAATATAGAAACATTTTATAATTGTTTTAAATCACCCGATGCTGCAAAAAAAAATGTTGATGTGGCTTCATTTCAAAGCATCAGACATGCCAAGATGAAAGCAGGAAATTTTAGAATCACATTATTGAAAGTAAGGTAAACTGTAAATCTTTTTACTGAAGGCAAAGGGTATCTGGATACCTTTCAGTCATATTTTCTGACAACCAGGGTAATGAAAATTGGAACTGTTGAAACTTTCTATTGGTTTGATCAAGCACTTCTGGTTGCCAGTACAGCCTTTCAGAAATAACAAATTTGATATCAACCGGAAACAACATAAATTCCGGTGAAAATTATCTGTCCGTATCTTGCTAATATTTCTCCACCTTGGGCTTTAATAACTCTTTTGCAAAAGTTGCCTGACACAACCTCGGGATCTAGGAACATTATTTGGACTCATTCTGACAAGATTTGACTGCTTTAGGTGTACTTGACACCTGGGATCGTACAGGGTAATAGCAGTAAAAATTGGGATTTTGTCAAAAAAAAATCTCTATAGTGTGCCATATGTATTAACACCAAGACCCTGCTTATGAACATTTATGAATTTCGTATTTTGACATCTCATAATCTTCTATTCAAACAATTCAACACAGATTTGATTTTTATCCTTTAACGTTATCATTCATAATGCTGATTCAAGATCAACAAATCACATATGTCTGGTCAGGCCACATATGTCAAGAGAAAAGTTGAATGTGTGGCCCAGATAGTGGAATGTGGTTGCCCTATCATCTTTAGCACCAGGGTCGTCAGGTTATAATACGAAAGCCGGACTGAAAACCATTAGTGGTGCACCGTGTTGAAAAACATTGCTCCTTTCTCCTCTCAAATAACGTTTGTATATCTCATTTATTTAAGAGCAGCAACTGTATAATGATCTGCAACAAACTCTTTTGCAAAGGATCAAAATATGCCCAGATAATTACCACTGCTGCAAACTTGTATGAATTCCATCAGGATTTACTGATTTAGTGTCCGTTTACTTTCAATTTTCATGCAATAGCAATAATTGGAAATCTAAGAATAAAAATGGTGATGAAAGGCCAAATGGGACATCAACCTAACACCTTTTGGCATATTTGAGGTTCTAAGAATCCATTCTATAGAACCGAAAACAAAGAAAGGTTATAAAGCAACAAACGAAAATTCTAGCTATTTCTGGAGTTGAACTATGAAAGAACTGCATAGCGCTTACTCATACTCAAATTCAAACTCGTATTGACAGAAGTAGAAAATTATATTGTGTGTGTCAGTTATGTTGCATACTTTATCTTTATTAATTCTATCGATGAAAATGTCTTTACTTAGTTATTTTTGCCTGCGTGCTTTTTCAATCTTTGAATTTCTCACCGGACTTTCCTTTTTCAATGTATATATCTTTCTTGTTTAATCTGGCCTTGTTGGCTTTGAATAGAATGAATCTTATTTTCCCCATCCTTTTCTTTCATTTCTGCGAATTCATTGTTAAAATAAGTACTGTTCATCATTTTACTTCAAACTAAATTTTTAGCCATACATTTCATTCAATTAGTCCGAATTGGACAACGTAACTTCCTTGACAGAGAGTGGTGTTCTTTTCGGTAAGTGTGCTAGAACACACACCGGTATAATGCTTAAAAGTGAGCTTTTTGAAATGATTAAAATGTTCCGTCGTACAATAGATATTTACAAATATAGGGTATTGTCAAAGCACATATGCATATCAAGGGAAATGACGCAAAAGGATCCTTGACGCAATTCCGAAAGAATTCATAATGCCTGTGCACAGTGGATCATCAGGTCACACATTTTGGTCCCAGGTTCATTACTGTTAAAAATGACTGTTCCATCGTTTTCTCTCCTGTCCCAAATATTTTGAACCTTAAAAGTGATAGTATGAAATACTACACCAACTGCATTTAAACGGTGATTTAAATCATCGCTGCACAACGGACAAAGAAAAAACAAAATGAAACAATTATGATTTTTCTATATTTACCCATTTTGCTTCGTGAAATGAACTCCGATTTACTTAATTTAGGAAGGAAGAAATAAGTTTCACTCTTATTGCTCTTAATTGTAAATCTACGCGTTTTGAAATAGATTGACCATGTTAAACAATTATATTTTGACGGGCTGACAGTGAAATTGATACGGATCGATTGACTGCTTTGATTAAAAGAAGTGACTAAAATGATAGAATGTTACACCTCGAAATGTCGGCATAGTTGTGTGTAAAAACAACATTTGTCTGACTTGAAATATCGGGATTTAAATAATATCTTTGAATAAATAAGACTTTCAAATTAAGATATCTTACAGGTAACGTAGTAATTGAAGATTTTCAAATGTTTCTTCCTCTATAGTGGACAGGTCATTGCCGTGAAGGTACCTTTAATATAAAGATAAATGAATATAAGAAATTGTGGTATGTACAGAATATAATTTATGAATCTTTATTTCATTAGTTATCTTTATTTGTTACAACTTTGGCTAATCAGAACAAGATATTCCTTAACTATCATGTCCATTGTTTAGTTGTTTTCTTTTCTTATATGGAATATGACTGATCATCAAAGTTGTTATAACGTTTAAAAGCAGAGCTAATTGAAATTAAAAAAACCCTGATTATTAGACCGACCAAACATGAGAAAAATACTCAATACTAGTCGAGTCAGACTATAAAATACCCAAACTGATCATTTGCCTGTTAGGAATGCCTTGCTTAAGATGTGCTCATTTTAGCATCGAAACGAATGAAAACTGTCATTTTTTCTAAAAAAAAAAATAGATCACGAGCCTGATTTTGCATTTTTTAGGTTTTTTGGTATTCCGTCATGTTTCATTGTGTCTTTAGTAGTGAAGAATTTACTGTTACTCACAGGTAAAGAAGTGATGATAGATTCTGAAAGGCTCTATTTTCAATACTCTGAATCTGATTGTTTTTTAAATGCCTGAAAAAAGTTAATTTGAATATTAATACAACACATTTATCGTTTTTAGAAAGTAACCCATTCCGCTCTACAAAATACACGCGTATTAGGTATTCCTTATTAATGATGGAGCAGCTTGATAGAAAAGTGAATATAAAAAATCACTAACGAGTTCAAAACATTTTTTTATTAAATATGCATATATATATAGTGTAAGTATTAATACACATGTTCTAAGCAGTTAAATTAATGTAAATATTTTTTTTTGGCTTTACCTATATTGTTTTCTACTATTATATTTGCATAAGGCATACTAATTTACACTTCTGTTTTCAATAATTGTAGCAAACATCATTAAAAGCATTTGTTTTCTTCCCGAATGTCTTAATATACCAAAGTTTGTTACTAGTAAAAGAAAACTTTGAACATAAATTTGTTACCAAATTTTCCTAAATTTTGCTTTACTTCGCTCAAAATTTTCGACCATGTTGATTGATTATTTGTTGACATTCGTGACGACAGATATATTTTAGCCTTTTTATTATGGCCATCGATCGGGATTTCGGATGTTTTATTCCTGAAAACTTTTATTTTGTGACAAATTAAACGAATTCAATGTGAACTATATTAGCGAGCATAGCTCGCAAGCGGGCACGAAGTGCCCGCTCGAGCGGAGAGCTCTACGGTATTTGTTTCCGCGAGAAATTTGCTAATGCTGATTTAGATTTTTTATGGTCCGGAAAGGGTTATTATTTTTACAGGTCCGGAGTGAATGTTAAAATAATTTATAAGAAAAGAAATAATGCTTAAAAAATAATAAATTGCGCTTTTTACAAGGAATAATATTCTAAAAATAATAAATACACATAAGCTGCTCGTTTCGTCTTGGTTATATGCACGTACGAAACTAACGTGTCTCGAAGCTTAATCGTCCCATACCATCTCGCCCCAAAATAAGCAACTGGAAATATCGGAAACTAAATGATAGCGATAGCCCTGAATGTCGACATTTAGAACAAAATATGAATAAAAAATATATATGAAAAAGGTTGTTAGAAATGAAAAAAACTTGTTTACCAAATAAACTTATGAATTTTGTGTAATTAAAATGAACCAAAGGTATTCTGAATATCCAACTTGAGTAGATGCCCGCAGTAGATCCAACACAAAAATAATTTCTGTCCACTCATTCACACTTTTTGGTAAGACAAGGGTACAAAAACAAACAAGACTTTAAAGACAAAAATGTCCCTTTTATCTATGCTCGCATTTAGGCAATGCCTACTCCATATTAATCTTCTTTATTGATTATACTTGCGACCAAAAGAACGGATACACATTTGAAAGCTCTCTTTAAAATAAGATTTTAAGTGAAAATTAAAAAAATATAGAAACATTTTATAATTGTTTTAAATCACCCGATGCTGCAAAAAAAATGGAATTTTGTCAAAAAAATCTGCGTTGGAAAAACTAATACTTCAAACAAATTTTCAAAACAAAATTTCCTAGTGATATGCACAACTGCGTATGGTGTACTTGCTGCATTGCAGTTTTCATTAAAACCAGTTTTCTGGATATTGTCAGAGGAGTTGAGAAGAATATTTTGTGGTGTGCCAACGGATGTTTTAAGAAATTCAAAGTGATAAAGTTTTTGTTTTTTTATAACAATGGTTGGTGTGCCCTGTATTCAAACTCGAATGATAAATCTCAAATGTCTAAGTAAAACAAAACATGGCTAAGAGTTTAAAATCATTAAATGCAATGTATGAGTCTCATTTCCATTTTCAAGACTGACTGAATTAATTACAAAAAGCTTGACAAAAATGCAATTCAAACTAAAAAATAACAATTATGGCTATGACGGACATGACAATGCAATAAATTCAATATTCACATACGTATGCGCGAGATACTCATTTGGTCCGGTAAAATATGCATTAAATATATCAAAATGTGTGACTTATTTAAATTATTGTATTCCTTCATTGAAGATGAGATTAGTTTTCTAACTGACCATATTGAAGATTTAAGTTATCCTAGCTCGCTTTATTTGCTGATATGCGCTTAAAAAATTTTCAGCGTTAATGTTCTAAACCATATTAGTATTTGGCCTATACGCGTATGGTAACACCAATGGGTATACCAATATGGTCCAATCTTACGAGTATGGTCGGACCATATGAGTATATACCCATATGGCTATGATGGGCCAGACCATAAGGTATTTGGACAATATGAGTATTTTTCGATGGAATAAAACAGAACTTGTAAGTTGGAGTTAAATATAAACAAATTTTACGTATTTTTCGCAATATTGAAATATATAATAACGCACATAAATTTACTAAAGAGAAAGAAAACGTAATAAATTGTTCAAAAAAGAGAACACTACGGATTTCGTAAATCAAATAATAGGGCGTTTGGTGGTAAGGGACAGAAAAAACATCAAACATGCTGTTACTGTATACCAATATTGAAAGGCTGTGATTAGCAATTGCCTAGAAAAATGTAACGAGAATGTTCGTCAATGCATTGGCCATTAATTTAAAAAAAAATAATTAACCATCGTTTTCACAAATTGTATTTTACAATGTTTTTTTTTTGGAACATTTAAGGATTACATGAATATTCTGATGCGGAAGTTTTGTATAAATTGTACAAGCTTGTATATGCGTGCGCTTGAAGTGACCTTATATATCAAAAAGTGGGTTTTATTATCAAGGTATTACTTGTTAAATCTATTTGTGTTTGTCACAAAATGCCACTGAATGGGTTAATCAGTTGTAATCTAAATATAAAACGTTTTTCATATCATTGTTTGAATATAAGTCTTTTCTTAGCTGATACTATGGGTGAAAATCTATTTAAAACATTTGGTAGAGCGCCTTTGATGAGTCTTAGATAGACGAAACGCGCGTCAGGCGTAGCTCATTTTGCACTTTTTCTCGATATATTTTTGATAGAACCTTAATTCAAAACATCTCAAAAAAGTTATTATTTGTACAAAAGGCAATTGCATCCAATCATTCTTATTCGTAAAAAAAATCCTACTGTACTGTTACATTTGTTCAACTGTAATTATATTCTGTGTTACTAACTAAGATTCATAAAAAAAGAGACTGAGTTGCAAGATCTAAAAGGCAATTATTTTATGAAAATACGTCTATACTACTTCCTGTTTTTGAATGATTGAGTGAATGTATTCTTAGTAAGACATGGTGCAACCACTTTTAACACAATACATATTATAAACAGATAACTATATGTAAGAGACATAATAACTATTTTAACCATATAGAATTAATAATTATACATCCTTAAAAAATAAATATTGCTAAACGTATTTTTACAATATAAAAACGTTTAATACACTTCGATAATAGCATAATATTTTGTTATGTACGTTTTGCCCAACTCGTTTGCACAATTACAAAATTAAATCAAATTAACTTAAAACAAAATTCTAAGTTACAGGTTAATTTTTTTTGAAGTACATAGGTTTTTTCTTATAAATTCTAAATTATATCTTAAATAAAAAGGCATGATAAAGGTTTGGTTTGGTTCGAGAAGGTAAAAGTTAGCACTGCTGGTGGAGTTTTAATTCCCAGAGGTTAGCCCGCTCCGGCACCAACACTTTTGTGTTGGAGAACACATCATAGCTTTAAATCATCTGTTTAAATTTCAAAATTGTCTAAACCCTAAGGTTCTTCCTACCCCAGACATAGGTTTAGCATCTTAGTAATAATTTGGATCCCCCGTTTGGTATTTTTGGTTTTGTTGTTCTATGCTCTTCATAATCATATAGTTTTTGGCATTTTTAATATCTTTGGTAGAGCGCCTCCGATGAGTCCTGAATAGACGAAACGCGTGTCAGGCGTAGCTAAATTTACTGTCTGGAACTTTGTTGTTATTTTTATTGCTCTGACCAAACCAAACTTTGACGCTGATTAGGTTTGCTCTGACTTTACTGAACTAGCACGCTAGTTCGGTTTGCTCTGAGCAAACCAATATAATCTGATGCTTAATATCTAGATTATAATTAGTAATTCGAATAAAAAATAAGCATTCACAATATTTGTATAACGAGGGCAATTATGAAATATTTCGAGCATTTTATTTCTTTGAATTTTTTAATCATCTGCCCATGCTAAGGCCACCGCTTTGATTAGCTCTAAAAACAAGAAACTATGGTGCTATTTTGTATCACTCATATAATACCAATCTGATACGATGTAAAATGTTTGAATTAGAACTTGCAATACGATTGAGACATTTGGTAGATAATATTTGTACATCAAAAGGGATTATTGTGAAACATTTCGGAAATTATTACACGTCAATTCTATGAATAATATGCGCATGCTCGCTGGATTGGTTTCCTTTTTCAAGATTGGTTTGCTCTGACCAAACCAAACCAAACCAAACCAAAGTAGGAATAGTTTGGATGTTTACTGAATACAATACAAAAAACGGGTATAAAAGGGTTAATTTGGTTATGCTGTTTATCGATATTTCAAGAAGTAACCTCTCGAATCAAAACTTGGAAGATAAAAAACCCAAACTATTGAATAAAAATAAATCTTACAATTTATGTAATGATTGCAAACTGTCGAACGTTCCATCCTCTATAGCTGTCAGCTCATTACTATAAAGATGTCTGAAATATAAAAAAAAACAACCAGGTATGATAAACTGGCGCCACAAAACTTAAAAATAAAAAGAATGGCTTTTGGTTTAAATATGATTTTGGTAGTATATTGTAACGATGTTATTAGTGGAAGTAAGGTTCGATAATGCTTTGCAAGACTTTACTACACAGTGTCATGGTTCTTCTTAATTTAGTATTTGTTCCCGATTTATTATGTTTTGTAGATCATAGTTTGTTATCAAAGATTAGTGGATCACATTTTCAAAAGAATTATTTTAAAAAATGTATTTTCTTTTTTCTTATGTCTGACTAAATTGCTACTCCCATAACTGTTAATTAAAAAGGTTATACATGTAATTGTCGTTTTAGATTTTTGTCATTGTTACTTTTTTATCTGTATTTTTCACTTAGTTTTAGCAAACGATTTCTTTATGTTAATTTAACGGTTGATGAATTTATCATTTTTTTATATTCTATTGTTAATAAATTCTCAGTTGCAATTACTATTTTTAATTCATTTTATCATTTAGATCTAGATCGATGCATAAGGCCTGTAATAAAAAATGTTTAAAGAAATGATGACTTCTGTGTTAACATAAATATGGTTAATGTTGTTCTCTATAAAAAGCTAATCCGTGAGCGACACATTATCTAACTAGACTAGAAAATGCAGACAATCACTTTTAAGCTCACCTGGAACGAAGGTCCAGGTGAGCTATTGCCATCACTTGGCGTCCGTCGTCGTCAGTCGTCGTCGTTAACTTTTCTTGGAAAATCTTCTCCGAAACGACTGAAGGGATTGCTTTGAAACTTTGCACACTTCATCTATGGGATGTCCTCTACCAAGATTGCACAAATGGTGACCGCCGTCCAAACAACATGGCTGCCGTTACAAAAATAGACAGGGGGGTCAGACTACTGTTTTTGGCTTGTAAATCAAAAAGTTTAAGAGAAAGATGAAATCTGATGCCACGCCACTGCTCCAGAATCAAAAGCTCTACAAAAGTCTTCATTGAGTCGAATTTGTCAGACGACCCCTTAAAGGAGTTACGGCCCCTTAAAGGTGAAAAATAGCATTTTTTCTTGTTTTTGGCCTATGGAATGAAAACTATAGCAGATAGAGAGAAGCTGTTGCTTGCTTAAATGTTTAGTTCATTTGGCTATACAAAAGTCTGCATAGGGTCAAAGTTGTCAGATGACCCCTTATAGGGGTTACGGCCCCTTAAATAACGTTTTTCATGTTTTTGGCTTAGTGAATGAAAACTTTAGCAGATAGAGAAAAGCTGTTGCTTGCTTAAATGTTCAGGTCATTTAGCTCTACAAAAGTATTCGTTGGGTCAAAGTTGTCAGATGACCCCTTATAGGGGTTAAGGCCCCTAAAATAACATTTTTTCATGTTTTTGGCTTATATAATGAAACTATTGTAGATAGAGAAAAGCTGTAGCTTGCTAAAGTGTTCAGCTCATTTAGCTTTAGAAACGTGTTTACATGTTAAGGGTTGACTCAAGACAAGGTGAGCAATTCAGGCTCCTGGGAGCCTCTTGTTCAATTTTTTAAACATGATAAAATTTGCACTACAAGAAAATTATAGTTAAAAACTTCTGCAATGCAAGAACTGTTAAATTAAAAAAACTAACCGGAAAGTATATTTTTCTAGCAAAAATAATTATATATTTTGCACTTTACCATTTAAGACCAATTATCCCTAAACATCAAAATAACTGGGACATGAGATGTCTTAGATTTTGTTGATTTCACAACCTGATATTGACCACTGGATCACAAAAATAATGACTGTTGGTAATGATTGGCCATGGTTGCCATGGTAACCATGGCGGCTATTTTTGACCATTTCTCATACCGCAAAATAGCCTATACTAAATCCAATTTGTTAAACAAAATCAATCCCAGTTCAATAGAACTTTTAATTTGCTTAATTCAGTACCTCATTGAAAATATTCAAAACAGTTTGAAGGCTATTTATAAAGGTGTAGTCAGAACGAGGCTATCGAATTTGTCAAGAAATCGTGCATTTTTTGTAAATTTTGTGACCAAAAAAATACCGTTTTTGCCACTTTACTGCCTGAATTTTCAGAAAATGCACCAATCACATATACTCAAGATGAACATAATTACGTAGATGGATGGTTGATATTTAAAATAAAAAAAAATCTCAATGGGGTAACAAAAGGTGTCTTTAGAAAACACTGTTAAAGTTGGTTACCATGGTAATTTGTGAAAAATGACCATTTCTGCATTGCACAATATTTTTACGAAACTACTGATTTTAAGGTTCAATTAAACCATCTTTTATTATTATTTTTAACAGACATCATATAAACTGAAATTACATTGAATTCTTTCCAGGGTACAGCGTTTCAAGGTCAAGGTCATCTAAAATTTGAGCTTTCTGATATGAAAATTGAAAAAAAAATATTAAATTTCAAGTGACCTTGAGATCATCACAAATGACCTTGAAAGTTTTATAATGGCATAATATGTTAAAACGACCCTTTAAGGAACATATGATGACAACAACTGTCATCTTTGTTCATATTGAAAGTATCGTCATACACATATCAAAATATCAAAAAATTACCGTTTTTGTCTAATTACCATGGTAACCAACTTTAACAGTGTTTTCTTAAGACATTTTTTATTACCCCGTTGCGATTTTTATAATTTTTAAAAATCAATCATCGATTTACATTATAACATTCATGATGAGTATTTGTGATTGGTGCATTTTCTGAAAAAGGAGTCAGAAAAGTGGCAAAAATGGTAGTATTTTAATAAAAAATATAGAGAATAATACACCATTTCTTCATATCTTCAAGAGCCTCCTTCCGGCTACATAAATACTTAAAATATTAAAACTGTTTTAAATATTGTCGATGGGGTATTGGATTATGCAAATAAAAAAGTTATGTTGAATACAAACTGCTTTTCCTTGTAAAATTGGGGTTTGAATATTACCTTTTTCAGCAGATTTGAATCGACCCAAAATGACCGCCACGGTTACCATGGCAACCGCGGTCAATCATAACAAACATTCATTATTTTTGTGATCCAATGGTCATTTTCAACTTATAAAATGAAAATCGTCAAAATCTGAGACATGTCATGTCTCACCCTATTTTGAAATCCTTTGATCCTCACAGATAATTAGTGTTAAGCCCTTAGAGATATCACGTTTTCGTGAAATTGCTTTTTGTAAATGAGAATAAATTAATTAGTTTAGTCACATTTTGGAAATGTTATCCTGTTTAGAGAGTTATATCCCTAGACGTCTTTGTCAGCAGAACATATATGACCGCAAGTGTATGCTGGACAGTATTTATTTAACTTGATGAAGTAATGATGATTGTTTCATTTAAAGCTGTAAAGATAGAAGAAAATGAGATGTGGAATAAGTGTACACGACACAACCTACAATATAAACTTAAATTTAAAACATCCAAAATGGAAAATTAAGAGTTGACTTCTTAAGTAAAGGCAAAGGTAAGTCCTAGAATGTCTCTCTTTCATATATATGTATAACATTCAGTATAAAAACTGGCGGCCAAAAGAAAGGATACCCATTTGAATGCTCTCTAGAATACGATTATTAGTGCAAAGTAAAAATAAGAATTAAAAGAAACAATTTAGAATTGTTTTAAATCTACCTATAGTGCATAGAAAACATACTGACGTTACTTCATTTCTAAGCATCAGACATGCAAAGATGAAAACACTTTCAATTGACCTTTCGATTAAAAACCAATTAATCTTACATACGAATTTTGGATTTTCATGTTTTTTTTAAATTCAAAACGACGGATTATCTCTACCTCAAGTTTCCTGATTTTTTCATGCTTAACCTTTGAATGGAAAAGTTTTATTAGAATAATACACCATTTCTTCATATCTTCAATAGCCTCCTTCCGGCTACATAAATACTTAAAATATTAAAACTGTTTTAAATATTGTCAATGGGGTATTGAATTATGCAAATAAAAAAGTTATGTTGAATACAAACTGCTTTTCCTTGTAAAATTGGGGTTTGAATATTACCTTTTTCAGCAGATTTGAATCGACCCAAAATGGCCGCCACGCTTACCATGGCAACCGCGGTCAATCATAACAAACTTTCATTATTTTTGTGATCCAATGGTCATTTTTAACTTATAAAATAAAAATCATCAAAATCTGAGACATGTCATGTCTCACCCTATATTGAAATCCTTTGATCCTTACAGATAATTAGTGTTAAGCCCTTAGAGATATCACGTTTTCGTGAAATTGCTTTTTGTAAATGAGAATAAATTAATTAGTTCAGTTACATTTTGGAAATGTTATCCTGTTTAGAGAGTTATATCCCTAGACGTCTTTGTCAGCAGAACATATATGACCGCAAGTGTATGCTGGACAGTATTAATTTAACTTGATGAAGTAATGGTGATTATTTCATTTAAAGCTGTAAAGATAGAAGAAAATGAGATGTGGAATAAGTGTACACGACACAACCTACAATATAAACTTAAATTTAAATGCACTTGTAGACAAATATGGGATTTCGATATCTCAAATAAGTGCAGATGTTGGTTTGTCATAGGGTGTTGATTTGTCTTCCTTTACCGGATTTGACACGCTGAATGGACTATTGGTAACGCGACAGGTGTGCTATAGCAAGCAGGAACTGCTTACTCTTCCGGAGCACCTGAGTTCACTCTTGTTTCGACTGGAGTTCGCGTTGTTGATTGATATTCAGTTGTTCTGTGTTTCCATGTTTTACATGTTGTCTGTGTTTGTCCTGTTCTTGTAGGTGTTTACTGGTTTTGTCTCTACTCTTTCGGACTTTTGACATTCGGATACCCCATTGGTACCTCTGCTTCTTTCATTTAAAACATCCAAAATGGAAAATTAAGAGTTGACTTCTTAAGTAAAGGCAAAGGTAAGTCCTAGAATGTCTCTCTTTCATATATATGTATAACATTCAGTATAAAAACTGGCGGCCAAAAGAAAGGATACACATTTGAATGCTCTCTAGAATACGATTATTAGTGCAAAGTAAAAATAAGAATTGAAAGAAACAATTTAGAATTGTTTTAAATCTACCTATAGTGCATAGAAAACATACTGACGTTACTTCATTTTTAAGCATCAGACATGCAAAGATGAAAACACTTTCAATTGACCTTTCGATTAAAAACCAATTAATCTTACATACGAATTTTGGATTTTCATGTTTTTTTTAAATTCAAAATGACGGATTATCTCTACCTCAAGTTTCCTGATTTTTTCATGATTAACTTTTGAATGGAAAAGTTTTATTAGAATAAATTAATGAATTTATGACAAAAAATAAAATATTGATAAAAGACAGTTTTTTTCGATGTGTGTCCTTTCTTTTGGCCGCCAGTATATTTTTCAAAATTTTGAAAACAAATATTTGAAAAGACTGTTGAGCATGTGTCGAGACCCAACTTCTGCATGTCAAAATTGTTAAAAATATGATAAGACATGTTCATACAAATGAGACTACAAAAAGAATAAGTTCCAACATAAAAAGACTGTTCAGAAGCAAAACAGCACCAATCTGACTACTTCAATCAAAAGGAGACTTTTGTTGAGCTTGATGAGCTGAAGGTTAAAGTCAGCAACAGCTCTTCTCTATCTGCAATAGTTTTCATTTATGTAAGGCAAAAATTTGAAAAAGAAACTGCTTTAAAAGTGTCATAACCCCTAAAATGAACCAACTGACAGCTTCGTATGCATAGAACCTTTTAGGAGCTCACTGGGCTGTCAGTTTAAAGCAACAGCAGTTTTTTTTCATATTTGCAGTAGTTTCCATTCTGGAAAAATAATATTTTAACCTATTGAAGGGCCATTATAAGGGATAATCTGGCAAATTCAGCCCAGTATTGACTTTTGTAGTGCTTAATGAACTCAAGGTTTAAGCAGGCAACATGTGTCTCTATCTGCAATAGTTGTCTTTCTATTGGGCATAAACATGTAAAACGCTTTTTTCGAAAGAAAGTCAAATTTTGCATGTTAGTGTCAAAATCCGGAAGGGCAACGACAATTCAACTCAAAGCACAAAATCAACAAAACGTAAATCAAAAACGCACACTCAAGTTCTAACAAAAGTGAACTCAGGTGCTCTGGAAGAGTAAGGAGTTCCTGCCTGCTATAGCACACCCGTTGTGTTGCTAATTTCCAATTCAGTGTGTCACATCCGGTAAAGGAAGACAAAACAAGAGACTGTTGAAACAATAATTGTATCATTTAGAATTTCAAGATGAGTTAGTCGAGGCAAATGCCAAGACCCATGGCCACACATGGCTTTGAGATCTTATAATAATGAAACAAATTGTTGATAAAATGAACTTTTAAGACAAAAAAGCCTTTAACATGATTAAAGTGTGATCGAACCAAGTAAAAGCAAATACATAATATATTGTAGGTTGATCTGGTAATTATCAATATTTCTTCTAATATCTAAAATAGACGTGTGTTTCAAAATATTACAAAATATATTTTTTTTCTGCAAACTGTTTTTGTTGACACTTGTCAAAAAGAAGTATGTTCAAAATATGCCCAAAACTACAAAAGTACAATCAAGGCCATATTTAGTGTCTTATTTCATTTAAAAAAATATTAAACCATATTTTAGTTTAAAATTAACGAAATAATGTAAACTTGTAAACGCTTACTTTGTACTCCAACGTTAGTGGTGGAGTACGTGGAGCCAAACAAACGTCTGATTTTAATCAGATTGGCTTTTGATGGTTATACGCATCTTTCACTTTCGTTTAAATATTGTCGACGTTAAAATGGGACGAACATAAAAAACGCAGAAATGATAGTTTGCTCATTACAATTGTTAGCAAATAAGACAATATACGCCGGTCCGACTTTTCTTCAAAGAAAGTGAAATTTGATATGGTGGAAGAATCATATACTTTTTTCTACGTGAACAACTTGAATGCAGTTGTATTTGATGAAGATATTCAAAATAAAACAGTTTAAGAAAATAAATAATATTTCTATTTGCTTCGTTTTTTCAGCATATACACGATTTACAAAAATCACACACACAAAGAAACGTGTGGACATTTATATTTGTAAAACAACAAAAGTCGATAAACCTGCAAAACACAGAAGTTTTAAAATCTTCAAAACATATTTGTTTCTTTAGGGTTGGTAACAAAACGGTTAAGTATCATTCTGTTTAGATTTTGCAAGTCTTAAATAAAAAAAAACAAATAAAAAAAACAACAGGTGTACAGAAATAAGTTATTCGTTGATTTCTTTGGCTATATAAGTTCCAGAAGCTAGAATTTAAATTGACTTCAGAAACATTTTTTAAAGTAATTAAGGTCTTTCCCTTCCACAGAAGGAAAGACCTTACTGTATTTCTTATGATTATTATTTTTTTTTCTGCCGCAGATGTCAAAAAAGTGTCGCGACCTATCATTACGAAACTTAGTACTATTAATCGACACTGCTATGGCTCGACTTGAGTCGGCCTGCGAAACCGATCTATTTTTAGTAATGGAGTTATCTGCCCGGAACCCAAAAACCTTGTCTGCAGATAAAGTCAGAAACCGTAACCGTTATCAAAAATCTGAAGCAGGGAAAATGTTGCAAGACTCCTGGTCATGATTCGTCACGCAAAAAAAAAAATTTCGATCAACTTCCTGGTTACGCGCTTTTGACCCGAAAAGTGTCACGACTCGTCAATTTTTTTTTCCTCAAAACGGTTTGTTATAGAGACTTGGGACCTTCACCAATCATCCTAGGTGACATATGTTACATCTAAAAATGTCAAGGTCAAAGGTCAAATCTCAAGTCAGAGGTCATGGTACACCTTGTCTGCAGTATAGCTCAAAAACCATACAAAATTGAAGCAGACATGTAAAGAAGAAAATAATGAAGAAAATACTCGTTTCATTCAGACCTTTATTTGATATAAAGGGTCAAACACTGTACGACAAACCGTTTTCGAGTTATGGCCCTTGACGCGTTTCGGCTTATTCGTTTTTGGCTTATAACTTTTAAACCATCTAAGATAATATAGTAAACATATGGGTTTTTTTTTGTGACCTTCATTATGAGTCCTTCAATTTAAGACCAAAGTCGAATGGTTAAAGGCAGCCATTTTCAAAATGGCCGACACCGTAAACAGTTTTTAAGAAATAACACCTAAACCGTACAAAATTAAAGCGGACAATAGATGGGAAAATGTTTGCCATTTCGAGATCTACAAAAAGTGTTTCAGGTGCGAAAGCGTAAAACTTGTCGTTTTTGAGTTATCGCCCTTGATTCGTATTTTCAAAATGATTTTTGTTTATAACTTTTTAACCATAAAAAATGGTGAATGAATTATATGGTTTATTTGAAAGACAATTGAATTGCCTACAATTTGAACCCAAACAGTACATGATTCGGTTGAAAGATTTTAAAAATGGCCACCAAAACAAGTTTCGCGAAACACGTTTTTTGCCCATAACTGGAAAACCATAACAGATAGTATAGTAAACATGTAAACTTAAATGAATCAGAATGCAAAGAGCTACAATTTGAGTCAGAGGTCAAAGGTCATGGGTCAAGGTCATTCCCTAGTAACAAGGTAACCTTAATGAAAAGTCAATAGCAACCATACATATTCTTAAACAAGACTATTTTCTGAGTTTAGATGTAAGTTTTTGCAACCGGAAGTGACATTTAGTCCATAGCAACCGACATAAAAGTCCTTAGCAACCATTCTTTTTCTGACTCTAGGACCCTGATCTTCATTCTGGAGCCTATATCACAATAATTGGCAACATCTTGTCATAAACAAAGTGACTCAAATGTCTTTAGTACTTGTATAAAATACCATAACAAAAACATAAGACAGGGAAAGACCTCACATTTGTTCTCTGAACAAATGACTTTTTAATTCAATATGGTATTTTTTATGCATAAAACGTTAAAAAAGTGTTTAAAATCACTAATTGAATTAACTCTTACAATGCTTTTAATGCGTGTAGGCTGTCAAACATTCCATTCTCTATAAATGTCAGTTTGTTGTAACCAAGATTTCTACAATTTGAAAACATTTAGCAAACGTATATTTGGAAATAACACTAGTTGATAGGTGTTGCACTTCATGTCTTGGAAACTGGAAATACATACTTATTCTTTAACAAAATATTAGTTTTGTATGTCGTGCCACGATTGTTGTTAAGCTTTTGAAATGCAAGCTATTCCATATTCTTTCATCTTTACCTTAAACGTCTTTTTTCAATTGTTTCTTTGGGACACAGAAAGAAATGACAAATACCTATCAGGATTTAAAAAAAAACATAATAAGCAATGACAATAGAGAAACACCAAAAAACATATAGACAACACCGGAACAGCAAGTACCAACGCCAGCATTAATCGTAACAAGATTAAACTTACTTGCATCTAGATATGCAATACATATAATAAAAAGTATCCTCACTTATCCGACACTTATGATATTAAAATTGTATTTGCAATTTTTATTCTTATGAAATGTTTTGAGTTAATCTTACAATATCTGCAAAGATTGCAAACTGCCAAACGTTCCACCCTCTATAGCTGTCAGCTCGTTTCTTTCAAGATGTCTGAAATAAAAAAAACAAGAATAATGAGCCAAAAGGTCAGGACTTTAAAAGAATGTTGTTTGGTTTGAATATGCGTTTTGTAGTATTTTGTAACGATATAAATAACAAGAGTAAGGTACGAAAATGCTTTACGAGACTAAACTACACAATATTCGGATTGTTCTTTATCTTTAAGGCCTTTAATAGTGCCCTTGTTGTTATGTTTTATGGATCATAGTTTTTTATCAACGATTTGCAGACTTACACGTTCAAAGGAATCAGTTAAAAGAAGTTTCTTATTTCTTACCAAATTTTTTTTTCTATGCTCTTAATATTCATATAGTGTTTGGTATTTTCAATATTTTCGGTAGAGCGCCTCTGATGAGTCTTGAATAGACGAAACGCGGGTAAGGCGTAGCAAAATTTATTGTCTGGAATTTTGTTGTCATTTGTATTTCCCAATTATGAATGGAAATCTACCTTATCTTTTCTAATTATTGGAAGTTTCTCATTTTTATTATGTTCTTGTTTATGGTTTTGATTCGCTTCTAAATAAAAAGATGATGTTTCATTTTCCGATATTCTGCCATAAATTAATTGTCAGTTGCAAAACAATTCTTAATTTATCTCATCGTTAACATGTGGATCGACGCACAGTGTTGGTTAAACATAATCACACGGTACAATCGATATATCAGATTCTCATGAGTGCGGATAATCGACATACCGTAGTGAGTTGCGAGCGGAACAAAATATGCTAAAATTATGAAATTTCACCGGAAAGAGTATTAAATTTATTACTTTTCCAAAAATATATTTGAATGAAATATAGCCTAGTCCGAAGCAGTCAGCATTGTCTTCGATTGCTGTTACTTTTATACAAATATGTGCATCACGTGCTTCAAACACTCTGCCGAAATATGATCAGCTATAACAAACAAACTTAATTCATGACCAAGAAGTAAAATTCCAACCTGCTTATACTATATTTGCAACTGACCATAACTTTTTCTATGTGTCTAAGTTTCAGATATGTTGGTTTGCAAAAATGGGTTTTGTTATATTCTTTTATCTAACAATGTACGACAAGCAAAGTTTTTGACGTGGTGGATAATGTTATACACTCTTTTTGACGGGACGAACCAACAGTTGCACACAAAAGGTTAATGGGGTACCTTTCTAAATTAAGCTAATAATAAAGTTTGGTTGACCACATTCGTTGCTCTTGAGATTTCCTAACAAGATACAATGAGGCTTTTACTACATATATGTGTGAACATATTTAAAAAAATATGCTATATATGTTGATTACTTATTGGCTGGATTTCACGGAGTGAAAAATCGGGGTAATGAAATGGTAAATGTCGGGCGGTGGGTGGGCGGGCGCGCGGGGAAGAAATTTGCATAATAGTTTTCTCGGCAACTACAAATCACAGACACTTGATATTTGGTATACAGCATTAGGGAAAAGTCTCATATCGTGGAATTCGAGTTCTGATCTGTCGTTTACCCACTTCCTGTTGAACGAAATGCAATCATTTTACTTTGACAGATTTTTGAACTTTAAGCTTGTAATACTAAGAGAGAGGCTATATGGCAATAACCTAGTACGTCCTTCTTTCCATTCGTTATGTACAAATTTTCGTAACTAATATCTTGGTTTCTACAAGTGGGTTGATTTTAAATTTGGGATTACACTTCGGCACAATGCATTGCATCATGCATCCACTTTCCAGGTCATTCCGCCTGGTTCTTCATTTTAACCAAGCTAAACTAAGACTCTTTCAAGGGTCACAAGGACACATTTTCGTTAATGTTTTATCGGATATATCGAGTGTTCTCAAAAGCTACATAGAGTATCTATCTTTACGTCCCGTTATTTTCCTGTTGTCCTTTTGTATTAGAATCTCTCTTGTTGAATTAAACTTCTATCGATTTGATGTGTGTTGGTTTGTGCTTTGTTATTGATTATCAATGGGTGGAGGGTTGGGCCCCAAAAACTCGTTTGACCCCGCCACATTTTAAATGTGCCTGTCCTAAGCCTGAGAATCCTTATCAAATGTGATGTTTGTATTTGTCGTTTTTTTGTCAAGAAGGAGATCTTTCATTTGCACTTTTTAGGATTTGGTATTAACCTTATGTAGTTTATTATCCATCTAGGGCCAATTGCAGTACAGCGAGCAGCGACCGCTGGTCAGATTGAATGGCTGCTGAATGTTTTTTGTTTTGGATTTTTTAAATTGTGGTCAAGGTTGTAGGGTGTGTCGCGAACACTTATTCCATATCTCATTAGGGTAACCAGGTGGGACACACAATACCAGGTGAGAGTTGTTTGTCAGCTGACCATTTCCAATATTTTAATTGGTCTACAATTGTTTTTGGACACAAAGAACGCATATAACATGGGTTTTATTGTTGCTTTTCGTAAGTGAGTGAGTTGGTATTTTACGCCCTCGCAACACTATATGGTGATAAATGAACATGAAATGATGATGATATGCATGAAATATGGGGGTGGGAGGAAACAAAGGAGCAGCAATTTAAAATAAACAGACCAGCTGGTTTAAACCAGAACACACATAAACAGACTTTGCAGTTGCACGGACTTGACGTAATTACCAGGAATAAGTAATAAATATTCATATTTATAAATCGTTCAATCAAATTTGAGGTCAAAATGTCAACAGGTAATAGAACGTCACCGGGCAATAGAACACCTTTCTATTGCCCGGTAAAATGTGATAATGGTTAAAATTAAAATATAGCTAATAGAAAAGGAAACTTTATGATATTAAATAATAAGATTTTTTATTTATTCCTTCTCGTCAATAAACTGCATATCATACTCCGCACGTTTTATTTACTGGTGTTTCATGAATGGTGATTTTTCACCTTAAATTTTGTATGACTTTTAGAAGAAATGAAAGAAAGAACACCTTTTGATATATTAAAATAGAAAAATTAGTCTTTCACGATTGATATTTTTTATCATACATTTAGAAAAAATGCAATAAGTCACCGTTTTAATGCGCACTTTTACATTGATTAAGTTTATCCGCGATCATCCGTATCATTTCGTGCAACTTGTGCTCAATGTTCGCAGTTGTAATTCACATTTGAGTATATTTTTATATACATTAAAATTAAATTGTTTATTATCCAGAGTGCGCATTAATTGTGATATCAAGGAAAATGAAAACTTTGGGTTTTTTTTCTTGCATTTTCTAACTCGCACGTCAGAAAAGTGGACATATAATTCCGCAACGTCAAGAAAATTGACCTCTTCTCTTGGGTATTAATATGGTTTAAGTTGAAGTCTATATAAATAAATAAGACTTCTATGTGGTTGACACACAAATCGTCTTAATTTTAGCTTTTTGGGCTCAGATGCATTCATTTTGATACAGAAACAAAAAATACTTTTAAATAAACTTGCCGTCAATAAAAAAGATATAAATAAAAAAATTGTACTCATTTGATATTTTTTTTATTTGTCATCATTTTGTATACTAGTGAGCTGAAATCGTTACAAGTGTAAATAAGCAGTTCCGGTTTATTACAACACGCGTTACACTGCTAACAGTCAAATAAGCGTGTCAAATATTTTAAAGGAAGACAAGACCAAACCCTATTACAAACCAACATCTTTCTCATCTGAGGACGGCAATGTTATATTTCTCCATAACCTCAGATGTCGTTCTATTTGTACAACTTCTTAAGTATAGACAATAAGATAGGAACAACATATTATACGTTAGGAAATTTCATGTCAGACGGGACGCTCTTTTAGAGAAAGAAAGCAACACAAACAATGAAAAACCGAAGAAGTTGTGATATGTTAAAATTACAAATACCTAAACGCGGGTATAAACGGTGAATTTGGATATGCTATATATCGATATTTCAAAGAGTAACTTTTCATCAATAGCACTAAATCAAAACATTGGAAGATCAAACTCCAAAACTGTTGAAAACGAAAAGTACTCAAAACCAAAACGTTCGAACAAGGTAGCCAAATCCAGCACCGATGATATTGACCATTACAAGGAAATAAACCAGTTGATTCAAACAAATTTGAATTTGAAATAGGTAATTTCAGCGACAAATATAAATGAAATTTTTAATTAAATCGTGTCGGACAAGTCTAACGGCCAGGTTTGTGGTTACCCTCGGGGACTTTTTGTCCACTAGCAGCAGTTATCGCCCAGTGATTTCAAAATTACAAATACCAAAACGCGGGTATAAAAGGTTTATTTGGATATGCTATATATCGATATTTCAAGGAGTAACCTCTATTCTTCAGCATTAAATCAAAACATTTGAAGGTCAAACTCCACAAAATAGAGCGAACGGTCTCTGCTTATGTTTCTTTCTTGTAAAATTCAGTTTGTTGTTACATGTTAACATATTGTGTTGAAGTATTGATGACTCATGCTGTCTCCCAAACCAGAATTAAGAATCAAATGGTATCCACCACGCTAAAAATTATATTTTTTTATCTTTTTTTTTTCTTTTTCTGTCAATGCTATTGTCCAAGTACTTTTCTCGGAAAGGTGTCAACGAAGATGCACGAGACATTGTATAATGGTACATAAGTTATTAAACGTGTACACGACGTATCCGGGAATTTCAAGATGGTGGCCCTCACAATATGAAATACTGATTTTTGCAAAACAATGTATGCTAGTAGAAGGCTCTGGGTTTTATCGATACGTGAAAAATCAATCTAACCATAATTATGATAATATGCAACCGCACTTCGAATCTATTGACATCCGAGAAATTATTGATTTGAATAAAAAAACAAGATGTTGTGTTGGACAAACAAACGTCTCAAATAATCATCAAAGGAGAGCCGCTGTTTCGAGCAAGCTTACACATGACAGTGTAAAAGCCTAACATTTTCTCAGAGAAAAACAAGATTCTCTCGCTTAAAGCGGCGAATTGTTAATTGACAATGACTTTAAAATCGAGCTGAAAGATCTCATTGAAACTAAGAAAGATGCAGGAAAAATGACAGAAGCTTTTGGAGTTTAATAGAGAATTCCAATCATTCATATAAGACTACGTGATGAACCTCGTAAGAAAATGACATACAACAACAGACGAACTACCACCATTCTCCGAGTCAGAACCACAGATATGATAGCAGGCCCTTTCCATCAGAACCTTTACTCAAAGTCCTGGGCAAATGAATGGAGGCAAAATACGCCTTAAAGGAAGCAAACCCTTACGATTCAAGTATGTTTACATCATGAAATCTGATTGTAAATGCAACCGCGAATGTGAACATAAAAGAAAAATTAAAATTGTCCACACTGGTAAACCTAGACATTCTAGACCCTTTAAAAAGAATGAATCTTATAATAATAAATGTTCCAATCAACAACATGGCAGGTCAACTTCTTTTTTGCTTAGAAGATCGGTTAAACGTGACGTCCGATCAAATAATCCTCAGTAACATCCAGGGAATAAAACTAGACTTTTGGTGTCAACCTGTACAAACAAAAATTCCACAAATTATAATTGTAAATAAAAAGGAACATCTTCTGTTAAGACACGCAATTCAAGAAATGAAGAACAAAAAAATCCCTGGACTTTGTCCCGCCCAACCGATTGACATATGACACTGCTGACATCCTGTCCATCTTAAAATAAACTGATTTGATCCTCGTGGACGAAGGTTTGAAAAGCAAAAAAGCAGGACCTAAATTGAATAATGAAGCAAATTTTGGATTGATTCGAAACAAGAAACATAACTCTGACAGCAAAGTATCTTCCGGGGAAATTATATTTGTTAGCAGACTGGGAATCAAGAAATGTAGACGACCCCAGATATTGGCAATTAGACCCTCAAATTTTCTCAGAAATCAGGAAAATATATTGGGAAAGGGAAGCAGATCTATTCGCGTTGAGACTTATCACCAAAATATGTCAGTTGGAAACCAGACCCAATGAGTATCGGAACGGATGCTTTTCTTGTACATTGGTCAGAAATCAAGGGTTATGCATTTCCCCCATTTGCCCTAATAGGGAGATGTATTGCAAAAGTGAGAAAGGAAAAAGCGACCCAAACACTAATTCCACAAATTTAGTAGACCTAACCTTGGTACCTGACTCTCTTTTTATTGTTGATCCAGGACCCACTAAAACTACCGACTTACCCAAAACTTTTGTTGTCTCCTCTAAGAAAACATCATCCTATGACAGACAATGGGACATTATTACTAGGTGTTTGGAGAATATCGGGCAAAAATATTGTAACAATATTATCTAAAGCAGCTGAAGACCTAAATGAAAAGGCATGGAGACCAGGACATAGGTCGCTTATAAAAGCGCAAAAAAAAAGTGGTATATCTGATGTCATGCAAAATCACTGAATCAATGTTAATATTGTAAAATTTCTAACCAAACTGTTTCAGTAAGGTTTACAATACAGAACAATTAATACATACAGATGATTTTTTTACATCTGTCGATAGATGCTTCTAAGCCAGCTGTGAGTATCTCTACGTCCTGTTAATTTCTTCTTGTCCTTTTGTCTCTGGTTCTCTCTTGTTGAATTGAACTTCTATCGATTTGATTGTTACTGAGCGTTAGTTTGTGCTTTGTCAGTTATTATTAATAGGGGAAGGTCGGCGCCAAAAAAATAGTTTAACACGCCACATTTTTAATGTGCCTGTCCTAAGCCAGGAATCTTTATCAAAGCTTTCGTTTGTGCTTCACCGCTAGTCACATTGAAGGCTGCTGGCTGTTTTCCCTTGTGGATTTTTTTTAAATTGTCGTTTGTATTGTATGTTGTGTCATGTGCACTTATTCCACATCTCATTATCTTCTATACAGATCAGCTATTTCTAAAGGTCATGCATAAATAGACAACTTGCAAGTGGGTAGGCACCCTTTCATTATCAAACGCATGAGAGCTATATTCAATCACAGGATCCGTATGTCTAAGTATGAGTTTTCATCAGACCTTGTAATATCTCATCTTGGGGAAAAATTAAGATTTAGAAATTAAGCTACCTTTCTTGGAAACTTTAAATGCTGTTAGATTAGGCATCAGCAAGCAGGGCATCTAAATTAAGTTATTTGAATTGCCAATCAATGGAAAAGCAAGGTTCGGTTATACTCAAACGCACAAAAACATGCAGACCAGGGTCTGACAATAGACAACTGTCTTTTGCTTCTTTTAAAAACAACAATAATCTCTGTGTGGTTTCATGCATAAATGAATATTTAAATAAAACTATAGAATGGAGAGATGTGGATGACAAAATTGACAGGTCAAGGTGAAAACATAGTTTTGTAAAACCTCATAAACCTATCACACCTTCTTCCATAGCAAGGTGGTTGAAAGAAACTATCAAAAAAGCTGGAATTACTGATAATTTTAAGGAACATTCCACTCGATCTGCATCTACTAGTATGGCTAAAAGAGTAGGTTTATCTAACCAGGACATAATTGAGCAGGCCAATTGGACAATAGAATCCACATTTATAAGATTCTATTGTAAACCATTATCAGGGAGTTTTCACAAGGTAAGCTTTAAACTAACACTAAATTATTTTGTGAAGTTGTGTAATGAAACTGTAGATTTCATAAGCACACGGAGTGTGTGAAATGGAATCTTAATTTTATTAACAATCGAACAACATATGAAATTGTTCCCTCCTACATCCATGATTTAATCACTTTCAATCTTGTTTAAGCAGGTTTACTATTTATATTCTATTTCAATGTTTCAAGCAATTTAACATAATTAAGTATATCCTCATATACTTTTCACAAACAACAGTCATGACTGAAGACGCCACTAAAGATAAAACATGGAAAGGGCCAATTAAACATTTTCCTAGATGTAGAGGTTAAATCTTTTATAAAGATTTAATAAAATCTTTATAAAAAGTTTTCCCTTTTCCTTTTAACCCTTAGACATTCCATTGATGATTTTTTTGTGGGAACAATAGAGAGAATTTGATTGATATATAAATTTGAAATGTGGAATATATGTATATTCAACATATAGATTAGGAATTAACTAAATTTAGTTTTCTGCGATGGCACAGTTTAAAGATAGATACCACTATCTTCTCTTTTATCTTATGCTCTGTAATTTACTCTCGTTTCTCTTTACTGATCTTTATCCAATAAGAGAACGATAGAATGCACGAGGGAATGTGCATTTTATCTTTGGATTGGCTAGCCAGGCTGCGCACGTACGTGTGGCAGCATGAGATAACACTTTCGGTTGTTAGTAAAATTAAGATTCCATTTCACATACTTCGTGTGCTTATGAAATCTACAATTCATTAGATAAAAGTGACGGAATGCGTTCGTTTTACCCACCATTTCGTTTGAAATGCCTGTACCAAGTCAGGACCATTGCGATCCACCAGTTCTCCGGTATGACTGATTCGTTTTTGTCATTTTCTCTGGACTATGAGATTGATCATTCAAGTTCGGTAGTTTTGTTATTACCTTTATTTAGAACATTTTTGTGTTGTGTTTTGATGACTTTATTTCATAAGGACATAAAAGAAAATCAGATCGAAATATTCCTTCTTGCCTGGCTCTACAAATGTCAAATAATCGTAAAAAAATTATAATACTTACAATGTTGTTAATGCTTCTAAACTGTCAAATGCTCCTTTCTTTATTTCTATTAGGTTGTTGCCATCAAGGTTTCTATAATGTAATTAGAATAAGAAAGGCATTATGTCTGGTGCAAAAGAAAGGTTAAATTGTTAGGTGTTCGGCAGAGAGAATATAGGAAAAAGTTTATATACGTCCATTTTTTTTTATTCAAATTAATATACATATATATCCTTTCATCGTCCAGACATATAATGAGTTCACATTAGTTTATACCAAAACACCCAATAGTTTCGACATTTGGACATTTTGTAACATTTTGCGAAAAACAGCCCGGTCTCCATCTTGGAATAGGCGCGAGGTTTACATTACTATGCGATCCTTTCGTTTGTATATAATAAAATATATACATGTAATTGTTTTCCGGATAAGATAGTGCCGGCCAGGATATATTATTTGGCGATTCTAGTATGGTATCATTAATTAAGCAAACTTTGAATACCTTTTTTGTCATAAGCAGCGCTATCTATTACGTGATATCAGATATCAAATTCAAATTTTGATTCGCCTGGCACACGCTTAAATTATCTTAAACTTTTCAAGATGTTCAAAATCAGGTCATGACAACTTACATAGAGTAAGTGTTATTTGGAAACGTTGGAACATATCCCAGATATCTGTAAAAACATTTAACATTAACACCTTGGTAATGTTGGTAACAGCTACATTTAGAAGGACAGTTCTCTATTCCTTCGCACAATTGCGTGTAGATCACCAAAATTAGATATAGATATTGAAAGATTATCTGGATCATTTCAATTGTATCAAAAATTCTGAAATAGATAAATATGTATCGCAATAAAGTATCAAAGTAATCAATAAGTATTTGAAAATAGTACTTAACTTCAAAATTAACAACATTCTATTGACAATTACTAATTCTTTAAGTGCCAAGATTCGAGAAAACCGTGCAAAAAGACATTTATGCAAGACTTTTGAGGGAAAATATTTTTTTTGGGAAATTCAAGCTAACCGATTAGGCATCATTAGTATTTCGGAGTTTCCTTACAATTCAGCTTGACTAAATACAAATCTTTGTCCCATTTATCTTCCAATTATCAAAAGTTGAACAGGAATCACCAAAGGGCTATTCCTTGGCCTTCATAATAAATAAATCTTTTTTTAAAATCCTTATTACATTTACCCGGCAACCTTAGGGGATAACATTGGCAGTTTTTATGCGCTGTCTTTTCTGAAGAAATGTTGATGTAGATATCATTCATTCATAGACAAAAAAATATGGGATTTCTATCTCTCAGATAAAAGCAAAGGTGTACCAAAGGGGTAATCAGTATCATAAATGCGTAAAGACAAAGACAAAACCGGCAGACAAAAATCATCACAACAAAACAAACCACATAACAACATAAAACATAAACACACATAACAACAAAACCGCATTCAGCAACGCGAACTTAAGTCGAAACGAGAGTGAACTCAGGTGCTCCGGAAGAGTAAGCAGTTCCTGCTTGCTATAGCACACCCGTCACGTTGCCAAAGATCGATAAAGTGTTGGTCAAATCCGGTAAGGATGACATTACAAAACTCTATGTCAAACCAAAATCTGTGCTCATCTGAGAGATAGAAATCCCGTATTTGTATACAAGCACATGATGTCGTCCGTAAAATTTCTTGAGTGATGGCAACAACCTGGGAGCAACGTACCCCTGTGTTAACAATTTGCTTTTCAGCCGTGTGGCTCTATCAAGGAAGTCGTTGTACTCCCCACATGCTCTGGAATAGCGAATCAATTGTGATACGTAAAGTCCATATGCTGGAGCGGACGGAATGTTGCTACACAGAAAGGGAAAGTTAACTATTGGAAAGTTGAAGTCATCACGTTTGTCATAGAGCTTTGTACAAAGCCTTCCTTGTGTGTCAATTTCGAGAAGTAGATCCAGATATGAAGCGGACCTCCTAGAATCTGTAGTGTCCTTTATCTCAAGTTCTTTCGGATATATGAGATGTAAATAGTCACCAAATCGAGGATTGTTTAGTGAAAGGACATCATCAATATAACGAAATGTGAGATTGAAGGATAAAGCAAGTTTGCGGTCCTTTTTGTCTAGAAGTGATTGTAAGAAGTCCGCTTCATATGAATGAAGAAACAAATCGGCAAGCAATGGTGCACAATTTGTGCCCATTGGGATACCTATTGTTTGCTGAAAAACACGTCCACCAAACTGTACAAATATGTTGTCGATTAGAAAGTTGAGCATTTCTATTATTTGATCTTCTGTAAGATCAGATGAGTGCAATTGATGGTTTGTCATAGAGTTATGTTTTGTGTTCTTTCACTGAATTGACACACAGTTTTGAAAATGGCCAGCGCAATTTGTGTGCTATAGCAAGCAGGAAAAATTTACTCCTCCGGAGCACCTCAGTTGACTCTCGAAATGAGTTCCCGTTGTTTATTGATATTCAGTAGTTTTTTGTCTTTCCGAGTTTTATACGTTTTTTAATTTTTGTCCTGTTCTTGTCTCTGTTCTTTCGGACGTTGACATATAGGATGACCAATTGGTACCCCTGCTTCTCTAAATATTGTTTTATGTCTAAGGCAGGGTTTTAAGGTCAAATTCTCTCCTAATACTTAAATAAAATGTCGAACATATAGAAAATCACAGCTTGCCTTATGCTTTTTGACATTGCTACAAGTAAATGAAGTGGTTTGTCCTTAGTTTATAATCTGCGTTTATAAAAGATATTAATAAGAATGCCCCCTTTTAGGATTAGCAACATAATTCGTTTAGTACCAAACAAAACTAGCACTACCAATTGCTCAGACTTCTAAATATCTTAAACAATCTACTTAAACCAAGAATTTAGTAAAATGAAATCAATAGAAAATTCTCATACATATATCTTTGTAAAGAAGATTCTGAATATCACAGGCGGAATAATGTCTTATTGCGATCATTGCGATCCATCCATTCTCAGGTATGACTGATTCGTTTTTGTAGTTTTTGTAATTACCTTTATTTATCTCCAACTTGCACAAGCAAACAATTTATAAATGATTTTTTTTTATTTCAACGCATGTTAAAACTTCATGTTCAAATCAATGTGAACTGTCAGAAAAAAAAATAAAAGAAGCAAAAACCTATTACAAATTGCACTTTGACTGGCAGATCGTACAGTAAAACGTAGTAAAAAATTCAGGAACGTGTGAAAGACGCAGTGAAGACATCCATCATTTGTAGTGAAAACCACAAAAACGTGGTAGAGACGTATCAGAAACGGCAGAGAATGTTATACCGTTCATATGAAGTTCATGACACCTTCGATCCACGACAACAATGCTGTTCTCAATAGGTTCGTAGGAGATTCTTAGGAGATTCTTTCTTCGTTTTGAAATAACCACGTTTCCGCTTCATTGTTTGTTTTGAACATGTTCAAAATAATTGCACCTCCCTCAAGCTCTTGAAGTACTTTGTCGAATCAAATTCGAAAAAAGTTTTGTTTTGTACGTCTTCACTATCATCAACAAATGTCTTACACATTCTGTGGCATTTTACAATTTTGTGAGAACGTTATACGAACTTTATTTAGTTTGACAAGGGCATTAAGTGTTCTTTACAAAACCACTGTTTTATTATTTGGTTTAAAAACATTTTTAAACTAAATTCAAAGACAACGTTCATGCATAAACAGGTAAACATCTAACCAAAGGGAATAAAATGCCTAGACGATCAGATTTGAACATACAGTCCTTTGTAACAATTTGTAACACCCGTGAAGGTTAGCGCTGCTGGTGGAAGTTTAATTCCCCGAGGTTAACCTGTTCCGGCACCAACACTTTGTGTTGGAGAACACATCAAAGCTTTAAATTATCCGTATATATTTCAAAATTGTCTAAACCCTCAGGTTCTTCCTATCCCAGACATAGGTTGAACATCTTAGTTATAATTTGGTTCCCCATTTCGGTATTTTTTGGTTCGTTGTTCTTTGCTCTTCATAATCATAAAGTTGTTCGGTTTTCTCAATAGTTTTGGTAGAGCGCCTCTGATGAGTCTTGAATAAACGAAACGCGCGTCAGGCGTAGCAAAATTTAATGTCTGGAACTTTGTTGTCATTTCAATTAAAAACATCCTAAAATGTCTGACATATGTATTACCTTTAAATGTTTCATTGACTTTACTTTTTAATTCAGGTTCTTTCGCACGAAAGCGATGAAAATATTGCAAAATCGATGTCAATGTTTTTTTTTAATTACAAAACATACTTTGAATACTCTATTTGTACTCTCTTTTACATCTTATTAATTCAAAATTGAGTGCATAACGTAGTTAAAATTACAACATACGTTACAACAATGTTTTCGGTCGGTAAAGTTAAGTTTTAGAGGGTCTATTTGTCATATATTTGCATTTCATTGTGTTTTAATGAGAAATTGATACATTAAGATACTTTTTAAATATGATATTTTTCATTCAGACAAAAATCTACTTAATGTGCTTATCAAGGCATTCAAATTGAATATGAGTTTCATATTTAGAAAAAAATACTTACAATAGAAAAGTTTAAAAAGCTTTATATTTATCAATTTCTTAAGATTGTATTGAATAAATTATGATGATGTTATTAATGTGTACTTCCTTGAAAACTGAACTAAAATTCAGTATAAGATATGCATTGTTATCAAACGTGTGTCTGTACAAACTGTTTGTTTTACTATCTGATTCGGAGAAACGGAATTTTTAGATAACGTTTAATCATTAACAGGTTAAATATCAACATTAACTATGAATGAAAAAATCATAAAATGTCTGGCAAATGTTTAACATATTATTGTTGTTACTTTGAGATATTATTCCTTACTAAAAATAGTGAAAAAAATTCCAAATTATATGTATTTTTTATGTATAATTGCAAAAATGTATTGTATATTTTTCATAGTTCGCACGGACTTTTGAATCTTATTGATTCACATGATTACACAATAGAATTCATAACAGATTACACAAATATAAGAAGTAAAATATCAAATATTGTAACCATCTTTACTGTAACTATTTGGGAAAGGCTAGTTAAATTTATTTGGCGAATGCTCATATATGTTCATGTCCTGAGTACAATTCAAATAGAATAACATTCCCGTTAAGATTATAATCTCTCTTATAACCGACACTCTGATCTTACTTTGAAAGATGGCAAACTGTATACCTTAGATTTTAGTTTAAGTTTTACATCAATCATGCATAAAACCATGTTTATAACATACATTATGACCACTTAATATATAAGAGTGATAATGGTATATTTTTATGTTCATATTTACTAAAAGTCATAATAACTAGAATTTCTATATTTTGCAACCCGAGATCTAACTAGAGATGTTGATGTACGCATGCATATCTATAATGAGCTTCATTTAGGTCTTATGATCTCAGAAGACGGTGGATGGGGTAGTCATATTGAAATGATAGTCACTAAAGCCTTTACTCGTCCTAACATATTACGCAAGCTGAAATTTATTTTAGATAGACGGACATTGGAACAACTATACCATTCATTCATTAGACCTATCATAGAGTATGCAGACATTATTTGGGATACTCAGACTGCTATTCTTATACATAAAATTGAAAACATTCAAATAGAGGCTGCGAGAATTGTAACTGGTGGTACTCGTTTAACTTCGATCTCAAACTTGTATACCGAAACCGGATGGCAAAAACTAAGTGATCGACGGGAAAAACATAAACTTATTCATATGTACAAGATCGTAAATAATATGACACCACCTTATTTGTTTGATTTACTACCAAATAGGTTTGATCAAATCCATGATTACCAAACTCGGAATTCCGGTACACTGCGACCACTTTACACGCGAACTTATCAGTATTCAAATTATTTCCTACCCTCTACAGTGCGATCATGGAATATGCTACCCAATGAAACTCGCTCAGCTTCTTCTATTAATATATTCAAATCGCGTCTTAACAACAACTTACAAAAAATACCAACTTTTTACTATTGTGGATCCCGAAAGGGTCAAATCTTACACGCAAGACTTCGCTTAGGATGTAGCGAGCTAAATAAAGACCTTTTTGACAAAAACTTAATTCCATCACCGTTATGCCGCTGTGGTGTTGTAGAAACACGAGCTCATTTTCTTTTAAAATGTCCCTTATACCAACCACTAAGACAACAACTTATCTTAAATTTGCAAGTCCCTGTTAGAATAACTCCTGAAGCATTACTTTTTGGAGTCGATAGCATATCCGATGACGAGAATACTCAATTGTTTCTTAGCGTTCAAAATTTTTTGATCAGAAGTAAGCGCTTTAATACTTAACCATCGTAAAAAGCACTTAAAACGGTGAACAGACAAAAAAAACAAAAACAAAACCTCAACCTCCTCGCATGCACCTTCACTTGCACACGTACCTCCGTATTTCACTGCACGTTGCACATTTGCACTCAAATAGTGTTTTATTTGTATTCTAAGTCGATTCTTGAGTCAAGTCGGATAATGCTAAAATAATGTAAATGAAAAGTTTTCCGGGAGACGGATTTATATAAGGCTACAAGTCTTGTTTCTGAATCCCGTGATTAATTTGATGTATTATTGTCACATTGTCTCATATTTAATATTTGTAAAATTCGCAAATTAATTAATAAATATGTTTACACTAATGAGCTTCATACAAATCATTGACAAACACTTTTAATTAGCACGTTTAAAAGCGTTCAAGGTTAACACAACGGAAGATTTTATTGAATAAATTAGAATAATATGATTCTAGCCCTGCCTTTTAAGCGAGCATAGAAAATCTAAATATTTAAGAAATATATCCATGGGCTCGACCAGCTTAGTCTAAGAGAGAACCTTCAAAAAGGATCGAATTTGATAGCAGCAGAGTCTGACCCCACCCCACCAAAATCATATGCACTTGAGAAAATTGTTATAATAAATATCTTTAACATTCTGGGACGGGATTATCTCGCAATGGATTCCGTGACGTCATTTCCTTGTCAGATTATTTCTTGCTTCTTCAGCAGACCAAACCAGCATTCAGATTCTGTCCGGTTTTGTGAGATTTTCTGGGTGTCAGTGTTTAATTTGTACATGTAGCAATGGTAACAGAAAGTACATTAAGAAACCTGGCGGATAAAACTTAAAGTAAAAAGATCGCGCAGGATTGGGGAAAGTGAGTGAACCCCTACAGGATTAGGACTCAGTGAATACTTTCATTTCTATATATTTTTTGGCTTTTTCAATATATTTTTAATTCCCCGAGGTTGGCCCTCACCGGCACCAACACTTTTGTGTTGGAAAACTCATCAAATATTTAAATTATCCGTTTATTGTTCTATGCTTTTCATAATCATATGTTTTTTTTGTTTTTTTCAATATTTTTGGCAGAGCGCCTCTGATGAGTCTTATAAAAGACGACAAGCGCGTCAGGCGTAACAAAATTTGTTGTCTAGAACTTTGTTGTCATTTTAATTTTGAACACCAGAGAAGGTTAGCGCTGCTGGTGGGGTTTTAATTCCCCGAGCTCCGGCGCCAACACTTTTGTGTTGGAGAACTCATCAAAGTTTTAAAATATCCGTTTAAATTTCTAAATTGACTAAACCACAAGGTTCTTCCTATTCCAAATATAGGTTGATAATCTTAGTCTGGAACTTTGTTGTCATTTTAATTTCAGGTAAGACCCTTTTATTTATTGTTATATAAAGAATTAGTCGTTGTCAGTTGGTAAGTTGATTGTATTCAGTTAATTAATGTATTTATTTATCTTGCTTAGAATTTAACAAAGCTTGATCAGTATCATGCATTAGGTGTGACTAGTAAATGGGCCGATTTCAGTTGTCCAAAGTAACTGTAGCTCGGAAATTGTTTTTCAGCAGAAAAGACCGAGTGGTGTTTAAATAAAAATCTTTCTGTAAAAATGTACAAGTGAATGAATGTGGGTTTAATCGCTGGTTTTGTTGCCTAACAGACTATGATGTAGATCTTATATACCCAGAGGGTTGATTGTTTTACTAGCTCCGTGCCTATTATTTGGTTTTGCTCCGTAAAAATAAGTGTTCCGGTATGCTCGTCCGTTTATTTCTTGCACATCTCAAAACATGAACAATGCCGTAGGGCTTGAACCTGCGATGCTTGCTATCACATGTATGATATCGTTGATAAGTTCATATTCGATTGATGACATATATCATTGTAATTACAAAGCAACAGACACGCGTTGACCATATGAGTTCATGAATTAAAAGATAAATCGCTTACATGCTATCTCTTTTTTTGTAAGGCCCTAGATGTATTCCCTTAATATTCTTGTATGTTTTTACAGTCCTCAAGATGATCCGAATTTGTTTTATGGAAATCTAAGTCTTCATAAAGTCTTTGCATTTCAACAGTTTGATAGGATCTTGTAAAAACAGAGATGAAACATTATTGACTTGATATGTCTAATTCTATCTGACTCTTTACTATCAATATAACCATTTAATCACTTATATCCTTTACCTAATTTTGAAAAAAAAAGATATTTCAAGATTGCACATAATATATAAATTAAGTCATTGGGAAAAGGTGAAGATTAAAACTTTACTAAAGCAGTATTAATTAAGATCGGTCAGTATGTATATAATAATAAAGATGTAGGGATGTACCTATATTGAGATTCGCTGACAGTGACAACAAAGAAAACAAATGAAAAAAAAACTTGTAATATTGTAGGAAGACTTTTATTATCATGATCCGTGTAGCTTTATTCAAATGGGAACACTTTTTTGTGATTTGATGATGAAGATCAGTAATAAAAACGTTGTCCCTACTTTTAATCCACTCTAATACAATTGAAAAAATAATATTATTATTCATGTCTATTCCACGACCATTCAATTTGATAATTGGTAAGCATCAATATTCTATTTTGCAAGTTATGATCAAGTAGAAAATATCTTACCTTTTCTGGTGATATTCTATATTTCTATGTGGGTTAAATCTGAGCTACATTGTTCAAAACCAGTAACTGTGACTATGGGCGCCTAAATAAAATTTATTTTTTTTATTTTCTAAAGATTGTATTTCAATTTTAAAGCTTATTATATGTCACTACTGTGAACTTCCTTGTACTTACCCTTTTGAATCAATTCATCTCATAGTATGTATAATTTTTATTTTTTTTTGTTTTATTGAGTAACAAATATCAAAACAATAAGTCAGAAGGAAGATCCGGATTTTTTCCAGGGGGAATCCTAATATCTCGATTTGTCCTAGGAGATATAAGAATTCCGATTTACTCTGGATTTAATTCAGAATATTAAAATATCATTGTCCTAGAAGAAATTCAGGATATAAGAATATGAATTTGTCCTAGAAAAAATGGAATTCCGATTTACTCTGGATTAAATTCAGGATAGATAAGAATAGCGACTTGTCCTAGAAGAAATTGGAATTCCGATTTACTCTTGATTAAATTAAGGATAAATTAGAGTATCAATTAGTCTAGGAAAAACCGGAATTCCAATTTACCCTGGATTAAATTCAGGATCTAAAATATAAATTTGTTCCAGGAGAAACTGGAATTCTGATTTACCTGGATTCAGGACAAGTTAAAATATCAATTTGTCCTAGGAGAAATAAAAGTTCCAATTTGCCCTTGAAGGATTCCGGTTTGCTTAGATTTCAATTTGCCCTGTACCATCAACACCAATAATTTAGTGATGTATCATAACACAAAACACATGTTCTTGATCGTAATTGTGCAAAAACACAATTTTAAAAAGGCAATTGGCATGATATATATGTAGATAATAATTTATATCTGTATAAAATGAAATTAAAAAGCAATCAATAATCCCTTTATTATTGTGCACATGAATTTATAGCGGGTCTACTGTTTAGTAAAGAACCTAAGATCAACATATGGGTATAAAAGACCTTATGATTTTGACAAATGTTGAAACTCAACTAATAATTGTGATGTGTTGATGTGTAAAAATAAGTTAAAAACAATACTACAAACATGAGATGAAAACCTCGTATGTACTAGAAGATAAAGATGTACCAGAAAAAAATGAAAATCGAAACGGCTCTGATAACCCTGGCCATATCACTAGTCTCATAGACAACAAATTATGTAATAAGAAGTTGAATGACTGTTCAAGCACAAAAAAAGCAATTGGAAATTGTCTTTTTATCGTTTTATTCATCGTAAATCATGTTTCAGCACCGAGCTGACCACAAGATGGAAAACTAAGATTGACAAGTAGCAATCAGATTCGGATGTTTCTCTTGAGGATAAATCGTATGAATTCACTAAAATATGAAGCTTTTTAGACAAAAAATACATCAACAATATCATTTTTAATAGCGAGAATAAAGGATTTTCCTTCTTTCATATTATTATTATTTACGTATTTTTTAAAAAATGGAGTCGAAAAAGAAAAAAAAAACAAGTTGGCGAGAATTCATTTCAGTTCTAAGTGCAGTTAAAAAAAGCTGCTTCTATTGTGAAAAATGTGTTGTTTAATAAGAGTTTCAACTCTAATCCATAGCGTTACAAGTCTTTGAATCATTGAAACAAAACCTCTTTTAAATCTATGTTCATAATATTAAAAGTGATCTAAATTATGACTACGGTTGTATAAGTTACAATATATATAATAAAATAGTAATATTTTAAAATCTTTTAAAACTTACCTTATATTCTATGCTTCAAAACTAGTGACTGGTAGTGAGAACAGATTTAAAACTGTTTAAATAGCGTTCGATGTAGAGATTTTCTAAAGATTTTACTGAATAAAGGAGGTTATTATGATGTTGTAAATCTATACTTCCTTGTCCTACTTGTTTGAAACCGACATCATTGAGATTATAAATACACTTTGCAAAAAAGTAAAATTATATAAATTATGAACGTTTGTTTCATCCAACGTTCGTTTTGTTATAATCAGGAATAATGAACTAAATATTTAGAAAACGGAAATGTATATATAGCTATAAATGAAGCAAACAGAATAAATTATGTTCGAGATTTTTTTTTTGTAAACGTCCAGAAGCAACAGAAGTTTGCCATACAAAGCACGAATTTTGCCAAAATTATGATTTTATAATCAGCAAAATCTAATATAAAAAGTTTTATAAATACAAAACAGTAACAAAACACAGCGGATACAAAAACAGTTCATTTGGTTAAAATTTATGTATGCATTTCAAGGATTTTTTGCTACCCAGCAGTATTTGGATCATAACATTAGAAGGTCAAAACCGAAAGCACAGGAAGAAAAATATCCATACAAAGAAAAATAAAGCAGAAATGAAATTAGGATACCAACCATGTGCAGAACAAGTACAGAAACTAAATATTGTTTTAAACAATTACAATGTACAATAAAAAATCCGTAATTTGAAATAATATTATAATTGCAAATTCGTGTCAGACACCCTCGGTAAGTAATAGAACTCAGTTATAATTTTGTTCCCATATCGGTATTTTTTTGTTTCATGCTGTTCATAATTATTAGTGTTTTGCTTTTTTATAAATATTACGGATATATCGCCTCTGATGAGTATTTAATAGACAAAACGCGCGTAAACGGAAGCAGAATTTCTGAAACTTGAAATTAGAAATTAAAATTGTTAAATTATTTTATTTTAAAGATCAAGAAAAAAACTAATATTTAAAGATTGGATACGTTCATACATGATAGATAGGCGGATGACATTATGCGCATGACTGGGGTCATCTAAATGTACAACTAAACCTCAGAATTTCAGAATTCGAAATAACTTATAGAGATTTTTAACTATAAATCAGACGTTTCTTACAACAGCACCAAAACCTTCAATTTCTTTACACTTCTATTCCAAATGGACAATATAAATCACAATTGGCACACGTGATTAAACGAAACTTTTTAAGAGAGAATGGAAAACGCAGGTACTACTCAGACTTACTTTGTTATCAATGAACCAAAGAAAAAAAAATACAGAAGAACACATGATCGACAAGCACAACTTTGTTAAAAACTTTAGTTTGATGGACGTGTTTTTTTTTCAGCAATCAATAAGGATTTCATTGTGCGCTTATTATGCACTTTTGCTTACTGTTTTTTTTTCCATTCATATTACTAGTAACCAGACTTCTTACAACCTCTTCAAGACAAAAAAAAACCATAGACTACAATTCCCCTTTAACCTAACTTCCAGTTACATTGATGATGTCCTTTCACTACACAGCTTTCGGTTTGGTGACTCTCTCCATCTCATAAATCCTCAGAAACTTAAGATAAAGGACAAAACAGATTCTAGGAAGTCTGTTTCAGATTTCGATCTCAACTATAAATAAACTCTCAAGGAAAGCTTTCAACAGAAAATCAATGACAGACGGATTTGAACCACCGACCTAAGGATGTCTTATGTTTTCAAACCACTACAGTCCTCCGCTCTACCAACTGAGCTATCACGGGATCTGACATTTTGATGTATTGATTTACATGTTATACCTACTGGTATGCACCATATTGTACATAATTACCAGTGATGGCTTGATAGTGCATACAAATTAACTTTAGTTTTGAGATAAAATTTGGGAAAAAAATATTAAAATTTGAAGAGCAAAAATTCTTAAATAACTTTGTTAAATTATTGTCAATGTTCGGCTTCATAAACAGGAAGTATCTTTAAGATCCTTAAATACTGAGTAGCGAGTAAGTCCTCGGTAGTATAGTGGTCAGTATTCCTTGGTAGAGCATCACAACTTACTGGCAAATTGTTAGGAAGGTTACGTTGCTCCCCGGCTGTCTTCTCATATACGTAAGATATTTTACAGAGGACAGCACATACTTGTAGAAACGATGCTCGCTGATTGCGTTGGAGAATACATTTTTTGCACGTGGTGAAGGTCGTTTGTTTGTTCTTGTCTTTTGTCTAAGTCTCTACAGTTGAATTGAACTTTGATCGTTTGATTTTTATTGTGTGTTTAATTTGTGTGCTTTGTCTGGGAATAATAAAAGGGAGAAGGTAGCCCCCCTCCAAAAAAAAACAAGTTTAACCTAGCAACATGTGCCTGTCATCAGGAATCTTTTTCCTAATTTTTGTTTGTACTTGTCTTTTGATGTTTTCTGTTCTTTGTTTAAGAAAAGGGTCTATCTGTGACTATTTCAGGACTTTATTGGAATTAAATGTATTTACAATTATAAAAAGCCCGTTATAAGCAGGTGTCGTAGTATAAAGGTGTCCTTTAAATATTAAATTGAACATATTGGTTGGCCTTACAAACGAAAATCACAGTTACATGTAGCATTTAATGCAAATGAAGTCATGCTTTAAAATCAGTGTAAGAGTAAAATATGTTGAAAATGAAGGAAACAGTATGGAGGCTGGTGGGCTATGAAGAATCTTAAATTAAAAAGGTACAATAAAAAAAATCCGGAAATAAAAAGACAGGACAGTGCTTACAAATTAAAAAAGTCGGGATGATATTATTGGCTGAGAAATATAATAATTTCAAATATGCAAGAAGAAAACGAAATCACTTTCACGGAAAACAAAAATCCAGGTTCCAAATTTTCTGAAACTTTTCAATGCAAAATGAAAAAAATAATCACATCCCTCCCTCATGAAAATCAAATGGTCAATCCTTTTACCTGATATGTTTGACAATTCTCATTATTTTATATATTTTCGTAAATACTTTTATTCTATAAGAAAAAAGAAGAACTATTGCGCAATCAAAAAAGGAAAAGGTCATGTCAAAATCTTCAAACTTCATAGACAATACGGACAGAGTGGGAAATATATAGCATAGCAAAATATACACAAACACAACTAAACTATGCGAAAGTTGAGTCGATAGTGTTTTTGTGTGTTCTGGTTGTTGAGATCAGTACTTCTCTGTTATTACAATAACTTCATGTGACCAACTAACAATGAAGTTTAGATCAAACCCAGTAAAGAACGACAATACAAACGCTTTACAATAAATCAATATCGTAATCTGCTCCTGTTTGCACAAATCGTTTTATTATAACATATTATTTGTCGGTTTTTTTTTTGTATTGCACTGCCTTGTATGATTATAGATTGAAGTAATTGTTTAAATTAGATAAAAATGACACTATTATCATTTAAACTTGTAGATTTTTGGTTTAGGAGGTAGCAGATTTTCCAACTTTGTTATAGTTCAATCAATGTCTAACACTTTTTATGACTTGTGCTTTTGGTCATTCAAGGCAAAATGAAAACCAAGTCTCTTTTTAAGATTCCTGGCTTATTGTTTGTGTCGATTGTTTTTGTAGTCTTACTAAGGACCATTATCGTGAATTCTGTGAAACGGTAAGTAAAAGTTGCTATGAGTGGACGTATTGGAAGACATTAATTTTAAGTAAATAGTTCACTGAGTATACTTATCAGTTGATTATTGTTAGTTATTAGTTTTTTGCTGATTGTTGTATTGAGATGATCATCTTATTATCTCTATTATGTCTTCACAACCGTGTTCCTTTGTGTGTTACTACCGATAGTTAAGATCGCAATGGAAGAGGGAGGTTTGGCGCGCAATAAAACCTGGTTAAACCCACCAATTAATTTGAAATGCATGTACCAAGTCAGGACCATTGCGATCTATAACTATTCCGGTGTGTCTTTCATGATTTGTCTTTTCTCTAGGACATAGAGATTGATCCCCCAAATTCGGTTATTTTGTTATTACCTTTATTGACATATATTCTAGTAGATCTGACTCCATGAATCCCCATTGGAGGGTCAAATTATAGGAAATTGAAGAATATATGGATTAATAGTTATGACAAGTTTATCATAGTAGATTATGCAGAATTATTGCCTTACAAAAAGAAAGAATAAAAATTGGTTCTCCAGGAATGATCAAACATTAATACCATATATAACTATTAAAAATCGCAAATGACATTTTCTCTGTTTTTTGACAGTTTGAAAATATCCTTCATTGTGAGTATTTGAGAATTTCCGTCAGTTTGAGAGTTTGTCTGGTACCATTCAGTTTGACTCCCCTTCAGTGTGAGTCTGTATCAGGTACCCTTCAGTTCGACATTTTCCTACTGTGTTAGTTTGTTTGATATCTTTCAGTTTGACAATTTTCTTTTAGCTTAATTATATGTCGGATATCATTCAGTGTGACATTTGCCTTCAATAGAGTTCTGTCAAGTATCCTCAAGTGTTACACTTTTCTTTAGCGTGGCTCTTAGGTTCCGTTGAGTATGAAGCTTTTAAGCGCAAGTTTTCTCTATAATGAATGGAGTAGTTCTGTTTCTTTGCTATAACGTGCGACCGCTTTGATAGCGGCGATATATAGTATGTTTAAGTTTTGTTCGACATTCCTTACGTTTTCCGTCCCAAACATTTTTTTGTGTCCGATCCTTAATAATTCTTTCCGTCTATCAGTCCAATCCATTTTTTGAACCGGTTGTTCACCATTTTCTTCAGCTGTCCGTTCATAACACCGATTGCAATCGTTCCTTCCCCTAAACGCATTGATTTATTATAATCTTTTATTTTCAAAGATTTTCTTTCTATACTACTAATGTAGAGCATTTCTTTTAGAATTGTTCTAAATGAACTTTCGGCGAGGGTGTATATTTCCATTTTTTCGCCTCACAGTTTGAAATACCAGAAATTCCAGTTTTAGAAGATCACAAAGTGTTGACACATTACTTTTTATAACGACCCTTTTCTATTGTTAGATCGTTATTACTTCGTTAAAACTTGAAAGTACGATATATAAGTTTTAACAATTTACAGTGCATGATTACCCTTATAAAAATTGTCTTTGTATCATTTTACAATTTTTTCAGATTTGTCTTCCCCACAGATAAACAATTTGTTAACGAAAGAAAAACTTCCGTAGATTGTCTCGATAATTTATCAGAGTCCGACGAAGGCCTTCTACAGATTAATAAACACGTGATATCTCAACTACGTGGGGAAACCGTTATATTGTCCCCCTTGGTGGTACCAAAGTATAAACTAGTGTTGTTTTGGAATGCAAAAGTTGCCAGCACGTACTGGAAATTCCTTCTTCGTCAAATACAGAACATGTCAACAAATGTTAAAGAATACATTGTACACCACCCAGACAAGAGCAATCTTAAATCATTCTATAATTACAGTGATACGGACATAATACGGATGATGTATAACGATTCTTGGACAAAGGCCGTTTTTGTTAGGGAACCAAGAGAACGGTTTCTTTCGGCTTACATTCATAAAATTGAAAAAGCTCACTTTGACAAAAAATTGTGTAAAACTCGGATTGTATCATTTGGAAATTTCGTTAATGTAACAAAATGGTGCAGAGATCCCCATTGGGAGACACAAGTTAAAATTCCAACTTATTTTTACAAAACCATGTTAGTTGGTAAAATGGAGAACTTGATACAATTTACTGAGATGCTTCTTACAAAGATTGGAGCTTTTTCAACAAAGACACAGAAATGGTTAAAAGAATATACCATACGTCATCCGACACATGCTGAAGACAAAATACGTCAATACTACACACCGGAACTCGAAAGGGAAGTGATCAACATGTACCAAGAGGATTTCGATGTTTTTAATTTTAGCAAGGCTACATTGCTATGAAATCAGAATAATAAATAATATCAATTTAATCTAAGGACAAACTAAGATGAAGTGAATTCAACCATAGGCTTTTAAAATTTACGGAAATAAGATGATAATATTAAAAAAGAAATGACACATGAAATATAATCTCATGTACAAGTACATCATTTCTAAGAAAAATAATTTTTGGAATTCACTCGATTAGCTTATAGAGTTAAGTTCCGGATTCAATACAATATAACGATTGTACACACGCTGATATGTCCTTACTTTTTTTTATTTTCGCGTTGGAAATCGTATTTTACTAGACCAATATTAACTTCCAAGCAATATGAACACTATTTGCTAAATATTTAAGTTTTGAATATAAAAATGAATTTTTAGAGAACAAAATATAACTATCTGTATGAATATAGAGTAATATTGTCCCTCAGAAGATGCAATATTACACTCATAAACTCGTGCATTATAACATTTCCTTGGGACATTATTTCTTCATATTAATGCAATAACCCCATATTGAATTTGTATGAGATGCAGCTTCTGTTAGTTTGCAATCGCTTTACGAGTCCACACCTAAGTGGGCAGAAAAGATGTTCGGGTTTATATGGGTTTCCAAAAAAACACATTGCCGATAATTCATCAAATCTGATGAGGAAAATAACGAAGAATCTCTATGACAACAGCCTTTGTGCTCATTTTAGCGATCGAAATTTTGTACGTTTTTACATAAGCCACACCAACAAGTTTCTTAATATACTTTTCGTCTGTATCAATCTTTTGGACAGAGTGCATCTGATGAGTCTTGAAAAGAGAAAATTTGTGTCAGGGGTAGAAACATTTACTATCTTAAACTTTCATCTGATTTGATTTCTAAAGCCCCTGGTAATTAATGCTGTGTAGACAAAAATCTTTTAAAGCTAAGAAATTATCGGTAAAATTTCAGAATTTGTCAGAACCTAAGGTTTTTCTCACCCATGTCAGTTCGTTAATTTTTGTTTTTAATGCCCTTTGCTTTTCATTTGTAGTATAGCGATAGCTATTTCAATCTCTTTGCAGAGGGCCTTCGATGAATATAAGGTAGATAAAAGGAGCGTCAGGGGTGGCAAAATTTATTGTCTGGAACTTTGTTGTAATTTTGAATTCTTTTTTTTTTCTTTGTTTCAAATATTAAAAGTTCAAACGCATTTATGAATAATTCATATTCTTGTATACACAAACAGGGGATTAATAGATCATTTTTGTCTTCAAGCATAATAACAAAACGATAAAACATCGTAATACTCTTTAAGATGTTTGGGGAATCGTTTTCTTTCATATTCGTTAATTACAGATCAAATTCTAGCATGTACTTTTACATTAAAAAAAATCATATGAACATATATAAATATATATATAGCTAGAAGACAACTATTTGTCTCCTTATTTGAAAAATAGTGATTTGCATATGCAGTAAGAGAGTATTTCGAAGAAAGAAATACTTTCCTACTATCTAGACTACATTGAGTATTATGCTCTAGAAGTACTCTTTGTAGTGTTAAACATTTACATTTGTATTGGAATAAATGTTAGAATAAAAAGATGCGTCAAAATTCCTGCTTTTGAAGACATCGACGAAAGCAGCCACGTTATTGGTGAGATCATCAGTGATGATGTGGTCAACTGTGTAATGCTTTGTTCAGATAGCAATGTTTGTAGATCGATCTCTTATAACAGAATTGATAGCCGATGTCGTTTGTTTACCCAAGATTTCACCGGACAAGAACCGACTGGACCTAAAAACATGGGATGGATTCATTTCGATTTTATATCATGTACTTTATGGTGAAAGTATCTTAAGAGTTTATTGAATTTCCTTTACCGTTTTCGTCAGATATTTGAATAGTTTCTAAAATGAAATGGTTAATTTAAACCTGGTTGTATCACGCCATAAACCTGGCATAAAGTAGTTACGAAGTTGTGAGACACAATAGGGAAAATGAGGTTATAAAATCAGCACAACCTAATACCCCTTCACATATACGATATTCTCTTACGGGTTGTTACGATTTTCAAAATCTATCGACTTACGATCTTTTTCAGACTGTTTTCGTGTCCAGTTGCAGGGCAACACAATAACGGGACTGTATTCTATAACAATAGGTAATAACCAGGTACCAGTTTGGTGTGACCTAGAAACAGAAGGAGGAGGATGGACGGTATGTATACTTAAGCAGATCTTGTTTTTGTTTTTACGAGGAACTAAATGATTAAGGTCTTAAAACATTTAATAAATTAAAGTTGTAAAAATAAATTTAAGAATGTTGAAAACATAAGTGAAGTAAGTAAATTTTCATAAGAAAAAAATATAACGGGTTATGAGAGTCAAGGTAAAAGGATTTACTGGTGATTACTTAAAAAGATGCTAACATTTGTAAAATTTTCTTATTCTTTCCACAAAATGATAGATAAATGAAGGAATACTCAATAGGTCTAAGACAAACAACATGTAGTTTATACACTTCTGATATACAAGATAATGAACCAATTTGTTTTTGTCTTAACATTTAAAAACACATGTATTATAGGTATTCCAGCGAAGGTCTGACGGGTCTGTAGACTTTCATAGAAACTGGAATGACTACGTGACAGGATTTGGTGATCCTACTAGAGAATACTGGATCGGTATGTTTAAATAGTGTACAGACATTCTTTCCTAACTACCAAATCAAGACCCTCTATTGGCAACCAAAATAGAAAATGCTATTACTAGTAGGCTATAAGATAATTTACCTGAATTTTTACCTTATGAATAGTTTATATCCTCTGGTTCCCTTCGTGTCATACAAGGAGTCATCAATAAGAATATCACTTTGGGATACAAGACTTGCGGGAAACAAACATCATTTTGCGTGGGAGCAGGCAAAAATAGAGCAGTTTTTTGTAGAGGATATGTAAGATATTTAAGTCATTGAAAACCACGATTTTAGCAAGCGAACATGCAACAAACTTAATAATTTTGATGTGTCTGTGTACCAACTGTATGCAATTTGTACACAATTTCTAATTTTGAAGAAGATATTGAAAGTTGAATACCTATTGATATGATATAAACAAGGAAAAGTATGTTTAAATGTATTTCAGGCCAAAATTCTGCTACCACAAATTCATAGTATGAAATTTCTTGGTATGGCCGCAAAGAGAGGGATGTATATCGGCAACCCGTTTTAACAAATTATTAAAATTATAAGAAAGCAAAACTGTGGTTTCTGTGTATTTTATAGTATTAACATGTTAATTTTATGCGAAATATCGTTCATTTCTTATTAAACTTCCCCAAACCAAAGCTCAAAACTAGTAAAACTATTTTGAGTTTGGGCGCAAAGGCAGGATTAAAATGACATTTTGTGGGTAAAATGACCAATATTTTCTTTTCAAAAAAGAAAATAGAGTAAAACCTTACAGATCTCAGAATGGATTTAAAAATATAAGGCCCTTATCAAAATATAGATACCAATTTAAGTCATTCTAGAGATTATCTAACCGCCAAAATTACAAAAAGGGTATGAGAGTTCTTGTGAAGATGAGACTTCCAATGTGAAATTTACTCTCATTGGACTAGCTACATACTTATTTTGTCTTAAAAATAACACTGTTTGTCTAATTAAACCATACAAACAGAAAACAATTACTAAAAAAATGTGGTCCTTTTTATATGTTAAGATTGTGATCCAATGTTTTTATAGTCAGTCAAATAACATACAACATCCTGAGCCAGGATGCAGATGCTCCTTAAATACTTTCTTTTACCATAGAGGTCTTCCCTGCCATTCTGTCTCTTTTATATCACCTTAAGCCAAAAGAAAAATAATCATGAAAATATGCTTTGCTTATATAAAAATTCATGAATGATTTGCACCATGTTAAAGAATTAACTTCAGTTAAAAGTATAAATTGGAAAAAGCTTTTTAACATGTAAAATGATAAATAATCAATAAAGACATTATTTTCATACAAAATATGTTTTAACTAAATGTGAACTTCATCTGCTGTCTGAAGACTGAATTTTGTCTTTGAAAGTACAATAAAGATAAAGACACATAAACAATCGTAATAAAATAGTGGGTTCAGATAAAAAAAAATAACAAAACACGGACTGGGTGAGAGGCGCTGGTATGAATATTATCAGATATAAAAAAAAACACTGGCTGGGTTGCTGAATGGTGCAATGCAATGGTATAAATACCACAATTTTGATTACTAGTCAATTACCATGACTTCAGGTTGCTGGACCAATTCCTGGTTTCAAATGTACATGCAAAGGTCCATCTGAAATAAAATAAATGTCAAATAAAGGGAAATCAAAATAGTATGTCTTTTTCATCGTTAATATTACAATCATGATTAACCCAGACCAGGATTTGAACCTGGAACTCTTGCTACTTAAACAAGCGCTTTTCTTTTAAGCTATCTAGGTTTTTGATAAACTGAGCAATGCTGGTATCATGTTATGGGTGTTGTATCATGTTATGTGCGTTGTATCATGTTATGTGTGTTGTATCATTTTATGGGAGTTGTATCATGTTATGGGTGTTGTATCATGTTATGTGTGTTGTATCATGTTATGTGTCTTGTATCATTTTATGAGAGTTGTATCATGTTATGGGTGTTGTATCCTGTTATGGGTGTTGTATCCTGTTATGGGAGTTGTATCATTTTTATGGGTGTTGTATCATGTTATGGGTGTTGTATCATGTTATGGGAGTTGTATCTTTTCATGGGTGTTGTATCATTTTATGGTTGTTGTATCATGTTATGTGTGTTGTATCATTTAATATTACAATCATGATTAACCCAGACCAGGATTTGAACCTGGAACTCTTGCTACTTAAACAAGCGCTTTTCTTTTAAGCTATCTAGGTTTTTGATAAACTGAGCAATGCTGGTATCATGTTATGGATGTTGTATCATGTTATGGATGTTGTATCATTTTATGGGAGTTGTATCATGTTATGTGTGTTGTATCATGATATGGGAGTTGTATCATTTTATGGGTGTTGTATCATGTTATGTGTCTTGTATCATGTGATGGGAGTTGTATCATGGTATGGGTGTTGTATCATGTTATGGGTCTTGTATCATTTTATGTGTGTTATATCATGTTATGGGTGTTGTATCATGTTATGGATGTTGTATCATGTTATGGGTGTTGTATCATGTTATGGGTGTTGTATCATGGTATGGGTGTTGTATCATGTTATGGGTGTTGTATCATGTTATGGGTGTTGTATCATGTTATTGGTTTTGTAACATGTTATGAGTGTTTAATCATGTTATGGGTGTTGTATCATTTTATGGGTGTTGTATCTTATTCTCTGTCAATGCATAATAAATTTCTTCTGTATCAATCATTAACATTCTCTAATTAGATTTAAAACTTAATTTGTACATATTATAAAATGTCATTATTTAATGTATGATATGCAGTGTAAAGTTATTATATGTATTTTGCATCTAGTTATTAATTTTCATCTGCATGTTTAATTTGTTACTGTTTATGGATGTTGTGGTATAAAAACTTTTTTAGTGTCACATAACTATCTCTGATGTACAATTTTCTATCATCAAAGTATCTTTTTGTTTTTCTTTTAACTATAAGGATGTTCAAGGATGATTTGAGGTTTTTGAAATAGATGCCTTAAATCATAAGGGAAGCATAAAAAATACAAAAAAAGCTTAACATTTTGATAGCTTTACTCGTTTCAAGAGTTCAAAATTTGAGGGTACAGATCAAATGTTTTGCCTTAACGTGAAAGAAAAAACTTCGAAAAAACCAACAAAATGTCATTATAATTAGATCTAAATCTATAAAAAGACTCTCAAGGAAGACTTTCAACAAAGCTCTATGTCAAATTAAGGAACTTTACTCTGCCCTTCTTTTGTGACAACATTCATGTTGTGTCGAGTACACCTATTCAGTATCATATTATCATTTTTTATTAAAACTGTCTTATTGTATGGATGTTGTGTCACGTACACTTATATCATATCATATTTAGTTTATGGTGTGAAAATGGCCATTGCTGTATAGATATTGTGTCAGGCTTACTTATTCTGCATCATACATGCTCACTAGGCAAGCATCACCATACCTCTCTCTTGTGTTAAGATTATCTTATTTTATTGATGGTGTGTCACATACATTTAGTGCTTCATCATTCATCAATAATTCGTCTAACCTTATGGACATTTTGTGATGCAAATATCATAATTTTTTAATGTTTCAAAATTGTTTTTGTTTTATGTGTGTCATGTCATGAACACTTTTCAAATAGTTCATCGATCTTTTGGCTTTCATGGTTAGTACCTGCCATTTGAAACGTCCAGTTGTTTCAATATTTGTCTAGTAGGCAATTTTTTAAATGATTACAAGAGAGTGTCGTAGATGTTGAAGTGTGTTGTCATAAATTCCTGATGTAAGTGTGTATATGCTTCAATCAACTCTCCACACAGATCTACAAATGAAAAATATACTAGGTTAATACATCATCCATAATTGAAATTAAGTAAATATACAATTCTGTTCTAGATGTATTCATTTGATCATGACAATGAAGTTTTTAAATTAAAGCAATTATATATTTATGAAGTACATTTTATAAATTTAAAACTAATTTTAGTACCAGAATGAAATTATTAAATTTAAACAAGTATCGAAATAAACTAGTCTGTGTGTTTTTGTGTTTTTCAACGCACTTGGGTTCTATGAGGCAATAATTTTAAATGATGAAAGAAACCAGATTTGTCCCATTTTATAAATTACAAACGGAGAAACAACCGAAGTGTGTTATACAAACAAGCTACTTTACAAACAGGGAATCAACAGAAGTGTGGTATTCATACCAGCAACACAAAGCACTGACACACAAAATGAACAGGTAAAGTTGTTGCTAAACATTCTTAGTTCCAAAATAGCCATCATTTTACCCCGATTTTACTGGAAAACTTTTCCCTACTTTCTGATGAATGCAATGTGGAAACCGAAAATATTTTAAGAGACATCCTGTCAAACAGACAAGGTAGTTGTAGTTAAGCCTCACTCTCTTACAAAAGTTTGGATATGTTGTGATCTCACAATTTCTGAACTGTGCTCAATTTAGTTTACTTCAGCACAAAAAAATAGATAAAGTGTATCTGATGTGTCTGGTACATGTATGACAGAAACCGCTGCGTAAGCAAAATATGTTGCCTCGAATTTTGTTAAAAGAGGCAAAGGAGTACCAATCGTGACATTTAAATGTTGTCAGCTTCAAACGATCAAGACAAAGTTATTTGATATAAAAAACATTGCATGAAAATAAATAAAAATCTGAACTGGAAATAGCAACATCATCAAATAAAGTTGTTTTCCCCAACAAGAGTCTTTTTTGAGTTAACATATTACTCCATTTTATTGACCGGACTGGTCACGGGTCAATTATTTCGGCACTCTTCGTTTAATTCTTACCTAAAAGACTGAGAAATTTTAGCTCTGCCCAACCTTGCGCATAAAATAGAGTAAAACCAAGTTTCATAATGATCAGATGAATAACATTAAAAATATGAGCCATTCAAATTAATGGTTTTCTTCAAAAATATGGTCCGCTACAGCTTACTCAAGAACCATGGATCCTATGTGGCCATATTTTTTACATTTCATGATTTTTAACAAAACCAATGATTGATATCAATTACTTGAGGTGTACTAAACATGAAAAACACAAGTTTTGGTAAAATAAGTGCATGGTTTTAATTTTTGATTCTGGTTTATATTTGCGGAGTGAAAAATAAGACATTCAAGGATTTAAAGGGGTACGGATATGGTCATTAATATTTTTCAAAATTTGTACAAGATATTAACCTGGAAACTCTTTTAAAATGTTCTCTATGTATTAAGCTTACAAAAAAAAACCAAGAAACATTAACTTTATATACTATATAAGTCCATATTTACCATTTGAAAATCAGGAACCATATGTATTATGAAAGCGGTTTTGCCAAAATTGGTAAAAGTAGCTATTCAAGGGTAAAAAAAATGCAAAAGATGGTGCAATTTCTTACATTTTTTTTATGTTTTTAGTATGAGAGGATGCAAATCAACAGATTTCAATAGCAAAAACACTGGTCAGAGCACTTTTGATGGAAACTAGTAAATGACTTAAGTGCAAAAACATGGAAAAACCTTCAAATCTTTAGCTTGTAACTGCTAATATTTACAATCATTTCACTTATGTAGTAGACAATGATGAACAATTAGGTGTTTTTTGTGTTTTTTATCATTAAAACATTGCTTTCTGTCTGATATTTCAAGAATTGAAGTAATAAAAAGATGATTTTAGAAAGATGACATAGGCCCACTCCTGAAAAATCCATATGCTGCCGCAACCTTGTTTCGCAGCGGGGAAAAGATTTTTTTCAGAAATACTTTCAACATTTCAGGATAAAAACACTCCTTATGCCTTAATTTAATGATTTATGACAATTCTAGGCAACTCAAAGTCTTTACTTGCAAGTAAGGGGTCATTTTGTTGGAAAAAATCCAAAATCCAAAAAGAAGACCATTTTCATTTAAAATCCCATTACACATTGAAATTTGGCTCATTTGGTCATAAACAAAGATTGAAATCATTTCAATTTGGCATATTCAGTAAGTTCAGACTAAATACAGAATGGCTAGAAAGTTAAATTGAAATTTTACCCATAGGCCCCCTCTCCTAGTATTATTTTAGGCCCCTTTTTAATGCTTTTTCAATATAGCGTTTTGATTAATAAAAAAAATTACCATTTTGATTTTCCTAAAATTTCTCACAGCTGCATAACATCACCAGACATAAATAATATGTACATTTAAGAAGATTTTTAATGCATTTTATGCTTAAGAACTACCAACTAAAGTAAAAAATAAGGGGCGATAATTGTGGTCTCGTACCTTATGAAACAATCCTATCATATATCTGCGTTATGGAGTTACCACTGCAGATCAATAGTATAGATGTAGATGTATATCATTTCAGAACTAGTTCTATAGAGTGTTGTTTCTGACTGTTTTTCATTGAGGATATTTAAAGCATCTGTTCAAATGTGTAGGTTGTGTCATGAACATGCATTTCTCATCTCTTAATAAACTAATTATATCATAGACCTGTAGGTCTATGATTCTATATAGCACAGAACATTGAACATTTGCATTGAGGGCAATCTAATTTTTTAGACAAGTTTCCTGTGTTACTCTGTTTCATTTCATGCCCTTATAAATAGCATGCTACTGTACATGCACAATAAAAGAGTCATGCAATTAACAGTTTAATCTTACCGTTATATAACTTCTTATTCCAACATGCCCAATACCATTGTATTTTGTCCGATTAAAAAACGGGGTATTTATAGTAAAGGGGAAGGAGACAATTCAACATGCTATACAAATTCATTCTGAATCATTAGATTTTTTCCTATCCAAATGAAAGAAAGATTAACCAAAATTGTGATGCACTTTTGGAGATGCTCCAATGTTAAATATTTAAATCTATATTTAAATCTATACATTTTTTGTATACTAAAGAGGTTGTTTGACCTTTTCTGATGAGGTTATGTTTGTTTTTTTTATTGAAGATGCTGGCACAGCAGGGGCGGATCCAGAAATTTTCGAAAGGGGAGGTTCCACATATTAGAACCTTATTATAGGTTCTGTGGGCCAAAGAGGGGTTCCAGACCAATTTTGCTGAAAATCTACACAAAAAATAAGAATTTCGGAGGAAAGGGGGGGGGTTCCGACCCCCGAAACCCCCTTTCTGCTGCACAGTGATCGAAGGAAAGCATACACAGTAAAAAAAAAATAGAACACATTTGCACTGCATGACCTGCTTGAACTAGTTGCTCGACGAAATTTTAGTGTCAGACACAAAATGAGTAGCTTTAATTAGTGCATCTCAGTTTTATGTTGTTTCTCATTATGTATATTGATATGCCGGCTCAAAATTAAAGTAATTTATTCATTTATTCTATTTTATCTGTATGTAATTGTACATGTGATTTACTTCAAAATACGGTAACCTTTATTGCATTTTTTTTTATTAAACTTCATACTTTCACAGTTAGGTGAGGTACTACCAGTTACACAATATATTCAAACTATTAAAGTTTTTGATTCTTATTATTTTCGTAAAGACTTTATAGAGTATTACATGCTATGGCAATTTTAAGATGTATATCATCTAATGATATTTGTGTTTTGTAGGTGCAGGTGTTTTTCCAAGGTGCAAACTGTGTTAGTCGATTGTGTCATTATTTAAGGGGACACAATACAGAACTGTTTTTACATTTAATATAAAAAGGTAAAAAGACTTAGGCCGCGTTCAGACTGAGCAAAACTCATAGTAGTTTAAATATCGTCCACACTAACATTAAACATCAATGCGTTCACACTGTAAAATTTTGATGTTTACATGTAGTTTAAATGTTATGTCCTTTACATGCATTCGATACTTAATGTAGTCCTTGTTTTGGGTTAAATGTACAATGAATTTCTCATATTTCTTTTGATTGAATGGCAAGCATATGCATTACTTTCATTCGATATCAGGAATATGAACAGGTGATAAAATGAACATGAAATGATGATGAAGTGGAGGAAATGGGGGGCAAAGTCCATTCGAGGATAAGAGTTTTGACTGTCAATTGGAAAATGAGGAGAGGGCAGATTTTTACACAGGAATCATATGGGTTCTTCTCGCCTGAAGAACATGATTTTTTTTCCTAACGAGTTTTCCGCAATGTACATTTGTAGCCTGACGACGCGGCATTATGACGGACTGTCCATTCAACCACCGAGTACACATTGCAGTCGTTTTGTGGACAAAGCGGCAGACCCGATATCACGTTTCTGAGTGCTCTTAAGTGGATTTTTACCGACAACATGGCGCTGCTGCGGGCCCGCGCCGATATTTATGTATTGCAATAGCTTTTTATAGCAATAAATTTTAAAATACAAACGGAGGAACAGACTAAAGTGTCAGAAATTGTGTACACCTTTATTGTTATTCTATAAAAATAAAAATCATTAAAAAAGACTGCATTAAATCAAAATCCATACGTATTTTATGTTAAAATGTCTATTCGCCAATTTAACAATCTTGGTTATTTTATATCTGTTCATGTTTTCTGTACATTTAAATTACATGTACATATTACACTTGCATTTAATAATATGAACATTTCATATGTCAAGTTATTTAATTTAGGTTAATCAATGAGAATAAATTAAGTGTTAAACTAGTTTTAAGAACATTAAACTACTTCTATACATGTTTACCCAAAAACAACGTCAGTGTGAACATGGCCTTACAGTTGTTGTAAATTAATTAAGAAACAGATTGCAGATTTACGACGGGGACCTTCAATATATAGGGAATCACCATGACCACTGGAGAGTGAAAAAGGACCAGGCCTCTATTTGATCAGTCAAATGAGGTGTTTTGAAATTCAATACTGATTTAAACTTTACGTGTTGCAAAACTACAGAATAAAACAGAAGATCCAGAATACAGACAGGTGAGAGAGTTTTACTTTGCAACACTATATGGGCCAAATAAATCAATGCAATTTTGACCTGGTCAGAACAGGGTAGGATATGCAACATTTCCTGGTATGAAAAGTTGTTTTAACGTTCTAACAGGGTTTGGTTCAGAACAGGTCTGGAAGAACTTGAAAAATAAAACAAGCAAACCCAAAACAAATGAAAAAAATCAAAATATAACAGCAAGTGGATATTACAATAGCAGAATGAAACGATCTCTTCCCACCATTTAGAGTTTTAGGATTTTTCTTATTCCTAACCTGATATTATTTCTGGAGTATATTTTACGGACCATATTTTACTGTCAGGTATTTTCTTAGATTTTTTTCCGGGGATATCACAATAGCGGAATGAAACGATCTCTTCTTACCGTTTTAATCAATTCGCCACAAAGATGTGAATGCCCCAAATTATATTAAAATAGAGATAGACATGTTTAAAAAATCACATTTATGTCAATTTAAGTAGCCAAAGTGAAAAGTCTAATGGCTGAACGAAGAGATCTGGTTACCGAAAGAAATATCGAGTGACGTCTGGTCCCGATTTTTGGACTGCATTTTAAACTCATATTAAAATGGACTTTTGTAGGCTATAGCAAGACTGTTTAGTTTCATTGGTTACATATATCTTTATGATGTAGAGTAACACAATGTTTTAAGCATTTTAGTAGTATCTTAATTACCTTGTCGGGACTATTTTGTACTTAATTAGAACTACTTGCCCCCTCTGTCAACACCGGATGCATTAACTCCATGTTTTGTACCAGCAGACGCTAGATTGTTTGTATCGTGACGTCATCATTTGTGCCGTAGGTATCCAGACATGCTACTCGTGTGATGCACTCAACCTCCGCACACGATTAATTTTAATGTAACCTATAATAATCTAAATAAATCATGAAACTATAAGAAAGACGTAGCTTTCCAAGCTGTAAAAGCACTTACAAAGCTTTTTTTACCATGATAATCATCAATAATTTGTGATTTTATTAAGCACTATATTCGTAGACCACGAGCATGGTTCCCTCAGGTATCAGAACCCGCCAGCCCATCTTTCTCTTTCCCGTTCCGAAGATAAGCCACAACATTTATTTGTTCCCCTTGGTAAATTGTTTCAAAATTTAAAAATATAACCTTTAATAGCATGTTTGAATTGTTAACATTGACGAAACGCCCAGAACTTTCATGTTTATATAGTGCACTGATAAACTGTGCAAATAAAAAGTATGCAAACTATGTTTTTTCTACGAAAAAGCCTGTCAATTCACCCTTATAATCATTTGCAACCAGAGTATCGCCCATATATACCAATCGAAATATGGATTAGATAAGAGGTGAAATCATACTCTATCGGATGGAAGGGTTTTATCTAAATGGATATCTTGGGCCTCATCGGGAACCGGACTAGCTACCCGGTTCTATCATGGCTCGGCGGGTTTGCCATTAAAAAAACCCGATCCTGGTCTGTTGGTATCAGTCCAGGCGAGGGAAGACCAGATCGCATTCCTTCGTTAAAAAAATGTGCGATCCAGCTGCGGTTGTACTTCCCCTAGTGCAACTGCAATAAGGGGGTCGTAAAGGTATACGAATTGGTAGGCTCTAAAGTCCGATAGGTGGATGTAGCCTCTTTTACACTTTTGGACATTAATTGCATTTTTTTTACTTTCGAATAAATTAACTGAAAGTCCGTCTGAGAATGGTCTTAAATACATTTTCATTCACTAAATGCATTATTATTAGAAAATTTACTTTTACAATGTAGAAAACTCTTGAAGTTACATGTTAATTGGATTTTATTGTCAAACAAAACATTTTGACGAACTTAAAACTCAATACGACAAAATTGTTTTCTTCCTTTGTACAAAATAGCGGGAAAAGCTGAAAAACATTTACACTATCATCAATTCACAAGGACTCCTGTTCAATTTGTGTGACTTGGATATTAGGACTTGTGCCTTTCTAGGCATTGAATAGAAAGTATTCTTAGGTAATTGTCGATCGAACTCAATCACATGTGAATAAAATAATTGATTAGTTGGTAAAACTAAATCTAAATGTTAAAACGATTAAATTTTTTATTGTTTTATCAATTTTATTAAGTTTAAACATTTTATTGTGTTTTATCGTTTCGTTTTTACCTTTACAATGTAATTCTAGCTACTAAATAAATCTTTTAATAACTTATCTATTAGCCACATTGCAATATCTTTAATTATTGAAGTAGTACATGTAGTCATGCATGCAACATTTTATGCTTTAAAAATAATAGTTCGAATTTTCATTAGTGACATTTCATGATGTTTTCAGTAAAGAAAAATTCATGCACACATAGAAAAATATGGAGGTTTCTATCTCAGATTAGTGCAGATGTTGCATGGTTGGTAAAATGGTTTGTTTTTCCTTTCCCTGATTTGATAATCTGAATTGACCATTAGCAACTCAACGGATGTGCTATAACAAACAGGAACAGCTTAAACTTCCAGAGCACCTGAGTTAACTTTTTATTCGCATCAACTTCTGTCTTCAATAGTGCTTAAAATTATGTTATCTCATATCTTTCTAATTTCTTTCATGCCTTCTGGCCACGCTATCTTGATTTTTGCAACTTGTTATTTAATATGTTAATAATAACTTTGTGTTTATAATGAGTCTCTTTTTCGATCGAATTTCATTTTTCGCCTCGACATGGTTCGAGTACACTAACTAATATTCGAATACACCCGAATCGACTTTGAATTTATTTCAAACATTTACCTTAACAAACTTTATTTTATCGGAATATCAATTTAAAAAAAATCAAAAAGCACTATTGATTTATAAAGATGCATTGAAAAATATATTTGCGGTAACAGTAGAGTTCTGAATGCCATACAACATTTTTCCTTAGTTAAGTACCGACTTAAGGGAGTACGAGCCTCAGAAATTGAACATTTTCGAGATCCTCGGCTTTTATCCATTCAAATGCATTAAAAAAATTTCAACATGTTTTCTTAATATTTGTTCAGAATAACTAAGAGAAGGTCATAATAAACACCCTATCATAATTTCATTCAATTCTAATTACAATTTCTATGTTAAAACAGAAGACGAACTTTCAATGTATTTCCTATGAAAAATCTAGAGAAGTTTTTTTCCCGCCATATTTTAGGTGCTTATATCTTGACAACGGCTCCATGTTTTTTAAAACTTTTCTCATAAAGTCTAGCTATTTTGAGCTACTCTTTCCAAATGTTCTATTCTAAAAAACTTTTAATTACAAAAAATCTCAGGCTCATACTCCCTTAAGTGTCTTTATGCATACAACGTATGATTACTACGTAACTAAGGAAATCTTTTGGGAAGTCCAAGTTTAAGGAAGTCTTAACTTAAGTAGTTTTATACAAACGGCCCAAGACTTGATACAGGCCTTTCAAAAGAAATCGTGGGTTGAACCATGTTTTATGGTGCCAAACCTCCCTCTTCCATTGCGATCTATGAGTCTAGAAACACAAAATACAACATAGTTGTGAGACAAATGAGAGCTTAAGATGTGATCATCTCAGTACAAAAAACTGTCACAAACTAATTGAAACAATTACGAATCATTTCATCTGATATAATTTTGAATTAAGTTACCTTGGCTGATCATGATGAATAAATATATAATATATAATATATAATATAATATATAATATATAAATGATATATATCCTAAAGAATTAACCCTAAATAAAGCAAACTCGACCGACAGTAGATGTCCATTTCTAGATTTGGACTTAAGCATTATCAATGGTAGATTACACACTAAAGTATATGATAAACGGGATGACTTTTCATTCCCAATAGTTAATTTTCCGTTTCTTGAAGGAGACGTACCATTAGCTCCAGCTTACGGGGTATACATTTCACAATTAGTCAGGCATGCTCGCATTTGCAGTGATGTGTCTGATTTTAATGATAAAAACCGTTTTATTACAGAAAAATTGCTAAAACAAGGTTACCGTTACCACAAATTAGTCAAATCTTTTACAAAATTTGCACATAAATATGGACATCTCATCGAAAAATTTGATTGTAAACGTAGATTTCTGATTGTTAAAGGAATATCTCATCCTGATTTTTATAGCAATGTAGTTTATAAAGCACAAAAATTCAAAAACAACCTTATGGATATTAAAAACTGGCTTAAAAACCTTTTGAAAAAAGGATACGAATTCAATGTTTTAGCAAAATCTTTGCATTTGGTATGTTTTGGCAGAAATATTGATAGCTTGATAGTAACTTTAAAACGTTAAATTTTCACAAAAATTCAAAAACAACCTTATGGATATTAAAAACTGGCTTAAAAACCTTTTGAAAAAAGGATACGAATTCAATGTTTTAGCAAAATCTTTGCATTTGGTATGTTTTGGCAGAAATATTGATAGCTTGATAGTAACTTTAAAACGTTAAATTTTCACTTTGTATCCACTGTATTATTTATAAGCACCACAGCGATCAAGTATGTCGGTTCTGTATGGTGATACAACTCTTAATCATTCATTGTTTTGACGTGGGGTGTCGGATTTAGAACTGATGTATTTGATTCTTTTACATCAATCGATAAATGTTTCTAAGCTAGTTGTCAGTAACTTCGAGTGTTCTCAAGAGAGTTCCTCCTTGTCTTGTTGTTTTCGTACAGTATTTTGTCTTAGGTTCTCTCTTGTTGAATTGAATTTTTGTCGATTGAGTTTTACAGTGTGTTTTATATGTAGCTTTGTGCAAGCTTATCAATAGGGGGAAGGTTGGATCCAAAAAACTAGTTTAACCCCGCCACATTTTATATGTGCCTGTCCTAAGCCAGGAAACTTTGCCAAAGCCTTTGTTTGTCCTTGTCATTCTATGTTAACTGTTTTATGTCAAGTATTGGATTCTTTCGTTGATAATTTAGGGATTGGTTTTGATACTTTTGTATTGTATTATAAGTCTTGGGCCAATGCAAGACGGTAAGCAGTGACCTATGGTCATGTTGAAGACTGCTTGCTGTTTTCTGTTGTGATTTTTTGAATTGCTGTTTGTTTATGTTTGTTGTGTCGCGTACACTTATTCCACATCTCAATATTGTCTATTTATCCATACATTTTATTTATACGGATGAAATGGAAATTCATTATATATATATAGTTTTAACCTTATTTAAGATCAAGATAAAACAGTTTATTGTGCGTAATTATTCCAAAAAAACAAGACCAAGTTTGTCCTTTATTTTTTGTGTTTCAAATTTGAATTTTAGAAAAAAACGGACTGCGGATTTCAAAAAACTCTCATTCAGCTGTCTTTTGTGTTCAAAAAGTCATAGGGTTAGCTTTCAAAGAACTCTGACCCGACAGTATGTGCAATCTGGTTTAATATGGCCAAATATTTGGCGTGGTTTAAGATTGGAGTTTTAAAAAAGGGAGGAATGAAAAAGTTTGCATACATTATCGCAATTTATTAACTTTGATAAAATCAACATCAAACATCTTTTCTAGATCTTCAAAATAAAATATATCATCTGGTAAAATCATGTGAAACTTTGGGCATTTTTTAAAAGACAAACAAAAATCATATTTTATAAAATGATATGGAGTAAATGAACATGATACAATAACAGATTTGTTTATTATAATTTATGTTAATGAACTGTATGGCCATTTCGGAAATTTATTCTTCATCAACAGCACAAGAATCTGACAAAGGAAATTTACAATTAAAAAACTGTTGAAATACGTAAAGCCAAATGAAATCAGAATATTCAGTAATATCAATTATATCTAAGAACAAACTAGGATGGAGAGAGTTGAACCTTAGGTTTTAGAATTTACAAAAGAATAAGATGATCATGCACTTATAAATAAATATGGGATTTCGGTCTCTTACATGAGTGCAGACGTTGGTTTGTTATAGATTTTGTCTTGTCATCCTTTTCCGGATTTGACTTGCTGAATTGACTGTTGGCAACGCGACGGGTGTGCTATAGCAGGCAGGAACTGCTTACTCTTCCGGAGCACCTGAGTTAATTTTTGCTTCGACTTGAGTTCACGTTGTTGATGGATGTTCAGTTTTTTGTGTTTCTGTGTTTTACATGTTGTCTGTTTTTGTCCCGTTCTTGTTGGTGTTAGAGAACAGAATATAACTATCTGTATGAATATAGAGTAATATTGTCCCTCACAAGATGCAATATTACACTCATAAACTCGTGCATTATAACATTTCCTTGGGACATTATTTCTTCATATTAATGCAATAACCCCATATTGAATTTGTATGAGATGCAGCTTCTGTTAGTTTGCAATCGCTTTACGAGTCCACACCTAAGTGGGCAGAAAAGATGTTCGGGTTTATATGGGTTTCCAAAAAAACACATTGCCGATAATTCATCAAATCTGATGAGGAAAATAACGAAGAATCTCTATGACAACAGCCTTTGTGCTCATTTTAGCGATCGAAATTTTGTACGTTTTTACATAAGCCACACCAACAAGTTTCTTAATATACTTTTCGTCTGTATCAATCTTTTGGACAGAGTGCATCTGATGAGTCTTGAAAAGAGAAAATTTGTGTCAGGGGTAGAAACATTTACTATCTTAAACTTTCATCTGATTTGATTTCTAAAGCCCCTGGTAATTAATGCTGTGTAGACAAAAATCTTTTAAAGCTAAGAAATTATCGGTAAAATTTCAGAATTTGTCAGAACCTAAGGTTTTTCTCACCCATGTCAGTTCGTTAATTTTTGTTTTTAATGCCCTTTGCTTTTCATTTGTAGTATAGCGATAGCTATTTCAATCTCTTTGCAGAGGGCCTTCGATGAATATAAGGTAGATAAAAGGAGCGTCAGGGGTGGCAAAATTTATTGTCTGGAACTTTGTTGTAATTTTGAATTCTTTTTTTTTTCTTTGTTTCAAATATTAAAAGTTCAAACGCATTTATGAATAATTCATATTCTTGTATACACAAACAGGGGATTAATAGATCATTTTTGTCTTCAAGCATAATAACAAAACGATAAAACATCGTAATACTCTTTAAGATGTTTGGGGAATCGTTTTCTTTCATATTCGTTAATTACAGATCAAATTCTAGCATGTACTTTTACATTAAAAAAAATCATATGAACATATATAAATATATATATAGCTAGAAGACAACTATTTGTCTCCTTATTTGAAAAATAGTGATTTGCATATGCAGTAAGAGAGTATTTCGAAGAAAGAAATACTTTCCTACTATCTAGACTACATTGAGTATTATGCTCTAGAAGTACTCTTTGTAGTGTTAAACATTTACATTTGTATTGGAATAAATGTTAGAATAAAAAGATGCGTCAAAATTCCTGCTTTTGAAGACATCGACGAAAGCAGCCACGTTATTGGTGAGATCATCAGTGATGATGTGGTCAACTGTGTAATGCTTTGTTCAGATAGCAATGTTTGTAGATCGATCTCTTATAACAGAATTGATAGCCGATGTCGTTTGTTTACCCAAGATTTCACCGGACAAGAACCGACTGGACCTAAAAACATGGGATGGATTCATTTCGATTTTATATCAGGTACTTTATGGTGAAAGTATCTTAAGAGTTTATTGAATTTCCTTTACCGTTTTCGTCAGATATTTGAATAGTTTCTAAAATGAAATGGTTAATTTAAACCTGGTTGTATCACGCCATAAACCTGGCATAAAGTAGTTACGAAGTTGTGAGACACAATAGGGAAAATGAGGTTATAAAATCAGCACAACCTAATACCCCTTCACATATACGATATTCTCTTACGGGTTGTTACGATTTTCAAAATCTATCGACTTACGATCTTTTTCAGACTGTTTTCGTGTCCAGTTGCAGGGCAACACAATAACGGGACTGTATTCTATAACAATAGGTAATAACCAGGTACCAGTTTGGTGTGACCTAGAAACAGAAGGAGGAGGATGGACGGTATGTCTACTTAAGCAGATCTTGTTTTTGTTTTTACGAGGAACTAAATGATTAAGGTCTTAAAACATTTAATAAATTAAAGTTGTAAAAATAAATTTAAGAATGTTGAAAACATAAGTGAAGTAAGTAAATTTTCATAAGAAAAAAATATAACGGGTTATGAGAGTCAAGGTAAAAGGATTTACTGGTGATTACTTAAAAAGATGCTAACATTTGTAAAATTTTCTTATTCTTTCCACAAAATGATAGATAAATGAAGGAATACTCAATAGGTCTAAGACAAACAACATGTAGTTTATACACTTCTGATATACAAGATAATGAACCAATTTGTTTTTGTCTTAACATTTAAAAACACATGTATTATAGGTATTCCAGCGAAGGTCTGACGGGTCTGTAGACTTTCATAGAAACTGGAATGACTACGTGACAGGATTTGGTGATCCTACTAGAGAATACTGGATCGGTATGTTTAAATAGTGTACAGACATTCTTTCCTAACTACCAAATCAAGACCCTCTATTGGCAACCAAAATAGAAAATGCTATTACTAGTAGGCTATAAGATAATTTACCTGAATTTTTACCTTATGAATAGTTTATATCCTCTGGTTCCCTTCGTGTCATACAAGGAGTCATCAATAAGAATATCACTTTGGGATACAAGACTTGCGGGAAACAAACATCATTTTGCGTGGGAGCAGGCAAAAATAGAGCAGTTTTTTGTAGAGGATATGTAAGATATTTAAGTCATTGAAAACCACGATTTTAGCAAGCGAACATGCAACAAACTTAATAATTTTGATGTGTCTGTGTACCAACTGTATGCAATTTGTACACAATTTCTAATTTTGAAGAAGATATTGAAAGTTGAATACCTATTGATATGATATAAACAAGGAAAAGTATGTTTAAATGTATTTCAGGCCAAAATTCTGCTACCACAAATTCATAGTATGAAATTTCTTGGTATGGCCGCAAAGAGAGGGATGTATATCGGCAACCCGTTTTAACAAATTATTAAAATTATAAGAAAGCAAAACTGTGGTTTCTGTGTATTTTATAGTATTAACATGTTAATTTTATGCGAAATATCGTTCATTTCTTATTAAACTTCCCCAAACCAAAGCTCAAAACTAGTAAAACTATTTTGAGTTTGGGCGCAAAGGCAGGATTAAAATGACATTTTGTGGGTAAAATGACCAATATTTTCTTTTCAAAAAAGAAAATAGAGTAAAACCTTACAGATCTCAGAATGGATTTAAAAATATAAGGCCCTTATCAAAATATAGATACCAATTTAAGTCATTCTAGAGATTATCTAACCGCCAAAATTACAAAAAGGGTATGAGAGTTCTTGTGAAGATGAGACTTCCAATGTGAAATTTACTCTCATTGGACTAGCTACATACTTATTTTGTCTTAAAAATAACACTGTTTGTCTAATTAAACCATACAAACAGAAAACAATTACTAAAAAAATGTGGTCCTTTTTATATGTTAAGATTGTGATCCAATGTTTTTATAGTCAGTCAAATAACATACAACATCCTGAGCCAGGATGCAGATGCTCCTTAAATACTTTCTTTTACCATAGAGGTCTTCCCTGCCATTCTGTCTCTTTTATATCACCTTAAGCCAAAAGAAAAATAATCATGAAAATATGCTTTGCTTATATAAAAATTCATGAATGATTTGCACCATGTTAAAGAATTAACTTCAGTTAAAAGTATAAATTGGAAAAAGCTTTTTAACATGTAAAATGATAAATAATCAATAAAGACATTATTTTCATACAAAATATGTTTTAACTAAATGTGAACTTCATCTGCTGTCTGAAGACTGAATTTTGTCTTTGAAAGTACAATAAAGATAAAGACACATAAACAATCGTAATAAAATAGTGGGTTCAGATAAAAAAAAATAACAAAACACGGACTGGGTGAGAGGCGCTGGTATGAATATTATCAGATATAAAAAAAAACACTGGCTGGGTTGCTGAATGGTGCAATGCAATGGTATAAATACCACAATTTTGATTACTAGTCAATTACCATGACTTCAGGTTGCTGGACCAATTCCTGGTTTCAAATGTACATGCAAAGGTCCATCTGAAATAAAATAAATGTCAAATAAAGGGAAATCAAAATAGTATGTCTTTTTCATCGTTAATATTACAATCATGATTAACCCAGACCAGGATTTGAACCTGGAACTCTTGCTACTTAAACAAGCGCTTTTCTTTTAAGCTATCTAGGTTTTTGATAAACTGAGCAATGCTGGTATCATGTTATGGGTGTTGTATCATGTTATGTGCGTTGTATCATGTTATGTGTGTTGTATCATTTTATGGGAGTTGTATCATGTTATGGGTGTTGTATCATGTTATGTGTGTTGTATCATGTTATGTGTCTTGTATCATTTTATGAGAGTTGTATCATGTTATGGGTGTTGTATCCTGTTATGGGTGTTGTATCCTGTTATGGGAGTTGTATCATTTTTATGGGTGTTGTATCATGTTATGGGTGTTGTATCATGTTATGGGAGTTGTATCTTTTCATGGGTGTTGTATCATTTTATGGTTGTTGTATCATGTTATGTGTGTTGTATCATTTAATATTACAATCATGATTAACCCAGACCAGGATTTGAACCTGGAACTCTTGCTACTTAAACAAGCGCTTTTCTTTTAAGCTATCTAGGTTTTTGATAAACTGAGCAATGCTGGTATCATGTTATGGATGTTGTATCATGTTATGGATGTTGTATCATTTTATGGGAGTTGTATCATGTTATGTGTGTTGTATCATGATATGGGAGTTGTATCATTTTATGGGTGTTGTATCATGTTATGTGTCTTGTATCATGTGATGGGAGTTGTATCATGGTATGGGTGTTGTATCATGTTATGGGTCTTGTATCATTTTATGTGTGTTATATCATGTTATGGGTGTTGTATCATGTTATGGATGTTGTATCATGTTATGGGTGTTGTATCATGTTATGGGTGTTGTATCATGGTATGGGTGTTGTATCATGTTATGGGTGTTGTATCATGTTATGGGTGTTGTATCATGTTATTGGTTTTGTAACATGTTATGAGTGTTTAATCATGTTATGGGTGTTGTATCATTTTATGGGTGTTGTATCTTATTCTCTGTCAATGCATAATAAATTTCTTCTGTATCAATCATTAACATTCTCTAATTAGATTTAAAACTTAATTTGTACATATTATAAAATGTCATTATTTAATGTATGATATGCAGTGTAAAGTTATTATATGTATTTTGCATCTAGTTATTAATTTTCATCTGCATGTTTAATTTGTTACTGTTTATGGATGTTGTGGTATAAAAACTTTTTTAGTGTCACATAACTATCTCTGATGTACAATTTTCTATCATCAAAGTATCTTTTTGTTTTTCTTTTAACTATAAGGATGTTCAAGGATGATTTGAGGTTTTTGAAATAGATGCCTTAAATCATAAGGGAAGCATAAAAAATACAAAAAAAGCTTAACATTTTGATAGCTTTACTCGTTTCAAGAGTTCAAAATTTGAGGGTACAGATCAAATGTTTTGCCTTAACGTGAAAGAAAAAACTTCGAAAAAACCAACAAAATGTCATTATAATTAGATCTAAATCTATAAAAAGACTCTCAAGGAAGACTTTCAACAAAGCTCTATGTCAAATTAAGGAACTTTACTCTGCCCTTCTTTTGTGACAACATTCATGTTGTGTCGAGTACACCTATTCAGTATCATATTATCATTTTTTATTAAAACTGTCTTATTGTATGGATGTTGTGTCACGTACACTTATATCATATCATATTTAGTTTATGGTGTGAAAATGGCCATTGCTGTATAGATATTGTGTCAGGCTTACTTATTCTGCATCATACATGCTCACTAGGCAAGCATCACCATACCTCTCTCTTGTGTTAAGATTATCTTATTTTATTGATGGTGTGTCACATACATTTAGTGCTTCATCATTCATCAATAATTCGTCTAACCTTATGGACATTTTGTGATGCAAATATCATAATTTTTTAATGTTTCAAAATTGTTTTTGTTTTATGTGTGTCATGTCATGAACACTTTTCAAATAGTTCATCGATCTTTTGGCTTTCATGGTTAGTACCTGCCATTTGAAACGTCCAGTTGTTTCAATATTTGTCTAGTAGGCAATTTTTTAAATGATTACAAGAGAGTGTCGTAGATGTTGAAGTGTGTTGTCATAAATTCCTGATGTAAGTGTGTATATGCTTCAATCAACTCTCCACACAGATCTACAAATGAAAAATATACTAGGTTAATACATCATCCATAATTGAAATTAAGTAAATATACAATTCTGTTCTAGATGTATTCATTTGATCATGACAATGAAGTTTTTAAATTAAAGCAATTATATATTTATGAAGTACATTTTATAAATTTAAAACTAATTTTAGTACCAGAATGAAATTATTAAATTTAAACAAGTATCGAAATAAACTAGTCTGTGTGTTTTTGTGTTTTTCAACGCACTTGGGTTCTATGAGGCAATAATTTTAAATGATGAAAGAAACCAGATTTGTCCCATTTTATAAATTACAAACGGAGAAACAACCGAAGTGTGTTATACAAACAAGCTACTTTACAAACAGGGAATCAACAGAAGTGTGGTATTCATACCAGCAACACAAAGCACTGACACACAAAATGAACAGGTAAAGTTGTTGCTAAACATTCTTAGTTCCAAAATAGCCATCATTTTACCCCGATTTTACTGGAAAACTTTTCCCTACTTTCTGATGAATGCAATGTGGAAACCGAAAATATTTTAAGAGACATCCTGTCAAACAGACAAGGTAGTTGTAGTTAAGCCTCACTCTCTTACAAAAGTTTGGATATGTTGTGATCTCACAATTTCTGAACTGTGCTCAATTTAGTTTACTTCAGCACAAAAAAATAGATAAAGTGTATCTGATGTGTCTGGTACATGTATGACAGAAACCGCTGCGTAAGCAAAATATGTTGCCTCGAATTTTGTTAAAAGAGGCAAAGGAGTACCAATCGTGACATTTAAATGTTGTCAGCTTCAAACGATCAAGACAAAGTTATTTGATATAAAAAACATTGCATGAAAATAAATAAAAATCTGAACTGGAAATAGCAACATCATCAAATAAAGTTGTTTTCCCCAACAAGAGTCTTTTTTGAGTTAACATATTACTCCATTTTATTGACCGGACTGGTCACGGGTCAATTATTTCGGCACTCTTCGTTTAATTCTTACCTAAAAGACTGAGAAATTTTAGCTCTGCCCAACCTTGCGCATAAAATAGAGTAAAACCAAGTTTCATAATGATCAGATGAATAACATTAAAAATATGAGCCATTCAAATTAATGGTTTTCTTCAAAAATATGGTCCGCTACAGCTTACTCAAGAACCATGGATCCTATGTGGCCATATTTTTTACATTTCATGATTTTTAACAAAACCAATGATTGATATCAATTACTTGAGGTGTACTAAACATGAAAAACACAAGTTTTGGTAAAATAAGTGCATGGTTTTAATTTTTGATTCTGGTTTATATTTGCGGAGTGAAAAATAAGACATTCAAGGATTTAAAGGGGTACGGATATGGTCATTAATATTTTTCAAAATTTGTACAAGATATTAACCTGGAAACTCTTTTAAAATGTTCTCTATGTATTAAGCTTACAAAAAAAAACCAAGAAACATTAACTTTATATACTATATAAGTCCATATTTACCATTTGAAAATCAGGAACCATATGTATTATGAAAGCGGTTTTGCCAAAATTGGTAAAAGTAGCTATTCAAGGGTAAAAAAAATGCAAAAGATGGTGCAATTTCTTACATTTTTTTTATGTTTTTAGTATGAGAGGATGCAAATCAACAGATTTCAATAGCAAAAACACTGGTCAGAGCACTTTTGATGGAAACTAGTAAATGACTTAAGTGCAAAAACATGGAAAAACCTTCAAATCTTTAGCTTGTAACTGCTAATATTTACAATCATTTCACTTATGTAGTAGACAATGATGAACAATTAGGTGTTTTTTGTGTTTTTTATCATTAAAACATTGCTTTCTGTCTGATATTTCAAGAATTGAAGTAATAAAAAGATGATTTTAGAAAGATGACATAGGCCCACTCCTGAAAAATCCATATGCTGCCGCAACCTTGTTTCGCAGCGGGGAAAAGATTTTTTTCAGAAATACTTTCAACATTTCAGGATAAAAACACTCCTTATGCCTTAATTTAATGATTTATGACAATTCTAGGCAACTCAAAGTCTTTACTTGCAAGTAAGGGGTCATTTTGTTGGAAAAAATCCAAAATCCAAAAAGAAGACCATTTTCATTTAAAATCCCATTACACATTGAAATTTGGCTCATTTGGTCATAAACAAAGATTGAAATCATTTCAATTTGGCATATTCAGTAAGTTCAGACTAAATACAGAATGGCTAGAAAGTTAAATTGAAATTTTACCCATAGGCCCCCTCTCCTAGTATTATTTTAGGCCCCTTTTTAATGCTTTTTCAATATAGCGTTTTGATTAATAAAAAAAATTACCATTTTGATTTTCCTAAAATTTCTCACAGCTGCATAACATCACCAGACATAAATAATATGTACATTTAAGAAGATTTTTAATGCATTTTATGCTTAAGAACTACCAACTAAAGTAAAAAATAAGGGGCGATAATTGTGGTCTCGTACCTTATGAAACAATCCTATCATATATCTGCGTTATGGAGTTACCACTGCAGATCAATAGTATAGATGTAGATGTATATCATTTCAGAACTAGTTCTATAGAGTGTTGTTTCTGACTGTTTTTCATTGAGGATATTTAAAGCATCTGTTCAAATGTGTAGGTTGTGTCATGAACATGCATTTCTCATCTCTTAATAAACTAATTATATCATAGACCTGTAGGTCTATGATTCTATATAGCACAGAACATTGAACATTTGCATTGAGGGCAATCTAATTTTTTAGACAAGTTTCCTGTGTTACTCTGTTTCATTTCATGCCCTTATAAATAGCATGCTACTGTACATGCACAATAAAAGAGTCATGCAATTAACAGTTTAATCTTACCGTTATATAACTTCTTATTCCAACATGCCCAATACCATTGTATTTTGTCCGATTAAAAAACGGGGTATTTATAGTAAAGGGGAAGGAGACAATTCAACATGCTATACAAATTCATTCTGAATCATTAGATTTTTTCCTATCCAAATGAAAGAAAGATTAACCAAAATTGTGATGCACTTTTGGAGATGCTCCAATGTTAAATATTTAAATCTATATTTAAATCTATACATTTTTTGTATACTAAAGAGGTTGTTTGACCTTTTCTGATGAGGTTATGTTTGTTTTTTTTATTGAAGATGCTGGCACAGCAGGGGCGGATCCAGAAATTTTCGAAAGGGGAGGTTCCACATATTAGAACCTTATTATAGGTTCTGTGGGCCAAAGAGGGGTTCCAGACCAATTTTGCTGAAAATCTACACAAAAAATAAGAATTTCGGAGGAAAGGGGGGGGGGGGTTCCGACCCCCGAAACCCCCTTTCTGCTGCACAGTGATCGAAGGAAAGCATACACAGTAAAAAAAAATAGAACACATTTTCACTGCATGACCTGCTTGAACTAGTTGCTCGACGAAATTTTAGTGTCAGACACAAAATGAGTAGCTTTAATTAGTGCATCTCAGTTTTATGTTGTTTCTCATTATGTATATTGATATGCCGGCTCAAAATTAAAGTAATTTATTCATTTATTCTATTTTATCTGTATGTAATTGTACATGTGATTTACTTCAAAATACGGTAACCTTTATTGCATTTTTTTTTATTAAACTTCATACTTTCACAGTTAGGTGAGGTACTACCAGTTACACAATATATTCAAACTATTAAAGTTTTTGATTCTTATTATTTTCGTAAAGACTTTATAGAGTATTACATGCTATGGCAATTTTAAGATGTATATCATCTAATGATATTTGTGTTTTGTAGGTGCAGGTGTTTTTCCAAGGTGCAAACTGTGTTAGTCGATTGTGTCATTATTTAAGGGGACACAATACAGAACTGTTTTTACATTTAATATAAAAAGGTAAAAAGACTTAGGCCGCGTTCAGACTGAGCAAAACTCATAGTAGTTTAAATATCGTCCACACTAACATTAAACATCAATGCGTTCACACTGTAAAATTTTGATGTTTACATGTAGTTTAAATGTTATGTCCTTTACATGCATTCGATACTTAATGTAGTCCTTGTTTTGGGTTAAATGTACAATGAATTTCTCATATTTCTTTTGATTGAATGGCAAGCATATGCATTACTTTCATTCGATATCAGGAATATGAACAGGTGATAAAATGAACATGAAATGATGATGAAGTGGAGGAAATGGGGGGCAAAGTCCATTCGAGGATAAGAGTTTTGACTGTCAATTGGAAAATGAGGAGAGGGCAGATTTTTACACAGGAATCATATGGGTTCTTCTCGCCTGAAGAACATGATTTTTTTTCCTAACGAGTTTTCCGCAATGTACATTTGTAGCCTGACGACGCGGCATTATGACGGACTGTCCATTCAACCACCGAGTACACATTGCAGTCGTTTTGTGGACAAAGCGGCAGACCCGATATCACGTTTCTGAGTGCTCTTAAGTGGATTTTTACCGACAACATGGCGCTGCTGCGGGCCCGCGCCGATATTTATGTATTGCAATAGCTTTTTATAGCAATAAATTTTAAAATACAAACGGAGGAACAGACTAAAGTGTCAGAAATTGTGTACACCTTTATTGTTATTCTATAAAAATAAAAATCATTAAAAAAGACTGCATTAAATCAAAATCCATACGTATTTTATGTTAAAATGTCTATTCGCCAATTTAACAATCTTGGTTATTTTATATCTGTTCATGTTTTCTGTACATTTAAATTACATGTACATATTACACTTGCATTTAATAATATGAACATTTCATATGTCAAGTTATTTAATTTAGGTTAATCAATGAGAATAAATTAAGTGTTAAACTAGTTTTAAGAACATTAAACTACTTCTATACATGTTTACCCAAAAACAACGTCAGTGTGAACATGGCCTTACAGTTGTTGTAAATTAATTAAGAAACAGATTGCAGATTTACGACGGGGACCTTCAATATATAGGGAATCACCATGACCACTGGAGAGTGAAAAAGGACCAGGCCTCTATTTGATCAGTCAAATGAGGTGTTTTGAAATTCAATACTGATTTAAACTTTACGTGTTGCAAAACTACAGAATAAAACAGAAGATCCAGAATACAGACAGGTGAGAGAGTTTTACTTTGCAACACTATATGGGCCAAATAAATCAATGCAATTTTGACCTGGTCAGAACAGGGTAGGATATGCAACATTTCCTGGTATGAAAAGTTGTTTTAACGTTCTAACAGGGTTTGGTTCAGAACAGGTCTGGAAGAACTTGAAAAATAAAACAAGCAAACCCAAAACAAATGAAAAAAATCAAAATATAACAGCAAGTGGATATTACAATAGCAGAATGAAACGATCTCTTCCCACCATTTAGAGTTTTAGGATTTTTCTTATTCCTAACCTGATATTATTTCTGGAGTATATTTTACGGACCATATTTTACTGTCAGGTATTTTCTTAGATTTTTTTCCGGGGATATCACAATAGCGGAATGAAACGATCTCTTCTTACCGTTTTAATCAATTCGCCACAAAGATGTGAATGCCCCAAATTATATTAAAATAGAGATAGACATGTTTAAAAAATCACATTTATGTCAATTTAAGTAGCCAAAGTGAAAAGTCTAATGGCTGAACGAAGAGATCTGGTTACCGAAAGAAATATCGAGTGACGTCTGGTCCCGATTTTTGGACTGCATTTTAAACTCATATTAAAATGGACTTTTGTAGGCTATAGCAAGACTGTTTAGTTTCATTGGTTACATATATCTTTATGATGTAGAGTAACACAATGTTTTAAGCATTTTAGTAGTATCTTAATTACCTTGTCGGGACTATTTTGTACTTAATTAGAACTACTTGCCCCCTCTGTCAACACCGGATGCATTAACTCCATGTTTTGTACCAGCAGACGCTAGATTGTTTGTATCGTGACGTCATCATTTGTGCCGTAGGTATCCAGACATGCTACTCGTGTGATGCACTCAACCTCCGCACACGATTAATTTTAATGTAACCTATAATAATCTAAATAAATCATGAAACTATAAGAAAGACGTAGCTTTCCAAGCTGTAAAAGCACTTACAAAGCTTTTTTTACCATGATAATCATCAATAATTTGTGATTTTATTAAGCACTATATTCGTAGACCACGAGCATGGTTCCCTCAGGTATCAGAACCCGCCAGCCCATCTTTCTCTTTCCCGTTCCGAAGATAAGCCACAACATTTATTTGTTCCCCTTGGTAAATTGTTTCAAAATTTAAAAATATAACCTTTAATAGCATGTTTGAATTGTTAACATTGACGAAACGCCCAGAACTTTCATGTTTATATAGTGCACTGATAAACTGTGCAAATAAAAAGTATGCAAACTATGTTTTTTCTACGAAAAAGCCTGTCAATTCACCCTTATAATCATTTGCAACCAGAGTATCGCCCATATATACCAATCGAAATATGGATTAGATAAGAGGTGAAATCATACTCTATCGGATGGAAGGGTTTTATCTAAATGGATATCTTGGGCCTCATCGGGAACCGGACTAGCTACCCGGTTCTATCATGGCTCGGCGGGTTTGCCATTAAAAAAACCCGATCCTGGTCTGTTGGTATCAGTCCAGGCGAGGGAAGACCAGATCGCATTCCTTCGTTAAAAAAATGTGCGATCCAGCTGCGGTTGTACTTCCCCTAGTGCAACTGCAATAAGGGGGTCGTAAAGGTATACGAATTGGTAGGCTCTAAAGTCCGATAGGTGGATGTAGCCTCTTTTACACTTTTGGACATTAATTGCATTTTTTTTACTTTCGAATAAATTAACTGAAAGTCCGTCTGAGAATGGTCTTAAATACATTTTCATTCACTAAATGCATTATTATTAGAAAATTTACTTTTACAATGTAGAAAACTCTTGAAGTTACATGTTAATTGGATTTTATTGTCAAACAAAACATTTTGACGAACTTAAAACTCAATACGACAAAATTGTTTTCTTCCTTTGTACAAAATAGCGGGAAAAGCTGAAAAACATTTACACTATCATCAATTCACAAGGACTCCTGTTCAATTTGTGTGACTTGGATATTAGGACTTGTGCCTTTCTAGGCATTGAATAGAAAGTATTCTTAGGTAATTGTCGATCGAACTCAATCACATGTGAATAAAATAATTGATTAGTTGGTAAAACTAAATCTAAATGTTAAAACGATTAAATTTTTTATTGTTTTATCAATTTTATTAAGTTTAAACATTTTATTGTGTTTTATCGTTTCGTTTTTACCTTTACAATGTAATTCTAGCTACTAAATAAATCTTTTAATAACTTATCTATTAGCCACATTGCAATATCTTTAATTATTGAAGTAGTACATGTAGTCATGCATGCAACATTTTATGCTTTAAAAATAATAGTTCGAATTTTCATTAGTGACATTTCATGATGTTTTCAGTAAAGAAAAATTCATGCACACATAGAAAAATATGGAGGTTTCTATCTCAGATTAGTGCAGATGTTGCATGGTTGGTAAAATGGTTTGTTTTTCCTTTCCCTGATTTGATAATCTGAATTGACCATTAGCAACTCAACGGATGTGCTATAACAAACAGGAACAGCTTAAACTTCCAGAGCACCTGAGTTAACTTTTTATTCGCATCAACTTCTGTCTTCAATAGTGCTTAAAATTATGTTATCTCATATCTTTCTAATTTCTTTCATGCCTTCTGGCCACGCTATCTTGATTTTTGCAACTTGTTATTTAATATGTTAATAATAACTTTGTGTTTATAATGAGTCTCTTTTTCGATCGAATTTCATTTTTCGCCTCGACATGGTTCGAGTACACTAACTAATATTCGAATACACCCGAATCGACTTTGAATTTATTTCAAACATTTACCTTAACAAACTTTATTTCATCGGAATATCAATTTAAAAAAAATCAAAAAGCACTATTGATTTATAAAGATGCATTGAAAAATATATTTGCGGTAACAGTAGAGTTCTGAATGCCATACAACATTTTTCCTTAGTTAAGTACCGACTTAAGGGAGTACGAGCCTCAGAAATTGAACATTTTCGAGATCCTCGGCTTTTATCCATTCAAATGCATTAAAAAAATTTCAACATGTTTTCTTAATATTTGTTCAGAATAACTAAGAGAAGGTCATAATAAACACCCTATCATAATTTCATTCAATTCTAATTACAATTTCTATGTTAAAACAGAAGACGAACTTTCAATGTATTTCCTATGAAAAATCTAGAGAAGTTTTTTTCCCGCCATATTTTAGGTGCTTATATCTTGACAACGGCTCCATGTTTTTTAAAACTTTTCTCATAAAGTCTAGCTATTTTGAGCTACTCTTTCCAAATGTTCTATTCTAAAAAACTTTTAATTACAAAAAATCTCAGGCTCATACTCCCTTAAGTGTCTTTATGCATACAACGTATGATTACTACGTAACTAAGGAAATCTTTTGGGAAGTCCAAGTTTAAGGAAGTCTTAACTTAAGTAGTTTTATACAAACGGCCCAAGACTTGATACAGGCCTTTCAAAAGAAATCGTGGGTTGAACCATGTTTTATGGTGCCAAACCTCCCTCTTCCATTGCGATCTATGAGTCTAGAAACACAAAATACAACATAGTTGTGAGACAAATGAGAGCTTAAGATGTGATCATCTCAGTACAAAAAACTGTCACAAACTAATTGAAACAATTACGAATCATTTCATCTGATATAATTTTGAATTAAGTTACCTTGGCTGATCATGATGAATAAATATATAATATATAATATATAATATAATATATAATATATAAATGATATATATCCTAAAGAATTAACCCTAAATAAAGCAAACTCGACCGACAGTAGATGTCCATTTCTAGATTTGGACTTAAGCATTATCAATGGTAGATTACACACTAAAGTATATGATAAACGGGATGACTTTTCATTCCCAATAGTTAATTTTCCGTTTCTTGAAGGAGACGTACCATTAGCTCCAGCTTACGGGGTATACATTTCACAATTAGTCAGGCATGCTCGCATTTGCAGTGATGTGTCTGATTTTAATGATAAAAACCGTTTTATTACAGAAAAATTGCTAAAACAAGGTTACCGTTACCACAAATTAGTCAAATCTTTTACAAAATTTGCACATAAATATGGACATCTCATCGAAAAATTTGATTGTAAACGTAGATTTCTGATTGTTAAAGGAATATCTCATCCTGATTTTTATAGCAATGTAGTTTATAAAGCACAAAAATTCAAAAACAACCTTATGGATATTAAAAACTGGCTTAAAAACCTTTTGAAAAAAGGATACGAATTCAATGTTTTAGCAAAATCTTTGCATTTGGTATGTTTTGGCAGAAATATTGATAGCTTGATAGTAACTTTAAAACGTTAAATTTTCACAAAAATTCAAAAACAACCTTATGGATATTAAAAACTGGCTTAAAAACCTTTTGAAAAAAGGATACGAATTCAATGTTTTAGCAAAATCTTTGCATTTGGTATGTTTTGGCAGAAATATTGATAGCTTGATAGTAACTTTAAAACGTTAAATTTTCACTTTGTATCCACTGTATTATTTATAAGCACCACAGCGATCAAGTATGTCGGTTCTGTATGGTGATACAACTCTTAATCATTCATTGTTTTGACGTGGGGTGTCGGATTTAGAACTGATGTATTTGATTCTTTTACATCAATCGATAAATGTTTCTAAGCTAGTTGTCAGTAACTTCGAGTGTTCTCAAGAGAGTTCCTCCTTGTCTTGTTGTTTTCGTACAGTATTTTGTCTTAGGTTCTCTCTTGTTGAATTGAATTTTTGTCGATTGAGTTTTACAGTGTGTTTTATATGTAGCTTTGTGCAAGCTTATCAATAGGGGGAAGGTTGGATCCAAAAAACTAGTTTAACCCCGCCACATTTTATATGTGCCTGTCCTAAGCCAGGAAACTTTGCCAAAGCCTTTGTTTGTCCTTGTCATTCTATGTTAACTGTTTTATGTCAAGTATTGGATTCTTTCGTTGATAATTTAGGGATTGGTTTTGATACTTTTGTATTGTATTATAAGTCTTGGGCCAATGCAAGACGGTAAGCAGTGACCTATGGTCATGTTGAAGACTGCTTGCTGTTTTCTGTTGTGATTTTTTGAATTGCTGTTTGTTTATGTTTGTTGTGTCGCGTACACTTATTCCACATCTCAATATTGTCTATTTATCCATACATTTTATTTATACGGATGAAATGGAAATTCATTATATATATATAGTTTTAACCTTATTTAAGATCAAGATAAAACAGTTTATTGTGCGTAATTATTCCAAAAAAACAAGACCAAGTTTGTCCTTTATTTTTTGTGTTTCAAATTTGAATTTTAGAAAAAAACGGACTGCGGATTTCAAAAAACTCTCATTCAGCTGTCTTTTGTGTTCAAAAAGTCATAGGGTTAGCTTTCAAAGAACTCTGACCCGACAGTATGTGCAATCTGGTTTAATATGGCCAAATATTTGGCGTGGTTTAAGATTGGAGTTTTAAAAAAGGGAGGAATGAAAAAGTTTGCATACATTATCGCAATTTATTAACTTTGATAAAATCAACATCAAACATCTTTTCTAGATCTTCAAAATAAAATATATCATCTGGTAAAATCATGTGAAACTTTGGGCATTTTTTAAAAGACAAACAAAAATCATATTTTATAAAATGATATGGAGTAAATGAACATGATACAATAACAGATTTGTTTATTATAATTTATGTTAATGAACTGTATGGCCATTTCGGAAATTTATTCTTCATCAACAGCACAAGAATCTGACAAAGGAAATTTACAATTAAAAAACTGTTGAAATACGTAAAGCCAAATGAAATCAGAATATTCAGTAATATCAATTATATCTAAGAACAAACTAGGATGGAGAGAGTTGAACCTTAGGTTTTAGAATTTACAAAAGAATAAGATGATCATGCACTTATAAATAAATATGGGATTTCGGTCTCTTACATGAGTGCAGACGTTGGTTTGTTATAGATTTTGTCTTGTCATCCTTTTCCGGATTTGACTTGCTGAATTGACTGTTGGCAACGCGACGGGTGTGCTATAGCAGGCAGGAACTGCTTACTCTTCCGGAGCACCTGAGTTAATTTTTGCTTCGACTTGAGTTCACGTTGTTGATGGATGTTCAGTTTTTTGTGTTTCTGTGTTTTACATGTTGTCTGTTTTTGTCCCGTTCTTGTTGGTGTTAGAGAACAGAATATAACTATCTGTATGAATATAGAGTAATATTGTCCCTCACAAGATGCAATATTACACTCATAAACTCGTGCATTATAACATTTCCTTGGGACATTATTTCTTCATATTAATGCAATAACCCCATATTGAATTTGTATGAGATGCAGCTTCTGTTAGTTTGCAATCGCTTTACGAGTCCACACCTAAGTGGGCAGAAAAGATGTTCGGGTTTATATGGGTTTCCAAAAAAACACATTGCCGATAATTCATCAAATCTGATGAGGAAAATAACGAAGAATCTCTATGACAACAGCCTTTGTGCTCATTTTAGCGATCGAAATTTTGTACGTTTTTACATAAGCCACACCAACAAGTTTCTTAATATACTTTTCGTCTGTATCAATCTTTTGGACAGAGTGCATCTGATGAGTCTTGAAAAGAGAAAATTTGTGTCAGGGGTAGAAACATTTACTATCTTAAACTTTCATCTGATTTGATTTCTAAAGCCCCTGGTAATTAATGCTGTGTAGACAAAAATCTTTTAAAGCTAAGAAATTATCGGTAAAATTTCAGAATTTGTCAGAACCTAAGGTTTTTCTCACCCATGTCAGTTCGTTAATTTTTGTTTTTAATGCCCTTTGCTTTTCATTTGTAGTATAGCGATAGCTATTTCAATCTCTTTGCAGAGGGCCTTCGATGAATATAAGGTAGATAAAAGGAGCGTCAGGGGTGGCAAAATTTATTGTCTGGAACTTTGTTGTAATTTTGAATTCTTTTTTTTTTCTTTGTTTCAAATATTAAAAGTTCAAACGCATTTATGAATAATTCATATTCTTGTATACACAAACAGGGGATTAATAGATCATTTTTGTCTTCAAGCATAATAACAAAACGATAAAACATCGTAATACTCTTTAAGATGTTTGGGGAATCGTTTTCTTTCATATTCGTTAATTACAGATCAAATTCTAGCATGTACTTTTACATTAAAAAAAATCATATGAACATATATAAATATATATATAGCTAGAAGACAACTATTTGTCTCCTTATTTGAAAAATAGTGATTTGCATATGCAGTAAGAGAGTATTTCGAAGAAAGAAATACTTTCCTACTATCTAGACTACATTGAGTATTATGCTCTAGAAGTACTCTTTGTAGTGTTAAACATTTACATTTGTATTGGAATAAATGTTAGAATAAAAAGATGCGTCAAAATTCCTGCTTTTGAAGACATCGACGAAAGCAGCCACGTTATTGGTGAGATCATCAGTGATGATGTGGTCAACTGTGTAATGCTTTGTTCAGATAGCAATGTTTGTAGATCGATCTCTTATAACAGAATTGATAGCCGATGTCGTTTGTTTACCCAAGATTTCACCGGACAAGAACCGACTGGACCTAAAAACATGGGATGGATTCATTTCGATTTTATATCAGGTACTTTATGGTGAAAGTATCTTAAGAGTTTATTGAATTTCCTTTACCGTTTTCGTCAGATATTTGAATAGTTTCTAAAATGAAATGGTTAATTTAAACCTGGTTGTATCACGCCATAAACCTGGCATAAAGTAGTTACGAAGTTGTGAGACACAATAGGGAAAATGAGGTTATAAAATCAGCACAACCTAATACCCCTTCACATATACGATATTCTCTTACGGGTTGTTACGATTTTCAAAATCTATCGACTTACGATCTTTTTCAGACTGTTTTCGTGTCCAGTTGCAGGGCAACACAATAACGGGACTGTATTCTATAACAATAGGTAATAACCAGGTACCAGTTTGGTGTGACCTAGAAACAGAAGGAGGAGGATGGACGGTATGTCTACTTAAGCAGATCTTGTTTTTGTTTTTACGAGGAACTAAATGATTAAGGTCTTAAAACATTTAATAAATTAAAGTTGTAAAAATAAATTTAAGAATGTTGAAAACATAAGTGAAGTAAGTAAATTTTCATAAGAAAAAAATATAACGGGTTATGAGAGTCAAGGTAAAAGGATTTACTGGTGATTACTTAAAAAGATGCTAACATTTGTAAAATTTTCTTATTCTTTCCACAAAATGATAGATAAATGAAGGAATACTCAATAGGTCTAAGACAAACAACATGTAGTTTATACACTTCTGATATACAAGATAATGAACCAATTTGTTTTTGTCTTAACATTTAAAAACACATGTATTATAGGTATTCCAGCGAAGGTCTGACGGGTCTGTAGACTTTCATAGAAACTGGAATGACTACGTGACAGGATTTGGTGATCCTACTAGAGAATACTGGATCGGTATGTTTAAATAGTGTACAGACATTCTTTCCTAACTACCAAATCAAGACCCTCTATTGGCAACCAAAATAGAAAATGCTATTACTAGTAGGCTATAAGATAATTTACCTGAATTTTTACCTTATGAATAGTTTATATCCTCTGGTTCCCTTCGTGTCATACAAGGAGTCATCAATAAGAATATCACTTTGGGATACAAGACTTGCGGGAAACAAACATCATTTTGCGTGGGAGCAGGCAAAAATAGAGCAGTTTTTTGTAGAGGATATGTAAGATATTTAAGTCATTGAAAACCACGATTTTAGCAAGCGAACATGCAACAAACTTAATAATTTTGATGTGTCTGTGTACCAACTGTATGCAATTTGTACACAATTTCTAATTTTGAAGAAGATATTGAAAGTTGAATACCTATTGATATGATATAAACAAGGAAAAGTATGTTTAAATGTATTTCAGGCCAAAATTCTGCTACCACAAATTCATAGTATGAAATTTCTTGGTATGGCCGCAAAGAGAGGGATGTATATCGGCAACCCGTTTTAACAAATTATTAAAATTATAAGAAAGCAAAACTGTGGTTTCTGTGTATTTTATAGTATTAACATGTTAATTTTATGCGAAATATCGTTCATTTCTTATTAAACTTCCCCAAACCAAAGCTCAAAACTAGTAAAACTATTTTGAGTTTGGGCGCAAAGGCAGGATTAAAATGACATTTTGTGGGTAAAATGACCAATATTTTCTTTTCAAAAAAGAAAATAGAGTAAAACCTTACAGATCTCAGAATGGATTTAAAAATATAAGGCCCTTATCAAAATATAGATACCAATTTAAGTCATTCTAGAGATTATCTAACCGCCAAAATTACAAAAAGGGTATGAGAGTTCTTGTGAAGATGAGACTTCCAATGTGAAATTTACTCTCATTGGACTAGCTACATACTTATTTTGTCTTAAAAATAACACTGTTTGTCTAATTAAACCATACAAACAGAAAACAATTACTAAAAAAATGTGGTCCTTTTTATATGTTAAGATTGTGATCCAATGTTTTTATAGTCAGTCAAATAACATACAACATCCTGAGCCAGGATGCAGATGCTCCTTAAATACTTTCTTTTACCATAGAGGTCTTCCCTGCCATTCTGTCTCTTTTATATCACCTTAAGCCAAAAGAAAAATAATCATGAAAATATGCTTTGCTTATATAAAAATTCATGAATGATTTGCACCATGTTAAAGAATTAACTTCAGTTAAAAGTATAAATTGGAAAAAGCTTTTTAACATGTAAAATGATAAATAATCAATAAAGACATTATTTTCATACAAAATATGTTTTAACTAAATGTGAACTTCATCTGCTGTCTGAAGACTGAATTTTGTCTTTGAAAGTACAATAAAGATAAAGACACATAAACAATCGTAATAAAATAGTGGGTTCAGATAAAAAAAAATAACAAAACACGGACTGGGTGAGAGGCGCTGGTATGAATATTATCAGATATAAAAAAAAACACTGGCTGGGTTGCTGAATGGTGCAATGCAATGGTATAAATACCACAATTTTGATTACTAGTCAATTACCATGACTTCAGGTTGCTGGACCAATTCCTGGTTTCAAATGTACATGCAAAGGTCCATCTGAAATAAAATAAATGTCAAATAAAGGGAAATCAAAATAGTATGTCTTTTTCATCGTTAATATTACAATCATGATTAACCCAGACCAGGATTTGAACCTGGAACTCTTGCTACTTAAACAAGCGCTTTTCTTTTAAGCTATCTAGGTTTTTGATAAACTGAGCAATGCTGGTATCATGTTATGGGTGTTGTATCATGTTATGTGCGTTGTATCATGTTATGTGTGTTGTATCATTTTATGGGAGTTGTATCATGTTATGGGTGTTGTATCATGTTATGTGTGTTGTATCATGTTATGTGTCTTGTATCATTTTATGAGAGTTGTATCATGTTATGGGTGTTGTATCCTGTTATGGGTGTTGTATCCTGTTATGGGAGTTGTATCATTTTTATGGGTGTTGTATCATGTTATGGGTGTTGTATCATGTTATGGGAGTTGTATCTTTTCATGGGTGTTGTATCATTTTATGGTTGTTGTATCATGTTATGTGTGTTGTATCATTTAATATTACAATCATGATTAACCCAGACCAGGATTTGAACCTGGAACTCTTGCTACTTAAACAAGCGCTTTTCTTTTAAGCTATCTAGGTTTTTGATAAACTGAGCAATGCTGGTATCATGTTATGGATGTTGTATCATGTTATGGATGTTGTATCATTTTATGGGAGTTGTATCATGTTATGTGTGTTGTATCATGATATGGGAGTTGTATCATTTTATGGGTGTTGTATCATGTTATGTGTCTTGTATCATGTGATGGGAGTTGTATCATGGTATGGGTGTTGTATCATGTTATGGGTCTTGTATCATTTTATGTGTGTTATATCATGTTATGGGTGTTGTATCATGTTATGGATGTTGTATCATGTTATGGGTGTTGTATCATGTTATGGGTGTTGTATCATGGTATGGGTGTTGTATCATGTTATGGGTGTTGTATCATGTTATGGGTGTTGTATCATGTTATTGGTTTTGTAACATGTTATGAGTGTTTAATCATGTTATGGGTGTTGTATCATTTTATGGGTGTTGTATCTTATTCTCTGTCAATGCATAATAAATTTCTTCTGTATCAATCATTAACATTCTCTAATTAGATTTAAAACTTAATTTGTACATATTATAAAATGTCATTATTTAATGTATGATATGCAGTGTAAAGTTATTATATGTATTTTGCATCTAGTTATTAATTTTCATCTGCATGTTTAATTTGTTACTGTTTATGGATGTTGTGGTATAAAAACTTTTTTAGTGTCACATAACTATCTCTGATGTACAATTTTCTATCATCAAAGTATCTTTTTGTTTTTCTTTTAACTATAAGGATGTTCAAGGATGATTTGAGGTTTTTGAAATAGATGCCTTAAATCATAAGGGAAGCATAAAAAATACAAAAAAAGCTTAACATTTTGATAGCTTTACTCGTTTCAAGAGTTCAAAATTTGAGGGTACAGATCAAATGTTTTGCCTTAACGTGAAAGAAAAAACTTCGAAAAAACCAACAAAATGTCATTATAATTAGATCTAAATCTATAAAAAGACTCTCAAGGAAGACTTTCAACAAAGCTCTATGTCAAATTAAGGAACTTTACTCTGCCCTTCTTTTGTGACAACATTCATGTTGTGTCGAGTACACCTATTCAGTATCATATTATCATTTTTTATTAAAACTGTCTTATTGTATGGATGTTGTGTCACGTACACTTATATCATATCATATTTAGTTTATGGTGTGAAAATGGCCATTGCTGTATAGATATTGTGTCAGGCTTACTTATTCTGCATCATACATGCTCACTAGGCAAGCATCACCATACCTCTCTCTTGTGTTAAGATTATCTTATTTTATTGATGGTGTGTCACATACATTTAGTGCTTCATCATTCATCAATAATTCGTCTAACCTTATGGACATTTTGTGATGCAAATATCATAATTTTTTAATGTTTCAAAATTGTTTTTGTTTTATGTGTGTCATGTCATGAACACTTTTCAAATAGTTCATCGATCTTTTGGCTTTCATGGTTAGTACCTGCCATTTGAAACGTCCAGTTGTTTCAATATTTGTCTAGTAGGCAATTTTTTAAATGATTACAAGAGAGTGTCGTAGATGTTGAAGTGTGTTGTCATAAATTCCTGATGTAAGTGTGTATATGCTTCAATCAACTCTCCACACAGATCTACAAATGAAAAATATACTAGGTTAATACATCATCCATAATTGAAATTAAGTAAATATACAATTCTGTTCTAGATGTATTCATTTGATCATGACAATGAAGTTTTTAAATTAAAGCAATTATATATTTATGAAGTACATTTTATAAATTTAAAACTAATTTTAGTACCAGAATGAAATTATTAAATTTAAACAAGTATCGAAATAAACTAGTCTGTGTGTTTTTGTGTTTTTCAACGCACTTGGGTTCTATGAGGCAATAATTTTAAATGATGAAAGAAACCAGATTTGTCCCATTTTATAAATTACAAACGGAGAAACAACCGAAGTGTGTTATACAAACAAGCTACTTTACAAACAGGGAATCAACAGAAGTGTGGTATTCATACCAGCAACACAAAGCACTGACACACAAAATGAACAGGTAAAGTTGTTGCTAAACATTCTTAGTTCCAAAATAGCCATCATTTTACCCCGATTTTACTGGAAAACTTTTCCCTACTTTCTGATGAATGCAATGTGGAAACCGAAAATATTTTAAGAGACATCCTGTCAAACAGACAAGGTAGTTGTAGTTAAGCCTCACTCTCTTACAAAAGTTTGGATATGTTGTGATCTCACAATTTCTGAACTGTGCTCAATTTAGTTTACTTCAGCACAAAAAAATAGATAAAGTGTATCTGATGTGTCTGGTACATGTATGACAGAAACCGCTGCGTAAGCAAAATATGTTGCCTCGAATTTTGTTAAAAGAGGCAAAGGAGTACCAATCGTGACATTTAAATGTTGTCAGCTTCAAACGATCAAGACAAAGTTATTTGATATAAAAAACATTGCATGAAAATAAATAAAAATCTGAACTGGAAATAGCAACATCATCAAATAAAGTTGTTTTCCCCAACAAGAGTCTTTTTTGAGTTAACATATTACTCCATTTTATTGACCGGACTGGTCACGGGTCAATTATTTCGGCACTCTTCGTTTAATTCTTACCTAAAAGACTGAGAAATTTTAGCTCTGCCCAACCTTGCGCATAAAATAGAGTAAAACCAAGTTTCATAATGATCAGATGAATAACATTAAAAATATGAGCCATTCAAATTAATGGTTTTCTTCAAAAATATGGTCCGCTACAGCTTACTCAAGAACCATGGATCCTATGTGGCCATATTTTTTACATTTCATGATTTTTAACAAAACCAATGATTGATATCAATTACTTGAGGTGTACTAAACATGAAAAACACAAGTTTTGGTAAAATAAGTGCATGGTTTTAATTTTTGATTCTGGTTTATATTTGCGGAGTGAAAAATAAGACATTCAAGGATTTAAAGGGGTACGGATATGGTCATTAATATTTTTCAAAATTTGTACAAGATATTAACCTGGAAACTCTTTTAAAATGTTCTCTATGTATTAAGCTTACAAAAAAAAACCAAGAAACATTAACTTTATATACTATATAAGTCCATATTTACCATTTGAAAATCAGGAACCATATGTATTATGAAAGCGGTTTTGCCAAAATTGGTAAAAGTAGCTATTCAAGGGTAAAAAAAATGCAAAAGATGGTGCAATTTCTTACATTTTTTTTATGTTTTTAGTATGAGAGGATGCAAATCAACAGATTTCAATAGCAAAAACACTGGTCAGAGCACTTTTGATGGAAACTAGTAAATGACTTAAGTGCAAAAACATGGAAAAACCTTCAAATCTTTAGCTTGTAACTGCTAATATTTACAATCATTTCACTTATGTAGTAGACAATGATGAACAATTAGGTGTTTTTTGTGTTTTTTATCATTAAAACATTGCTTTCTGTCTGATATTTCAAGAATTGAAGTAATAAAAAGATGATTTTAGAAAGATGACATAGGCCCACTCCTGAAAAATCCATATGCTGCCGCAACCTTGTTTCGCAGCGGGGAAAAGATTTTTTTCAGAAATACTTTCAACATTTCAGGATAAAAACACTCCTTATGCCTTAATTTAATGATTTATGACAATTCTAGGCAACTCAAAGTCTTTACTTGCAAGTAAGGGGTCATTTTGTTGGAAAAAATCCAAAATCCAAAAAGAAGACCATTTTCATTTAAAATCCCATTACACATTGAAATTTGGCTCATTTGGTCATAAACAAAGATTGAAATCATTTCAATTTGGCATATTCAGTAAGTTCAGACTAAATACAGAATGGCTAGAAAGTTAAATTGAAATTTTACCCATAGGCCCCCTCTCCTAGTATTATTTTAGGCCCCTTTTTAATGCTTTTTCAATATAGCGTTTTGATTAATAAAAAAAATTACCATTTTGATTTTCCTAAAATTTCTCACAGCTGCATAACATCACCAGACATAAATAATATGTACATTTAAGAAGATTTTTAATGCATTTTATGCTTAAGAACTACCAACTAAAGTAAAAAATAAGGGGCGATAATTGTGGTCTCGTACCTTATGAAACAATCCTATCATATATCTGCGTTATGGAGTTACCACTGCAGATCAATAGTATAGATGTAGATGTATATCATTTCAGAACTAGTTCTATAGAGTGTTGTTTCTGACTGTTTTTCATTGAGGATATTTAAAGCATCTGTTCAAATGTGTAGGTTGTGTCATGAACATGCATTTCTCATCTCTTAATAAACTAATTATATCATAGACCTGTAGGTCTATGATTCTATATAGCACAGAACATTGAACATTTGCATTGAGGGCAATCTAATTTTTTAGACAAGTTTCCTGTGTTACTCTGTTTCATTTCATGCCCTTATAAATAGCATGCTACTGTACATGCACAATAAAAGAGTCATGCAATTAACAGTTTAATCTTACCGTTATATAACTTCTTATTCCAACATGCCCAATACCATTGTATTTTGTCCGATTAAAAAACGGGGTATTTATAGTAAAGGGGAAGGAGACAATTCAACATGCTATACAAATTCATTCTGAATCATTAGATTTTTTCCTATCCAAATGAAAGAAAGATTAACCAAAATTGTGATGCACTTTTGGAGATGCTCCAATGTTAAATATTTAAATCTATATTTAAATCTATACATTTTTTGTATACTAAAGAGGTTGTTTGACCTTTTCTGATGAGGTTATGTTTGTTTTTTTTATTGAAGATGCTGGCACAGCAGGGGCGGATCCAGAAATTTTCGAAAGGGGAGGTTCCACATATTAGAACCTTATTATAGGTTCTGTGGGCCAAAGAGGGGTTCCAGACCAATTTTGCTGAAAATCTACACAAAAAATAAGAATTTCGGAGGAAAGGGGGGGGGGGGTTCCGACCCCCGAAACCCCCTTTCTGCTGCACAGTGATCGAAGGAAAGCATACACAGTAAAAAAAAATAGAACACATTTTCACTGCATGACCTGCTTGAACTAGTTGCTCGACGAAATTTTAGTGTCAGACACAAAATGAGTAGCTTTAATTAGTGCATCTCAGTTTTATGTTGTTTCTCATTATGTATATTGATATGCCGGCTCAAAATTAAAGTAATTTATTCATTTATTCTATTTTATCTGTATGTAATTGTACATGTGATTTACTTCAAAATACGGTAACCTTTATTGCATTTTTTTTTATTAAACTTCATACTTTCACAGTTAGGTGAGGTACTACCAGTTACACAATATATTCAAACTATTAAAGTTTTTGATTCTTATTATTTTCGTAAAGACTTTATAGAGTATTACATGCTATGGCAATTTTAAGATGTATATCATCTAATGATATTTGTGTTTTGTAGGTGCAGGTGTTTTTCCAAGGTGCAAACTGTGTTAGTCGATTGTGTCATTATTTAAGGGGACACAATACAGAACTGTTTTTACATTTAATATAAAAAGGTAAAAAGACTTAGGCCGCGTTCAGACTGAGCAAAACTCATAGTAGTTTAAATATCGTCCACACTAACATTAAACATCAATGCGTTCACACTGTAAAATTTTGATGTTTACATGTAGTTTAAATGTTATGTCCTTTACATGCATTCGATACTTAATGTAGTCCTTGTTTTGGGTTAAATGTACAATGAATTTCTCATATTTCTTTTGATTGAATGGCAAGCATATGCATTACTTTCATTCGATATCAGGAATATGAACAGGTGATAAAATGAACATGAAATGATGATGAAGTGGAGGAAATGGGGGGCAAAGTCCATTCGAGGATAAGAGTTTTGACTGTCAATTGGAAAATGAGGAGAGGGCAGATTTTTACACAGGAATCATATGGGTTCTTCTCGCCTGAAGAACATGATTTTTTTTCCTAACGAGTTTTCCGCAATGTACATTTGTAGCCTGACGACGCGGCATTATGACGGACTGTCCATTCAACCACCGAGTACACATTGCAGTCGTTTTGTGGACAAAGCGGCAGACCCGATATCACGTTTCTGAGTGCTCTTAAGTGGATTTTTACCGACAACATGGCGCTGCTGCGGGCCCGCGCCGATATTTATGTATTGCAATAGCTTTTTATAGCAATAAATTTTAAAATACAAACGGAGGAACAGACTAAAGTGTCAGAAATTGTGTACACCTTTATTGTTATTCTATAAAAATAAAAATCATTAAAAAAGACTGCATTAAATCAAAATCCATACGTATTTTATGTTAAAATGTCTATTCGCCAATTTAACAATCTTGGTTATTTTATATCTGTTCATGTTTTCTGTACATTTAAATTACATGTACATATTACACTTGCATTTAATAATATGAACATTTCATATGTCAAGTTATTTAATTTAGGTTAATCAATGAGAATAAATTAAGTGTTAAACTAGTTTTAAGAACATTAAACTACTTCTATACATGTTTACCCAAAAACAACGTCAGTGTGAACATGGCCTTACAGTTGTTGTAAATTAATTAAGAAACAGATTGCAGATTTACGACGGGGACCTTCAATATATAGGGAATCACCATGACCACTGGAGAGTGAAAAAGGACCAGGCCTCTATTTGATCAGTCAAATGAGGTGTTTTGAAATTCAATACTGATTTAAACTTTACGTGTTGCAAAACTACAGAATAAAACAGAAGATCCAGAATACAGACAGGTGAGAGAGTTTTACTTTGCAACACTATATGGGCCAAATAAATCAATGCAATTTTGACCTGGTCAGAACAGGGTAGGATATGCAACATTTCCTGGTATGAAAAGTTGTTTTAACGTTCTAACAGGGTTTGGTTCAGAACAGGTCTGGAAGAACTTGAAAAATAAAACAAGCAAACCCAAAACAAATGAAAAAAATCAAAATATAACAGCAAGTGGATATTACAATAGCAGAATGAAACGATCTCTTCCCACCATTTAGAGTTTTAGGATTTTTCTTATTCCTAACCTGATATTATTTCTGGAGTATATTTTACGGACCATATTTTACTGTCAGGTATTTTCTTAGATTTTTTTCCGGGGATATCACAATAGCGGAATGAAACGATCTCTTCTTACCGTTTTAATCAATTCGCCACAAAGATGTGAATGCCCCAAATTATATTAAAATAGAGATAGACATGTTTAAAAAATCACATTTATGTCAATTTAAGTAGCCAAAGTGAAAAGTCTAATGGCTGAACGAAGAGATCTGGTTACCGAAAGAAATATCGAGTGACGTCTGGTCCCGATTTTTGGACTGCATTTTAAACTCATATTAAAATGGACTTTTGTAGGCTATAGCAAGACTGTTTAGTTTCATTGGTTACATATATCTTTATGATGTAGAGTAACACAATGTTTTAAGCATTTTAGTAGTATCTTAATTACCTTGTCGGGACTATTTTGTACTTAATTAGAACTACTTGCCCCCTCTGTCAACACCGGATGCATTAACTCCATGTTTTGTACCAGCAGACGCTAGATTGTTTGTATCGTGACGTCATCATTTGTGCCGTAGGTATCCAGACATGCTACTCGTGTGATGCACTCAACCTCCGCACACGATTAATTTTAATGTAACCTATAATAATCTAAATAAATCATGAAACTATAAGAAAGACGTAGCTTTCCAAGCTGTAAAAGCACTTACAAAGCTTTTTTTACCATGATAATCATCAATAATTTGTGATTTTATTAAGCACTATATTCGTAGACCACGAGCATGGTTCCCTCAGGTATCAGAACCCGCCAGCCCATCTTTCTCTTTCCCGTTCCGAAGATAAGCCACAACATTTATTTGTTCCCCTTGGTAAATTGTTTCAAAATTTAAAAATATAACCTTTAATAGCATGTTTGAATTGTTAACATTGACGAAACGCCCAGAACTTTCATGTTTATATAGTGCACTGATAAACTGTGCAAATAAAAAGTATGCAAACTATGTTTTTTCTACGAAAAAGCCTGTCAATTCACCCTTATAATCATTTGCAACCAGAGTATCGCCCATATATACCAATCGAAATATGGATTAGATAAGAGGTGAAATCATACTCTATCGGATGGAAGGGTTTTATCTAAATGGATATCTTGGGCCTCATCGGGAACCGGACTAGCTACCCGGTTCTATCATGGCTCGGCGGGTTTGCCATTAAAAAAACCCGATCCTGGTCTGTTGGTATCAGTCCAGGCGAGGGAAGACCAGATCGCATTCCTTCGTTAAAAAAATGTGCGATCCAGCTGCGGTTGTACTTCCCCTAGTGCAACTGCAATAAGGGGGTCGTAAAGGTATACGAATTGGTAGGCTCTAAAGTCCGATAGGTGGATGTAGCCTCTTTTACACTTTTGGACATTAATTGCATTTTTTTTACTTTCGAATAAATTAACTGAAAGTCCGTCTGAGAATGGTCTTAAATACATTTTCATTCACTAAATGCATTATTATTAGAAAATTTACTTTTACAATGTAGAAAACTCTTGAAGTTACATGTTAATTGGATTTTATTGTCAAACAAAACATTTTGACGAACTTAAAACTCAATACGACAAAATTGTTTTCTTCCTTTGTACAAAATAGCGGGAAAAGCTGAAAAACATTTACACTATCATCAATTCACAAGGACTCCTGTTCAATTTGTGTGACTTGGATATTAGGACTTGTGCCTTTCTAGGCATTGAATAGAAAGTATTCTTAGGTAATTGTCGATCGAACTCAATCACATGTGAATAAAATAATTGATTAGTTGGTAAAACTAAATCTAAATGTTAAAACGATTAAATTTTTTATTGTTTTATCAATTTTATTAAGTTTAAACATTTTATTGTGTTTTATCGTTTCGTTTTTACCTTTACAATGTAATTCTAGCTACTAAATAAATCTTTTAATAACTTATCTATTAGCCACATTGCAATATCTTTAATTATTGAAGTAGTACATGTAGTCATGCATGCAACATTTTATGCTTTAAAAATAATAGTTCGAATTTTCATTAGTGACATTTCATGATGTTTTCAGTAAAGAAAAATTCATGCACACATAGAAAAATATGGAGGTTTCTATCTCAGATTAGTGCAGATGTTGCATGGTTGGTAAAATGGTTTGTTTTTCCTTTCCCTGATTTGATAATCTGAATTGACCATTAGCAACTCAACGGATGTGCTATAACAAACAGGAACAGCTTAAACTTCCAGAGCACCTGAGTTAACTTTTTATTCGCATCAACTTCTGTCTTCAATAGTGCTTAAAATTATGTTATCTCATATCTTTCTAATTTCTTTCATGCCTTCTGGCCACGCTATCTTGATTTTTGCAACTTGTTATTTAATATGTTAATAATAACTTTGTGTTTATAATGAGTCTCTTTTTCGATCGAATTTCATTTTTCGCCTCGACATGGTTCGAGTACACTAACTAATATTCGAATACACCCGAATCGACTTTGAATTTATTTCAAACATTTACCTTAACAAACTTTATTTTATCGGAATATCAATTTAAAAAAAATCAAAAAGCACTATTGATTTATAAAGATGCATTGAAAAATATATTTGCGGTAACAGTAGAGTTCTGAATGCCATACAACATTTTTCCTTAGTTAAGTACCGACTTAAGGGAGTACGAGCCTCAGAAATTGAACATTTTCGAGATCCTCGGCTTTTATCCATTCAAATGCATTAAAAAAATTTCAACATGTTTTCTTAATATTTGTTCAGAATAACTAAGAGAAGGTCATAATAAACACCCTATCATAATTTCATTCAATTCTAATTACAATTTCTATGTTAAAACAGAAGACGAACTTTCAATGTATTTCCTATGAAAAATCTAGAGAAGTTTTTTTCCCGCCATATTTTAGGTGCTTATATCTTGACAACGGCTCCATGTTTTTTAAAACTTTTCTCATAAAGTCTAGCTATTTTGAGCTACTCTTTCCAAATGTTCTATTCTAAAAAACTTTTAATTACAAAAAATCTCAGGCTCATACTCCCTTAAGTGTCTTTATGCATACAACGTATGATTACTACGTAACTAAGGAAATCTTTTGGGAAGTCCAAGTTTAAGGAAGTCTTAACTTAAGTAGTTTTATACAAACGGCCCAAGACTTGATACAGGCCTTTCAAAAGAAATCGTGGGTTGAACCATGTTTTATGGTGCCAAACCTCCCTCTTCCATTGCGATCTATGAGTCTAGAAACACAAAATACAACATAGTTGTGAGACAAATGAGAGCTTAAGATGTGATCATCTCAGTACAAAAAACTGTCACAAACTAATTGAAACAATTACGAATCATTTCATCTGATATAATTTTGAATTAAGTTACCTTGGCTGATCATGATGAATAAATATATAATATATAATATATAATATAATATATAATATATAAATGATATATATCCTAAAGAATTAACCCTAAATAAAGCAAACTCGACCGACAGTAGATGTCCATTTCTAGATTTGGACTTAAGCATTATCAATGGTAGATTACACACTAAAGTATATGATAAACGGGATGACTTTTCATTCCCAATAGTTAATTTTCCGTTTCTTGAAGGAGACGTACCATTAGCTCCAGCTTACGGGGTATACATTTCACAATTAGTCAGGCATGCTCGCATTTGCAGTGATGTGTCTGATTTTAATGATAAAAACCGTTTTATTACAGAAAAATTGCTAAAACAAGGTTACCGTTACCACAAATTAGTCAAATCTTTTACAAAATTTGCACATAAATATGGACATCTCATCGAAAAATTTGATTGTAAACGTAGATTTCTGATTGTTAAAGGAATATCTCATCCTGATTTTTATAGCAATGTAGTTTATAAAGCACAAAAATTCAAAAACAACCTTATGGATATTAAAAACTGGCTTAAAAACCTTTTGAAAAAAGGATACGAATTCAATGTTTTAGCAAAATCTTTGCATTTGGTATGTTTTGGCAGAAATATTGATAGCTTGATAGTAACTTTAAAACGTTAAATTTTCACAAAAATTCAAAAACAACCTTATGGATATTAAAAACTGGCTTAAAAACCTTTTGAAAAAAGGATACGAATTCAATGTTTTAGCAAAATCTTTGCATTTGGTATGTTTTGGCAGAAATATTGATAGCTTGATAGTAACTTTAAAACGTTAAATTTTCACTTTGTATCCACTGTATTATTTATAAGCACCACAGCGATCAAGTATGTCGGTTCTGTATGGTGATACAACTCTTAATCATTCATTGTTTTGACGTGGGGTGTCGGATTTAGAACTGATGTATTTGATTCTTTTACATCAATCGATAAATGTTTCTAAGCTAGTTGTCAGTAACTTCGAGTGTTCTCAAGAGAGTTCCTCCTTGTCTTGTTGTTTTCGTACAGTATTTTGTCTTAGGTTCTCTCTTGTTGAATTGAATTTTTGTCGATTGAGTTTTACAGTGTGTTTTATATGTAGCTTTGTGCAAGCTTATCAATAGGGGGAAGGTTGGATCCAAAAAACTAGTTTAACCCCGCCACATTTTATATGTGCCTGTCCGAAGACCTCAAGTGCTATTAGACAAAAGCAGAATTTTCATTTCTCAGATGTAAGTTTTACATAGATGTATAGTTTCCTCATCCTTACTGCATTTCACCCATACATGTACTTATTCGATCTTTTGTCAAAAACCATAAGTGATTAATTTTTGTAAATTCTTCACATGGAAAAGATATAATCTTACAATTGTTGAAGCGCTGCAAGATTATTGAATGTCCCATCTTCTATCATCGTAAGCTTATTGTTGTACAGATACCTGTATAAATATAAAATTGAAAAGATAGGAGAGGTTGACCATTTTATATATTACATAAATATAAAAAGCAGATTTTCTGAGTAAAATAAACTCATAATTATCATTTGTCCCAACTTCCCCGCAAAACTTTCATATATGGTGTGAATTTATAACGTTATCTTCATGGTTAATAACTGTTTAATCCCTACGCCATCCATATAAAAGTTTAAAGTGATGATATATTATACTTAATATTTGAATAATGGATAAGGTCTTATGAATAACTAAAAATATGATCATTCGTGCGTAAACGCAATTCTGATATAATTAGTGTATGTAACAATTTCATCGTGCGCGTGAAACCAGATGCGTTAACTGGAATTTGGAATCAAACATTTTGTTTCATTAACTCGATAAAGTAAATGATCCTATAAAAAATATGTATAAACTAACAGCTTAAGTCACACAATAAGCATTTAAGTGTTGCACGGAACAGATCTTCGCACGCGTTAAGGGTAATTAGGACAGTGTTAACGTTTTTCGAAGAAAATCTTCGAATATGTACAGCTATTACGACATATCATCAGGATAAAAAAAGTATAGCAGGATCGAGATAATGGACTAAACTTATTATATTTACATATTTCTTTAGTTGAAGATAACATAGTTCTTTTGGGATTTTGAAAAAGGAAAAAATATCCCTATTGTACCTCTCAACTTAAATGATAATAAATGCAACGGGATATAAACGTAAAATCTGCTGTGTCAAAATTGTCTAGATATGCAAAATCCGGCCTAAACCAAACTATTCGACAGAGGATGAAAAGCTCACCGTACCTAAATGCTTGAATTAAAGGCGATCACTATTTTTTTAACACATAAAACCATTTTATTGCACTAAAGCTGTTATAACTGATACATAGTGTACAGTTTTCCACTATGCACCCCTGTGATGTTAGTTAATAGACTTCCAGGGTTTGTCTAATAAGAAATTAATTAATAAATATCTTATAATTAAATTACATATTATTCTTATTATTTTCATATTTCATATCTAATATACAGTAGTAGAGATATACCAGATAAAAACATGATGCTCCAATAATCGAATACTGACCCGGGATACTGACTCCGGATATTTTCGTTATTGTAAATATCAAGGGTAGATAATTATATTACAACTGGAAAAAACATGTGCCCAGTTTAATTGCCGATTGATTTATTTTGACTTATGGTATTAGGTTATTTTTTTCACGCATTTTTTCCCAATATTACAAACGAAAAAAAATCTTCCTTTTTTTTTAAACAAAACAGAAAGGTTTTTCCTTAAAAACTAATAAAAAAACTTTACAATCTGGTCTATCTCTCAGTTTTCCTCACAAACACAATGTCTAAATATATGCTTTACAAGTAAGAATTATTAGATATACTTAAAGAGAAATAATTAGAACAAATCTATAATAAACATATAACCAAAAGAAATACCGGTATATTTCTGTCTACGTCATAGATCTATAAATAGATCAAATGACTTTCTACATCTACAGATCTCTTTCTGTCAAATAAAAATTAGCTTTTGATATTAATCTACTTTCTGTTTTGTTACATGTAACTAAAAGAAATGAAATGATTTCGGATCTAAATGTTGATAAAATTTTAATTTTCTTTGTTCTTTTTTTCTGACTGAAAATATGACTTATAAATAGAAAAGTACATGGTAGTTAAAAAATCATAGATGTCATAATAAGCTTGATCACAAATTTTGTATCCAAAAACAAAACACTTAATGCTTAATAAATGTTTATCATATCCAAGATATAGCAATAAATCTCTCATTACCACTAAAAAGTCATTAACTGGTTTACAAGTAAAAAAGAAATGATAATGATCTTCTTTTAAATGACAATGGCAACACAAATCATTTGTTGTAATTTTCCACCTTGCTAACAAAAAGTTGCATGGTAGAATAAAATGAAGTAACTTCCATCTAAACATTTTCATTTTATTTTCTTTTAAATGTTGAAAAATATACATAAGTGTTTTTTCAAAAGTAGACATACTTATATTTTCCTGTAATAGTCTCTCCCAAGTTGTGAAACCAGTTGGCTTTGCATTGATATTTTGGATATCTATTAAGATTTTGTAAATATCTTTTGTTCGCGTGGAGTTGTTAAGTGGTTTATCATACATTATTTTTATAGATGTTTTTTTTGCTATGTTAACTTGAGTTTTACATGATTTTTCAGTTTTTAAAACATTTATCCACTGTTTAGGTATGGCCTTTTTTAGAAGAATAATTCGACATAATTTTCCAAACGTAAAGACAAAACAAAGCAAAAATAACACGAAGAAATTTGTTACCATAGTCATAACTCAATAAATCTACATAGTGTTGACAAACATTTTTTTTTCATATATACGCACGTTTCGTCAATTTGAGGCTCATTAAAGAGGCCCTACCCAGACACATGATAATACCAAACATTATACCGGTAACTATTTCTAAATTTTGTTTTGCAGAGGTGCGGATAATGGAACACAGAGGAATAATGAAATAATTTACCAAAATATTACCCAAAAACTTTTTTTAATTTTACGTGTTATCTGCATGTAAACGATTATTTCAAGTATTTGCATTAGCTGAACTACATTTTTTTAAAAGTTTTTCTTTGGAATGTATTTCAAATTTTTATGTAGGTATCTAGACATCCGGAAAAAAATACAATAAATGATTTTATCAATAGATAATTAAATTTTATTTGGTATATGATTATAAAATTTCGGTGAAATCAAATCAAACTGTGATATGTTTTTTGATGAGACAAAGCGATATACAATAATTGTAAATATTTGTATTGAGAGGACCACTCCTGTACAATTCAAGTTTCAAATCCAAGAATGACTCGAAGCAATTGAATTCGGTGGTTTCTCTTATCTCTCACTCTATAGGGTATATCGGATGAATCCATTTATCAAACGAAGCGATGACAACAAGGACTCCATCAATATACATTGAAAATGAGATTTAAGAACAAAGTATTACCCTGACAATTTTGCGTAATGATATTTGGGCGCTGTTTGGAGAACTCCCTATTTAGAGTGTGATAGGATGTGTCCCTGGAAAAGTACGTTTTTCAGTTTGGGATCATAAATATTTTGGGAAAACGGGTATAATTTCAATGTATATAAAAGAGTCAATAATATTTACATCGCTCATTTTGTAAAAAGACAACAAATATTAAAACGAGGAAAAAATATATTATATTTCTTAATTCCTTCTTAGTCATAATTTGGTTACTTAGTTTGGTGTTTTTGGTTTAATGTTCTATGCTCTTCATAATCATAAAATGTTTGGCATTTTCAATATTTTTGGTAAAGCGCCTCTGATGAGTCTTGAATAGACGAAACGTGCGTCAGGCGTAGCAAAGTTTATTGTCTGGAACTTTGTTGTCATTTTTATTTCGAACACACGTGAAGGTTAGCACTGATGGCGGAGTTTTAATTCCCCGAGGTTAGCCCGCTCCGGCACCAACACTTTTGTATTGGAGAACACATTAAAGCTTTAAATTACCCGTTTAGATTTCAAAATTGTCTAAACCCTACGCTTTTCCTACCCCAGACATAGGTTGATCTTTTAAGTCATAATTTGATTCCCTAGTTTGGTATTTTTGGTTTAATGTTCTATGCTCTTCATAATCATAAAATGTTTGGCATTTTCAATATTTTTGGTAAAGCGCCTCTGATGAGTCTTGAATAGACGAAACGCGCGTCAGGCGTAGCAAAATTTATTGTCTGGAACTTATACATGTATAAAAGTAATGACAACTAAAAAAAGATGATTAATGCTGGTTAAATTTAAGTGCTGTAAATAAACAAATGATAAGATAAAATATAAGATATCTACTTTTAAAATACAAGATATTTGAAAAAAAGGTTGGATTTCAAAATACACCTTTTTCATCAAGTATCGAAGAAATCCCCGAGTTAAGATGCAGTGAAAGTTTGCAAAAATATAAAATGTTAAGAGAAAATTCTATATTTTCAATTAAGTTACTATTTATTTTTTTATGTATTTATTTATTTATTTACCGGTTTAACTTATATTAATAATAAAAACGAAAGAATATGGAATATGTGCCAGAAAGACCCAATCCACATATTGAAATGAGTTTGATAAATGTACAATGCAAAATTTCACTGCGTGTGAAGCGCTTTTCTGGATTAACCTTCATCAGATACGCTAGGAGTAAAAAACTTGGAAAACAGGTAGAACATTAGATTTGATAAAAAATAAAAAATGCCATTACCATTTACACAAAAACATGTGGTGAAAAAATATTCATGTTATTAAATAAATGTCCCACTTTTTACTTTTAAATTAAATTTCATTTCATGAAGAAAATATCAGCATTTGTTTATTGATATGTGTTGATCCTAGATTTTGTTTCATTGGTACTCATATTTTATCATTTTAAACTATCTTAAGATATTTTCGAAAATCACCATCTACTATTTGTAATTTGGCCTTCAAAAATCAATAATAGATTATAGGTTTCAGCTATGATAGACAAGGGTTCACGAGTACAAGCATGGAACATTTCTGACTTTGAATACTATATAGTAACAAGTGCCACGCTTCAAACAAGTAGTCACGTAGACGCTTCGTTGGTTTACCAACAAGTAGAATTATAGTGTACATCTTCGACCTTATCAATATCTCCGCTTTTTAGTGGTCCTAAAATTGACTGTTTTTTTTTGTTTTCTCTCCAGCCCCATATTCTTTATCAGTTAATTTTATCTTTCTGTTCTTGTTTCATTTAAGGTTTATTTCACCACCCCTTTCATATTCATCTCCCTCATATAGCCGAATCGCGATGCTTGGCAGTAAAGCAGTAACACATTATCTGAGGATAACCTAAATAGTGTTACTTTGGGTTTAACCACCAACAAAATCACTCAAATCATATAAGAAAAACAAAGACGAACAACTAAAACAAGCCTGATACCAGGTACAATATTTTAAGTAAACAAGAAAATCCTTTATATCCCATACATTAATCGAAAAAAGAATAAATTTCTACCAGATTTGAAAATAAAAATCTTACAATTGTTGAAGAGATCCAAGATTGTTGAACGTCCCATCTTCTATCACTGAAAGCTCATTATTGTATAAATACCTGTTTAAAATATATAATAAGAAAATGTTAAGGAAATGTCAAATATTATCAAATACTTGGATATGGTATGTCAATTTTCCTAAGAAATAGTAATTTCGATTAATTCTCAGTGGAAAACAAACCAAATAATATCACAAATGCTACTTTACCTCCCATACTATAGTATGGCAACATGAATCGAAATCGTTGTGCTAATGAATACTGATCATTAAATTCCTGTGTCATTCATTTTGTTATTATTATAATCTTTTTTGTTAGAAGTGTTAATTTATTATGTACTTTAGTACATGTACTTGATCTGAATAATAAAAAAATGGAACTTCCAGTCAGGTTAGTATAATTATGTTCTCTCGTACTGTAAGACATTCATTTGACAGAAGTTTAGGTGAACAATCTGTTAGTATATTTTATTTGATTAAACAGGATTTTAATTGTAATTGCTCGCTGATAGGTGTTCTGTATATGTCCAAGGTTTTTTGTCCATCCGTTTGTTTCTTTTACAGTTAGAGATGGGTGTGAACCTAACCTGTCCGGTAAGTATGCTTAAGAAAAGATCATTAAGTTAACTCCATGTTCACATGTTATGATAAAACAGTACCTGTGCGGTTAGCTGAAATCACATCACACCAAAAGCAAACAAGCTCAGAAAAAAATATTCTATTTTTCATTTTAATAAAAAAATAATTACTGTAAGCCTACTTATTTTCGTCAGGTTTTATTTTCACGGATTTCGTGGTCTAGGATTTTTTCGCGATATTAGATATCCGCGAATGAAATAAATAGTATGGAATAAATAGAACAATGTGCAAAATTCACGAAATTAAGTACACGCGAACTTCGATAGAATCCTAAAATTGTGAAAATGAGTACACGCGAAAATAAGTACGTTAACAGAAATAGAAAAAGTGTGTGCGACACAGCATACATAACAAGCGTAATTCAAGTTTGGTTTGAATACAAGGTAAGTTTTGAACCAACCGTGTATTCATGATTTTTGTTTCAAAAAAGTTGAAACTCTTTCCTGTTTAATTCTTTCAGGCGGCGAAAAAAATTAATATAGATGTCAAACACAGTTATGCTAGTAATTTACACCTGCAGGGCCTGGATGGCAACTAGGCACACAGCACAATTAGCTATTTGAAATCTGCGACTCAATGAGAGGCAAAAAGCCACCAATTAGGCAACACCAGTAATCGTGATCGAGAATAGCACAAAAATATAGTAGTATTGTGACTTCCTTCCTTGATGTATCGTCAAGATTGACAGGAGAATTATTAACACAAGGTTCCGGTTGTTGTATTCACTATAGAATTTTTACGAAGACCTCAAGTGCTAATAGACAAAAGCAGAATTTTCATTTCTCAGATGTAAGTTTTACATAGATGATAGTTTCCTCATCCTTACTGCATTTCACCCATACATGTACTTATTCGATCTTTTATCAAAAACCATAAGTGATTAATTTTTGTAAATTCTTCACATGGAAAAGATATAATCTTACAATCGTTGAAGCGCTGCAAGATTATTGAATGTCCCATCTTCTATCACCGTAAGCTTATTGTTGTACAGATACCTGTATAAATATAACATTGAAAAGATAGGAGAGGTTGACCATTTTTTATATAACATAAATATGAAAAGCAGATTTTCTGAGTAAAATAAACTCATAATTATCATTTGTCCCGCCTTCCCCGCAAAACTTGCATATATGGTGTGAATTATAAAACGTTATATTCATGGTTAATAACTGTTTAATCACTACGTCATATATAAAAGTTTAAAGCGATGATATATTATACTTAATATTTGAATAATTGATTAGGTCTTATGAATAACTAAAAAATATGATCATTCGTGCGTAAACGCAATTCTGATATAATTAGTGTATGTAACAATTTCATTATGCGCGTGAAACCAGATGCGTTAACTGGAATTTGGAATCAAACATTTTGTTTCACTAACTCGATAAAGTAAATGATCCTATAAAAATTATGTATAAACTAACAGCTTAAGTCACACAATAAGCATTTAAGTGTTGCACGGAACAGATCTTCGCTCGCGTTAAGGGTAATTAGGACAGTGTTAACGTTTTTCCAAGAAAATCTTCGAATATGTACAGCTATTACGACATATCATCAGGATAAATAAAGTATAGCAGGATCGAGATAATGGACTAAACTTATTATATTTACATATTTCTTAGTTGAAGATAGCATAGTTCTTTTGGGATTTTGAAAAAGGAAAAAAATATCCATATTGTACCTCTCAACTTAAATGATAATAAATGCAACGGGATATAAACCTAAAATCTGCTGTGTCAGAATTGTCTAGATATGCAAAATCCGGCCTTAACCAAAATATTCGACTGAGGATGAAAAGCTCACCGTACCTAAATGCTTGAATTAAAGGCGATCACTATTTTTTTTATTTCTCTGTGAGACATAGATTTCTTTTTGCAAGCAAGACAGCGTAAGATATGACCAATCTGTATATTTGTGACTTTACAGAAGTTTTTTTTGCTTATGAATACGAATCCTGAATTGAATCTTACAAGTAATGTAGTGCATGAAGGTTGGCAAATGTTCCATTCCTTATAACAGACAAACCATTGTTTTGGAGATACCTAAGATATAAAAAAATACAAATAAAAAAATGAAATATAAACAATTTGTCAAAAATATTGTAGTCAAATTTATGAACCTAAACATAATATAAATGTTACCAGAGACACGATTGCAACATGGATGTTACAACATAATTCTTTAAAACAAATAATTACGCTTAGACATAATGTGAAAGAGAAGTATTAAGTGTCATTCCTAATGACGCTTTAAAAGACAAAAAACAAGCCAGAATAATTCGACATAATTTTCCAAACGAAAAGACAAAACAAGGCAAAAATAACACGAAGACATTTGTTACCATAGTCATGCCTCAATAAATCTATATATAAAAACAAAAAAAAAGTGTTGACAAACATTTTTTTTCCATATATACGCACGTTTCGTCAATTCAAGGATCATTAAAGAGGCCCTACCCAGGCACATGATAATACCAAACATTATACCGGTAACTTTTTCTAAATTTTGTTTTGCGGAGGTGCGGATAATGGAACACAGAGGAATAATGAAATAATTTACCAAAATATTACCCAAAAACTTTTTTTAATTGTACGTGTTATCTGCATGTAAACGATTATTTCAAGTATTTGCATTAGCCGAACTACATTTTTTAGTTTTTCTTTGAAATGTATTTCAAATTTTTTTGTAGGTATCTAGACATCCGGAAAGAAACACAATAAATGAATTTATCAATAAATAATTAAATTTTATTTGGTATATGATTATAAAATTTCGGTGAAATCAAATCAAACTGTGATATGTTTTTGATGAGACAAAGCGATATACAATAATTGTAAATATTTGTATTGAGAGGACCATTCCTGTACAATTCAAGTTTCAAATCCAAGAATGACTCGAAGCAATTGAATTCGGTGGTTTCTCTTATCTCTCACTCTATAGGGTATATCGGAGGAATCCATTTATCAAACGAAGCGATGACAACAAGGACTCCATCAATATACATTGAAAATGAGATTTAAGAACAAAGTATTACCCTGACAATTTTGCGTAAAGTTATTTGGGCGCTGTTGGGAGAACTTCCTATTTAGAGTGTGATAGGATGTGTCCCTGGAAAAGTACGTTTTTCAGTTTGGGATCATAAATATTTTGGGAAAACGGGCATAATTTCAATGTATATAAAAGAGTCAATAATATTTACATCGCTCATTTTGTAAAAAGACAACAAATATTAAAACGAGGAAAAAATATATTAAATATATTTCTTAATTCCTTCTTTGTCATAATTTGGTTACCTAGTTTAATATTTTTGGTTTAATGTTCAATGCTTTTTATAATCATAAAGTGTTTGGCATTTTCAATATTTTTGGTAAAGCGCCTCTGATGAGTCTTGAATAGACGAAACGCGCGTCAGGCGTAGCAAAATTTATTGTCTGGAACTTTGTTGTCATTTGTATTTCGAACACACGTGAAGGTTAGCACTGCTGGTGGAGTTTTAATTCCCCGAGGTTAGCCCGCTCCGGCACCAACACTTTTGTGTTGGAGAACACATCAATGCTTAAAATTACCCGTTTAAATTTCAAAATTGTCTAAACTCTAAGGCTCTTCCTACCCCAGACATAGGTTGATCTTCTTAGTCATAGTTTGGTTCCCTAATTTGGTATTTTTGGTTTAATGTTCTATGCTCTTCATAATCATAAAGTGTTTGAAATTTTCAATATTTTTGGTAGAGCGCCTCTGATGAGTCTTGAATAGACGAAACGCGCGTCAGGCGTAGCAAAATTTATTGTCTGGAACTTTGTTGTCATTTGAATTTCGAACACTCGTGAAGGTTAGCACTGATAATGGAGTTTTAATTCCCCGGTTAGCCCGCTCCGGCACCAACACTTTTGTGTTGGAGAACACATAAAAGCTTTAAATTACCCGTTTAAATTTCAAATTTGTCTAAACCCTAAGGCTCTTCCTACCCCAGACATAGGTTGATCTTCTTAGTCATAATTAGATTCCCTGGTTTGGTATTTTTGGTTTAATGTTCTATGCTCTTCATAATCATAAAGTGTTTGACATTTTCAATTTTTTTGGTAGAGCGCCTCTGATGAGTCTTGAATAGACGAAACGCGCGTCAGGCGTAGCAAAATTTATTGTCTAGAACTTATACATGTATAAAAGTAATGACAATTAAAAATAAAAATTATTAATGCTGGTTAAATTAAAGTGCTGTAAATAAACAAATGATAAGATAAAATATAAGATATTTACTATTTTAATACAAGATATTTGAAAAAAAGGTTGGGTTTCAAAATACAACTTTTTCATGAAGTATCGAAGAAGTCCCCGAGTTAAGATGCAGTGAAAGTTTGCAAAAGTATAAAATGTTAAGAGGACATTCTATATTTTCAATTTAGTTCCTATTTGTTTTGTTATGTATTTATTTATTTATTTACCGGTTTCACTTATATTAATAATAAAAACGAAAGAATATGGAATATGTGCCTGAAAGACCCAATCCACATATTGAAATGATTTTGATAAATGTACAATGCAAAATTTCACTGCGTGTGAAGCGCTTTTCCGGATTAACCTTCATCAGACACGCTAAGAGTAAAAAACTTGGAAAACCGATAGAACATTAGATTTGATAAAAAAAAAACACAGAAGCCAAAAATATTACAACAATGACCAAACAGATAAATCTATTATTTTTTCAAGAAATAGCCAAATGTTGTCAAATTTTGGAAATATGTAAACATATCTTTCCAACACATATTCCAGTACTCGAAAATATATAAGAGCATACAACTGAAGCACGAGGAAACTTTCTACGACCTGCACACGGCACTAAAGCCAAACTCTGAAATAATAATAAAAACGAAAGAATATGGAATATGTGCCAGAAAGACCCAATCCACATATTGAAATGATTTTGATAAATGCACAATGCAAAATTTCATTGTGTGTGAAGCGCTTTTCTGGATTAACCTTCATCAGACACGCTAGGAGTAAAAAACTTGGAAAACCGGTATAACATTAGATTTAATAAAAAAGAAAAAAAAGCCATTACCATTTACACAAAAACATGTGGTGAAAAAAATATTCATGTTATTAAATAAATGCACCACTTTTTACTTTTAAATTAAATTTCATTTCATGAAGAAAATATCAGCATTTGTTTATTGATATGTGTTGATCCTAGTTTTTGTTTCATTTTTACATTAACTCATATTTTATCATTTTAAACTATCTTAAAATATTTTTGAAAATCACCATCTACTATTTGTAATTTGGCCTTCAAAAATCAGTAATAGATTGTAGGTTTCAGCTATGATAGACAAGGGTTCACGAGTACAAGCATGGAACATTTCTGACTTTGAATACTATATAGTAACAAGTGCCACGCTTCAAACAAGTAGTCACGTAGACGCTTCGTTGGTTTACCAACAAGTAGAATTATAGTGTACATCTTCGACCTTATCGATATCTCCGCTTTTTAGTGGTCATTAAAATTGATTTTTTTTCTCTCCAGTCCCATATTCTTTATCATTTAATTTTATCTTTCTGTTCTTGTTTCATTTAAGGTTTATTTCACCAACCCTTTCATATTCATCCCCCTCATATAGCCGAATCGCGATGCTTGGCAGTAAAACAGTAACACATTATCTGAGGATAACCTAAATGGTGTTACTTTGGGTTTAACCACCAACAAAATCACTCAAATCATTTAAGAAAAACAAACACAAACAACTAAAACAAGCCTGATACCAGGTAAAATAGTTTAAGTAAACAAAAAAAAATCTTTACTAGTATCTCCCATAAATTAATCGAAAAAAGAGTAAATTTCTACCAGATTTGAAAAAAAAAATCTTACAATCGTTGAAGAGATGCAAGATTGTTGAATGTCCCATCTTCTATCACTGAAAGCTCATTATTGTATAAATACCTGTTTAAAATAAAAAATAAGAAAATGTTAAGGAAATGTCAAATATTATCAAATACTTGCATATGTTATGTCGATTTTCCTAAGAAATAGTAATTTCGATTAATTCTCAGTGGAAAACAAACCAAATAATATCACCAATGCTACTTAACCTCCTATACAGTAGTATGGCAACATGAATCGAAATCGTTTTGCTAATGATTACTGATTATTAAATTCCTGTGCCATTCATTTGATTATTATTTTTATTTTTTTGTTAGAAGTGTTAATTTATTATGTACTTTAGTACATGTACTAGATCTGAATAATACAAAAAATGTAGCTTCCAGTCAAGTTAGCTAAAATTATGTTCCCTCGTACTGTAAGACATTCATTTGACAGAAGTTTAGATGAACAATCTGTTAGTATATTTTATTTGATTAAACAGAATTTTAATTGTAATTGCTCGCTGATAGGTGTCCGGTCAGTATGCTTAAAAACGACCTTTAAGTTAACACCATGTTCACATGTTATGATAACACAGTACCTGTGCGGTTAGCTGAAATCACATCACACCAAAAGCAAAGCAAGCTCAGAAAAAAATATTCTATTTTTCATTTTTTTAATAAAAAATAATTACTGTAAGCCTACTTATTTTCGTGAGGTTTTATTTTCACGGATTTCGTGGTCTAGCATTTTTCGCAAAATTAGATATCCGCGAATGAAATAAATAGTATGGAATAAATAGAACAATGTGCAAAATTCACGAAATTAAGTACACGCGAATTTCGATAGAATCCTTAAATTGTGAAACTGAGTACATGCGAAAATAAGTACGTTAACAGAAATAGAAAAAGTGTGTGCGACACAGCATACATAACAAGCGTTATTCAAGTTTGGTTTGCATACAAGGTAAGTTTTGGATCAACCATGTATTCATGATTTTTGTTTCAAAAAAGTTGAAACTCCTCCCTGTTTAATTCTTTCAGGCAGCAATCCCAAACTTAATATAGATGTCCAACACAGTATGCTAGTAATTTACACCTGCAGGGCCTGGATGGCAACTAGGCACACAGCACAATTAGCTATTTGAAATCTCCGACTCAATGAGAGGCAAAGAGCCACCAATTAGGCAAAACCAGTAATCGTGATCGAGAATAGCACAAAACTATAGTAGTATTGTGACTTCCCTCCTTGATATATCGTCACCATTGACAGGAGAATTATTCACACAAGGTTCCGGTTGTTGTATTCACTATAGAATTTTTACGAAGACCTCAAGTGCTAATAGACAAAAGCAGAATTTTCATTTCTCAGATGTAAGTTTTACAAAGATGTATAGTTTCCTCATCCTTACTGCATTTCACCCATACATGTACTTATTCGATCTTTTATCAAAAACTATAAGTGATTAATTTTTGTAAATTCTTCACATGGAAAAGATATAATCTTACAATCGTTGAAGCGCTGAAAGATTATTGAATGCCCCATCTTCTATCACCGTAAGCTTATTGCTGTACAGATACCTGTATTAATATAAAATTGAAAAGATAGGAGAGGTTGACCATTTTTTATATTACATAAATATGATACGCAGATTTTCTGAGTAAAATAAACTCAATTATCATTTGTCCCGCCTTCCCCGCAAAACTTCCATATATGGTGTGAATTATAAAACGTTATCTTCATGGTTAATAACTGTTTAATCCCTACGCCATCCATATAAAAGTTTAAAGCGATGATATATTATACTTAATATTTGAATAATTGATTATGAATAACTAAAAAATATGATCATTCGTGCGTAAACGCAATTCTGATATAATTAGTGTATGTAACAATTTCATCGTGCGCGTGAAACCATATGCGTTAACTGGAATTTGGAATCAAACATTTTGTTTCATTAACTCGATAAAGTAAAAAATACAAATGACAACAAAGTTCCAGACCATAAATTTTGCTACGCCTGACGCGTAATGATCCTATAAAAAATATGTATAAACTAACAGCTTAAGTAACACAATAAGCATTTAAGTGTTGCACGGAACAGATCTTCGCACGCGTTAAGGGTAATTAGGACAGTGTAAACGTTTTTCGAAGAAAATCTTCGAATATGTACAGCTATTACGACATATCATCAGGATAAATAAAGTATAGCAGGATCGAGATAATGGACTAAACTTATTATATTTACATATTTCTTAGTTGAAGATAGCATAGTTCTTTTGGGATTTTGAAAAGGAAAAAAATATCCATATTGTACCTCTCAACTTAAATGATAATAAATGCAACGGGATATAAACCTAAAATCTGCTGTGTCAGAATTGTCAAGATATGCAAAATCCGGCCTAAACCAAAATATTCGACTGAGGATGAAAAGCTCACCGTACCTAAATGCTTGAATTAAAGGCGATCACTATTTTTTTATTTCTCTGTGGGACATAGATTTCTTTTTGCAAGCAAGACAGCGTAGGATATGACTAATCTGTATATTTGTGACTTTACAGAAGTTTTTTTTGCTTATGAATACGGAAGGTTGGCAAATGTTCCATTCCTTATAACAGACAAACCATTGTTTTGGAGATACCTAAGATATAAAAAAATACAAATAAAAAAATGAAATATAAACAATTTGTCAAAAATATTGTAGTCAAATTTATGAACCTAAACATAATATAAATGTTACCAGAGACACGATTGCAACATGGATGTTACAACATAATTCTTTAAAACAAATAATTACGCTTAGACATAATGTGAAAGAGAAGTATTAAGTGTCATTCCTAATGACGCTTTAAAAGACAAAAAACAAGCCAGAATAATTCGACATAATTTTCCAAACGAAAAGACAAAACAAGGCAAAAATAACACGAAGACATTTGTTACCATAGTCATGCCTCAATAAATCTATATGTTAGAGGCAATAGGTATAATTAGGCATTAAGCTTAAATCCTAGGCAAAAAGATAATACCTAGTCATTAATGTTAATGCCTAAATAGAATTTGGCATTAAGCTTAATGCCTAGGAGTTAGGTCTAATGCCTGATTTTTTTTTATGAAAATTATTCTTATTGCCTAACCAGATAATCTGACACATAATGAAAAGAAAATTTGAAATTAAAGGTTCAATATTAGTAAGTTTAGCTGAAATAGTATTTCTTTGGATACTAGTATGTAGCCCAATTTCAAACAAAATCAAATATTATTTATTTCTAATATGTTTTGTATTTTAGCTCACCTGGCCAAAGGCCATGTAAGCTTATGCCATCACTATGTGTTCGTCATCGTCCTTCGTCCGTTAACAATTTCAGAAATCTCCTCTGAAACCACTGAACCAATGAAACTGAAACTTTGCATATTGGCAAGACGATAAAAAAAACATAGCAAAAAGGTATCAATTGGGCATTCAACCATTGTCAAAACACCGAAAGGGAAGGACAAGGACAAAATCAGTCACCACTAATAAGAACAATGTGTACATTTTCCTAACCACCACTACAGATTTATCTTCACTATTGAAACATTAAAACATCTTAAATATAACATTTGTAAATAAAAGAGGGTGTGGATGGGGTTTCTAGAATAGAGAATAATGGCCAAAAAAGTTAACAAACAAGGTATTGATTAAACTCATTCTTTGATATTATGATTTATGGTTGTTGTGTTGCTGACATAAATATCTATGGATTGGTCCATCGTATTACGTACCCAAAACTCTGTTTTTGTTTCGCTAAATTTTATAACGGCTTTTTAATATTTTGATTAAAGTTATGGCAATTCTCACAGTTTCCTAAGGCAGCAACCATTTGAAATTCTGGGGGGAGGTATGGATTTTTTTCAAAATGTTTCGAAGACGAGAATGTTTTTTTAAACGACACCGAAAACGATTTTTTTATTTGCAATTTTGTTTACGCTGTGTAGTCCAGGCTCACCAAAACAATTCTTTTTTTTTCTTTTCTGGTCAAGGAAATTGAAATTGAAAACAAAATATATTTTTTTTTAAAAATCCATACCCCCCCCCCTCCAAAAAAAATCTCAAAGGTTACTGCCTAAACATTTTAAACTCCAAATATTAATTTACCTTTAAATATGTTCTAGCAATAGCGGCCATGTATTTTATCATCTTGTCAACATAAAATAAAATAAAGAAATAAAAAAACATTTGATTTTGTTTGAAATTGGGCTAGTCATCCTAAAACAAAAATGACAACAAAGTTCCAGACAATAAATTTTGCTACCCCTGACGCGCGTTTCGTCTATTCAAGACTCATCAGAGGCGCTCTACCAAAAATATTGAAAATACCAAACACTATATGATTATGAAGAGCATACAACAATCAAACCAAAAATACCAAACTAGGGAATAAATTATAACTAAGATTGTCAACCTATGTCTGGGGTAGGAAGAACCTTAGGGTTTAGACAATTTTTAAATTTTAAACGGATAATTTAAAGCTTTGATGTGTTCTCCAACACAAAAGTGTTGGTGCCAAAGAAAGAGTTAAACTTATCAATATTGAAACTTTAATTTCAAATTTTCTAATCATGATGCATCAGATTATCAGGTTAGGCAATAAGAATAATTTTCATGGAAAAAAATCAGGCATTAGACCTCAATCCTAGGCATTAAGCTTAATGCAAAATTCTATTTAGGCATTAACACTAATGACTAGGTATTATCTTATTGCCTAGGATTTAAGCTTAATGCCTAATTATACCTATTGCCTCTAACATATATATAAAAACAAAAAAAAAGTGTTGACAAACATTTTTTTTCCATATATACGCACGTTTCGTCAATTCAAGGATCATTAAAGAGGCCCTACCCAGGCACATGATAATACCAAACATTATACCGGTAACTTTTTCTAAATTTTGTTTTGCGGAGGTGCGGATAATGGAACACAGAGGAATAATGAAATAATTTACCAAAATATTACCCAAAAACTTTTTTTAATTTTCACGTGTTATCTGCATATAAACGATTATTTCAAGTATTTGCATTAGCCGAACTACATTTTTTAGTTTTACTTTGAAATGTATTTCAAAATTTTTTGTAGGTATCTAGACATCCGGAAAGAAATACAATAAATGAATTTATTAATAAATAATTAAATTTTATTTGGTATATGATTATAAAATTTCGGTGAAATCAAATCAAACTGTGATATGTTTTTGATGAGACAAAGCGATATACAATAATTGTAAATATTTGTATTGAGAGGACCATTCCTGTACAATTCAAGTTTCAAATCCAAGAATGACTCGAAGCAATTGAATTCGGTGGTTTCTCTTATCTCTCACTCTATAGGGTATATCGGAGGAATCCATTTATCAAACGAAGCGATGACAACAAGGACTCCATCAATATACATTGAAAATGAGATTTAAGAACAAAGTATTACCCTGACAATTTTGCGTAATGATATTTGGGCGCTGTTGGGAGAACTTCCTATTTAGAGTGTGATAGGATGTGTCCCTGGAAAAGTACGTTTTTCAGTTTGGGATCATAAATATTTTGGGAAAACGGGCATAATTTCAATGTATATAAAAGAGTCAATAATATTTACATCGCTTATTTTGTAAAAAGACAACAAATATTCAAACGAGGAAAAATATATTAAATATATTTCTTAATTCCTTCTTAGTCATAATTTGGTTACCTAGTTTAATATTTTTGGGTAAATGTTCTATGCTTTTCATAATCATAAAGTGTTTGGCATTTTCAATATTTTTGGTAAAGCGCCTCTGATGAGTCTTGAATAGACGAAACGCGCGTCAGGCGTAGCGTAGTTTATTGTCTGGAACTTTGTTGTCATTTGTATTTCGAACACACGTGAAGGTTAGCACTGCTGGTGGAGTTTTCATTCCCAGAGGTTAGCCCGCTCCGGCACCACAACTTTTGTGTTGGAGAACACATCAAAGCTTAAAATTACCCGTTTAAATTTCAAAATTGTTAAAACCCTAAGGCTCTTCCTAACCCAGACATAGGTTGATCCTCTTAGTCATAATTTGGTTCCCTAGTTTGGTATTTTTGGTTTAATGTTCTATGCTCTTCATAATTATAAAGTGTTTGAAATTTTCAATATTTTGGTAGAGCTCCTCTGATGAGTCTTGAATAGACGAAACGCGCGTTAGGCGTAGCAAAATTTATTGTCTGGAACTTTGTTGTCATTTGTATTTCGAACACACGTGAAGGTTAGCACTGCTGGTGGAGTTTTAATTCCCCGAGGTTAGCCCGCTCCGGCACCAACACTTTTGTGTTGGAGAACACATCAAAGCTTAAAATTACCCGTTTAAATTTTAAAATTGTCTAAACTCTAAGGCTCTTTAACCCCAGACATAAATTGATCTTCTTAGTCATAATTTGGTTCCCTAATTTGGTATTTTTGGTTTAATGTTCTATGCTCTTCATAATCATAAAGTGTTTGACATTTTCAATATTTTTGGTAGAGCGCCTCTGATGAGTCTTGAATAGACGAAACGCGCGTCAGGCGTAGCAAAATTTATTGTCTGGAACTTTGTTGTCATTTGTATTTCGAACTTTCGTGAAGGTTAGCACTGATGGTGGAGTTTTAATTCCCCGAGGTTAGCCCGCTCCGGCACCAACACTTTTGTGTTGGAGAACACATAAAAGCTTTAAATTACCCGTTTAAATTTCAAAATTGTCTAAACCCTAAGGCTCTTCCTACCCCAGACCTAGGTTGATCTTCTTAGTCATAATTTGATTCCCTGGTTTGGTATTTTTGGTTTAATGTTCTATGCTCTGAATAATCATAAAGTGTTTGACATTTTTAATATTTTTGGTAGTGCGCCTCTGATGAGTCTTGAATAGACGAAACGCGCGTCAGGCGTAGCAAAATTTATTGTCTGGAACTTATACATGTATAAAAGTAATGACAATTAAAAATAAAAATTATTAATGCTGGTTAAATTAAAGTGCTGTAAATAAACAAATGATAAGATAAAATATAAGATATCTACTTTTTAAATACAAGATATTTGAAAAAAGGTTGGGTTTCAAAATACACCTTTTTCATGAAGTATCGAAGAAGTCCCCGAGTTAAGATGCAGTGAAAGTTTGCAAAAGTATAAAATGTTAAGAGGACATTCTATATTTTCAATTTAGTTCCTATTTATTTTGTTATGTATTTATTTATTTATTTACCGGTTTAACTTATATTAATAATAAAAACGAAAGAATATGGAATATGTGCCAGAAAGACCCAATCCACATATTGAAATTATTTTGATAAATGTATAATGCAAAATTTCACTGCGTATGAAGCGCTTTTTCGGATTAACCTTCATCAGACACGCTAGGAGTAAAAAACTTGGAAAACCGATAGAACATTAGATTTGATGATAAAAAAAAAATCAGAAGCCAAAAATATTACAACAATGACCAAACAGATAAATATATTTTTTTTAAGAAATAGCCAAATGTTGTCAAATTTTGGAAATATGTAAACATATCTTTCCAACACATATTCCAGTACTCGAAAATATATAAGAGCATACAACTGAAGCACGGGGAAACTTTCTATGGCCTGCACACGGCACTAAAGCCAAACTCTGAAATGATGATAAAAACGAAATAATATGGAATATGTGCCAGAATGACCAAATCCACATATTGGAATGATTTTGATAAATGCACAATGCAAAATTTCATTGCGTGTCAAGCGCTTTTCTGGATTAACCTTCATCAGACACGCTAGGAGTAAAAAACTTGGAAAACCGGTATAACATTAGATTTGATAAAAAAGAAAAAAGCCATTACGATTTACACAAAAACATGTGGTGAAAAAAATATTCATGTTATTAAATATATGCACCACTTTTTACTTTTAAATTAAATTTCATTTCATGAAGAAAATATCAGCATTTGTTTATTGATATGTGTTGATCCTAGATTTTGTTTCATTGGTACTCATATTTTATCATTTTAAACTATCTTAAGATATTTTCGAAAAACACCATTTACTATTTGTAATTTGGCCTTCAAAAATCAATAATAGATTATAGGTTTCAGCTATGATAGACAAGGGTTCACGAGTACAAGCATGGAACATTTCTGACTTTGAATACTATATAGTAACAAGTGCCACGCTTCAAACAAGTAGTCACGTAGACGCTTCGTTGGTTTACCAACAAGTAGAATTATAGGGTACATCTTCGACCTTATCAATATATCCGCTTTTTAGTGGTCCTAAAATTGACTGTTTTTTTTTGTTTTCTCTCCAGCCCCATATTCTTTATCAGTTAATTTTATCTTTCTGTTCTTGTTTCATTTAAGGTTTATTTCATCACCCCTTTCATATTCATCTCCCTCATATAGCCGAATAGCGATGCTTGGCAGTAAAGCAGTAACACATTATCTGAGGATAACCTAAATGGTGTTACTTTGGGTTTGACCACCAACAAAATCACTCAAATCATATAAGAAAAACAAAGACGAACAACTAAAACAAGCCTGATACCAGGTACAATATTTTAAGTTAACAAAAAACAAGAAAATCCTTTATATCCCATACGTTAATCGAAAAAAGAATAAATTTCTACCAGATTTAAAAATAAAAATCTTACAATTGTTGAAGAGATGCAAGATTGTTGAATGTCCCATCTTCTATCACTGAAAGCTCATTATTGTATAAATACCTGTTTAAAATATAAATTAGAAAATGTTAAGGAAATGTTAAATATTATCAAATACTTGCATATGTTATGTCGATTTTCCTAAGAAATAGTAATTTCGATTAATTCTCAGTGGACAACAAACCAAATAATATCACCAATGCTACTTTACCTCATATACTGTAGTATGGCAACATGAATCGAAATCGTTTTGCTAATGATTATTGATTATGTTATAGAAAATAATGAGATTTGGAATAAGTGTACGCGACACAACCCTAATTAAACGGCAATGTAGAAAAACCACAATGGACAACCGCCAGCAGCCTTTAACGAGACCATTTGGCACTGCTCGCGGTTCTGCAATTGGCCCATGGTCTAAATAAAATGCATATAATTCAAATCCAGCCCTGAAATAGTCACAGATAGACCCCCTTCAAGGACAAGAAGACAGTAAATTTTGAGGGGGAAAATAAAACAGAAATATTGTTTTATTTTCCCCCTCAAAATTTACTGTTTTTGTGTTTTCCCATCCCAACCCATTTTCCATTTGTCATCATCATTTCGTGTTCATTTTGTTGTCCTTTTCGTGTTCGTCGTCTGTGGATGGCCTGTGGGGCGTTAAACACCTACTCACTCACTATTTATCTACATTGTACATATGTTCTTATTTTTATGATCATTTACCTGTCCAGCAAATTTCAGCATGCTTCGATTTTGACTAGTTTGTTAAGAATGACCTGTTTTTAAGTAAGGTTATTACGTTATTGTGTTTGAAAATTGTTTATTATACTGATGAAGGACATACGAATGTCCGAAATATCTATAATCTTTAAATTATTTAACATCAATTGGTAATGTTGTGTACATTTTCTAGACCCTATGTACTTTTAGTACATGTACTTGATCTGAATAATAAAAAAATGTAACTTCCAGTCAGGTTAGCTATAATTATGTTCTCTCGTACTGTAAGACATTCATTTGACATAAATTTAGGTAAACAATCTGTTAGTATATTTTATTTGATTTAACAGAATTTTAATTGTAATTACTCGCTGATAGGTGGTCTGTATGTTCCCAAGGTTTTTTGTCCATCCGTTTGTTTCTTTTACAGGTTCACTGAATTTCTGACTTTAAATACTTAAAAGTGACGAGTGTCACGCTTCATACACATAGACGATTCGTTGGTGTACCAACAAGGAGTATCATAGGGTATATCTTCGACCTTATCAATATCTCCGCTTTTTTGTGGTCTTTAATTAAATTGACTGTTTTTCTTGTTTTCTCTCCAGCCCCATATTCTTTATCATTAAATTTTATCTTTCTGTTCTTGTTTCATTTAAGGTTTATTTCATCACCCCTTTCATATTCATCTCCCTAATATAGCCGAATCGCGATGCTTGGCAGTAAAACAGTAACACATTATCTGAGGATAACTTAAATGGTGTTACTTTGGGTTTAACCACCAACAAAATCACTCAAATCATATAAGGAAAACAAACACAAACAACTAAAACAAGCCTGATACCAGGTAAAATAGTTTAAGTAAACAAATAAAAATTCTTTACTAGTATCTCTCATAAATTAATCGAAAAAAGAGTAAATTTCTACCAGATTTGAAAAAAATCTTACAATCGTTGAAGAGATGCAAGATTGTTGAATGTCCCATCTTCTATCACTGAAAGCTCATTATTGTATAAATACCTGTTTAAGATAAAAAATAAGAAAATGTTAAGTAAATGTCAAATATTATCAAATACTTGCATATGTTATGTCGATTTTCCTAAGAAATAGTAATTTCGATTAATTCTCAGTGGAAAACAAACCAAATAATATCACCAATGCTACTTTACCTCCTATACAGTAGTATGGCAACATGAATCGAAATCGTTTTGCTAATGATTACTGATTATTAAATTCCTGTGCCATTCATTTTACATGTATTATTATTATAATCCAAATTATGTTCTCTCGTACTGTAAGACATTCATTTGACATAAATTTAGGTAAACAATCTGTTAGTATATTTTATTTGATAAAACAGAATTTTAATTGTAATTGCTTGCTGATAGGTGTTCTGTATATGTCCAAGGTTTTTTGTCCATCCGTTTGTTTCTTTTACAGTTAGAGATGGGTGTGAACCTAACCTGTCCGGTAAGTATGCTTAAGAAACGATCATTAAGTTAACTCCATGTTCACATGTTATGATAAAACAGTACCTGTGCGGTTAGCTGAAATCACATCATACCAAAAGCAAAGCAAGCTCAGAAAAAATATTATATTTTTCATTTTAATAAAAAATAATTACTGTAAGCCTACTTATTTTCGTGAGTTTTTTATCACGGATTTCGTGGTCTAGCATTTTTCGCGAAATTAGAAATCCGCGAATGAAATAAATAGTATAAAATAAATAGAACAATGTGCAAAATTCGCGAAATTAAGTACACGCGAACTTCGATATAATCCTTAAATTGTGAAAATGAGTACACGCGAAAATAAGTACGTTAACAGAAATAGAAAAAGTGTGTGCGACACAGCATACATAACAAGCGTAATTCAAGTTTGGTTTGCATACAAGGTAAGTTTTGAACCAACCGTGTATTCATGATTTTTGTTTCAAAAAAGTTGAAACTCTTTCCTGTTTAATTCTTTCAGGCAGCAATCCCAAACTTAATATAGATGTCAAACACAGTTATGCTAGTAATTTACACCTGCAGTGCCTGGATGGCAACTAGGCACACAGCACAATTAGCTATTTGAAATCTGCGACTCAATGAGAGGCAAAGAGCCACCAATTAGGCAAAACCAGTACAAAGCTCTATGACAAACGTGATGACTTCAACTTTCCAATAGTTAACTTTCCCTTTCTGTGTAGCAACATTCCGTCCGCTCCAGCATATGGAGTTTACGTATCACAAGTGATTCGTTATTCCAGAGCATGTGGGGAGTACAACGATTTCCTTGGTAGAGCTGCACGGCTGACACGCAAATTGTTAACACAGGGGTACGTTGCTCCCAGGTTGCTGTCATCACTCAAGAATTTTTACGGACGACATCATATGCTTGTATACAAATACGGGATTTCTATCTCTCAGATGAGCACAGATGTTGGTTTGACATAGAGTTTTGTAATGTCATCCTTTCCGGATTTGACCAACACTTAATCGATCTTTGGCAACGTGACGGGTGTGCTATAGCAAGCAGGAACTGCTTACTCTTCCGGAGCGCCTGAGTTCATTCTCGTTTCGACTTGAGTTCGCGTTGGTGAATGCGGTTTTGTTGTTATGTATGTGTGTGTTTTATGTTATGTGGTTTGTTTTGTTGTGATGATTTTTTGTCTGCCGGTTTTGTCCTTGTCTTTACGGTTTTAAGATACTGATTACCCCTTTGGTACACCTTTGCTTCTTCAAGTAATCGTGATCGAGAATAGCACAAAAATATAGTAGTATTGTGACTTCCTTCCTTGATATAGCGTCACGATTGACAGGATAATTATTCACACAAGGTTCCGGTTGTTGTATTCACTATAGAATTTTTACGAAGACCTCAAGTGCTAATAGACAAAAGCAGACTTTTCATTTTTCAGATGTAAGTTTTACATAGATGTATAGTTTCCTCATCCTTACTGCATTTCACCCATACATGTACTTATTCGATCTTTTGTCAAAAACCATAAGTGATTAATTTTTGTAAATTCTTCACATGGAAAAGATATAATCTTACAATTGTTGAAGCGCTGCAAGATTATTGAATGCCCCATCTTCTATCATCGTAAGCTTATTGTTGTACAGATACCTGTATAAATATAAAATTGAAAAGATAGGAGAGGTTGACCATTTTATATATTACATAAATATAAAAAGCAGATTTTCTGAGTAAAATAAACTCATAATTATCATTTGTCCCAACTTCCCCGCCAAACTTTCATATATGGTGTGAATTATAAAACGTTATCTTCATGGTTAATAACTGTTTAATCCCTACGCCATCCATATAAAAGTTTAAAATGATGATATATTATACTTAATATTTGAATAATGGATAAGGTCTTATGAATAACTAAAAATATGATCATTCGTGCGTAAACGCAATTCTGATATAATTAGTGTATGTAACAATTTCATCGTGCGCGTGAAACCAGATGCGTTAACTGGAATTTGGAATCAAACATTTTGTATCATTAACTCGATAAAGTAAATGTTCCTATAAAAAAATTATGTATAAACTAACAGCTTAAGTCACACAATAATTATTTAAGTGTTGCACGGAACATATCTTCGCACGCGTTAAGGGTAATTAGGACAGTGTTAACGTTTTTCATAGAAAATCTTCGAATATGTACAGCTAATACGACATATCATCAGGATAAATAAAGTATAGCAGGATCGAGATAATGGACTAAACTTATTATATTTACATATTTCTTTAGTTGAAGATAACATAGTTCTTTTGGGATTTTGAAAAAGGAAAAAATATCCCTATTGTACCTCTCAACTTAAATGATAATAAATGCAACGGGATATAAACGTAAAATCTGCTGTGTCTAGATATGCAAAATCCGGTCTAAACCAAACTATTCGACAGAGGATGAAAAGCTCACCGTACCTAAATGCTTGAATTAAAGGCGATCACTATTTTTTTAACACATAAACCATTTTATTGCACTAAAGCTGTTATAACTGATACATAGTGTACAGTTTTCCACTATGCACCCCTGTGATGTTAGTTAATAGATGTCCAGGGTTTGTCTAATAAGAAATTAATTAATAAATATCTTATAATTAAATTACATATTATTCTTATTATTTTCATATTTCATATCTAATATACAGTAGTAGAGATATACCAGATAAAAACATGATGCTCCAATAATCGAATACTGACCCGGGATACTGACTCCGGATATTTTCGTTATTGTAAATATCAAGGGTAGATAATTATATTATAACTGGAAAAAAACATGTGCCCAGTTTAATTGCCGATTGATTTATTTTGACTTATGGTATTAGGTTATTTTTTTCACGCATTTTTTCCCAATATTACAAACGAAAAAAAATCTTCCTTTTTTTTAAACAAAACAGAAAGGTTTTTCCTTAAAAACTAATAAAAAAAACTTTACAATCTGGTCTATCTCTCAGTTTTCCTCACAAACACAATGTCTAAATATATGCTTTACAAGTAAGACTTATAAGATATACTTAAAGAGAAATAATTAGAACAAATCTATAATAAACATATAACCAAAAGAAATACCGGTATATTTCTGTCTACGTCATAGATCCATAAATAGATCAAATGACTTTGTACATCTACAGATCTCTTTCTGTCAAATAAAACTTAGCTTTTGATATCAATCTACTTTCTGTTTTGTTACATGTAACTAAAAGAAATGAAATGATTTCTGATCTAAATGTTGATAAAATTTTAATTTTCTTTGTTCTTTTTTTCTGACTGAAAATATGACTTATAAATAGAAAAGTACATGATAGTTAAAAAATCATAGATGTCATAATAAGCTTGATCACAAATTTTGTATCCAAAAACAAAACACTTAATGTTTAATAAATGTTTATCATATCCAAGATACAGCAAAAAAATCTCTCATTACCACTAAAAAGTCATTAACTGGTTTACAAGTAAAAAAGAAATGATAATGATCTTCTTTTAAATGACAATGGCAACACAAATCATTTGTTGTAATTGTCCACCTTGCTAACAAAAAGTTGCATGGTAGAATAAAATGAAGTAACTTCCATCTAAACATTTTCATTTTATTTTCTTTTAAATGTTGAAAAATATACATAAGTGTTTTTTCAAAAGTAGGCATACTTATATTTTCCTGTAATAGTCTCTCCCAAGTTGTGAAACCAGTTGCCTTTCATTGATATTTTGGATATCTATTAAGATTTTGTAAATATCTTTTGTTCGCGTGGAGTTGTTAAGTGGTTTATCATACATTATTTTTATAGATGTTTTTTTTTTGCTATGTTAACTTGAGTTTTACATGATTTTTCAGTTTTTAAAACATTTATCCACTGTTTAGGTATGGCCTTTTTTAGAAGAATAATTCGACATAATTTTCCAAACGTAAAGACGAAACAAAGCAAAAATAACACGAAGAAATTTGTTACCATAGTCATGCCTCAATAAATCTACATAGTGTTGACAAACATTTTTTTTCCATATATACGCACGTTTCGTCAATTCGAGACTCATTAAAGAGGCCCTACCCAGACACATGATAATACCAAACATTATACCGGTAACTATTTCTAAATTTTGTTTTGCCGAGGTGCGGATAATGGAACACAAAGGAATAATGAAATAATTTACCAAAATATTACCCAAAAACTTTTTTTTAATTTTACGTGTTATCTGCATGTAAACGATTATTTCAAGTATTTGCATTAGCTGAACTACATTTTTTTAAAAAAGTTTTTCTTTGGAATGTATTTCAAATTTTTATGTAGGTATCTAGACATCCGGGAAAAAATGGTCTTGGTGCAGATACATTATACAACCATAATGGATTACCTGGTGGTTTCGATTTAGCAGGAGAATCTCTTCAACAAAACCTCGAGAAATTGTTTGAAAATGTTGCAAAAAAGTCTGAGAAGCTAACACATACCGGAAGTTCACAACCAAACGAGTCTCTAAATCAGATAATTTCCGCTAAAGTGCCTAAGTTCAAACATTTTGGAGGGTCGGAGTCCCTGAACTCCAGAGTCGCAGCAGGTGTAGCCCAAATGAATGTTGGTCGAACGTATATTATTGATGTAATTAACTTATTAACTTATTAACAAAGTTTGGGGACTTATTGTTTTTGCACCGTTGCTTATTATGTCCCCGACCACGAAGTGTCGTCGGGGACATATTGTTTTTACTCCGTTTCTTATTTTTCTTCTTTTTCTTCTGTCCCGTGCGGGGCCCGGGTGGCGAATAGGCCCGCAGCAGAGCCTTGCTTGTCGTAAGAGGCGACTAAGGGTCTTGGGATTCTGACGTCGGGTCAGTGCTCAGCCCACAGAGCGACCAAGCGTGTACCCTAGGTGGCTGAATAGGATAGCCCTCGTCCGCGGGGGTTGTCAGGTCTATAATACGGAAACCCTGACCGCCGACCATAGTGGGCCAACGTGTGTGGAGAGTGCCACGCTTCATGCACGTAAAAGACCCCTTTGTGGACCGCCCAGTAGTGCACCACATAGGCTAAATTTTCCGCCCCTACCCACCTCTCCCCTTTTTCCTGTGGTTCTTCAAAATTTACCGGTCCTTTGTTTCCCACCCCATACCCATATTTCATTTATCATCATCATTTCATGTTCATTTTATCATCCTTTTCATGTTCATCGCCTGTAAATAACCTATATAGCGTTGCACGGGCGTAAAACACCAACTCACTCACTCACTCACTCTTTTTCTTCTTCTTATTATTATTATTATTATTATTATTCTTTTTTCTTTTTCTTCCGTCAACATGATACACTAACTTGTCCGGAGTTGTTTTGGGAAATGGGTGGACCGATCGATTTAAAACTTGGCGGGGTGATAGGTTTCAAGGATCTACTGAATGTTTTTGCGTTTAAAATTTCAAAATGGCCGCAATTTCCAAGATGGCCGTCAAAAACTGAAAAACTATTACCTTCATTTTCTCGAAAACTACTTGATGAAATTCAACGAAACTTAGTATACATGTTCAGGAACAGGATTGAAAATTTTTGGCCAAAAAAAATTTCGCAAGTGGCGGCCATTTTGTAAAAATGGCCGAAAAACGCCGAAAAGTGTAAACATTGTCCGATTGCAACAAAACTTGGTATACAGGGTATATGGGTGATGGCGACTCACGGCGCATTGTCAGAATTTCCGTATTGGTCACCATTTTCAAGATGGTCGCCGAAAATGGCGAAAAATGTAAACATTGTCCAATTTCAACGAAACTTGGTATACAGGGTATATGGGTGATGGCGACTCACGGCACATTGTTAGAATATCCATAATGGCCGCCTTTTTCAAGATTGCCGCCAAAAATCACGACAAATATAAACATTGTCCTATTTTAACGAAACTTGATATACAGGGTATATGGGTGATGGCGACTCACGGCACATTGTCGGAACTCTGTTGAAGAGGACAGACATTCAATGAGAACGGGAAGGGACATCCCCCGTTTCGGGAAACGTAATTTTTAATTATTATTATTCTTCCGATTCTTCCGCTTAGTCGTTAACTTGTCCGGAGATCCTAGAAAAAACGACCCAACATATCAAAATGAAACTTGGCAGGATGAAAGATTCTTATAAAAGGAAGCCTTGTCGATAATCGGAATTTTCAAAATGGACGCCGTTTCCGAGAAAATGCGGAAAGGTCATTATATAGGAAATTAAGGATATCTCTGTAACTTAGCTGTTTAACGAAACTCGACCATTTTTTACGATTTTTATAATTTTAAATATTCTTATTTTAAAAAGGTAAATCAGAAACATGGACTATCGCCTGGTAAAGTGACAGCCAACCTGAACCAAGTTCTAGACGATAAACGAAAACGAAAAAAGGAAACATAAAAAACGCCTGCTATAAACCAAATTAGGAAAAAACGAAAGCTGCTTGGACATGAGCAAACCAATAGGAACGAAACGAAGGAGGGACCCGACATACTGCCCTGGCATTGTTATTGGACCGAACGGTGATACAAACCATTTAGACATTGAGGAAATCCCAGACCCCGTTCCTGTAATACACCAACCTCAGTCATTAGAAATGAACAGTGTAAGCTTGACCGTTTCATTTGACTTTGAAACAACTGGATTTGGTGAGTTCTACAAATTTCAATTCTACATGTTAGTGTATCTTAAATAGTTTTATACCTAGGCTACTCTTTTTAAACATAGACAAGGATTAATAACCGGAGCTAGAAATAACAGACCCTCGCAAAAGAAAAAAAAACAAATCAAAATAAACAAAGAAAAACAAACAAGCAAATTCCTTAGAAACGAATGAATAAAAAAACTTGTTGCATGATAAAATCTAACTAAATATCACGTTCGTTTTTTTACGAAAAATTGTTATCAGGCGTCATTTGATCTCTCTTTATTGTACATTACGTTTGCTTTATAATTCTTTATATCTTATCCCTTTTTCAGCATACATGTAAATAAATAATTGATATATCATTTAAGGAAACGAAGCTGAAATAGTACAATTGGCTGCCTTTAACCCAAATATAAACAGACTCTTTGAAAAATTCATTTTACCCGGAAAGCCAATACACCCGAAAGCTGCCGAAGTAACGAAACTATACAGTACCGGTTGCAAGTTATATCAGGACGGAAAACCTGTAAAGACGGAAAAACCAAAAGATGTTCTGGATAGCTTTTTAGATTGGTTACCTAATAATTCAATGCTTGTTGTGCATAATTGTAAACGGTTCGACGCTGTAATTTTAATTTTACATTTCAAAAACCATGGTCTTATGGAGAAGATTACCGGAAAAGTTTCGGGATTCTCGGATACGCTACCGTTGTTTCGGGAGAAACTGCCAAACCTAAAGTCGTATTCACAGACTGCTTTGGCAAAAGAAGTTTTAGACAATAGATATAAAATCCATTTATAAATTAATTGAAAGTCTTCCAATTTCGGCAAATGATCTTATCGCTTCCAGTTTCAAAATCACCAACGTTCTTCAATACTTAGAACAAGTTGAAAGGAAAAGGATGAACATTGTGTCTTTTTATGGAATGATCAGGGATAAAATCATGACCAAATCTATGTGTGAAAATTCAGCAGAAAGTGGGCTTACGTTAGGACACTTTAAAAGCGCATATTTGAGAAATGGGTATGATGGTGTAATTGCCATATTGAATGAGGAAGTGGACAAAAAAAAACAGAGTTACGAAACAAAAGGAAATAGTACAGCGTATCAGCAGTTATCTTAGTAAAATGTAAAATGAAATATGTATATTTGTTAGAAAATTTGTTTCTTTTTGTTTAAAAATCAATATAATTAATTGAAACAAGACATATATAATTAATTGAAACAAGACAAGTCTATTTTTGAGACTGCATCGCACCAAGTTCCAAATTCAGTTGTGTATTAAATCATCTCGTCTGAAAATAAGGACACTTATAATAAAATACATATTAAACATCTATAACAAACTTACTATACAAAAGACAAAAAAAAAACACAAAACCAAAATAGTTCTACACTTAAAATGCTGCGAAAGTTTTAACGTCAACAACGAAAACGTCGAAATCGGCTTTATTTTGTAAATTACTTGGAGTTCGATCATTTATACTCGGAAAACGAAATCGGTGACCTATAAATATTTTCTATTCAATGCAGAGGTAATTGACAATAGAATGCTGTGTTAGTTTTTTTGGTAATGATCTGGGCATTGTTGATGTTTAAAGTTCACAAAATCGAAAAATGTCCCCGTAAAACCGACGTTTTCCCATTATGTCTTTCTTAATTTCCCGCCAAAAATGCAGTTTTTAAATGCATATAGTGAAAAAACGAAATCGGTGACCCCCATTTGTTATTTTATATTTGAATGTTTATCACTTAAAACTATGTGTCTGCCAATTTTTATGAAAATCACGAGATATGCCATTTGGTATCGTCCAACCTTAAAAACAGAAACACAATGTCTAATTAGACACACAGGGGTGCTCCCTGTGAGAATGATTTTAGGGTATTTTCTAAATGAGAAACATTTAACACATAATTAAATAAATCTATTTTCAAAATCTTCAATATATCCCAGATTGGGTTATATTGAATATCACAATAGGAATACTAGATCCTGGCAAAAAAGCTCACAGTAAATCCCTACTATTCATAAGAGGAAAGATAATAAAGTATCTAAGGACTCTCAAGTCGGTGTAAGTTCTTTATCCACAGAGCGACAAAAGTATTTGGGCTGTTGCTCGTCCGCATGAATTGTAAGATATAATATCGAAAGCCTGACCATTTACAATAGTAGTCCAACATGTGTTGAGAATGCCGCGTGTTTTGCACGTAAAAATCAAATTGGAGACCGCAAAACAGTACAGCATACAGGCTACACCATACGGTGCATAGCTATAACAAATTTATCGGATACAACGGATTCTTTTGGATCAAGAACCGGACAATTATCATTTCTTACGACAGGATGAAAAGGAAAAAAGCTCTAAAATACTAATGATATCCTGAAATTTATGTATTTGAACACTTCTAGATAAGCAACAGTGCATTTTAATGTTTTTTCAATTTAGATGTTAAAGTTTTTTTCACTTTTATACCTAATATTGTTTGCAAAAGTGTTGCCTGTTGTTCTTTGTCACAAACATTTCGGTATTTTCGTGTATTTATAGCTGTAAAGGTCACTGTTACATAATTTTTCGGACAGAAAATACTCTTGCTTGACATGTATTACTATTCCCAGTAATGGGCATCTTTAAATATTTGAGAAAACATGTCATGCAAAAGAAGTTTGAAAATGGGATTTTTTCTATGATTTAACGAAATCTAACACCGGACCCTTTTTGATCGGTATAGAAAACTAAATATTAAACAACAGCGTGCAGATAGTTTCGCTGTTGACTGTATTCATAACAGTCTACTTCTTTTTAATCATTAAAGACAAACTATGTTTCTAGTTTTTGTAACCCCCTGGAATTATGAAATTGTTTTCATGGTGGACTTTGCAATAGACTTGCATGAATACATATATAAAATGCCTGATGGAGAACTTCCAAAGTTAAAGGTAACACATGCCTCATTACGAGATTATACCAGTTGTATAGAAGTGATTCCGATATGCTAAATTACCTAAATAATCTCATGGTCTTTCATGGTATTTTTCAACCGGTAAGCGCTCCTTCGTGTTCTATTAATCAATTTATAGAATCTCTTTAGTGTGCCATATGTATTAACACCAAGACCCTGCTTATGAACATTTATGAATTTCGTACTTTGACATCTCATAATCTTCTATTCAAACAATTCAACACAGATATGATTTTTATCCTTTAACGTTATCATTCGTAATGCTGATTCGAGATCAACAAATCACATATGTCTGGTCAGGCCACATATGTCAAGAGAAAAGTTGAATGTGTGGCCCAGATAGTTGAATGTGGTTGCCCTATCATCTTTAGCGCCAGGGTCGTCAGGTTATAATACGAAAGCCGGACTGAAAACCATCAGTGGTGCACCGTGTTGAAAAAAATTGCCCCTTTCTCCTCTCAAATAACGTTTGTATATCTCATTTATCTAAAAGCAGCAACTGTATTAATGATCTGCAACAAACTCTTTTGCAAAGGATCAAAATATGCCCAGATAATTACCACTGCTGCAAACTTGCATGATTTAGTGTCCGTGTACTTTCATTTTTTCATGCAATAGCAATAATTGGAAATCTAAGAATAAAAATGGTGATGAAAGGCCAAATGGGATATCAACCTAACACCTTTTGGCATATTTGAGGTTCTAAGAACCCATTCTATAGAATTGAAAACAAAGAAAGGTTATAAAGCAACAAACAAAAATTCTAGCTATTTCCGGAGTTGAACTATTAAAGAACTGCATAGCGCTTACTCATACTCAAATTCAAACTCGTTTTGACAGAAGTAGAAAATTATATTGTGTGTGTCAGTTATGTTGCATACTTTATTTTTATTAATTCTATCGATGACAATGTCTTTACTTAGTTATTTTTGCCTGCGTGCTATTTCAATCTTTGAATTTTCACCGGACTTTCCTTTTTCATTGTATATATCTTTCTTGTTTAATCTGGCCTTGTTGGCTTTGAATAGAATGAACCATCGTCAAAGGACACTAACATGTAATTAAAAAATCCAGTGCGCTTATTGTGAAGTGTTCTTTTCTAGATTATCTTATTTTTCCCCACCCTTTTCTTTCATTTCTGCAAATGCAATGTTAAAATAAGTACTGTTCATCATTTTACATTAAACTAAATTTTAAGCCATACATTTCATTCAATTAGCCCGAATTGGACAACGTAACTTCCTTGACAGAGAGTGGTGTTCTTTTCGGTAAGTGTGCCACAACACACACCGATTTAATGCTTAAAAGTGAGCTTTTTGAAATTATTGAAATGTTCCGTCGTACAATAGATATTTACAAATATAGGGTATTGTCAAAGCACATACGCATATCAAGGGAAATGACGCAAAAGGATCCTTGACGCAATTCCGAAAGAATTCATAATGCCTGTGCACAGTGCATCATCAGGTCACACATTTTTGTCCCAGGTTCATTACTGTTAAAAATAACTGTTCCATCATTTTCTCCCCCGTCCCAAATATTTTGAACCTTAAAAGTGATAGTATGAAATACTACACCAACTGCATTCAAACGGTGATTGAAATCTTCGCTGCACAACGGACAAAGAAAAAACAAAATGAAACAATTATGATTTTTCTATTTTCATTAATATTGCAATAATCTAAAAAAAAAGATTATGCAAGATGTTTGATTCAACGCAAGTAAATTGTACTAAAAAACCTTAAGAAATATGTCTTGTTATTCCATAAATAGAAAAAAAAATCTTACAGTCGCTGTAGTGCTGCAAGATTGTTGAATATCCGTTCTGCTATCACCGAGAGCTTATTGCTGTTTAGATACCTGTTTAAAATATAAAATGAAAGCCCATTTTAGGAGTTATCTACTTCTATTGATAAAATGAAAAATGATTTACCCATTTTGCTTCGAGAAATGAACTCCGATCTACTTAATTTAGGAAGGAAGAAATAAGTTTCACTCTTATTGCTCTTAATTGTAAATCTACGCGTTTTGAAATAGATTGACCATGTTAAACAATTATATTTTGACGGACTGACAGTGAAATTGATATGAATCGATTGACTGCTTTGATTAAGAGAAGTGACTAAAATGATAGAATGTTACACCTCGAAATGTCGGCATAGTTGTGTGTAAAAACAACATTTGTCTGACTTGAAATATCGGGATTTAAATAATATCTTTGAATAAATAAGACTTTTAAATTAAGATATCTTACAGGTAATGTAGTAATTGAAGATTTTCAAATGTTTCTTCCTCTAAAGTGGACAGGTCATTGCCGTGAAGGTAACTTTTATATAAAGAAAAATGAATATAAGAAATTGTGGTATGTACAGTTTATAATTTGTGAATCTTTATTTCATTAGTTATCTTTATATTTTACAACTTTGCCTAATCAGAACAAGATATTCCTTAACTATCACGTCCATTGTTTAGTTGTTTTCTTTTCTTATATGGAATATGACTGATCATCAAAGTTGTTATAACGTTTAAAAGCAGAGCTAATTGAAAATAAAAAAAAACCCCTGATTATTAGACCGACCAAACATGAGAAAAATACTCAATACTAGTCGATTCAGACTATAAAATACCCAAACTGATCATTTGCCTGTTAGGAATGCCTTGCTTAAGCTGTGCTCATTTTTCCATCGAAACGAATGAAAACTGTCATTTTTTCTAAAAAAGGGAATAGATCACGAGACTGATTTTGAATTGTTTAGGTTTTACAAATTTGTTTAATTATTGGTATTCCGTCATGTTTCATTGTGTCTTTTGTAGTGAAGAATTTACTGTTACTCACAGGTAAAGAAGTGATGATAGATTCTGAAAGGCTCTATTGTCAATTCTCTGAATCTGATTGTTTTCTAAATGCCTGAAAAAAGTTAATTTGAATATTAATACAACACGTGTATCGTTTTTAGAAAGTAACCCATTTCGCTCTACAAAATACACGCGTATTAGGTATTCCTTATTAATGATGGAGCCGCTTGATAGAAAAGTGAATATAAAAAATCACTAACGAGTTCAAAACATTTTTTTATTAAATATGCATATATATACAGTGTAAGTATTAATAAACATGTTCTAAGCAGTAAAATTAATGTAAATGGTTTTTTGGCTTTACCTATATTGTTTTCTACTATTATATTTGCATAAGGCATACAAATTTTCACTTCTGTTTTCAATAACTGTGGCAAACATCATAAAAAGCATTTTTTCTTCCCGAATTTCTTACTAGATCAAAGTTTGTTACTAGTAAAAGAAAACTTTGAACATCAATTTGTTACCAAATTTTCCTAAATTTTGCTTTACTTCGCTCAAACTTTTTCGACCATGTTGATTGATTATTTGTTTACATTCGTGACGACAGATATATTTTAGCCTTTTTATTATGGCCATCGATCGGGATTTCGGATGTTTTATTCCTGAAAACCTTTATATGGTGACTAATTAAACGAATTCAATGAGAGCTATATTAATCTTCTTTATTGATTATACTTGCGACCAAAAGAACGGATACACATTTGAAAGCTCTCTTTAATAAGATTTTAAATGAAAAGTAAAAAAAAAATATAGAAACATTTTATAATTGTTTTAAATCACCCGATGCTGCAAAAAAAAATGTTGATGTGGCTTCATTTCAAAGCATCAGACATGCCAAGATGAAAGCAGGAAATTTTAGAATCACATTATTGAAAGTAAGGTAAACTGTAAATCTTTTTACTGAAGGCAAAGGGTATCTGGATACCTTTCAGTCATATTTTCTGACAACCAGGGTAATGAAAATTGGAACTGTTGAAACTTTCTATTGGTTTGATCAAGCACTTCTGGTTGCCAGTACAGCCTTTCAGAAATAACAAATTTGATATCAACCGGAAACAACATAAATTCCGGTGAAAATTATCTGTCCGTATCTTGCTAATATTTCTCCACCTTGGGCTTTAATAACTCTTTTGCAAAAGTTGCCTGACACAACCTCGGGATCTAGGAACATTATTTGGACTCATTCTGACAAGATTTGACTGCTTTAGGTGTACTTGACACCTGGGATCGTACAGGGTAATAGCAGTAAAAATTGGGATTTTGTCAAAAAAAAATCTCTATAGTGTGCCATATGTATTAACACCAAGACCCTGCTTATGAACATTTATGAATTTCGTATTTTGACATCTCATAATCTTCTATTCAAACAATTCAACACAGATTTGATTTTTATCCTTTAACGTTATCATTCATAATGCTGATTCAAGATCAACAAATCACATATGTCTGGTCAGGCCACATATGTCAAGAGAAAAGTTGAATGTGTGGCCCAGATAGTGGAATGTGGTTGCCCTATCATCTTTAGCACCAGGGTCGTCAGGTTATAATACGAAAGCCGGACTGAAAACCATTAGTGGTGCACCGTGTTGAAAAACATTGCTCCTTTCTCCTCTCAAATAACGTTTGTATATCTCATTTATTTAAGAGCAGCAACTGTATAATGATCTGCAACAAACTCTTTTGCAAAGGATCAAAATATGCCCAGATAATTACCACTGCTGCAAACTTGTATGAATTCCATCAGGATTTACTGATTTAGTGTCCGTTTACTTTCAATTTTCATGCAATAGCAATAATTGGAAATCTAAGAATAAAAATGGTGATGAAAGGCCAAATGGGACATCAACCTAACACCTTTTGGCATATTTGAGGTTCTAAGAATCCATTCTATAGAACCGAAAACAAAGAAAGGTTATAAAGCAACAAACGAAAATTCTAGCTATTTCTGGAGTTGAACTATGAAAGAACTGCATAGCGCTTACTCATACTCAAATTCAAACTCGTATTGACAGAAGTAGAAAATTATATTGTGTGTGTCAGTTATGTTGCATACTTTATCTTTATTAATTCTATCGATGAAAATGTCTTTACTTAGTTATTTTTGCCTGCGTGCTTTTTCAATCTTTGAATTTCTCACCGGACTTTCCTTTTTCAATGTATATATCTTTCTTGTTTAATCTGGCCTTGTTGGCTTTGAATAGAATGAATCTTATTTTCCCCATCCTTTTCTTTCATTTCTGCGAATTCATTGTTAAAATAAGTACTGTTCATCATTTTACTTCAAACTAAATTTTTAGCCATACATTTCATTCAATTAGTCCGAATTGGACAACGTAACTTCCTTGACAGAGAGTGGTGTTCTTTTCGGTAAGTGTGCTAGAACACACACCGGTATAATGCTTAAAAGTGAGCTTTTTGAAATGATTAAAATGTTCCGTCGTACAATAGATATTTACAAATATAGGGTATTGTCAAAGCACATATGCATATCAAGGGAAATGACGCAAAAGGATCCTTGACGCAATTCCGAAAGAATTCATAATGCCTGTGCACAGTGGATCATCAGGTCACACATTTTGGTCCCAGGTTCATTACTGTTAAAAATGACTGTTCCATCGTTTTCTCTCCTGTCCCAAATATTTTGAACCTTAAAAGTGATAGTATGAAATACTACACCAACTGCATTTAAACGGTGATTTAAATCATCGCTGCACAACGGACAAAGAAAAAACAAAATGAAACAATTATGATTTTTCTATATTTACCCATTTTGCTTCGTGAAATGAACTCCGATTTACTTAATTTAGGAAGGAAGAAATAAGTTTCACTCTTATTGCTCTTAATTGTAAATCTACGCGTTTTGAAATAGATTGACCATGTTAAACAATTATATTTTGACGGGCTGACAGTGAAATTGATACGGATCGATTGACTGCTTTGATTAAAAGAAGTGACTAAAATGATAGAATGTTACACCTCGAAATGTCGGCATAGTTGTGTGTAAAAACAACATTTGTCTGACTTGAAATATCGGGATTTAAATAATATCTTTGAATAAATAAGACTTTCAAATTAAGATATCTTACAGGTAACGTAGTAATTGAAGATTTTCAAATGTTTCTTCCTCTATAGTGGACAGGTCATTGCCGTGAAGGTACCTTTAATATAAAGATAAATGAATATAAGAAATTGTGGTATGTACAGAATATAATTTATGAATCTTTATTTCATTAGTTATCTTTATTTGTTACAACTTTGGCTAATCAGAACAAGATATTCCTTAACTATCATGTCCATTGTTTAGTTGTTTTCTTTTCTTATATGGAATATGACTGATCATCAAAGTTGTTATAACGTTTAAAAGCAGAGCTAATTGAAATTAAAAAAACCCTGATTATTAGACCGACCAAACATGAGAAAAATACTCAATACTAGTCGAGTCAGACTATAAAATACCCAAACTGATCATTTGCCTGTTAGGAATGCCTTGCTTAAGATGTGCTCATTTTAGCATCGAAACGAATGAAAACTGTCATTTTTTCTAAAAAAAAAAATAGATCACGAGCCTGATTTTGCATTTTTTAGGTTTTTTGGTATTCCGTCATGTTTCATTGTGTCTTTAGTAGTGAAGAATTTACTGTTACTCACAGGTAAAGAAGTGATGATAGATTCTGAAAGGCTCTATTTTCAATACTCTGAATCTGATTGTTTTTTAAATGCCTGAAAAAAGTTAATTTGAATATTAATACAACACATTTATCGTTTTTAGAAAGTAACCCATTCCGCTCTACAAAATACACGCGTATTAGGTATTCCTTATTAATGATGGAGCAGCTTGATAGAAAAGTGAATATAAAAAATCACTAACGAGTTCAAAACATTTTTTTATTAAATATGCATATATATATAGTGTAAGTATTAATACACATGTTCTAAGCAGTTAAATTAATGTAAATATTTTTTTTTGGCTTTACCTATATTGTTTTCTACTATTATATTTGCATAAGGCATACTAATTTACACTTCTGTTTTCAATAATTGTAGCAAACATCATTAAAAGCATTTGTTTTCTTCCCGAATGTCTTAATATACCAAAGTTTGTTACTAGTAAAAGAAAACTTTGAACATAAATTTGTTACCAAATTTTCCTAAATTTTGCTTTACTTCGCTCAAAATTTTCGACCATGTTGATTGATTATTTGTTGACATTCGTGACGACAGATATATTTTAGCCTTTTTATTATGGCCATCGATCGGGATTTCGGATGTTTTATTCCTGAAAACTTTTATTTTGTGACAAATTAAACGAATTCAATGTGAACTATATTAGCGAGCATAGCTCGCAAGCGGGCACGAAGTGCCCGCTCGAGCGGAGAGCTCTACGGTATTTGTTTCCGCGAGAAATTTGCTAATGCTGATTTAGATTTTTTATGGTCCGGAAAGGGTTATTATTTTTACAGGTCCGGAGTGAATGTTAAAATAATTTATAAGAAAAGAAATAATGCTTAAAAAATAATAAATTGCGCTTTTTACAAGGAATAATATTCTAAAAATAATAAATACACATAAGCTGCTCGTTTCGTCTTGGTTATATGCACGTACGAAACTAACGTGTCTCGAAGCTTAATCGTCCCATACCATCTCGCCCCAAAATAAGCAACTGGAAATATCGGAAACTAAATGATAGCGATAGCCCTGAATGTCGACATTTAGAACAAAATATGAATAAAAAATATATATGAAAAAGGTTGTTAGAAATGAAAAAAACTTGTTTACCAAATAAACTTATGAATTTTGTGTAATTAAAATGAACCAAAGGTATTCTGAATATCCAACTTGAGTAGATGCCCGCAGTAGATCCAACACAAAAATAATTTCTGTCCACTCATTCACACTTTTTGGTAAGACAAGGGTACAAAAACAAACAAGACTTTAAAGACAAAAATGTCCCTTTTATCTATGCTCGCATTTAGGCAATGCCTACTCCATATTAATCTTCTTTATTGATTATACTTGCGACCAAAAGAACGGATACACATTTGAAAGCTCTCTTTAAAATAAGATTTTAAGTGAAAATTAAAAAAATATAGAAACATTTTATAATTGTTTTAAATCACCCGATGCTGCAAAAAAAATGGAATTTTGTCAAAAAAATCTGCGTTGGAAAAACTAATACTTCAAACAAATTTTCAAAACAAAATTTCCTAGTGATATGCACAACTGCGTATGGTGTACTTGCTGCATTGCAGTTTTCATTAAAACCAGTTTTCTGGATATTGTCAGAGGAGTTGAGAAGAATATTTTGTGGTGTGCCAACGGATGTTTTAAGAAATTCAAAGTGATAAAGTTTTTGTTTTTTTATAACAATGGTTGGTGTGCCCTGTATTCAAACTCGAATGATAAATCTCAAATGTCTAAGTAAAACAAAACATGGCTAAGAGTTTAAAATCATTAAATGCAATGTATGAGTCTCATTTCCATTTTCAAGACTGACTGAATTAATTACAAAAAGCTTGACAAAAATGCAATTCAAACTAAAAAATAACAATTATGGCTATGACGGACATGACAATGCAATAAATTCAATATTCACATACGTATGCGCGAGATACTCATTTGGTCCGGTAAAATATGCATTAAATATATCAAAATGTGTGACTTATTTAAATTATTGTATTCCTTCATTGAAGATGAGATTAGTTTTCTAACTGACCATATTGAAGATTTAAGTTATCCTAGCTCGCTTTATTTGCTGATATGCGCTTAAAAAATTTTCAGCGTTAATGTTCTAAACCATATTAGTATTTGGCCTATACGCGTATGGTAACACCAATGGGTATACCAATATGGTCCAATCTTACGAGTATGGTCGGACCATATGAGTATATACCCATATGGCTATGATGGGCCAGACCATAAGGTATTTGGACAATATGAGTATTTTTCGATGGAATAAAACAGAACTTGTAAGTTGGAGTTAAATATAAACAAATTTTACGTATTTTTCGCAATATTGAAATATATAATAACGCACATAAATTTACTAAAGAGAAAGAAAACGTAATAAATTGTTCAAAAAAGAGAACACTACGGATTTCGTAAATCAAATAATAGGGCGTTTGGTGGTAAGGGACAGAAAAAACATCAAACATGCTGTTACTGTATACCAATATTGAAAGGCTGTGATTAGCAATTGCCTAGAAAAATGTAACGAGAATGTTCGTCAATGCATTGGCCATTAATTTAAAAAAAAATAATTAACCATCGTTTTCACAAATTGTATTTTACAATGTTTTTTTTTTGGAACATTTAAGGATTACATGAATATTCTGATGCGGAAGTTTTGTATAAATTGTACAAGCTTGTATATGCGTGCGCTTGAAGTGACCTTATATATCAAAAAGTGGGTTTTATTATCAAGGTATTACTTGTTAAATCTATTTGTGTTTGTCACAAAATGCCACTGAATGGGTTAATCAGTTGTAATCTAAATATAAAACGTTTTTCATATCATTGTTTGAATATAAGTCTTTTCTTAGCTGATACTATGGGTGAAAATCTATTTAAAACATTTGGTAGAGCGCCTTTGATGAGTCTTAGATAGACGAAACGCGCGTCAGGCGTAGCTCATTTTGCACTTTTTCTCGATATATTTTTGATAGAACCTTAATTCAAAACATCTCAAAAAAGTTATTATTTGTACAAAAGGCAATTGCATCCAATCATTCTTATTCGTAAAAAAAATCCTACTGTACTGTTACATTTGTTCAACTGTAATTATATTCTGTGTTACTAACTAAGATTCATAAAAAAAGAGACTGAGTTGCAAGATCTAAAAGGCAATTATTTTATGAAAATACGTCTATACTACTTCCTGTTTTTGAATGATTGAGTGAATGTATTCTTAGTAAGACATGGTGCAACCACTTTTAACACAATACATATTATAAACAGATAACTATATGTAAGAGACATAATAACTATTTTAACCATATAGAATTAATAATTATACATCCTTAAAAAATAAATATTGCTAAACGTATTTTTACAATATAAAAACGTTTAATACACTTCGATAATAGCATAATATTTTGTTATGTACGTTTTGCCCAACTCGTTTGCACAATTACAAAATTAAATCAAATTAACTTAAAACAAAATTCTAAGTTACAGGTTAATTTTTTTTGAAGTACATAGGTTTTTTCTTATAAATTCTAAATTATATCTTAAATAAAAAGGCATGATAAAGGTTTGGTTTGGTTCGAGAAGGTAAAAGTTAGCACTGCTGGTGGAGTTTTAATTCCCAGAGGTTAGCCCGCTCCGGCACCAACACTTTTGTGTTGGAGAACACATCATAGCTTTAAATCATCTGTTTAAATTTCAAAATTGTCTAAACCCTAAGGTTCTTCCTACCCCAGACATAGGTTTAGCATCTTAGTAATAATTTGGATCCCCCGTTTGGTATTTTTGGTTTTGTTGTTCTATGCTCTTCATAATCATATAGTTTTTGGCATTTTTAATATCTTTGGTAGAGCGCCTCCGATGAGTCCTGAATAGACGAAACGCGTGTCAGGCGTAGCTAAATTTACTGTCTGGAACTTTGTTGTTATTTTTATTGCTCTGACCAAACCAAACTTTGACGCTGATTAGGTTTGCTCTGACTTTACTGAACTAGCACGCTAGTTCGGTTTGCTCTGAGCAAACCAATATAATCTGATGCTTAATATCTAGATTATAATTAGTAATTCGAATAAAAAATAAGCATTCACAATATTTGTATAACGAGGGCAATTATGAAATATTTCGAGCATTTTATTTCTTTGAATTTTTTAATCATCTGCCCATGCTAAGGCCACCGCTTTGATTAGCTCTAAAAACAAGAAACTATGGTGCTATTTTGTATCACTCATATAATACCAATCTGATACGATGTAAAATGTTTGAATTAGAACTTGCAATACGATTGAGACATTTGGTAGATAATATTTGTACATCAAAAGGGATTATTGTGAAACATTTCGGAAATTATTACACGTCAATTCTATGAATAATATGCGCATGCTCGCTGGATTGGTTTCCTTTTTCAAGATTGGTTTGCTCTGACCAAACCAAACCAAACCAAACCAAAGTAGGAATAGTTTGGATGTTTACTGAATACAATACAAAAAACGGGTATAAAAGGGTTAATTTGGTTATGCTGTTTATCGATATTTCAAGAAGTAACCTCTCGAATCAAAACTTGGAAGATAAAAAACCCAAACTATTGAATAAAAATAAATCTTACAATTTATGTAATGATTGCAAACTGTCGAACGTTCCATCCTCTATAGCTGTCAGCTCATTACTATAAAGATGTCTGAAATATAAAAAAAAAACAACCAGGTATGATAAACTGGCGCCACAAAACTTAAAAATAAAAAGAATGGCTTTTGGTTTAAATATGATTTTGGTAGTATATTGTAACGATGTTATTAGTGGAAGTAAGGTTCGATAATGCTTTGCAAGACTTTACTACACAGTGTCATGGTTCTTCTTAATTTAGTATTTGTTCCCGATTTATTATGTTTTGTAGATCATAGTTTGTTATCAAAGATTAGTGGATCACATTTTCAAAAGAATTATTTTAAAAAATGTATTTTCTCTACTCCCATAACTGTTAATTAAAAAGGTTATACATGTAATTGTCGTTTTAGATTTTTGTCATTGTTACTTTTTTATCTGTATTTTTCACTTAGTTTTAGCAAACGATTTCTTTATGTTAATTTAACGGTTGATGAATTTATCATTTTTTTATATTCTATTGTTAATAAATTCTCAGTTGCAATTACTATTTTTAATTCATTTTATCATTTAGATCTAGATCGATGCATAAGGCCTGTAATAAAAAATGTTTAAAGAAATGATGACTTCTGTGTTAACATAAATATGGTTAATGTTGTTCTCTATAAAAAGCTAATCCGTGAGCGACACATTATCTAACTAGACTAGAAAATGCAGACAATCACTTTTAAGCTCACCTGGAACGAAGGTCCAGGTGAGCTATTGCCATCACTTGGCGTCCGTCGTCGTCAGTCGTCGTCGTTAACTTTTCTTGGAAAATCTTCTCCGAAACGACTGAAGGGATTGCTTTGAAACTTTGCACACTTCATCTATGGGATGTCCTCTACCAAGATTGCACAAATGGTGACCGCCGTCCAAACAACATGGCTGCCGTTACAAAAATAGACAGGGGGGTCAGACTACTGTTTTTGGCTTGTAAATCAAAAAGTTTAAGAGAAAGATGAAATCTGATGCCACGCCACTGCTCCAGAATCAAAAGCTCTACAAAAGTCTTCATTGAGTCGAATTTGTCAGACGACCCCTTAAAGGAGTTACGGCCCCTTAAAGGTGAAAAATAGCATTTTTTCTTGTTTTTGGCCTATGGAATGAAAACTATAGCAGATAGAGAGAAGCTGTTGCTTGCTTAAATGTTTAGTTCATTTGGCTATACAAAAGTCTGCATAGGGTCAAAGTTGTCAGATGACCCCTTATAGGGGTTACGGCCCCTTAAATAACGTTTTTCATGTTTTTGGCTTAGTGAATGAAAACTTTAGCAGATAGAGAAAAGCTGTTGCTTGCTTAAATGTTCAGGTCATTTAGCTCTACAAAAGTATTCGTTGGGTCAAAGTTGTCAGATGACCCCTTATAGGGGTTAAGGCCCCTAAAATAACATTTTTTCATGTTTTTGGCTTATATAATGAAACTATTGTAGATAGAGAAAAGCTGTAGCTTGCTAAAGTGTTCAGCTCATTTAGCTTTAGAAACGTGTTTACATGTTAAGGGTTGACTCAAGACAAGGTGAGCAATTCAGGCTCCTGGGAGCCTCTTGTTCAATTTTTTAAACATGATAAAATTTGCACTACAAGAAAATTATAGTTAAAAACTTCTGCAATGCAAGAACTGTTAAATTAAAAAAACTAACCGGAAAGTATATTTTTCTAGCAAAAATAATTATATATTTTGCACTTTACCATTTAAGACCAATTATCCCTAAACATCAAAATAACTGGGACATGAGATGTCTTAGATTTTGTTGATTTCACAACCTGATATTGACCACTGGATCACAAAAATAATGACTGTTGGTAATGATTGGCCATGGTTGCCATGGTAACCATGGCGGCTATTTTTGACCATTTCTCATACCGCAAAATAGCCTATACTAAATCCAATTTGTTAAACAAAATCAATCCCAGTTCAATAGAACTTTTAATTTGCTTAATTCAGTACCTCATTGAAAATATTCAAAACAGTTTGAAGGCTATTTATAAAGGTGTAGTCAGAACGAGGCTATCGAATTTGTCAAGAAATCGTGCATTTTTTGTAAATTTTGTGACCAAAAAAATACCGTTTTTGCCACTTTACTGCCTGAATTTTCAGAAAATGCACCAATCACATATACTCAAGATGAACATAATTACGTAGATGGATGGTTGATATTTAAAATAAAAAAAAATCTCAATGGGGTAACAAAAGGTGTCTTTAGAAAACACTGTTAAAGTTGGTTACCATGGTAATTTGTGAAAAATGACCATTTCTGCATTGCACAATATTTTTACGAAACTACTGATTTTAAGGTTCAATTAAACCATCTTTTATTATTATTTTTAACAGACATCATATAAACTGAAATTACATTGAATTCTTTCCAGGGTACAGCGTTTCAAGGTCAAGGTCATCTAAAATTTGAGCTTTCTGATATGAAAATTGAAAAAAAAATATTAAATTTCAAGTGACCTTGAGATCATCACAAATGACCTTGAAAGTTTTATAATGGCATAATATGTTAAAACGACCCTTTAAGGAACATATGATGACAACAACTGTCATCTTTGTTCATATTGAAAGTATCGTCATACACATATCAAAATATCAAAAAATTACCGTTTTTGTCTAATTACCATGGTAACCAACTTTAACAGTGTTTTCTTAAGACATTTTTTATTACCCCGTTGCGATTTTTATAATTTTTAAAAATCAATCATCGATTTACATTATAACATTCATGATGAGTATTTGTGATTGGTGCATTTTCTGAAAAAGGAGTCAGAAAAGTGGCAAAAATGGTAGTATTTTAATAAAAAATATAGAGAATAATACACCATTTCTTCATATCTTCAAGAGCCTCCTTCCGGCTACATAAATACTTAAAATATTAAAACTGTTTTAAATATTGTCGATGGGGTATTGGATTATGCAAATAAAAAAGTTATGTTGAATACAAACTGCTTTTCCTTGTAAAATTGGGGTTTGAATATTACCTTTTTCAGCAGATTTGAATCGACCCAAAATGACCGCCACGGTTACCATGGCAACCGCGGTCAATCATAACAAACATTCATTATTTTTGTGATCCAATGGTCATTTTCAACTTATAAAATGAAAATCGTCAAAATCTGAGACATGTCATGTCTCACCCTATTTTGAAATCCTTTGATCCTCACAGATAATTAGTGTTAAGCCCTTAGAGATATCACGTTTTCGTGAAATTGCTTTTTGTAAATGAGAATAAATTAATTAGTTTAGTCACATTTTGGAAATGTTATCCTGTTTAGAGAGTTATATCCCTAGACGTCTTTGTCAGCAGAACATATATGACCGCAAGTGTATGCTGGACAGTATTTATTTAACTTGATGAAGTAATGATGATTGTTTCATTTAAAGCTGTAAAGATAGAAGAAAATGAGATGTGGAATAAGTGTACACGACACAACCTACAATATAAACTTAAATTTAAAACATCCAAAATGGAAAATTAAGAGTTGACTTCTTAAGTAAAGGCAAAGGTAAGTCCTAGAATGTCTCTCTTTCATATATATGTATAACATTCAGTATAAAAACTGGCGGCCAAAAGAAAGGATACACATTTGAATGCTCTCTAGAATACGATTATTAGTGCAAAGTAAAAATAAGAATTAAAAGAAACAATTTAGAATTGTTTTAAATCTACCTATAGTGCATAGAAAACATACTGACGTTACTTCATTTCTAAGCATCAGACATGCAAAGATGAAAACACTTTCAATTGACCTTTCGATTAAAAACCAATTAATCTTACATACGAATTTTGGATTTTCATGTTTTTTTTAAATTCAAAACGACGGATTATCTCTACCTCAAGTTTCCTGATTTTTTCATGCTTAACCTTTGAATGGAAAAGTTTTATTAGAATAATACACCATTTCTTCATATCTTCAATAGCCTCCTTCCGGCTACATAAATACTTAAAATATTAAAACTGTTTTAAATATTGTCAATGGGGTATTGAATTATGCAAATAAAAAAGTTATGTTGAATACAAACTGCTTTTCCTTGTAAAATTGGGGTTTGAATATTACCTTTTTCAGCAGATTTGAATCGACCCAAAATGGCCGCCACGCTTACCATGGCAACCGCGGTCAATCATAACAAACTTTCATTATTTTTGTGATCCAATGGTCATTTTTAACTTATAAAATAAAAATCATCAAAATCTGAGACATGTCATGTCTCACCCTATATTGAAATCCTTTGATCCTTACAGATAATTAGTGTTAAGCCCTTAGAGATATCACGTTTTCGTGAAATTGCTTTTTGTAAATGAGAATAAATTAATTAGTTCAGTTACATTTTGGAAATGTTATCCTGTTTAGAGAGTTATATCCCTAGACGTCTTTGTCAGCAGAACATATATGACCGCAAGTGTATGCTGGACAGTATTAATTTAACTTGATGAAGTAATGGTGATTATTTCATTTAAAGCTGTAAAGATAGAAGAAAATGAGATGTGGAATAAGTGTACACGACACAACCTACAATATAAACTTAAATTTAAATGCACTTGTAGACAAATATGGGATTTCGATATCTCAAATAAGTGCAGATGTTGGTTTGTCATAGGGTGTTGATTTGTCTTCCTTTACCGGATTTGACACGCTGAATGGACTATTGGTAACGCGACAGGTGTGCTATAGCAAGCAGGAACTGCTTACTCTTCCGGAGCACCTGAGTTCACTCTTGTTTCGACTGGAGTTCGCGTTGTTGATTGATATTCAGTTGTTCTGTGTTTCCATGTTTTACATGTTGTCTGTGTTTGTCCTGTTCTTGTAGGTGTTTACTGGTTTTGTCTCTACTCTTTCGGACTTTTGACATTCGGATACCCCATTGGTACCTCTGCTTCTTTCATTTAAAACATCCAAAATGGAAAATTAAGAGTTGACTTCTTAAGTAAAGGCAAAGGTAAGTCCTAGAATGTCTCTCTTTCATATATATGTATAACATTCAGTATAAAAACTGGCGGCCAAAAGAAAGGATACACATTTGAATGCTCTCTAGAATACGATTATTAGTGCAAAGTAAAAATAAGAATTGAAAGAAACAATTTAGAATTGTTTTAAATCTACCTATAGTGCATAGAAAACATACTGACGTTACTTCATTTTTAAGCATCAGACATGCAAAGATGAAAACACTTTCAATTGACCTTTCGATTAAAAACCAATTAATCTTACATACGAATTTTGGATTTTCATGTTTTTTTTAAATTCAAAATGACGGATTATCTCTACCTCAAGTTTCCTGATTTTTTCATGATTAACTTTTGAATGGAAAAGTTTTATTAGAATAAATTAATGAATTTATGACAAAAAATAAAATATTGATAAAAGACAGTTTTTTTCGATGTGTGTCCTTTCTTTTGGCCGCCAGTATATTTTTCAAAATTTTGAAAACAAATATTTGAAAAGACTGTTGAGCATGTGTCGAGACCCAACTTCTGCATGTCAAAATTGTTAAAAATATGATAAGACATGTTCATACAAATGAGACTACAAAAAGAATAAGTTCCAACATAAAAAGACTGTTCAGAAGCAAAACAGCACCAATCTGACTACTTCAATCAAAAGGAGACTTTTGTTGAGCTTGATGAGCTGAAGGTTAAAGTCAGCAACAGCTCTTCTCTATCTGCAATAGTTTTCATTTATGTAAGGCAAAAATTTGAAAAAGAAACTGCTTTAAAAGTGTCATAACCCCTAAAATGAACCAACTGACAGCTTCGTATGCATATAACCTTTTAGGAGCTCACTGGGCTGTCAGTTTAAAGCAACAGCAGTTTTTTTTCATATTTGCAGTAGTTTCCATTCTGGAAAAATAATATTTTAACCTATTGAAGGGCCATTATAAGGGATAATCTGGCAAATTCAGCCCAGTATTGACTTTTGTAGTGCTTAATGAACTCAAGGTTTAAGCAGGCAACATGTGTCTCTATCTGCAATAGTTGTCTTTCTATTGGGCATAAACATGTAAAACGCTTTTTTCGAAAGAAAGTCAAATTTTGCATGTTAGTGTCAAAATCCGGAAGGGCAACGACAATTCAACTCAAAGCACAAAATCAACAAAACGTAAATCAAAAACGCACACTCAAGTTCTAACAAAAGTGAACTCAGGTGCTCTGGAAGAGTAAGGAGTTCCTGCCTGCTATAGCACACCCGTTGTGTTGCTAATTTCCAATTCAGTGTGTCACATCCGGTAAAGGAAGACAAAACAAGAGACTGTTGAAACAATAATTGTATCATTTAGAATTTCAAGATGAGTTAGTCGAGGCAAATGCCAAGACCCATGGCCACACATGGCTTTGAGATCTTATAATAATGAAACAAATTGTTGATAAAATGAACTTTTAAGACAAAAAAGCCTTTAACATGATTAAAGTGTGATCGAACCAAGTAAAAGCAAATACATAATATATTGTAGGTTGATCTGGTAATTATCAATATTTCTTCTAATATCTAAAATAGACGTGTGTTTCAAAATATTACAAAATATATTTTTTTTCTGCAAACTGTTTTTGTTGACACTTGTCAAAAAGAAGTATGTTCAAAATATGCCCAAAACTACAAAAGTACAATCAAGGCCATATTTAGTGTCTTATTTCATTTAAAAAAATATTAAACCATATTTTAGTTTAAAATTAACGAAATAATGTAAACTTGTAAACGCTTACTTTGTACTCCAACGTTAGTGGTGGAGTACGTGGAGCCAAACAAACGTCTGATTTTAATCAGATTGGCTTTTGATGGTTATACGCATCTTTCACTTTCGTTTAAATATTGTCGACGTTAAAATGGGACGAACATAAAAAACGCAGAAATGATAGTTTGCTCATTACAATTGTTAGCAAATAAGACAATATACGCCGGTCCGACTTTTCTTCAAAGAAAGTGAAATTTGATATGGTGGAAGAATCATATACTTTTTTCTACGTGAACAACTTGAATGCAGTTGTATTTGATGAAGATATTCAAAATAAAACAGTTTAAGAAAATAAATAATATTTCTATTTGCTTCGTTTTTTCAGCATATACACGATTTACAAAAATCACACACACAAAGAAACGTGTGGACATTTATATTTGTAAAACAACAAAAGTCGATAAACCTGCAAAACACAGAAGTTTTAAAATCTTCAAAACATATTTGTTTCTTTAGGGTTGGTAACAAAACGGTTAAGTATCATTCTGTTTAGATTTTGCAAGTCTTAAATAAAAAAAAACAAATAAAAAAAACAACAGGTGTACAGAAATAAGTTATTCGTTGATTTCTTTGGCTATATAAGTTCCAGAAGCTAGAATTTAAATTGACTTCAGAAACATTTTTTAAAGTAATTAAGGTCTTTCCCTTCCACAGAAGGAAAGACCTTACTGTATTTCTTATGATTATTATTTTTTTTTCTGCCGCAGATGTCAAAAAAGTGTCGCGACCTATCATTACGAAACTTAGTACTATTAATCGACACTGCTATGGCTCGACTTGAGTCGGCCTGCGAAACCGATCTATTTTTAGTAATGGAGTTATCTGCCCGGAACCCAAAAACCTTGTCTGCAGATAAAGTCAGAAACCGTAACCGTTATCAAAAATCTGAAGCAGGGAAAATGTTGCAAGACTCCTGGTCATGATTCGTCACGCAAAAAAAAAAATTTCGATCAACTTCCTGGTTACGCGCTTTTGACCCGAAAAGTGTCACGACTCGTCAATTTTTTTTTCCTCAAAACGGTTTGTTATAGAGACTTGGGACCTTCACCAATCATCCTAGGTGACATATGTTACATCTAAAAATGTCAAGGTCAAAGGTCAAATCTCAAGTCAGAGGTCATGGTACACCTTGTCTGCAGTATAGCTCAAAAACCATACAAAATTGAAGCAGACATGTAAAGAAGAAAATAATGAAGAAAATACTCGTTTCATTCAGACCTTTATTTGATATAAAGGGTCAAACACTGTACGACAAACCGTTTTCGAGTTATGGCCCTTGACGCGTTTCGGCTTATTCGTTTTTGGCTTATAACTTTTAAACCATCTAAGATAATATAGTAAACATATGGGTTTTTTTTTGTGACCTTCATTATGAGTCCTTCAATTTAAGACCAAAGTCGAATGGTTAAAGGCAGCCATTTTCAAAATGGCCGACACCGTAAACAGTTTTTAAGAAATAACACCTAAACCGTACAAAATTAAAGCGGACAATAGATGGGAAAATGTTTGCCATTTCGAGATCTACAAAAAGTGTTTCAGGTGCGAAAGCGTAAAACTTGTCGTTTTTGAGTTATCGCCCTTGATTCGTATTTTCAAAATGATTTTTGTTTATAACTTTTTAACCATAAAAAATGGTGAATGAATTATATGGTTTATTTGAAAGACAATTGAATTGCCTACAATTTGAACCCAAACAGTACATGATTCGGTTGAAAGATTTTAAAAATGGCCACCAAAACAAGTTTCGCGAAACACGTTTTTTGCCCATAACTGGAAAACCATAACAGATAGTATAGTAAACATGTAAACTTAAATGAATCAGAATGCAAAGAGCTACAATTTGAGTCAGAGGTCAAAGGTCATGGGTCAAGGTCATTCCCTAGTAACAAGGTAACCTTAATGAAAAGTCAATAGCAACCATACATATTCTTAAACAAGACTATTTTCTGAGTTTAGATGTAAGTTTTTGCAACCGGAAGTGACATTTAGTCCATAGCAACCGACATAAAAGTCCTTAGCAACCATTCTTTTTCTGACTCTAGGACCCTGATCTTCATTCTGGAGCCTATATCACAATAATTGGCAACATCTTGTCATAAACAAAGTGACTCAAATGTCTTTAGTACTTGTATAAAATACCATAACAAAAACATAAGACAGGGAAAGACCTCACATTTGTTCTCTGAACAAATGACTTTTTAATTCAATATGGTATTTTTTATGCATAAAACGTTAAAAAAGTGTTTAAAATCACTAATTGAATTAACTCTTACAATGCTTTTAATGCGTGTAGGCTGTCAAACATTCCATTCTCTATAAATGTCAGTTTGTTGTAACCAAGATTTCTACAATTTGAAAACATTTAGCAAACGTATATTTGGAAATAACACTAGTTGATAGGTGTTGCACTTCATGTCTTGGAAACTGGAAATACATACTTATTCTTTAACAAAATATTAGTTTTGTATGTCGTGCCACGATTGTTGTTAAGCTTTTGAAATGCAAGCTATTCCATATTCTTTCATCTTTACCTTAAACGTCTTTTTTCAATTGTTTCTTTGGGACACAGAAAGAAATGACAAATACCTATCAGGATTTAAAAAAAAACATAATAAGCAATGACAATAGAGAAACACCAAAAAACATATAGACAACACCGGAACAGCAAGTACCAACGCCAGCATTAATCGTAACAAGATTAAACTTACTTGCATCTAGATATGCAATACATATAATAAAAAGTATCCTCACTTATCCGACACTTATGATATTAAAATTGTATTTGCAATTTTTATTCTTATGAAATGTTTTGAGTTAATCTTACAATATCTGCAAAGATTGCAAACTGCCAAACGTTCCACCCTCTATAGCTGTCAGCTCGTTTCTTTCAAGATGTCTGAAATAAAAAAAACAAGAATAATGAGCCAAAAGGTCAGGACTTTAAAAGAATGTTGTTTGGTTTGAATATGCGTTTTGTAGTATTTTGTAACGATATAAATAACAAGAGTAAGGTACGAAAATGCTTTACGAGACTAAACTACACAATATTCGGATTGTTCTTTATCTTTAAGGCCTTTAATAGTGCCCTTGTTGTTATGTTTTATGGATCATAGTTTTTTATCAACGATTTGCAGACTTACACGTTCAAAGGAATCAGTTAAAAGAAGTTTCTTATTTCTTACCAAATTTTTTTTTCTATGCTCTTAATATTCATATAGTGTTTGGTATTTTCAATATTTTCGGTAGAGCGCCTCTGATGAGTCTTGAATAGACGAAACGCGGGTAAGGCGTAGCAAAATTTATTGTCTGGAATTTTGTTGTCATTTGTATTTCCCAATTATGAATGGAAATCTACCTTATCTTTTCTAATTATTGGAAGTTTCTCATTTTTATTATGTTCTTGTTTATGGTTTTGATTCGCTTCTAAATAAAAAGATGATGTTTCATTTTCCGATATTCTGCCATAAATTAATTGTCAGTTGCAAAACAATTCTTAATTTATCTCATCGTTAACATGTGGATCGACGCACAGTGTTGGTTAAACATAATCACACGGTACAATCGATATATCAGATTCTCATGAGTGCGGATAATCGACATACCGTAGTGAGTTGCGAGCGGAACAAAATATGCTAAAATTATGAAATTTCACCGGAAAGAGTATTAAATTTATTACTTTTCCAAAAATATATTTGAATGAAATATAGCCTAGTCCGAAGCAGTCAGCATTGTCTTCGATTGCTGTTACTTTTATACAAATATGTGCATCACGTGCTTCAAACACTCTGCCGAAATATGATCAGCTATAACAAACAAACTTAATTCATGACCAAGAAGTAAAATTCCAACCTGCTTATACTATATTTGCAACTGACCATAACTTTTTCTATGTGTCTAAGTTTCAGATATGTTGGTTTGCAAAAATGGGTTTTGTTATATTCTTTTATCTAACAATGTACGACAAGCAAAGTTTTTGACGTGGTGGATAATGTTATACACTCTTTTTGACGGGACGAACCAACAGTTGCACACAAAAGGTTAATGGGGTACCTTTCTAAATTAAGCTAATAATAAAGTTTGGTTGACCACATTCGTTGCTCTTGAGATTTCCTAACAAGATACAATGAGGCTTTTACTACATATATGTGTGAACATATTTAAAAAAATATGCTATATATGTTGATTACTTATTGGCTGGATTTCACGGAGTGAAAAATCGGGGTAATGAAATGGTAAATGTCGGGCGGTGGGTGGGCGGGCGCGCGGGGAAGAAATTTGCATAATAGTTTTCTCGGCAACTACAAATCACAGACACTTGATATTTGGTATACAGCATTAGGGAAAAGTCTCATATCGTGGAATTCGAGTTCTGATCTGTCGTTTACCCACTTCCTGTTGAACGAAATGCAATCATTTTACTTTGACAGATTTTTGAACTTTAAGCTTGTAATACTAAGAGAGAGGCTATATGGCAATAACCTAGTACGTCCTTCTTTCCATTCGTTATGTACAAATTTTCGTAACTAATATCTTGGTTTCTACAAGTGGGTTGATTTTAAATTTGGGATTACACTTCGGCACAATGCATTGCATCATGCATCCACTTTCCAGGTCATTCCGCCTGGTTCTTCATTTTAACCAAGCTAAACTAAGACTCTTTCAAGGGTCACAAGGACACATTTTCGTTAATGTTTTATCGGATATATCGAGTGTTCTCAAAAGCTACATAGAGTATCTATCTTTACGTCCCGTTATTTTCCTGTTGTCCTTTTGTATTAGAATCTCTCTTGTTGAATTAAACTTCTATCGATTTGATGTGTGTTGGTTTGTGCTTTGTTATTGATTATCAATGGGTGGAGGGTTGGGCCCCAAAAACTCGTTTGACCCCGCCACATTTTAAATGTGCCTGTCCTAAGCCTGAGAATCCTTATCAAATGTGATGTTTGTATTTGTCGTTTTTTTGTCAAGAAGGAGATCTTTCATTTGCACTTTTTAGGATTTGGTATTAACCTTATGTAGTTTATTATCCATCTAGGGCCAATTGCAGTACAGCGAGCAGCGACCGCTGGTCAGATTGAATGGCTGCTGAATGTTTTTTGTTTTGGATTTTTTAAATTGTGGTCAAGGTTGTAGGGTGTGTCGCGAACACTTATTCCATATCTCATTAGGGTAACCAGGTGGGACACACAATACCAGGTGAGAGTTGTTTGTCAGCTGACCATTTCCAATATTTTAATTGGTCTACAATTGTTTTTGGACACAAAGAACGCATATAACATGGGTTTTATTGTTGCTTTTCGTAAGTGAGTGAGTTGGTATTTTACGCCCTCGCAACACTATATGGTGATAAATGAACATGAAATGATGATGATATGCATGAAATATGGGGGTGGGAGGAAACAAAGGAGCAGCAATTTAAAATAAACAGACCAGCTGGTTTAAACCAGAACACACATAAACAGACTTTGCAGTTGCACGGACTTGACGTAATTACCAGGAATAAGTAATAAATATTCATATTTATAAATCGTTCAATCAAATTTGAGGTCAAAATGTCAACAGGTAATAGAACGTCACCGGGCAATAGAACACCTTTCTATTGCCCGGTAAAATGTGATAATGGTTAAAATTAAAATATAGCTAATAGAAAAGGAAACTTTATGATATTAAATAATAAGATTTTTTATTTATTCCTTCTCGTCAATAAACTGCATATCATACTCCGCACGTTTTATTTACTGGTGTTTCATGAATGGTGATTTTTCACCTTAAATTTTGTATGACTTTTAGAAGAAATGAAAGAAAGAACACCTTTTGATATATTAAAATAGAAAAATTAGTCTTTCACGATTGATATTTTTTATCATACATTTAGAAAAAATGCAATAAGTCACCGTTTTAATGCGCACTTTTACATTGATTAAGTTTATCCGCGATCATCCGTATCATTTCGTGCAACTTGTGCTCAATGTTCGCAGTTGTAATTCACATTTGAGTATATTTTTATATACATTAAAATTAAATTGTTTATTATCCAGAGTGCGCATTAATTGTGATATCAAGGAAAATGAAAACTTTGGGTTTTTTTTCTTGCATTTTCTAACTCGCACGTCAGAAAAGTGGACATATAATTCCGCAACGTCAAGAAAATTGACCTCTTCTCTTGGGTATTAATATGGTTTAAGTTGAAGTCTATATAAATAAATAAGACTTCTATGTGGTTGACACACAAATCGTCTTAATTTTAGCTTTTTGGGCTCAGATGCATTCATTTTGATACAGAAACAAAAAATACTTTTAAATAAACTTGCCGTCAATAAAAAAGATATAAATAAAAAAATTGTACTCATTTGATATTTTTTTTATTTGTCATCATTTTGTATACTAGTGAGCTGAAATCGTTACAAGTGTAAATAAGCAGTTCCGGTTTATTACAACACGCGTTACACTGCTAACAGTCAAATAAGCGTGTCAAATATTTTAAAGGAAGACAAGACCAAACCCTATTACAAACCAACATCTTTCTCATCTGAGGACGGCAATGTTATATTTCTCCATAACCTCAGATGTCGTTCTATTTGTACAACTTCTTAAGTATAGACAATAAGATAGGAACAACATATTATACGTTAGGAAATTTCATGTCAGACGGGACGCTCTTTTAGAGAAAGAAAGCAACACAAACAATGAAAAACCGAAGAAGTTGTGATATGTTAAAATTACAAATACCTAAACGCGGGTATAAACGGTGAATTTGGATATGCTATATATCGATATTTCAAAGAGTAACTTTTCATCAATAGCACTAAATCAAAACATTGGAAGATCAAACTCCAAAACTGTTGAAAACGAAAAGTACTCAAAACCAAAACGTTCGAACAAGGTAGCCAAATCCAGCACCGATGATATTGACCATTACAAGGAAATAAACCAGTTGATTCAAACAAATTTGAATTTGAAATAGGTAATTTCAGCGACAAATATAAATGAAATTTTTAATTAAATCGTGTCGGACAAGTCTAACGGCCAGGTTTGTGGTTACCCTCGGGGACTTTTTGTCCACTAGCAGCAGTTATCGCCCAGTGATTTCAAAATTACAAATACCAAAACGCGGGTATAAAAGGTTTATTTGGATATGCTATATATCGATATTTCAAGGAGTAACCTCTATTCTTCAGCATTAAATCAAAACATTTGAAGGTCAAACTCCACAAAATAGAGCGAACGGTCTCTGCTTATGTTTCTTTCTTGTAAAATTCAGTTTGTTGTTACATGTTAACATATTGTGTTGAAGTATTGATGACTCATGCTGTCTCCCAAACCAGAATTAAGAATCAAATGGTATCCACCACGCTAAAAATTATATTTTTTTATCTTTTTTTTTTCTTTTTCTGTCAATGCTATTGTCCAAGTACTTTTCTCGGAAAGGTGTCAACGAAGATGCACGAGACATTGTATAATGGTACATAAGTTATTAAACGTGTACACGACGTATCCGGGAATTTCAAGATGGTGGCCCTCACAATATGAAATACTGATTTTTGCAAAACAATGTATGCTAGTAGAAGGCTCTGGGTTTTATCGATACGTGAAAAATCAATCTAACCATAATTATGATAATATGCAACCGCACTTCGAATCTATTGACATCCGAGAAATTATTGATTTGAATAAAAAAACAAGATGTTGTGTTGGACAAACAAACGTCTCAAATAATCATCAAAGGAGAGCCGCTGTTTCGAGCAAGCTTACACATGACAGTGTAAAAGCCTAACATTTTCTCAGAGAAAAACAAGATTCTCTCGCTTAAAGCGGCGAATTGTTAATTGACAATGACTTTAAAATCGAGCTGAAAGATCTCATTGAAACTAAGAAAGATGCAGGAAAAATGACAGAAGCTTTTGGAGTTTAATAGAGAATTCCAATCATTCATATAAGACTACGTGATGAACCTCGTAAGAAAATGACATACAACAACAGACGAACTACCACCATTCTCCGAGTCAGAACCACAGATATGATAGCAGGCCCTTTCCATCAGAACCTTTACTCAAAGTCCTGGGCAAATGAATGGAGGCAAAATACGCCTTAAAGGAAGCAAACCCTTACGATTCAAGTATGTTTACATCATGAAATCTGATTGCAAATGCAACCGCGAATGTGAACATAAAAGAAAAATTAAAATTGTCCACACTGGTAAACCTAGACATTCTAGACCCTTTAAAAAGAATGAATCTTATAATAATAAATGTTCCAATCAACAACATGGCAGGTCAACTTCTTTTTTGCTTAGAAGATCGGTTAAACGTGACGTCCGATCAAATAATCCTCAGTAACATCCAGGGAATAAAACTAGACTTTTGGTGTCAACCTGTACAAACAAAAATTCCACAAATTATAATTGTAAATAAAAAGGAACATCTTCTGTTAAGACACGCAATTCAAGAAATGAAGAACAAAAAAATCCCTGGACTTTGTCCCGCCCAACCGATTGACATATGACACTGCTGACATCCTGTCCATCTTAAAATAAACTGATTTGATCCTCGTGGACGAAGGTTTGAAAAGCAAAAAAGCAGGACCTAAATTGAATAATGAAGCAAATTTTGGATTGATTCGAAACAAGAAACATAACTCTGACAGCAAAGTATCTTCCGGGGAAATTATATTTGTTAGCAGACTGGGAATCAAGAAATGTAGACGACCCCAGATATTGGCAATTAGACCCTCAAATTTTCTCAGAAATCAGGAAAATATATTGGGAAAGGGAAGCAGATCTATTCGCGTTGAGACTTATCACCAAAATATGTCAGTTGGAAACCAGACCCAATGAGTATCGGAACGGATGCTTTTCTTGTACATTGGTCAGAAATCAAGGGTTATGCATTTCCCCCATTTGCCCTAATAGGGAGATGTATTGCAAAAGTGAGAAAGGAAAAAGCGACCCAAACACTAATTCCACAAATTTAGTAGACCTAACCTTGGTACCTGACTCTCTTTTTATTGTTGATCCAGGACCCACTAAAACTACCGACTTACCCAAAACTTTTGTTGTCTCCTCTAAGAAAACATCATCCTATGACAGACAATGGGACATTATTACTAGGTGTTTGGAGAATATCGGGCAAAAATATTGTAACAATATTATCTAAAGCAGCTGAAGACCTAAATGAAAAGGCATGGAGACCAGGACATAGGTCGCTTATAAAAGCGCAAAAAAAAAGTGGTATATCTGATGTCATGCAAAATCACTGAATCAATGTTAATATTGTAAAATTTCTAACCAAACTGTTTCAGTAAGGTTTACAATACAGAACAATTAATACATACAGATGATTTTTTTACATCTGTCGATAGATGCTTCTAAGCCAGCTGTGAGTATCTCTACGTCCTGTTAATTTCTTCTTGTCCTTTTGTCTCTGGTTCTCTCTTGTTGAATTGAACTTCTATCGATTTGATTGTTACTGAGCGTTAGTTTGTGCTTTGTCAGTTATTATTAATAGGGGAAGGTCGGCGCCAAAAAAATAGTTTAACACGCCACATTTTTAATGTGCCTGTCCTAAGCCAGGAATCTTTATCAAAGCTTTCGTTTGTGCTTCACCGCTAGTCACATTGAAGGCTGCTGGCTGTTTTCCCTTGTGGATTTTTTTTAAATTGTCGTTTGTATTGTATGTTGTGTCATGTGCACTTATTCCACATCTCATTATCTTCTATACAGATCAGCTATTTCTAAAGGTCATGCATAAATAGACAACTTGCAAGTGGGTAGGCACCCTTTCATTATCAAACACATGAGAGCTATATTCAATCACAGGATCCGTATGTCTAAGTATGAGTTTTCATCAGACCTTGTAATATCTCATCTTGGGGAAAAATTAAGATTTAGAAATTAAGCTACCTTTCTTGGAAACTTTAAATGCTGTTAGATTAGGCATCAGCAAGCAGGGCATCTAAATTAAGTTATTTGAATTGCCAATCAATGGAAAAGCAAGGTTCGGTTATACTCAAACGCACAAAAACATGCAGACCAGGGTCTGACAATAGACAACTGTCTTTTGCTTCTTTTAAAAACAACAATAATCTCTGTGTGGTTTCATGCATAAATGAATATTTAAATAAAACTATAGAATGGAGAGATGTGGATGACAAAATTGACAGGTCAAGGTGAAAACATAGTTTTGTAAAACCTCATAAACCTATCACACCTTCTTCCATAGCAAGGTGGTTGAAAGAAACTATCAAAAAAGCTGGAATTACTGATAATTTTAAGGAACATTCCACTCGATCTGCATCTACTAGTATGGCTAAAAGAGTAGGTTTATCTAACCAGGACATAATTGAGCAGGCCAATTGGACAATAGAATCCACATTTATAAGATTCTATTGTAAACCATTATCAGGGAGTTTTCACAAGGTAAGCTTTAAACTAACACTAAATTATTTTGTGAAGTTGTGTAATGAAACTGTAGATTTCATAAGCACACGGAGTGTGTGAAATGGAATCTTAATTTTATTAACAATCGAACAACATATGAAATTGTTCCCTCCTACATCCATGATTTAATCACTTTCAATCTTGTTTAAGCAGGTTTACTATTTATATTCTATTTCAATGTTTCAAGCAATTTAACATAATTAAGTATATCCTCATATACTTTTCACAAACAACAGTCATGACTGAAGACGCCACTAAAGATAAAACATGGAAAGGGCCAATTAAACATTTTCCTAGATGTAGAGGTTAAATCTTTTATAAAGATTTAATAAAATCTTTATAAAAAGTTTTCCCTTTTCCTTTTAACCCTTAGACATTCCATTGATGATTTTTTTTGTGGGAACAATAGAGAGAATTTGATTGATATATAAATTTGAAATGTGGAATATATGTATATTCAACATATAGATTAGGAATTAACTAAATTTAGTTTTCTGCGATGGCACAGTTTAAAGATAGATACCACTATCTTCTCTTTTATCTTATGCTCTGTAATTTACTCTCGTTTCTCTTTACTGATCTTTATCCAATAAGAGAACGATAGAATGCACGAGGGAATGTGCATTTTATCTTTGGATTGGCTAGCCAGGCTGCGCACGTACGTGTGGCAGCATGAGATAACACTTTCGGTTGTTAGTAAAATTAAGATTCCATTTCACATACTTCGTGTGCTTATGAAATCTACAATTCATTAGATAAAAGTGACGGAATGCGTTCGTTTTACCCACCATTTCGTTTGAAATGCCTGTACCAAGTCAGGACCATTGCGATCCACCAGTTCTCCGGTATGACTGATTCGTTTTTGTCATTTTCTCTGGACTATGAGATTGATCATTCAAGTTCGGTAGTTTTGTTATTACCTTTATTTAGAACATTTTTGTGTTGTGTTTTGATGACTTTATTTCATAAGGACATAAAAGAAAATCAGATCGAAATATTCCTTCTTGCCTGGCTCTACAAATGTCAAATAATCGTAAAAAAATTATAATACTTACAATGTTGTTAATGCTTCTAAACTGTCAAATGCTCCTTTCTTTATTTCTATTAGGTTGTTGCCATCAAGGTTTCTATAATGTAATTAGAATAAGAAAGGCATTATGTCTGGTGCAAAAGAAAGGTTAAATTGTTAGGTGTTCGGCAGAGAGAATATAGGAAAAAGTTTATATACGTCCATTTTTTTTTATTCAAATTAATATACATATATATCCTTTCATCGTCCAGACATATAATGAGTTCACATTAGTTTATACCAAAACACCCAATAGTTTCGACATTTGGACATTTTGTAACATTTTGCGAAAAACAGCCCGGTCTCCATCTTGGAATAGGCGCGAGGTTTACATTACTATGCGATCCTTTCGTTTGTATATAATAAAATATATACATGTAATTGTTTTCCGGATAAGATAGTGCCGGCCAGGATATATTATTTGGCGATTCTAGTATGGTATCATTAATTAAGCAAACTTTGAATACCTTTTTTGTCATAAGCAGCGCTATCTATTACGTGATATCAGATATCAAATTCAAATTTTGATTCGCCTGGCACACGCTTAAATTATCTTAAACTTTTCAAGATGTTCAAAATCAGGTCATGACAACTTACATAGAGTAAGTGTTATTTGGAAACGTTGGAACATATCCCAGATATCTGTAAAAACATTTAACATTAACACCTTGGTAATGTTGGTAACAGCTACATTTAGAAGGACAGTTCTCTATTCCTTCGCACAATTGCGTGTAGATCACCAAAATTAGATATAGATATTGAAAGATTATCTGGATCATTTCAATTGTATCAAAAATTCTGAAATAGATAAATATGTATCGCAATAAAGTATCAAAGTAATCAATAAGTATTTGAAAATAGTACTTAACTTCAAAATTAACAACATTCTATTGACAATTACTAATTCTTTAAGTGCCAAGATTCGAGAAAACCGTGCAAAAAGACATTTATGCAAGACTTTTGAGGGAAAATATTTTTTTTGGGAAATTCAAGCTAACCGATTAGGCATCATTAGTATTTCGGAGTTTCCTTACAATTCAGCTTGACTAAATACAAATCTTTGTCCCATTTATCTTCCAATTATCAAAAGTTGAACAGGAATCACCAAAGGGCTATTCCTTGGCCTTCATAATAAATAAATCTTTTTTTAAAATCCTTATTACATTTACCCGGCAACCTTAGGGGATAACATTGGCAGTTTTTATGCGCTGTCTTTTCTGAAGAAATGTTGATGTAGATATCATTCATTCATAGACAAAAAAATATGGGATTTCTATCTCTCAGATAAAAGCAAAGGTGTACCAAAGGGGTAATCAGTATCATAAATGCGTAAAGACAAAGACAAAACCGGCAGACAAAAATCATCACAACAAAACAAACCACATAACAACATAAAACATAAACACACATAACAACAAAACCGCATTCAGCAACGCGAACTTAAGTCGAAACGAGAGTGAACTCAGGTGCTCCGGAAGAGTAAGCAGTTCCTGCTTGCTATAGCACACCCGTCACGTTGCCAAAGATCGATAAAGTGTTGGTCAAATCCGGTAAGGATGACATTACAAAACTCTATGTCAAACCAAAATCTGTGCTCATCTGAGAGATAGAAATCCCGTATTTGTATACAAGCACATGATGTCGTCCGTAAAATTTCTTGAGTGATGGCAACAACCTGGGAGCAACGTACCCCTGTGTTAACAATTTGCTTTTCAGCCGTGTGGCTCTATCAAGGAAGTCGTTGTACTCCCCACATGCTCTGGAATAGCGAATCAATTGTGATACGTAAAGTCCATATGCTGGAGCGGACGGAATGTTGCTACACAGAAAGGGAAAGTTAACTATTGGAAAGTTGAAGTCATCACGTTTGTCATAGAGCTTTGTACAAAGCCTTCCTTGTGTGTCAATTTCGAGAAGTAGATCCAGATATGAAGCGGACCTCCTAGAATCTGTAGTGTCCTTTATCTCAAGTTCTTTCGGATATATGAGATGTAAATAGTCACCAAATCGAGGATTGTTTAGTGAAAGGACATCATCAATATAACGAAATGTGAGATTGAAGGATAAAGCAAGTTTGCGGTCCTTTTTGTCTAGAAGTGATTGTAAGAAGTCCGCTTCATATGAATGAAGAAACAAATCGGCAAGCAATGGTGCACAATTTGTGCCCATTGGGATACCTATTGTTTGCTGAAAAACACGTCCACCAAACTGTACAAATATGTTGTCGATTAGAAAGTTGAGCATTTCTATTATTTGATCTTCTGTAAGATCAGATGAGTGCAATTGATGGTTTGTCATAGAGTTATGTTTTGTGTTCTTTCACTGAATTGACACACAGTTTTGAAAATGGCCAGCGCAATTTGTGTGCTATAGCAAGCAGGAAAAATTTACTCCTCCGGAGCACCTCAGTTGACTCTCGAAATGAGTTCCCGTTGTTTATTGATATTCAGTAGTTTTTTGTCTTTCCGAGTTTTATACGTTTTTTAATTTTTGTCCTGTTCTTGTCTCTGTTCTTTCGGACGTTGACATATAGGATGACCAATTGGTACCCCTGCTTCTCTAAATATTGTTTTATGTCTAAGGCAGGGTTTTAAGGTCAAATTCTCTCCTAATACTTAAATAAAATGTCGAACATATAGAAAATCACAGCTTGCCTTATGCTTTTTGACATTGCTACAAGTAAATGAAGTGGTTTGTCCTTAGTTTATAATCTGCGTTTATAAAAGATATTAATAAGAATGCCCCCTTTTAGGATTAGCAACATAATTCGTTTAGTACCAAACAAAACTAGCACTACCAATTGCTCAGACTTCTAAATATCTTAAACAATCTACTTAAACCAAGAATTTAGTAAAATGAAATCAATAGAAAATTCTCATACATATATCTTTGTAAAGAAGATTCTGAATATCACAGGCGGAATAATGTCTTATTGCGATCATTGCGATCCATCCATTCTCAGGTATGACTGATTCGTTTTTGTAGTTTTTGTAATTACCTTTATTTATCTCCAACTTGCACAAGCAAACAATTTATAAATGATTTTTTTTTATTTCAACGCATGTTAAAACTTCATGTTCAAATCAATGTGAACTGTCAGAAAAAAAAATAAAAGAAGCAAAAACCTATTACAAATTGCACTTTGACTGGCAGATCGTACAGTAAAACGTAGTAAAAAATTCAGGAACGTGTGAAAGACGCAGTGAAGACATCCATCATTTGTAGTGAAAACCACAAAAACGTGGTAGAGACGTATCAGAAACGGCAGAGAATGTTATACCGTTCATATGAAGTTCATGACACCTTCGATCCACGACAACAATGCTGTTCTCAATAGGTTCGTAGGAGATTCTTAGGAGATTCTTTCTTCGTTTTGAAATAACCACGTTTCCGCTTCATTGTTTGTTTTGAACATGTTCAAAATAATTGCACCTCCCTCAAGCTCTTGAAGTACTTTGTCGAATCAAATTCGAAAAAAGTTTTGTTTTGTACGTCTTCACTATCATCAACAAATGTCTTACACATTCTGTGGCATTTTACAATTTTGTGAGAACGTTATACGAACTTTATTTAGTTTGACAAGGGCATTAAGTGTTCTTTACAAAACCACTGTTTTATTATTTGGTTTAAAAACATTTTTAAACTAAATTCAAAGACAACGTTCATGCATAAACAGGTAAACATCTAACCAAAGGGAATAAAATGCCTAGACGATCAGATTTGAACATACAGTCCTTTGTAACAATTTGTAACACCCGTGAAGGTTAGCGCTGCTGGTGGAAGTTTAATTCCCCGAGGTTAACCTGTTCCGGCACCAACACTTTGTGTTGGAGAACACATCAAAGCTTTAAATTATCCGTATATATTTCAAAATTGTCTAAACCCTCAGGTTCTTCCTATCCCAGACATAGGTTGAACATCTTAGTTATAATTTGGTTCCCCATTTCGGTATTTTTTGGTTCGTTGTTCTTTGCTCTTCATAATCATAAAGTTGTTCGGTTTTCTCAATAGTTTTGGTAGAGCGCCTCTGATGAGTCTTGAATAAACGAAACGCGCGTCAGGCGTAGCAAAATTTAATGTCTGGAACTTTGTTGTCATTTCAATTAAAAACATCCTAAAATGTCTGACATATGTATTACCTTTAAATGTTTCATTGACTTTACTTTTTAATTCAGGTTCTTTCGCACGAAAGCGATGAAAATATTGCAAAATCGATGTCAATGTTTTTTTTTAATTACAAAACATACTTTGAATACTCTATTTGTACTCTCTTTTACATCTTATTAATTCAAAATTGAGTGCATAACGTAGTTAAAATTACAACATACGTTACAACAATGTTTTCGGTCGGTAAAGTTAAGTTTTAGAGGGTCTATTTGTCATATATTTGCATTTCATTGTGTTTTAATGAGAAATTGATACATTAAGATACTTTTTAAATATGATATTTTTCATTCAGACAAAAATCTACTTAATGTGCTTATCAAGGCATTCAAATTGAATATGAGTTTCATATTTAGAAAAAAATACTTACAATAGAAAAGTTTAAAAAGCTTTATATTTATCAATTTCTTAAGATTGTATTGAATAAATTATGATGATGTTATTAATGTGTACTTCCTTGAAAACTGAACTAAAATTCAGTATAAGATATGCATTGTTATCAAACGTGTGTCTGTACAAACTGTTTGTTTTACTATCTGATTCGGAGAAACGGAATTTTTAGATAACGTTTAATCATTAACAGGTTAAATATCAACATTAACTATGAATGAAAAAATCATAAAATGTCTGGCAAATGTTTAACATATTATTGTTGTTACTTTGAGATATTATTCCTTACTAAAAATAGTGAAAAAAATTCCAAATTATATGTATTTTTTATGTATAATTGCAAAAATGTATTGTATATTTTTCATAGTTCGCACGGACTTTTGAATCTTATTGATTCACATGATTACACAATAGAATTCATAACAGATTACACAAATATAAGAAGTAAAATATCAAATATTGTAACCATCTTTACTGTAACTATTTGGGAAAGGCTAGTTAAATTTATTTGGCGAATGCTCATATATGTTCATGTCCTGAGTACAATTCAAATAGAATAACATTCCCGTTAAGATTATAATCTCTCTTATAACCGACACTCTGATCTTACTTTGAAAGATGGCAAACTGTATACCTTAGATTTTAGTTTAAGTTTTACATCAATCATGCATAAAACCATGTTTATAACATACATTATGACCACTTAATATATAAGAGTGATAATGGTATATTTTTATGTTCATATTTACTAAAAGTCATAATAACTAGAATTTCTATATTTTGCAACCCGAGATCTAACTAGAGATGTTGATGTACGCATGCATATCTATAATGAGCTTCATTTAGGTCTTATGATCTCAGAAGACGGTGGATGGGGTAGTCATATTGAAATGATAGTCACTAAAGCCTTTACTCGTCCTAACATATTACGCAAGCTGAAATTTATTTTAGATAGACGGACATTGGAACAACTATACCATTCATTCATTAGACCTATCATAGAGTATGCAGACATTATTTGGGATACTCAGACTGCTATTCTTATACATAAAATTGAAAACATTCAAATAGAGGCTGCGAGAATTGTAACTGGTGGTACTCGTTTAACTTCGATCTCAAACTTGTATACCGAAACCGGATGGCAAAAACTAAGTGATCGACGGGAAAAACATAAACTTATTCATATGTACAAGATCGTAAATAATATGACACCACCTTATTTGTTTGATTTACTACCAAATAGGTTTGATCAAATCCATGATTACCAAACTCGGAATTCCGGTACACTGCGACCACTTTACACGCGAACTTATCAGTATTCAAATTATTTCCTACCCTCTACAGTGCGATCATGGAATATGCTACCCAATGAAACTCGCTCAGCTTCTTCTATTAATATATTCAAATCGCGTCTTAACAACAACTTACAAAAAATACCAACTTTTTACTATTGTGGATCCCGAAAGGGTCAAATCTTACACGCAAGACTTCGCTTAGGATGTAGCGAGCTAAATAAAGACCTTTTTGACAAAAACTTAATTCCATCACCGTTATGCCGCTGTGGTGTTGTAGAAACACGAGCTCATTTTCTTTTAAAATGTCCCTTATACCAACCACTAAGACAACAACTTATCTTAAATTTGCAAGTCCCTGTTAGAATAACTCCTGAAGCATTACTTTTTGGAGTCGATAGCATATCCGATGACGAGAATACTCAATTGTTTCTTAGCGTTCAAAATTTTTTGATCAGAAGTAAGCGCTTTAATACTTAACCATCGTAAAAAGCACTTAAAACGGTGAACAGACAAAAAAAACAAAAACAAAACCTCAACCTCCTCGCATGCACCTTCACTTGCACACGTACCTCCGTATTTCACTGCACGTTGCACATTTGCACTCAAATAGTGTTTTATTTGTATTCTAAGTCGATTCTTGAGTCAAGTCGGATAATGCTAAAATAATGTAAATGAAAAGTTTTCCGGGAGACGGATTTATATAAGGCTACAAGTCTTGTTTCTGAATCCCGTGATTAATTTGATGTATTATTGTCACATTGTCTCATATTTAATATTTGTAAAATTCGCAAATTAATTAATAAATATGTTTACACTAATGAGCTTCATACAAATCATTGACAAACACTTTTAATTAGCACGTTTAAAAGCGTTCAAGGTTAACACAACGGAAGATTTTATTGAATAAATTAGAATAATATGATTCTAGCCCTGCCTTTTAAGCGAGCATAGAAAATCTAAATATTTAAGAAATATATCCATGGGCTCGACCAGCTTAGTCTAAGAGAGAACCTTCAAAAAGGATCGAATTTGATAGCAGCAGAGTCTGACCCCACCCCACCAAAATCATATGCACTTGAGAAAATTGTTATAATAAATATCTTTAACATTCTGGGACGGGATTATCTCGCAATGGATTCCGTGACGTCATTTCCTTGTCAGATTATTTCTTGCTTCTTCAGCAGACCAAACCAGCATTCAGATTCTGTCCGGTTTTGTGAGATTTTCTGGGTGTCAGTGTTTAATTTGTACATGTAGCAATGGTAACAGAAAGTACATTAAGAAACCTGGCGGATAAAACTTAAAGTAAAAAGATCGCGCAGGATTGGGGAAAGTGAGTGAACCCCTACAGGATTAGGACTCAGTGAATACTTTCATTTCTATATATTTTTTGGCTTTTTCAATATATTTTTAATTCCCCGAGGTTGGCCCTCACCGGCACCAACACTTTTGTGTTGGAAAACTCATCAAATATTTAAATTATCCGTTTATTGTTCTATGCTTTTCATAATCATATGTTTTTTTTGTTTTTTTCAATATTTTTGGCAGAGCGCCTCTGATGAGTCTTATAAAAGACGACAAGCGCGTCAGGCGTAACAAAATTTGTTGTCTAGAACTTTGTTGTCATTTTAATTTTGAACACCAGAGAAGGTTAGCGCTGCTGGTGGGGTTTTAATTCCCCGAGCTCCGGCGCCAACACTTTTGTGTTGGAGAACTCATCAAAGTTTTAAAATATCCGTTTAAATTTCTAAATTGACTAAACCACAAGGTTCTTCCTATTCCAAATATAGGTTGATAATCTTAGTCTGGAACTTTGTTGTCATTTTAATTTCAGGTAAGACCCTTTTATTTATTGTTATATAAAGAATTAGTCGTTGTCAGTTGGTAAGTTGATTGTATTCAGTTAATTAATGTATTTATTTATCTTGCTTAGAATTTAACAAAGCTTGATCAGTATCATGCATTAGGTGTGACTAGTAAATGGGCCGATTTCAGTTGTCCAAAGTAACTGTAGCTCGGAAATTGTTTTTCAGCAGAAAAGACCGAGTGGTGTTTAAATAAAAATCTTTCTGTAAAAATGTACAAGTGAATGAATGTGGGTTTAATCGCTGGTTTTGTTGCCTAACAGACTATGATGTAGATCTTATATACCCAGAGGGTTGATTGTTTTACTAGCTCCGTGCCTATTATTTGGTTTTGCTCCGTAAAAATAAGTGTTCCGGTATGCTCGTCCGTTTATTTCTTGCACATCTCAAAACATGAACAATGCCGTAGGGCTTGAACCTGCGATGCTTGCTATCACATGTATGATATCGTTGATAAGTTCATATTCGATTGATGACATATATCATTGTAATTACAAAGCAACAGACACGCGTTGACCATATGAGTTCATGAATTAAAAGATAAATCGCTTACATGCTATCTCTTTTTTTGTAAGGCCCTAGATGTATTCCCTTAATATTCTTGTATGTTTTTACAGTCCTCAAGATGATCCGAATTTGTTTTATGGAAATCTAAGTCTTCATAAAGTCTTTGCATTTCAACAGTTTGATAGGATCTTGTAAAAACAGAGATGAAACATTATTGACTTGATATGTCTAATTCTATCTGACTCTTTACTATCAATATAACCATTTAATCACTTATATCCTTTACCTAATTTTGAAAAAAAAAGATATTTCAAGATTGCACATAATATATAAATTAAGTCATTGGGAAAAGGTGAAGATTAAAACTTTACTAAAGCAGTATTAATTAAGATCGGTCAGTATGTATATAATAATAAAGATGTAGGGATGTACCTATATTGAGATTCGCTGACAGTGACAACAAAGAAAACAAATGAAAAAAAAACTTGTAATATTGTAGGAAGACTTTTATTATCATGATCCGTGTAGCTTTATTCAAATGGGAACACTTTTTTGTGATTTGATGATGAAGATCAGTAATAAAAACGTTGTCCCTACTTTTAATCCACTCTAATACAATTGAAAAAATAATATTATTATTCATGTCTATTCCACGACCATTCAATTTGATAATTGGTAAGCATCAATATTCTATTTTGCAAGTTATGATCAAGTAGAAAATATCTTACCTTTTCTGGTGATATTCTATATTTCTATGTGGGTTAAATCTGAGCTACATTGTTCAAAACCAGTAACTGTGACTATGGGCGCCTAAATAAAATTTATTTTTTTTATTTTCTAAAGATTGTATTTCAATTTTAAAGCTTATTATATGTCACTACTGTGAACTTCCTTGTACTTACCCTTTTGAATCAATTCATCTCATAGTATGTATAATTTTTATTTTTTTTTGTTTTATTGAGTAACAAATATCAAAACAATAAGTCAGAAGGAAGATCCGGATTTTTTCCAGGGGGAATCCTAATATCTCGATTTGTCCTAGGAGATATAAGAATTCCGATTTACTCTGGATTTAATTCAGAATATTAAAATATCATTGTCCTAGAAGAAATTCAGGATATAAGAATATGAATTTGTCCTAGAAAAAATGGAATTCCGATTTACTCTGGATTAAATTCAGGATAGATAAGAATAGCGACTTGTCCTAGAAGAAATTGGAATTCCGATTTACTCTTGATTAAATTAAGGATAAATTAGAGTATCAATTAGTCTAGGAAAAACCGGAATTCCAATTTACCCTGGATTAAATTCAGGATCTAAAATATAAATTTGTTCCAGGAGAAACTGGAATTCTGATTTACCTGGATTCAGGACAAGTTAAAATATCAATTTGTCCTAGGAGAAATAAAAGTTCCAATTTGCCCTTGAAGGATTCCGGTTTGCTTAGATTTCAATTTGCCCTGTACCATCAACACCAATAATTTAGTGATGTATCATAACACAAAACACATGTTCTTGATCGTAATTGTGCAAAAACACAATTTTAAAAAGGCAATTGGCATGATATATATGTAGATAATAATTTATATCTGTATAAAATGAAATTAAAAAGCAATCAATAATCCCTTTATTATTGTGCACATGAATTTATAGCGGGTCTACTGTTTAGTAAAGAACCTAAGATCAACATATGGGTATAAAAGACCTTATGATTTTGACAAATGTTGAAACTCAACTAATAATTGTGATGTGTTGATGTGTAAAAATAAGTTAAAAACAATACTACAAACATGAGATGAAAACCTCGTATGTACTAGAAGATAAAGATGTACCAGAAAAAAATGAAAATCGAAACGGCTCTGATAACCCTGGCCATATCACTAGTCTCATAGACAACAAATTATGTAATAAGAAGTTGAATGACTGTTCAAGCACAAAAAAAGCAATTGGAAATTGTCTTTTTATCGTTTTATTCATCGTAAATCATGTTTCAGCACCGAGCTGACCACAAGATGGAAAACTAAGATTGACAAGTAGCAATCAGATTCGGATGTTTCTCTTGAGGATAAATCGTATGAATTCACTAAAATATGAAGCTTTTTAGACAAAAAATACATCAACAATATCATTTTTAATAGCGAGAATAAAGGATTTTCCTTCTTTCATATTATTATTATTTACGTATTTTTTAAAAAATGGAGTCGAAAAAGAAAAAAAAAACAAGTTGGCGAGAATTCATTTCAGTTCTAAGTGCAGTTAAAAAAAGCTGCTTCTATTGTGAAAAATGTGTTGTTTAATAAGAGTTTCAACTCTAATCCATAGCGTTACAAGTCTTTGAATCATTGAAACAAAACCTCTTTTAAATCTATGTTCATAATATTAAAAGTGATCTAAATTATGACTACGGTTGTATAAGTTACAATATATATAATAAAATAGTAATATTTTAAAATCTTTTAAAACTTACCTTATATTCTATGCTTCAAAACTAGTGACTGGTAGTGAGAACAGATTTAAAACTGTTTAAATAGCGTTCGATGTAGAGATTTTCTAAAGATTTTACTGAATAAAGGAGGTTATTATGATGTTGTAAATCTATACTTCCTTGTCCTACTTGTTTGAAACCGACATCATTGAGATTATAAATACACTTTGCAAAAAAGTAAAATTATATAAATTATGAACGTTTGTTTCATCCAACGTTCGTTTTGTTATAATCAGGAATAATGAACTAAATATTTAGAAAACGGAAATGTATATATAGCTATAAATGAAGCAAACAGAATAAATTATGTTCGAGATTTTTTTTTTGTAAACGTCCAGAAGCAACAGAAGTTTGCCATACAAAGCACGAATTTTGCCAAAATTATGATTTTATAATCAGCAAAATCTAATATAAAAAGTTTTATAAATACAAAACAGTAACAAAACACAGCGGATACAAAAACAGTTCATTTGGTTAAAATTTATGTATGCATTTCAAGGATTTTTTGCTACCCAGCAGTATTTGGATCATAACATTAGAAGGTCAAAACCGAAAGCACAGGAAGAAAAATATCCATACAAAGAAAAATAAAGCAGAAATGAAATTAGGATACCAACCATGTGCAGAACAAGTACAGAAACTAAATATTGTTTTAAACAATTACAATGTACAATAAAAAATCCGTAATTTGAAATAATATTATAATTGCAAATTCGTGTCAGACACCCTCGGTAAGTAATAGAACTCAGTTATAATTTTGTTCCCATATCGGTATTTTTTTGTTTCATGCTGTTCATAATTATTAGTGTTTTGCTTTTTTATAAATATTACGGATATATCGCCTCTGATGAGTATTTAATAGACAAAACGCGCGTAAACGGAAGCAGAATTTCTGAAACTTGAAATTAGAAATTAAAATTGTTAAATTATTTTATTTTAAAGATCAAGAAAAAAACTAATATTTAAAGATTGGATACGTTCATACATGATAGATAGGCGGATGACATTATGCGCATGACTGGGGTCATCTAAATGTACAACTAAACCTCAGAATTTCAGAATTCGAAATAACTTATAGAGATTTTTAACTATAAATCAGACGTTTCTTACAACAGCACCAAAACCTTCAATTTCTTTACACTTCTATTCCAAATGGACAATATAAATCACAATTGGCACACGTGATTAAACGAAACTTTTTAAGAGAGAATGGAAAACGCAGGTACTACTCAGACTTACTTTGTTATCAATGAACCAAAGAAAAAAAAATACAGAAGAACACATGATCGACAAGCACAACTTTGTTAAAAACTTTAGTTTGATGGACGTGTTTTTTTTTCAGCAATCAATAAGGATTTCATTGTGCGCTTATTATGCACTTTTGCTTACTGTTTTTTTTTCCATTCATATTACTAGTAACCAGACTTCTTACAACCTCTTCAAGACAAAAAAAAACCATAGACTACAATTCCCCTTTAACCTAACTTCCAGTTACATTGATGATGTCCTTTCACTACACAGCTTTCGGTTTGGTGACTCTCTCCATCTCATAAATCCTCAGAAACTTAAGATAAAGGACAAAACAGATTCTAGGAAGTCTGTTTCAGATTTCGATCTCAACTATAAATAAACTCTCAAGGAAAGCTTTCAACAGAAAATCAATGACAGACGGATTTGAACCACCGACCTAAGGATGTCTTATGTTTTCAAACCACTACAGTCCTCCGCTCTACCAACTGAGCTATCACGGGATCTGACATTTTGATGTATTGATTTACATGTTATACCTACTGGTATGCACCATATTGTACATAATTACCAGTGATGGCTTGATAGTGCATACAAATTAACTTTAGTTTTGAGATAAAATTTGGGAAAAAAATATTAAAATTTGAAGAGCAAAAATTCTTAAATAACTTTGTTAAATTATTGTCAATGTTCGGCTTCATAAACAGGAAGTATCTTTAAGATCCTTAAATACTGAGTAGCGAGTAAGTCCTCGGTAGTATAGTGGTCAGTATTCCTTGGTAGAGCATCACAACTTACTGGCAAATTGTTAGGAAGGTTACGTTGCTCCCCGGCTGTCTTCTCATATACGTAAGATATTTTACAGAGGACAGCACATACTTGTAGAAACGATGCTCGCTGATTGCGTTGGAGAATACATTTTTTGCACGTGGTGAAGGTCGTTTGTTTGTTCTTGTCTTTTGTCTAAGTCTCTACAGTTGAATTGAACTTTGATCGTTTGATTTTTATTGTGTGTTTAATTTGTGTGCTTTGTCTGGGAATAATAAAAGGGAGAAGGTAGCCCCCCTCCAAAAAAAAACAAGTTTAACCTAGCAACATGTGCCTGTCATCAGGAATCTTTTTCCTAATTTTTGTTTGTACTTGTCTTTTGATGTTTTCTGTTCTTTGTTTAAGAAAAGGGTCTATCTGTGACTATTTCAGGACTTTATTGGAATTAAATGTATTTACAATTATAAAAAGCCCGTTATAAGCAGGTGTCGTAGTATAAAGGTGTCCTTTAAATATTAAATTGAACATATTGGTTGGCCTTACAAACGAAAATCACAGTTACATGTAGCATTTAATGCAAATGAAGTCATGCTTTAAAATCAGTGTAAGAGTAAAATATGTTGAAAATGAAGGAAACAGTATGGAGGCTGGTGGGCTATGAAGAATCTTAAATTAAAAAGGTACAATAAAAAAAATCCGGAAATAAAAAGACAGGACAGTGCTTACAAATTAAAAAAGTCGGGATGATATTATTGGCTGAGAAATATAATAATTTCAAATATGCAAGAAGAAAACGAAATCACTTTCACGGAAAACAAAAATCCAGGTTCCAAATTTTCTGAAACTTTTCAATGCAAAATGAAAAAAATAATCACATCCCTCCCTCATGAAAATCAAATGGTCAATCCTTTTACCTGATATGTTTGACAATTCTCATTATTTTATATATTTTCGTAAATACTTTTATTCTATAAGAAAAAAGAAGAACTATTGCGCAATCAAAAAAGGAAAAGGTCATGTCAAAATCTTCAAACTTCATAGACAATACGGACAGAGTGGGAAATATATAGCATAGCAAAATATACACAAACACAACTAAACTATGCGAAAGTTGAGTCGATAGTGTTTTTGTGTGTTCTGGTTGTTGAGATCAGTACTTCTCTGTTATTACAATAACTTCATGTGACCAACTAACAATGAAGTTTAGATCAAACCCAGTAAAGAACGACAATACAAACGCTTTACAATAAATCAATATCGTAATCTGCTCCTGTTTGCACAAATCGTTTTATTATAACATATTATTTGTCGGTTTTTTTTTTGTATTGCACTGCCTTGTATGATTATAGATTGAAGTAATTGTTTAAATTAGATAAAAATGACACTATTATCATTTAAACTTGTAGATTTTTGGTTTAGGAGGTAGCAGATTTTCCAACTTTGTTATAGTTCAATCAATGTCTAACACTTTTTATGACTTGTGCTTTTGGTCATTCAAGGCAAAATGAAAACCAAGTCTCTTTTTAAGATTCCTGGCTTATTGTTTGTGTCGATTGTTTTTGTAGTCTTACTAAGGACCATTATCGTGAATTCTGTGAAACGGTAAGTAAAAGTTGCTATGAGTGGACGTATTGGAAGACATTAATTTTAAGTAAATAGTTCACTGAGTATACTTATCAGTTGATTATTGTTAGTTATTAGTTTTTTGCTGATTGTTGTATTGAGATGATCATCTTATTATCTCTATTATGTCTTCACAACCGTGTTCCTTTGTGTGTTACTACCGATAGTTAAGATCGCAATGGAAGAGGGAGGTTTGGCGCGCAATAAAACCTGGTTAAACCCACCAATTAATTTGAAATGCATGTACCAAGTCAGGACCATTGCGATCTATAACTATTCCGGTGTGTCTTTCATGATTTGTCTTTTCTCTAGGACATAGAGATTGATCCCCCAAATTCGGTTATTTTGTTATTACCTTTATTGACATATATTCTAGTAGATCTGACTCCATGAATCCCCATTGGAGGGTCAAATTATAGGAAATTGAAGAATATATGGATTAATAGTTATGACAAGTTTATCATAGTAGATTATGCAGAATTATTGCCTTACAAAAAGAAAGAATAAAAATTGGTTCTCCAGGAATGATCAAACATTAATACCATATATAACTATTAAAAATCGCAAATGACATTTTCTCTGTTTTTTGACAGTTTGAAAATATCCTTCATTGTGAGTATTTGAGAATTTCCGTCAGTTTGAGAGTTTGTCTGGTACCATTCAGTTTGACTCCCCTTCAGTGTGAGTCTGTATCAGGTACCCTTCAGTTCGACATTTTCCTACTGTGTTAGTTTGTTTGATATCTTTCAGTTTGACAATTTTCTTTTAGCTTAATTATATGTCGGATATCATTCAGTGTGACATTTGCCTTCAATAGAGTTCTGTCAAGTATCCTCAAGTGTTACACTTTTCTTTAGCGTGGCTCTTAGGTTCCGTTGAGTATGAAGCTTTTAAGCGCAAGTTTTCTCTATAATGAATGGAGTAGTTCTGTTTCTTTGCTATAACGTGCGACCGCTTTGATAGCGGCGATATATAGTATGTTTAAGTTTTGTTCGACATTCCTTACGTTTTCCGTCCCAAACATTTTTTTGTGTCCGATCCTTAATAATTCTTTCCGTCTATCAGTCCAATCCATTTTTTGAACCGGTTGTTCACCATTTTCTTCAGCTGTCCGTTCATAACACCGATTGCAATCGTTCCTTCCCCTAAACGCATTGATTTATTATAATCTTTTATTTTCAAAGATTTTCTTTCTATACTACTAATGTAGAGCATTTCTTTTAGAATTGTTCTAAATGAACTTTCGGCGAGGGTGTATATTTCCATTTTTTCGCCTCACAGTTTGAAATACCAGAAATTCCAGTTTTAGAAGATCACAAAGTGTTGACACATTACTTTTTATAACGACCCTTTTCTATTGTTAGATCGTTATTACTTCGTTAAAACTTGAAAGTACGATATATAAGTTTTAACAATTTACAGTGCATGATTACCCTTATAAAAATTGTCTTTGTATCATTTTACAATTTTTTCAGATTTGTCTTCCCCACAGATAAACAATTTGTTAACGAAAGAAAAACTTCCGTAGATTGTCTCGATAATTTATCAGAGTCCGACGAAGGCCTTCTACAGATTAATAAACACGTGATATCTCAACTACGTGGGGAAACCGTTATATTGTCCCCCTTGGTGGTACCAAAGTATAAACTAGTGTTGTTTTGGAATGCAAAAGTTGCCAGCACGTACTGGAAATTCCTTCTTCGTCAAATACAGAACATGTCAACAAATGTTAAAGAATACATTGTACACCACCCAGACAAGAGCAATCTTAAATCATTCTATAATTACAGTGATACGGACATAATACGGATGATGTATAACGATTCTTGGACAAAGGCCGTTTTTGTTAGGGAACCAAGAGAACGGTTTCTTTCGGCTTACATTCATAAAATTGAAAAAGCTCACTTTGACAAAAAATTGTGTAAAACTCGGATTGTATCATTTGGAAATTTCGTTAATGTAACAAAATGGTGCAGAGATCCCCATTGGGAGACACAAGTTAAAATTCCAACTTATTTTTACAAAACCATGTTAGTTGGTAAAATGGAGAACTTGATACAATTTACTGAGATGCTTCTTACAAAGATTGGAGCTTTTTCAACAAAGACACAGAAATGGTTAAAAGAATATACCATACGTCATCCGACACATGCTGAAGACAAAATACGTCAATACTACACACCGGAACTCGAAAGGGAAGTGATCAACATGTACCAAGAGGATTTCGATGTTTTTAATTTTAGCAAGGCTACATTGCTATGAAATCAGAATAATAAATAATATCAATTTAATCTAAGGACAAACTAAGATGAAGTGAATTCAACCATAGGCTTTTAAAATTTACGGAAATAAGATGATAATATTAAAAAAGAAATGACACATGAAATATAATCTCATGTACAAGTACATCATTTCTAAGAAAAATAATTTTTGGAATTCACTCGATTAGCTTATAGAGTTAAGTTCCGGATTCAATACAATATAACGATTGTACACACGCTGATATGTCCTTACTTTTTTTTATTTTCGCGTTGGAAATCGTATTTTACTAGACCAATATTAACTTCCAAGCAATATGAACACTATTTGCTAAATATTTAAGTTTTGAATATAAAAATGAATTTTTAGAGAACAAAATATAACTATCTGTATGAATATAGAGTAATATTGTCCCTCAGAAGATGCAATATTACACTCATAAACTCGTGCATTATAACATTTCCTTGGGACATTATTTCTTCATATTAATGCAATAACCCCATATTGAATTTGTATGAGATGCAGCTTCTGTTAGTTTGCAATCGCTTTACGAGTCCACACCTAAGTGGGCAGAAAAGATGTTCGGGTTTATATGGGTTTCCAAAAAAACACATTGCCGATAATTCATCAAATCTGATGAGGAAAATAACGAAGAATCTCTATGACAACAGCCTTTGTGCTCATTTTAGCGATCGAAATTTTGTACGTTTTTACATAAGCCACACCAACAAGTTTCTTAATATACTTTTCGTCTGTATCAATCTTTTGGACAGAGTGCATCTGATGAGTCTTGAAAAGAGAAAATTTGTGTCAGGGGTAGAAACATTTACTATCTTAAACTTTCATCTGATTTGATTTCTAAAGCCCCTGGTAATTAATGCTGTGTAGACAAAAATCTTTTAAAGCTAAGAAATTATCGGTAAAATTTCAGAATTTGTCAGAACCTAAGGTTTTTCTCACCCATGTCAGTTCGTTAATTTTTGTTTTTAATGCCCTTTGCTTTTCATTTGTAGTATAGCGATAGCTATTTCAATCTCTTTGCAGAGGGCCTTCGATGAATATAAGGTAGATAAAAGGAGCGTCAGGGGTGGCAAAATTTATTGTCTGGAACTTTGTTGTAATTTTGAATTCTTTTTTTTTTCTTTGTTTCAAATATTAAAAGTTCAAACGCATTTATGAATAATTCATATTCTTGTATACACAAACAGGGGATTAATAGATCATTTTTGTCTTCAAGCATAATAACAAAACGATAAAACATCGTAATACTCTTTAAGATGTTTGGGGAATCGTTTTCTTTCATATTCGTTAATTACAGATCAAATTCTAGCATGTACTTTTACATTAAAAAAAATCATATGAACATATATAAATATATATATAGCTAGAAGACAACTATTTGTCTCCTTATTTGAAAAATAGTGATTTGCATATGCAGTAAGAGAGTATTTCGAAGAAAGAAATACTTTCCTACTATCTAGACTACATTGAGTATTATGCTCTAGAAGTACTCTTTGTAGTGTTAAACATTTACATTTGTATTGGAATAAATGTTAGAATAAAAAGATGCGTCAAAATTCCTGCTTTTGAAGACATCGACGAAAGCAGCCACGTTATTGGTGAGATCATCAGTGATGATGTGGTCAACTGTGTAATGCTTTGTTCAGATAGCAATGTTTGTAGATCGATCTCTTATAACAGAATTGATAGCCGATGTCGTTTGTTTACCCAAGATTTCACCGGACAAGAACCGACTGGACCTAAAAACATGGGATGGATTCATTTCGATTTTATATCAGGTACTTTATGGTGAAAGTATCTTAAGAGTTTATTGAATTTCCTTTACCGTTTTCGTCAGATATTTGAATAGTTTCTAAAATGAAATGGTTAATTTAAACCTGGTTGTATCACGCCATAAACCTGGCATAAAGTAGTTACGAAGTTGTGAGACACAATAGGGAAAATGAGGTTATAAAATCAGCACAACCTAATACCCCTTCACATATACGATATTCTCTTACGGGTTGTTACGATTTTCAAAATCTATCGACTTACGATCTTTTTCAGACTGTTTTCGTGTCCAGTTGCAGGGCAACACAATAACGGGACTGTATTCTATAACAATAGGTAATAACCAGGTACCAGTTTGGTGTGACCTAGAAACAGAAGGAGGAGGATGGACGGTATGTCTACTTAAGCAGATCTTGTTTTTGTTTTTACGAGGAACTAAATGATTAAGGTCTTAAAACATTTAATAAATTAAAGTTGTAAAAATAAATTTAAGAATGTTGAAAACATAAGTGAAGTAAGTAAATTTTCATAAGAAAAAAATATAACGGGTTATGAGAGTCAAGGTAAAAGGATTTACTGGTGATTACTTAAAAAGATGCTAACATTTGTAAAATTTTCTTATTCTTTCCACAAAATGATAGATAAATGAAGGAATACTCAATAGGTCTAAGACAAACAACATGTAGTTTATACACTTCTGATATACAAGATAATGAACCAATTTGTTTTTGTCTTAACATTTAAAAACACATGTATTATAGGTATTCCAGCGAAGGTCTGACGGGTCTGTAGACTTTCATAGAAACTGGAATGACTACGTGACAGGATTTGGTGATCCTACTAGAGAATACTGGATCGGTATGTTTAAATAGTGTACAGACATTCTTTCCTAACTACCAAATCAAGACCCTCTATTGGCAACCAAAATAGAAAATGCTATTACTAGTAGGCTATAAGATAATTTACCTGAATTTTTACCTTATGAATAGTTTATATCCTCTGGTTCCCTTCGTGTCATACAAGGAGTCATCAATAAGAATATCACTTTGGGATACAAGACTTGCGGGAAACAAACATCATTCTGCGTGGGAGCAGGCAAAAATAGAGCAGTTTTTTGTAGAGGATATGTAAGATATTTAAGTCATTGAAAACCACGATTTTAGCAAGCGAACATGCAACAAACTTAATAATTTTGATGTGTCTGTGTACCAACTGTATGCAATTTGTACACAATTTCTAATTTTGAAGAAGATATTGAAAGTTGAATACCTATTGATATGATATAAACAAGGAAAAGTATGTTTAAATGTATTTCAGGCCAAAATTCTGCTACCACAAATTCATAGTATGAAATTTCTTGGTATGGCCGCAAAGAGAGGGATGTATATCGGCAACCCGTTTTAACAAATTATTAAAATTATAAGAAAGCAAAACTGTGGTTTCTGTGTATTTTATAGTATTAACATGTTAATTTTATGCGAAATATCGTTCATTTCTTATTAAACTTCCCCAAACCAAAGCTCAAAACTAGTAAAACTATTTTGAGTTTGGGCGCAAAGGCAGGATTAAAATGACATTTTGTGGGTAAAATGACCAATATTTTCTTTTCAAAAAAGAAAATAGAGTAAAACCTTACAGATCTCAGAATGGATTTAAAAATATAAGGCCCTTATCAAAATATAGATACCAATTTAAGTCATTCTAGAGATTATCTAACCGCCAAAATTACAAAAAGGGTATGAGAGTTCTTGTGAAGATGAGACTTCCAATGTGAAATTTACTCTCATTGGACTAGCTACATACTTATTTTGTCTTAAAAATAACACTGTTTGTCTAATTAAACCATACAAACAGAAAACAATTACTAAAAAAATGTGGTCCTTTTTATATGTTAAGATTGTGATCCAATGTTTTTATAGTCAGTCAAATAACATACAACATCCTGAGCCAGGATGCAGATGCTCCTTAAATACTTTCTTTTACCATAGAGGTCTTCCCTGCCATTCTGTCTCTTTTATATCACCTTAAGCCAAAAGAAAAATAATCATGAAAATATGCTTTGCTTATATAAAAATTCATGAATGATTTGCACCATGTTAAAGAATTAACTTCAGTTAAAAGTATAAATTGGAAAAAGCTTTTTAACATGTAAAATGATAAATAATCAATAAAGACATTATTTTCATACAAAATATGTTTTAACTAAATGTGAACTTCATCTGCTGTCTGAAGACTGAATTTTGTCTTTGAAAGTACAATAAAGATAAAGACACATAAACAATCGTAATAAAATAGTGGGTTCAGATAAAAAAAAATAACAAAACACGGACTGGGTGAGAGGCGCTGGTATGAATATTATCAGATATAAAAAAAAACACTGGCTGGGTTGCTGAATGGTGCAATGCAATGGTATAAATACCACAATTTTGATTACTAGTCAATTACCATGACTTCAGGTTGCTGGACCAATTCCTGGTTTCAAATGTACATGCAAAGGTCCATCTGAAATAAAATAAATGTCAAATAAAGGGAAATCAAAATAGTATGTCTTTTTCATCGTTAATATTACAATCATGATTAACCCAGACCAGGATTTGAACCTGGAACTCTTGCTACTTAAACAAGCGCTTTTCTTTTAAGCTATCTAGGTTTTTGATAAACTGAGCAATGCTGGTATCATGTTATGGGTGTTGTATCATGTTATGTGCGTTGTATCATGTTATGTGTGTTGTATCATTTTATGGGAGTTGTATCATGTTATGGGTGTTGTATCATGTTATGTGTGTTGTATCATGTTATGTGTCTTGTATCATTTTATGAGAGTTGTATCATGTTATGGGTGTTGTATCCTGTTATGGGTGTTGTATCCTGTTATGGGAGTTGTATCATTTTTATGGGTGTTGTATCATGTTATGGGTGTTGTATCATGTTATGGGAGTTGTATCTTTTCATGGGTGTTGTATCATTTTATGGTTGTTGTATCATGTTATGTGTGTTGTATCATTTAATATTACAATCATGATTAACCCAGACCAGGATTTGAACCTGGAACTCTTGCTACTTAAACAAGCGCTTTTCTTTTAAGCTATCTAGGTTTTTGATAAACTGAGCAATGCTGGTATCATGTTATGGATGTTGTATCATGTTATGGATGTTGTATCATTTTATGGGAGTTGTATCATGTTATGTGTGTTGTATCATGATATGGGAGTTGTATCATTTTATGGGTGTTGTATCATGTTATGTGTCTTGTATCATGTGATGGGAGTTTTATCATGGTATGGGTGTTGTATCATGTTATGGGTCTTGTATCATTTTATGTGTGTTATATCATGTTATGGGTGTTGTATCATGTTATGGATGTTGTATCATGTTATGGGTGTTGTATCATGTTATGGGTGTTGTATCATGGTATGGGTGTTGTATCATGTTATGGGTGTTGTATCATGTTATGGGTGTTGTATCATGTTATTGGTTTTGTAACATGTTATGAGTGTTTAATCATGTTATGGGTGTTGTATCATTTTATGGGTGTTGTATCTTATTCTCTGTCAATGCATAATAAATTTCTTCTGTATCAATCATTAACATTCTCTAATTAGATTTAAAACTTAATTTGTACATATTATAAAATGTCATTATTTAATGTATGATATGCAGTGTAAAGTTATTATATGTATTTTGCATCTAGTTATTAATTTTCATCTGCATGTTTAATTTGTTACTGTTTATGGATGTTGTGGTATAAAAACTTTTTTAGTGTCACATAACTATCTCTGATGTACAATTTTCTATCATCAAAGTATCTTTTTGTTTTTCTTTTAACTATAAGGATGTTCAAGGATGATTTGAGGTTTTTGAAATAGATGCCTTAAATCATAAGGGAAGCATAAAAAATACAAAAAAAGCTTAACATTTTGATAGCTTTACTCGTTTCAAGAGTTCAAAATTTGAGGGTACAGATCAAATGTTTTGCCTTAACGTGAAAGAAAAAACTTCGAAAAAACCAACAAAATGTCATTATAATTAGATCTAAATCTATAAAAAGACTCTCAAGGAAGACTTTCAACAAAGCTCTATGTCAAATTAAGGAACTTTACTCTGCCCTTCTTTTGTGACAACATTCATGTTGTGTCGAGTACACCTATTCAGTATCATATTATCATTTTTTATTAAAACTGTCTTATTGTATGGATGTTGTGTCACGTACACTTATATCATATCATATTTAGTTTATGGTGTGAAAATGGCCATTGCTGTATAGATATTGTGTCAGGCTTACTTATTCTGCATCATACATGCTCACTAGGCAAGCATCACCATACCTCTCTCTTGTGTTAAGATTATCTTATTTTATTGATGGTGTGTCACATACATTTAGTGCTTCATCATTCATCAATAATTCGTCTAACCTTATGGACATTTTGTGATGCAAATATCATAATTTTTTAATGTTTCAAAATTGTTTTTGTTTTATGTGTGTCATGTCATGAACACTTTTCAAATAGTTCATCGATCTTTTGGCTTTCATGGTTAGTACCTGCCATTTGAAACGTCCAGTTGTTTCAATATTTGTCTAGTAGGCAATTTTTTAAATGATTACAAGAGAGTGTCGTAGATGTTGAAGTGTGTTGTCATAAATTCCTGATGTAAGTGTGTATATGCTTCAATCAACTCTCCACACAGATCTACAAATGAAAAATATACTAGGTTAATACATCATCCATAATTGAAATTAAGTAAATATACAATTCTGTTCTAGATGTATTCATTTGATCATGACAATGAAGTTTTTAAATTAAAGCAATTATATATTTATGAAGTACATTTTATAAATTTAAAACTAATTTTAGTACCAGAATGAAATTATTAAATTTAAACAAGTATCGAAATAAACTAGTCTGTGTGTTTTTGTGTTTTTCAACGCACTTGGGTTCTATGAGGCAATAATTTTAAATGATGAAAGAAACCAGATTTGTCCCATTTTATAAATTACAAACGGAGAAACAACCGAAGTGTGTTATACAAACAAGCTACTTTACAAACAGGGAATCAACAGAAGTGTGGTATTCATACCAGCAACACAAAGCACTGACACACAAAATGAACAGGTAAAGTTGTTGCTAAACATTCTTAGTTCCAAAATAGCCATCATTTTACCCCGATTTTACTGGAAAACTTTTCCCTACTTTCTGATGAATGCAATGTGGAAACCGAAAATATTTTAAGAGACATCCTGTCAAACAGACAAGGTAGTTGTAGTTAAGCCTCACTCTCTTACAAAAGTTTGGATATGTTGTGATCTCACAATTTCTGAACTGTGCTCAATTTAGTTTACTTCAGCACAAAAAAATAGATAAAGTGTATCTGATGTGTCTGGTACATGTATGACAGAAACCGCTGCGTAAGCAAAATATGTTGCCTCGAATTTTGTTAAAAGAGGCAAAGGAGTACCAATCGTGACATTTAAATGTTGTCAGCTTCAAACGATCAAGACAAAGTTATTTGATATAAAAAACATTGCATGAAAATAAATAAAAATCTGAACTGGAAATAGCAACATCATCAAATAAAGTTGTTTTCCCCAACAAGAGTCTTTTTTGAGTTAACATATTACTCCATTTTATTGACCGGACTGGTCACGGGTCAATTATTTCGGCACTCTTCGTTTAATTCTTACCTAAAAGACTGAGAAATTTTAGCTCTGCCCAACCTTGCGCATAAAATAGAGTAAAACCAAGTTTCATAATGATCAGATGAATAACATTAAAAATATGAGCCATTCAAATTAATGGTTTTCTTCAAAAATATGGTCCGCTACAGCTTACTCAAGAACCATGGATCCTATGTGGCCATATTTTTTACATTTCATGATTTTTAACAAAACCAATGATTGATATCAATTACTTGAGGTGTACTAAACATGAAAAACACAAGTTTTGGTAAAATAAGTGCATGGTTTTAATTTTTGATTCTGGTTTATATTTGCGGAGTGAAAAATAAGACATTCAAGGATTTAAAGGGGTACGGATATGGTCATTAATATTTTTCAAAATTTGTACAAGATATTAACCTGGAAACTCTTTTAAAATGTTCTCTATGTATTAAGCTTACAAAAAAAAACCAAGAAACATTAACTTTATATACTATATAAGTCCATATTTACCATTTGAAAATCAGGAACCATATGTATTATGAAAGCGGTTTTGCCAAAACTGGTAAAAGTAGCTATTCAAGGGTAAAAAAAATGCAAAAGATGGTGCAATTTCTTACATTTTTTTTATGTTTTTAGTATGAGAGGATGCAAATCAACAGATTTCAATAGCAAAAACACTGGTCAGAGCACTTTTGATGGAAACTAGTAAATGACTTAAGTGCAAAAACATGGAAAAACCTTCAAATCTTTAGCTTGTAACTGCTAATATTTACAATCATTTCACTTATGTAGTAGACAATGATGAACAATTAGGTGTTTTTTGTGTTTTTTATCATTAAAACATTGCTTTCTGTCTGATATTTCAAGAATTGAAGTAATAAAAAGATGATTTTAGAAAGATGACATAGGCCCACTCCTGAAAAATCCATATGCTGCCGCAACCTTGTTTCGCAGCGGGGAAAAGATTTTTTTCAGAAATACTTTCAACATTTCAGGATAAAAACACTCCTTATGCCTTAATTTAATGATTTATGACAATTCTAGGCAACTCAAAGTCTTTACTTGCAAGTAAGGGGTCATTTTGTTGGAAAAAATCCAAAATCCAAAAAGAAGACCATTTTCATTTAAAATCCCATTACACATTGAAATTTGGCTCATTTGGTCATAAACAAAGATTGAAATCATTTCAATTTGGCATATTCAGTAAGTTCAGACTAAATACAGAATGGCTAGAAAGTTAAATTGAAATTTTACCCATAGGCCCCCTCTCCTAGTATTATTTTAGGCCCCTTTTTAATGCTTTTTCAATATAGCGTTTTGATTAATAAAAAAAATTACCATTTTGATTTTCCTAAAATTTCTCACAGCTGCATAACATCACCAGACATAAATAATATGTACATTTAAGAAGATTTTTAATGCATTTTATGCTTAAGAACTACCAACTAAAGTAAAAAATAAGGGGCGATAATTGTGGTCTCGTACCTTATGAAACAATCCTATCATATATCTGCGTTATGGAGTTACCACTGCAGATCAATAGTATAGATGTAGATGTATATCATTTCAGAACTAGTTCTATAGAGTGTTGTTTCTGACTGTTTTTCATTGAGGATATTTAAAGCATCTGTTCAAATGTGTAGGTTGTGTCATGAACATGCATTTCTCATCTCTTAATAAACTAATTATATCATAGACCTGTAGGTCTATGATTCTATATAGCACAGAACATTGAACATTTGCATTGAGGGCAATCTAATTTTTTAGACAAGTTTCCTGTGTTACTCTGTTTCATTTCATGCCCTTATAAATAGCATGCTACTGTACATGCACAATAAAAGAGTCATGCAATTAACAGTTTAATCTTACCGTTATATAACTTCTTATTCCAACATGCCCAATACCATTGTATTTTGTCCGATTAAAAAACGGGGTATTTATAGTAAAGGGGAAGGAGACAATTCAACATGCTATACAAATTCATTCTGAATCATTAGATTTTTTCCTATCCAAATGAAAGAAAGATTAACCAAAATTGTGATGCACTTTTGGAGATGCTCCAATGTTAAATATTTAAATCTATATTTAAATCTATACATTTTTTGTATACTAAAGAGGTTGTTTGACCTTTTCTGATGAGGTTATGTTTGTTTTTTTTATTGAAGATGCTGGCACAGCAGGGGCGGATCCAGAAATTTTCGAAAGGGGAGGTTCCACATATTAGAACCTTATTATAGGTTCTGTGGGCCAAAGAGGGGTTCCAGACCAATTTTGCTGAAAATCTACACAAAAAATAAGAATTTCGGAGGAAAGGGGGGGGGTTCCGACCCCCGAAACCCCCTTTCTGCTGCACAGTGATCGAAGGAAAGCATACACAGTAAAAAAAAAATAGAACACATTTGCACTGCATGACCTGCTTGAACTAGTTGCTCGACGAAATTTTAGTGTCAGACACAAAATGAGTAGCTTTAATTAGTGCATCTCAGTTTTATGTTGTTTCTCATTATGTATATTGATATGCCGGCTCAAAATTAAAGTAATTTATTCATTTATTCTATTTTATCTGTATGTAATTGTACATGTGATTTACTTCAAAATACGGTAACCTTTATTGCATTTTTTTTTATTAAACTTCATACTTTCACAGTTAGGTGAGGTACTACCAGTTACACAATATATTCAAACTATTAAAGTTTTTGATTCTTATTATTTTCGTAAAGACTTTATAGAGTATTACATGCTATGGCAATTTTAAGATGTATATCATCTAATGATATTTGTGTTTTGTAGGTGCAGGTGTTTTTCCAAGGTGCAAACTGTGTTAGTCGATTGTGTCATTATTTAAGGGGACACAATACAGAACTGTTTTTACATTTAATATAAAAAGGTAAAAAGACTTAGGCCGCGTTCAGACTGAGCAAAACTCATAGTAGTTTAAATATCGTCCACACTAACATTAAACATCAATGCGTTCACACTGTAAAATTTTGATGTTTACATGTAGTTTAAATGTTATGTCCTTTACATGCATTCGATACTTAATGTAGTCCTTGTTTTGGGTTAAATGTACAATGAATTTCTCATATTTCTTTTGATTGAATGGCAAGCATATGCATTACTTTCATTCGATATCAGGAATATGAACAGGTGATAAAATGAACATGAAATGATGATGAAGTGGAGGAAATGGGGGGCAAAGTCCATTCGAGGATAAGAGTTTTGACTGTCAATTGGAAAATGAGGAGAGGGCAGATTTTTACACAGGAATCATATGGGTTCTTCTCGCCTGAAGAACATGATTTTTTTTCCTAACGAGTTTTCCGCAATGTACATTTGTAGCCTGACGACGCGGCATTATGACGGACTGTCCATTCAACCACCGAGTACACATTGCAGTCGTTTTGTGGACAAAGCGGCAGACCCGATATCACGTTTCTGAGTGCTCTTAAGTGGATTTTTACCGACAACATGGCGCTGCTGCGGGCCCGCGCCGATATTTATGTATTGCAATAGCTTTTTATAGCAATAAATTTTAAAATACAAACGGAGGAACAGACTAAAGTGTCAGAAATTGTGTACACCTTTATTGTTATTCTATAAAAATAAAAATCATTAAAAAAGACTGCATTAAATCAAAATCCATACGTATTTTATGTTAAAATGTCTATTCGCCAATTTAACAATCTTGGTTATTTTATATCTGTTCATGTTTTCTGTACATTTAAATTACATGTACATATTACACTTGCATTTAATAATATGAACATTTCATATGTCAAGTTATTTAATTTAGGTTAATCAATGAGAATAAATTAAGTGTTAAACTAGTTTTAAGAACATTAAACTACTTCTATACATGTTTACCCAAAAACAACGTCAGTGTGAACATGGCCTTACAGTTGTTGTAAATTAATTAAGAAACAGATTGCAGATTTACGACGGGGACCTTCAATATATAGGGAATCACCATGACCACTGGAGAGTGAAAAAGGACCAGGCCTCTATTTGATCAGTCAAATGAGGTGTTTTGAAATTCAATACTGATTTAAACTTTACGTGTTGCAAAACTACAGAATAAAACAGAAGATCCAGAATACAGACAGGTGAGAGAGTTTTACTTTGCAACACTATATGGGCCAAATAAATCAATGCAATTTTGACCTGGTCAGAACAGGGTAGGATATGCAACATTTCCTGGTATGAAAAGTTGTTTTAACGTTCTAACAGGGATTGGTTCAGAACAGGTCTGGAAGAACTTGAAAAATAAAACAAGCAAACCCAAAACAAATGAAAAAAATCAAAATATAACAGCAAGTGGATATTACAATAGCAGAATGAAACGATCTCTTCCCACCATTTAGAGTTTTAGGATTTTTCTTATTCCTAACCTGATATTATTTCTGGAGTATATTTTACGGACCATATTTTACTGTCAGGTATTTTCTTAGATTTTTTTCCGGGGATATCACAATAGCGGAATGAAACGATCTCTTCTTACCGTTTTAATCAATTCGCCACAAAGATGTGAATGCCCCAAATTATATTAAAATAGAGATAGACATGTTTAAAAAATCACATTTATGTCAATTTAAGTAGCCAAAGTGAAAAGTCTAATGGCTGAACGAAGAGATCTGGTTACCGAAAGAAATATCGAGTGACGTCTGGTCCCGATTTTTGGACTGCATTTTAAACTCATATTAAAATGGACTTTTGTAGGCTATAGCAAGACTGTTTAGTTTCATTGGTTACATATATCTTTATGATGTAGAGTAACACAATGTTTTAAGCATTTTAGTAGTATCTTAATTACCTTGTCGGGACTATTTTGTACTTAATTAGAACTACTTGCCCCCTCTGTCAACACCGGATGCATTAACTCCATGTTTTGTACCAGCAGACGCTAGATTGTTTGTATCGTGACGTCATCATTTGTGCCGTAGGTATCCAGACATGCTACTCGTGTGATGCACTCAACCTCCGCACACGATTAATTTTAATGTAACCTATAATAATCTAAATAAATCATGAAACTATAAGAAAGACGTAGCTTTCCAAGCTGTAAAAGCACTTACAAAGCTTTTTTTACCATGATAATCATCAATAATTTGTGATTTTATTAAGCACTATATTCGTAGACCACGAGCATGGTTCCCTCAGGTATCAGAACCCGCCAGCCCATCTTTCTCTTTCCCGTTCCGAAGATAAGCCACAACATTTATTTGTTCCCCTTGGTAAATTGTTTCAAAATTTAAAAATATAACCTTTAATAGCATGTTTGAATTGTTAACATTGACGAAACGCCCAGAACTTTCATGTTTATATAGTGCACTGATAAACTGTGCAAATAAAAAGTATGCAAACTATGTTTTTTCTACGAAAAAGCCTGTCAATTCACCCTTATAATCATTTGCAACCAGAGTATCGCCCATATATACCAATCGAAATATGGATTAGATAAGAGGTGAAATCATACTCTATCGGATGGAAGGGTTTTATCTAAATGGATATCTTGGGCCTCATCGGGAACCGGACTAGCTACCCGGTTCTATCATGGCTCGGCGGGTTTGCCATTAAAAAAACCCGATCCTGGTCTGTTGGTATCAGTCCAGGCGAGGGAAGACCAGATCGCATTCCTTCGTTAAAAAAATGTGCGATCCAGCTGCGGTTGTACTTCCCCTAGTGCAACTGCAATAAGGGGGTCGTAAAGGTATACGAATTGGTAGGCTCTAAAGTCCGATAGGTGGATGTAGCCTCTTTTACACTTTTGGACATTAATTGCATTTTTTTTACTTTCGAATAAATTAACTGAAAGTCCGTCTGAGAATGGTCTTAAATACATTTTCATTCACTAAATGCATTATTATTAGAAAATTTACTTTTACAATGTAGAAAACTCTTGAAGTTACATGTTAATTGGATTTTATTGTCAAACAAAACATTTTGACGAACTTAAAACTCAATACGACAAAATTGTTTTCTTCCTTTGTACAAAATAGCGGGAAAAGCTGAAAAACATTTACACTATCATCAATTCACAAGGACTCCTGTTCAATTTGTGTGACTTGGATATTAGGACTTGTGCCTTTCTAGGCATTGAATAGAAAGTATTCTTAGGTAATTGTCGATCGAACTCAATCACATGTGAATAGAATAATTGATTAGTTGGTAAAACTAAATCTAAATGTTAAAACGATTAAATTTTTTATTGTTTTATCAATTTTATTAAGTTTAAACATTTTATTGTGTTTTATCGTTTCGTTTTTACCTTTACAATGTAATTCTAGCTACTAAATAAATCTTTTAATAACTTATCTATTAGCCACATTGCAATATCTTTAATTATTGAAGTAGTACATGTAGTCATGCATGCAACATTTTATGCTTTAAAAATAATAGTTCGAATTTTCATTAGTGACATTTCATGATGTTTTCAGTAAAGAAAAATTCATGCACACATAGAAAAATATGGAGGTTTCTATCTCAGATTAGTGCAGATGTTGCATGGTTGGTAAAATGGTTTGTTTTTCCTTTCCCTGATTTGATAATCTGAATTGACCATTAGCAACTCAACGGATGTGCTATAACAAACAGGAACAGCTTAAACTTCCAGAGCACCTGAGTTAACTTTTTATTCGCATCAACTTCTGTCTTCAATAGTGCTTAAAATTATGTTATCTCATATCTTTCTAATTTCTTTCATGCCTTCTGGCCACGCTATCTTGATTTTTGCAACTTGTTATTTAATATGTTAATAATAACTTTGTGTTTATAATGAGTCTCTTTTTCGATCGAATTTCATTTTTCGCCTCGACATGGTTCGAGTACACTAACTAATATTCGAATACACCCGAATCGACTTTGAATTTATTTCAAACATTTACCTTAACAAACTTTATTTTATCGGAATATCAATTTAAAAAAAATCAAAGCACTATTGATTTATAAAGATGCATTGAAAAATATATTTGCGGTAACAGTAGAGTTCTGAATGCCATACAACATTTTTCCTTAGTTAAGTACCGACTTAAGGGAGTACGAGCCTCAGAAATTGAACATTTTCGAGATCCTCGGCTTTTATCCATTCAAATGCATTAAAAAAATTTCAACATGTTTTCTTAATATTTGTTCAGAATAACTAAGAGAAGGTCATAATAAACACCCTATCATAATTTCATTCAATTCTAATTACAATTTCTATGTTAAAACAGAAGACGAACTTTCAATGTATTTCCTATGAAAAATCTAGAGAAGTTTTTTTCCCGCCATATTTTAGGTGCTTATATCTTGACAACGGCTCCATGTTTTTTAAAACTTTTCTCATAAAGTCTAGCTATTTTGAGCTACTCTTTCCAAATGTTCTATTCTAAAAAACTTTTAATTACAAAAAATCTCAGGCTCATACTCCCTTAAGTGTCTTTATGCATACAACGTATGATTACTACGTAACTAAGGAAATCTTTTGGGAAGTCCAAGTTTAAGGAAGTCTTAACTTAAGTAGTTTTATACAAACGGCCCAAGACTTGATACAGGCCTTTCAAAAGAAATCGTGGGTTGAACCATGTTTTATGGTGCCAAACCTCCCTCTTCCATTGCGATCTATGAGTCTAGAAACACAAAATACAACATAGTTGTGAGACAAATGAGAGCTTAAGATGTGATCATCTCAGTACAAAAAACTGTCACAAACTAATTGAAACAATTACGAATCATTTCATCTGATATAATTTTGAATTAAGTTACCTTGGCTGATCATGATGAATAAATATATAATATATAATATATAATATAATATATAATATATAAATGATATATATCCTAAAGAATTAACCCTAAATAAAGCAAACTCGACCGACAGTAGATGTCCATTTCTAGATTTGGACTTAAGCATTATCAATGGTAGATTACACACTAAAGTATATGATAAACGGGATGACTTTTCATTCCCAATAGTTAATTTTCCGTTTCTTGAAGGAGACGTACCATTAGCTCCAGCTTACGGGGTATACATTTCACAATTAGTCAGGCATGCTCGCATTTGCAGTGATGTGTCTGATTTTAATGATAAAAACCGTTTTATTACAGAAAAATTGCTAAAACAAGGTTACCGTTACCACAAATTAGTCAAATCTTTTACAAAATTTGCACATAAATATGGACATCTCATCGAAAAATTTGATTGTAAACGTAGATTTCTGATTGTTAAAGGAATATCTCATCCTGATTTTTATAGCAATGTAGTTTATAAAGCACAAAAATTCAAAAACAACCTTATGGATATTAAAAACTGGCTTAAAAACCTTTTGAAAAAAGGATACGAATTCAATGTTTTAGCAAAATCTTTGCATTTGGTATGTTTTGGCAGAAATATTGATAGCTTGATAGTAACTTTAAAACGTTAAATTTTCACAAAAATTCAAAAACAACCTTATGGATATTAAAAACTGGCTTAAAAACCTTTTGAAAAAAGGATACGAATTCAATGTTTTAGCAAAATCTTTGCATTTGGTATGTTTTGGCAGAAATATTGATAGCTTGATAGTAACTTTAAAACGTTAAATTTTCACTTTGTATCCACTGTATTATTTATAAGCACCACAGCGATCAAGTATGTCGGTTCTGTATGGTGATACAACTCTTAATCATTCATTGTTTTGACGTGGGGTGTCGGATTTAGAACTGATGTATTTGATTCTTTTACATCAATCGATAAATGTTTCTAAGCTAGTTGTCAGTAACTTCGAGTGTTCTCAAGAGAGTTCCTCCTTGTCTTGTTGTTTTCGTACAGTATTTTGTCTTAGGTTCTCTCTTGTTGAATTGAATTTTTGTCGATTGAGTTTTACAGTGTGTTTTATATGTAGCTTTGTGCAAGCTTATCAATAGGGGGAAGGTTGGATCCAAAAAACTAGTTTAACCCCGCCACATTTTATATGTGCCTGTCCTAAGCCAGGAAACTTTGCCAAAGCCTTTGTTTGTCCTTGTCATTCTATGTTAACTGTTTTATGTCAAGTATTGGATTCTTTCGTTGATAATTTAGGGATTGGTTTTGATACTTTTGTATTGTATTATAAGTCTTGGGCCAATGCAAGACGGTAAGCAGTGACCTATGGTCATGTTGAAGACTGCTTGCTGTTTTCTGTTGTGATTTTTTGAATTGCTGTTTGTTTATGTTTGTTGTGTCGCGTACACTTATTCCACATCTCAATATTGTCTATTTATCCATACATTTTATTTATACGGATGAAATGGAAATTCATTATATATATATAGTTTTAACCTTATTTAAGATCAAGATAAAACAGTTTATTGTGCGTAATTATTCCAAAAAAACAAGACCAAGTTTGTCCTTTATTTTTTGTGTTTCAAATTTGAATTTTAGAAAAAAACGGACTGCGGATTTCAAAAAACTCTCATTCAGCTGTCTTTTGTGTTCAAAAAGTCATAGGGTTAGCTTTCAAAGAACTCTGACCCGACAGTATGTGCAATCTGGTTTAATATGGCCAAATATTTGGCGTGGTTTAAGATTGGAGTTTTAAAAAAGGGAGGAATGAAAAAGTTTGCATACATTATCGCAATTTATTAACTTTGATAAAATCAACATCAAACATCTTTTCTAGATCTTCAAAATAAAATATATCATCTGGTAAAATCATGTGAAACTTTGGGCATTTTTTAAAAGACAAACAAAAATCATATTTTATAAAATGATATGGAGTAAATGAACATGATACAATAACAGATTTGTTTATTATAATTTATGTTAATGAACTGTATGGCCATTTCGGAAATTTATTCTTCATCAACAGCACAAGAATCTGACAAAGGAAATTTACAATTAAAAAACTGTTGAAATACGTAAAGCCAAATGAAATCAGAATATTCAGTAATATCAATTATATCTAAGAACAAACTAGGATGGAGAGAGTTGAACCTTAGGTTTTAGAATTTACAAAAGAATAAGATGATCATGCACTTATAAATAAATATGGGATTTCGGTCTCTTACATGAGTGCAGACGTTGGTTTGTTATAGATTTTGTCTTGTCATCCTTTTCCGGATTTGACTTGCTGAATTGACTGTTGGCAACGCGACGGGTGTGCTATAGCAGGCAGGAACTGCTTACTCTTCCGGAGCACCTGAGTTAATTTTTGCTTCGACTTGAGTTCACGTTGTTGATGGATGTTCAGTTTTTTGTGTTTCTGTGTTTTACATGTTGTCTGTTTTTGTCCCGTTCTTGTTGGTGTTAGAGAACAGAATATAACTATCTGTATGAATATAGAGTAATATTGTCCCTCACAAGATGCAATATTACACTCATAAACTCGTGCATTATAACATTTCCTTGGGACATTATTTCTTCATATTAATGCAATAACCCCATATTGAATTTGTATGAGATGCAGCTTCTGTTAGTTTGCAATCGCTTTACGAGTCCACACCTAAGTGGGCAGAAAAGATGTTCGGGTTTATATGGGTTTCCAAAAAAACACATTGCCGATAATTCATCAAATCTGATGAGGAAAATAACGAAGAATCTCTATGACAACAGCCTTTGTGCTCATTTTAGCGATCGAAATTTTGTACGTTTTTACATAAGCCACACCAACAAGTTTCTTAATATACTTTTCGTCTGTATCAATCTTTTGGACAGAGTGCATCTGATGAGTCTTGAAAAGAGAAAATTTGTGTCAGGGGTAGAAACATTTACTATCTTAAACTTTCATCTGATTTGATTTCTAAAGCCCCTGGTAATTAATGCTGTGTAGACAAAAATCTTTTAAAGCTAAGAAATTATCGGTAAAATTTCAGAATTTGTCAGAACCTAAGGTTTTTCTCACCCATGTCAGTTCGTTAATTTTTGTTTTTAATGCCCTTTGCTTTTCATTTGTAGTATAGCGATAGCTATTTCAATCTCTTTGCAGAGGGCCTTCGATGAATATAAGGTAGATAAAAGGAGCGTCAGGGGTGGCAAAATTTATTGTCTGGAACTTTGTTGTAATTTTGAATTCTTTTTTTTTTCTTTGTTTCAAATATTAAAAGTTCAAACGCATTTATGAATAATTCATATTCTTGTATACACAAACAGGGGATTAATAGATCATTTTTGTCTTCAAGCATAATAACAAAACGATAAAACATCGTAATACTCTTTAAGATGTTTGGGGAATCGTTTTCTTTCATATTCGTTAATTACAGATCAAATTCTAGCATGTACTTTTACATTAAAAAAAATCATATGAACATATATAAATATATATATAGCTAGAAGACAACTATTTGTCTCCTTATTTGAAAAATAGTGATTTGCATATGCAGTAAGAGAGTATTTCGAAGAAAGAAATACTTTCCTACTATCTAGACTACATTGAGTATTATGCTCTAGAAGTACTCTTTGTAGTGTTAAACATTTACATTTGTATTGGAATAAATGTTAGAATAAAAAGATGCGTCAAAATTCCTGCTTTTGAAGACATCGACGAAAGCAGCCACGTTATTGGTGAGATCATCAGTGATGATGTGGTCAACTGTGTAATGCTTTGTTCAGATAGCAATGTTTGTAGATCGATCTCTTATAACAGAATTGATAGCCGATGTCGTTTGTTTACCCAAGATTTCACCGGACAAGAACCGACTGGACCTAAAAACATGGGATGGATTCATTTCGATTTTATATCAGGTACTTTATGGTGAAAGTATCTTAAGAGTTTATTGAATTTCCTTTACCGTTTTCGTCAGATATTTGAATAGTTTCTAAAATGAAATGGTTAATTTAAACCTGGTTGTATCACGCCATAAACCTGGCATAAAGTAGTTACGAAGTTGTGAGACACAATAGGGAAAATGAGGTTATAAAATCAGCACAACCTAATACCCCTTCACATATACGATATTCTCTTACGGGTTGTTACGATTTTCAAAATCTATCGACTTACGATCTTTTTCAGACTGTTTTCGTGTCCAGTTGCAGGGCAACACAATAACGGGACTGTATTCTATAACAATAGGTAATAACCAGGTACCAGTTTGGTGTGACCTAGAAACAGAAGGAGGAGGATGGACGGTATGTCTACTTAAGCAGATCTTGTTTTTGTTTTTACGAGGAACTAAATGATTAAGGTCTTAAAACATTTAATAAATTAAAGTTGTAAAAATAAATTTAAGAATGTTGAAAACATAAGTGAAGTAAGTAAATTTTCATAAGAAAAAAATATAACGGGTTATGAGAGTCAAGGTAAAAGGATTTACTGGTGATTACTTAAAAAGATGCTAACATTTGTAAAATTTTCTTATTCTTTCCACAAAATGATAGATAAATGAAGGAATACTCAATAGGTCTAAGACAAACAACATGTAGTTTATACACTTCTGATATACAAGATAATGAACCAATTTGTTTTTGTCTTAACATTTAAAAACACATGTATTATAGGTATTCCAGCGAAGGTCTGACGGGTCTGTAGACTTTCATAGAAACTGGAATGACTACGTGACAGGATTTGGTGATCCTACTAGAGAATACTGGATCGGTATGTTTAAATAGTGTACAGACATTCTTTCCTAACTACCAAATCAAGACCCTCTATTGGCAACCAAAATAGAAAATGCTATTACTAGTAGGCTATAAGATAATTTACCTGAATTTTTACCTTATGAATAGTTTATATCCTCTGGTTCCCTTCGTGTCATACAAGGAGTCATCAATAAGAATATCACTTTGGGATACAAGACTTGCGGGAAACAAACATCATTTTGCGTGGGAGCAGGCAAAAATAAAGCAGTTTTTTGTAGAGGATATGTAAGATATTTAAGTCATTGAAAACCACGATTTTAGCAAGCGAACATGCAACAAACTTAATAATTTTGATGTGTCTGTGTACCAACTGTATGCAATTTGTACACAATTTCTAATTTTGAAGAAGATATTGAAAGTTGAATACCTATTGATATGATATAAACAAGGAAAAGTATGTTTAAATGTATTTCAGGCCAAAATTCTGCTACCACAAATTCATAGTATGAAATTTCTTGGTATGGCCGCAAAGAGAGGGATGTATATCGGCAACCCGTTTTAACAAATTATTAAAATTATAAGAAAGCAAAACTGTGGTTTCTGTGTATTTTATAGTATTAACATGTTAATTTTATGCGAAATATCGTTCATTTCTTATTAAACTTCCCCAAACCAAAGCTCAAAACTAGTAAAACTATTTTGAGTTTGGGCGCAAAGGCAGGATTAAAATGACATTTTGTGGGTAAAATGACCAATATTTTCTTTTCAAAAAAGAAAATAGAGTAAAACCTTACAGATCTCAGAATGGATTTAAAAATATAAGGCCCTTATCAAAATATAGATACCAATTTAAGTCATTCTAGAGATTATCTAACCGCCAAAATTACAAAAAGGGTATGAGAGTTCTTGTGAAGATGAGACTTCCAATGTGAAATTTACTCTCATTGGACTAGCTACATACTTATTTTGTCTTAAAAATAACACTGTTTGTCTAATTAAACCATACAAACAGAAAACAATTACTAAAAAAATGTGGTCCTTTTTATATGTTAAGATTGTGATCCAATGTTTTTATAGTCAGTCAAATAACATACAACATCCTGAGCCAGGATGCAGATGCTCCTTAAATACTTTCTTTTACCATAGAGGTCTTCCCTGCCATTCTGTCTCTTTTATATCACCTTAAGCCAAAAGAAAAATAATCATGAAAATATGCTTTGCTTATATAAAAATTCATGAATGATTTGCACCATGTTAAAGAATTAACTTCAGTTAAAAGTATAAATTGGAAAAAGCTTTTTAACATGTAAAATGATAAATAATCAATAAAGACATTATTTTCATACAAAATATGTTTTAACTAAATGTGAACTTCATCTGCTGTCTGAAGACTGAATTTTGTCTTTGAAAGTACAATAAAGATAAAGACACATAAACAATCGTAATAAAATAGTGGGTTCAGATAAAAAAAAATAACAAAACACGGACTGGGTGAGAGGCGCTGGTATGAATATTATCAGATATAAAAAAAAACACTGGCTGGGTTGCTGAATGGTGCAATGCAATGGTATAAATACCACAATTTTGATTACTAGTCAATTACCATGACTTCAGGTTGCTGGACCAATTCCTGGTTTCAAATGTACATGCAAAGGTCCATCTGAAATAAAATAAATGTCAAATAAAGGGAAATCAAAATAGTATGTCTTTTTCATCGTTAATATTACAATCATGATTAACCCAGACCAGGATTTGAACCTGGAACTCTTGCTACTTAAACAAGCGCTTTTCTTTTAAGCTATCTAGGTTTTTGATAAACTGAGCAATGCTGGTATCATGTTATGGGTGTTGTATCATGTTATGTGCGTTGTATCATGTTATGTGTGTTGTATCATTTTATGGGAGTTGTATCATGTTATGGGTGTTGTATCATGTTATGTGTGTTGTATCATGTTATGTGTCTTGTATCATTTTATGAGAGTTGTATCATGTTATGGGTGTTGTATCCTGTTATGGGTGTTGTATCCTGTTATGGGAGTTGTATCATTTTTATGGGTGTTGTATCATGTTATGGGTGTTGTATCATGTTATGGGAGTTGTATCTTTTCATGGGTGTTGTATCATTTTATGGTTGTTGTATCATGTTATGTGTGTTGTATCATTTAATATTACAATCATGATTAACCCAGACCAGGATTTGAACCTGGAACTCTTGCTACTTAAACAAGCGCTTTTCTTTTAAGCTATCTAGGTTTTTGATAAACTGAGCAATGCTGGTATCATGTTATGGATGTTGTATCATGTTATGGATGTTGTATCATTTTATGGGAGTTGTATCATGTTATGTGTGTTGTATCATGATATGGGAGTTGTATCATTTTATGGGTGTTGTATCATGTTATGTGTCTTGTATCATGTGATGGGAGTTGTATCATGGTATGGGTGTTGTATCATGTTATGGGTCTTGTATCATTTTATGTGTGTTATATCATGTTATGGGTGTTGTATCATGTTATGGATGTTGTATCATGTTATGGGTGTTGTATCATGTTATGGGTGTTGTATCATGGTATGGGTGTTGTATCATGTTATGGGTGTTGTATCATGTTATGGGTGTTGTATCATGTTATTGGTTTTGTAACATGTTATGAGTGTTTAATCATGTTATGGGTGTTGTATCATTTTATGGGTGTTGTATCTTATTCTCTGTCAATGCATAATAAATTTCTTCTGTATCAATCATTAACATTCTCTAATTAGATTTAAAACTTAATTTGTACATATTATAAAATGTCATTATTTAATGTATGATATGCAGTGTAAAGTTATTATATGTATTTTGCATCTAGTTATTAATTTTCATCTGCATGTTTAATTTGTTACTGTTTATGGATGTTGTGGTATAAAAACTTTTTTAGTGTCACATAACTATCTCTGATGTACAATTTTCTATCATCAAAGTATCTTTTTGTTTTTCTTTTAACTATAAGGATGTTCAAGGATGATTTGAGGTTTTTGAAATAGATGCCTTAAATCATAAGGGAAGCATAAAAAATACAAAAAAAGCTTAACATTTTGATAGCTTTACTCGTTTCAAGAGTTCAAAATTTGAGGGTACAGATCAAATGTTTTGCCTTAACGTGAAAGAAAAAACTTCGAAAAAACCAACAAAATGTCATTATAATTAGATCTAAATCTATAAAAAGACTCTCAAGGAAGACTTTCAACAAAGCTCTATGTCAAATTAAGGAACTTTACTCTGCCCTTCTTTTGTGACAACATTCATGTTGTGTCGAGTACACCTATTCAGTATCATATTATCATTTTTTATTAAAACTGTCTTATTGTATGGATGTTGTGTCACGTACACTTATATCATATCATATTTAGTTTATGGTGTGAAAATGGCCATTGCTGTATAGATATTGTGTCAGGCTTACTTATTCTGCATCATACATGCTCACTAGGCAAGCATCACCATACCTCTCTCTTGTGTTAAGATTATCTTATTTTATTGATGGTGTGTCACATACATTTAGTGCTTCATCATTCATCAATAATTCGTCTAACCTTATGGACATTTTGTGATGCAAATATCATAATTTTTTAATGTTTCAAAATTGTTTTTGTTTTATGTGTGTCATGTCATGAACACTTTTCAAATAGTTCATCGATCTTTTGGCTTTCATGGTTAGTACCTGCCATTTGAAACGTCCAGTTGTTTCAATATTTGTCTAGTAGGCAATTTTTTAAATGATTACAAGAGAGTGTCGTAGATGTTGAAGTGTGTTGTCATAAATTCCTGATGTAAGTGTGTATATGCTTCAATCAACTCTCCACACAGATCTACAAATGAAAAATATACTAGGTTAATACATCATCCATAATTGAAATTAAGTAAATATACAATTCTGTTCTAGATGTATTCATTTGATCATGACAATGAAGTTTTTAAATTAAAGCAATTATATATTTATGAAGTACATTTTATAAATTTAAAACTAATTTTAGTACCAGAATGAAATTATTAAATTTAAACAAGTATCGAAATAAACTAGTCTGTGTGTTTTTGTGTTTTTCAACGCACTTGGGTTCTATGAGGCAATAATTTTAAATGATGAAAGAAACCAGATTTGTCCCATTTTATAAATTACAAACGGAGAAACAACCGAAGTGTGTTATACAAACAAGCTACTTTACAAACAGGGAATCAACAGAAGTGTGGTATTCATACCAGCAACACAAAGCACTGACACACAAAATGAACAGGTAAAGTTGTTGCTAAACATTCTTAGTTCCAAAATAGCCATCATTTTACCCCGATTTTACTGGAAAACTTTTCCCTACTTTCTGATGAATGCAATGTGGAAACCGAAAATATTTTAAGAGACATCCTGTCAAACAGACAAGGTAGTTGTAGTTAAGCCTCACTCTCTTACAAAAGTTTGGATATGTTGTGATCTCACAATTTCTGAACTGTGCTCAATTTAGTTTACTTCAGCACAAAAAAATAGATAAAGTGTATCTGATGTGTCTGGTACATGTATGACAGAAACCGCTGCGTAAGCAAAATATGTTGCCTCGAATTTTGTTAAAAGAGGCAAAGGAGTACCAATCGTGACATTTAAATGTTGTCAGCTTCAAACGATCAAGACAAAGTTATTTGATATAAAAAACATTGCATGAAAATAAATAAAAATCTGAACTGGAAATAGCAACATCATCAAATAAAGTTGTTTTCCCCAACAAGAGTCTTTTTTGAGTTAACATATTACTCCATTTTATTGACCGGACTGGTCACGGGTCAATTATTTCGGCACTCTTCGTTTAATTCTTACCTAAAAGACTGAGAAATTTTAGCTCTGCCCAACCTTGCGCATAAAATAGAGTAAAACCAAGTTTCATAATGATCAGATGAATAACATTAAAAATATGAGCCATTCAAATTAATGGTTTTCTTCAAAAATATGGTCCGCTACAGCTTACTCAAGAACCATGGATCCTATGTGGCCATATTTTTTACATTTCATGATTTTTAACAAAACCAATGATTGATATCAATTACTTGAGGTGTACTAAACATGAAAAACACAAGTTTTGGTAAAATAAGTGCATGGTTTTAATTTTTGATTCTGGTTTATATTTGCGGAGTGAAAAATAAGACATTCAAGGATTTAAAGGGGTACGGATATGGTCATTAATATTTTTCAAAATTTGTACAAGATATTAACCTGGAAACTCTTTTAAAATGTTCTCTATGTATTAAGCTTACAAAAAAAAACCAAGAAACATTAACTTTATATACTATATAAGTCCATATTTACCATTTGAAAATCAGGAACCATATGTATTATGAAAGCGGTTTTGCCAAAATTGGTAAAAGTAGCTATTCAAGGGTAAAAAAAATGCAAAAGATGGTGCAATTTCTTACATTTTTTTTTATGTTTTTAGTATGAGAGGATGCAAATCAACAGATTTCAATAGCAAAAACACTGGTCAGAGCACTTTTGATGGAAACTAGTAAATGACTTAAGTGCAAAAACATGGAAAAACCTTCAAATCTTTAGCTTGTAACTGCTAATATTTACAATCATTTCACTTATGTAGTAGACAATGATGAACAATTAGGTGTTTTTTGTGTTTTTTATCATTAAAACATTGCTTTCTGTCTGATATTTCAAGAATTGAAGTAATAAAAAGATGATTTTAGAAAGATGACATAGGCCCACTCCTGAAAAATCCATATGCTGCCGCAACCTTGTTTCGCAGCGGGGAAAAGATTTTTTTCAGAAATACTTTCAACATTTCAGGATAAAAACACTCCTTATGCCTTAATTTAATGATTTATGACAATTCTAGGCAACTCAAAGTCTTTACTTGCAAGTAAGGGGTCATTTTGTTGGAAAAAATCCAAAATCCAAAAAGAAGACCATTTTCATTTAAAATCCCATTACACATTGAAATTTGGCTCATTTGGTCATAAACAAAGATTGAAATCATTTCAATTTGGCATATTCAGTAAGTTCAGACTAAATACAGAATGGCTAGAAAGTTAAATTGAAATTTTACCCATAGGCCCCCTCTCCTAGTATTATTTTAGGCCCCTTTTTAATGCTTTTTCAATATAGCGTTTTGATTAATAAAAAAAATTACCATTTTGATTTTCCTAAAATTTCTCACAGCTGCATAACATCACCAGACATAAATAATATGTACATTTAAGAAGATTTTTAATGCATTTTATGCTTAAGAACTACCAACTAAAGTAAAAAATAAGGGGCGATAATTGTGGTCTCGTACCTTATGAAACAATCCTATCATATATCTGCGTTATGGAGTTACCACTGCAGATCAATAGTATAGATGTAGATGTATATCATTTCAGAACTAGTTCTATAGAGTGTTGTTTCTGACTGTTTTTCATTGAGGATATTTAAAGCATCTGTTCAAATGTGTAGGTTGTGTCATGAACATGCATTTCTCATCTCTTAATAAACTAATTATATCATAGACCTGTAGGTCTATGATTCTATATAGCACAGAACATTGAACATTTGCATTGAGGGCAATCTAATTTTTTAGACAAGTTTCCTGTGTTACTCTGTTTCATTTCATGCCCTTATAAATAGCATGCTACTGTACATGCACAATAAAAGAGTCATGCAATTAACAGTTTAATCTTACCGTTATATAACTTCTTATTCCAACATGCCCAATACCATTGTATTTTGTCCGATTAAAAAACGGGGTATTTATAGTAAAGGGGAAGGAGACAATTCAACATGCTATACAAATTCATTCTGAATCATTAGATTTTTTCCTATCCAAATGAAAGAAAGATTAACCAAAATTGTGATGCACTTTTGGAGATGCTCCAATGTTAAATATTTAAATCTATATTTAAATCTATACATTTTTTGTATACTAAAGAGGTTGTTTGACCTTTTCTGATGAGGTTATGTTTGTTTTTTTTATTGAAGATGCTGGCACAGCAGGGGCGGATCCAGAAATTTTCGAAAGGGGAGGTTCCACATATTAGAACCTTATTATAGGTTCTGTGGGCCAAAGAGGGGTTCCAGACCAATTTTGCTGAAAATCTACACAAAAAATAAGAATTTCGGAGGAAAGGGGGGGGGGGGGGTTCCGACCCCCGAAACCCCCTTTCTGCTGCACAGTGATCGAAGGAAAGCATACACAGTAAAAAAAAATAGAACACATTTTCACTGCATGACCTGCTTGAACTAGTTGCTCGACGAAATTTAAGTGTCAGACACAAAATGAGTAGCTTTAATTAGTGCATCTCAGTTTTATGTTGTTTCTCATTATGTATATTGATATGCCGGCTCAAAATTAAAGTAATTTATTCATTTATTCTATTTTATCTGTATGTAATTGTACATGTGATTTACTTCAAAATACGGTAACCTTTATTGCATTTTTTTTTATTAAACTTCATACTTTCACAGTTAGGTGAGGTACTACCAGTTACACAATATATTCAAACTATTAAAGTTTTTGATTCTTATTATTTTCGTAAAGACTTTATAGAGTATTACATGCTATGGCAATTTTAAGATGTATATCATCTAATGATATTTGTGTTTTGTAGGTGCAGGTGTTTTTCCAAGGTGCAAACTGTGTTAGTCGATTGTGTCATTATTTAAGGGGACACAATACAGAACTGTTTTTACATTTAATATAAAAAGGTAAAAAGACTTAGGCCGCGTTCAGACTGAGCAAAACTCATAGTAGTTTAAATATCGTCCACACTAACATTAAACATCAATGCGTTCACACTGTAAAATTTTGATGTTTACATGTAGTTTAAATGTTATGTCCTTTACATGCATTCGATACTTAATGTAGTCCTTGTTTTGGGTTAAATGTACAATGAATTTCTCATATTTCTTTTGATTGAATGGCAAGCATATGCATTACTTTCATTCGATATCAGGAATATGAACAGGTGATAAAATGAACATGAAATGATGATGAAGTGGAGGAAATGGGGGGCAAAGTCCATTCGAGGATAAGAGTTTTGACTGTCAATTGGAAAATGAGGAGAGGGCAGATTTTTACACAGGAATCATATGGGTTCTTCTCGCCTGAAGAACATGATTTTTTTTCCTAACGAGTTTTCCGCAATGTACATTTGTAGCCTGACGACGCGGCATTATGACGGACTGTCCATTCAACCACCGAGTACACATTGCAGTCGTTTTGTGGACAAAGCGGCAGACCCGATATCACGTTTCTGAGTGCTCTTAAGTGGATTTTTACCGACAACATGGCGCTGCTGCGGGCCCGCGCCGATATTTATGTATTGCAATAGCTTTTTATAGCAATAAATTTTAAAATACAAACGGAGGAACAGACTAAAGTGTCAGAAATTGTGTACACCTTTATTGTTATTCTATAAAAATAAAAATCATTAAAAAAGACTGCATTAAATCAAAATCCATACGTATTTTATGTTAAAATGTCTATTCGCCAATTTAACAATCTTGGTTATTTTATATCTGTTCATGTTTTCTGTACATTTAAATTACATGTACATATTACACTTGCATTTAATAATATGAACATTTCATATGTCAAGTTATTTAATTTAGGTTAATCAATGAGAATAAATTAAGTGTTAAACTAGTTTTAAGAACATTAAACTACTTCTATACATGTTTACCCAAAAACAACGTCAGTGTGAACATGGCCTTACAGTTGTTGTAAATTAATTAAGAAACAGATTGCAGATTTACGACGGGGACCTTCAATATATAGGGAATCACCATGACCACTGGAGAGTGAAAAAGGACCAGGCCTCTATTTGATCAGTCAAATGAGGTGTTTTGAAATTCAATACTGATTTAAACTTTACGTGTTGCAAAACTACAGAATAAAACAGAAGATCCAGAATACAGACAGGTGAGAGAGTTTTACTTTGCAACACTATATGGGCCAAATAAATCAATGCAATTTTGACCTGGTCAGAACAGGGTAGGATATGCAACATTTCCTGGTATGAAAAGTTGTTTTAACGTTCTAACAGGGTTTGGTTCAGAACAGGTCTGGAAGAACTTGAAAAATAAAACAAGCAAACCCAAAACAAATGAAAAAAATCAAAATATAACAGCAAGTGGATATTACAATAGCAGAATGAAACGATCTCTTCCCACCATTTAGAGTTTTAGGATTTTTCTTATTCCTAACCTGATATTATTTCTGGAGTATATTTTACGGACCATATTTTACTGTCAGGTATTTTCTTAGATTTTTTTCCGGGGATATCACAATAGCGGAATGAAACGATCTCTTCTTACCGTTTTAATCAATTCGCCACAAAGATGTGAATGCCCCAAATTATATTAAAATAGAGATAGACATGTTTAAAAAATCACATTTATGTCAATTTAAGTAGCCAAAGTGAAAAGTCTAATGGCTGAACGAAGAGATCTGGTTACCGAAAGAAATATCGAGTGACGTCTGGTCCCGATTTTTGGACTGCATTTTAAACTCATATTAAAATGGACTTTTGTAGGCTATAGCAAGACTGTTTAGTTTCATTGGTTACATATATCTTTATGATGTAGAGTAACACAATGTTTTAAGCATTTTAGTAGTATCTTAATTACCTTGTCGGGACTATTTTGTACTTAATTAGAACTACTTGCCCCCTCTGTCAACACCGGATGCATTAACTCCATGTTTTGTACCAGCAGACGCTAGATTGTTTGTATCGTGACGTCATCATTTGTGCCGTAGGTATCCAGACATGCTACTCGTGTGATGCACTCAACCTCCGCACACGATTAATTTTAATGTAACCTATAATAATCTAAATAAATCATGAAACTATAAGAAAGACGTAGCTTTCCAAGCTGTAAAAGCACTTACAAAGCTTTTTTTACCATGATAATCATCAATAATTTGTGATTTTATTAAGCACTATATTCGTAGACCACGAGCATGGTTCCCTCAGGTATCAGAACCCGCCAGCCCATCTTTCTCTTTCCCGTTCCGAAGATAAGCCACAACATTTATTTGTTCCCCTTGGTAAATTGTTTCAAAATTTAAAAATATAACCTTTAATAGCATGTTTGAATTGTTAACATTGACGAAACGCCCAGAACTTTCATGTTTATATAGTGCACTGATAAACTGTGCAAATAAAAAGTATGCAAACTATGTTTTTTCTACGAAAAAGCCTGTCAATTCACCCTTATAATCATTTGCAACCAGAGTATCGCCCATATATACCAATCGAAATATGGATTAGATAAGAGGTGAAATCATACTCTATCGGATGGAAGGGTTTTATCTAAATGGATACCTTGGGCCTCATCGGGAACCGGACTAGCTACCCGGTTCTATCATGGCTCGGCGGGTTTGCCATTAAAAAAACCCGATCCTGGTCTGTTGGTATCAGTCCAGGCGAGGGAAGACCAGATCGCATTCCTTCGTTAAAAAAATGTGCGATCCAGCTGCGGTTGTACTTCCCCTAGTGCAACTGCAATAAGGGGGTCGTAAAGGTATACGAATTGGTAGGCTCTAAAGTCCGATAGGTGGATGTAGCCTCTTTTACACTTTTGGACATTAATTGCATTTTTTTTACTTTCGAATAAATTAACTGAAAGTCCGTCTGAGAATGGTCTTAAATACATTTTCATTCACTAAATGCATTATTATTAGAAAATTTACTTTTACAATGTAGAAAACTCTTGAAGTTACATGTTAATTGGATTTTATTGTCAAACAAAACATTTTGACGAACTTAAAACTCAATACGACAAAATTGTTTTCTTCCTTTGTACAAAATAGCGGGAAAAGCTGAAAAACATTTACACTATCATCAATTCACAAGGACTCCTGTTCAATTTGTGTGACTTGGATATTAGGACTTGTGCCTTTCTAGGCATTGAATAGAAAGTATTCTTAGGTAATTGTCGATCGAACTCAATCACATGTGAATAAAATAATTGATTAGTTGGTAAAACTAAATCTAAATGTTAAAACGATTAAATTTTTTATTGTTTTATCAATTTTATTAAGTTTAAACATTTTATTGTGTTTTATCGTTTCGTTTTTACCTTTACAATGTAATTCTAGCTACTAAATAAATCTTTTAATAACTTATCTATTAGCCACATTGCAATATCTTTAATTATTGAAGTAGTACATGTAGTCATGCATGCAACATTTTATGCTTTAAAAATAATAGTTCGAATTTTCATTAGTGACATTTCATGATGTTTTCAGTAAAGAAAAATTCATGCACACATAGAAAAATATGGAGGTTTCTATCTCAGATTAGTGCAGATGTTGCATGGTTGGTAAAATGGTTTGTTTTTCCTTTCCCTGATTTGATAATCTGAATTGACCATTAGCAACGCAACGGATGTGCTATAACAAACAGGAACAGCTTAAACTTCCAGAGCACCTGAGTTAACTTTTTATTCGCATCAACTTCTGTCTTCAATAGTGCTTAAAATTATGTTATCTCATATCTTTCTAATTTCTTTCATGCCTTCTGGCCACGCTATCTTGATTTTTGCAACTTGTTATTTAATATGTTAATAATAACTTTGTGTTTATAATGAGTCTCTTTTTCGATCGAATTTCATTTTTCGCCTCGACATGGTTCGAGTACACTAACTAATATTCGAATACACCCGAATCGACTTTGAATTTATTTCAAACATTTACCTTAACAAACTTTATTTTATCGGAATATCAATTTAAAAAAAAATCAAAAAGCACTATTGATTTATAAAGATGCATTGAAAAATATATTTGCGGTAACAGTAGAGTTCTGAATGCCATACAACATTTTTCCTTAGTTAAGTACCGACTTAAGGGAGTACGAGCCTCAGAAATTGAACATTTTCGAGATCCTCGGCTTTTATCCATTCAAATGCATTAAAAAAATTTCAACATGTTTTCTTAATATTTGTTCAGAATAACTAAGAGAAGGTCATAATAAACACCCTATCATAATTTCATTCAATTCTAATTACAATTTCTATGTTAAAACAGAAGACGAACTTTCAATGTATTTCCTATGAAAAATCTAGAGAAGTTTTTTTCCCGCCATATTTTAGGTGCTTATATCTTGACAACGGCTCCATGTTTTTTAAAACTTTTCTCATAAAGTCTAGCTATTTTGAGCTACTCTTTCCAAATGTTCTATTCTAAAAAACTTTTAATTACAAAAAATCTCAGGCTCATACTCCCTTAAGTGTCTTTATGCATACAACGTATGATTACTACGTAACTAAGGAAATCTTTTGGGAAGTCCAAGTTTAAGGAAGTCTTAACTTAAGTAGTTTTATACAAACGGCCCAAGACTTGATACAGGCCTTTCAAAAGAAATCGTGGGTTGAACCATGTTTTATGGTGCCAAACCTCCCTCTTCCATTGCGATCTATGAGTCTAGAAACACAAAATACAACATAGTTGTGAGACAAATGAGAGCTTAAGATGTGATCATCTCAGTACAAAAAACTGTCACAAACTAATTGAAACAATTACGAATCATTTCATCTGATATAATTTTGAATTTAGTTACCTTGGCTGATCATGATGAATAAATATATAATATATAATATATAATATAATATATAATATATAAATGATATATATCCTAAAGAATTAACCCTAAATAAAGCAAACTCGACCGACAGTAGATGTCCATTTCTAGATTTGGACTTAAGCATTATCAATGGTAGATTACACACTAAAGTATATGATAAACGGGATGACTTTTCATTCCCAATAGTTAATTTTCCGTTTCTTGAAGGAGACGTACCATTAGCTCCAGCTTACGGGGTATACATTTCACAATTAGTCAGGCATGCTCGCATTTGCAGTGATGTGTCTGATTTTAATGATAAAAACCGTTTTATTACAGAAAAATTGCTAAAACAAGGTTACCGTTACCACAAATTAGTCAAATCTTTTACAAAATTTGCACATAAATATGGACATCTCATCGAAAAATTTGATTGTAAACGTAGATTTCTGATTGTTAAAGGAATATCTCATCCTGATTTTTATATCAATGTAGTTTATAAAGCACAAAAATTCAAAAACAACCTTATGGATATTAAAAACTGGCTTAAAAACCTTTTGAAAAAAGGATACGAATTCAATGTTTTAGCAAAATCTTTGCATTTGGTATGTTTTGGCAGAAATATTGATAGCTTGATAGTAACTTTAAAACGTTAAATTTTCACAAAAATTCAAAAACAACCTTATGGATATTAAAAACTGGCTTAAAAACCTTTTGAAAAAAGGATACGAATTCAATGTTTTAGCAAAATCTTTGCATTTGGTATGTTTTGGCAGAAATATTGATAGCTTGATAGTAACTTTAAAACGTTAAATTTTCACTTTGTATCCACTGTATTATTTATAAGCACCACAGCGATCAAGTATGTCGGTTCTGTATGGTGATACAACTCTTAATCATTCATTGTTTTGACGTGGGGTGTCGGATTTAGAACTGATGTATTTGATTCTTTTACATCAATCGATAAATGTTTCTAAGCTAGTTGTCAGTAACTTCGAGTGTTCTCAAGAGAGTTCCTCCTTGTCTTGTTGTTTTCGTACAGTATTTTGTCTTAGGTTCTCTCTTGTTGAATTGAATTTTTGTCGATTGAGTTTTACAGTGTGTTTTATATGTAGCTTTGTGCAAGCTTATCAATAGGGGGAAGGTTGGATCCAAAAAACTAGTTTAACCCCGCCACATTTTATATGTGCCTGTCCTAAGCCAGGAAACTTTGCCAAAGCCTTTGTTTGTCCTTGTCATTCTATGTTAACTGTTTTATGTCAAGTATTGGATTCTTTCGTTGATAATTTAGGGATTGGTTTTGATACTTTTGTATTGTATTATAAGTCTTGGGCCAATGCAAGACGGTAAGCAGTGACCTATGGTCATGTTGAAGACTGCTTGCTGTTTTCTGTTGTGATTTTTTGAATTGCTGTTTGTTTTTGTTTGTTGTGTCGCGTACACTTATTCCACATCTCAATATTGTCTATTTATCCATACATTTTATTTATACGGATGAAATGGAAATTCATTATATATATATAGTTTTAACCTTATTTAAGATCAAGATAAAACAGTTTATTGTGCGTAATTATTCCAAAAAAACAAGACCAAGTTTGTCCTTTATTTTTTGTGTTTCAAATTTGAATTTTAGAAAAAACGGACTGCGGATTTCAAAAAACTCTCATTCAGCTGTCTTTTGTGTTCAAAAAGTCATAGGGTTAGCTTTCAAAGAACTCTGACCCGACAGTATGTGCAATCTGGTTTAATATGGCCAAATATTTGGCGTGGTTTAAGATTGGAGTTTTAAAAAAGGGAGGAATGAAAAAGTTTGCATACATTATCGCAATTTATTAACTTTGATAAAATCAACATCAAACATCTTTTCTAGATCTTCAAAATAAAATATATCATCTGGTAAAATCATGTGAAACTTTGGGCATTTTTTAAAAGACAAACAAAAATCATATTTTATAAAATGATATGGAGTAAATGAACATGATACAATAACAGATTTGTTTATTATAATTTATGTTAATGAACTGTATGGCCATTTCGGAAATTTATTCTTCATCAACAGCACAAGAATCTGACAAAGGAAATTTACAATTAAAAAACTGCTGAAATACGTAAAGCCAAATGAAATCAGAATATTCAGTAATATCAATTATATCTAAGAACAAACTAGGATGGAGAGAGTTGAACCTTAGGTTTTAGAATTTACAAAAGAATAAGATGATCATGCACTTATAAATAAATATGGGATTTCGGTCTCTTGCAGACGTTGGTTTGTTATAGATTTTGTCTTGTCATCCTTTTCCGGATTTGACTTGCTGAATTGACTGTTGGCAACGCGACGGGTGTGCTATAGCAGGCAGGAACTGCTTACTCTTCCGGAGCACCTGAGTTAATTTTTGCTTCGACTTGAGTTCACGTTGTTGATGGATGTTCAGTTTTTTGTGTTTCTGTGTTTTACATGTTGTCTGTTTTTGTCCCGTTCTTGTTGGTGTTAGAGAACAGAATATAACTATCTGTATGAATATAGAGTAATATTGTCCCTCACAAGATGCAATATTACACTCATAAACTCGTGCATTATAACATTTCCTTGGGACATTATTTCTTCATATTAATGCAATAACCCCATATTGAATTTGTATGAGATGCAGCTTCTGTTAGTTTGCAATCGCTTTACGAGTCCACACCTAAGTGGGCAGAAAAGATGTTCGGGTTTATATGGGTTTCCAAAAAAACACATTGCCGATAATTCATCAAATCTGATGAGGAAAATAACGAAGAATCTCTATGACAACAGCCTTTGTGCTCATTTTAGCGATCGAAATTTTGTACGTTTTTACATAAGCCACACCAACAAGTTTCTTAATATACTTTTCGTCTGTATCAATCTTTTGGACAGAGTGCATCTGATGAGTCTTGAAAAGAGAAAATTTGTGTCAGGGGTAGAAACATTTACTATCTTAAACTTTCATCTGATTTGATTTCTAAAGCCCCTGGTAATTAATGCTGTGTAGACAAAAATCTTTTAAAGCTAAGAAATTATCGGTAAAATTTCAGAATTTGTCAGAACCTAAGGTTTTTCTCACCCATGTCAGTTCGTTAATTTTTGTTTTTAATGCCCTTTGCTTTTCATTTGTAGTATAGCGATAGCTATTTCAATCTCTTTGCAGAGGGCCTTCGATGAATATAAGGTAGATAAAAGGAGCGTCAGGGGTGGCAAAATTTATTGTCTGGAACTTTGTTGTAATTTTGAATTCTTTTTTTTTTCTTTGTTTCAAATATTAAAAGTTCAAACGCATTTATGAATAATTCATATTCTTGTATACACAAACAGGGGATTAATAGATCATTTTTGTCTTCAAGCATAATAACAAAACGATAAAACATCGTAATACTCTTTAAGATGTTTGGGGAATCGTTTTCTTTCATATTCGTTAATTACAGATCAAATTCTAGCATGTACTTTTACATTAAAAAAAATCATATGAACATATATAAATATATATATAGCTAGAAGACAACTATTTGTCTCCTTATTTGAAAAATAGTGATTTGCATATGCAGTAAGAGAGTATTTCGAAGAAAGAAATACTTTCCTACTATCTAGACTACATTGAGTATTATGCTCTAGAAGTACTCTTTGTAGTGTTAAACATTTACATTTGTATTGGAATAAATGTTAGAATAAAAAGATGCGTCAAAATTCCTGCTTTTGAAGACATCGACGAAAGCAGCCACGTTATTGGTGAGATCATCAGTGATGATGTGGTCAACTGTGTAATGCTTTGTTCAGATAGCAATGTTTGTAGATCGATCTCTTATAACAGAATTGATAGCCGATGTCGTTTGTTTACCCAAGATTTCACCGGACAAGAACCGACTGGACCTAAAAACATGGGATGGATTCATTTCGATTTTATATCAGGTACTTTATGGTGAAAGTATCTTAAGAGTTTATTGAATTTCCTTTACCGTTTTCGTCAGATATTTGAATAGTTTCTAAAATGAAATGGTTAATTTAAACCTGGTTGTATCACGCCATAAACCTGGCATAAAGTAGTTACGAAGTTGTGAGACACAATAGGGAAAATGAGGTTATAAAATCAGCACAACCTAATACCCCTTCACATATACGATATTCTCTTACGGGTTGTTACGATTTTCAAAATCTATCGACTTACGATCTTTTTCAGACTGTTTTCGTGTCCAGTTGCAGGGCAACACAATAACGGGACTGTATTCTATAACAATAGGTAATAACCAGGTACCAGTTTGGTGTGACCTAGAAACAGAAGGAGGAGGATGGACGGTATGTCTACTTAAGCAGATCTTGTTTTTGTTTTTACGAGGAACTAAATGATTAAGGTCTTAAAACATTTAATAAATTAAAGTTGTAAAAATAAATTTAAGAATGTTGAAAACATAAGTGAAGTAAGTAAATTTTCATAAGAAAAAAATATAACGGGTTATGAGAGTCAAGGTAAAAGGATTTACTGGTGATTACTTAAAAAGATGCTAACATTTGTAAAATTTTCTTATTCTTTCCACAAAATGATAGATAAATGAAGGAATACTCAATAGGTCTAAGACAAACAACATGTAGTTTATACACTTCTGATATACAAGATAATGAACCAATTTGTTTTTGTCTTAACATTTAAAAACACATGTATTATAGGTATTCCAGCGAAGGTCTGACGGGTCTGTAGACTTTCATAGAAACTGGAATGACTACGTGACAGGATTTGGTGATCCTACTAGAGAATACTGGATCGGTATGTTTAAATAGTGTACAGACATTCTTTCCTAACTACCAAATCAAGACCCTCTATTGGCAACCAAAATAGAAAATGCTATTACTAGTAGGCTATAAGATAATTTACCTGAATTTTTACCTTATGAATAGTTTATATCCTCTGGTTCCCTTCGTGTCATACAAGGAGTCATCAATAAGAATATCACTTTGGGATACAAGACTTGCGGGAAACAAACATCATTTTGCGTGGGAGCAGGCAAAAATAGAGCAGTTTTTTGTAGAGGATATGTAAGATATTTAAGTCATTGAAAACCACGATTTTAGCAAGCGAACATGCAACAAACTTAATAATTTTGATGTGTCTGTGTACCAACTGTATGCAATTTGTACACAATTTCTAATTTTGAAGAAGATATTGAAAGTTGAATACCTATTGATATGATATAAACAAGGAAAAGTATGTTTAAATGTATTTCAGGCCAAAATTCTGCTACCACAAATTCATAGTATGAAATTTCTTGGTATGGCCGCAAAGAGAGGGATGTATATCGGCAACCCGTTTTAACAAATTATTAAAATTATAAGAAAGCAAAACTGTGGTTTCTGTGTATTTTATAGTATTAACATGTTAATTTTATGCGAAATATCGTTCATTTCTTATTAAACTTCCCCAAACCAAAGCTCAAAACTAGTAAAACTATTTTGAGTTTGGGCGCAAAGGCAGGATTAAAATGACATTTTGTGGGTAAAATGACCAATATTTTCTTTTCAAAAAAGAAAATAGAGTAAAACCTTACAGATCTCAGAATGGATTTAAAAATATAAGGCCCTTATCAAAATATAGATACCAATTTAAGTCATTCTAGAGATTATCTAACCGCCAAAATTACAAAAAGGGTATGAGAGTTCTTGTGAAGATGAGACTTCCAATGTGAAATTTACTCTCATTGGACTAGCTACATACTTATTTTGTCTTAAAAATAACACTGTTTGTCTAATTAAACCATACAAACAGAAAACAATTACTAAAAAAATGTGGTCCTTTTTATATGTTAAGATTGTGATCCAATGTTTTTATAGTCAGTCAAATAACATACAACATCCTGAGCCAGGATGCAGATGCTCCTTAAATACTTTCTTTTACCATAGAGGTCTTCCCTGCCATTCTGTCTCTTTTATATCACCTTAAGCCAAAAGAAAAATAATCATGAAAATATGCTTTGCTTATATAAAAATTCATGAATGATTTGCACCATGTTAAAGAATTAACTTCAGTTAAAAGTATAAATTGGAGAAAGCTTTTTAACATGTAAAATGATAAATAATCAATAAAGACATTATTTTCATACAAAATATGTTTTAACTAAATGTGAACTTCATCTGCTGTCTGAAGACTGAATTTTGTCTTTGAAAGTACAATAAAGATAAAGACACATAAACAATCGTAATAAAATAGTGGGTTCAGATAAAAAAAAATAACAAAACACGGACTGGGTGAGAGGCGCTGGTATGAATATTATCAGATATAAAAAAAAACACTGGCTGGGTTGCTGAATGGTGCAATGCAATGGTATAAATACCACAATTTTGATTACTAGTCAATTACCATGACTTCAGGTTGCTGGACCAATTCCTGGTTTCAAATGTACATGCAAAGGTCCATCTGAAATAAAATAAATGTCAAATAAAGGGAAATCAAAATAGTATGTCTTTTTCATCGTTAATATTACAATCATGATTAACCCAGACCAGGATTTGAACCTGGAACTCTTGCTACTTAAACAAGCGCTTTTCTTTTAAGCTATCTAGGTTTTTGATAAACTGAGCAATGCTGGTATCATGTTATGGGTGTTGTATCATGTTATGTGCGTTGTATCATGTTATGTGTGTTGTATCATTTTATGGGAGTTGTATCATGTTATGGGTGTTGTATCATGTTATGTGTGTTGTATCATGTTATGTGTCTTGTATCATTTTATGAGAGTTGTATCATGTTATGGGTGTTGTATCCTGTTATGGGTGTTGTATCCTGTTATGGGAGTTGTATCATTTTTATGGGTGTTGTATCATGTTATGGGTGTTGTATCATGTTATGGGAGTTGTATCTTTTCATGGGTGTTGTATCATTTTATGGTTGTTGTATCATGTTATGTGTGTTGTATCATTTAATATTACAATCATGATTAACCCAGACCAGGATTTGAACCTGGAACTCTTGCTACTTAAACAAGCGCTTTTCTTTTAAGCTATCTAGGTTTTTGATAAACTGAGCAATGCTGGTATCATGTTATGGATGTTGTATCATGTTATGGATGTTGTATCATTTTATGGGAGTTGTATCATGTTATGTGTGTTGTATCATGATATGGGAGTTGTATCATTTTATGGGTGTTGTATCATGTTATGTGTCTTGTATCATGTGATGGGAGTTGTATCATGGTATGGGTGTTGTATCATGTTATGGGTCTTGTATCATTTTATGTGTGTTATATCATGTTATGGGTGTTGTATCATGTTATGGATGTTGTATCATGTTATGGGTGTTGTATCATGTTATGGGTGTTGTATCATGGTATGGGTGTTGTATCATGTTATGGGTGTTGTATCATGTTATGGGTGTTGTATCATGTTATTGGTTTTGTAACATGTTATGAGTGTTTAATCATGTTATGGGTGTTGTATCATTTTATGGGTGTTGTATCTTATTCTCTGTCAATGCATAATAAATTTCTTCTGTATCAATCATTAACATTCTCTAATTAGATTTAAAACTTAATTTGTACATATTATAAAATGTCATTATTTAATGTATGATATGCAGTGTAAAGTTATTATATGTATTTTGCATCTAGTTATTAATTTTCATCTGCATGTTTAATTTGTTACTGTTTATGGATGTTGTGGTATAAAAACTTTTTTAGTGTCACATAACTATATCTGATGTACAATTTTCTATCATCAAAGTATCTTTTTGTTTTTCTTTTAACTATAAGGATGTTCAAGGATGATTTGAGGTTTTTGAAATAGATGCCTTAAATCATAAGGGAAGCATAAAAAATACAAAAAAAGCTTAACATTTTGATAGCTTTACTCGTTTCAAGAGTTCAAAATTTGAGGGTACAGATCAAATGTTTTGCCTTAACGTGAAAGAAAAAACTTCGAAAAAACCAACAAAATGTCATTATAATTAGATCTAAATCTATAAAAAGACTCTCAAGGAAGACTTTCAACAAAGCTCTATGTCAAATTAAGGAACTTTACTCTGCCCTTCTTTTGTGACAACATTCATGTTGTGTCGAGTACACCTATTCAGTATCATATTATCATTTTTTATTAAAACTGTCTTATTGTATGGATGTTGTGTCACGTACACTTATATCATATCATATTTAGTTTATGGTGTGAAAATGGCCATTGCTGTATAGATATTGTGTCAGGCTTACTTATTCTGCATCATACATGCTCACTAGGCAAGCATCACCATACCTCTCTCTTGTGTTAAGATTATCTTATTTTATTGATGGTGTGTCACATACATTTAGTGCTTCATCATTCATCAATAATTCGTCTAACCTTATGGACATTTTGTGATGCAAATATCATAATTTTTTAATGTTTCAAAATTGTTTTTGTTTTATGTGTGTCATGTCATGAACACTTTTCAAATAGTTCATCGATCTTTTGGCTTTCATGGTTAGTACCTGCCATTTGAAACGTCCAGTTGTTTCAATATTTGTCTAGTAGGCAATTTTTTAAATGATTACAAGAGAGTGTCGTAGATGTTGAAGTGTGTTGTCATAAATTCCTGATGTAAGTGTGTATATGCTTCAATCAACTCTCCACACAGATCTACAAATGAAAAATATACTAGGTTAATACATCATCCATAATTGAAATTAAGTAAATATACAATTCTGTTCTAGATGTATTCATTTGATCATGACAATGAAGTTTTTAAATTAAAGCAATTATATATTTATGAAGTACATTTTATAAATTTAAAACTAATTTTAGTACCAGAATGAAATTATTAAATTTAAACAAGTATCGAAATAAACTAGTCTGTGTGTTTTTGTGTTTTTCAACGCACTTGGGTTCTATGAGGCAATAATTTTAAATGATGAAAGAAACCAGATTTGTCCCATTTTATAAATTACAAACGGAGAAACAACCGAAGTGTGTTATACAAACAAGCTACTTTACAAACAGGGAATCAACAGAAGTGTGGTATTCATACCAGCAACACAAAGCACTGACACACAAAATGAACAGGTAAAGTTGTTGCTAAACATTCTTAGTTCCAAAATAGCCATCATTTTACCCCGATTTTACTGGAAAACTTTTCCCTACTTTCTGATGAATGCAATGTGGAAACCGAAAATATTTTAAGAGACATCCTGTCAAACAGACAAGGTAGTTGTAGTTAAGCCTCACTCTCTTACAAAAGTTTGGATATGTTGTGATCTCACAATTTCTGAACTGTGCTCAATTTAGTTTACTTCAGCACAAAAAAATAGATAAAGTGTATCTGATGTGTCTGGTACATGTATGACAGAAACCGCTGCGTAAGCAAAATATGTTGCCTCGAATTTTGTTAAAAGAGGCAAAGGAGTACCAATCGTGACATTTAAATGTTGTCAGCTTCAAACGATCAAGACAAAGTTATTTGATATAAAAAACATTGCATGAAAATAAATAAAAATCTGAACTGGAAATAGCAACATCATCAAATAAAGTTGTTTTCCCCAACAAGAGTCTTTTTTGAGTTAACATATTACTCCATTTTATTGACCGGACTGGTCACGGGTCAATTATTTCGGCACTCTTCGTTTAATTCTTACCTAAAAGACTGAGAAATTTTAGCTCTGCCCAACCTTGCGCATAAAATAGAGTAAAACCAAGTTTCATAATGATCAGATGAATAACATTAAAAATATGAGCCATTCAAATTAATGGTTTTCTTCAAAAATATGGTCCGCTACAGCTTACTCAAGAACCATGGATCCTATGTGGCCATATTTTTTACATTTCATGATTTTTAACAAAACCAATGATTGATATCAATTACTTGAGGTGTACTAAACATGAAAAACACAAGTTTTGGTAAAATAAGTGCATGGTTTTAATTTTTGATTCTGGTTTATATTTGCGGAGTGAAAAATAAGACATTCAAGGATTTAAAGGGGTACGGATATGGTCATTAATATTTTTCAAAATTTGTACAAGATATTAACCTGGAAACTCTTTTAAAATGTTCTCTATGTATTAAGCTTACAAAAAAAAACCAAGAAACATTAACTTTATATACTATATAAGTCCATATTTACCATTTGAAAATCAGGAACCATATGTATTATGAAAGCGGTTTTGCCAAAATTGGTAAAAGTAGCTATTCAAGGGTAAAAAAAATGCAAAAGATGGTGCAATTTCTTACATTTTTTTTATGTTTTTAGTATGAGAGGATGCAAATCAACAGATTTCAATAGCAAAAACACTGGTCAGAGCACTTTTGATGGAAACTAGTAAATGACTTAAGTGCAAAAACATGGAAAAACCTTCAAATCTTTAGCTTGTAACTGCTAATATTTACAATCATTTCACTTATGTAGTAGACAATGATGAACAATTAGGTGTTTTTTGTGTTTTTTATCATTAAAACATTGCTTTCTGTCTGATATTTCAAGAATTGAAGTAATAAAAAGATGATTTTAGAAAGATGACATAGGCCCACTCCTGAAAAATCCATATGCTGCCGCAACCTTGTTTCGCAGCGGGGAAAAGATTTTTTTCAGAAATACTTTCAACATTTCAGGATAAAAACACTCCTTATGCCTTAATTTAATGATTTATGACAATTCTAGGCAACTCAAAGTCTTTACTTGCAAGTAAGGGGTCATTTTGTTGGAAAAAATCCAAAATCCAAAAAGAAGACCATTTTCATTTAAAATCCCATTACACATTGAAATTTGGCTCATTTGGTCATAAACAAAGATTGAAATCATTTCAATTTGGCATATTCAGTAAGTTCAGACTAAATACAGAATGGCTAGAAAGTTAAATTGAAATTTTACCCATAGGCCCCCTCTCCTAGTATTATTTTAGGCCCCTTTTTAATGCTTTTTCAATATAGCGTTTTGATTAATAAAAAAAATTACCATTTTGATTTTCCTAAAATTTCTCACAGCTGCATAACATCACCAGACATAAATAATATGTACATTTAAGAAGATTTTTAATGCATTTTATGCTTAAGAACTACCAACTAAAGTAAAAAATAAGGGGCGATAATTGTCGTCTCGTACCTTATGAAACAATCCTATCATATATCTGCGTTATGGAGTTACCACTGCAGATCAATAGTATAGATGTAGATGTATATCATTTCAGAACTAGTTCTATAGAGTGTTGTTTCTGACTGTTTTTCATTGAGGATATTTAAAGCATCTGTTCAAATGTGTAGGTTGTGTCATGAACATGCATTTCTCATCTCTTAATAAACTAATTATATCATAGACCTGTAGGTCTATGATTCTATATAGCACAGAACATTGAACATTTGCATTGAGGGCAATCTAATTTTTTAGACAAGTTTCCTGTGTTACTCTGTTTCATTTCATGCCCTTATAAATAGCATGCTACTGTACATGCACAATAAAAGAGTCATGCAATTAACAGTTTAATCTTACCGTTATATAACTTCTTATTCCAACATGCCCAATACCATTGTATTTTGTCCGATTAAAAAACGGGGTATTTATAGTAAAGGGGAAGGAGACAATTCAACATGCTATACAAATTCATTCTGAATCATTAGATTTTTTCCTATCCAAATGAAAGAAAGATTAACCAAAATTGTGATGCACTTTTGGAGATGCTCCAATGTTAAATATTTAAATCTATATTTAAATCTATACATTTTTTGTATACTAAAGAGGTTGTTTGACCTTTTCTGATGAGGTTATGTTTGTTTTTTTTATTGAAGATGCTGGCACAGCAGGGGCGGATCCAGAAATTTTCGAAAGGGGAGGTTCCACATATTAGAACCTTATTATAGGTTCTGTGGGCCAAAGAGGGGTTCCAGACCAATTTTGCTGAAAATCTACACAAAAAATAAGAATTTCGGAGGAAAGGGGGGGGGGTTCCGACCCCCGAAACCCCCTTTCTGCTGCACAGTGATCGAAGGAAAGCATACACAGTAAAAAAAAAATAGAACACATTTTCACTGCATGACCTGCTTGAACTAGTTGCTCGGCGAAATTTTAGTGTCAGACACAAAATGAGTAGCTTTAATTAGTGCATCTCAGTTTTATGTTGTTTCTCATTATGTATATTGATATGCCGGCTCAAAATTAAAGTAATTTATTCATTTATTCTATTTTATCTGTATGTAATTGTACATGTGATTTACTTCAAAATACGGTAACCTTTATTGCATTTTTTTTTTATTAAACTTCATACTTTCACAGTTAGGTGAGGTACTACCAGTTACACAATATATTCAAACTATTAAAGTTTTTGATTCTTATTATTTTCGTAAAGACTTTATAGAGTATTACATGCTATGGCAATTTTAAGATGTATATCATCTAATGATATTTGTGTTTTGTAGGTGCAGGTGTTTTTCCAAGGTGCAAACTGTGTTAGTCGATTGTGTCATTATTTAAGGGGACACAATACAGAACTGTTTTTACATTTAATATAAAAAGGTAAAAAGACTTAGGCCGCGTTCAGACTGAGCAAAACTCATAGTAGTTTAAATATCGTCCACACTAACATTAAACATCAATGCGTTCACACTGTAAAATTTTGATGTTTACATGTAGTTTAAATGTTATGTCCTTTACATGCATTCGATACTTAATGTAGTCCTTGTTTTGGGTTAAATGTACAATGAATTTCTCATATTTCTTTTGATTGAATGGCAAGCATATGCATTACTTTCATTCGATATCAGGAATATGAACAGGTGATAAAATGAACATGAAATGATGATGAAGTGGAGGAAATGGGGGGCAAAGTCCATTCGAGGATAAGAGTTTTGACTGTCAATTGGAAAATGAGGAGAGGGCAGATTTTTACACAGGAATCATATGGGTTCTTCTCGCCTGAAGAACATGATTTTTTTTCCTAACGAGTTTTCCGCAATGTACATTTGTAGCCTGACGACGCGGCATTATGACGGACTGTCCATTCAACCACCGAGTACACATTGCAGTCGTTTTGTGGACAAAGCGGCAGACCCGATATCACGTTTCTGAGTGCTCTTAAGTGGATTTTTACCGACAACATGGCGCTGCTGCGGGCCCGCGCCGATATTTATGTATTGCAATAGCTTTTTATAGCAATAAATTTTAAAATACAAACGGAGGAACAGACTAAAGTGTCAGAAATTGTGTACACCTTTATTGTTATTCTATAAAAATAAAAATCATTAAAAAAGACTGCATTAAATCAAAATCCATACGTATTTTATGTTAAAATGTCTATTCGCCAATTTAACAATCTTGGTTATTTTATATCTGTTCATGTTTTCTGTACATTTAAATTACATGTACATATTACACTTGCATTTAATAATATGAACATTTCATATGTCAAGTTATTTAATTTAGGTTAATCAATGAGAATAAATTAAGTGTTAAACTAGTTTTAAGAACATTAAACTACTTCTATACATGTTTACCCAAAAACAACGTCAGTGTGAACATGGCCTTACAGTTGTTGTAAATTAATTAAGAAACAGATTGCAGATTTACGACGGGGACCTTCAATATATAGGGAATCACCATGACCACTGGAGAGTGAAAAAGGACCAGGCCTCTATTTGATCAGTCAAATGAGGTGTTTTGAAATTCAATACTGATTTAAACTTTACGTGTTGCAAAACTACAGAATAAAACAGAAGATCCAGAATACAGACAGGTGAGAGAGTTTTACTTTGCAACACTATATGGGCCAAATAAATCAATGCAATTTTGACCTGGTCAGAACAGGGTAGGATATGCAACATTTCCTGGTATGAAAAGTTGTTTTAACGTTCTAACAGGGTTTGGTTCAGAACAGGTCTGGAAGAACTTGAAAAATAAAACAAGCAAACCCAAAACAAATGAAAAAAATCAAAATATAACAGCAAGTGGATATTACAATAGCAGAATGAAACGATCTCTTCCCACCATTTAGAGTTTTAGGATTTTTCTTATTCCTAACCTGATATTATTTCTGGAGTATATTTTACGGACCATATTTTACTGTCAGGTATTTTCTTAGATTTTTTTCCGGGGATATCACAATAGCGGAATGAAACGATCTCTTCTTACCGTTTTAATCAATTCGCCACAAAGATGTGAATGCCCCAAATTATATTAAAATAGAGATAGACATGTTTAAAAAATCACATTTATGTCAATTTAAGTAGCCAAAGTGAAAAGTCTAATGGCTGAACGAAGAGATCTGGTTACCGAAAGAAATATCGAGTGACGTCTGGTCCCGATTTTTGGACTGCATTTTAAACTCATATTAAAATGGACTTTTGTAGGCTATAGCAAGACTGTTTAGTTTCATTGGTTACATATATCTTTATGATGTAGAGTAACACAATGTTTTAAGCATTTTAGTAGTATCTTAATTACCTTGTCGGGACTATTTTGTACTTAATTAGAACTACTTGCCCCCTCTGTCAACACCGGATGCATTAACTCCATGTTTTGTACCAGCAGACGCTAGATTGTTTGTATCGTGACGTCATCATTTGTGCCGTAGGTATCCAGACATGCTACTCGTGTGATGCACTCAACCTCCGCACACGATTAATTTTAATGTAACCTATAATAATCTAAATAAATCATGAAACTATAAGAAAGACGTAGCTTTCCAAGCTGTAAAAGCACTTACAAAGCTTTTTTTACCATGATAATCATCAATAATTTGTGATTTTATTAAGCACTATATTCGTAGACCACGAGCATGGTTCCCTCAGGTATCAGAACCCGCCAGCCCATCTTTCTCTTTCCCGTTCCGAAGATAAGCCACAACATTTATTTGTTCCCCTTGGTAAATTGTTTCAAAATTTAAAAATATAACCTTTAATAGCATGTTTGAATTGTTAACATTGACGAAACGCCCAGAACTTTCATGTTTATATAGTGCACTGATAAACTGTGCAAATAAAAAGTATGCAAACTATGTTTTTTCTACGAAAAAGCCTGTCAATTCACCCTTATAATCATTTGCAACCAGAGTATCGCCCATATATACCAATCGAAATATGGATTAGATAAGAGGTGAAATCATACTCTATCGGATGGAAGGGTTTTATCTAAATGGATACCTTGGGCCTCATCGGGAACCGGACTAGCTACCCGGTTCTATCATGGCTCGGCGGGTTTGCCATTAAAAAAACCCGATCCTGGTCTGTTGGTATCAGTCCAGGCGAGGGAAGACCAGATCGCATTCCTTCGTTAAAAAAATGTGCGATCCAGCTGCGGTTGTACTTCCCCTAGTGCAACTGCAATAAGGGGGTCGTAAAGGTATACGAATTGGTAGGCTCTAAAGTCCGATAGGTGGATGTAGCCTCTTTTACACTTTTGGACATTAATTGCATTTTTTTTACTTTCGAATAAATTAACTGAAAGTCCGTCTGAGAATGGTCTTAAATACATTTTCATTCACTAAATGCATTATTATTAGAAAATTTACTTTTACAATGTAGAAAACTCTTGAAGTTACATGTTAATTGGATTTTATTGTCAAACAAAACATTTTGACGAACTTAAAACTCAATACGACAAAATTGTTTTCTTCCTTTGTACAAAATAGCGGGAAAAGCTGAAAAACATTTACACTATCATCAATTCACAAGGACTCCTGTTCAATTTGTGTGACTTGGATATTAGGACTTGTGCCTTTCTAGGCATTGAATAGAAAGTATTCTTAGGTAATTGTCGATCGAACTCAATCACATGTGAATAAAATAATTGATTAGTTGGTAAAACTAAATCTAAATGTTAAAACGATTAAATTTTTTATTGTTTTATCAATTTTATTAAGTTTAAACATTTTATTGTGTTTTATCGTTTCGTTTTTACCTTTACAATGTAATTCTAGCTACTAAATAAATCTTTTAATAACTTATCTATTAGCCACATTGCAATATCTTTAATTATTGAAGTAGTACATGTAGTCATGCATGCAACATTTTATGCTTTAAAAATAATAGTTCGAATTTTCATTAGTGACATTTCATGATGTTTTCAGTAAAGAAAAATTCATGCACACATAGAAAAATATGGAGGTTTCTATCTCAGATTAGTGCAGATGTTGCATGGTTGGTAAAATGGTTTGTTTTTCCTTTCCCTGATTTGATAATCTGAATTGACCATTAGCAACGCAACGGATGTGCTATAACAAACAGGAACAGCTTAAACTTCCAGAGCACCTGAGTTAACTTTTTATTCGCATCAACTTCTGTCTTCAATAGTGCTTAAAATTATGTTATCTCATATCTTTCTAATTTCTTTCATGCCTTCTGGCCACGCTATCTTGATTTTTGCAACTTGTTATTTAATATGTTAATAATAACTTTGTGTTTATAATGAGTCTCTTTTTCGATCGAATTTCATTTTTCGCCTCGACATGGTTCGAGTACACTAACTAATATTCGAATACACCCGAATCGACTTTGAATTTATTTCAAACATTTACCTTAACAAACTTTATTTTATCGGAATATCAATTTAAAAAAAATCAAAAAGCACTATTGATTTATAAAGATGCATTGAAAAATATATTTGCGGTAACAGTAGAGTTCTGAATGCCATACAACATTTTTCCTTAGTTAAGTACCGACTTAAGGGAGTACGAGCCTCAGAAATTGAACATTTTCGAGATCCTCGGCTTTTATCCATTCAAATGCATTAAAAAAATTTCAACATGTTTTCTTAATATTTGTTCAGAATAACTAAGAGAAGGTCATAATAAACACCCTATCATAATTTCATTCAATTCTAATTACAATTTCTATGTTAAAACAGAAGACGAACTTTCAATGTATTTCCTATGAAAAATCTAGAGAAGTTTTTTTCCCGCCATATTTTAGGTGCTTATATCTTGACAACGGCTCCATGTTTTTTAAAACTTTTCTCATAAAGTCTAGCTATTTTGAGCTACTCTTTCCAAATGTTCTATTCTAAAAAACTTTTAATTACAAAAAATCTCAGGCTCATACTCCCTTAAGTGTCTTTATGCATACAACGTATGATTACTACGTAACTAAGGAAATCTTTTGGGAAGTCCAAGTTTAAGGAAGTCTTAACTTAAGTAGTTTTATACAAACGGCCCAAGACTTGATACAGGCCTTTCAAAAGAAATCGTGGGTTGAACCATGTTTTATGGTGCCAAACCTCCCTCTTCCATTGCGATCTATGAGTCTAGAAACACAAAATACAACATAGTTGTGAGACAAATGAGAGCTTAAGATGTGATCATCTCAGTACAAAAAACTGTCACAAACTAATTGAAACAATTACGAATCATTTCATCTGATATAATTTTGAATTTAGTTACCTTGGCTGATCATGATGAATAAATATATAATATATAATATATAATATAATATATAATATATAAATGATATATATCCTAAAGAATTAACCCTAAATAAAGCAAACTCGACCGACAGTAGATGTCCATTTCTAGATTTGGACTTAAGCATTATCAATGGTAGATTACACACTAAAGTATATGATAAACGGGATGACTTTTCATTCCCAATAGTTAATTTTCCGTTTCTTGAAGGAGACGTACCATTAGCTCCAGCTTACGGGGTATACATTTCACAATTAGTCAGGCATGCTCGCATTTGCAGTGATGTGTCTGATTTTAATGATAAAAACCGTTTTATTACAGAAAAATTGCTAAAACAAGGTTACCGTTACCACAAATTAGTCAAATCTTTTACAAAATTTGCACATAAATATGGACATCTCATCGAAAAATTTGATTGTAAACGTAGATTTCTGATTGTTAAAGGAATATCTCATCCTGATTTTTATAGCAATGTAGTTTATAAAGCACAAAAATTCAAAAACAACCTTATGGATATTAAAAACTGGCTTAAAAACCTTTTGAAAAAAGGATACGAATTCAATGTTTTAGCAAAATCTTTGCATTTGGTATGTTTTGGCAGAAATATTGATAGCTTGATAGTAACTTTAAAACGTTAAATTTTCACAAAAATTCAAAAACAACCTTATGGATATTAAAAACTGGCTTAAAAACCTTTTGAAAAAAGGATACGAATTCAATGTTTTAGCAAAATCTTTGCATTTGGTATGTTTTGGCAGAAATATTGATAGCTTGATAGTAACTTTAAAACGTTAAATTTTCACTTTGTATCCACTGTATTATTTATAAGCACCACAGCGATCAAGTATGTCGGTTCTGTATGGTGATACAACTCTTAATCATTCATTGTTTTGACGTGGGGTGTCGGATTTAGAACTGATGTATTTGATTCTTTTACATCAATCGATAAATGTTTCTAAGCTAGTTGTCAGTAACTTCGAGTGTTCTCAAGAGAGTTCCTCCTTGTCTTGTTGTTTTCGTACAGTATTTTGTCTTAGGTTCTCTCTTGTTGAATTGAATTTTTGTCGATTGAGTTTTACAGTGTGTTTTATATGTAGCTTTGTGCAAGCTTATCAATAGGGGGAAGGTTGGATCCAAAAAACTAGTTTAACCCCGCCACATTTTATATGTGCCTGTCCTAAGCCAGGAAACTTTGCCAAAGCCTTTGTTTGTCCTTGTCATTCTATGTTAACTGTTTTATGTCAAGTATTGGATTCTTTCGTTGATAATTTAGGGATTGGTTTTGATACTTTTGTATTGTATTATAAGTCTTGGGCCAATGCAAGACGGTAAGCAGTGACCTATGGTCATGTTGAAGACTGCTTGCTGTTTTCTGTTGTGATTTTTTGAATTGCTGTTTGTTTATGTTTGTTGTGTCGCGTACACTTATTCCACATCTCAATATTGTCTATTTATCCATACATTTTATTTATACGGATGAAATGGAAATTCATTATATATATATAGTTTTAACCTTATTTAAGATCAAGATAAAACAGTTTATTGTGCGTAATTATTCCAAAAAAACAAGACCAAGTTTGTCCTTTATTTTTTGTGTTTCAAATTTGAATTTTAGAAAAAACGGACTGCGGATTTCAAAAAACTCTCATTCAGCTGTCTTTTGTGTTCAAAAAGTCATAGGGTTAGCTTTCAAAGAACTCTGACCCGACAGTATGTGCAATCTGGTTTAATATGGCCAAATATTTGGCGTGGTTTAAGATTGGAGTTTTAAAAAAGGGAGGAATGAAAAAGTTTGCATACATTATCGCAATTTATTAACTTTGATAAAATCAACATCAAACATCTTTTCTAGATCTTCAAAATAAAATATATCATCTGGTAAAATCATGTGAAACTTTGGGCATTTTTTAAAAGACAAACAAAAATCATATTTTATAAAATGATATGGAGTAAATGAACATGATACAATAACAGATTTGTTTATTATAATTTATGTTAATGAACTGTATGGCCATTTCGGAAATTTATTCTTCATCAACAGCACAAGAATCTGACAAAGGAAATTTACAATTAAAAAACTGTTGAAATACGTAAAGCCAAATGAAATCAGAATATTCAGTAATATCAATTATATCTAAGAACAAACTAGGATGGAGAGAGTTGAACCTTAGGTTTTAGAATTTACAAAAGAATAAGATGATCATGCACTTATAAATAAATATGGGATTTCGGTCTCTTACATGAGTGCAGACGTTGGTTTGTTATAGATTTTGTCTTGTCATCCTTTTCCGGATTTGACTTGCTGAATTGACTGTTGGCAACGCGACGGGTGTGCTATAGCAGGCAGGAACTGCTTACTCTTCCGGAGCACCTGAGTTAATTTTTGCTTCGACTTGAGTTCACGTTGTTGATGGATGTTCAGTTTTTTGTGTTTCTGTGTTTTACATGTTGTCTGTTTTTGTCCCGTTCTTGTTGGTGTTAGAGAACAGAATATAACTATCTGTATGAATATAGAGTAATATTGTCCCTCACAAGATGCAATATTACACTCATAAACTCGTGCATTATAACATTTCCTTGGGACATTATTTCTTCATATTAATGCAATAACCCCATATTGAATTTGTATGAGATGCAGCTTCTGTTAGTTTGCAATCGCTTTACGAGTCCACACCTAAGTGGGCAGAAAAGATGTTCGGGTTTATATGGGTTTCCAAAAAAACACATTGCCGATAATTCATCAAATCTGATGAGGAAAATAACGAAGAATCTCTATGACAACAGCCTTTGTGCTCATTTTAGCGATCGAAATTTTGTACGTTTTTACATAAGCCACACCAACAAGTTTCTTAATATACTTTTCGTCTGTATCAATCTTTTGGACAGAGTGCATCTGATGAGTCTTGAAAAGAGAAAATTTGTGTCAGGGGTAGAAACATTTACTATCTTAAACTTTCATCTGATTTGATTTCTAAAGCCCCTGGTAATTAATGCTGTGTAGACAAAAATCTTTTAAAGCTAAGAAATTATCGGTAAAATTTCAGAATTTGTCAGAACCTAAGGTTTTTCTCACCCATGTCAGTTCGTTAATTTTTGTTTTTAATGCCCTTTGCTTTTCATTTGTAGTATAGCGATAGCTATTTCAATCTCTTTGCAGAGGGCCTTCGATGAATATAAGGTAGATAAAAGGAGCGTCAGGGGTGGCAAAATTTATTGTCTGGAACTTTGTTGTAATTTTGAATTCTTTTTTTTTTCTTTGTTTCAAATATTAAAAGTTCAAACGCATTTATGAATAATTCATATTCTTGTATACACAAACAGGGGATTAATAGATCATTTTTGTCTTCAAGCATAATAACAAAACGATAAAACATCGTAATACTCTTTAAGATGTTTGGGGAATCGTTTTCTTTCATATTCGTTAATTACAGATCAAATTCTAGCATGTACTTTTACATTAAAAAAAATCATATGAACATATATAAATATATATATAGCTAGAAGACAACTATTTGTCTCCTTATTTGAAAAATAGTGATTTGCATATGCAGTAAGAGAGTATTTCGAAGAAAGAAATACTTTCCTACTATCTAGACTACATTGAGTATTATGCTCTAGAAGTACTCTTTGTAGTGTTAAACATTTACATTTGTATTGGAATAAATGTTAGAATAAAAAGATGCGTCAAAATTCCTGCTTTTGAAGACATCGACGAAAGCAGCCACGTTATTGGTGAGATCATCAGTGATGATGTGGTCAACTGTGTAATGCTTTGTTCAGATAGCAATGTTTGTAGATCGATCTCTTATAACAGAATTGATAGCCGATGTCGTTTGTTTACCCAAGATTTCACCGGACAAGAACCGACTGGACCTAAAAACATGGGATGGATTCATTTCGATTTTATATCAGGTACTTTATGGTGAAAGTATCTTAAGAGTTTATTGAATTTCCTTTACCGTTTTCGTCAGATATTTGAATAGTTTCTAAAATGAAATGGTTAATTTAAACCTGGTTGTATCACGCCATAAACCTGGCATAAAGTAGTTACGAAGTTGTGAGACACAATAGGGAAAATGAGGTTATAAAATCAGCACAACCTAATACCCCTTCACATATACGATATTCTCTTACGGGTTGTTACGATTTTCAAAATCTATCGACTTACGATCTTTTTCAGACTGTTTTCGTGTCCAGTTGCAGGGCAACACAATAACGGGACTGTATTCTATAACAATAGGTAATAACCAGGTACCAGTTTGGTGTGACCTAGAAACAGAAGGAGGAGGATGGACGGTATGTCTACTTAAGCAGATCTTGTTTTTGTTTTTACGAGGAACTAAATGATTAAGGTCTTAAAACATTTAATAAATTAAAGTTGTAAAAATAAATTTAAGAATGTTGAAAACATAAGTGAAGTAAGTAAATTTTCATAAGAAAAAAATATAACGGGTTATGAGAGTCAAGGTAAAAGGATTTACTGGTGATTACTTAAAAAGATGCTAACATTTGTAAAATTTTCTTATTCTTTCCACAAAATGATAGATAAATGAAGGAATACTCAATAGGTCTAAGACAAACAACATGTAGTTTATACACTTCTGATATACAAGATAATGAACCAATTTGTTTTTGTCTTAACATTTAAAAACACATGTATTATAGGTATTCCAGCGAAGGTCTGACGGGTCTGTAGACTTTCATAGAAACTGGAATGACTACGTGACAGGATTTGGTGATCCTACTAGAGAATACTGGATCGGTATGTTTAAATAGTGTACAGACATTCTTTCCTAACTACCAAATCAAGACCCTCTATTGGCAACCAAAATAGAAAATGCTATTACTAGTAGGCTATAAGATAATTTACCTGAATTTTTACCTTATGAATAGTTTATATCCTCTGGTTCCCTTCGTGTCATACAAGGAGTCATCAATAAGAATATCACTTTGGGATACAAGACTTGCGGGAAACAAACATCATTTTGCGTGGGAGCAGGCAAAAATAGAGCAGTTTTTTGTAGAGGATATGTAAGATATTTAAGTCATTGAAAACCACGATTTTAGCAAGCGAACATGCAACAAACTTAATAATTTTGATGTGTCTGTGTACCAACTGTATGCAATTTGTACACAATTTCTAATTTTGAAGAAGATATTGAAAGTTGAATACCTATTGATATGATATAAACAAGGAAAAGTATGTTTAAATGTATTTCAGGCCAAAATTCTGCTACCACAAATTCATAGTATGAAATTTCTTGGTATGGCCGCAAAGAGAGGGATGTATATCGGCAACCCGTTTTAACAAATTATTAAAATTATAAGAAAGCAAAACTGTGGTTTCTGTGTATTTTATAGTATTAACATGTTAATTTTATGCGAAATATCGTTCATTTCTTATTAAACTTCCCCAAACCAAAGCTCAAAACTAGTAAAACTATTTTGAGTTTGGGCGCAAAGGCAGGATTAAAATGACATTTTGTGGGTAAAATGACCAATATTTTCTTTTCAAAAAAGAAAATAGAGTAAAACCTTACAGATCTCAGAATGGATTTAAAAATATAAGGCCCTTATCAAAATATAGATACCAATTTAAGTCATTCTAGAGATTATCTAACCGCCAAAATTACAAAAAGGGTATGAGAGTTCTTGTGAAGATGAGACTTCCAATGTGAAATTTACTCTCATTGGACTAGCTACATACTTATTTTGTCTTAAAAATAACACTGTTTGTCTAATTAAACCATACAAACAGAAAACAATTACTAAAAAAATGTGGTCCTTTTTATATGTTAAGATTGTGATCCAATGTTTTTATAGTCAGTCAAATAACATACAACATCCTGAGCCAGGATGCAGATGCTCCTTAAATACTTTCTTTTACCATAGAGGTCTTCCCTGCCATTCTGTCTCTTTTATATCACCTTAAGCCAAAAGAAAAATAATCATGAAAATATGCTTTGCTTATATAAAAATTCATGAATGATTTGCACCATGTTAAAGAATTAACTTCAGTTAAAAGTATAAATTGGAAAAAGCTTTTTAACATGTAAAATGATAAATAATCAATAAAGACATTATTTTCATACAAAATATGTTTTAACTAAATGTGAACTTCATCTGCTGTCTGAAGACTGAATTTTGTCTTTGAAAGTACAATAAAGATAAAGACACATAAACAATCGTAATAAAATAGTGGGTTCAGATAAAAAAAAATAACAAAACACGGACTGGGTGAGAGGCGCTGGTATGAATATTATCAGATATAAAAAAAAACACTGGCTGGGTTGCTGAATGGTGCAATGCAATGGTATAAATACCACAATTTTGATTACTAGTCAATTACCATGACTTCAGGTTGCTGGACCAATTCCTGGTTTCAAATGTACATGCAAAGGTCCATCTGAAATAAAATAAATGTCAAATAAAGGGAAATCAAAATAGTATGTCTTTTTCATCGTTAATATTACAATCATGATTAACCCAGACCAGGATTTGAACCTGGAACTCTTGCTACTTAAACAAGCGCTTTTCTTTTAAGCTATCTAGGTTTTTGATAAACTGAGCAATGCTGGTATCATGTTATGGGTGTTGTATCATGTTATGTGCGTTGTATCATGTTATGTGTGTTGTATCATTTTATGGGAGTTGTATCATGTTATGGGTGTTGTATCATGTTATGTGTGTTGTATCATGTTATGTGTCTTGTATCATTTTATGAGAGTTGTATCATGTTATGGGTGTTGTATCCTGTTATGGGTGTTGTATCCTGTTATGGGAGTTGTATCATTTTTATGGGTGTTGTATCATGTTATGGGTGTTGTATCATGTTATGGGAGTTGTATCTTTTCATGGGTGTTGTATCATTTTATGGTTGTTGTATCATGTTATGTGTGTTGTATCATTTAATATTACAATCATGATTAACCCAGACCAGGATTTGAACCTGGAACTCTTGCTACTTAAACAAGCGCTTTTCTTTTAAGCTATCTAGGTTTTTGATAAACTGAGCAATGCTGGTATCATGTTATGGATGTTGTATCATGTTATGGATGTTGTATCATTTTATGGGAGTTGTATCATGTTATGTGTGTTGTATCATGATATGGGAGTTGTATCATTTTATGGGTGTTGTATCATGTTATGTGTCTTGTATCATGTGATGGGAGTTGTATCATGGTATGGGTGTTGTATCATGTTATGGGTCTTGTATCATTTTATGTGTGTTATATCATGTTATGGGTGTTGTATCATGTTATGGATGTTGTATCATGTTATGGGTGTTGTATCATGTTATGGGTGTTGTATCATGGTATGGGTGTTGTATCATGTTATGGGTGTTGTATCATGTTATGGGTGTTGTATCATGTTATTGGTTTTGTAACATGTTATGAGTGTTTAATCATGTTATGGGTGTTGTATCATTTTATGGGTGTTGTATCTTATTCTCTGTCAATGCATAATAAATTTCTTCTGTATCAATCATTAACATTCTCTAATTAGATTTAAAACTTAATTTGTACATATTATAAAATGTCATTATTTAATGTATGATATGCAGTGTAAAGTTATTATATGTATTTTGCATCTAGTTATTAATTTTCATCTGCATGTTTAATTTGTTACTGTTTATGGATGTTGTGGTATAAAAACTTTTTTAGTGTCACATAACTATCTCTGATGTACAATTTTCTATCATCAAAGTATCTTTTTGTTTTTCTTTTAACTATAAGGATGTTCAAGGATGATTTGAGGTTTTTGAAATAGATGCCTTAAATCATAAGGGAAGCATAAAAAATACAAAAAAAGCTTAACATTTTGATAGCTTTACTCGTTTCAAGAGTTCAAAATTTGAGGGTACAGATCAAATGTTTTGCCTTAACGTGAAAGAAAAAACTTCGAAAAAACCAACAAAATGTCATTATAATTAGATCTAAATCTATAAAAAGACTCTCAAGGAAGACTTTCAACAAAGCTCTATGTCAAACACTCAAAAAAAAATTCTACTTAAAACCCTACAAATGTTACTTATTTTAAGTATTTCCATTAGTAGGGAAAGTTGTCAGACGGTTAAGTAATACTTAGTAATGTGTAAGTAGTTGATATTACTTGTTACTATAAGTAAAATTTGTACTTTAAGTATTACTACATATATTTGTAAATTACAATAAAATTACTTGAAGTAAAATAGCAATTTTGATAACTAACTATTATTTTTGTTATTACTGTAGGCAATAATTGAGGTTTTTACCATTACTTGCAGTGTTTGAGTTGCTTGTGACTACTTATAGCAGTTTAAATGGATTACTAGGAAAATGAAATTATGCTTTTCTTTATTGGTTCAATAAAACACAATAATCAAGGTTTATATCTTGGGTATTTATAATTATAATGTTTTGAAAAGTTATTACTTAAATTTAAAAATTTCAATTCTGGATAACATAATTATGAGTTTTGCAGATAAAAATTTTTAATCAAAATTGAAACAAAAATAGTTTCCTTTTTCCTAAATTACTAAATTTCAAGGGAGATAATTTTAAAATTCCAAAAAAGAGAGAATTTGAGACAATTTAACAGTAAAAAAAACCTGATTTTTTATAATTTCACTTAAACTATGAAGTGATTAACACTTTATTACTAAAATAGGATAATTTTATGTCCAGTTAAATTAAAATAATTACTTAATTTTCATTTTTTTACTATTTTATGATAATATTGTTGATATGAAACTCACTTTAATAATCTAATTCAAGCCTCATCTTTTGAAATTGATTGTTTTCTGAAAATGAAACTTGCATGTAGACACGAAGTTATCAAAGACTAAAAGGATTATCAAAACTTAATCATTTGCCTGTTGATATTTTGATATCTTTGTAAAAATTTTGACTATTTTATATAAAATAGCCCTTTTTTAATAAAATATATAATGTTTTTTTTTAATTTCTCATTATTTTGCTTATAAATAGGTATTTTCTCATACGGACTTGCAGGACATAATGTGTTCTTAACTGCCCTTGCATCTTTAGTTATTGGAAGAAGTTAATTTACAATTATACGTGTAAATGTATTCTTCTATTATACAGGCTCCCATTCAGCATTAATATAGACAAGGTCAATTTAAGTTTATTTAATTTGTTTTCAGAAATGATCAATACTGCAACTGAGTACTGAAAGTAATTCATGTTGTAGCTTTAAGTAACGAAATACTACTTCAAGTATTTTCGTTCTTTAAACGGTATACTGAAATGAAAATCTTACTTAAAATAAGTAATATTGTGAAAATAAGTAATATGTATGAATTTTATTACTTGAAATAAGTAATCATAAGTAATGCATAAGTAGTTCATTACTAAAATCACTACTTGAAATAAGTAACTAGTAACTACTAAGTAGTGTATTTTTTTGAGTGAAGGAACTTTACTCTGCCCTTCTTTTGTGACAACATTCATGTTGTGTCGAGTACACCTATTCAGTATCATATTATCATTTTTTATTAAAACTGTCTTATTGTATGGATGTTGTGTCACGTACACTTATATCATATCATATTTAGTTTATGGTGTGAAAATGGCCATTGCTGTATAGATATTGTGTCAGGCTTACTTATTCTGCATCATACATGCTCACTAGGCAAGCATCACCATACCTCTCTCTTGTGTTAAGATTATCTTATTTTATTGATGGTGTGTCACATACATTTAGTGCTTCATCATTCATCAATAATTCGTCTAACCTTATGGACATTTTGTGATGCAAATATCATAATTTTTTAATGTTTCAAAATTGTTTTTGTTTTATGTGTGTCATGTCATGAACACTTTTCAAATAGTTCATCGATCTTTTGGCTTTCATGGTTAGTACCTGCCATTTGAAACGTCCAGTTGTTTCAATATTTGTCTAGTAGGCAATTTTTTAAATGATTACAAGAGAGTGTCGTAGATGTTGAAGTGTGTTGTCATAAATTCCTGATGTAAGTGTGTATATGCTTCAATCAACTCTCCACACAGATCTACAAATGAAAAATATACTAGGTTAATACATCATCCATAATTGAAATTAAGTAAATATACAATTCTGTTCTAGATGTATTCATTTGATCATGACAATGAAGTTTTTAAATTAAAGCAATTATATATTTATGAAGTACATTTTATAAATTTAAAACTAATTTTAGTACCAGAATGAAATTATTAAATTTAAACAAGTATCGAAATAAACTAGTCTGTGTGTTTTTGTGTTTTTCAACGCACTTGGGTTCTATGAGGCAATAATTTTAAATGATGAAAGAAACCAGATTTGTCCCATTTTATAAATTACAAACGGAGAAACAACCGAAGTGTGTTATACAAACAAGCTACTTTACAAACAGGGAATCAACAGAAGTGTGGTATTCATACCAGCAACACAAAGCACTGACACACAAAATGAACAGGTAAAGTTGTTGCTAAACATTCTTAGTTCCAAAATAGCCATCATTTTACCCCGATTTTACTGGAAAACTTTTCCCTACTTTCTGATGAATGCAATGTGGAAACCGAAAATATTTTAAGAGACATCCTGTCAAACAGACAAGGTAGTTGTAGTTAAGCCTCACTCTCTTACAAAAGTTTGGATATGTTGTGATCTCACAATTTCTGAACTGTGCTCAATTTAGTTTACTTCAGCACAAAAAAATAGATAAAGTGTATCTGATGTGTCTGGTACATGTATGACAGAAACCGCTGCGTAAGCAAAATATGTTGCCTCGAATTTTGTTAAAAGAGGCAAAGGAGTACCAATCGTGACATTTAAATGTTGTCAGCTTCAAACGATCAAGACAAAGTTATTTGATATAAAAAACATTGCATGAAAATAAATAAAAATCTGAACTGGAAATAGCAACATCATCAAATAAAGTTGTTTTCCCCAACAAGAGTCTTTTTTGAGTTAACATATTACTCCATTTTATTGACCGGACTGGTCACGGGTCAATTATTTCGGCACTCTTCGTTTAATTCTTACCTAAAAGACTGAGAAATTTTAGCTCTGCCCAACCTTGCGCATAAAATAGAGTAAAACCAAGTTTCATAATGATCAGATGAATAACATTAAAAATATGAGCCATTCAAATTAATGGTTTTCTTCAAAAATATGGTCCGCTACAGCTTACTCAAGAACCATGGATCCTATGTGGCCATATTTTTTACATTTCATGATTTTTAACAAAACCAATGATTGATATCAATTACTTGAGGTGTACTAAACATGAAAAACACAAGTTTTGGTAAAATAAGTGCATGGTTTTAATTTTTGATTCTGGTTTATATTTGCGGAGTGAAAAATAAGACATTCAAGGATTTAAAGGGGTACGGATATGGTCATTAATATTTTTCAAAATTTGTACAAGATATTAACCTGGAAACTCTTTTAAAATGTTCTCTATGTATTAAGCTTACAAAAAAAAACCAAGAAACATTAACTTTATATACTATATAAGTCCATATTTACCATTTGAAAATCAGGAACCATATGTATTATGAAAGCGGTTTTGCCAAAATTGGTAAAAGTAGCTATTCAAGGGTAAAAAAAATGCAAAAGATGGTGCAATTTCTTACATTTTTTTTATGTTTTTAGTATGAGAGGATGCAAATCAACAGATTTCAATAGCAAAAACACTGGTCAGAGCACTTTTGATGGAAACTAGTAAATGACTTAAGTGCAAAAACATGGAAAAACCTTCAAATCTTTAGCTTGTAACTGCTAATATTTACAATCATTTCACTTATGTAGTAGACAATGATGAACAATTAGGTGTTTTTTGTGTTTTTTATCATTAAAACATTGCTTTCTGTCTGATATTTCAAGAATTGAAGTAATAAAAAGATGATTTTAGAAAGATGACATAGGCCCACTCCTGAAAAATCCATATGCTGCCGCAACCTTGTTTCGCAGCGGGGAAAAGATTTTTTTCAGAAATACTTTCAACATTTCAGGATAAAAACACTCCTTATGCCTTAATTTAATGATTTATGACAATTCTAGGCAACTCAAAGTCTTTACTTGCAAGTAAGGGGTCATTTTGTTGGAAAAAATCCAAAATCCAAAAAGAAGACCATTTTCATTTAAAATCCCATTACACATTGAAATTTGGCTCATTTGGTCATAAACAAAGATTGAAATCATTTCAATTTGGCATATTCAGTAAGTTCAGACTAAATACAGAATGGCTAGAAAGTTAAATTGAAATTTTACCCATAGGCCCCCTCTCCTAGTATTATTTTAGGCCCCTTTTTAATGCTTTTTCAATATAGCGTTTTGATTAATAAAAAAAATTACCATTTTGATTTTCCTAAAATTTCTCACAGCTGCATAACATCACCAGACATAAATAATATGTACATTTAAGAAGATTTTTAATGCATTTTATGCTTAAGAACTACCAACTAAAGTAAAAAATAAGGGGCGATAATTGTGGTCTCGTACCTTATGAAACAATCCTATCATATATCTGCGTTATGGAGTTACCACTGCAGATCAATAGTATAGATGTAGATGTATATCATTTCAGAACTAGTTCTATAGAGTGTTGTTTCTGACTGTTTTTCATTGAGGATATTTAAAGCATCTGTTCAAATGTGTAGGTTGTGTCATGAACATGCATTTCTCATCTCTTAATAAACTAATTATATCATAGACCTGTAGGTCTATGATTCTATATAGCACAGAACATTGAACATTTGCATTGAGGGCAATCTAATTTTTTAGACAAGTTTCCTGTGTTACTCTGTTTCATTTCATGCCCTTATAAATAGCATGCTACTGTACATGCACAATAAAAGAGTCATGCAATTAACAGTTTAATCTTACCGTTATATAACTTCTTATTCCAACATGCCCAATACCATTGTATTTTGTCCGATTAAAAAACGGGGTATTTATAGTAAAGGGGAAGGAGACAATTCAACATGCTATACAAATTCATTCTGAATCATTAGATTTTTTCCTATCCAAATGAAAGAAAGATTAACCAAAATTGTGATGCACTTTTGGAGATGCTCCAATGTTAAATATTTAAATCTATATTTAAATCTATACATTTTTTGTATACTAAAGAGGTTGTTTGACCTTTTCTGATGAGGTTATGTTTGTTTTTTTTATTGAAGATGCTGGCACAGCAGGGGCGGATCCAGAAATTTTCGAAAGGGGAGGTTCCACATATTAGAACCTTATTATAGGTTCTGTGGGCCAAAGAGGGGTTCCAGACCAATTTTGCTGAAAATCTACACAAAAAATAAGAATTTCGGAGGAAAGGGGGGGGGGGGGTTCCGACCCCCGAAACCCCCTTTCTGCTGCACAGTGATCGAAGGAAAGCATACACAGTAAAAAAAAAATAGAACACATTTTCACTGCATGACCTGCTTGAACTAGTTGCTCGACGAAATTTTAGTGTCAGACACAAAATGAGTAGCTTTAATTAGTGCATCTCAGTTTTATGTTGTTTCTCATTATGTATATTGATATGCCGGCTCAAAATTAAAGTAATTTATTCATTTATTCTATTTTATCTGTATGTAATTGTACATGTGATTTACTTCAAAATACGGTAACCTTTATTGCATTTTTTTTTTATTAAACTTCATACTTTCACAGTTAGGTGAGGTACTACCAGTTACACAATATATTCAAACTATTAAAGTTTTTGATTCTTATTATTTTCGTAAAGACTTTATAGAGTATTACATGCTATGGCAATTTTAAGATGTATATCATCTAATGATATTTGTGTTTTGTAGGTGCAGGTGTTTTTCCAAGGTGCAAACTGTGTTAGTCGATTGTGTCATTATTTAAGGGGACACAATACAGAACTGTTTTTACATTTAATATAAAAAGGTAAAAAGACTTAGGCCGCGTTCAGACTGAGCAAAACTCATAGTAGTTTAAATATCGTCCACACTAACATTAAACATCAATGCGTTCACACTGTAAAATTTTGATGTTTACATGTAGTTTAAATGTTATGTCCTTTACATGCATTCGATACTTAATGTAGTCCTTGTTTTGGGTTAAATGTACAATGAATTTCTCATATTTCTTTTGATTGAATGGCAAGCATATGCATTACTTTCATTCGATATCAGGAATATGAACAGGTGATAAAATGAACATGAAATGATGATGAAGTGGAGGAAATGGGGGGCAAAGTCCATTCGAGGATAAGAGTTTTGACTGTCAATTGGAAAATGAGGAGAGGGCAGATTTTTACACAGGAATCATATGGGTTCTTCTCGCCTGAAGAACATGATTTTTTTTCCTAACGAGTTTTCCGCAATGTACATTTGTAGCCTGACGACGCGGCATTATGACGGACTGTCCATTCAACCACCGAGTACACATTGCAGTCGTTTTGTGGACAAAGCGGCAGACCCGATATCACGTTTCTGAGTGCTCTTAAGTGGATTTTTACCGACAACATGGCGCTGCTGCGGGCCCGCGCCGATATTTATGTATTGCAATAGCTTTTTATAGCAATAAATTTTAAAATACAAACGGAGGAACAGACTAAAGTGTCAGAAATTGTGTACACCTTTATTGTTATTCTATAAAAATAAAAATCATTAAAAAAGACTGCATTAAATCAAAATCCATACGTATTTTATGTTAAAATGTCTATTCGCCAATTTAACAATCTTGGTTATTTTATATCTGTTCATGTTTTCTGTACATTTAAATTACATGTACATATTACACTTGCATTTAATAATATGAACATTTCATATGTCAAGTTATTTAATTTAGGTTAATCAATGAGAATAAATTAAGTGTTAAACTAGTTTTAAGAACATTAAACTACTTCTATACATGTTTACCCAAAAACAACGTCAGTGTGAACATGGCCTTACAGTTGTTGTAAATTAATTAAGAAACAGATTGCAGATTTACGACGGGGACCTTCAATATATAGGGAATCACCATGACCACTGGAGAGTGAAAAAGGACCAGGCCTCTATTTGATCAGTCAAATGAGGTGTTTTGAAATTCAATACTGATTTAAACTTTACGTGTTGCAAAACTACAGAATAAAACAGAAGATCCAGAATACAGACAGGTGAGAGAGTTTTACTTTGCAACACTATATGGGCCAAATAAATCAATGCAATTTTGACCTGGTCAGAACAGGGTAGGATATGCAACATTTCCTGGTATGAAAAGTTGTTTTAACGTTCTAACAGGGTTTGGTTCAGAACAGGTCTGGAAGAACTTGAAAAATAAAACAAGCAAACCCAAAACAAATGAAAAAAATCAAAATATAACAGCAAGTGGATATTACAATAGCAGAATGAAACGATCTCTTCCCACCATTTAGAGTTTTAGGATTTTTCTTATTCCTAACCTGATATTATTTCTGGAGTATATTTTACGGACCATATTTTACTGTCAGGTATTTTCTTAGATTTTTTTCCGGGGATATCACAATAGCGGAATGAAACGATCTCTTCTTACCGTTTTAATCAATTCGCCACAAAGATGTGAATGCCCCAAATTATATTAAAATAGAGATAGACATGTTTAAAAAATCACATTTATGTCAATTTAAGTAGCCAAAGTGAAAAGTCTAATGGCTGAACGAAGAGATCTGGTTACCGAAAGAAATATCGAGTGACGTCTGGTCCCGATTTTTGGACTGCATTTTAAACTCATATTAAAATGGACTTTTGTAGGCTATAGCAAGACTGTTTAGTTTCATTGGTTACATATATCTTTATGATGTAGAGTAACACAATGTTTTAAGCATTTTAGTAGTATCTTAATTACCTTGTCGGGACTATTTTGTACTTAATTAGAACTACTTGCCCCCTCTGTCAACACCGGATGCATTAACTCCATGTTTTGTACCAGCAGACGCTAGATTGTTTGTATCGTGACGTCATCATTTGTGCCGTAGGTATCCAGACATGCTACTCGTGTGATGCACTCAACCTCCGCACACGATTAATTTTAATGTAACCTATAATAATCTAAATAAATCATGAAACTATAAGAAAGACGTAGCTTTCCAAGCTGTAAAAGCACTTACAAAGCTTTTTTTACCATGATAATCATCAATAATTTGTGATTTTATTAAGCACTATATTCGTAGACCACGAGCATGGTTCCCTCAGGTATCAGAACCCGCCAGCCCATCTTTCTCTTTCCCGTTCCGAAGATAAGCCACAACATTTATTTGTTCCCCTTGGTAAATTGTTTCAAAATTTAAAAATATAACCTTTAATAGCATGTTTGAATTGTTAACATTGACGAAACGCCCAGAACTTTCATGTTTATATAGTGCACTGATAAACTGTGCAAATAAAAAGTATGCAAACTATGTTTTTTCTACGAAAAAGCCTGTCAATTCACCCTTATAATCATTTGCAACCAGAGTATCGCCCATATATACCAATCGAAATATGGATTAGATAAGAGGTGAAATCATACTCTATCGGATGGAAGGGTTTTATCTAAATGGATACCTTGGGCCTCATCGGGAACCGGACTAGCTACCCGGTTCTATCATGGCTCGGCGGGTTTGCCATTAAAAAAACCCGATCCTGGTCTGTTGGTATCAGTCCAGGCGAGGGAAGACCAGATCGCATTCCTTCGTTAAAAAAATGTGCGATCCAGCTGCGGTTGTACTTCCCCTAGTGCAACTGCAATAAGGGGGTCGTAAAGGTATACGAATTGGTAGGCTCTAAAGTCCGATAGGTGGATGTAGCCTCTTTTACACTTTTGGACATTAATTGCATTTTTTTTACTTTCGAATAAATTAACTGAAAGTCCGTCTGAGAATGGTCTTAAATACATTTTCATTCACTAAATGCATTATTATTAGAAAATTTACTTTTACAATGTAGAAAACTCTTGAAGTTACATGTTAATTGGATTTTATTGTCAAACAAAACATTTTGACGAACTTAAAACTCAATACGACAAAATTGTTTTCTTCCTTTGTACAAAATAGCGGGAAAAGCTGAAAAACATTTACACTATCATCAATTCACAAGGACTCCTGTTCAATTTGTGTGACTTGGATATTAGGACTTGTGCCTTTCTAGGCATTGAATAGAAAGTATTCTTAGGTAATTGTCGATCGAACTCAATCACATGTGAATAAAATAATTGATTAGTTGGTAAAACTAAATCTAAATGTTAAAACGATTACATTTTTTATTGTTTTATCAATCTTATTAAGTTTAAACATTTTATTGTGTTTTATCGTTTCGTTTTTACCTTTACAATGTAATTCTAGCTACTAAATAAATCTTTTAATAACTTATCTATTAGCCACATTGCAATATCTTTAATTATTGAAGTAGTACATGTAGTCATGCATGCAACATTTTATGCTTTAAAAATAATAGTTCGAATTTTCATTAGTGACATTTCATGATGTTTTCAGTAAAGAAAAATTCATGCACACATAGAAAAATATGGAGGTTTCTATCTCAGATTAGTGCAGATGTTGCATGGTTGGTAAAATGGTTTGTTTTTCCTTTCCCTGATTTGATAATCTGAATTGACCATTAGCAACGCAACGGATGTGCTATAACAAACAGGAACAGCTTAAACTTCCAGAGCACCTGAGTTAACTTTTTATTCGCATCAACTTCTGTCTTCAATAGTGCTTAAAATTATGTTATCTCATATCTTTCTAATTTCTTTCATGCCTTCTGGCCACGCTATCTTGATTTTTGCAACTTGTTATTTAATATGTTAATAATAACTTTGTGTTTATAATGAGTCTCTTTTTCGATCGAATTTCATTTTTCGCCTCGACATGGTTCGAGTACACTAACTAATATTCGAATACACCCGAATCGACTTTGAATTTATTTCAAACATTTACCTTAACAAACTTTATTTTATCGGAATATCAATTTAAAAAAAATCAAAAAGCACTATTGATTTATAAAGATGCATTGAAAAATATATTTGCGGTAACAGTAGAGTTCTGAATGCCATACAACATTTTTCCTTAGTTAAGTACCGACTTAAGGGAGTACGAGCCTCAGAAATTGAACATTTTCGAGATCCTCGGCTTTTATCCATTCAAATGCATTAAAAAAATTTCAACATGTTTTCTTAATATTTGTTCAGAATAACTAAGAGAAGGTCATAATAAACACCCTATCATAATTTCATTCAATTCTAATTACAATTTCTATGTTAAAACAGAAGACGAACTTTCAATGTATTTCCTATGAAAAATCTAGAGAAGTTTTTTTCCCGCCATATTTTAGGTGCTTATATCTTGACAACGGCTCCATGTTTTTTAAAACTTTTCTCATAAAGTCTAGCTATTTTGAGCTACTCTTTCCAAATGTTCTATTCTAAAAAACTTTTAATTACAAAAAATCTCAGGCTCATACTCCCTTAAGTGTCTTTATGCATACAACGTATGATTACTACGTAACTAAGGAAATCTTTTGGGAAGTCCAAGTTTAAGGAAGTCTTAACTTAAGTAGTTTTATACAAACGGCCCAAGACTTGATACAGGCCTTTCAAAAGAAATCGTGGGTTGAACCATGTTTTATGGTGCCAAACCTCCCTCTTCCATTGCGATCTATGAGTCTAGAAACACAAAATACAACATAGTTGTGAGACAAATGAGAGCTTAAGATGTGATCATCTCAGTACAAAAAACTGTCACAAACTAATTGAAACAATTACGAATCATTTCATCTGATATAATTTTGAATTTAGTTACCTTGGCTGATCATGATGAATAAATATATAATATATAATATATAATATAATATATAATATATAAATGATATATATCCTAAAGAATTAACCCTAAATAAAGCAAACTCGACCGACAGTAGATGTCCATTTCTAGATTTGGACTTAAGCATTATCAATGGTAGATTACACACTAAAGTATATGATAAACGGGATGACTTTTCATTCCCAATAGTTAATTTTCCGTTTCTTGAAGGAGACGTACCATTAGCTCCAGCTTACGGGGTATACATTTCACAATTAGTCAGGCATGCTCGCATTTGCAGTGATGTGTCTGATTTTAATGATAAAAACCGTTTTATTACAGAAAAATTGCTAAAACAAGGTTACCGTTACCACAAATTAGTCAAATCTTTTACAAAATTTGCACATAAATATGGACATCTCATCGAAAAATTTGATTGTAAACGTAGATTTCTGATTGTTAAAGGAATATCTCATCCTGATTTTTATAGCAATGTAGTTTATAAAGCACAAAAATTCAAAAACAACCTTATGGATATTAAAAACTGGCTTAAAAACCTTTTGAAAAAAGGATACGAATTCAATGTTTTAGCAAAATCTTTGCATTTGGTATGTTTTGGCAGAAATATTGATAGCTTGATAGTAACTTTAAAACGTTAAATTTTCACAAAAATTCAAAAACAACCTTATGGATATTAAAAACTGGCTTAAAAACCTTTTGAAAAAAGGATACGAATTCAATGTTTTAGCAAAATCTTTGCATTTGGTATGTTTTGGCAGAAATATTGATAGCTTGATAGTAACTTTAAAACGTTAAATTTTCACTTTGTATCCACTGTATTATTTATAAGCACCACAGCGATCAAGTATGTCGGTTCTGTATGGTGATACAACTCTTAATCATTCATTGTTTTGACGTGGGGTGTCGGATTTAGAACTGATGTATTTGATTCTTTTACATCAATCGATAAATGTTTCTAAGCTAGTTGTCAGTAACTTCCAGTGTTCTCACTAGAGTTCCTCCTTGTCTTGTTGTTTTCGTACAGTATTTTGTCTTAGGTTCTCTCTTGTTGAATTGAATTTTTGTCGATTGAGTTTTACAGTGTGTTTTATATGTAGCTTTGTGCAAGCTTATCAATAGGGGGAAGGTTGGATCCAAAAAACTAGTTTAACCCCGCCACATTTTATATGTGCCTGTCCTAAGCCAGGAAACTTTGCCAAAGCCTTTGTTTGTCCTTGTCATTCTATGTTAACTGTTTTATGTCAAGTATTGGATTCTTTCGTTGATAATTTAGGGATTGGTTTTGATACTTTTGTATTGTATTATAAGTCTTGGGCCAATGCAAGACGGTAAGCAGTGACCTATGGTCATGTTGAAGACTGCTTGCTGTTTTCTGTTGTGATTTTTTGAATTGCTGTTTGTTTATGTTTGTTGTGTCGCGTACACTTATTCCACATCTCAATATTGTCTATTTATCCATACATTTTATTTATACGGATGAAATGGAAATTCATTATATATATATAGTTTTAACCTTATTTAAGATCAAGATAAAACAGTTTATTGTGCGTAATTATTCCAAAAAAACAAGACCAAGTTTGTCCTTTATTTTTTGTGTTTCAAATTTGAATTTTAGAAAAAACGGACTGCGGATTTCAAAAAACTCTCATTCAGCTGTCTTTTGTGTTCAAAAAGTCATAGGGTTAGCTTTCAAAGAACTCTGACCCGACAGTATGTGCAATCTGGTTTAATATGGCCAAATATTTGGCGTGGTTTAAGATTGGAGTTTTAAAAAAGGGAGGAATGAAAAAGTTTGCATACATTATCGCAATTTATTAACTTTGATAAAATCAACATCAAACATCTTTTCTAGATCTTCAAAATAAAATATATCATCTGGTAAAATCATGTGAAACTTTGGGCATTTTTTAAAAGACAAACAAAAATCATATTTTATAAAATGATATGGAGTAAATGAACATGATACAATAACAGATTTGTTTATTATAATTTATGTTAATGAACTGTATGGCCATTTCGGAAATTTATTCTTCATCAACAGCACAAGAATCTGACAAAGGAAATTTACAATTAAAAAACTGTTGAAATACGTAAAGCCAAATGAAATCAGAATATTCAGTAATATCAATTATATCTAAGAACAAACTAGGATGGAGAGAGTTGAACCTTAGGTTTTAGAATTTACAAAAGAATAAGATGATCATGCACTTATAAATAAATATGGGATTTCGGTCTCTTACATGAGTGCAGACGTTGGTTTGTTATAGATTTTGTCTTGTCATCCTTTTCCGGATTTGACTTGCTGAATTGACTGTTGGCAACGCGACGGGTGTGCTATAGCAGGCAGGAACTGCTTACTCTTCCGGAGCACCTGAGTTAATTTTTGCTTCGACTTGAGTTCACGTTGTTGATGGATGTTCAGTTTTTTGTGTTTCTGTGTTTTACATGTTGTCTGTTTTTGTCCCGTTCTTGTTGGTGTTAGAGAACAGAATATAACTATCTGTATGAATATAGAGTAATATTGTCCCTCGCAAGATGCAATATTACATTCATAAACTCGTGCATTATAACATTTCCTTGGGACATTATTTCTTCATATTAATGCAATAACCCCATATTGAATTTGTATGAGATGCAGCTTCTGTTAGTTTGCAATCGCTTTACGAGTCCACACCTAAGTGGGCAGAAAAGATGTTCGGGTTTATATGGGTTTCCAAAAAAACACATTGCCGATAATTCATCAAATCTGATGAGGAAAATAACGAAGAATCTCTATGACAACAGCCTTTGTGCTCATTTTAGCGATCGAAATTTTGTACGTTTTTACATAAGCCACACCAACAAGTTTCTTAATATACTTTTCGTCTGTATCAATCTTTTGGACAGAGTGCATCTGATGAGTCTTGAAAAGAGAAAATTTGTGTCAGGGGTAGAAACATTTACTATCTTAAACTTTCATCTGATTTGATTTCTAAAGCCCCTGGTAATTAATGCTGTGTAGACAAAAATCTTTTAAAGCTAAGAAATTATCGGTAAAATTTCAGAATTTGTCAGAACCTAAGGTTTTTCTCACCCATGTCAGTTCGTTAATTTTTGTTTTTAATGCCCTTTGCTTTTCATTTGTAGTATAGCGATAGCTATTTCAATCTCTTTGCAGAGGGCCTTCGATGAATATAAGGTAGATAAAAGGAGCGTCAGGGGTGGCAAAATTTATTGTCTGGAACTTTGTTGTAATTTTGAATTCTTTTTTTTTTCTTTGTTTCAAATATTAAAAGTTCAAACGCATTTATGAATAATTCATATTCTTGTATACACAAACAGGGGATTAATAGATCATTTTTGTCTTCAAGCATAATAACAAAACGATAAAACATCGTAATACTCTTTAAGATGTTTGGGGAATCGTTTTCTTTCATATTCGTTAATTACAGATCAAATTCTAGCATGTACTTTTACATTAAAAAAAATCATATGAACATATATAAATATATATATAGCTAGAAGACAACTATTTGTCTCCTTATTTGAAAAATAGTGATTTGCATATGCAGTAAGAGAGTATTTCGAAGAAAGAAATACTTTCCTACTATCTAGACTACATTGAGTATTATGCTCTAGAAGTACTCTTTGTAGTGTTAAACATTTACATTTGTATTGGAATAAATGTTAGAATAAAAAGATGCGTCAAAATTCCTGCTTTTGAAGACATCGACGAAAGCAGCCACGTTATTGGTGAGATCATCAGTGATGATGTGGTCAACTGTGTAATGCTTTGTTCAGATAGCAATGTTTGTAGATCGATCTCTTATAACAGAATTGATAGCCGATGTCGTTTGTTTACCCAAGATTTCACCGGACAAGAACCGACTGGACCTAAAAACATGGGATGGATTCATTTCGATTTTATATCAGGTACTTTATGGTGAAAGTATCTTAAGAGTTTATTGAATTTCCTTTACCGTTTTCGTCAGATATTTGAATAGTTTCTAAAATGAAATGGTTAATTTAAACCTGGTTGTATCACGCCATAAACCTGGCATAAAGTAGTTACGAAGTTGTGAGACACAATAGGGAAAATGAGGTTATAAAATCAGCACAACCTAATACCCCTTCACATATACGATATTCTCTTACGGGTTGTTACGATTTTCAAAATCTATCGACTTACGATCTTTTTCAGACTGTTTTCGTGTCCAGTTGCAGGGCAACACAATAACGGGACTGTATTCTATAACAATAGGTGATAACCAGGTAACAGTTTGGTGTGACCTAGAAACAGAAGGAGGAGGATGGACGGTATGTCTACTTAAGCAGATCTTGTTTTTGTTTTTACGAGGAACTAAATGATTAAGGTCTTAAAACATTTAATAAATTAAAGTTGTAAAAATAAATTTAAGAATGTTGAAAACATAAGTGAAGTAAGTAAATTTTCATAAGAAAAAAATATAACGGGTTATGAGAGTCAAGGTAAAAGGATTTACTGGTGATTACTTAAAAAGATGCTAACATTTGTAAAATTTTCTTATTCTTTCCACAAAATGATAGATAAATGAAGGAATACTCAATAGGTCTAAGACAAACAACATGTAGTTTATACACTTCTGATATACAAGATAATGAACCAATTTGTTTTTGTCTTAACATTTAAAAACACATGTATTATAGGTATTCCAGCGAAGGTCTGACGGGTCTGTAGACTTTCATAGAAACTGGAATGACTACGTGACAGGATTTGGTGATCCTACTAGAGAATACTGGATCGGTATGTTTAAATAGTGTACAGACATTCTTTCCTAACTACCAAATCAAGACCCTCTATTGGCAACCAAAATAGAAAATGCTATTACTAGTAGGCTATAAGATAATTTACCTGAATTTTTACCTTATGAATAGTTTATATCCTCTGGTTCCCTTCGTGTCATACAAGGAGTCATCAATAAGAATATCACTTTGGGATACAAGACTTGCGGGAAACAAACATCATTTTGCGTGGGAGCAGGCAAAAATAGAGCAGTTTTTTGTAGAGGATATGTAAGATATTTAAGTCATTGAAAACCACGATTTTAGCAAGCGAACATGCAACAAACTTAATAATTTTGATGTGTCTGTGTACCAACTGTATGCAATTTGTACACAATTTCTAATTTTGAAGAAGATATTGAAAGTTGAATACCTATTGATATGATATAAACAAGGAAAAGTATGTTTAAATGTATTTCAGGCCAAAATTCTGCTACCACAAATTCATAGTATGAAATTTCTTGGTATGGCCGCAAAGAGAGGGATGTATATCGGCAACCCGTTTTAACAAATTATTAAAATTATAAGAAAGCAAAACTGTGGTTTCTGTGTATTTTATAGTATTAACATGTTAATTTTATGCGAAATATCGTTCATTTCTTATTAAACTTCCCCAAACCAAAGCTCAAAACTAGTAAAACTATTTTGAGTTTGGGCGCAAAGGCAGGATTAAAATGACATTTTGTGGGTAAAATGACCAATATTTTCTTTTCAAAAAAGAAAATAGAGTAAAACCTTACAGATCTCAGAATGGATTTAAAAATATAAGGCCCTTATCAAAATATAGATACCAATTTAAGTCATTCTAGAGATTATCTAACCGCCAAAATTACAAAAAGGGTATGAGAGTTCTTGTGAAGATGAGACTTCCAATGTGAAATTTACTCTCATTGGACTAGCTACATACTTATTTTGTCTTAAAAATAACACTGTTTGTCTAATTAAACCATACAAACAGAAAACAATTACTAAAAAAATGTGGTCCTTTTTATATGTTAAGATTGTGATCCAATGTTTTTATAGTCAGTCAAATAACATACAACATCCTGAGCCAGGATGCAGATGCTCCTTAAATACTTTCTTTTACCATAGAGGTCTTCCCTGCCATTCTGTCTCTTTTATATCACCTTAAGCCAAAAGAAAAATAATCATGAAAATATGCTTTGCTTATATAAAAATTCATGAATGATTTGCACCATGTTAAAGAATTAACTTCAGTTAAAAGTATAAATTGGAAAAAGCTTTTTAACATGTAAAATGATAAATAATCAATAAAGACATTATTTTCATACAAAATATGTTTTAACTAAATGTGAACTTCATCTGCTGTCTGAAGACTGAATTTTGTCTTTGAAAGTACAATAAAGATAAAGACACATAAACAATCGTAATAAAATAGTGGGTTCAGATAAAAAAAAATAACAAAACACGGACTGGGTGAGAGGCGCTGGTATGAATATTATCAGATATAAAAAAAAACACTGGCTGGGTTGCTGAATGGTGCAATGCAATGGTATAAATACCACAATTTTGATTACTAGTCAATTACCATGACTTCAGGTTGCTGGACCAATTCCTGGTTTCAAATGTACATGCAAAGGTCCATCTGAAATAAAATAAATGTCAAATAAAGGGAAATCAAAATAGTATGTCTTTTTCATCGTTAATATTACAATCATGATTAACCCAGACCAGGATTTGAACCTGGAACTCTTGCTACTTAAACAAGCGCTTTTCTTTTAAGCTATCTAGGTTTTTGATAAACTGAGCAATGCTGGTATCATGTTATGGGTGTTGTATCATGTTATGTGCGTTGTATCATGTTATGTGTGTTGTATCATTTTATGGGAGTTGTATCATGTTATGGGTGTTGTATCATGTTATGTGTGTTGTATCATGTTATGTGTCTTGTATCATTTTATGAGAGTTGTATCATGTTATGGGTGTTGTATCCTGTTATGGGTGTTGTATCCTGTTATGGGAGTTGTATCATTTTTATGGGTGTTGTATCATGTTATGGGTGTTGTATCATGTTATGGGAGTTGTATCTTTTCATGGGTGTTGTATCATTTTATGGTTGTTGTATCATGTTATGTGTGTTGTATCATTTAATATTACAATCATGATTAACCCAGACCAGGATTTGAACCTGGAACTCTTGCTACTTAAACAAGCGCTTTTCTTTTAAGCTATCTAGGTTTTTGATAAACTGAGCAATGCTGGTATCATGTTATGGATGTTGTATCATGTTATGGATGTTGTATCATTTTATGGGAGTTGTATCATGTTATGTGTGTTGTATCATGATATGGGAGTTGTATCATTTTATGGGTGTTGTATCATGTTATGTGTCTTGTATCATGTGATGGGAGTTGTATCATGGTATGGGTGTTGTATCATGTTATGGGTCTTGTATCATTTTATGTGTGTTATATCATGTTATGGGTGTTGTATCATGTTATGGATGTTGTATCATGTTATGGGTGTTGTATCATGTTATGGGTGTTGTATCATGGTATGGGTGTTGTATCATGTTATGGGTGTTGTATCATGTTATGGGTGTTGTATCATGTTATTGGTTTTGTAACATGTTATGAGTGTTTAATCATGTTATGGGTGTTGTATCATTTTATGGGTGTTGTATCTTATTCTCTGTCAATGCATAATAAATTTCTTCTGTATCAATCATTAACATTCTCTAATTAGATTTAAAACTTAATTTGTACATATTATAAAATGTCATTATTTAATGTATGATATGCAGTGTAAAGTTATTATATGTATTTTGCATCTAGTTATTAATTTTCATCTGCATGTTTAATTTGTTACTGTTTATGGATGTTGTGGTATAAAAACTTTTTTAGTGTCACATAACTATCTCTGATGTACAATTTTCTATCATCAAAGTATCTTTTTGTTTTTCTTTTAACTATAAGGATGTTCAAGGATGATTTGAGGTTTTTGAAATAGATGCCTTAAATCATAAGGGAAGCATAAAAAATACAAAAAAAGCTTAACATTTTGATAGCTTTACTCGTTTCAAGAGTTCAAAATTTGAGGGTACAGATCAAATGTTTTGCCTTAACGTGAAAGAAAAAACTTCGAAAAAACCAACAAAATGTCATTATAATTAGATCTAAATCTATAAAAAGACTCTCAAGGAAGACTTTCAACAAAGCTCTATGTCAAATTAAGGAACTTTACTCTGCCCTTCTTTTGTGACAACATTCATGTTGTGTCGAGTACACCTATTCAGTATCATATTATCATTTTTTATTAAAACTGTCTTATTGTATGGATGTTGTGTCACGTACACTTATATCATATCATATTTAGTTTATGGTGTGAAAATGGCCATTGCTGTATAGATATTGTGTCAGGCTTACTTATTCTGCATCATACATGCTCACTAGGCAAGCATCACCATACTTCTCTCTTGTGTTAAGATTATCTTATTTTATTGATGGTGTGTCACATACATTTAGTGCTTCATCATTCATCAATAATTCGTCTAACCTTATGGACATTTTGTGATGCAAATATCATAATTTTTTAATGTTTCAAAATTGTTTTTGTTTTATGTGTGTCATGTCATGAACACTTTTCAAATAGTTCATCGATCTTTTGGCTTTCATGGTTAGTACCTGCCATTTGAAACGTCCAGTTGTTTCAATATTTGTCTAGTAGGCAATTTTTTAAATGATTACAAGAGAGTGTCGTAGATGTTGAAGTGTGTTGTCATAAATTCCTGATGTAAGTGTGTATATGCTTCAATCAACTCTCCACACAGATCTACAAATGAAAAATATACTAGGTTAATACATCATCCATAATTGAAATTAAGTAAATATACAATTCTGTTCTAGATGTATTCATTTGATCATGACAATGAAGTTTTTAAATTAAAGCAATTATATATTTATGAAGTACATTTTATAAATTTAAAACTAATTTTAGTACCAGAATGAAATTATTAAATTTAAACAAGTATCGAAATAAACTAGTCTGTGTGTTTTTGTGTTTTTCAACGCACTTGGGTTCTATGAGGCAATAATTTTAAATGATGAAAGAAACCAGATTTGTCCCATTTTATAAATTACAAACGGAGAAACAACCGAAGTGTGTTATACAAACAAGCTACTTTACAAACAGGGAATCAACAGAAGTGTGGTATTCATACCAGCAACACAAAGCACTGACACACAAAATGAACAGGTAAAGTTGTTGCTAAACATTCTTAGTTCCAAAATAGCCATCATTTTACCCCGATTTTACTGGAAAACTTTTCCCTACTTTCTGATGAATGCAATGTGGAAACCGAAAATATTTTAAGAGACATCCTGTCAAACAGACAAGGTAGTTGTAGTTAAGCCTCACTCTCTTACAAAAGTTTGGATATGTTGTGATCTCACAATTTCTGAACTGTGCTCAATTTAGTTTACTTCAGCACAAAAAAATAGATAAAGTGTATCTGATGTGTCTGGTACATGTATGACAGAAACCGCTGCGTAAGCAAAATATGTTGCCTCGAATTTTGTTAAAAGAGGCAAAGGAGTACCAATCGTGACATTTAAATGTTGTCAGCTTCAAACGATCAAGACAAAGTTATTTGATATAAAAAACATTGCATGAAAATAAATAAAAATCTGAACTGGAAATAGCAACATCATCAAATAAAGTTGTTTTCCCCAACAAGAGTCTTTTTTGAGTTAACATATTACTCCATTTTATTGACCGGACTGGTCACGGGTCAATTATTTCGGCACTCTTCGTTTAATTCTTACCTAAAAGACTGAGAAATTTTAGCTCTGCCCAACCTTGCGCATAAAATAGAGTAAAACCAAGTTTCATAATGATCAGATGAATAACATTAAAAATATGAGCCATTCAAATTAATGGTTTTCTTCAAAAATATGGTCCGCTACAGCTTACTCAAGAACCATGGATCCTATGTGGCCATATTTTTTACATTTCATGATTTTTAACAAAACCAATGATTGATATCAATTACTTGAGGTGTACTAAACATGAAAAACACAAGTTTTGGTAAAATAAGTGCATGGTTTTAATTTTTGATTCTGGTTTATATTTGCGGAGTGAAAAATAAGACATTCAAGGATTTAAAGGGGTACGGATATGGTCATTAATATTTTTCAAAATTTGTACAAGATATTAACCTGGAAACTCTTTTAAAATGTTCTCTATGTATTAAGCTTACAAAAAAAACCAAGAAACATTAACTTTATATACTATATAAGTCCATATTTACCATTTGAAAATCAGGAACCATATGTATTATGAAAGCGGTTTTGCCAAAATTGGTAAAAGTAGCTATTCAAGGGTAAAAAAAATGCAAAAGATGGTGCAATTTCTTACATTTTTTTTATGTTTTTAGTATGAGAGGATGCAAATCAACAGATTTCAATAGCAAAAACACTGGTCAGAGCACTTTTGATGGAAACTAGTAAATGACTTAAGTGCAAAAACATGGAAAAACCTTCAAATCTTTAGCTTGTAACTGCTAATATTTACAATCATTTCACTTATGTAGTAGACAATGATGAACAATTAGGTGTTTTTTGTGTTTTTTATCATTAAAACATTGCTTTCTGTCTGATATTTCAAGAATTGAAGTAATAAAAAGATGATTTTAGAAAGATGACATAGGCCCACTCCTGAAAAATCCATATGCTGCCGCAACCTTGTTTCGCAGCGGGGAAAAGATTTTTTTCAGAAATACTTTCAACATTTCAGGATAAAAACACTCCTTATGCCTTAATTTAATGATTTATGACAATTCTAGGCAACTCAAAGTCTTTACTTGCAAGTAAGGGGTCATTTTGTTGGAAAAAATCCAAAATCCAAAAAGAAGACCATTTTCATTTAAAATCCCATTACACATTGAAATTTGGCTCATTTGGTCATAAACAAAGATTGAAATCATTTCAATTTGGCATATTCAGTAAGTTCAGACTAAATACAGAATGGCTAGAAAGTTAAATTGAAATTTTACCCATAGGCCCCCTCTCCTAGTATTATTTTAGGCCCCTTTTTAATGCTTTTTCAATATAGCGTTTTGATTAATAAAAAAAATTACCATTTTGATTTTCCTAAAATTTCTCACAGCTGCATAACATCACCAGACATAAATAATATGTACATTTAAGAAGATTTTTAATGCATTTTATGCTTAAGAACTACCAACTAAAGTAAAAAATAAGGGGCGATAATTGTGGTCTCGTACCTTATGAAACAATCCTATCATATATCTGCGTTATGGAGTTACCACTGCAGATCAATAGTATAGATGTAGATGTATATCATTTCAGAACTAGTTCTATAGAGTGTTGTTTCTGACTGTTTTTCATTGAGGATATTTAAAGCATCTGTTCAAATGTGTAGGTTGTGTCATGAACATGCATTTCTCATCTCTTAATAAACTAATTATATCATAGACCTGTAGGTCTATGATTCTATATAGCACAGAACATTGAACATTTGCATTGAGGGCAATCTAATTTTTTAGACAAGTTTCCTGTGTTACTCTGTTTCATTTCATGCCCTTATAAATAGCATGCTACTGTACATGCACAATAAAAGAGTCATGCAATTAACAGTTTAATCTTACCGTTATATAACTTCTTATTCCAACATGCCCAATACCATTGTATTTTGTCCGATTAAAAAACGGGGTATTTATAGTAAAGGGGAAGGAGACAATTCAACATGCTATACAAATTCATTCTGAATCATTAGATTTTTTCCTATCCAAATGAAAGAAAGATTAACCAAAATTGTGATGCACTTTTGGAGATGCTCCAATGTTAAATATTTAAATCTATATTTAAATCTATACATTTTTTGTATACTAAAGAGGTTGTTTGACCTTTTCTGATGAGGTTATGTTTGTTTTTTTTATTGAAGATGCTGGCACAGCAGGGGCGGATCCAGAAATTTTCGAAAGGGGAGGTTCCACATATTAGAACCTTATTATAGGTTCTGTGGGCCAAAGAGGGGTTCCAGACCAATTTTGCTGAAAATCTACACAAAAAATAAGAATTTCGGAGGAAAGGGGGGGGGGGGGTTCCGACCCCCGAAACCCCCTTTCTGCTGCACAGTGATCGAAGGAAAGCATACACAGTAAAAAAAAAATAGAACACATTTTCACTGCATGACCTGCTTGAACTAGTTGCTCGACGAAATTTTAGTGTCAGACACAAAATGAGTAGCTTTAATTAGTGCATCTCAGTTTTATGTTGTTTCTCATTATGTATATTGATATGCCGGCTCAAAATTAAAGTAATTTATTCATTTATTCTATTTTATCTGTATGTAATTGTACATGTGATTTACTTCAAAATACGGTAACCTTTATTGCATTTTTTTTTTATTAAACTTCATACTTTCACAGTTAGGTGAGGTACTACCAGTTACACAATATATTCAAACTATTAAAGTTTTTGATTCTTATTATTTTCGTAAAGACTTTATAGAGTATTACATGCTATGGCAATTTTAAGATGTATATCATCTAATGATATTTGTGTTTTGTAGGTGCAGGTGTTTTTCCAAGGTGCAAACTGTGTTAGTCGATTGTGTCATTATTTAAGGGGACACAATACAGAACTGTTTTTACATTTAATATAAAAAGGTAAAAAGACTTAGGCCGCGTTCAGACTGAGCAAAACTCATAGTAGTTTAAATATCGTCCACACTAACATTAAACATCAATGCGTTCACACTGTAAAATTTTGATGTTTACATGTAGTTTAAATGTTATGTCCTTTACATGCATTCGATACTTAATGTAGTCCTTGTTTTGGGTTAAATGTACAATGAATTTCTCATATTTCTTTTGATTGAATGGCAAGCATATGCATTACTTTCATTCGATATCAGGAATATGAACAGGTGATAAAATGAACATGAAATGATGATGAAGTGGAGGAAATGGGGGGCAAAGTCCATTCGAGGATAAGAGTTTTGACTGTCAATTGGAAAATGAGGAGAGGGCAGATTTTTACACAGGAATCATATGGGTTCTTCTCGCCTGAAGAACATGATTTTTTTTCCTAACGAGTTTTCCGCAATGTACATTTGTAGCCTGACGACGCGGCATTATGACGGACTGTCCATTCAACCACCGAGTACACATTGCAGTCGTTTTGTGGACAAAGCGGCAGACCCGATATCACGTTTCTGAGTGCTCTTAAGTGGATTTTTACCGACAACATGGCGCTGCTGCGGGCCCGCGCCGATATTTATGTATTGCAATAGCTTTTTATAGCAATAAATTTTAAAATACAAACGGAGGAACAGACTAAAGTGTCAGAAATTGTGTACACCTTTATTGTTATTCTATAAAAATAAAAATCATTAAAAAAGACTGCATTAAATCAAAATCCATACGTATTTTATGTTAAAATGTCTATTCGCCAATTTAACAATCTTGGTTATTTTATATCTGTTCATGTTTTCTGTACATTTAAATTACATGTACATATTACACTTGCATTTAATAATATGAACATTTCATATGTCAAGTTATTTAATTTAGGTTAATCAATGAGAATAAATTAAGTGTTAAACTAGTTTTAAGAACATTAAACTACTTCTATACATGTTTACCCAAAAACAACGTCAGTGTGAACATGGCCTTACAGTTGTTGTAAATTAATTAAGAAACAGATTGCAGATTTACGACGGGGACCTTCAATATATAGGGAATCACCATGACCACTGGAGAGTGAAAAAGGACCAGGCCTCTATTTGATCAGTCAAATGAGGTGTTTTGAAATTCAATACTGATTTAAACTTTACGTGTTGCAAAACTACAGAATAAAACAGAAGATCCAGAATACAGACAGGTGAGAGAGTTTTACTTTGCAACACTATATGGGCCAAATAAATCAATGCAATTTTGACCTGGTCAGAACAGGGTAGGATATGCAACATTTCCTGGTATGAAAAGTTGTTTTAACGTTCTAACAGGGTTTGGTTCAGAACAGGTCTGGAAGAACTTGAAAAATAAAACAAGCAAACCCAAAACAAATGAAAAAAATCAAAATATAACAGCAAGTGGATATTACAATAGCAGAATGAAACGATCTCTTCCCACCATTTAGAGTTTTAGGATTTTTCTTATTCCTAACCTGATATTATTTCTGGAGTATATTTTACGGACCATATTTTACTGTCAGGTATTTTCTTAGATTTTTTTCCGGGGATATCACAATAGCGGAATGAAACGATCTCTTCTTACCGTTTTAATCAATTCGCCACAAAGATGTGAATGCCCCAAATTATATTAAAATAGAGATAGACATGTTTAAAAAATGACATTTATGTCAATTTAAGTAGCCAAAGTGAAAAGTCTAATGGCTGAACGAAGAGATCTGGTTACCGAAAGAAATATCGAGTGACGTCTGGTCCCGATTTTTGGACTGCATTTTAAACTCATATTAAAATGGACTTTTGTAGGCTATAGCAAGACTGTTTAGTTTCATTGGTTACATATATCTTTATGATGTAGAGTAACACAATGTTTTAAGCATTTTAGTAGTATCTTAATTACCTTGTCGGGACTATTTTGTACTTAATTAGAACTACTTGCCCCCTCTGTCAACACCGGATGCATTAACTCCATGTTTTGTACCAGCAGACGCTAGATTGTTTGTATCGTGACGTCATCATTTGTGCCGTAGGTATCCAGACATGCTACTCGTGTGATGCACTCAACCTCCGCACACGATTAATTTTAATGTAACCTATAATAATCTAAATAAATCATGAAACTATAAGAAAGACGTAGCTTTCCAAGCTGTAAAAGCACTTACAAAGCTTTTTTTACCATGATAATCATCAATAATTTGTGATTTTATTAAGCACTATATTCGTAGACCACGAGCATGGTTCCCTCAGGTATCAGAACCCGCCAGCCCATCTTTCTCTTTCCCGTTCCGAAGATAAGCCACAACATTTATTTGTTCCCCTTGGTAAATTGTTTCAAAATTTAAAAATATAACCTTTAATAGCATGTTTGAATTGTTAACATTGACGAAACGCCCAGAACTTTCATGTTTATATAGTGCACTGATAAACTGTGCAAATAAAAAGTATGCAAACTATGTTTTTTCTACGAAAAAGCCTGTCAATTCACCCTTATAATCATTTGCAACCAGAGTATCGCCCATATATACCAATCGAAATATGGATTAGATAAGAGGTGAAATCATACTCTATCGGATGGAAGGGTTTTATCTAAATGGATACCTTGGGCCTCATCGGGAACCGGACTAGCTACCCGGTTCTATCATGGCTCGGCGGGTTTGCCATTAAAAAAACCCGATCCTGGTCTGTTGGTATCAGTCCAGGCGAGGGAAGACCAGATCGCATTCCTTCGTTAAAAAAATGTGCGATCCAGCTGCGGTTGTACTTCCCCTAGTGCAACTGCAATAAGGGGGTCGTAAAGGTATACGAATTGGTAGGCTCTAAAGTCCGATAGGTGGATGTAGCCTCTTTTACACTTTTGGACATTAATTGCATTTTTTTTACTTTCGAATAAATTAACTGAAAGTCCGTCTGAGAATGGTCTTAAATACATTTTCATTCACTAAATGCATTATTATTAGAAAATTTACTTTTACAATGTAGAAAACTCTTGAAGTTACATGTTAATTGGATTTTATTGTCAAACAAAACATTTTGACGAACTTAAAACTCAATACGACACAATTGTTTTCTTCCTTTGTACAAAATAGCGGGAAAAGCTGAAAAACATTTACACTATCATCAATTCACAAGGACTCCTGTTCAATTTGTGTGACTTGGATATTAGGACTTGTGCCTTTCTAGGCATTGAATAGAAAGTATTCTTAGGTAATTGTCGATCGAACTCAATCACATGTGAATAAAATAATTGATTAGTTGGTAAAACTAAATCTAAATGTTAAAACGATTAAATTTTTTATTGTTTTATCAATTTTATTAAGTTTAAACATTTTATTGTGTTTTATCGTTTCGTTTTTACCTTTACAATGTAATTCTAGCTACTAAATAAATCTTTTAATAACTTATCTATTAGCCACATTGCAATATCTTTAATTATTGAAGTAGTACATGTAGTCATGCATGCAACATTTTATGCTTTAAAAATAATAGTTCGAATTTTCATTAGTGACATTTCATGATGTTTTCAGTAAAGAAAAATTCATGCACACATAGAAAAATATGGAGGTTTCTATCTCAGATTAGTGCAGATGTTGCATGGTTGGTAAAATGGTTTGTTTTTCCTTTCCCTGATTTGATAATCTGAATTGACCATTAGCAACGCAACGGATGTGCTATAACAAACAGGAACAGCTTAAACTTCCAGAGCACCTGAGTTAACTTTTTATTCGCATCAACTTCTGTCTTCAATAGTGCTTAAAATTATGTTATCTCATATCTTTCTAATTTCTTTCATGCCTTCTGGCCACGCTATCTTGATTTTTGCAACTTGTTATTTAATATGTTAATAATAACTTTGTGTTTATAATGAGTCTCTTTTTCGATCGAATTTCATTTTTCGCCTCGACATGGTTCGAGTACACTAACTAATATTCGAATACACCCGAATCGACTTTGAATTTATTTCAAACATTTACCTTAACAAACTTTATTTTATCGGAATATCAATTTAAAAAAAATCAAAAAGCACTATTGATTTATAAAGATGCATTGAAAAATATATTTGCGGTAACAGTAGAGTTCTGAATGCCATACAACATTTTTCCTTAGTTAAGTACCGACTTAAGGGAGTACGAGCCTCAGAAATTGAACATTTTCGAGATCCTCGGCTTTTATCCATTCAAATGCATTAAAAAAATTTCAACATGTTTTCTTAATATTTGTTCAGAATAACTAAGAGAAGGTCATAATAAACACCCTATCATAATTTCATTCAATTCTAATTACAATTTCTATGTTAAAACAGAAGACGAACTTTCAATGTATTTCCTATGAAAAATCTAGAGAAGTTTTTTTCCCGCCATATTTTAGGTGCTTATATCTTGACAACGGCTCCATGTTTTTTAAAACTTTTCTCATAAAGTCTAGCTATTTTGAGCTACTCTTTCCAAATGTTCTATTCTAAAAAACTTTTAATTACAAAAAATCTCAGGCTCATACTCCCTTAAGTGTCTTTATGCATACAACGTATGATTACTACGTAACTAAGGAAATCTTTTGGGAAGTCCAAGTTTAAGGAAGTCTTAACTTAAGTAGTTTTATACAAACGGCCCAAGACTTGATACAGGCCTTTCAAAAGAAATCGTGGGTTGAACCATGTTTTATGGTGCCAAACCTCCCTCTTCCATTGCGATCTATGAGTCTAGAAACACAAAATACAACATAGTTGTGAGACAAATGAGAGCTTAAGATGTGATCATCTCAGTACAAAAAACTGTCACAAACTAATTGAAACAATTACGAATCATTTCATCTGATATAATTTTGAATTTAGTTACCTTGGCTGATCATGATGAATAAATATATAATATATAATATATAATATAATATATAATATATAAATGATATATATCCTAAAGAATTAACCCTAAATAAAGCAAACTCGACCGACAGTAGATGTCCATTTCTAGATTTGGACTTAAGCATTATCAATGGTAGATTACACACTAAAGTATATGATAAACGGGATGACTTTTCATTCCCAATAGTTAATTTTCCGTTTCTTGAAGGAGACGTACCATTAGCTCCAGCTTACGGGGTATACATTTCACAATTAGTCAGGCATGCTCGCATTTGCAGTGATGTGTCTGATTTTAATGATAAAAACCGTTTTATTACAGAAAAATTGCTAAAACAAGGTTACCGTTACCACAAATTAGTCAAATCTTTTACAAAATTTGCACATAAATATGGACATCTCATCGAAAAATTTGATTGTAAACGTAGATTTCTGATTGTTAAAGGAATATCTCATCCTGATTTTTATAGCAATGTAGTTTATAAAGCACAAAAATTCAAAAACAACCTTATGGATATTAAAAACTGGCTTAAAAACCTTTTGAAAAAAGGATACGAATTCAATGTTTTAGCAAAATCTTTGCATTTGGTATGTTTTGGCAGAAATATTGATAGCTTGATAGTAACTTTAAAACGTTAAATTTTCACAAAAATTCAAAAACAACCTTATGGATATTAAAAACTGGCTTAAAAACCTTTTGAAAAAAGGATACGAATTCAATGTTTTAGCAAAATCTTTGCATTTGGTATGTTTTGGCAGAAATATTGATAGCTTGATAGTAACTTTAAAACGTTAAATTTTCACTTTGTATCCACTGTATTATTTATAAGCACCACAGCGATCAAGTATGTCGGTTCTGTATGGTGATACAACTCTTAATCATTCATTGTTTTGACGTGGGGTGTCGGATTTAGAACTGATGTATTTGATTCTTTTACATCAATCGATAAATGTTTCTAAGCTAGTTGTCAGTAACTTCCAGTGTTCTCACTAGAGTTCCTCCTTGTCTTGTTGTTTTCGTACAGTATTTTGTCTTAGGTTCTCTCTTGTTGAATTGAATTTTTGTCGATTGAGTTTTACAGTGTGTTTTATATGTAGCTTTGTGCAAGCTTATCAATAGGGGGAAGGTTGGATCCAAAAAACTAGTTTAACCCCGCCACATTTTATATGTGCCTGTCCTAAGCCAGGAAACTTTGCCAAAGCCTTTGTTTGTCCTTGTCATTCTATGTTAACTGTTTTATGTCAAGTATTGGATTCTTTCGTTGATAATTTAGGGATTGGTTTTGATACTTTTGTATTGTATTATAAGTCTTGGGCCAATGCAAGACGGTAAGCAGTGACCTATGGTCATGTTGAAGACTGCTTGCTGTTTTCTGTTGTGATTTTTTGAATTGCTGTTTGTTTATGTTTGTTGTGTCGCGTACACTTATTCCACATCTCAATATTGTCTATTTATCCATACATTTTATTTATACGGATGAAATGGAAATTCATTATATATATATAGTTTTAACCTTATTTAAGATCAAGATAAAACAGTTTATTGTGCGTAATTATTCCAAAAAAAACAAGACCAAGTTTGTCCTTTATTTTTTGTGTTTCAAATTTGAATTTTAGAAAAAACGGACTGCGGATTTCAAAAAACTCTCATTCAGCTGTCTTTTGTGTTCAAAAAGTCATAGGGTTAGCTTTCAAAGAACTCTGACCCGACAGTATGTGCAATCTGGTTTAATATGGCCAAATATTTGGCGTGGTTTAAGATTGGAGTTTTAAAAAAGGGAGGAATGAAAAAGTTTGCATACATTATCGCAATTTATTAACTTTGATAAAATCAACATCAAACATCTTTTCTAGATCTTCAAAATAAAATATATCATCTGGTAAAATCATGTGAAACTTTGGGCATTTTTTAAAAGACAAACAAAAATCATATTTTATAAAATGATATGGAGTAAATGAACATGATACAATAACAGATTTGTTTATTATAATTTATGTTAATGAACTGTATGGCCATTTCGGAAATTTATTCTTCATCAACAGCACAAGAATCTGACAAAGGAAATTTACAATTAAAAAACTGTTGAAATACGTAAAGCCAAATGAAATCAGAATATTCAGTAATATCAATTATATCTAAGAACAAACTAGGATGGAGAGAGTTGAACCTTAGGTTTTAGAATTTACAAAAGAATAAGATGATCATGCACTTATAAATAAATATGGGATTTCGGTCTCTTACATGAGTGCAGACGTTGGTTTGTTATAGATTTTGTCTTGTCATCCTTTTCCGGATTTGACTTGCTGAATTGACTGTTGGCAACGCGACGGGTGTGCTATAGCAGGCAGGAACTGCTTACTCTTCCGGAGCACCTGAGTTAATTTTTGCTTCGACTTGAGTTCACGTTGTTGATGGATGTTCAGTTTTTTGTGTTTCTGTGTTTTACATGTTGTCTGTTTTTGTCCCGTTCTTGTTGGTGTTAGAGAACAGAATATAACTATCTGTATGAATATAGAGTAATATTGTCCCTCGCAAGATGCAATATTACATTCATAAACTCGTGCATTATAACATTTCCTTGGGACATTATTTCTTCATATTAATGCAATAACCCCATATTGAATTTGTATGAGATGCAGCTTCTGTTAGTTTGCAATCGCTTTACGAGTCCACACCTAAGTGGGCAGAAAAGATGTTCGGGTTTATATGGGTTTCCAAAAAAACACATTGCCGATAATTCATCAAATCTGATGAGGAAAATAACGAAGAATCTCTATGACAACAGCCTTTGTGCTCATTTTAGCGATCGAAATTTTGTACGTTTTTACATAAGCCACACCAACAAGTTTCTTAATATACTTTTCGTCTGTATCAATCTTTTGGACAGAGTGCATCTGATGAGTCTTGAAAAGAGAAAATTTGTGTCAGGGGTAGAAACATTTACTATCTTAAACTTTCATCTGATTTGATTTCTAAAGCCCCTGGTAATTAATGCTGTGTAGACAAAAATCTTTTAAAGCTAAGAAATTATCGGTAAAATTTCAGAATTTGTCAGAACCTAAGGTTTTTCTCACCCATGTCAGTTCGTTAATTTTTGTTTTTAATGCCCTTTGCTTTTCATTTGTAGTATAGCGATAGCTATTTCAATCTCTTTGCAGAGGGCCTTCGATGAATATAAGGTAGATAAAAGGAGCGTCAGGGGTGGCAAAATTTATTGTCTGGAACTTTGTTGTAATTTTGAATTCTTTTTTTTTTCTTTGTTTCAAATATTAAAAGTTCAAACGCATTTATGAATAATTCATATTCTTGTATACACAAACAGGGGATTAATAGATCATTTTTGTCTTCAAGCATAATAACAAAACGATAAAACATCGTAATACTCTTTAAGATGTTTGGGGAATCGTTTTCTTTCATATTCGTTAATTACAGATCAAATTCTAGCATGTACTTTTACATTAAAAAAAATCATATGAACATATATAAATATATATATAGCTAGAAGACAACTATTTGTCTCCTTATTTGAAAAATAGTGATTTGCATATGCAGTAAGAGAGTATTTCGAAGAAAGAAATACTTTCCTACTATCTAGACTACATTGAGTATTATGCTCTAGAAGTACTCTTTGTAGTGTTAAACATTTACATTTGTATTGGAATAAATGTTAGAATAAAAAGATGCGTCAAAATTCCTGCTTTTGAAGACATCGACGAAAGCAGCCACGTTATTGGTGAGATCATCAGTGATGATGTGGTCAACTGTGTAATGCTTTGTTCAGATAGCAATGTTTGTAGATCGATCTCTTATAACAGAATTGATAGCCGATGTCGTTTGTTTACCCAAGATTTCACCGGACAAGAACCGACTGGACCTAAAAACATGGGATGGATTCATTTCGATTTTATATCAGGTACTTTATGGTGAAAGTATCTTAAGAGTTTATTGAATTTCCTTTACCGTTTTCGTCAGATATTTGAATAGTTTCTAAAATGAAATGGTTAATTTAAACCTGGTTGTATCACGCCATAAACCTGGCATAAAGTAGTTACGAAGTTGTGAGACACAATAGGGAAAATGAGGTTATAAAATCAGCACAACCTAATACCCCTTCACATATACGATATTCTCTTACGGGTTGTTACGATTTTCAAAATCTATCGACTTACGATCTTTTTCAGACTGTTTTCGTGTCCAGTTGCAGGGCAACACAATAACGGGACTGTATTCTATAACAATAGGTGATAACCAGGTAACAGTTTGGTGTGACCTAGAAACAGAAGGAGGAGGATGGACGGTATGTCTACTTAAGCAGATCTTGTTTTTGTTTTTACGAGGAACTAAATGATTAAGGTCTTAAAACATTTAATAAATTAAAGTTGTAAAAATAAATTTAAGAATGTTGAAAACATAAGTGAAGTAAGTAAATTTTCATAAGAAAAAAATATAACGGGTTATGAGAGTCAAGGTAAAAGGATTTACTGGTGATTACTTAAAAAGATGCTAACATTTGTAAAATTTTCTTATTCTTTCCACAAAATGATAGATAAATGAAGGAATACTCAATAGGTCTAAGACAAACAACATGTAGTTTATACACTTCTGATATACAAGATAATGAACCAATTTGTTTTTGTCTTAACATTTAAAAACACATGTATTATAGGTATTCCAGCGAAGGTCTGACGGGTCTGTAGACTTTCATAGAAACTGGAATGACTACGTGACAGGATTTGGTGATCCTACTAGAGAATACTGGATCGGTATGTTTAAATAGTGTACAGACATTCTTTCCTAACTACCAAATCAAGACCCTCTATTGGCAACCAAAATAGAAAATGCTATTACTAGTAGGCTATAAGATAATTTACCTGAATTTTTACCTTATGAATAGTTTATATCCTCTGGTTCCCTTCGTGTCATACAAGGAGTCATCAATAAGAATATCACTTTGGGATACAAGACTTGCGGGAAACAAACATCATTTTGCGTGGGAGCAGGCAAAAATAGAGCAGTTTTTTGTAGAGGATATGTAAGATATTTAAGTCATTGAAAACCACGATTTTAGCAAGCGAACATGCAACAAACTTAATAATTTTGATGTGTCTGTGTACCAACTGTATGCAATTTGTACACAATTTCTAATTTTGAAGAAGATATTGAAAGTTGAATACCTATTGATATGATATAAACAAGGAAAAGTATGTTTAAATGTATTTCAGGCCAAAATTCTGCTACCACAAATTCATAGTATGAAATTTCTTGGTATGGCCGCAAAGAGAGGGATGTATATCGGCAACCCGTTTTAACAAATTATTAAAATTATAAGAAAGCAAAACTGTGGTTTCTGTGTATTTTATAGTATTAACATGTTAATTTTATGCGAAATATCGTTCATTTCTTATTAAACTTCCCCAAACCAAAGCTCAAAACTAGTAAAACTATTTTGAGTTTGGGCGCAAAGGCAGGATTAAAATGACATTTTGTGGGTAAAATGACCAATATTTTCTTTTCAAAAAAGAAAATAGAGTAAAACCTTACAGATCTCAGAATGGATTTAAAAATATAAGGCCCTTATCAAAATATAGATACCAATTTAAGTCATTCTAGAGATTATCTAACCGCCAAAATTACAAAAAGGGTATGAGAGTTCTTGTGAAGATGAGACTTCCAATGTGAAATTTACTCTCATTGGACTAGCTACATACTTATTTTGTCTTAAAAATAACACTGTTTGTCTAATTAAACCATACAAACAGAAAACAATTACTAAAAAAATGTGGTCCTTTTTATATGTTAAGATTGTGATCCAATGTTTTTATAGTCAGTCAAATAACATACAACATCCTGAGCCAGGATGCAGATGCTCCTTAAATACTTTCTTTTACCATAGAGGTCTTCCCTGCCATTCTGTCTCTTTTATATCACCTTAAGCCAAAAGAAAAATAATCATGAAAATATGCTTTGCTTATATAAAAATTCATGAATGATTTGCACCATGTTAAAGAATTAACTTCAGTTAAAAGTATAAATTGGAAAAAGCTTTTTAACATGTAAAATGATAAATAATCAATAAAGACATTATTTTCATACAAAATATGTTTTAACTAAATGTGAACTTCATCTGCTGTCTGAAGACTGAATTTTGTCTTTGAAAGTACAATAAAGATAAAGACACATAAACAATCGTAATAAAATAGTGGGTTCAGATAAAAAAAAATAACAAAACACGGACTGGGTGAGAGGCGCTGGTATGAATATTATCAGATATAAAAAAAAACACTGGCTGGGTTGCTGAATGGTGCAATGCAATGGTATAAATACCACAATTTTGATTACTAGTCAATTACCATGACTTCAGGTTGCTGGACCAATTCCTGGTTTCAAATGTACATGCAAAGGTCCATCTGAAATAAAATAAATGTCAAATAAAGGGAAATCAAAATAGTATGTCTTTTTCATCGTTAATATTACAATCATGATTAACCCAGACCAGGATTTGAACCTGGAACTCTTGCTACTTAAACAAGCGCTTTTCTTTTAAGCTATCTAGGTTTTTGATAAACTGAGCAATGCTGGTATCATGTTATGGGTGTTGTATCATGTTATGTGCGTTGTATCATGTTATGTGTGTTGTATCATTTTATGGGAGTTGTATCATGTTATGGGTGTTGTATCATGTTATGTGTGTTGTATCATGTTATGTGTCTTGTATCATTTTATGAGAGTTGTATCATGTTATGGGTGTTGTATCCTGTTATGGGTGTTGTATCCTGTTATGGGAGTTGTATCATTTTTATGGGTGTTGTATCATGTTATGGGTGTTGTATCATGTTATGGGAGTTGTATCTTTTCATGGGTGTTGTATCATTTTATGGTTGTTGTATCATGTTATGTGTGTTGTATCATTTAATATTACAATCATGATTAACCCAGACCAGGATTTGAACCTGGAACTCTTGCTACTTAAACAAGCGCTTTTCTTTTAAGCTATCTAGGTTTTTGATAAACTGAGCAATGCTGGTATCATGTTATGGATGTTGTATCATGTTATGGATGTTGTATCATTTTATGGGAGTTGTATCATGTTATGTGTGTTGTATCATGATATGGGAGTTGTATCATTTTATGGGTGTTGTATCATGTTATGTGTCTTGTATCATGTGATGGGAGTTGTATCATGGTATGGGTGTTGTATCATGTTATGGGTCTTGTATCATTTTATGTGTGTTATATCATGTTATGGGTGTTGTATCATGTTATGGATGTTGTATCATGTTATGGGTGTTGTATCATGTTATGGGTGTTGTATCATGGTATGGGTGTTGTATCATGTTATGGGTGTTGTATCATGTTATGGGTGTTGTATCATGTTATTGGTTTTGTAACATGTTATGAGTGTTTAATCATGTTATGGGTGTTGTATCATTTTATGGGTGTTGTATCTTATTCTCTGTCAATGCATAATAAATTTCTTCTGTATCAATCATTAACATTCTCTAATTAGATTTAAAACTTAATTTGTACATATTATAAAATGTCATTATTTAATGTATGATATGCAGTGTAAAGTTATTATATGTATTTTGCATCTAGTTATTAATTTTCATCTGCATGTTTAATTTGTTACTGTTTATGGATGTTGTGGTATAAAAACTTTTTTAGTGTCACATAACTATCTCTGATGTACAATTTTCTATCATCAAAGTATCTTTTTGTTTTTCTTTTAACTATAAGGATGTTCAAGGATGATTTGAGGTTTTTGAAATAGATGCCTTAAATCATAAGGGAAGCATAAAAAATACAAAAAAAGCTTAACATTTTGATAGCTTTACTCGTTTCAAGAGTTCAAAATTTGAGGGTACAGATCAAATGTTTTGCCTTAACGTGAAAGAAAAAACTTCGAAAAAACCAACAAAATGTCATTATAATTAGATCTAAATCTATAAAAAGACTCTCAAGGAAGACTTTCAACAAAGCTCTATGTCAAATTAAGGAACTTTACTCTGCCCTTCTTTTGTGACAACATTCATGTTGTGTCGAGTACACCTATTCAGTATCATATTATCATTTTTTATTAAAACTGTCTTATTGTATGGATGTTGTGTCACGTACACTTATATCATATCATATTTAGTTTATGGTGTGAAAATGGCCATTGCTGTATAGATATTGTGTCAGGCTTACTTATTCTGCATCATACATGCTCACTAGGCAAGCATCACCATACTTCTCTCTTGTGTTAAGATTATCTTATTTTATTGATGGTGTGTCACATACATTTAGTGCTTCATCATTCATCAATAATTCGTCTAACCTTATGGACATTTTGTGATGCAAATATCATAATTTTTTAATGTTTCAAAATTGTTTTTGTTTTATGTGTGTCATGTCATGAACACTTTTCAAATAGTTCATCGATCTTTTGGCTTTCATGGTTAGTACCTGCCATTTGAAACGTCCAGTTGTTTCAATATTTGTCTAGTAGGCAATTTTTTAAATGATTACAAGAGAGTGTCGTAGATGTTGAAGTGTGTTGTCATAAATTCCTGATGTAAGTGTGTATATGCTTCAATCAACTCTCCACACAGATCTACAAATGAAAAATATACTAGGTTAATACATCATCCATAATTGAAATTAAGTAAATATACAATTCTGTTCTAGATGTATTCATTTGATCATGACAATGAAGTTTTTAAATTAAAGCAATTATATATTTATGAAGTACATTTTATAAATTTAAAACTAATTTTAGTACCAGAATGAAATTATTAAATTTAAACAAGTATCGAAATAAACTAGTCTGTGTGTTTTTGTGTTTTTCAACGCACTTGGGTTCTATGAGGCAATAATTTTAAATGATGAAAGAAACCAGATTTGTCCCATTTTATAAATTACAAACGGAGAAACAACCGAAGTGTGTTATACAAACAAGCTACTTTACAAACAGGGAATCAACAGAAGTGTGGTATTCATACCAGCAACACAAAGCACTGACACACAAAATGAACAGGTAAAGTTGTTGCTAAACATTCTTAGTTCCAAAATAGCCATCATTTTACCCCGATTTTACTGGAAAACTTTTCCCTACTTTCTGATGAATGCAATGTGGAAACCGAAAATATTTTAAGAGACATCCTGTCAAACAGACAAGGTAGTTGTAGTTAAGCCTCACTCTCTTACAAAAGTTTGGATATGTTGTGATCTCACAATTTCTGAACTGTGCTCAATTTAGTTTACTTCAGCACAAAAAAATAGATAAAGTGTATCTGATGTGTCTGGTACATGTATGACAGAAACCGCTGCGTAAGCAAAATATGTTGCCTCGAATTTTGTTAAAAGAGGCAAAGGAGTACCAATCGTGACATTTAAATGTTGTCAGCTTCAAACGATCAAGACAAAGTTATTTGATATAAAAAACATTGCATGAAAATAAATAAAAATCTGAACTGGAAATAGCAACATCATCAAATAAAGTTGTTTTCCCCAACAAGAGTCTTTTTTGAGTTAACATATTACTCCATTTTATTGACCGGACTGGTCACGGGTCAATTATTTCGGCACTCTTCGTTTAATTCTTACCTAAAAGACTGAGAAATTTTAGCTCTGCCCAACCTTGCGCATAAAATAGAGTAAAACCAAGTTTCATAATGATCAGATGAATAACATTAAAAATATGAGCCATTCAAATTAATGGTTTTCTTCAAAAATATGGTCCGCTACAGCTTACTCAAGAACCATGGATCCTATGTGGCCATATTTTTTACATTTCATGATTTTTAACAAAACCAATGATTGATATCAATTACTTGAGGTGTACTAAACATGAAAAACACAAGTTTTGGTAAAATAAGTGCATGGTTTTAATTTTTGATTCTGGTTTATATTTGCGGAGTGAAAAATAAGACATTCAAGGATTTAAAGGGGTACGGATATGGTCATTAATATTTTTCAAAATTTGTACAAGATATTAACCTGGAAACTCTTTTAAAATGTTCTCTATGTATTAAGCTTACAAAAAAAACCAAGAAACATTAACTTTATATACTATATAAGTCCATATTTACCATTTGAAAATCAGGAACCATATGTATTATGAAAGCGGTTTTGCCAAAATTGGTAAAAGTAGCTATTCAAGGGTAAAAAAAATGCAAAAGATGGTGCAATTTCTTACATTTTTTTTATGTTTTTAGTATGAGAGGATGCAAATCAACAGATTTCAATAGCAAAAACACTGGTCAGAGCACTTTTGATGGAAACTAGTAAATGACTTAAGTGCAAAAACATGGAAAAACCTTCAAATCTTTAGCTTGTAACTGCTAATATTTACAATCATTTCACTTATGTAGTAGACAATGATGAACAATTAGGTGTTTTTTGTGTTTTTTATCATTAAAACATTGCTTTCTGTCTGATATTTCAAGAATTGAAGTAATAAAAAGATGATTTTAGAAAGATGACATAGGCCCACTCCTGAAAAATCCATATGCTGCCGCAACCTTGTTTCGCAGCGGGGAAAAGATTTTTTTCAGAAATACTTTCAACATTTCAGGATAAAAACACTCCTTATGCCTTAATTTAATGATTTATGACAATTCTAGGCAACTCAAAGTCTTTACTTGCAAGTAAGGGGTCATTTTGTTGGAAAAAATCCAAAATCCAAAAAGAAGACCATTTTCATTTAAAATCCCATTACACATTGAAATTTGGCTCATTTGGTCATAAACAAAGATTGAAATCATTTCAATTTGGCATATTCAGTAAGTTCAGACTAAATACAGAATGGCTAGAAAGTTAAATTGAAATTTTACCCATAGGCCCCCTCTCCTAGTATTATTTTAGGCCCCTTTTTAATGCTTTTTCAATATAGCGTTTTGATTAATAAAAAAAATTACCATTTTGATTTTCCTAAAATTTCTCACAGCTGCATAACATCACCAGACATAAATAATATGTACATTTAAGAAGATTTTTAATGCATTTTATGCTTAAGAACTACCAACTAAAGTAAAAAATAAGGGGCGATAATTGTGGTCTCGTACCTTATGAAACAATCCTATCATATATCTGCGTTATGGAGTTACCACTGCAGATCAATAGTATAGATGTAGATGTATATCATTTCAGAACTAGTTCTATAGAGTGTTGTTTCTGACTGTTTTTCATTGAGGATATTTAAAGCATCTGTTCAAATGTGTAGGTTGTGTCATGAACATGCATTTCTCATCTCTTAATAAACTAATTATATCATAGACCTGTAGGTCTATGATTCTATATAGCACAGAACATTGAACATTTGCATTGAGGGCAATCTAATTTTTTAGACAAGTTTCCTGTGTTACTCTGTTTCATTTCATGCCCTTATAAATAGCATGCTACTGTACATGCACAATAAAAGAGTCATGCAATTAACAGTTTAATCTTACCGTTATATAACTTCTTATTCCAACATGCCCAATACCATTGTATTTTGTCCGATTAAAAAACGGGGTATTTATAGTAAAGGGGAAGGAGACAATTCAACATGCTATACAAATTCATTCTGAATCATTAGATTTTTTCCTATCCAAATGAAAGAAAGATTAACCAAAATTGTGATGCACTTTTGGAGATGCTCCAATGTTAAATATTTAAATCTATATTTAAATCTATACATTTTTTGTATACTAAAGAGGTTGTTTGACCTTTTCTGATGAGGTTATGTTTGTTTTTTTTATTGAAGATGCTGGCACAGCAGGGGCGGATCCAGAAATTTTCGAAAGGGGAGGTTCCACATATTAGAACCTTATTATAGGTTCTGTGGGCCAAAGAGGGGTTCCAGACCAATTTTGCTGAAAATCTACACAAAAAATAAGAATTTCGGAGGAAAGGGGGGGGGGGGGTTCCGACCCCCGAAACCCCCTTTCTGCTGCACAGTGATCGAAGGAAAGCATACACAGTAAAAAAAAAATAGAACACATTTTCACTGCATGACCTGCTTGAACTAGTTGCTCGACGAAATTTTAGTGTCAGACACAAAATGAGTAGCTTTAATTAGTGCATCTCAGTTTTATGTTGTTTCTCATTATGTATATTGATATGCCGGCTCAAAATTAAAGTAATTTATTCATTTATTCTATTTTATCTGTATGTAATTGTACATGTGATTTACTTCAAAATACGGTAACCTTTATTGCATTTTTTTTTTATTAAACTTCATACTTTCACAGTTAGGTGAGGTACTACCAGTTACACAATATATTCAAACTATTAAAGTTTTTGATTCTTATTATTTTCGTAAAGACTTTATAGAGTATTACATGCTATGGCAATTTTAAGATGTATATCATCTAATGATATTTGTGTTTTGTAGGTGCAGGTGTTTTTCCAAGGTGCAAACTGTGTTAGTCGATTGTGTCATTATTTAAGGGGACACAATACAGAACTGTTTTTACATTTAATATAAAAAGGTAAAAAGACTTAGGCCGCGTTCAGACTGAGCAAAACTCATAGTAGTTTAAATATCGTCCACACTAACATTAAACATCAATGCGTTCACACTGTAAAATTTTGATGTTTACATGTAGTTTAAATGTTATGTCCTTTACATGCATTCGATACTTAATGTAGTCCTTGTTTTGGGTTAAATGTACAATGAATTTCTCATATTTCTTTTGATTGAATGGCAAGCATATGCATTACTTTCATTCGATATCAGGAATATGAACAGGTGATAAAATGAACATGAAATGATGATGAAGTGGAGGAAATGGGGGGCAAAGTCCATTCGAGGATAAGAGTTTTGACTGTCAATTGGAAAATGAGGAGAGGGCAGATTTTTACACAGGAATCATATGGGTTCTTCTCGCCTGAAGAACATGATTTTTTTTCCTAACGAGTTTTCCGCAATGTACATTTGTAGCCTGACGACGCGGCATTATGACGGACTGTCCATTCAACCACCGAGTACACATTGCAGTCGTTTTGTGGACAAAGCGGCAGACCCGATATCACGTTTCTGAGTGCTCTTAAGTGGATTTTTACCGACAACATGGCGCTGCTGCGGGCCCGCGCCGATATTTATGTATTGCAATAGCTTTTTATAGCAATAAATTTTAAAATACAAACGGAGGAACAGACTAAAGTGTCAGAAATTGTGTACACCTTTATTGTTATTCTATAAAAATAAAAATCATTAAAAAAGACTGCATTAAATCAAAATCCATACGTATTTTATGTTAAAATGTCTATTCGCCAATTTAACAATCTTGGTTATTTTATATCTGTTCATGTTTTCTGTACATTTAAATTACATGTACATATTACACTTGCATTTAATAATATGAACATTTCATATGTCAAGTTATTTAATTTAGGTTAATCAATGAGAATAAATTAAGTGTTAAACTAGTTTTAAGAACATTAAACTACTTCTATACATGTTTACCCAAAAACAACGTCAGTGTGAACATGGCCTTACAGTTGTTGTAAATTAATTAAGAAACAGATTGCAGATTTACGACGGGGACCTTCAATATATAGGGAATCACCATGACCACTGGAGAGTGAAAAAGGACCAGGCCTCTATTTGATCAGTCAAATGAGGTGTTTTGAAATTCAATACTGATTTAAACTTTACGTGTTGCAAAACTACAGAATAAAACAGAAGATCCAGAATACAGACAGGTGAGAGAGTTTTACTTTGCAACACTATATGGGCCAAATAAATCAATGCAATTTTGACCTGGTCAGAACAGGGTAGGATATGCAACATTTCCTGGTATGAAAAGTTGTTTTAACGTTCTAACAGGGTTTGGTTCAGAACAGGTCTGGAAGAACTTGAAAAATAAAACAAGCAAACCCAAAACAAATGAAAAAAATCAAAATATAACAGCAAGTGGATATTACAATAGCAGAATGAAACGATCTCTTCCCACCATTTAGAGTTTTAGGATTTTTCTTATTCCTAACCTGATATTATTTCTGGAGTATATTTTACGGACCATATTTTACTGTCAGGTATTTTCTTAGATTTTTTTCCGGGGATATCACAATAGCGGAATGAAACGATCTCTTCTTACCGTTTTAATCAATTCGCCACAAAGATGTGAATGCCCCAAATTATATTAAAATAGAGATAGACATGTTTAAAAAATGACATTTATGTCAATTTAAGTAGCCAAAGTGAAAAGTCTAATGGCTGAACGAAGAGATCTGGTTACCGAAAGAAATATCGAGTGACGTCTGGTCCCGATTTTTGGACTGCATTTTAAACTCATATTAAAATGGACTTTTGTAGGCTATAGCAAGACTGTTTAGTTTCATTGGTTACATATATCTTTATGATGTAGAGTAACACAATGTTTTAAGCATTTTAGTAGTATCTTAATTACCTTGTCGGGACTATTTTGTACTTAATTAGAACTACTTGCCCCCTCTGTCAACACCGGATGCATTAACTCCATGTTTTGTACCAGCAGACGCTAGATTGTTTGTATCGTGACGTCATCATTTGTGCCGTAGGTATCCAGACATGCTACTCGTGTGATGCACTCAACCTCCGCACACGATTAATTTTAATGTAACCTATAATAATCTAAATAAATCATGAAACTATAAGAAAGACGTAGCTTTCCAAGCTGTAAAAGCACTTACAAAGCTTTTTTTACCATGATAATCATCAATAATTTGTGATTTTATTAAGCACTATATTCGTAGACCACGAGCATGGTTCCCTCAGGTATCAGAACCCGCCAGCCCATCTTTCTCTTTCCCGTTCCGAAGATAAGCCACAACATTTATTTGTTCCCCTTGGTAAATTGTTTCAAAATTTAAAAATATAACCTTTAATAGCATGTTTGAATTGTTAACATTGACGAAACGCCCAGAACTTTCATGTTTATATAGTGCACTGATAAACTGTGCAAATAAAAAGTATGCAAACTATGTTTTTTCTACGAAAAAGCCTGTCAATTCACCCTTATAATCATTTGCAACCAGAGTATCGCCCATATATACCAATCGAAATATGGATTAGATAAGAGGTGAAATCATACTCTATCGGATGGAAGGGTTTTATCTAAATGGATACCTTGGGCCTCATCGGGAACCGGACTAGCTACCCGGTTCTATCATGGCTCGGCGGGTTTGCCATTAAAAAAACCCGATCCTGGTCTGTTGGTATCAGTCCAGGCGAGGGAAGACCAGATCGCATTCCTTCGTTAAAAAAATGTGCGATCCAGCTGCGGTTGTACTTCCCCTAGTGCAACTGCAATAAGGGGGTCGTAAAGGTATACGAATTGGTAGGCTCTAAAGTCCGATAGGTGGATGTAGCCTCTTTTACACTTTTGGACATTAATTGCATTTTTTTTACTTTCGAATAAATTAACTGAAAGTCCGTCTGAGAATGGTCTTAAATACATTTTCATTCACTAAATGCATTATTATTAGAAAATTTACTTTTACAATGTAGAAAACTCTTGAAGTTACATGTTAATTGGATTTTATTGTCAAACAAAACATTTTGACGAACTTAAAACTCAATACGACACAATTGTTTTCTTCCTTTGTACAAAATAGCGGGAAAAGCTGAAAAACATTTACACTATCATCAATTCACAAGGACTCCTGTTCAATTTGTGTGACTTGGATATTAGGACTTGTGCCTTTCTAGGCATTGAATAGAAAGTATTCTTAGGTAATTGTCGATCGAACTCAATCACATGTGAATAAAATAATTGATTAGTTGGTAAAACTAAATCTAAATGTTAAAACGATTAAATTTTTTATTGTTTTATCAATTTTATTAAGTTTAAACATTTTATTGTGTTTTATCGTTTCGTTTTTACCTTTACAATGTAATTCTAGCTACTAAATAAATCTTTTAATAACTTATCTATTAGCCACATTGCAATATCTTTAATTATTGAAGTAGTACATGTAGTCATGCATGCAACATTTTATGCTTTAAAAATAATAGTTCGAATTTTCATTAGTGACATTTCATGATGTTTTCAGTAAAGAAAAATTCATGCACACATAGAAAAATATGGAGGTTTCTATCTCAGATTAGTGCAGATGTTGCATGGTTGGTAAAATGGTTTGTTTTTCCTTTCCCTGATTTGATAATCTGAATTGACCATTAGCAACGCAACGGATGTGCTATAACAAACAGGAACAGCTTAAACTTCCAGAGCACCTGAGTTAACTTTTTATTCGCATCAACTTCTGTCTTCAATAGTGCTTAAAATTATGTTATCTCATATCTTTCTAATTTCTTTCATGCCTTCTGGCCACGCTATCTTGATTTTTGCAACTTGTTATTTAATATGTTAATAATAACTTTGTGTTTATAATGAGTCTCTTTTTCGATCGAATTTCATTTTTCGCCTCGACATGGTTCGAGTACACTAACTAATATTCGAATACACCCGAATCGACTTTGAATTTATTTCAAACATTTACCTTAACAAACTTTATTTTATCGGAATATCAATTTAAAAAAAATCAAAAAGCACTATTGATTTATAAAGATGCATTGAAAAATATATTTGCGGTAACAGTAGAGTTCTGAATGCCATACAACATTTTTCCTTAGTTAAGTACCGACTTAAGGGAGTACGAGCCTCAGAAATTGAACATTTTCGAGATCCTCGGCTTTTATCCATTCAAATGCATTAAAAAAATTTCAACATGTTTTCTTAATATTTGTTCAGAATAACTAAGAGAAGGTCATAATAAACACCCTATCATAATTTCATTCAATTCTAATTACAATTTCTATGTTAAAACAGAAGACGAACTTTCAATGTATTTCCTATGAAAAATCTAGAGAAGTTTTTTTCCCGCCATATTTTAGGTGCTTATATCTTGACAACGGCTCCATGTTTTTTAAAACTTTTCTCATAAAGTCTAGCTATTTTGAGCTACTCTTTCCAAATGTTCTATTCTAAAAAACTTTTAATTACAAAAAATCTCAGGCTCATACTCCCTTAAGTGTCTTTATGCATACAACGTATGATTACTACGTAACTAAGGAAATCTTTTGGGAAGTCCAAGTTTAAGGAAGTCTTAACTTAAGTAGTTTTATACAAACGGCCCAAGACTTGATACAGGCCTTTCAAAAGAAATCGTGGGTTGAACCATGTTTTATGGTGCCAAACCTCCCTCTTCCATTGCGATCTATGAGTCTAGAAACACAAAATACAACATAGTTGTGAGACAAATGAGAGCTTAAGATGTGATCATCTCAGTACAAAAAACTGTCACAAACTAATTGAAACAATTACGAATCATTTCATCTGATATAATTTTGAATTTAGTTACCTTGGCTGATCATGATGAATAAATATATAATATATAATATATAATATAATATATAATATATAAATGATATATATCCTAAAGAATTAACCCTAAATAAAGCAAACTCGACCGACAGTAGATGTCCATTTCTAGATTTGGACTTAAGCATTATCAATGGTAGATTACACACTAAAGTATATGATAAACGGGATGACTTTTCATTCCCAATAGTTAATTTTCCGTTTCTTGAAGGAGACGTACCATTAGCTCCAGCTTACGGGGTATACATTTCACAATTAGTCAGGCATGCTCGCATTTGCAGTGATGTGTCTGATTTTAATGATAAAAACCGTTTTATTACAGAAAAATTGCTAAAACAAGGTTACCGTTACCACAAATTAGTCAAATCTTTTACAAAATTTGCACATAAATATGGACATCTCATCGAAAAATTTGATTGTAAACGTAGATTTCTGATTGTTAAAGGAATATCTCATCCTGATTTTTATAGCAATGTAGTTTATAAAGCACAAAAATTCAAAAACAACCTTATGGATATTAAAAACTGGCTTAAAAACCTTTTGAAAAAAGGATACGAATTCAATGTTTTAGCAAAATCTTTGCATTTGGTATGTTTTGGCAGAAATATTGATAGCTTGATAGTAACTTTAAAACGTTAAATTTTCACAAAAATTCAAAAACAACCTTATGGATATTAAAAACTGGCTTAAAAACCTTTTGAAAAAAGGATACGAATTCAATGTTTTAGCAAAATCTTTGCATTTGGTATGTTTTGGCAGAAATATTGATAGCTTGATAGTAACTTTAAAACGTTAAATTTTCACTTTGTATCCACTGTATTATTTATAAGCACCACAGCGATCAAGTATGTCGGTTCTGTATGGTGATACAACTCTTAATCATTCATTGTTTTGACGTGGGGTGTCGGATTTAGAACTGATGTATTTGATTCTTTTACATCAATCGATAAATGTTTCTAAGCTAGTTGTCAGTAACTTCGAGTGTTCTCAAGAGAGTTCCTCCTTGTCTTGTTGTTTTCGTACAGTATTTTGTCTTAGGTTCTCTCTTGTTGAATTGAATTTTTGTCGATTGAGTTTTACAGTGTGTTTTATATGTAGCTTTGTGCAAGCTTATCAATAGGGGGAAGGTTGGATCCAAAAAACTAGTTTAACCCCGCCACATTTTATATGTGCCTGTCCTAAGCCAGGAAACTTTGCCAAAGCCTTTGTTTGTCCTTGTCATTCTATGTTAACTGTTTTATGTCAAGTATTGGATTCTTTCGTTGATAATTTAGGGATTGGTTTTGATACTTTTGTATTGTATTATAAGTCTTGGGCCAATGCAAGACGGTAAGCAGTGACCTATGGTCATGTTGAAGACTGCTTGCTGTTTTCTGTTGTGATTTTTTGAATTGCTGTTTGTTTATGTTTGTTGTGTCGCGTACACTTATTCCACATCTCAATATTGTCTATTTATCCATACATTTTATTTATACGGATGAAATGGAAATTCATTATATATATATAGTTTTAACCTTATTTAAGATCAAGATAAAACAGTTTATTGTGCGTAATTATTCCAAAAAAACAAGACCAAGTTTGTCCTTTATTTTTTGTGTTTCAAATTTGAATTTTAGAAAAAACGGACTGCGGATTTCAAAAAACTCTCATTCAGCTGTCTTTTGTGTTCAAAAAGTCATAGGGTTAGCTTTCAAAGAACTCTGACCCGACAGTATGTGCAATCTGGTTTAATATGGCCAAATATTTGGCGTGGTTTAAGATTGGAGTTTTAAAAAAGGGAGGAATGAAAAAGTTTGCATACATTATCGCAATTTATTAACTTTGATAAAATCAACATCAAACATCTTTTCTAGATCTTCAAAATAAAATATATCATCTGGTAAAATCATGTGAAACTTTGGGCATTTTTTAAAAGACAAACAAAAATCATATTTTATAAAATGATATGGAGTAAATGAACATGATACAATAACAGATTTGTTTATTATAATTTATGTTAATGAACTGTATGGCCATTTCGGAAATTTATTCTTCATCAACAGCACAAGAATCTGACAAAGGAAATTTACAATTAAAAAACTGTTGAAATACGTAAAGCCAAATGAAATCAGAATATTCAGTAATATCAATTATATCTAAGAACAAACTAGGATGGAGAGAGTTGAACCTTAGGTTTTAGAATTTACAAAAGAATAAGATGATCATGCACTTATAAATAAATATGGGATTTCGGTCTCTTACATGAGTGCAGACGTTGGTTTGTTATAGATTTTGTCTTGTCATCCTTTTCCGGATTTGACTTGCTGAATTGACTGTTGGCAACGCGACGGGTGTGCTATAGCAGGCAGGAACTGCTTACTCTTCCGGAGCACCTGAGTTAATTTTTGCTTCGACTTGAGTTCACGTTGTTGATGGATGTTCAGTTTTTTGTGTTTCTGTGTTTTACATGTTGTCTGTTTTTGTCCCGTTCTTGTTGGTGTTAGAGAACAGAATATAACTATCTGTATGAATATAGAGTAATATTGTCCCTCACAAGATGCAATATTACACTCATAAACTCGTGCATTATAACATTTCCTTGGGACATTATTTCTTCATATTAATGCAATAACCCCATATTGAATTTGTATGGGATGCAGCTTCTGTTAGTTTGCAATCGCTTTACGAGTCCACACCTAAGTGGGCAGAAGATATGTTCGTAATATGTGTTTCCAAAAAACCACATGCCGATAATTCATCAAATATGATGAGGAAAATAACGAAGAATCTCTATGACAACAGCCTTTGTGCTCATTTTAGCGATCGAAATTTTGTACGTTTTTACATAAGCCACACCAACAAGTTTCTTAATATACTTTTCGTCTGTATCAATCTTTTTGCATCTGATGAGTCTTGAAAAGAGAAAATTTGTGTCAGGGGTAGAAACAATTACTATCTTAAACTTTCATCTGATTTGATTTCTTAAGCCCCTGGTAATTAATGCTGTGTAGACAAAAATCTTTTAAAGCTAAGAAATTATCGGTAAAATTTCAGAATTTGTCAGAACCTAAGGTTTTTCTCACCCATGTCAGTTCGTTAATTTTTGTTTTAATGCCATTTGCTTTTCAGTTGTAGTATAGCGATAGCTATTTCAATCTCTTTGCAGAGGGCCTTCGATGAATATAAGGTAGATAAAAGGAGCGTCAGAGGTGGCAAAATTTATTGTCTGGAACTTTGTTGTAATTTTGAATTCTTATTTTTTCTTTGTTTCAAATATTAAAGGTTCAAACGCATTTATGAATAATTCATATTCTTGTATACATAAACAGGGGATTAATAGATCATTTTTGTCTTCAAGCATAATAACAAAACGATAAAACATCGTAATACTCTTTAAGATGTTTGGGGAATCGTTTTCTTTCATTTTCGTTAATTACAGATCAAATTCTAGCATGTACTTTTACATTAAAAAAAATCATATGAACATATATAAATATATATAGCTAGAAGACAATCATTTTTCTTCTCATTTGAAAATTAGTGATGTGCATTTGCAGTAAGAGAGTATTTCGAAGAAAGAAATACTTTCCGACTATCTAGACTACATGGAGTATAATGCTCTAGAAGTACTCTTTCTAGTGTTAAACATTTACATTTGTATGGGAATAAATGTTAGAATAAAAAGAGGCGTAAAAAATCCTGCTTTTGAAGACATCGACGAAAGCAGCCACGTTATTGGTGAGATCATCAGTGATGATGTGGTCAACTGTGTAATGCTTTGTTCAGATAGCAATGTTTGTAGATCGATCTCTTATAATAGAATTGATAGCCGGTGTCTTTTGTTTTCCCAAGATTTCATCGGACAAAAACCGACTGGACCTAAAAACATTGGATGGATTCATTTCGATTTTATATCAGGTACTTTATGGTGATAGTATCTTAAGAGTTTATTGAATTTCCTTTACCGTTTTCGTCAGATATTTGAATTGTTTCTAAAAATGAAATGGTTAATTTAAACCTGGTTGTATCACGCCATTAACCTGGCATAAAGTAGTTACGAAGTTGTGAGACACAAGAGGGAAAATGAGGTTATAATATCAGCACAACCTAATACCCCTTCACATATACGATATTCTCTTACGGGTTGTTACGATTTTCAAAATCTATCGTTGTACGATCTTTTTCAGACTGTTTTCGTGTCAAGTTGCAGAGCAACACAATAACGGGACTGTATTCTATAACAATAGGTGATAACCAGGTAACAGTTTGGTGTGACCTAGAAACAAAAGGAGGAGGATGGACGGTATGTCTACTTAAGCAGATCTTGTTTTTGTTTTTACGAGGAACTTAATGGTTAATGTCTTAAAACATTTAATAAATCAAAGTTGTAAAAATAAATTTAAGAATGTTGAAAACATAAGTGAAATAAGTAAATTGTCATGAGAAAAATATAACAAAGCAAGTAATAACGGGTTAAGGGAGTCAAGGTGAAAGGACTTACTGGTGATTACTTAAAAAGATGCTAACATTTGTAAAATTTTCTTATTGTTTCCAAAAAATGATAGATAAATGAAGGAATACTCAATAGGTTTGAGACAAACAACATGTAGTTTACACACTTCTGATATACAAGATAATGAACCAATTTGTTTTTGTCTTAACATTTAAAAACACATGTATTATAGGTATTCCAGCGAAGGTCTGACGGGTCTGTAGACTTTCATAGAAACTGGAATGACTACATGACAGGATTTGGTGATCCTACTAGAGAATACTGGATTGGTATGTTTAAATAGTGTACAAACATTCTTTCCTAAGGCACAGACCATTTGATTTTCTGGGGGGGCATGGATTTTACCTTCAGCCGCAAAATTTTTGTCTCCCGCTTTGCGGGCCAGATTTTTTTTGTAACACATTGGATCAGATTTGCAGTATGCTTGATTTCCTCATTGACAACATATTTGTCACCTTCGGAGGAGAGATTTTTTCCACAACAAATCGGCATTCCAATGGGCACAAACTGTGCTCCTCTCCTCGCCGCTTTGTTTTTATACTCTAACGAGACTGAATTTCCTGATGAACTCGTAAAGAACAAGAAGATGAAAGAGGCAAGGTCATTTAATCTTACATTCAGATATATTGATGATGTCCTTTCTGTCAATAAAACTTCATTTGGTAGATGGATTCCTTCGATATATCCTCCAGAAGTAGAGATGAAAGAGACCAAAGAATCAAATTGCTTTACGTCTTTCTTGGATTTGCACCTCGAATTTGACCCAGGTGGTCATCTCAGTACAAAAATTTACGATAAAAGAGACGATTTTAATTTTCAAATTATTGTTTTCCTAATCTACAGAGCAATATACCTACTTTCCCTGCATACGGTGTTTATATTTTACAACTTATTCGATATGCCAGAGCTTGCACACATTTTACAGATTTTTTTTATCAAACATCGATTTCTTTGCGACCGACTTTTGGAGCAGGGCTATAAGAAAATACGTCTCATACGATCCCTAAAAAATTCTTTCTTCGTTATCAACCACTAGTAGAAAAGTTCAAAATTGAGTTAAAAGATATGGTGGTTATTTTTTTTTAATAAGTGTTTGACTGGTCTGCTGTACTGAAATGATCACCTCAATATCCATATTGTGTCTCACAACTACAAGTATGTTGTGTTCTATGGCCATTACCAGATCCTAAGATCGCAATGGAAGAGGGAGGTTTGGTGCCATAAATCCTGGTTTAACCCACCATTTTGTTTGAAATGCCTGTACAAGTCAGGACCATTGTGATCCACCAATTCTCCGGAATGACTGATTCGTATTTTCATTTTCTCTGGACTATGAGATTGATCATTCAAGTTCGGTAGTTTTGATATTACCTTTATTTCCAAATGTTCAATTCAAAATTGTTTAAAACACCAAGTTTGTTTCCTTGTACTATACATGGTCGATATCCATAGTGCCTGGATTTGGCTTTTCTGTTCAAACTCTTTCGGTACTTTTTGCTCAATACATTGGTATTTGATCTTCCAATGTTTTGATTCAGATGCTGCTGATGAAAGGTTACACCTTGAAATATGCATATAAAGTGTAACCAAATTAACCGTTATTATACCTATTTTTGGTATTTCAATTTCAAAAACAAGCAATTAATAATTCTAAAGCAAGTGGCGTGTATAAGTAGTCCCGGGTTAATATATGATGTGAATTTTATCTGAACAAATGTCAGATACATGTAAATAGAGTTAATAGCTTGGTTAATTGTGGTCAATGGAAGAAGCAGTTGGATCTTTGCATGCCAGTAGTTACGTAACGCAAACTTTATCTTCAAGTTAATTGATGAGACATGTGCACATTTGAACTTCGTAAACAAAAAAAATATATATAATATAGCATTAAAATAACCTCGTATGCGACACATAACACAGAAAATCCTGACACGATAAACAAATATAACGTATAAAACACAATTAATATTTAATATGCACTATTCAATGTGATTCCTGATTCTTTCGTTTTAGATGATGCTTAGGATCCGGCAATCTCTGTCGAATAAAACCCGGATAATTGGAGGAGTTCTTAACTTTATAACAATTTTACCCTTGGAGAGAAAACTAAAGAAATGAAATTTGACTTGTTATTGAATGTGTTAGCTACATACAGAAAAAAGTTAAACATTAATGATTGACACTCATACAAATTAATTCGTGACATAGAGTTCTTTTCGTCAATATGATTTTGCGTTTCTGAATTGTGTCAGAAACAAGTCATACATTCTGTTCTACTTGTGTGTGTTTAAAACGGCATTATTTGAATTTGCTGTAAGCAATTACTTATTTTGCAATGAAATTAATTCAATTAATATAATAATGAAAGTAAGTTACAGTTTAACATTTTCCAGACTGTTTCATGTACTTTCAAACCATTTTGTACAAGTGATATGAATTGTTTATTCAATGATTAAACAGTAATGACCAAAAATAAAATTCAGAAATACACGAGTTAAGTTTCAAAAATTGGCAGACAAATGATGAACACTCCTCTCCAACACTTACATGCGTAAGCATGATAAAATCGTTTTTTTTTCTTGTAAAAAAATACCGACTTAAGATTCAAGTAAACTAGATATCAATGATCTTTAATAATTGAATATATGAGCTGTGGAAAAAAAAGCGTACAATACACAGCCTACAGTCAGGTGTGACATTCATAAAAGGAAAATCTAATAAATCAAAGCAAAATTACAACACAGTTCTATGTACTTAATTTTGCTTGACCTGTCACGTGTTTCGTCCCCTTTTAGACGCATCGTATGCGTTCTCGTAAAAAAGATTTAAATGCCCAACACTGTATTCATATGAAGAACATAGAAAAATAAATTCATAATGTACGTACGTAACTCAAACCCAAATTATGATTAAAAATAGCAAAAAGATAAAACTGGGCATTCTAAACTCATGTTGGAGGGGGCGATATTTCAAGTACGGGCGGTTCACCCATCGCTTATAGACACATTTTCCTTCTAGTTTTTTATTATTTGTAATTATTTGTATTTCCTTCTCCAATTATTATTACTGACATGAAAATTATAAAAATAATCATTTCCGAGTTAAAATATTGACATTGAAAACGTAGGTGTAAGAAAGGCATATTATATCTTATACATGACGATGTTGAAACAAAATATTAATTTATCCAAATTTCGAATAACAACCATTTTAAGAACTTCTGTCAGAAAAGTAAAAGACCGTTATAAATTGAAACCATTTATTATTTCCTGCTTAAGTCTATGAGAGTTCAAAACAGAAAACACAAATCTGTCATGACTTAATATTTCCTGCAGAAATCCACAACAGTACATAACAGTTAGTGGATATCTTGTCAAGAACTGCCTTTTACCATGGCAATGGTGGCCAGTGCATAATAGATAAACAAAAATGTCAACTGCTGCGCAAAATTGTTACGGACCAGGAGAGTGATACAAAATACAGGTAAAATTAAAAGCTACTGCCAAAAATAGTAACAATTTAGGACAGTGATTAACAATCCAGGTAAAGTCTGTCACGATTTATGAGAAACTGTACCAATGTCGGACAGTGCAGGCCAATGTAGAACAGTGCATTATAGGCGGAAGGTACTCACTGTCACAAACTGTCCTTGGTTGTATAGGGTGGTAATGGTAATTCACTGTTGGTTGGCAGTAGTTTCACAGTAAATAGCAGTGTAAGGCAGTAAAACAATGACTGTGTCTGGTATAGACAGTACTTTTTTGGTTCATAGTGTGAAGGATACCTGAAAAGGCTCACACTCACTCATTCTGAAGAAAATTGTCAATCTGAATAGTACCTGACAAAGACTCACAATGAAGGAAATAGTCGATCTGAATGGTACATGACAAAGACTCATACTGAAGGAAATTGTCAAACTGAACGAGACGTGACAAAAACTCACAATGAATGAAATAGTCGATCTGAATGGTACCTGACAAAGACTCACAATGAAGGAAATTGTCAAACTGAACGGTACCTTACAAAGACTAACAATGAAGGAAATTGTAAAAATGGACGGTACCTTGCAAAGACTCACACTGAAGGAAATTGTCAAACTGGACGGTACCTGAAAAAGACTCACAATGAAGGAAATTGTCAAACTGAACGGTACCTTGCAAAGACTCACTATGACGGAAATTGTCATACTGGACGATACCTGACAAAAACAAACACGCTGAAGGAATGTTTATTAAAACTGTAGATCAACCAATTATTCCACTCATAACACTTTCTACTTACTTTTTTACAGAATCAACTATAATCGTCCTCTGTAAGACTACAAAAACACTTGACACAAAAAGTAAGCCAGAAATCTTACAAAGAAATTTTGTTTTCAGTTTGCCAGAAATTACCAACAACACAAATTACGAACAACACAACTCATGAAAAAGTGTTAGACATGGATTGAACAACTCATTCAAATCTAACCAAAATGATAAAATCTGCTAGTTACTAAACCAAATATATTCAAGTTTTATAAAACAATAGCTACGTAACACATTCATTTTTACCTAATTTAAACAAGTACATATTATTAAATACAATGTAATTCAAAACAAGAACGACACACAATATATATTATAAAGTGATTTAGGCATGCTCTAGCTTATTATGGTTATTGATTTATCTTTCAGTGATGTCGTCCTTTTCTGGGTTTGATCTTAACTCAATTGATCGTTTGTAAAGTAACGATTTTTTTCATAACAAGCAAGTACTGATTTCTATTCTGGAGCACGCAAATTCACGATCGTTTCAACTTTTGTGTGGTTTAGTTGGTTCTTATGCCCCAACACACGATGTGACGAGGTATTATGGTATACCTTCCGTTTCGTTCGATGTCTGTTTGTCCGTCCTTCCGTCTGTCCCCCGAAAGTTTTCGGTATAACTATTGATGAATATTAAGGTGGGGTATCATTAAATATCTCATTTAATGTCATAATTTAGTAAATTTACTAATTCTTCAGGTTTTTTACTCAACAACGTTGTCTCCGTAATCGGTGTTTGGACCAAGGTTACAAGAAAATACGTCTCATCCGCTCTCTTAAAAAGTTGTCTTTCGATATCAGCCACGGTAACAAAATTCAAAATTATATCAGATGAAATGATTCGTAATTGTTTCAATTAGTTTGTGACAGTTTTATGTACTGAGATGATCACCTCTTAAGCTCTAATTTGTCTCATTACTATGTTGTGTTTTATGTTACTAGACCCTTAGGTCGCAATGGAAGAGTGAGGTTTGGCACCATAAAACATGGTTCATCCAACGATTTCTTTTGAAAGGCCTGTATCAAGTCTGGGGTCGTTTGTATAAAACTACTTAAATTCACAGTCGATTCGGGTGTATTCGAATATAAGTTAGTGTACTCGAACCATGTCGAAGCGAAAATGAAATTCGATCGAAAAAGAGACTCATTCTTATTATAAACACAAAGTTATTATTAACATATTAAATATCAAGTTGCAAAATCAAGATAGCGTGGCCAGAAGGCACGAAAGAAATTAGAAAGAATTTTAAGCACTATTGAAGACGGAAGTTGATGCGAATAAAAAGTTAACTCAGGTGCTCTTGAAGTTTAAGCTGTTCCTGTTTGCTATAGCACATCCGTTGCGTTGCTAATGTTCAATTCAGATTATCGAATCAGGAAAAGGAAAAACAAACCCTTTTACCAACCATGCACTGATCTGAGATAGAAACCTCCATATTTTTCTATGTGTGCATGAATTTTCTTTAACTGAAAACATCGACCGAGGAGCAAAATAACAAAAGCAATATTTCACCATATGAATGCATTAAGATTTAAAAAGTAAATATTCAGCATAGCACAATTCAAAAATAGAAGTAAATAAAGGTAATAACAAAACTACCGAACTTGAATGATCAATCTCATAGTCCAGAGAAAACGACAAAAACGAATCAGTCATACCGGAGAACTGGTGGATCGCAATGGTCCTGACTTGGTACAGGCATTTCAAACGAAATGGTGGGTTAAACCAGGTTTTATGGCGCCAAACCTCCCTCTTCCATTGCGATCTTAGGATCCGGTAATGACCATAGAACACAACATAGTTGTGAGACACAATAGGGATATTGAGGTGATCATCTCAGTACAGCACACCAGTCAAACACTAATTAAAACAATTAACTATCATATCTTTTAACTCAATTTTGAACTTTTCTACTACTGGCTGATAACGAAGAAAGAATTTTTTTAGTGATCGTATGAGACGTATTTTCTTATAGTCCTGCTTCAAAAGTCGGTCACGAAGAAACCGGTGTCTGATCAAAAAATCTGTGAAATGTGTGCAAGCTCTGGCATATCGAATAAGTTGAGAAATATAAACACCGTATGCAGGAGAAGTAGGTATGTTGCTCTGTAGATAAAGAAAATTAATAATTTGAAAATTAAAATCGTCTCGTTTATCGTAAATTTTTGTACTGAGATGACCACCTGGGTCAAATTCGAGGTGCAAATCCAAGAAAGACGTGAAGCAATTAGATTCGGTGGTCTCTTTAATCTCCAATTCCGGAGGATATATTGAAGGAATCCAACTACCAAATGAAGTGTTATTGATAGAAAGGACATCGTCAATATATCTGAATGTAAGATTAAATGACCTTGCCTCTTTCATCTTCTTGTTCTTTACGAGTCCCTGAAGAAATTCAGTCTCGTAAGAGTATAAAAACAAATCGGCGAGGAGAGGAGTACATTTTGTGCCCATTGGAATGCCGATTTGTTGTTGAAAAATCTCTCCTCCGAAGGTGACAAATATGTTGTCAATGAGGAAATCAAGCATACTGCAAACTTGTTCCAGTGTGTAACAAATTTTATCTTTGAAAGATGTTTTGGAAAAGAATGTAGAATTATAACCCAAAACAACAAAATTCCTTGAGTTTAAAAAGGCTTTTTCGAGAAGTTTTTTCAGGCGACATTTTAGTTTTTCGTGTGGCAAGGTAGTGTATAAAGTTGAAAAATCGAACGTTTTCAAAGAGTGAACCTCAGAAAATGATCTAGATTTAAAATGATCTAACAAATCTTTTGAGTTTTTCAAAATCCACATATGGTTAATTCCACTACGATTATAAATAGTGTCGCAGTATGCTTGTTGACCTTCTTTGACAGCAGACAAGATTTTAGTTAAATGAACGGACAGCTCTGTAGTTGAACATGATGAAGATCCAGCTATATACCTTTCTTTGTACGGATTTTTGTGAAGTTTAGGTATCCAGTACAAATATGGTAACTCTTTATGTTCCTCTTTCATTGGAATATTGAAAGAGGACATAAAAGAGCTATGGTTGGCTATGATTTCATCTTTGTTAAATGTAGTCCGTGTGTATGTAGCACTAGCGGAAGTATTACCATCAATGCCTAGTTCTTTTATTAGACAATTGTAATAATGTGCTTTACATACAAAAACTATATTATTGGAAGCCTTGTCTGCTGGCGTGACAACATACCTGTCATGTAAGGAGGAGAGACAATTGAGAGCTTCACGATCTCTAAATACAGAAGAAGGCCGGGGGTTCACACATTTGCGAAGTTTGTCTATTCGGCTTCGTACAAGAGATCGGATAGTCCTTACCCAGTCCGACAGTGATTCAAGCTCTGGTTCTTGGTCCTTTTCCCTCTTTATCCAGGCTCTAGCATAGTCCTCCACAGCGTCAATGATGATCTTAAAGTTATGATTCCAATTTATACGTTGTGGTTTCCTGAATTTAGGTCCATGGGAAATCACATTACGTAATAAATCATTTTCAATTATCTTAAGATCACCCGTGATGACATGACCAGATGGACCATACACAAAGGGAGAAGCATAGCAATCACATGTCAGAGGGGACTTTAGATATTCTTCAATGTTTAGGTCCTGCAATGCCTTTTTGTGGTTGAAAATTTTACTACTTATGGTTTTAGTGTAGCGGTAGGAAACAATTGGTGTTGACTGATTTTTGAAATATTGAGGAATTTGAGATGTAACTTCCTTACGATTTAAAATATTGCTAATGTTTATAGCATCTATCCCTTTGTTCTTAAATGGAATATGGAGAAATTTCCTATCCTCAGTAGTAAGAGGCTCACTTCTTACAGGCTTAAAAAGACGGAAAAGAGCAACGTCGCAAATAATGCTAGTAAGAATTAAATTATCTTTACATAGATTATCATATTTGGAAACTTCTATCTATCAATAAACAACATATATTATTATAAATGGACAACATGGCGATGTTAAAAGAAATGCACATAACACATAAGTGGCTATCATCATAGAATAAAAATAGCTCTCCTACTTTATTTATTTTCTTATTACAACATACGTAACAGAAACGCATCTTCTGACAATGTCACTAATGAAAATTTGAACAATTCTTTTTAAAGTATAAAAAGTAGCATGCATGACTTCAATAATTAAAGATATTTTGCCTTGTGGCTAATAGATAAGTTATTGAAAGATTTATTCAGTAAGTAGAATTACATTGTAAAGGTATAAACGAAACGAAACGATAAAACACAATAAAAAGTTTGTTTAAAATTAATAAAATTGATAAAACAATAAAAATCTTAATCGTTTTAACATTTAAATTTAGTTTTACCAACTAATCAATTATTTTATTCACATGTGATTGAGTTCGACAATTACCTAAGAATACTTTTTAATCAAGGCCTCGAAAGTCCGAATATCCAAGTCACACAAATTGGACGGGAGTACTTGTGAATTGATGATATTGTAAATCTTCCGAATTATCCGATAACGATGCTGCCTCGTTTTCTCCATAATAATACTGGTACGATTCTTCTATTTCGGTCCTAGGCTGTCCTGTCCTTGTCCTTAGTTCTGTTAGACTTGGTAAATCAGTTTTGAAGTCCTTTCTATTGGAATGGGCATAAGATCTAAAGGATTTTCTTCTGTTTTTATCATGTTTTTGACATCGTATCGCTATCAAGCACATCGCTGTTATTATAAAGGTAGCGAGGAAAACAGCTATAAATACTATCACTCCTGTTTCTAGGTGTGTTTTTATACGACTGCCTGAAAAAAGAATCATGCAATTAATAACAATAAAGGTAATAACAAAATTACTGAACTTGGAGAATCAATCTCAAATGTCCATAAGACGAGACAAAACAAGGAATACATACCGGAAAAATTGAAGATCGCAATGGTCCTGACTTGGTACAGGCATTTCAAAAGAAATGGTGGGTTAAACCATGTTTTAAGGCGCGCCAAATCTCCCTCTTCCATTGCGATCTTTGGGTCCGGTATTTACACAAAACACAACAGGTTTGTGATGACATGTAAGGGATGCTAAGGTGTACAAAGCAGACACTTATCGACAAGGTTTAAACTCCTAGCACAAATATTCAGTTTATGGACGTGTTGTTAATCGAGCAACTGGTGTGTGTATATTAAGTTACTGCATGCAGTAGCACTTTAATTTTTCAGTAATATGGCTTGACTGATGTATCAAGCAATATTACGGGTACAAAAAACAGTATCAGTGTAAGGGAAAATGTAACCCTCTCGAATGTTGAACAAAAATGATTCTGTTGGCTGCATTGCCACACCTTTCCCATTTTCCCAGGCAACCAAAGGTTGGCATATGTCCCCTTACATGTACCAAACCTTAATATATTGTCATTTAATGTTCAAAACATTATCCACTTTCAGTTTCACTTCTTTAATTAAGCAGATTTTGCATTGATTTTCATTATGCCTAACTCTAACCTTTAAATGATAATTTATTTTCCTCTGATACATTAACACTGGCATTGACGTGGATTTGTTCTCTAGAAAGATTAGAATGCTGCATGCTCCCATGATGTGAACTAGTCCGACCAGTGCAGTCAACCTAAGAAGAATCATTTCAAATATCACACGAAATAGTGTATTTATATATATGTTAAAAGAATACACAAAGTAAACTAAATATAAAAAGTAAAGGTTATAACAAAATTACCGAACTTGGAGGATCAATCTCAATGTCCAAGAGAAAAGACAAAACATAGAAGACACACCGGAATAGTTATAGATCGCAATGGTCCTGAATTGGTACAGGCATTTCAAATGAAATGGTGGGTAGATGGTCCTTCTTTGACATTGAAAGGATTAGTTTTGAATCGGTTGTATTATATCTTTAATCTGGGGCCAAATGTAAAACATCAATCAGCGACCACTGATCCCATTGAAGATTGATGGATGTTTTCCATTGTATTTTAAATAAGTTTTTGCAGTGTGCCATTATTCCACAGCTAATTGTCTTCTTCAAGTCAAAAGGATGAACAATCTGATTTGTCACAATTGAATAGACAATAAAAAGAAAAGACAACGATTTTGTCTTGGCTATGTTCTGACATTTCTACAGAGTTGGTAAAATTGAGCAAGTACTATGGGGTTAAACCTTTCTCTTCTATCTTTATATAATGGTACACTCAGGTGAAATCATCTCAGTAAAACAGACAGTAAAAAAAATCATCTTTTTTCTCATAAATTACTTAAGTACCCATACTTCCTAATCTATTCAAGCTTTAACCTAACATATCATGTTTAAAGGCAGCGCTAGATCTGCCCGTTTCCTTGAACAAATAAATTGGTTATAAAAAATCAAAGATATATTTGCAAGAATGTTGAAAAAAATTAAATGTAAAAGAATAAGTTCGGTTTCCTTAGCAGAGCGACACGTCTGACGCAAAAATTGCTCACACAGGGTTATGTTGCTCCTCGGTTGCTGTCTTCACTCAAGAAATTTTACGGAAGACATCATGCACTTATAGACAAATATGGGATTTCGATCTCTCAGATGAGTGCAGATGTTGGTTTGTCATAGGGTGTTGTTTTGTCTTCCTTTACTGGATTTGACACGCTGAATGGACTATTGGCAACGCGACGGGTGTGCTAAAGCAAGCAAGAACTGCTTACTCTTCCGGAGCACCTGAGTTCACTCTTGTTTCGACTGGAGTTCGCGTTGTTGATTGATGTTCGGTTGTTTTGTGTTTCCGTGTTTTACGTGTTGTCTGTTTTTGTCCCGTTCTTGTTTGTGTTTACTGGTTTAGTCTCTGCCCTTTCGGACTTTTGACATTCGGATACCCCATTGGTACCTCTGCTTCTTAATAAACAGTAAGATAACTAGACACATGATATATGCATATCACGAATGTCAAAGAGTGGTATGGTTTACCTCCATTTAGAAGCAACTTGGCCATACATAGGTTTAGTAGACCATTTTCATATTGCTGGTATTTAGTCAAATCTTTTGGAAATTAGTCAAAAGGGGAATAACTCATTGAAAACCAAAAGCCCAGACATTCTAGTTCCCTGTCCCATAAGAGCATAGGAAAAATAGGAACATAGGACAAATCATACAATTTGGTAAGTACATATCTAGTTTTGGAAATTTACTTACCACTGGTCACATATTTACCAAAGATAAATTTGCTACAGTTTTTTAAGAAAGTCATGAGCTGTTGGAAATGTAAACCAGTGTGTCGAGTGTTGGAGTTATTCCCCTTTGGTCCAACTACCAAAGATCTGCCATTTAAGCACTTATATGAAAATCATCTATTTGTATTAAAGTATATCAAGTCTAACTATCCACTAGTTGGTGTAGACGGACCGCATATCTAGGTATATCTCGAAAATCAATACACATATCAAAAACGTGTGTAAAGGAAGACGAAATAATAATACTTACATTAGAACATTTTCTGAGGCAAACGTCAACAGTGCATGTAAACGTAAACGATGACGTCATATGTCCCAATCTATCTGTTGGGATGAAAGTATTAAATGTGGTCGCTAGATAGCCTTGGGAAATCCTTGTAAATCCGGGAAATAATGTTGGGTCTGTCGGGCACCTGTGGTAAAAAAAAGATAAATCTATGTTTTTGATCATTAAATAAAACATTAAATCAATATAATAAGCTTTTGATTGACATAAATTACTGTCCTCATCAAAACACACTTTAAAGAAGGCAAGGTATCATTAAAGTGTCATTGACCATCTTGACAGAGCTTAATGACACCAGTCTTCCTTTTTAAAAAAGGAATTCATGAATGAAGCCATAAACCTCCGTACCTTATATCTAAATATGATACTCTTTAAATAGAAAGTGCAAAATATATATACTACCTGGTGTATCTACATCTATTTATTTTTTATCGAAATCCGTCAAGCAGTAAAATTTGCGACCCGAGATATGATTCACGCACAGACGGTCAAACAAACAAACACCTTATCATAAAGGTATAATAAAATTTCCCAATTGGGATGATATAAAAGTTCACTCTAGACATACCCTGAAGTTAGTAGTGGTATGGTGCTAGTTTGACAAGAGGATACCCTGATATCAAAATCATCTGAAACGAGGAAAAAGATATCATAAATAATTGTCAATATAAAAAACAAATGAATTATAAAATAACATAATTGTATTTAAATGACACTCGTTTAAGATTGAGTCATGGTAATGATTTGTGAAATAGGAGGAAAATGGTACTACACAACCTGTCATTGTATTGATAAACATCACACTTCATCCAGTAACACACCCATCGTATTCAAAGATTTTTTTTCTGCACTAATTAATATACCGTACAACAAGTTTTTTAATTGACCATATTCGTATTCGAATCAAGCGAATAAGAAATCAATTCCACTTGAAATGCACCTTGATGAAAGATATTTTTTAAAGATGATTAATAAGAAACAGATAAACATGCATATATTGAAAGCAATAAAATTATTGAAATCAATACGTGTGGTCCTGGGAGTGAACATTTCCATGCGATGACGATGATGACGTTAGGCGAAAGCAAAATCACACTTTTGTTCAATTTCGCGTGTTTAAAATCATTATAGTGTGCTGGCTACATAATATATGTTTGACAGAATCTCAGTATCAGAAGGAATTCTTTATGAACAAAGCACATTTTAAGTAGTATCCAAATTTAACACCAATACATGCTTGATATGGAATTTTAAATTTTTAACAAAGTTTCTTCTTTTGCATTTTACTTTATTTTCGCTATGAAATATGATACTCTTGTATATAAATACCTTTAAATTGATCTAATAGTCTTATATTCAAAGAAATCACATCGTTCAAAGTCAAGGTCCTTCCCGTGACGTCATATCCGTTACTCATTAAGCTCATTTTAACAGCAGGTTTAGTTGTCACTCGGCGAAGTGTATCTTCATTGACAGGACTTTTATTAAACAAAACAGTAATTGTTTATGACTTGCAATAGGCTAATAAAATTCTCATTTTAATATCATATACTAGTATATAGAAACGAAAATGTATTTTCTTATTTACATCTTTTAAGTGATTCCACCAACCTCCATTTTTTATCAATAATTTCTGAGCGAGTTATTGCCTTTAGTTGGAGATAGAAATCATTTTTTTTTTGGCTTTATAGGTTTTTTCTTTAGGGACGGACCATTTAACTTGAAGGGGGGCCTTGTTTTTTTGTTTTTATCAGAAAATTTTTTTCCGTGCAGAGCGTGGACAAAATATTTATTTTTTGAAGGCGTGGGGACAGAATTTTTTTTTCATTATCAGCATTATTTTTTATAGCAGAAGTCCTCCTTCAGAATATTTTTTCTCTAACCCTCAGCTGCCAAAATATTTTTTTCATTAAAAATAATTTTCAGAATACTTTTTTAGGAAAAAACCAAGTCCCCTCCTTCAAGTTAAATGGTCGGTCCCTTACAGTTTTTTATACTTTGAAGACAAAAAAGAGATTTTCAGTAAATCCTATGGGATTTATTTGGTATTTAATACACAAAAGTCGTTTAATATCATAATTATCCAATGAAATATTAAAAAGATTGTCATTGCTTTATATACAGTTGCACCATGTGGGTAAAAATAATAATATCGGAAATGTTGAAATATTTAAAGTTGAAAATTTAAATACTTAAATATAAGCGTACAACAAATTACAGTTATTCGTCTTACGCAATATTTATTCCAGCAGAATCTGTTATCCTGGAAAGATCTATAGTACATTTTACTGGAAGGACGGTATCGTTCTGTGTAAAGTATGCCGGATTCTTCTGTACAACCAGTCGAAAAAGTCTTCCCTGAAATCAAACAGACCAAAAAATGATTCAGGTTACGCCCCATTATGCATGGGTTAACTAAGGCGATTATATTAGAAGCTATAGAACCCACAAAAATAAACATTGTCGTAGATCAGTAAACTAAAGCCGGTAAAATTAAAAAATATATACGTCTTATAATAAAACTGGTTATTTTTTGTAGCGTTCTATTTCGTCAAAATACTAAGCATCGGAAATCATTCAAACAACAAGAGCCAAGGAATAAAATATCCACGCTTGTATCGAACCAGCACACTCTGAGACTAATTGTGGCTAAAATGAAATTATCGGTCAGCATTTAAAACCAAAATAAAATGTCAGGTTTTTGAAGAACTACTCGCTCTTATTGAAATCTTTCTGATAAAAATATGTAAACGTTGTATATAAAAAGGCTTCATTTAGGTATTTTCGTCATATTCAGTTATACAGTATCTATAAGGATAATTTATAGCCTACCCATGTGCAGATAAGTTAAATGAGTAGATTCTGGAACCAGTTGAAGTGACCAGTCTACAGTTGGAATCTCTGATGTATATCACGCCTCCATCAAAGGCACCAGTCAGGGTAACAGATAATCTATCACGTGTACAGGAGTTTATAGTCACTGAAACAGACAATATGGATAGAACAACGAACTTGCTGCTGTACAAGTCCTGTTTACAGAAATGGTATGCACATATATAAACTTTGATAATTCAACTACCCTAAAATTTCAAAATAGTTTGGTTTTCAAATTTAAGCTGCTGGAGTTTTTATAATTCTGGTTTGTGCATATAGAGTGGTAGTCGTGTATTTCTTAAATTTTCCCTCTTATCATTGTAATAAAAATAATGAACAGCAACGTTTACAAGACAAAGAAGGTGAATATGAGCAGATTTCAAAGGCGGGTTCAGGACCGGCGTACCGGGCGCCCCCCCCTTGTTTGACAAAAAAAAATGGTTAGGAACTGTATGAAACAAGAGGTCCCAGAAGGTTTTTTACCACTTCGCGCCCCCCCCCCCCCCCGATTGAAAATTTCTGGATCCGACACAGGATTTAGCATATACATTACCCAGTTCTAGAGGTAATTAAATGGTTATGCCATTGTCAGGCAACAATGTTTAAGTTGATGATGACTCTCAACCTTCGAGATGTTTTATAATACTAACCAATTGAAGAAACTACTGATGTATGGCCCAAAGAAAATACGAAAACGAAAGCAGACAAGAAGACTCTTGTAAACATTTCAAAGCCTAAAACAAAAAAACAAATTTAATTATGCATCATGTATACCGTTACAACTGGTCTGAAAATAACAAAGCATCTTTGGCAAACAGGGAGCGAACTTTTCATTTTTTATATTGGGAGGGCTATGGTGAAAGAGTGGAAAACAAAAATCTAGAAACAAAAACGCTGGGCAATGCTTTAAATTATAAAAAGAGGCAGAATGGTATTTTGTCCAAAGAAAATTATAGCAACTTAAAAATAAAAAAAAAAATAGGCTCGTTCTTTTTCAAAATTAAACAAAGTATTTTGGACGAAGAACAATTCCAAAGACCCCTTAAAAGACAAACGGTGTATTGGTTTTATTATCTAATATTTTGTAACATTATCACATTGTTATTTTGCTTCTCGTTCGCCTAACGTACACATCCTGGCGCCCGGTAAGTTACACAAAGACATTTATACTGCAACAGTACATCGTAAACTAATTATCGTGAGGAGTATAGACGTTTAAAATTTTACTTTTTGAATAATCTTATAAAAATTATTTACTATATAAGATATCTTTAAAAGAAAATGAGATACAGATATCTGATAAAGTTTTTAAGACATTTTATAAAAAATTTAGAATAGTTCAATTTAAGAATTTCTTTTTAAATTTATGAGATATCTAATAAATTTTTCCTGATTTTTTTTTAAAGAGAAATACATGTAAATACGGCGTGCAATAGAGCTGTGTCGCATACACTTATTCTACATCTCATTATTTTTGGTTTTATTGTTCTATGCTCTTCATAATCATATAGTATTTGGCATTTTCAATATTTTTTGGTAGAGCGCCTCTGATGAGTCTTGAATAGACGAAACGCGCGTCAGGCGTAGCAAAATTTATTGTCTGGAACTTTGTTGTCATTTTTATTTCGAACACCCGTGAAGGTTAGCACTGCTGGTGGAGTTTTAATTCCCCGAGGTTAGCCCGCTCCGGTTCCAATACTTTTGTGTTGGAGAACACGTCAAAGCTTTAAATTATCCATTTAAATTTCAAAATTGTCTAAAGCCTAAGGTTCTTCCTACCCCAGACATAGGTTGATCATCTTAGTAATAATTTGGTATTTTTGGTTTTATTGCTCTATGCTCTTCATCATCATATAATGTTTTGCATTTTCAATATTGTTGGTGGAGCGCCTCTGATGAGTCTTGAATAGACGAAACGCGCGTCAGGCGTAGCAAAATCTATTGTCTGGAACTTTGTTGTCATTTGTATTTTGAACACCCGTAAAGGTTTGCACTGCTGGTAGAGTTTTAATTCCCCGAGGTTAGTTTGCTCCGGCACCAACACTTTTGTGTTGGAGAATACATCAAAGCTTTAAATTATCCGTTTAAATTTCAAAATTGTCTAAAGCCTAAGGTTCTCCCTACCCCAGACAGAGGTTGATCATCTTAGTAATAATTTGGTTCCCAAGTTTGGTATTTTTGGTTTTATTGTTCTATGCTCTTCATAATCCTATTGTGTATGGCATTTCAATATTTTGGTAGAGCGCCTCTGATGAGTCTTGATTAGACGAAACGCGCGTCAGGCGTAGCAAAATCTATTGTCTGGGACTTTGTTGTCATTTTTATTCCTATATATATTTTAAAAATAAAGGTAATAACAAAACTACCGAACTTGAATGATCAATCTCATAGTCCAGAGAAAATGACAAAAACGAATCAGTCATACCGGAGAATTGGTGGATCGCAATGGTCCTGACTTGGTACAGGCATTTCAAACGAAATGGTGGGTTAAACCAGGTTTTATGGCGCCAAACCTCCCTCTTCCATTGCGATCTTCAAGTCCATAGTATGTTTAGTTACATGGAAAAGTGTGACACTGTAAAATTTGTTTAACCCATAATATATAGTTACGAAAATAGTGTGACACTGTAAAATGTCGAACATGATAGGACATGTAGGATATGCAAATTATCATGAACAAAATACAGAAGCTTTTGTCTGGAATTTTGTTGTAATTTTTATTTGAGAGAAACACAAAACCAGAAGAATTAAAGATCGCAATGGTCCTGACTTGGTACAATGATGACGATATCATAAAATAAATTACACTGTACATAGACAGCAATTAAATTGAAAATTTTAGCAATATAAATAAAAATTATAGCATTGAAAAAATTATAATTGAATTTTGCAACAGAAATCACGCCATAGTAGATAGTATTTATTATCATTTATGTTTACAAAAAATATTTCTCACCTTGACATGCTATTCTATACAAAGTTTCGATAATATACAACATTTAATGTTATTCTAAACAAGACTATACAAGTAAAACATATTTATTTAACATTTCTTCAGCCATGTTAATCTATTTGTAATGCTTTAACTTTTTCCATTGTTTCATTTATAATGAGGGTTAAAGTGTATTTAAACGATAGTAAACTTCAATGATTATGAGTTTAAATAAAGAACGAAAAATTGGATTAACAGATAATACCAGTCAGTCAACAGATTCATTTACTTTTAAATAGACACAAGATTTTTCCTATGTTATACAAAAGGAAGTTTAATCTATTAAAACCTATTATGTTATTTTTAAATTATGCAGCTATTTTTAATCCTTATATTTTACATTTAAATCACATAAAATAGTGTTTGGGAATATTTATAGGGGGGGGGGGGTTGGACTAACAAAAACTAGTTCTTTTACAAAGTTTTTGTTTGCACTTGTCTTTTTGATGTTTTTTGTTCTTTGTTTAAGAAAAGGGTCTATCATTGACTATTTCAGGACTTTGTTTGAATTATATGTATATATAATTATTTATAGAATGTCCGTTATAAGCAGGTGTCGTAGTACAATGGTGTCCTTTTAATATTATATTCAACAAATTGGTTGGCCTTACAAACGAAAACCCCAATTAGCATTAAGTTGCAAATAAAGCCATGCTTTAAAATCAGTGTAAGAGTATAATATGTTGAAAATTAACAAAACAGTCGCGAATCCGAAAAGTTTTTTGATCATGGTGATAAAGTTAGGGGGTAACCATTTGATTTGTATGGAGGCTGAGGGGCTATGGAGAAAACTTGAATTAAAAAGATAGGATGAGAAAATGCAGGAAATAAAAAGACAGGTCAGTGCTTAGAAATAAAAAAGACAGGATGCTCTTTCTGGCTGAAAAAATGTAATTATTTCAAATATTATAAAAGAAACGCAATCACTTGCACGCAAAACAAAAATCCTGGCTCCAAATTTTCTGACACTTTCAAGGCAAAATGAAAAAAAATATTCACATCTTTCCCTATGAAAATCAAATGGCACATCCCTTTACCTGATATGTTTGATAATGTTCTTTATTTTTATTTTTTCGTAAATACTTTATTCTGGAAGAAATAAGAAGAACTAATGCGCAATCAAAAAAGAAAACGTCATAGACAGTACGGAGAGAGTGGAAAATATATAGCATAGTAAAATATAAACAATCACAACTAAATTATGCGAAAGTTGAGACGATAGTGTTTTTTTGTGCGTGTGTTCCCGTAGTTGAGATCAGTCAGTCTTGTTTGTTATAACTACAACTTCACGCGACCAACTAACAAGTAAGTTTAGATAAAACCCAGTTAAGAACGACAACACAAACACTTTACAATACACCAATATCGTAAGCAGGTACAGTTTGCACCAATCGTTATACAATGATATATTATTTGTCGTTTTTGTATTGCACTGCCTTGCGTAGATATTAAAGTAATTGTTTAAATTAGATATTAATGACACTATTGTTATTTAAAACGTGTAGATAAGGGGGTACCAGATTCCCCATTTTGTCTAGATCTCAATGAGTTGTCCAATCAATGTCTAAAACTTTTCTCTTAGTTGTAATTTTGACCATTACATGCATATTGAAAATGAAATGTCTGTATCAGATTTGCGTCTTACTGCTTGTGTTACTTGTTTATGTCTTACAAAGAATCTCTATAATGGAATCTGTAAAACGGTTAGTAGAACATGTTGAAAGTGTTATGGGTAGACATATCGATGGAAATTTTGGCAGTAAATTCTTTGAGCGGACTAGTCGGTGGCCATACATTTTCAGTAAATAAAATATTCAAAATAAGATATACGTTTTTAAACCATTCTCATTCACCTTTTTGTCTTAATATTACTTAATTCTGTTAAATTATTTGATCTCAGATACGTCTTGTCCTCGGTTGACAAATTTGTCAAAGAAAAAGAAAACTCAATGGAGTGTACAAATGTAAGTAGTCTTGTTTGTCTCGATAACTTATTATAAGAGTCCGACGAAAGCCTCCTTCAGCACAATAAAAACGTTATATCTCAACTACGTGGGGATACTGTAAGAGTGTCGACATTGGTGGTACCAAAGTATAAGCTTGTTTTGTTTTGGAATCCAAAAAGTGCCAGTACCTACTGGAAATTTCTTCTTCGTCAGATACAGAATATGTCAACAGATGTCAAACCATACATTGTACACCATCCAGATAAGAGTAATCTTAAATCATTCTATAATTACAGTGACACGGACATAATACGGATGATGTATACATCGTACACCATCCAGACAAGAGATATCTTAAATCATTCTATAATTACAGTGATACGGACATAATACAGATGATGTATATATCGTACACCATCCAGAGTAGAGTAGTCTTAAATCATTCTATAATTACAGTGATACAAACATAATACGGAAAGAAAATTAACTTATTAAAAAGGGTTAATCTTGGGTTTATTTGTCTTATTTGTAATTGCTTAAAAAACTGAATACTTAATGAATCGATTTTCCCCTTAGAACGCACAAGAGTTATACAGCTAAAACAATTGGTTAAGAAAACAAGACTGGCTAACCCTTGCAGGACAGTTATTATAATACTACAGTTTATATGATACATACCTCTATTCTTACATGTACATTATAACAAATATCTAAAAAATAATCAAAACATAACAAAATAAAATGTAACAGAAACGTCTGGAATAACTACATTTTTACTGTTATTTAAAAGAAATTAATATCTTTTCAATTGCATAAAAACTACAAGTTTCATGCACTTAATGAAAAATTGTATTTTTGACAAAGCATCATATTTAGATAATTTACATATATCAAAATTAATGGTTTATTTACGTCTGATGGGATACTTTATAATTCAGACGCGCCATTACTTTATTTCATTCAATTATTTTACGAATTAAAATTAGGCGAAAAATGTATTATATTATCTTGTATTATTACAGCAGAGGAATTAAAAGCTATATTTTTTTCTTTTAAATGCTACTTGTCGATCATTTAAAGAAGGTAACAACAAAACCACCGAAACCCAAAGAATCAGTTCTAAAATCCAAGAGAAGATACAAAAAACAATTAAGACATACTTGAAAAATTTGAAGATCTGAACGATCCTGACATGATACATGCTCCCAAAGAGAAACGGTCGGTCAAACCAGGTTTTATGGCGCATATCAAATGAGTAATGAAATTCAGCAAAGTGTTGTAAATAATTTAATTTTGTTTGATTATGGTTACTACAGTAACTTCAATAGCAATGGGGTTCTCACAATGTAGCCACCTCCATCTTATCGCAAGGTCCTTATTAACCTGCTTGTATAGTATAATATAAAATATCATAAGGCATATTTGAATGAGCTTTCAACGAACTTTACAGGTACGTCGTTTTTATCATAATGAAAGTCGAAAGTCGCAGGTAATTTGTTACCCTACCTACGCCCTATGCTTTTCTCGTATAGATCAAATTTTGATAAAGAAAGTAAAGGACACCATAAACATTTAAATGCAAAAAACTCTTATATATGACGGTCTTTAACATTGGGACAAAATTTAGCTTGATTCTTATATAAAACAAAAAATACACGAAAATAGATTTATACGAAATAATAGATGTTTTATTTCAATTTCAGAGACTTGCTATAGTATAAATGATGTGAAATTTATTTCATAATTAGTTTACAACATAAACACTTAAAGAGAGATTAAGCGTTTTTATTAAAAATCTCATTTCAGGGGATCCAATTGGTGGAAAAATGTATGACTAATTTTGTAAAGATATGAGTCTGAAAATTGCTTTTTGATTTAGAAATGTTAATAGAAAGGTTCTACTGCATATCAATTCCTCCTATGTGACCATTTGGTTAGTATGAAAATAAAATTGCATATAATTCTATTTATAAAAGCAATATATTATATTTATGCTAGATATATATTTTCGCATGCATCAAAATAAAACATTGCTAAATTAGTAAATTTTTGTCAAACATTTAAATATCTAAAGTTACAAAATATAATAAACACAATCAGATTATAGAAAAATGAACAATGTTAATTACAATGGTAACAACATAACAAAATATCACATAAAAGTTAATATATATATTCACATAGTAATGTATCAACTCAATTATAGAAATTTTTAAATATAAATATTATAATTTAAGGATTAATGAGCATTCATTTCTGACACCGAATTTCCTTCCCAACACAAGAGAGAGTTTTTTAACAGGAATAATGGTTCGAAAAAAAGTGTTAAATACATATAAACAGGAAACCCTAAAACATATTTATGGACCGACCATTTAACTTGAAAAAGGGAGGCTTGATTTTTTTATCTGGGCAGAAAATGTTTTTTTGTAGGCAAATTTTAAAGAAAACATTTCAATTTGTTTTCCTTAATATTTTTTTTATATAATTACAAAAATCATTCTTCAGAATAACTTGTAACCTCTGGTGCCAGAATATTTTTGATAAAAAATCAGTTGCAGACTTTTTTGTGGAAAGAACCAAGTCCTTCCCCTTCAAGTTTAATGGTCAGTCCCTTATAAAATGATAGAAAATACAAGTAACAACAGACAACAGACAACAACTTATGATACGCCTGAAGTGTATTTCGCCAATATAGACCCATCAGAGGCTCTCTACCTAAAAGATTGAAAGTTTTATATGTATTCAACACCAAGGTGTTGATGCTCAAAGGCAGAAGAAGGAGGTTATCGGCTCAAAGAAAACAAAACAAACTTACGTTCACATTTGCATCGGAAAAACTCCTCCCTGGCTTTGTTCTTGATATAGTCACCGTTGTCACAAGTGGCAGCTAATTGCACGAAAGTTCTATTGATTACCCAATCATAAAACGGCAACATCCGACAGTCACATTTAAGAGGATTTCCATCTAAATACCTAAGAAATTGATAAAATGTATTATTTACTTACTTGAGCATTATCTTCTGTATGATTTCTCGGATTCAGGCAAATCAAATGTTTTACTGCTCGTATTTCAAATTAAATTTATATTTGTTATACGCTTGGTGGCATAGATGTATAACCCATAGATAACGTTTGCAAGAATAATCAAGCTGGTGTTCTTTGATTGTCATTTGAATAGAATTGTGACTCAAGAGTAAAAAAATATTGCATTTTAAAAGGAAAGAGATACAAATAACAATGCACAACCATCTGACACTCAAAAAATGTTTTCAATATTTTCATTCGTCACACTTAAAAAAATAAAACTGCGTATTTTCAGTCCTAATTAATTAATAAACAAATTATCAAAAAGCACAAACTATACAAGTCTGTACAACTGTCTGTATAAGTGAGTTAAAGACAAAAACTTCATGTACAAAATACTTGTAATTAATAAATTTTATTTGTATTTGTATGATATACTTAAAAAAATAACATATACATGTAGCCAGTTGTGTTCAGGGCCGATGGCACAAAATGATCAAAATGCCTCTTGTTGTAGGGATGTACCTAAGGCTACTAAAGGCGAGATTTGGAAATAATATTGCCATATTTTAGTCGTATTGGAGAAATAACGAGTGCCTATGAAGAAGTCAAACTTCGAAATACAAAAACTGTAAGACACAATAGTGCACTATTGATCCTTGACAATAATACAAACCTCAGATATGAAAATTGCACTCAGTTTAGAAAACAAATAAATGTTTTTAGCCATTGTTAAGAGAAAAAAGGTGAAACCCCTACAACTTCAGATCTGAAAACTAAACATGTATATTTGTCTGACCAGCAAAAATGTGAAAAACTATCTAGATTACCTGGGCAGCAAGCACAATTAAAGAGAAAATTTTGCAGACTTTAATTTTTTAATTCGCAACTTCTGTTAACAGATAGGTGTCAACGCTCGTGGTACCTTTGATGTTGCCTTGAAACTTTTTCTATGTGTTATACATCTATGGTTTAAATTATATCATATGTGTGTTATCATGGCGACTATTACACTAAAATGACCAATGTTTGTAAGTAGACCATAAGTTTCGTTCAATTTTAATGACTTAATGAACGTTAATATTTTCATAACGAAAATCACAAATCTATAATATTCTTTGACCATTTAATTTTGAAGTGCATTCATGGAAGAACTCATTCCTGATCCTTAATTCAGGATTGGCAGCTTGACAGGCGTGCTTAATCAAGCAGGAACTGCCTACACTCCACTTTTGTTACGACTTGAGTTCGCATTATTGATATCTGTTCGGTTGATTTTGTGTTTTTTTGTGTTTTGTGTTCTTGGTGCTGTTCTCGTTCGTGTTTACTTCTTTGTCGTTGCATTTTCGGACTTTTGATACTCGATTTCCCAATCGGTGCCTCTTTTCCTCCTACTGTAGAAAGTATAATGTCATGTCTTTATAATATATTGAAAAATGTCTTAAAAATTGGTTTACAATTTCTAACGCTGTGAAACTTTTAATAAGTAAAATTAATATGTTATTTACGAAAACATGCTTGCTAAATATTATATTTATTCATCTGTCAGATCAATTATGTCTGATATAACGGTTTGTTCAAGTTAAAAACTTACATATACTGCAGAGCTGGTAAATTTCCTAGGGCGTCGTATTCTATCATGGCAATATTATTATTTTCAAGACGCCTAAAATAAATTGTACATAGATGGTGAAGTTTTCCATTACAAACAAGACTTTCAGTTTTCCATATCGACCCTTTGTAAACATATACTAGTTGTACTTGTTAACATTTGACTTAAAATTTGAATATAAGAAAAGTAACACGTTTATAATAAATGTCTTATGATTTCTGTGCGTTTTCCAATAACAACAATTTGAATAATATAGTGTTACTTTTGTGATAATCCCTTGAAGTAGCAAATGTTGTGCTTATCTGTAGTCAATTTATTATCTTTTAACACTAATAGTGGCATTAATGTTAAAAAGATATTTACACAACGAAGTACTGGAAGATTTTGAAATGTTCCTGTCTCTATTACTGATATATCATTGTTGTATAGATACCTGATTAGAATAAATATTGTTATTTTTAAGATATCAACATACGAGTTATTTAACAAAAACATATTTTTTTAAGATTTAACACTTAAAGAGGAACAATACAAATGACAACAAAGTTCCAGACAATAAATTTTGCTACGCCTGACGCGCGTTTCGTCTATTCAAGACTCATCAGAGGCGCTCTTTAACAAAAGGCTTTTGTATCACTACGCTCCGAGAAATCAAACCACCACAAAAAATCCAGGTATGCTGAAGCCAACCTCACTATGAAAAAAAAATAATAACACTACACACTTTTGTGTATCTTAATTCAAATCTACTGCTTTGGAAAAAAGATCAATACTGAATAACCTGAAATTCTCAATCATGGCATGACTTTTCTTTTTTTACATTTTTGTTGTAATGCTAACTTGTTATTATGATCAAATTATAAGTAAATATGGCTGACACTAATTCTGATCAGCCCTTGGTGAAGATCTAATTTTATCATTGCATTCGATTCGGTGTTATTTATATAACAATTAAATCTGTCAGATGTACTGACATTGTCGGTAAAAAATAGATTGTCGCCTCGCTTCCTCATGGCATCTTCCAAATGTGTTGTTTAATTTTCTGACCACCGTGGCCATACATTGCAATGACAAAAGGAATCCAAAACATGTCACTCCAACATTTATATTTAAGTGTATATCTTTAGAGACTGTATATCAATTTGCCCAAATTTGTTTGTATCTGCTACTGTTAAACGTGTCAAAAAAACTAAGACATCTTACAAATTTCGTAGCGCTGGAAGATTGTCAAAGGAACCCCTCTTCACAATAGACACTTCATTGTTGTACAGATGCCTAAAAAAATATGAACACTTAGACAATAACTCCAATTTATTAATCAATCACGGTAATCATAACAACACAGGAAAAATCGTAACGCATGTTTTACGCATGTAAAACATATATTAAACGTATGATCATAACACATGGTAAACGTAAGAAATTAAAGTACAACACATGAAAAACATATCGTTAAGTTGAATTTACTTTCAGACTAATCAAAAAGAATATAAGATCAATTTTGACAATTATTGCTGATAAGTGACCTTTATTGACCAATTATCGCTAAGCCTTAAAAGAACTTGAACATGACATGTATCATATTTTACCGATTTTCATTATATATGTTTAAACTGAACACTTCTCGTACTGTGAAATAGCCTATATTCATTTCCCTATTTGTTTAGCAAAATCCAAGGCATATTTAGCATGACTTTTTCTTAATCAATACCACTTTGACAATATTCAAACCTGTTTTTTATCATAAATATGTAGTTGGAATGAAGTTATCGAAAATGCCAAGAAATCGTGCATTTTTGTGTAATTTTGCCACTTTACTGATTCCATTTTCAAAAATTGCGCATACCTCAAGAACATAATTTAATAACATAGAGTGATGATTGATTATCAAAATTTAAATGACACCAAAGATTCAGACAATAAATTTATCTACGCCTGACGCGCGTGTCGTCTCAAGTAATGAAAAGGCTATCTAGTGGGGTGCTGTAGTGATAAACGACTTTTAGGTTTCGGTTTATCAGTTTGATTGATATCATATTTGCCTTGGAAAAAGATGTGGAAGAAACCGATGATGGCAGTGAATTGTCCGACTTAAGGGAGTACGAGCCTCAGAAATTGAATATTTTCAGGATTATCTCGGCTTTTATCCATTCAAATGCATGAAAAAATTTTCAACATCTTTTCCTAATATTTGTTCAGTACTAATCAGAAAAGGTCCTAATAAACATCTTTTAAAAATTTCAACCTATTCTAATTATAATTGCTATGTTAGAACAGAAGAATACAAGTCAATGTAATTCCTATGAAAAATCTAGAGAAGTTTTTTCCCGCCATATTTTTAGGTGCTTATATCTCAAAAACGGCTCCATGTTTTTGAAAACTTTTTTCATAAAGTCTAGCTATTTTGAGCTATTGTATCTAAATTTTCTTTTCTAAATAACTTCTAATTACAAACAATTTCAGGCTCGTACTCCCTTAATGATACACAGGCTTTGTAAGCGTTCTTAATTAAATAGCGGGACACAAAGAGACCTATATAGGCAACCAGCTAGTGATCGATATGATAGATTTTGAAACGAAACCTGAGCGTAAGAACTCAAATATTATATTTTGCTTTTTAGAAAAAAATTGTGACATTTTAATTTTAGAAAACAAATAAGCATGAAAAATAAAGACGAAAAATAAAAGTATATAAATTTGCACTTAAAATGCACAACACGAAAGTTTCAACGAAAAGAGAAACCCGTTTGAAGCAACGCGTGTCTTAACATAATACATATAATTACTGTAAGTTAAAATAAACAGCTTGTAACTCGTAAAGAACAAAAACCGAACGAGGCAAGGTCTTTTAGAATCACTTTAAAACAAACTTATGATGACCTATATAACAACCATCCACCGTTAAATATTTGATTCCTCCAATTTATCCTAGATTTAGAGAGTAAAGAAAACACACTATGTACATGTTATATTGCAATCTTTTACCAAAGACGACTTTAATTAATCTTAAATTAAGGTTCCTAAATTACATCTACCTTCTCAACCAGTTTACGGTGTTTATATTTCGCAACTTATTCAATAGCCAGGGCTTGTATAATCTTGTTCAGAGGGGGGGGGGGGCTTGGGGATTATTTGACAGCGAGGTTTCTGTGACCGGCTTTTAGAACAGGGTTATAGGGATTCAACCAGGTTTTATCGCTATTTTGTTTGAAATGTCGGTACTAAGTCAAAACCATTGGGATCTTCACATTGTCCACCTTCATAAAATATCTATAATTCTGGATTATTTTGTCTTTTCTATCGACATTTAAGATTGATTCCTCAAGTTTAATAGCTTTATAATAACCTTCTCTTAAGAATATGCAGAGAACTTATTTATTGCTTGTTGAAAACTCTTGCCTATCATTGTGAAAATGATGCTTAGTAAACTGTTTTAATTCATTTACATTTTCAAGACATCTTGCAACTAACGTTAAATTCTTAATTGTCTTAAACACCAGGTTTCTTTCCTTGTACTGCACATGGTCGGTTTCCTCGGTGCTGGATTAGGATTCCCTGTTCGAACCTTTTGACTTTGAGTAGTGTTCATTCGATACTTTTGGTTTTCGACCTTCCGATGTTTTGATTCAAATGCTGCTGTTGAGAGGTTACTTGGAATATTGTTTAAAGCATAACCGCATTGACGTTTTTATACCCATTTTAGTATAATATATAAATACATAGCTAAGAAAAAGCTTACAACGAACGCATTGCTGTCAAATTTATAAAGGTTCCTGCCACTATAACTGACAATTTATTGTTGTGTAGATACCTAGAAAATGTAAATCATGCATTAAAAGGATGTCTTATACTATATGATTTAAGTGAAGTATAAACAACAAGAACCCTTTAACAGAAATGATTACTTTTCAGAAAGCAAGTCAGATATTTTATTTAAGAAGCAATACTTCTCTTAATGAAATCATTGATGCGTGAAGCAAAGACATATCAATATGCATTCAAATATTGAAGTTTTGAAAAACTTAACGTTTAGATATTTCAAACTGTTATCCCAAGAACTACTTATCTACAAAAAAAGTAAAATACAATCAAGTCTTCAAAAGCACAGGGGAGAATCGGTATATCGGTAAAAATGAGCGTGAACAATTTTCCTATGGCGGTCAAGTATTGTGCGTGATCGCGAACAATTTTGTACCGGATCGTGAACAACGCATATTGGCGTGATTTCATAGAATTTACTAAAAATTAAGAAATTACAAACGTCATTAAAAAAACTAAAAGCGTCTGGCAAAATAACTATGTTTCCTTTACTGAAATACATTTTAACATTTTGCTTTGGAAATTCCATTTTTCCTAAAAACGTAAAGGCGCTATCCTACCCAACGTTTTTTTTACATGATAGTTGAATTAAAAGAACAATTTATTTCAAATAAAACTTTAAATATGTTAAAAAAACTGAAAAATATTTTCATATTTAACATTGAAAATGTCCCTAAATATAAAATATTCCATTTATTTAACTTAAATGGAATATTTAGGGGGAAAAAGTGTAAAAACGGTTCAGAATTTGTCTTTTATGATCGCGAACAATTAGGTACCTGCAAAATTCGATCGTGAACAGGACAGCGTGACCACATTAAATATAATATATATTTTTAATTAAACCTCCGATTTAATCATAATTGTAATATTTAATTCATGATTATAATGAATAACAATTTTTTGTATCATTATGAGTATGTTCATGATAAATCATTGAAAACTGTAAATTTTGTCCAGTAGCAAGGTTTTAAATTATGTTAAAGATAGAAGTGCAACTTAAAGAACCTCATGTATAACTTGTTCAGACAGGCAACATTTTTTTCTTCGAAAAATCCAAAATGGCTACCCTAAAGCCTCAATAGCTGTATATAGCTTTCATCTGATTGATCAGTGGTTTCTATCCTTTTTTTTTAAATGGACATTTTAATGGTGATTTTTTTCCAGTGTACGTATATAGAATGAGAATTGCAGCAATATTTGTTGAAAAAGTGATGTTTTTTTCTTTCCAATACAGTGCAATTTTAGTAATTTTCATAATTTTGCTCACCTGGTACTCTAAGGTAGGAGTTTCGCATCGTTCCAGACTACTCAAAAAGGCTACAATTTGTAAAATTTTTAAGGGTACTCATTGTCCAAAGTAACGTCTTTATATTCTTATCGTTCATCAATAAAAAAACCCAATAACATATCTGGACGAACAGGCACCAATGGTACATTCGAGTGTCAAAAGTCCGAAAGGGCAACGACAGAACCGATAAACATAAACAAGAACAGCACAAGGAAACACAAAACACAAAATCAACCGAACAGAAATCAACAACGCGAACTCAAGTCGTAACAAGAGTGAACTCGGGTGCTCCAGAAGAGTAAGCGGTTCCTGCCTGCTATGGCACACCCGTCGTGTTGCCAATTTACAATTCAGTGTGTCTTCCAATGGCCTTTCCTGTTGCTGAGATTTTTGTTCTTTCTTTTCATTCCTGAAAAATAAGTTTTATATATACATGTCAATCTATTCAAACGCTTAAACTCTTCGTTATCTAAAACATTCGATATTGACTAATAAATTGTTCGCGATCATAGTTCACGATCCAAAACCAGCGGTGCCAAATTGTTCGCGATCCCAAAATTACCAAAAACTACATTAAATGTCCAGTTTCTCCCCTGCATTTGAAAGAAGATATATTTTTTAGCTCTTGGTAAATGAAATAATGATATTTGAATCTAAAAGACCATATTTCGTGCATTTTAATATTAATAAGAAGCAGAACACACATGTTTTGTTTACAAAATGTGTTAAATTCTGACCTTTTTATATCAACATACTATCTGCCTTTTCAAAATTTGAGAAAGCTATTCAGTTTTAAGTAAAACGGCTTTCATGTTTCAATTTATTAAGTTAAACCATTTTGCCAGACATAATTTGTTTTTTTAATTTTGCTTTTTTTAACGTGCTATAAAAGAAAAAAAGACTGACCTTCTACGAAAAAATCCAATATGCGTTGTTCACGATCCGGTACAAAATTGTTCGCGATCACGCACAATACTTGACCGCTATAGGAAAATTGTTCACGCTCATTTTTACCGATATACCGATTCTCCCCTGTGAAAAGGTCTCATACGGTGCGACAGAATCGATGCGTTTCGACTTAACTCGTTACATTGTAAGAAATGTTTTACTTAAATTGCATTGCTTATTTGTAATCAAGTTAATAATTGTTTTCTATATAAATATCTCACAAGTATCGAAGTGCATGTAGATTTTCGAATGCTCCATTTTCTACAACTGTAACCTGATTAAAACCCAGATACCTGATAAATAAAACATAGATAATATTAAAATGGATCGATCTACGCAACTAACTAGCTGAGGTCGTCTGCGTTATAAAAACAGTCAAAGAAAGAGTAAATAGATCAATTGCAAGAATTGTAGAAAAAGTTGAAGGTTTGAAATGGCTAAACAAATTATATGAAAATCGTACCATAAATAAATAAGAGGCTCCCAAGAGCCTGAATCGCTCAACTGAACTACAAAGATACATATATTTGTAAATATTATTGTGATTAACCAAATGCGATTTAAATTTATGAAATATCTTGGTTAGTTTTCAAGATATTGGGCTTAATAAGTGCAAATTTGGCAAAAATTAGGAAAAAGAACAATAACTCCCACATCAGCAGTCAGATCTTTTCCGAAATTTCAGGACAGGTAGGTCTTAATATGCTGATCACTTTTGATTCTTGCACAATTTTAATATCTGAAACCAGTTTTGAGTTACTAGCAAAATAATGAAATTTGTCCCTATGTTCTATTTTTAGCCATGGTGGCCATGTTTTATTACGAATCAAATATCTGAACGATAGAGTTGTAGCATATAAGCTATCAAACAGTGTGCCATGTTAAGATGCAGTTGGTCTCACCGTTTCAGACAAGTCGGGGGAAAAGTAATGAACAATGGTAAATATTGACGCTTTAAGGGCCATAACTCCTAAAAGAAATTGTTCTACAGCTTTGACCTAATTACATGAATTGTAGATCTTGATGTGCTCAATCATATGCAATTTGTATTTTTGAAATATCTTGACGTATAGTTTTCAAGATATAGGCTAAATAAGTGCAAAATTTTGAAAAAAATCCAGAAAAAGGGCAATAACTCCTATGTCGTTTGTTAGATCTTCTTGAAAATTTCAGAGCAGGTAGATCTTGAGACGTTAATCACTTTTGTCTCCCTTCAGAATTTCGATATCTGTTACCGTTTTTGAGTTATTTGCAAAAAACTGTAATTTGACCCCTATGTTCTATTTTAAGCCATGGAGGCCATATTTTTTGACAAATCAAAAATCAGAACGATAGAATTGTAGCATTAATGCTATTAAACATCTGTGCCAAGTTTGGTTGAAGTTGGATGTATGGTGTCAGACAAGTTAATCTTTGAAATTCAGGGTAAAAGTAAAGAAAAATGGTAAATTTTGACGCTTTAAGGGCCATAACTTCTAAAAGAAATGGTTCTACAGCTTTGACCTTATTACATGAAATGTAGATCTTGATGTGCTTAATCATATGCAATTTGAATTTTTAAAATATCTGGTATTGTTTTCAAGATATAGGGCTAAATAAGTGCAAATTTTTGAAAAAAATCCAGAAAAGGGGCAATAACTCCTACATCGGTTGTTGGATCTTCTTGAAAATATCTGGGCAGGTAGATCTTGAGGTGCTGATCATTTTTCTCTTGCCAGAATTTTGATATCTGTAACTGTTTTTGAGTTATTTGCAAAAAACTGCAATTTACTCCTATGTTCTATTTTTAGCCATGGCGGCCATGTTTTTCAACAAATCAAAAATCCCCACGCTAGTTTTATACTACCTATGCTAAATAATAACTGTGTCAAAGTTAAAAGCCATTGGACTTATGGTGTTAGAGGAGTTAACGTTTGAAAAATGTTAACGACGACGGACGACGACGGACAACGACGGACGCCAAGTGATGGCAATAGCTCACCTGGACCTTTGGTCCAGGTGAGCTAAAAAGTTGATTTTTAAGCATTGCCTGTTATTTGACCCTCGTAACAATGTTACATTGCAAGATACATTAAATCCATTTACACCCTCAGTGTACAGAACTTTTTAAGTATTTTATTAATTCTAGAATTATTAATAATATAATTATAAGAATAATGCAAGCAATGTCCATAGAGATCTACGACTGTAATTCAAAACAACATACATGTACATCATTTAATTTGATCCTGAACTTTTTTGTACATGTAACTTGTGTACATTCAATTTATATTTTTATCGGTCAGTATCTATAAACAATTTAGAAAGAAATATTAAAATATAAGTCTTTATTTTTATTTATTTATCTTATATTTGATTTAAGGAGTTGTATTTCATTATGTACGTCATTTAATTTGATCCCGAACTTTGCGGTCACTTATGCACATTCTTATTATATATTTTTTTTATAAGCCAGTATCTATATATGAATTCCTTATAATAAAATATTTTCTTTATTCAAAATATTGAAAGTTTAAATTAAGATTTATATTGTCATTTCCAATATAAATTTACTATTTAAAAATGGAATAATCAAATTCGAAATAACATTTACATGTACCATCCCCATTCCCCATTTACCATTCAATGGACCAATCAAATTCGAGATACCATTTACCATCCCCACTCCACATTTACCATTCATATTTACTATCCCCTTCCCCATACACGATACTATTCCCCATATACCATTTACTATTCACCATCCCTATCCCCATCACAATTCCCCATCCCCCCATATACTATAGATTGGGAAGCTTTTACTATACAGGGACTGTATGTCATACTATAATAAATGTACGTAATGTTTAATTTACTGCATACAAATGACTGATATTTTGATTACAATACCTATTATTTATTTTGTTGTTTAAATTATCGTATCATATTTTTTAACCAAAATTATTTTTATGTCAACTCACTTTACTAGGAATGATCGTTATGAAACGAATAGATTATTCACATTAAAAAGATTACTTCCAACCTAAACATATATAAAAGGAAAAGTTTAACGGTTTTGTCATTGCCCTATCCGACTTTTGACACTCGAATGTCCCATTGGTGCCTCTTTGCCTCTAAAGTAAATAACTTACAAGGAATATAATTTTTGTAAATTTCGAAATGTTCCTGTCTCTATCATCGACAAGTTATTGTACTGAAGATTTCTGTAAACATAAAACACATAAATACATTTTAAAGTATTTCATTTTTACGAACAATGTGCAATTCATATTATTAGAAGCGTGTACCTAAAAGCATATCTGTACCAATTGCAGTTGTTGAGAAATATGCATGAACCAAAACTACGAACTGGGTCATTCGTATTAAAAATGTAGGTTAATGAAACTTAAATTAGGTACCTATGCTGGTTACTATCCAAGATGCGCCATTTGACCCATTCCTCTATCAGTTGCACTTTACAAAAATCTTAACCTAAGGTTTACATGGGAAAAATGTAGGACATTGTTTAAGTGCGTAATATGATAACGATACAAGATGTACCCAATGACTCAATATTATCAAGCCATCATCAACGTTGCTGCGATATGGACTTTAACCAAAACTTTTACCTGAGTCATTCCTGAAAATGTAGCTCATGGTGACTTAATGCAAGTCCGAATGATGGTTAATATCCTACATGTACCCATGACTCATAATAATCACTCTTCCATTTGCAGTTGCCTAGATAAGTACCTTCACAAAAAACTTTATCCTAAATTCCGTTCGGTTGATTTTGTGTTTTGTGTTTCTTCGTGCTGTTCTTGTCCGTGTTTACCATTTTCGTCGTCGCCCCTTTGGAATTTTGCCCCATTGGTGCCTCTTTGCCTCTTACCCGAAACATCATGTAGAAAATATAGGTCAAGGTAACCTTTTTTTGGATTAATAAATGTTGTGGTGTGGCAAGTTAAAATGGAGACAATAAAATAAGTAGGTTGGTTAAACCACACATAAAAGGTAAAAATATCAAATATAAAACTAATATAAATTAATAAAGAATATATCTAAAATCTAAAAAGCCCAAATTTTCGGCTTTCAGCCTTCGTCGGGGGCAGAGCAAAGAAAAAAATCACGACCGCCACGGTCTGAGGACAACCCACAAGTGAATATAGTAAAAAGTATTCACTCGATAAAAACAACCACGTCATCATCACCCAAATCCTGAACTGAGCAATATAACAATAGGCCAAATCATACCCAAAGAATCAAATTAAGTAAATTACTAAGAAATGATTTGATTTTTGACATTGATGCCGAAAGGACGTGCTGTTCCCAGGAATTTTATTATTCTCTGCTCAAGGAACTGTCTTTGTTTCTCGCCGTGATGGGTTTGAAGCAGAACCGTGACTTGCATATCTTGTATACTGTGGCCGGACCCTCGAAAATGCTCCCCAACTGGACATTCAGTATCTCTGGTGACACTGTTTTTGTGTTCCACAAAACGGTCCCCGAGTCTCCGACAAGTTTCACCAACATAAATCATGGAACATCGCTTACATCTTATAGCGTATACGACGTTTTCGGTAATGCAGGTGAACCCATCCTTCAGTTGGAAAGTTTTCGAGGGACCAACCACAGCATCGGTCTCCCATGTGAACGGACAAGTAGAGCAGCGAGTTCTTTTACAAGGACGTGTACCTTTGTAGCTGGCGGGTTGACGTGACGACCTATACGAACTGCTGACCAGGTGCTGTTTAAGACTCTTGCCCTTTCTAAAAGCCGTAATAGGGGTAGAGTCGGCAAAAACAGTGGACATATACTCATCTTTGAGGACAATGGATTTAAAGTTGCGAATAAGGATGTTCTGGATGGCAACATTGTGAGGGTGATAAGTAAGGACTAACGGAACACGATCATTGGTGCTCTTCACCCGGGGCTCCATTGCCTCGCGTCTGTTCACACGGGAAACCGAGGACACGGCCCTGTCCAAGACTTTGTCAGGATAACCTCTCCTCGTGAAGAAAGATCTCATCTTGTTACACTGGATCCCAAAATCCTTATCGTCATTGCAGATACGACGAAGCCTCAGAAACTGCGACTTCGGGATGGCGTCTTTGCAGGAGGAAGGATGACAGGATTCGTAATTCAGATAACAATGAGCATCGGTAGGTTTAAAGAACACCGATGTAGAGATCTTACCGTCTGTGATAGTACAGTATATGTCAAGGAATGAGAAGCTATCCTGAGTGATGTTGAAAGTGTATTTGATTGCAGGGTGGTAGGAAGAGACAAAGTTGATAAAAGATTTCAACTCCTCTTCACTGTCGGATGAGACTCCAAATACATCATCGATGAACCGTTTGTAAAGTTTCGGGACTGGACCGATGTATTCGGAGAACATTTTTTCCTCTAAATACCCTACAAACAAACACGCAAAACTTGGACCCATTTTGGTGCCCATGGCTAGGCCACCCGATTGGTTGTAGAACTTCCCATCGAACTGAAAAGTATTCAGGTTGAGGACAAGTTCCGCCATTCTCAACACTATATCAGTACTGATGTGAGGATTGGGTCTCCTGTCCAAAAAGTGTTTTAAAGCTACCAAGGCGTCATTGTTGGGTATGCTGGTGTATAAAGCAGTGACATCCATAGTAAACAGTCTGAAATCGGAGTTTTCTGGCTCAAAGAACTCAAGGATATTCAGAGCGTGGGTAGTGTCCTTAATGTATGTAGGTAGGTTCTCCACAATAGGAATGAAAATATCGTTGAGGAAACTGGAAATGTGTTCTGTGGGACAACTACACGCTGAAACGATCGGCCTACCTGGGTTACCAAGTTTGTGTATCTTGGGAAGCATATAGAAACGAGACGTTCTCGGTTGCGATACTACAAGACGCGATGCTTCCGCGGGCAGATCGTCGTTTTCTATGGATGTCTTGATGAAGTCTTTGACAGATTTTTGGTTGATTTTGGTGTTGTTAGAGCGAAGTTCTGTGTAAAATTGAGAGTCAGACAGTTGAAACTCGCCCTCAGAGACATAACAACGAGCGTCCCACGCTACAACTGCACCACCTTTATCAGCAGGTTTGATGACAATATCGCTGCGTGTTCTGAGTTGGTGAAGCGCGGCACGTTCATCAGATGTAAGGTTATGTCTCTTGAGCGGTTTCGTATCTAGGCTGTCGATCTGACTTTGGCAGGTTCGGAAGTAATCTTGAAGGATCGGAAATAAAGACGCCTTGGGGGTAAAATTTGATTTTTTCTTAATGAATTTACTAAATAGTGAAGGAGCTTGATTAGAAGAATCAGAACTCTCTGTTTCTTTATCATGGAAAAAAGCTTTGAGTAAGAGGCGGCGGAAAAAATGTTGTATATCAGTCTCATTTTGAAACTGATCTGCTACGGATGTAGTAGGTACAAAATTGAGACCTTTTGACAGGAGACTTTTCTCGGAAGAACTTAACACCAATGACTCTGGAATACAGCGGACAACCTCGTCCAGATTCACCTCTGTAGGTGGCGGGTCACTTACCACGTCGGCCACGTTGACAGGACGACCAGGATTGTCTCGCTTTTTTTTGGTACGGATGTTTATGACAATTAACACCTAATATCAGACCTTTACCACTTTCAGTTGCTGGGATATGGACCTTTACCAAGACTTCATCCTCAGTCATCCGTGTGGAAAATGTAAGCCATCATGACTCCATTTTGGTACAAATGTTGGTATTTATGCAGACAATGAGACCATTTTCTGAAGGATGCTGGTGCCTTTCCCAGATGTACTTACCAACCAAGTACCTACCCTCTTGTTGCTTAATCTAGTTATTGATGAAAACACGGCCCAGCACGTGCCAGACTCGTTTTCTTCGGAGTCAAAAACGATTAGACTGGTATCAAGGACATTTTTAATATGAGCTCTGGAAAATCAGGCAAATCATCGGACAAAGGGGTAACTATTTGTTAAAGGTGTCTCGGAGCTATTAGAACTCTACTAAAGATTATTTTCATTTCTGGCACATAAATAGAACTTAATGTAAAAATATCAAATACAAAGTGCTGGTCATCGTCAATTTTAGAGTACTATCAGCGTTCTAGAAATAGCAAAGTTTTAATATTTTTATATATCATATAAAGAGAAAAAGGCAAAAGAGGCAACTAAATAAAAATTCCTACTATAGAATCAGCTCAAAATCTGAAGGAAAATCCCTTTTCAAAAGCTTTTCGAAATTGTCTGAAAATGTAGGGTCACCGTTTATTTTCTCAAGATATCAAAATAGAAAAAAATTACTATTCATTCTAAATAAATAATCTCCCTTTGATTTACTACCAGAAAATCTAAAAATGATCAAATGTCATTTTTTGGTATCAAGATTGCCCTGATTTGATAAAATATATTATTATATATAGTTTTTGTCTGTCAAGTCCAATAAGTTTACCAATTTTATTCATAATACAAATATGTACAACAAGATGCATCTTAAATAGCATCAAACAACCTTAAATTCAAAGTTGCAGGTTATATCTCCGAACATTTGACCAGTTCATTGTCCTGTAATGTTCAATCCTAACTTAAGAACTTATTTTTGTGCATTGTCATTATTTTCTATCAAATATGATAAAATCCTCTACAACGTAAAAGTTGTTGTTTTTGTTATCAATAATATCCATACAAGTTATCACTTGTACAACTGAAATTGTAAATGTAAAAACTTGTATCTTATTATCACACAAGTAAATACTTTAACGTTGTTTTGTATCAGTTATTACTTGTGAAAAAATGAAAAAAATGGATATTAAATCTACAGAGTTAATTAAAATATCTTACATGTGTCGTATTGCAGTTAGATCTCGGAATGCTTCATTTTCTATCATTTCAATCTGGTTAGATCCTAGATCCCTATGGAATAATAAAATAATCACTTTGTTTTTAATAAAGCGACTAATAAACCGTACGAGAAAGCACACATAAAAAGAACTTTAGTCACTTACAAATCATTACTTTGAAGGTTTTATTAAGGTTCATGGTAACACTTTGAATAAAATAGTAAATATTTGACCTATTTTTCTAGTCTTTGTACGACTTTAACAAACGAAACATAGAAACACAAAATAAAGTGTAGCATCGTCTACATATGAAAATCCCCGATCATTTTCTCTTTCAAGGTACAAGATTACTTTTGTTATTTTCTCTAATATTTTTTCCCGTTTAAATTGTATCTGAAATAAAGCATGAATTACCCCTAAATAACCTTTCATAAAACCGATTGGGAGTGGATTTAATAACACCAATAATGAAAGTACCTTGCACGTGGAGGCCAAAAAACAGGGCATTGTTGATAATTGGCGATAAAACCGATTGTGAGTAGATTTAATAACAACAGTAATGAAATTACCTTGCACTTGGAGGCCAAATGACAGGGCATTGTTGATATTTGGATATATTTGGGGAACTGAAAAACGCAAAGAGAATACCCGGCAAAACGGATCAAGTGTACACGTACAAAATACTAAGTTTATGCAAAAACTATTTAACTAGACGCTGCTTCGCCTTATTAAGCAATTTAATATGTAGTTTAGGCTCAACATAGACTGAAAAAAGACGTTAAATATCAGTATTTTTTCCCAAAGTGTAAAGATGAAACTAAATAAGAAATATTGATTTGAAAGCGCATTTGTTTATACTAACAATTTCTAACCTCTGGTAGGACAACATGCATCCTAGACAAATGATGACGATTTACAGAAAAACAATAACAAATGTGCCCCATTGTTTAGACGTGAGGGCTAGAGTATTCAAATCTTAAAAAATTAAAAAGCAATCAATACTTTAATATTTAAACAATTGTAGCATAGTAAAAATATGCATACAAAAAGAGTCTCACCAGTATAGTAGTATACAATTGCAAATGCATTGTTTCTCGCAATCTCAATAATGGGTTACAGATGGGTACAGCCGTACACTTTACGAGAGTTAACATTAAGTAACCTTCTTGACAGCTTCTACGTCCTTTATAGCAGACTTGCAAATAAACTTGCGTTTAATGCCGAAAGATCAAAGAAGTTCTATGATAGCTTTTTATGACTGGTCATAACCAGCCACATTGCCGTGATTGCTCTAACCAGACTTGCAAATCATTTTTTATTTGAAGTGTTGTGTCGGATTTAAAATCAACATGTATGTTTTTAAACATCAGTTGATTAATGATTCAGAAGCAGTCGCACGTTTGCCCAAAGCAGCCACAAGACCAGTCACAAGTAAATTTAATGCCTGCTTTAAAAGTTAACTTCTCAAACATGTTATGTGTGCTCCCATTTGTATTCATACTCCTGACAGTTCTAAGCTCTGACAGTTAAGGAACTAATCTGGTTCATTGTCGAAATAAATAAAAGTTTTAACCTTCTTGCTGCCAGATTTAAATTTCGAATGACGTTGCAAACACCACAATGTGACGTTACAATAGCGTTTCGCCAGAATCTCGGTTCAAATGTGACGCCTTTTTTATTTTTGACGTTGATACGATTACAATACATGAATTTTTTTTTATATTTAGTTTCAAATTGTTTATTAATTGATTATCTCTCATAACAATCCGTTATTTTGTATTTTGAATGGGTGTGTTAAATTATAAGGAATAATTTAGGTGCATTTGATGGTTTGGTCCAATAGACATACATGTATGTGTGGCACCGAACCGGTAGTGGAAACATATGTCCTTTTGACAGCGAGCCGGTAGTTGAAATGTATGTCCCTTTGGTAGCAATAGGGTCAAATTATAAGGAATGATTTATTACTTTTTGAGACATTTTGACTAACCCCAAAATTCTGAAATTGCTGGCAAACCATTACAATAAAACAACGCATTACGTCATTTATAGCTGCCAACACCTGTCAGAGCCAAGATCTGTCAGGGACTAGAGGAGTTCTAAGCTGTCAGGGGCTAGAGGAGTTCTAAGCTGTCAGGGGCTAGAGGAGTTCTAAGCTGTCATGGTCTAGAACTGTTTTAGAAGTGTCAAGGGCTTAGACAGCTTATGTCAGCTCTGCCCCAGAACAGGTAATGACTGTTGGTGTCCCGGGTTAGAACAGTTCTAGAACTGTCAGGAGGGCATGACAGTAGAGATGTTAGAACATATCTCAGCTATAATACATATAGTTATATTGTCATAGATTGAACACCTGAACCTTAAATGCTTAAAGAAAGTTTCTAGTTGTTTGAATCTCATATTTGTGACTCTAACATATAAAAGACCTAGAAGAACATTGTAGTACTGGAACGGACAAAACGTAGTGTCCATCATATTGAAAAAAAAAATATAAAGTCGGAATTGCCAATCAAGAAAAATTAGGACCAAGAGTAAATAATCACGACCCTTTTGGATCGTCATAGAAATTTAACTACTCAGCTTGAACTTGAACTAAAAGCGCCACCAAGCATTTTACAAGTCAATAAAGGTAATAACAAAACTACCGAACTTGAATGATCAATCTCATAGTCCAGAGAAAATGACAAAAACGAATCAGTCATACCGGAGAATTGGTGGATCGCAATGGTCCTGACTTGGTACAGGCATTTCAAACGAAATGGTGAGTTAAACCAGGTTCTATGGCGCCAAACCTCCCTCTTCCATTGCGATCTTCAAGTCCATAATCTATATAATTACATAGAATAGTGTGACACTGTAAAATTTGTTAAACCCATAATATATAGTTACGTAAAATAGTTTAAACAATACTTTTCAAGTTAATGTTGTCTGATTAAGAGATATTTTAATGGCATTCTTACAACTGCTGAAGTGCTGATAGATTGTTGAATGTATCATTCTGTATCACTGTCAAATTATTGCTAGATAAATACCTGTAAAATTAAAACCATTATAAAAGAAGAACTATGAAATCAAGGAAAAAAGATCTCAAGATTTCAAAACTTTATGCATCAATTATTTCCACAAATAAAAGAAATACTAGTAATTCTGAAATGAAATATTTCAATAAAATTATTGTTAGCCTTGCATAGAATAAAGAACTTGTATATAAAGAAAGGTCTCATATGGTGCGACAGAATCGATGCGTTTCGACTTAAATCGCATTGCGTATTTGTAATCTAGTTAATAATTGTTTTCTAAACAGTCCGCCAAAAGTTAAGCACCACTCATTTCAAAATGGCACTGTCTTGTTATATTTTATTGATATATTATAATCTTTTGCACACAAGAACCTTCGGGTATAAGAGTAATTTGCATCCTACAAAACTTTAAAATAAAAAAAAACTTTTCAAAATATCGATACATAGTACTGTTTGAATCCAGAATTCAAGTTTCGGAGATCAATAAAAGAAGCAGAGAATTAAAGCAAAACTTTTTTTCAAAGAACCTTAAACATGACATTTCCTTAAATTGTCGTGTTGTCAATCACATCAAACGACAAATATGAGTTTTTAATAGGTTTTGCAGGTTTTTGGGACCTGCTTAAAAAAGTCTGCTCTTTGCCGACTTTTTTACCATGTTTAGTACCAAATGCTAATTATTTTTTTAAAACCGCATGGGAATAAAACTTTCACTTTTCGACGATGATTAAATTAGGTAGTTTAAAAAGGTTTATCAAAGATTTAAGGCAAAAAATCTTTTTTCTTCAAGGTTTTCCAGAAAATGTCGTAAAACTCAAATAATGAGCTTAAACTGTGTCCAGAAAGACATATCTGTCATTTAAAATTGTGTTGTTAATAACACTTATTAAGTAACAGTTTTGTGTGGAGAAGGAAAAACATGCCGGTGAACTTTTATAGTGATGAAATGACATTTTCTTTCAAAGGTGGATTTTTCAGAAAATAAGATTTCAGAAAAGTGATGTTTTGGACAGAGAACAAACCTCATTGCTCGCAAAAATTAATACGACATTAAAATTTGAAGTTTCTAACGCAAAAAGTGGCTATACCAATTCCACTTTCTAAGGGCAACATCCTTTTTACAGTTTGTGGTCTAAATTTTGACCAAAAAAGATTTATCCCCCTTTATATCAATTTGTGCTGGGTTTTGTTTGGTCATTTTTATAAATATGTTTTAACAATATGTTTTACTGTAAGACATCAAGCCAACTCAAAGAACACACAAATTAAACTGAATAAAATTTGATTTTTTCGTCAAAGTTTTTCTAAGAAACATTTAAGACGTTAAATCATGTTTTGTTTGAAGTGTCCTTTCACTAAAGATTTCCATCACTTGTGGTCAAGATTCTGAAATCTTATTTTCTGAAAAATCCACTTTTTAATGAAAATATGATGTCCTTTTTGAAAGAATCTTGTGTTCTATGGTCATTACCAGATCCTAAGATCGCAATGGAAGAGGGAAATTCGGTGCCATAAAACCTGGATTAACCCCCCATTTCGTTTGCAATGCCTGTACCAAGTCAGGACCATTTCGATCCACCATTCTCCGGTATGACTGATTAGTTTTTGTCATTTTCTCTGGACTATGAGATTGATCATTCAAGTTCGGTAGTTTTGTTATTACCTTTATTTGCGAATACCCTTTGGCGTAACATAACTTCGAAATGTGTGTTTTAGGAATACACATTTAAAATATAGTATCAAGTTAATTGGCATTTGCATTTTAACTTTAAAATTGTACTTATGAAAATATATAGGATGGTGCTTAACTTATGGCGGAGTGTATATATCAATATCTCACAAGTATCGAAGTTCCTGTAGATTTTCGAATGCTCCATTTTCTACAACTGTAATCTGATTAAAATCCAGATACCTGATTGATAAAACATAGATAATGTTAAAATGGTCCGATCTACAAAACTAACGTGCTTAGGTCGTCTGCGTAATAAAAACAGTCAAGGAAAGAGTAAATAGTTAAATTGCAAGAATTGTTGAAAAAGTTGAAGGTTTGAAATGGCTAAAAAAATATTTGAAAATCGTACCATAAATAAAAAAATAGATTTTTAGGCATTGTCTGTTATTTGACCCTCCTAACAATGTTACATTGAAAGATACATTAAATCCATTTACACCCTCAGTGTACAGAGCTTTTTAAGGAATCCCACAAAAAATCAAATCAAAATCAGATAAAAAGAAAACCTTAGCGGTTATAATTTGTTAATTCATCCATTCTACTCCACTAAGTCCCCTTTTTCATGATGAATAGCGTTATTTTTTTTTAAACTTAGCGAACAAACTTACATATAGAAGATGAAAAATCTAATGTTGTGCAAAACTCGAAAGTTTCAATGAACAGAACAAAAAACTGTTAAAACTATGTATGTCCTACTATAATAAATGTACGTAATGTTTGATTAACTGCATACAAATTACTGATATTTTGATTACAATACCTATTATTTTATTTTGTGGTTAAAATTATCGTATCATTTTTAACCAAAATCATTTTTATGTGAACTCACTTTACTAGGAATGATCGTTATGAAACGATTGATAACTAAATAGATTATTCACATTAATAAGATTAATTACAACTTAAACATATATAAAAGGAAAAGTTTACCGTTTTTGTCGTTGCCCTATCCGACTTTTGACACTCGAATGCCCCATTGGTGCCTCTTTGCCTCTTTAATAAATTACTTACAAGGAATACAATTTTTGTAAATTTCGAAATGTTCCTGTCTCTATCATCGACAAGTTATTGTGCTGAAGATATCTGTAAATATAAAACACATAAATACATTTTAAAGTATTTCATTTTTACGAACAATTTGCAATTCATATTATTAGAAGCGTGTACCTAAAATCATATATGTACCACTTGCAGTTGTAGAGATATATGCATGAACCAAAACTTCGAACTGGGTCATTCGTATTACAAATGTAGGTTAATGAAACTTAAATTAGGTACCTATGCTGGTTACTATCCAAGAGGTGCCATTTGACCCAAAATCATTCCTCTATCAGTTGCACTTTACAAAGACCTTAATTTAAGGTTTACATGGAAAAAATGTAGGAAAAGGCAACATTGTTTAAGTGCGGATGATGATAACGATACAAGATGTACCCAATAACTCAATATTATCAAGCCAACACCAACGTTGCTGCGATATGGACTTTAACCAAAACTTTTACCTGAGTCATTCCTGAAAATATAGCTCATGGTGACTTTATGCAAGTACGAATGATGGGTAATATCCTACATGTACCCATGACTCATAATAATCGCTTTCCATTTGCAGTTGCCTTCACAAAACACTTTATCCTAAATTCCGTTCGGTTGATTTTGTATTTTGTGTTTCTTCGTGCTGTGTTTGTCCGTGTTTACCATTTTCGTCCTCGCCCCTTTGGACTTTTGCCCCATTGGTGCCTCTTTGCCTCTTACCCGAAACATCATGCAGAAAATATAGGTAAAGGTAACCTTATTTTGGTACAAATGTTAATTACAATTAACGATGTGTCCTGTGACCTAATATCAGACCTTTACCAATTTCAGTTGCTGGTATATGGACCTTTACCAAGACTTCATCCTCAGTCATCCGTGTGGAAAATGTAAGTCAACATGACTCCATTTTGGTACAAATGTTGGTATTTATGCAGACAATGAGACCATTTTTGAAGGATGCTGGTGCCTTTCCCAGATGTACTTACCAACCAAGTACCACCCCTCTTGTTGCTTAATCTAGTTAATGATGAAAACACGACCCAGCACGTGCCAGACTCGTGATCTTCTGGGTCAAAAACGATTAGACTGGTATCAAGGACATTTTAGTATGAACTCTGGAAGATCAGGCAAATCATCGGACAAAGGGGTAACTATTTGTTTAAGGTGTCTCGGAGCTATTAGAACTCTACTAAAGATTATTTTCATTTCTGGCACATTAATAGAACTTAATGTAAAAATATCAAATACAAAGTGCTGGTCATCCTTAATTTTAGAGTCCTATCAGCGTTCTAGAAATAGCAAAATTTTAATATGTTTATATATGAAGCAAAAGTGGCAACTTAATAAAATTCCTACTATAGAATCAGCTCAAAATTTAAAGGAAAATCCCTTTTCAAAAGCTTTTCGAAATTGTCAGAAAATATAGGGTCACCGTTTATTTTTTCAAGATATTCATGAAAAAAGAAAAAAAATCTATTCATTCTGAATAAATAATCTCCCTTTGATTTTCTACCAGAAATTCTAAAAATGATCAAATGTCATTTTTTGGTATCAAGATTGTCCTAATTTGATAAAATATATTATTATATATAGTTTTTGTCTGCCAAGTCCACTAAGTTTACCAATTTTATTCATAATACCAAGATGAACAACAAGATGCATCTTAAATAGCATCAAACAACCTTAAATTCAAAGTTGCAGGTTATATCTCCGAACATTTACCAGCTAATTGTACTGTAATGTTCCATCCTAACTTTAGAACTTATGTTTGTGTATTGTCATTATTTTCTATCAAATATGATGAAATCCTCTACATCATAAAAATTGTTATTTTTGTCATCAATAATATCCATACAAGTTATCACTTGTACAACTGAAATTGTACATGTTAAAACTTGTATCTTATTGATACACAAGTAAATACTTTATCTTTGTTTTCGTATCAGTTATTGCTTGTGAAAAAAAAATGATAACATGGATATTTAGAGGAGACTGGACACGATTTTTGATATCTTTATATTACATCTTATTATCATCAAAACACCATAAAACTAATAAATTCTCCTGAATAAGATCACAATTTGCGTAATTAGCATCACATTTTATCGCTTCCGCCGATCCAGAAAATTTTAATGAGATAGGCGTCACGTGACCTGATGACACAATATGGGCCAGTTGTCGTTTTACCGCATAAGAAATGAATGGCAATTAATGCAATATGATATCGTTTTTGAATGAAAAAAATAAATCAATATTGAATTTTTTTCTGAATTTATATAGTCAGCCATGGATATTGAATATATCTTAAAAGATCGACCCATATTTATTTAGAATAGCGACTCAAATATACCCAATGGCATATGAAGCTTCCGACCAACTTAGCTCATGCTGTAAATTAGTTTATACAAATTCTTAATTAATGTATTCAATAGGAGTCCATTAAATTCATTATATTGAAAGTAAGTGTGTGTTGATAGACACTCCCTCTGGTGATAGATTGAGTGTGCCTATATATTCATTCAATTCTAATATAAAACATTTATCAACACTAAGTGTTGTTTAAAAAAAAACGTTTTGGGGGGTATTTACATCGTATTACATTTTATAGGATTTAGACAACTGGGATTTAAGTTTAATAACAGAGATTCCGATTGTATTTTTTTCTTTTCCCGGACCGAACATACATTTTGGTGCATGTGTGCTAACATTTGTATATAAATTTCCTAAAATCTTTGATGAACCGAATCAAATTTTTTCTGGACTTGTCTGTCGGTCTGACAAAGCTTCGGAATCACTAATAATTCAATTAAACCAATGTTTCAAACGTTAAGGGGCGTTCAATTTCACCCAAATTCCAATTCTACTTCATGTAGCATATAAATTTAAACCATTTTGCAGAGTATATTGTTAGCTTCTGTCAAAATGTTACAAATACTAGTGACTGTACTGTTTTATTCTTTCTTTGTGATCATGTCCCGATAATTATTGTGAAGTCTCTTTACTGAACAGAAGAACACAACAATTCAGGTTTGAACTGAAATAAAGAAGGATTGTTCCCATTGATGCCTCCGTTGCCCCAAAATAGGAACTTGAAGTCCGACAGGTCTTACAATCGCTAAAGACTTTCAACGTACATATTTATTCTTACGGATCTACGTATGGACGAACCCGGCACCTCTAAAAAAACATCTTCCATATGTTTCAAGGTAATCACAGGATCAAACAAAATTGAAGAACTAGACGAGCTCTTATTGATTTATAATGCAAATTACAAATTTACACTGGTGTGAGCATTGACCGCTTACTTCACATTGGGTGGGTGTAACACCTGTTATAAATTCACAGTACTTTTACAGGTATGATACCTGCGGTGCGGCAGTCCAGTATGATCACTGAACCTTCAAACGACTGCAAGTACCTGCAGCTTCAATTAACATGAAAGAAAGTAATACACAAACCACGGGATGTATTAATTTACAACTCTTATTTTATGCCAAATTTCGGAATGTAAAGTTTATCTGACTTTCAATGAAAAAATATAAATAAAAGATCAAATAAAAATACAGTAAACCAGAATATCAGTCTTTGTTAAGTCCTTTTTTTCTTTCTGAACATTGAGCTCTGGAAAGGGCCTTTGTCTGGGTAGGAAAAGACCTTTACCCGTTGGGTGCTAAATAACGCAAAGTTAGCAAGCAGTTTACAATTATTGTCACAGAGTAAATGGGTTCGCAGCCGTTTAACGTTGCAGGGGGCAGATTCAGACATTTTCGAAAGGGGGTTTTGCATACTGGCTCCAGATCTATTTTGCTTAAACTACACGAGAATTAAAAAAAGAATTCGGAGGAAAGGGGGGGTTCCGAACCCCCTGTATCCGATAATGAGTGGTAGTAACGTAAAATGCAAAGAGCAAACTTTATTTCTGCCGCAACGACTAACAAGCTTTACAGACTGACTGCTCTAAAAAAATTCCAGAGATTAAATAAAACTGATTTGGACATCCCTGAAAATGCTAATTCATTAAAGTTATTCGAAAATATTTCCGATCCTATATTTCTGTTGGTAACTGCAGTCAAATATATTCATAAAAGTGGAATTAAAGGACTGTCAATTTAATTTTAACAACTCTCTCCATTTTTTTAAATTGACTAAATATGCAATGATGGACCAGTGGTCCGTGTGACGTCAAGCCTCGTTTTGGGCTCAATCGCCGATTATTTTTTGCATATTTCAGAAGTCATAAACAAATGCCTAAAAAGTGGTGTTTTTAGGTGTAAATCAACAAAACAAGGGCGTATTTCATATTAAATGCATTTTATGACAGATTTTTATCATAATATAAAAAATGAAAAATCGTGTCCAGTCTCCTTTAATCTACGGTGTTAATTAAAGTATCTTACATGTTTCGTATTGCAGTTAGATCTCGGAATGCTCCATTTTCTATCATTTCAATCTGGTTAGATTCTAGATACCTATGGAATAATAAAATAATCACTTTGTTTTTAATAAATCGGCGAATAAATGCGTACGAGAAAGCACACATAAAAAGACGATTAGTCACTTACAAATCATTGCTGTGAAGGTTTTATTAAGGTTCATGGTTACACTTTGAATAAAATGGTAATTATTTAACCTATTTTTATAGTCTTTGTACGACTTTAACGACACATGGAAACACAAAATAAAGTGTAGCAGCGTCTAGATATTAAAATCGACGATCATTTTCTCTTTCAAGTTACAAGATTACTTTTGTGGTTTTCTCTATTCATTTTCTTTCCGTTCAAATTTTACCTTAAATAAAGCATGAATTACCCCTAAATAATCTTCCATAAAACCGATTGTGAGTAGATTTAATATCACCAATAATGAAATTACCTTGCACGTGGGGGCCAAATGACAGGGCATTGTTGATATTTGGCTATAAAACCGATTGTGAGTGGAATCGATATCAATAACACCAATAATAAAATTTCCTTGCACATGGAGGCCAAATGACAGGGCATTGTTGATATTTGGCTATATTTGAGAGAACTGAAAAACGCAATGAAAATGCCCCGGCAAAATGGATCAAGTGTACACGTACAAAATACTAAAAGTTTATGCAAAAATTTTTAACTAGACGCTGCTACGCCTTATTAAGCAATTGAATGTGTAGTTTAGGCTCCACATATACTGAAAAAAGACGTAAAATATCAGTATTTTTTTCCAAAGTGTAAAAATCACTGTGCGTAAGCGAATGTCGGTAACTGCAGTTACCGACATCACAATATGGCGGATGTCAAAACTGACCAAATCGATTTCCAATAAATTTTCGATTATGCTGCATTATATTTTAAAACAAATGTAACCAACAGCTTTCTTTTTTTATAAAGTTGAATGCGGAAGTATATCAAAATAATGCATATTTACGCCATTATCGGAGATTCTTTTTCGCTTGATGACGTCGGTAACTGGATATGACGATGTCGGTTATTGGGTACGAAGATGTCGGTAACTGAACGACTTATTTGCATTTTTTAGACCTTAGGACGATTGCAGAACGGCTAGCAGCGCCTACTTGCCTCGTTGAATGCTCCTGGCTGTTATTCTAAATTACCGCTTGTCATGTGAGCTGTGTTCCACATCTCATTATCTTCTATTTAATGCATTTAAATTCAAAACTGTTTGGTGTTGTTCAAGAACAACAAAAACAAAAAAGGTTCTCTCTTTTCTTTCCGTTTTACTTTCGCAGCGATTAATTTATCCGTTTTCTTCTATACTGCTAATGTGTTCTACAGTGGTTAAAAATAATGTTTTATATGTATTGTCTTATGTATTTTTTTTTGTAATGACCTTTGTGAAAAAAATTATCAAGGCCACTTTGGAATTGAAACGAGGTGACCGTGAGACACTTTTCATTTACGTGCGTTACACAGGAATTCGTTTACCAAACATAATAAATATTCCGTTGACTTGGATGGACAGTAAATGTTGAGAACATATGATTTCAATAAAAAGTGCCCTGTGGACATAAAAGTCACAAACCCATTTTTATAAGTGCGGAACCTTAATATTACAAACAGGTCTGACAACAATAAGGATTTGGATTTCACCAAGTGAATGAAGCAGGGGTACCAATGGGGTATCCGAATATCAAAAGTCCGAAAGGGCAGAGACAAAACCAGTAAACACCAACAAGAACCGGACAAAAACAGACAACATGTAAAACATGGAAACACAAAATAACTGAATATCAATCAAGAACGCGAACTCCAGTCGAAACAAGAGTGAACTCAGGTGCTCCGGAAGAGTAAGCAGTTCCTGCTTGCTATAGCACACCCGTCGCGTTGCCAATAGTCAATTCAGCGTGTCATCCGGTAAAGGAAGACAAAACAACACCCTATGACAAACCAACATCTGCACTCATCTGAGAGATCGAAATCCCATATTTGTCTATAAGTGCATGATGTCTTCCGTAAAATTTCTTGAGTGAAGACAGCAACCGAGGAGCAACATAACCCTGTGTGAGCAATTTTTGCGTCAGACGTCCGGTTTATGAAATGGTCTATACCGGGCGCCGAAAAAACAAGTTTTCTAAGTTTCCCGTTCAAAATTCAGCTGACTCATGGGGAATGTTGTATATAATACAACGTATTGTGATCGATTTTATAGCATTTTATAGCATGCATATCGCATTTGGGATCATTCAGATACGCTGGTTTATTGACAATCCATTCGAAATGATAAACGAAGATTATTGACAATACAAAATCGGGTACAAATAAATTACGTTTGAATATAGCTTGGCAAGAGTACATGTACCGCTGACACAGTGACCACCGAAGTGGAATTTAGTAGATAAATGAGAATCCCGATTCTTACTCATTGACAAATAGAATAAACTTTTTTATTGATATTCGGATACCCGATTGGTACCTCTGCTTCTTTCAATGACATGCACCATTAGCTCATTTGATTTCACGTGGAACATTAATATAAATAACTAGAAAATGTGTCTATGAGCCACAGGATGGCCCTCCCGTTCTTGAAATATCATTGACCCTCAATGTGTATTACCTGGGATACGTGAAATATTATTGACCCCTTACATGTAGTATTCAAGATATGGACCTTAACCAAGAACTTAACCAAAGTCATTCATGCGTAAAATATAGGTCACAGTCACCTCATTTCTAGTGGGTGGTGTTACCTTACCTAAGACACATCTAGTAGTGAAATATCATTGACCCCCAACATCTAGTATCCAAGTTATGGACCTTAACCAAGAACTTAACTGAAGGCGTTCATGCATAAAATATAGGTCACAGTGACCTAATTTCTAGTGGGTGGTGTAGCCCTACCCAAGACCCATCTGGTGGTGAAATATCATTGACCCCCAACATCTAGTATCCGAGTAATGGACCTTAACCAAGAACTTAACCAAAGTCATTCATGAGTAAAATATAGGTCACAGTCACCTCATTTCTAGTGGGTGGTGTCACCTTACCTAAGACACATCTAGTAGTGAAATATCATTGACCCCCAACATCTAGTATCCAAGTTATGGACCTTAACCAAGAACTTAACCGAAGTCGTTCATGCATAAAATATAGGTCAAAGTGACCTAATTTTTAGTGGGTGGTGTAGCCCTACCAAAGACCCATCTGGCGGTGAAATATCATTGACCCCCAACATCTAGTATCCGAGTAATGGACCTTAACCAAGAACTTAACCAAAGTGTTACGGACGGACGTACGGACGTACGGACGGACGGACGGACGGACAAGGGTAAAACTATATGTCCGATCCACATACGTGGTCGGGCCATAAAAATACCGGTGGTGTAGTGGTTAACGCGTCGGGCTACTTACACCGAGGTTCGTGGTTCGATCCTCCTTAGGGGTGAAAATTTCATTGACCGATTTTCCGACTCTCTCTTGACACCATTTGCAAGGATGGTCTCAAGAAACGATGCTAGTCCTTCGGAAGGGACGAAAAAAGGTTGTCCCGTGTATGGGGAGAGCAATACCCTGTGCACGTTAAATACCCCTTTGTAGAGTTCGATAAGAGTAGGCTCAATGGGGGGCCGCTAAAAAGGCCGCACTCGCAAACTGCAAACAGGAGAGGGATTTATAGAAGCATTAAGCTTGTTTCCCAATCCAGTAAAAATAAATATGTTTAAACTAATAGAAATACCAACCAAACTGATAAATCAAAGTAAATATGCACGACACAGAATCACACCTTAAATATTGAAATAGGAGAGCCGGTGGTGAAGTGGTTAACATGTCGGGCTTCTAACACCAATGTTCGTGGTTCGATCCTCTTCCACACTCGCAAACTGCTAGCTGGAGAGGGGTGCACCCAAGCATTAAGCTTGTTTCCCAATCAAGTGTAAAGAAATATGTTTAAAATAATGAAATGACACAAAGAAAGGAACATCGCCCTTATTGCCTTTTGCATCAAAAAATCACATGCATCATATCCGCAAAGCGTTAATAAACCGATGTCACTAAGAACATGTTAAAGAAAACATGGACTTATTATTTATTGTGCTTCTTTGGAAGAATAATAGTCATGATAGTAAAAACGCTTAGCTGTAAACAATTATATTTTCTCTTTTTTTTGTTCATTGTGCGTCGTGCGTAATAATTTTTTTGCAATATGGAAAGCACTTTCTGCGACATGAATTAATCTTGTTCGGTTGATTTTGTGTTTTGTGTTTCCTCGTGCTGTTCTTGTTCATGTTTACCGGTTTTGTCGTTGCCCTTTTGATGCCCCATTGATGCCTCTTTGCATCTTTAAGAAAAAAAAACTATTTATCAAATTCGGAAAGTATTGCATCAATTTGGTTAAACAAATACCAACTCCGGACCGCCAGAAATCATTTATTTGTTTAAAATATTCACGGATTCATAACACCGAGGTTCGTGGTTCGATCCGCGTCAGGGGTGAAAATTTCATGGATCGATTTTTCGACTCTGGCTTGGCATCATTTGCGAGGACGGTCTCATAAAACGATGCCAGTCCTTCGGAAGTGACGAAAAAATGTTGTCCCGTGTATGGGGATAGCAATACCCTGTGCACGTTTAATATCCCTTTGTAGAGTAAGCTCAATGGGGGCCGCTACAAAGGCCGCACTCGCAAACTGCAAACTGAAGAGTGATTTATAGAAGCACTAAGCTTGTTGCCCAATCCAGTATAAATAAATATGGATAACCTAACCAAATCGAAAAAAGACAAATTCAACCACAGAATACATCTGCGACAATGACAAAAATATCCCGCGTTCTAGTTCCCGTCCCACGCCCCGTACACTAATCTTGAGTAAATAATAAGGAGTCTGGTATGCTCATTCGCCAGCTGGAACCCGCACGGATCCATAGAAAATTTTGCTTTGACTGACAACGAGCTAAGAAATGCCCATCTGTTATTTGCCTTCAAAGCGTGAACATTTGTTCAAACATGGCTGTTGTTTTCACTATACTGTGATTTTTTGGTATATTAAAAATGTAGATAAAAGTATAACGTTTATTTTTAAACTGTGTGTTATATATATTTTCATTTTGCTTATTGCAAGAAGGCAGTTGAGCTCAATATATTTTTTATTTGCTAAGGTCTTTTCAAATCCATGAAATATAAAATTCAATTCTTAGGCCCACATACTAGTAATTAAAAATATAATATGATTAATCCATGATTGTAACATAGACTAACGATTCGTACGTCTTCGACCCACATATCTTCAACAAGACATAAATATTATGAACTATTACATTTTTTTTTATCTTCACCACAATTGAGATGATTGAATGACATTGAGCAACGTTTGCAGTTACCGACATCTTCGTACCCAGCTACCGACATCGTCATATCCAGTTACCGGCGTCATAAAGCGAAAAAGAATCGCCGATAATGGCGTAAACATGCATTATTTTGATAAACTTCCGCATTCAACTTTGTTCCTTTATAAAAAAGAAAGCTGTTGGTTACATTTGTTTTAAAATATAATGCAGCATAATCGAAAATTTATTGGAAATCGATTTGGTCAGTTTTGACATCCGCCATATTGTGATGTCGGTAACTGCAGTTACCGACATTCGCTTCACCTTGTGAAAATGAACCTAAAATAGAAATATTGATTTGATAGCATATATTTTAAACTTACAATTTCTAACCTCTGGTAAAACAACATTCATCCTAGAATGATGATGCTGATTAACAGAAAAGCAATAACGCATGTGCCCATTTGTTTAGGCATGAGGCCTAGAGTACTAAATGTACATTCAAATCTCGAAATGTTACAAAATCCGAAACAAACTCCAGTTAAGGCTTTAGATAATTTAATACAACTACTAATAATCGCGATTGAGAAAAAAAGTAAAAAGCAATGAATACTTTAATATTTAAACAAATATAGCATAGTAAAATATGCATACAAAACGACGTATCTTTTATCTCACAAGTGTAGAAGTATACAATTACAAATGCATTGTTTTTCACAATCTCAATAGTGGTTTACAGATAGGTACAGCCGTACACTTTACAAGAGTTAACATCAAGTAACCTTCTTGACAGCTTCTACGTCCTTTATAGCAGACTTGCAAATTAACTTGCGTTTAATGCCGAAAGGTCAAAGTAGTTATGATAGCTTTTAATGACTGGTCAAAACCAGCCTAATTGCCGTGACTGCTCTTACTAGACTTGCAAATCATTTTTTTCATTTAAAGTGTTGTGTCGGATTTAAAATCGATATGTATATTTTTAAACATCAGTTGATTAATGATTATCAGCTATGTGTCAGTAACAGCGAGTGTTCTGTAGAGATATCGTCCGTTCTTTTGTTCTTGTCGTTTTTCTTTGTCTCTCTTAGGTGGAATTGAACGTTGTTAAATTTGATTTTTAACGTGTTGATTTTTGTCTAAGATTGAAATATTGATAGAGGAAGATTGCCCTCAAAAGAACTAGTTTAACTCCGCCACAGTTTATAAGACCCTGTCCTTGGGCAGCAAGATTTGACAAAGCTTTTGTTTGTAAATAATTTTTGTTATGTTTTTTGTTCCTTGCTTAAAAAGGGGTTTATCTTTCACTATTTCAGGAATGGATTTGGATGATATGAATTTCATTTAGATCTTAAGCCGATTGCGAACGTCGGGCAGCGCCTAATTGTCTCGTTCAAGACTGCTTGCGGTTTTCCATTGTGTTTTTATCTCAAGTACCGCTTGTTATATGAGCTGTGTCTCGTACAATCATTCCACATGATGAAAATGACTTAGAATGGAGATTTTCCATCAGTTCTTTAGAATGTTTGAGAATCCACATTTGATTGACGCCATTTCTAGAGTAACAACAATCGAAATACTTTTGAAGGCTTGATTTTATTGCCGTCAATATTGATGTTAACAAAACTGAAAGAGGCTTAGTTGTACATTTGGATGACCCAGCAATAAATCGTTGCTTGTATGGAGTTTTATGTAACTTTGGAATCCAATACAAGGATGGAACGTCATCGTTCTTTTTGTCAACAGAAATGCCAAAGGAAGAAATTACAGAATTATGATTGTTGATTATTTCCTCCTTTGACAGTGTTGTTGCTGTATATGTGGTGCTTTTGCTAGTACAACCAACCCCTAATTCAGCTGTTAAACAATCAATATAGTGTCTTTTGCATACGAAAATGATGTTGTTAGGCGCTTTATCAGCAGGTACGACAACATATTTGTCATGTAAGGTGGACAATGTCTTCGCAACATCAGGGTTGTTGAAAATAGATGTTGCCTTGGTGCTCATCGAGCCTTTCAAAGAGTTAATCCTTTTCAAAACCAACGACCTCACAGACTTTACCCACTCAGAAAGAACGTCGCTTTCTTTTTCATGTTCTTTTTTGGCCCATTTTCTGGCATAGTCTTCAACTGAATCCATAATTGTTTTGAAATTATGGTTCCAGTTGATTGCTCTAGGCTCACGATATTTTGGTCCTTTGGCCAAAACATCGCGGAGTTGGTCATTTTCCACTATGTTGAGGTCCCCGGTAATGACGTGGCCAGAGGGACTATATTTGAATGGTGATTTATCACAAGAACAGTCTGGTGGTTTTTCCTTGAGGTCGTTGATTTGGTAATCCCGCAAAACTTGTTTGTAGTTAAATACCTTAGGTGCAATGGTGGCAGTATAGGAATTAGAAATGACGGGAACACTTTTGTCTTTGAAATAAGGAGGGATATGTTCTGTAACAGATTTATGGTGTAAAATGTTTCCTAAATTTATGGCATCCAGACCTTTGTTTAAAAATGGAAGAGAAATGAAAGAGCGATTGTCCTTGTTGTTTTCGTGTGGAACACCGACTGGTTTGAATAATCGGTTGTATCCAATGTCAAGAACAAGTAAGACGGTACAGGTTGGATTTAAAATCAGTTACTGGATTTTCGAGACATTCTTTGTATAGTGTGTGAAGTTTGGAAAGAGGAATAGAATACAATTTAGTGCGAATGTGATGAATCCCGAGAGGTTGTTGAATAGACGAAAGCAGTCCATTGATAGACACGTCATGTACCTTCGGTGAATTGTACTTCCGATGTCCATGACTGCGTTTGCGCCTTTCCTGCTGTTCAAAAAGATTCATCACATTCACATCATTGCATCTTGGACTTGATAAGTTCCCTAAACTGCCAATGTTGTCATTGCAACCATAAGGTAAAGCGGTGCCTAACCTTCTTATCCAGAATTCTTCTCGTTGTTTTCGAAATGGTGTACTTAAAGTGGGATTGTTGGTGGTATGGTATATTTTTTCAAGAATGCGGACTTTCATGGACAAGATGGAATGGTCCCGTTGATTAAAATGTTGGTAAATGAAAGGGAATTTGTCGGTGTTAATGCCGGATCTGTGGCCACTTATACGGGCATTCAATCTGCCTTTAGTTTCCCCAACATATATCAATCCGCATAAAGTGCATTCTAGTGCGTAAATAACGTTTGAAGATGTACAGTTTAAATCATCCCAGCTGTTGATGTTGTACGTACGGTTTGTTAAATTGCTCTTAATTTGTGGATCAGTGATTAAAATAGCGCAAGTTTTACAGTTTTTTATTCCGCATTTTTTTGATTGAGCAATGACTTTCGATGTTTTCAAAGTCTAAAACGTCTTCATGTGTTTACGGTCATGTGACCAAACAGTTCAAAAAATAGATGCCAATATCAATAATTTTGAGGAGCTTTTGTTGAAAAAAAATCATTTATTAGAACTAAATCAAAATAGATTAATTATTTAAAAAATATGAATCTTACTTTAATAAAAACAAGTTTTGTATAAAGCAAGGGAGAACATTGATACGAAAAATGACTACAAAATAACAATGATTCGTAATGTTGACACAAGTTTAAGCTGCATGTTGACCCCCTGGTTTTATTGTGATTTTTTAACTTAATTGTATTATTTTTATTTTGATAAAATAAAAAAGAATTTCTATTCGTAGAATTTTTCTGAGAAAATGTCATGCTCATTTTTTGGCTTTTCCTTTATAATCCATTGTTGTAAGGGAAACATCGGAACATAAATATTTAGAAAAAAGCATGGAAAGGTTGTCCAATATTCACACGGAAGAAAAATTACACGTATATGCCTTATATATGAATGTCTAGTGTATAATAAAGTTACTGTAGTTTCAATACTGAAAATGATCATCACATCGATGTTTGAAAAAAAAGATGGACATAGAATGGAATTTAAAGGACCAATACATCATGCATGTCTGTTTAAAGAAGTTGCGGGGCATAGATCCTAAATTGGAAAATGCAAAAAGGCGATGAGGCATTCGAGTGTCAAAAGCCTGAAAGGGCAACCAGTAATGATCAACGAGAACAGCACGAAGAAAGAACTAAAATTAACAGAACAGAAATCAACAACGCAAACTCAATCGTAATGAGAGTAAACCCAATGGAATGATATATCTCAAATGATCAAAACGCAAAGACTAAATCGGTAAAAGCATGCTGCAAATTTGGAAATATTTTCATGTTTCATTGCGATTGTTGTACTCAATGTGCTACCAAAAACACGATAAAGATTTCATATAATACTTTTTGGATATTTGTTTAACGAGGTCTAAGTGGCAAAAAGGCAACACCAAAAGGAAGCTTTTCGAAGGAGAGGACTTGTGATCTTGGAATTTGAAGTCGGGTTCGTGTTATAGTCACCTTTTTATTCCCTTTATAGTGTTACTATGGTAAAATAAACAAATTAACTCACTCACTAAAACACACAACCAAATATTTTTTTTATATAGGATGATTATGAAAAAAAAACTAACAAGTCACTTAGTGCTTTATTATTATTTTGTGATTTTCGTTCGTGCTTTGACCCAAATACCTTATGAAAGGAAAATATAACATTGATCTGTATGCTGCAGATATCAAAACCACAAATTGAACTGACTCTTTTACACCAAACCTAGAAAATTGTAGCCCAAGAAAATAAATGAATCCACACTAATTATAAATTTCGACCAATGTTTTTTTTCAGAAACGAAACAGATACTTAGACAAAAGATAACAAAAATATCCAATATAAGTCGTTTTTATATGACACCCGCATGAAAAAAAAAGAAGTTGCTAACACTAATGTGAATGATTTAAGATACGACACAAAAATGCAGTTAAACAGAAAGCTCCGTTGGAGACTTGATTGCTCAATTAAATAATTAGGCTATTTCATATAATTTTGTAATATGAGCAGATATGGTAATACTATTTTTAATCTGAGGTTATATCGGCTGCTTAGAATGCATTTTAGTTATCAATTTCTGATCCCCAAGGGCAAACAGTGCAATGTCAGGGAGATTAACATACTAGAAAAGTCATACATTTTAGGCTATAAAAGTTCTTTGCTTTTCAGAGAAACGAATTAACTACTGCATGATTTGACAATACAGGGTTCTTTTTTTTATATAATTTGGGTTAAGAACTGAAGATTGATTTTGAATATGCCTGAATCAGTTTAACAAGCAAAGTTCAAGAATATATTTGGAAGCAAGTTTTCAAGATTACCAACTAACAATCACAATATGACAGGGTTACCAAATTTCATAATCTTTGGAACACATCCAACGGATTCTAGGAAGTCTGATTCATATTTAGATCTACATCTCGAAATTGACTCTCAAAAAAAACTTTCAACAAGGCTCTATGACAAACGTGATGACTTCAACTTTCCAATCATCAACTTTCCCGACTTGTGTAGCAACATTCCGTCCGCCCCAGCTTATGGAGATAACGTATCTCAATTGATTCGTTACTCAAGAGCGAGCGGGAACTTCATCGATTTCCTTTGCAGAGCGCAGGTCTGACGCAAAAATTGCCTACACAGGGTAATGTTGCTCCTCGGTTGCTGTCTTCACTCAAGAAATTTGATGGAAGACATCATGCACTTATAGACATTTTATTGCATTTAATGTATTTTGTTTACTTTAAGTTGTTTTTGAGTTTCTATATTTACATTAGAGATGTTTAATGTTTTAATCAGTATCTTATGATTTCCCTTTTCCTTGATAATATTTTATTTCTTCAGTATGCTATAATGTAAGTCAGACTGTTACATGTAGGAATCATTGAACTAATTATTTTTTGTATTTCAGATTTTAATCTCTCAGGAGGTATGCGCAAGTTTGTTATTGGGGATTTTCCGGAGACTTATGAAATAAAAGCATTATTTATCCAGCGTCTTCAAATCCATCACATATCCAAACTTTATAATGAACCTCAAACTTTAAACAATTGAAGGCAAAACATTGCAAATAATTAAGAATACTTTGAAAATTACTATGGCTAATGGTTTAACACTTGTAATGTTGCTCATGGATTATAGGCTTGCTGTTAAATGATGTAATATCCGATTATAGTTGTTTTTGTTTTAGTTTTACATTTGTTTTGCATACTAGATACTGATTTCAGCATGGGATATGACTTCTAGTAAACTTATAATGTGAAATAAAGAAGATAATTTTACACAATATAAGTTTTGCGTGCGTAATGTCTATTAAAAATATTCAAAGCGCTCTAGCAAAACAACTGGAAATGCCAAACACTATAAAAGAACTAATTCTATTTTAAAGAGTTGACGAAAAATGCAATAATGTAACAACTAGAAAAGGAGGCATAATTATGTAAAAAAAACTATAGAATTTAAAACAATTAATTCGACTTGTAAATTCTTAAAAACGGTTATTTGTTTCACTTTGCACGCATTTGCTTTAAATGTAATATTCAGATAAAATGTTGCTATCTTTGCAACACGAAAATTGTACATAAAGAAATCTTACAAGTCACGTAGTGATGGAAGATTGTCAAATGTTCCTTTGTTGATAACTGACAGGTCGTTGTTGTAGAGATATCTGTTAAATTAAAAAAAAATGAATATTTTAAATAACAGAAAATGTACGAGAGAAAACACTTTTAAAGAGATGATTATGACATCTTTGATGTAGTGAACTTATAACGGATAATTTGTCAGAATGTATGTCTGTCGTTCTCATTTGGTCATCAGCTTGCAAAAGATGACATGAACAAAACTTTTACTATATTTTTTTCATTTAAATCCAAAAAAATTGTCATATTTTCTTTAGGGGAATAGATGGTGGTCAATTTTACCTTTTTCGAAAAAAAGTTATTAATTTGAGACATTTTGTTTGCATTAAAGATCAGTTGTCTTTTATTGTTTCTGTTGATGTGAAATATTTACAATTTACTCACAGGTATTGAAGGGATGACATATTTTGAAAAGCTCCATCTTCTATCATTTGAATCTGATTGTTTTCTAATTTCCTGTGAAAGACAAAAAGTTATAAATAATATAAATGTGATTGGTTTAAAAGAGGACTAAATTATTCATTACACAGATGGCCACACTGCAATGTTGATACCTCACACAACACCTTATTAGGATATTTCATAGTGCGCTAAATCTGTTATTTGAACAAACATGGTTACACTATTTTAAACATTAAGTTTACAAACATCCTTTAAAGCATTCAGCAGCTAAAACTGCAATTTCATTGGTATCTTTTTACTTCCAAACGTAAGAAGCGCAACTGATGCTATGTCATGCAGATAAACATAAAACATCTTTAAGTATGGGCTGTAAGAATACTAGGCTCATTGGAAGAGGAGGAAACTGCTTCTAAAAAGAAAGTGTGTAGAGAAAGGGATACTATATGTTTTTTTTTGGTCGTATCGTCTGGGTCCTCCTTTAAACGAGAACTGAAGATTGTTTTTCAATGTCAATGACCCTCGATATTTTCGTAACAAAGGTTAACAATATGTATACAAGTAACCTGGTTTTCCTATTATAATTACAAATGACAACAAAGTTCCAGACAAAAAAATTTTGCTACGCCTGACGCGCGTTTCGTCTATTCAAGACTCATCAGAGGCGCTCTACCAAAAATATTGAAAATGCCAAACACTGTATGAACATGAAGAGCATAGAACAGTATAACCAAAAATACCAAACTGGGGAACCAAATTATTTCTAAGATATTCCACCTATGTCTGGGGTAGGAAGAACCCTAGGGTTTAGACAATTTTGAAATTTAGACAGATAATTTAAAGCTTTGATGTATTCTCCAACTCAAAAGTGTTGGTGTCGGAGCGGGCTAACCTCGGGAATTTAAAATCCACCAGCAGTGCTAACCTTCACGTGTGTTCGAAATACATACGACAACAAAGTTCCAGACAATAAATTTTGCTACGCCTGACGCGTGTTTCGTCTCTTCAAGAGGCGCTCTACCAAAAATAGGGTAGGAAGAACCTTAGGGTTTAGACAATTTTGAAATTTAGACGGATTCTTTAAAGCTTTGATGTATTCTCCAACTCAAAAGTGCTGTCATAACCTTATGGCAAAAATGAAATGGTTACCACATTTCAGCATTTTTTGCTCACATTCCATTCGGTCTGTTTCAAAAGAGACCCTACCCGGGGTTTACTTCAATTTGCATTTAAGTGGTTTTTTAACCGATATGATTTGACCCGGTATTTGACATTCAAATTTGTTTGTTTTTTAAAGGAAAAAAATGATTCTCCCGTGTTCCTTGAAGATCTCGTTTTTAAAGGGAAATTACTTCTACAACAGTTTCAAACTGGAAATTTCCTGATCATATGCACAACTATATAAAGTATTCTTTGTATATCAAGATTTACTCCAATTGGTTAGAAAGGGCCAGAAAAGTAAGCGCAATAATTGTAAGGTGTATTGATGGACAGTCTGAGAATCAACTCTATATCCCTGCCACGCCTCACAAACATGTTGTTTGTCATGAAGATACCCATGGATTGCAACGAAATAAGAAGGTTTTGCGCCATAACATCTGGCTTGACAAACCATTTTATTTCAAATATCTGCACTAAGTAAGGACAATTTGTCTTTTTTTATAAATTTTATATTGATCTTCCTAGTTCAGTGGGTTTTTTATAATTTTTTTTTTCGATTAATTGTAATGTGCCTGGAAAGAAAAAAAAGTGACATTTATTTTTATAGTTAATCAACAAATAATGATATTAAACTGGATTGTTCAAGTGTGACATTTTATTTTAATGTTGTGTGAGTATGATGTGTTCTTAAAAGTTTCAACCAATTAATCTCATTATATACCTTAATTGTATAAGTGTCCATATGTGATGTTAAATAATAAGTTCCCAATGAGATAAAAATATATGTATTTTTTATGGCTGACATGACATCTAACACAATTATATGTCGTTTTTCCTTACATTTATCGGGAAAACATAATTAAAATTGCTTTTATAAACCCAATATAATTATATCTGCATATCTTGTAAAAATCTTACAATCGCTGTAGTGCTGCAAGATTGTTGAATGTACCCTCTTCTATCGATGTAAGCTTATTGTTGTCTAGATACCTGTTTAAAATGTACAAAAACAAACTGATTATGGTCATATGTCCCACCTGGTATGAGTTGAGGGGAGTAAATTGTGTCTTTACACAGAAGGCCCCTTTTGACAATTTGGAGAGTTGATACTTCACCAAACAACTTATTAGGCTACTTAATAGGCTTAACCTACAATTTAACAAACATGGCTTCATTATTTTAAGAGATGATCAAGAAACATAACACACATTCAAGTTGCAGCTGTACCCAACCATATCCATTATCTATTTCACTATTTTAAACATTATGTTTACAACGCTTCAAAGCAATTTCGTCAGCAAACAATGTAATTCCAGCAGTATTTTTTTTCTTCCAAGCACAAGAAGCAAAACCTCTGCCATGTTATGCAGATAAACATGAAATATCATTTAGTCTGGTCTGCAAGAATACTAGGCTCATCGGAAAAACAAATAAACTGGTGCTAAAAATAAGGTGTGCAGGGTTTAATATTATAGGGTTTTTCTGTTTATCGTCTGGATCCTTCTTTAATTGAGAATTGAAGATTTATTTTAATGACCCTTAATCTTGGAATTTACCAATTAATACGGGTTTTTTTCAAAATCGAATATTCCTCATTAAAAATTACAAACATTTAAGGCCAAACGTTCCTTTCAAAAGACTAAAAAAACATTGGACTTGCTTAAAATTTGACCAACTGTAATTTTTTTATATGAAAAGTTTTTAATATGTGTTGTCAAAAATTTTCACATCTTGGAAGTCGTACTTTTTGACATTTTTCCAGTGGCAAAAAATCAAATTTGCACTTAGTATTGCGTTCTAATTTTTTATATGACAAATATCTAGAGCTATACACCGTAACATTGTACCACTAAAAACTCTTAGGGATATACCAGAACAATGAGTTTAAGTGTCCATGAGTGATGCTTAAGAATAAGTTTCCCATGAGATTCATATATATGTTACAGTCATTTTCTTAAATCAGGCATTTTATAAAATGCCTGATATTTTAGGCATTTTATAAAATGACCAAGTCCTATCGGCATTATATAAAATGCCTTAAAATATTAAGACATTTTACAAAATGCCTGGAATTGTTTAACAAAATTAAAGAAAATGCCTAAATTGAAAAAAATAAAAAAAATGTCGTATGAGTATTTGCAATCCTATAGACATAACTTACAAGACCGTTTGAAACTTGTTTTATTCATTGAGAACATGTTCATAACTGGAGTTAAGATTTATTTCATTTGTAAAATTATTGGTTGACCATGCATGGCAAATGCAGAATTTCCTTTAAACTTAGAACAAAAAATTACAACAAAACTTTTAGAGATTCTAGATACTAGCAACACCAACAAAAAAGATATTGAAAAGGGAAATTATATCAATCGATCAATCAACTGTTATTGACAATAGGATCTGTGACCAAAAAACACAAAATTTTAACGACATTTAACATATATGAATATATCTCACATAACTCACGCGTTCTGCTATTGGATTATAAAAATTAACCGTGAGCTTGTCAATTTTAGAGAATTAAACATTTGTGAGAACATACACCCTTTTATGTTATACTTCTTGCATACCAAGTTTCATTACATTTTGTAAGATCATTCAAAAAGTAAAGAAAGCAACAAAATAGAATGTCATTGATTATTACTATATTTCCAAAGGTTTTTGTTGTCTTAGGTCCAGGTGAGCTAATGCCATGACATGATGTCCATCGTCTTCGTCAGTTGTCTGTAAACAATTTTCGTCTTTGCTGAAACTACTGAACAGAATTTAGTGAAACTTGGTATGATTGATCCATTGGGGATTCTGCGCAAAAGGTTTGTTTCGATTTATGATCCGTCAAAAACACGATCACCCTTGCTAAGAAGCAGAGGTACCAATGGGGTATCTGAATGTCAAAAGTCCGAAAGAGCAGAGACAAAACCAGTAAACACCAACAAGAACAGGACAAACACAGACAACATGTAAAACATGAAAACACAAAACAACTGAATATCAATCAACAACGCGAACTCCAGTCGAAACAAGAGTGAACTCAGGTGCTCCGGAAGAGTAAGCAGTTCCTGCTTGCTATAGCACACCCGTCGCGTTGCCAATAGTCCATTCAGCATGTCAAATCCGGTAAAGGAAGACAAATCAACACCCTATGACAAACCAACATCTGCACTCATTTGAGAGATCGAAATCCCATATTTGTCTACAGGTGCATGATGTCTTCCGTAAAATTTCTTGAGTGAAGACAGCAATCGAGGAGCAACATAACCCTGTGTGAGCAATTTTTGTGTCAGACGTGTCGCTCTGCTAAGGAAATCGATGTAAGTCCCGCACGCTCTGGAGTAACGTATCAATTGTGATACGTAAACTCCATAAGCTGGAGCGGACGGAATGTTGCTACACAAAAAGGTAAAAATGGAACAAGGAGTCAGACTACTGTTTTTGGCTTTTAGATAAAAAAATATAAGAGATAGAGAAAATCTGATGCAACCTTCCTTCTTCAGCATTACAGCTCTACGAGTCTCTATAGGGTCGAAGTTATCAGATGACTCATTATAGGGGTTATGGCTCTTTAAAGGTACAAATCGATTTTTTTTTCATATATTTATTTTAGCCTATAGAATGAATCTAACGCAGTTGCTTGCTTAGCCTTCAATTTTTCAAAAAAGTCTACATTAGGTGGAAGTTGTCAGATGACCCCTTATATGGGTTATTGTCCTTTATAGGTATGAAAAATAGCGTTTTTATGGTTTTGTCCTGTAGAAGGATAAGTATTGCAGATAGAGAAAAGCTGTTGCTTGCTTAAACCTTTAGCCCATGAAGCTCTACTAAAATCGTTATTGGTAGAAGTTTTCAGATGATCACTTTATAGGAGTAAAATGTACAAAGAAGCTTTATTCTTGTTTTTGCTCTATTGAATGAAAGGTAGATTGAGAAAAGGTTAAGATTTCATCCCATTATGCTCTACAAAATCTACTTGGATCAAAGTTGTCAGATGAACTCATATGAGAGACCCTTATAGCGTTAGGACCAGATGAGGGATTCAGGGAAATTGGGTTTACTATGGCTATTTCTTTTAAACCTTATATTAGCAATACATTTTATAGCCAGAATTTTTTTTCTATGAAAAGGGTCTTTTTATTTAACATAACACCTTAATTCATATCTAAAATGTCTTTCTTGGTATTAAGAAGTTGTTTACTTATTTCAGGCAATTAATTAAAATTTTCAATATTTTTCCAGGCATTTTGTTGAATGACTAAAGATTTTAGTCATTTTATAGAATGCCTAAAATCGGTCGGCATTTTATAAAATGCCTAAAATTTTCAGTCATTTTACAAAATGCCTAAATTAAGAAAATGACTGTAACATATATATCTACATTTAAGGCTGACATGGCTGAAATCAAATATAATTATATGTCGTTTATTCCTTACATTAATCACGGAAACATAATTATAATTAATTTTATAAAACCATTAAACTTATATCTGCATAGCTTTTAAAATCTTACAATCGCAGTAGTGCTGCAAGATTGTTGAATGTACCATCTTCTATCGTTGTAAGCTTATTGTTGTATAAATACCTGTTAAAATGTACAAAAAACCTTACAATTGTTCAAATAAATCAAGTTGTATTATGATGATGCAGATAAAATACTGAATTTACTCAGAGAAATAACTCCCGGTTAACAAGCAGTTTCGATTTTCGGATCTCGAATTTCAAATTTCGAATCTCGAATCTCGAATGAGCCTTCTGGGTTTTCGTAGTTTTGGGTTTTCTTCATAAGGGTACTTGCCTCTTCTTACGTTTCACGAGAGGTCATACTTTCGTCGGCGTAGAAGTTATTAATGATGACTCTTGGTACATAAAGGTTTGTTTTATTAGAATCTTAAGTTGTTTCTAATAGACCAAGATAACCCACTGCCGGTGACGAGCTATTTCCAAAAACTTGGTCGCAAATACGGTAGTTTATTAGTTAAATGTCTGGGTTAATGTCCTTGTACCACAGGAAACATAGGCAATTTCGATGGTCGTATAACCAATGGGGAAATGAAAGATTAGCTGGAATTAGATGTTAAAGCAATTCCTACCCTCGGAGCATACAAAGACACCGAAAAAAAACTATTAATTTTGACTAATAACAGTCAGTGTTTTATGCACGCAGTGCGATAGTAAACAGTAATTCACGGCCGATAAAAAAAAATGTAAAAAATAAAATTTCCGAGTAGAAATTTTCACTGAATGTTCCATTAGTAAAGCGCCATGAAGTGCACCATATAGACTATAATATCTTCCCTTCCCTACTTCTCCACTTTTCCAGTGGTCCTGAAATTAACTGTTCCATTGGTTGGAATCAGGGTAATATTTCCCTTGTCCATTTTATGCTCATATCATTATTCCGTTCATACCCATCACCATTACATAGCCTTTACAGTGTTACTATGGTGGAAAACACCAAACGACGAAACAAAATTATTTTCCTTCAAAATGATTTTTTCTATCTATGGTTGAGGTCGGAAAAGAATCTTCAACGCGATGATTTAAGTTGTTTTTTTTTCATACATTTATAAAAGATATTGTCTTAAGAAAATAATTATATCTAATTAATTCCTTGCATATAAGAATAACTTACAATCGCTGAAGTGCTGGAAGAATGTAGAATGCCCCTTCTTCTATCACCGAAAGGTTATTGTTGTGAAGATACCTGTTTAAAATTAAAATATCAAACGGAAGACTTTATTTGTGGGAGATGTGAACTTCCTGTATATAGATGGATATATATATATAATGATTTTCTCAAACATATTCAGATAAACTTACAGTGTGAAATAAACAATATTATTTCATTCATGTGGCTTTTCACCTGTAGAAATCCATCAGCAGAACTAACCATCATTGATGTTAGTATTGAAACTAACAACAATGTTAAAAAATATAAGATTGGTTACACCTGACTCACTTTTCGAACATTGAGGAATTATGATAGGAGCTTGGTCAAAACGACTGGATATACCAAACACAATAAATGAATTCTTTATACATTCTGTTTCAAATTGTTGACGAAGAATGATATAATGTAACAGCTGGAAATAAGATTTCTTAATTCTAGATATCGGTTATAGATTTTACTTTTGAGATATAGTTTGCGATTGTAATTATCAAATACAATGTTTTGTTTGCGTAAAATATAATAAAAAATGTAGAAATATTGATAAATTGATAGTAACTCTAAAACATTAATCTTTTATTTTTTTACTATTGCATTGGTTCGAAGTATCACAGTGATCAAATATGTCGGTTTTGAGTGGTGATATAATACTAAATCATTAGTTGTTTGAAGTGCTATGTTAGATTTAGAATCGATATGTTTCATTTTTTTTACATCAGTCGACAAATGCTTCTTAGCTAGCTGTCAGTAACTGCGAGTGCTCTCAAGGAAGGAGCTCCTTTACGTTTCATTGTTCTCGTATAGTACTCTTGTCTCAGGTTCTCTCTTGGTGAATTGAACTTTTATCGAATTGATTTTTCAAGTGCGTTATTTTTTGTGCTTTGTACAAGATAAACAATAGGGTGAAGGTTGGGCCAAAAAAACTAGTGTAACCCCGCCATATTTTATATGTGCTTGTCCTAAGCCAGGCATCCTTGTCAAAGCTTTTGTTTATCCTTGTCTACTATCTGTTTTTTTGTTTTATGTCCAGAAATGGGTCTTTCTTTGATAATCTAGGGATTTGTTTGAATATTATGTATTGTATTTTTAGTCTTGGGCCACTGCAAGACAGCGAGCTGCTGGATGTTTTCCATTGTGATTTTTTAAATTGCCTTTCTTTAATGTTGGTTGTGTCGCGTTCACTTATTCCACATATCTTTATCGTCTATATATAGCAATCTTACAAAAAAAGAAGCGCTGGAAGGTTTTCAAATGATCCTTTCTTGATAACAGACAAGTCGTTGTTGTAAAGATACCTGTTTGTTAAGAAAAGCCGAGAAAATGTGCAGAAAGGAAACCATGAAAGGATAATTAATAAAATCGAATACTGATTTTTATAAGATGAACAAAACAGATTATTACACCGACAATAACAAAACTAATTAATATGAATTTTTAACTAATTAAAAACCCACATTGGTCTTTTGCATGCAAAATATTGATTGCATGAGCTGATTTTCATGTTACATTGCTTTTAATGGAATCAAATAGCAACTGTTATTTAATATAGAAAGAGTAGACCACATAGCATTTTTTACATTGTTTAAAATCTTTACCAACTTGCTACATTTTTATTTCTTTTGATATACGTCACTGTTCATTGATAAATTTGTTGTGAAATATATACAAGTTACTCACAGGTATTGAAGTGATGATAGATTTTGAAATGCTCCATCTTCTATCAATTGAATCTGATTGCTTTGTAATTCCCTGATAAAAAAGAAAATTTGAATATAAATATGAATGTTTTTAAATATGATACCTTAATGTAATTTAACAGAAGGCTCCGCAAGATACTTGACTGGTAATATTGGTTGGCATCAAGATTCATCGACAATACATATTTTTAAAACTCAATTACGTCCTTAATTTTGACTTTAATGAACACTAAATATGCACTTTAGGTGACTTTTACAGATTTTTTTTACCCGAGACATTATACAACATTTTATTTTTTGGTTTTTAATCATCAAAAAAACAATTTTTATCCGTTTCCCGAAAATTCTTTGCTCAAAAGACCATTACTTTCATTCCACTTTGGGAATTAAATTTCCAAGTAATATGCTAAACTACACACAGTTTACTTGCTGCATAATAATTTTCTTTAAATTCGTTTGGATGAATTCAGAGTAGTTGAGCGAAATATATTTGTGGTGTACAGATGAACTGACTGATACAGACAAACATATAACTTCATGACTGTGTAGACCCTATTTAAAATCTGGCATGATAAATATCAAAGTATTGAAAACAAAATGAAATAAAAAAATGTAGAATAAAATCTTTGGTAATGCCTTCAGGTGGTGATCTAAATACTAAAATAAATGATAAAAGAGGCGACTTTAGATTATAATAATTATGTGTTTCTAACCTGGATAGTTTATATCCCTGCCTAACCTGCATAGTGTGTTTATATCTAATATATTTGATATGCCAGGGCATGCACAAACTTCTCTGATTTTTTTATCCGACCCCTTTGTCTCCTTGTTCGTTTTATTGTCCACGATTAGCAGATTTCACATGGTCTCTGCAAAAGTTTTTATTTTGATATCAGACCCTAGTACTGAAAATCTTTACTATTTCCGAATTCATGATTCTTGAATGCTTTGATAGACGTATGCTATGGTACTACGAATAAAGATGGTCACCTCTTTAACCCTATTCTGTCGTCGCAGCCTTGTGGTGCTTTTCACCTAAGATCGCTATGGAAGAAGGATGTTTGGTTTCCATTTAAATTTGTTTTACCCACCATCGATTTCTTTTCAAATGTATGTACCTAGTTATGCCCCTTGCGACCTTCGATTTCTCAAGAAGGTTAACATGTACAAATATACATAAATGTGTTGATTTTAAAACACAATTAGATGAGTGATGTATTTATGTCTCAATATCACTGTCATTTATTGAACTTGAAATAGGACATAATATAGACAGATGTTAATGTAGCAAAATGGCTATTTTTGCGATATACAGAAGGAACTCACAGGGTACAAAATAAAAAAATAAAGGTAATAACAAAACAACTAACTTGGAGGATCAATCTCAATGTCCAAGAGAAAGGAAAAACGGAGTGTCTATTTGTCCGGCTAGCCGCACGAATAGCCCATAAGCTATTTTTCCGGCTATTTAAAACGCAGTACTTTTCTTATCATAACCTATCAGTAATTAATATTTGTATTAAATGCATGGCTGGCAAAAATCATTTTAAACTTAAAAATGAAATGTACTTCGGAAAAAGTTTTTGCACATGTTTCATGAATTACAGTCTTTGAATTTTGACAGTATGGTTCTCCGATCACTTCATTTTTGTATAACAATCTTTGAACCATCGAATCAGATATTTAAACAGTAGATTTTACATTTCTAAAATACATATAATCAAAAGACTTTGAGTATACATGTACATGTTTTAGAAGATTAGTATACTGACCACCAAAATAATGCTTAATCTTTATCTCTTTGATATCCCTTATCTGTTGTATACAAACAAATTGCTAATCAAAAATCAATATTTGATCATAATTCTATGGTTTTTGTTAATAGCCGGACAAAAAGCATTTTTACTATTTTTCCGGCTAGTACAAAGTAAAAAAATCTAGAAACATTTTTTAATTGTTTTAAATCACCCGTTACTGCAACTGGGATCGGACAGGGTAATAGCAGTAAAAATTTGTATTTTGTGGAAAAAGTCTGCGTTGAAAGGACTATTACTTCATCAAAATTTTCAAAATCAAAATTTCCTGGTGATACGCTCAACTGCGTATGGTGTACTTGCATTTACAGTTTTTTAGATATTGTCAGAGGAGTTGAGAAGAATATTTTGTGGTGTGCCTACGAATGTATTAAGAAATTCTTAAATTTTGAAACAGTTAGTTTGCCCTGTATTCAAACTCGAATGAAACATTTCAAATGTCTAAGTAGGTAAAACAAAACGTGGCAAAGAGTTTAGGATGAAAAGAATTGAATTTGATGTATGAGTCTCGTTTCCTTTTTCAAGACTGACTGAATTAATTACAAGATGCTTGACAAACAAACATGTATTCTTGCAATTCAAAATTAAAACATATTATGGCTATGACGGAAAAGACAATGTAATAAATTCAATATCCACGTTTGGTGCGAAAAATATGCATAAAATATATCAAAATGTGTGACTTATTTATATAATCTTACTTTAAAAATTCAGATTTTGAATAAAAATGTTATGATTAAAAGGCTTATGTATCCATCCTTAGCTCATTCTTAAAGTGCCAAAAAATGAAGAACATAATTTGTTGACCAACACTTACAGTATTGTTAAATCTTGTAAACTGTCAAAAATTCCATTCTCTATATGTGTCAATTTATTGCCACCAAGATGTCTATAATATAAAAATAAATAAATGTAATGCTTAATATGGTAATATTATACAGGGATGGCTTTATTGTCCAATCACAAGCTGAACTGTTAGGGTTTTTTGCAAACGCATAATGTCAAAAAATGTTTATGATCAATTTTCATTCAAATCGAAAAAAAAGAAATACAATATATAGGGTAAGTGGACTAAGTTATACCATATTGATATTAAAAATATCCATACGATCAAAATATTTATATGTTCACTCAACTGGTTTTTAAGAACTTAGTATCTAATATTATATCCTATCGGTTTCTCCACAGTCAAGAAGAAATTGTTGGTTTTCTTTAAACCCTTTAATACTAATTCTATTCTAGTTGCATATTTGAAATTTTACATGATCACCTGGTCTAGTCATGTGGAAGCGAGATTTGGAGGTTCGAAAAATCATAGCTAATACGAGCGAGATTGCTCATTGGCCATTATAGGATGGGGATAATTCTGAATTTTGATTTTAATTTCATTCTAGACTTACAATAGTTTAGATCCTGTATTTCTTCATTGAAGATGAGATTAGTTTAACATTTAAGTTTACATAGTTCGCTTTATTTGCTGACATGCGCTAAAAATGTTTTCAGTGTTAATGTTCTGGAGCATGCATATTAGTATTTGGACTTGACGCGTATGGTTACACCAATGGGTATACCCATATGGTCCAACCTCACGTGTATGGTCGGACGATATATACTCATATGGGTATGATGAGCCAGACTATAAGGTATTTGGACCACATTTTCGATGGAATAAAACCGAACTCGTAAGTTGGAGTTTACTAATTAACAAACTTTACGTATTTTTCGCAACATTGAAATATATAATTACGCACATAAATTTATTAAAGAGAAAACCCGTAATAAACTGTTCAAAAAAGAGAACACTACTGATTTCGTATATTTTAATATAGGGCGTTGGCTGGTATGGGACAGAAAAAAAATCAAACATGCTCTTACTGTATACCAATATTGAAAAGCTGTGATTAGTAATTGCCTAAAATTGTAACGAGAATGTTCTACCATGCCTTGACCATTAATGTAAAAAAAATTAACCACCGATTTCACAATAGTTTTAAAAAAGCTTTTAAAGATTACATGAATATTTTGATGAGGAAGTTTTGTATAAATTGTACAACTACGTGTGTGTGTGCGTTTAATGTAATCTTATATATCATAAAGTGGGTTTTCTTATCAAGGAATTACTTGATAAATCTATTGGTATCTAAGAGACTTGATTCCTATAAAACGTAAGGTTTTTTCTTAGTTTGGTCATTATGGTACAGCTCATTAGCATACTTGTAAAAAGGGGAGATAATTTATCATTTTTTATTTGTAACTTTGTTATTCCTTGGCCGATTTTCTTCGGGTTTGTTGCATGGTTTTTGATAGGATATTGTCTTTCATGACAGGTACCATGTGGCTTTCAGTGGTATTCTAGGCTTGACCAATAGGTCACACTTTGACTTAAGAATATGGGAAAAGATAGCTTAAGAGGTCAAGTTGCAGATTCTTGGTTTTTTTTTGAGTGGCTATGGCCAGTGGTCAGTCGGGACTTGACCACAAAATGACCAATTCTTTTATTGATGATTCTTCAGTATTTTAAAATATGATAGACGACAGAGAACGAATGATGCTAAGTGATGGTAGAAGCTTTTCTGACCTATTTTACAATTTACATTTTTCTCTATCATATATGAAATTGCATCATGAATGATTAAAAGTGTTTATCTGTGTTGATATTTACTTAAATTATCAAAAGCATTTTGAATTTTGAATTTTAATCACTGCTTTAAATAATATCTTTTTATCTAGATTTTAAAGTAAAACATTTTAAGTTAATATAATATTTTAAATGTTGCTTGATATAGAAATAAGTGCGTTAAAGATACATCCACACATGTTTTTAAAGTATATCTGCAAAACATACGCCAACTTTTTATATGAAGTTCTTCTATTTTTCGAGACATTGTCAAGAACGTGCCAGACCCAATGTTTTAATGAGATAGTAAAGACGTTGTCGATATATTTTTCAAAATTTTAAAGAATTTAAAAAGTCTTATGAGTATGTGTCGAGACCCAATTTCTGCATGTCGAAATTGTTTAACATGTAATAAGACACGTTCATACGAATGAGTCATAACCCCTACAAATGGACCATATGTAAGCTTCGAATCAATGAAGCCTTTCGAGAGCTTAATTGGCTGTAAGTTTAACCAAGCAAAGCAACAGCAGTTTTTTTCTGTTTCCATTTTCGAAAAACAATAATATTCTTACCTATAAAAGGCCATTATAAGGCAACTTTAAACCAGTGGAGACTTTTGTAGCGCTTAATGAACTCAAGTTTAAGCAGGCAACATTTTTTATCTGCAATAGTTGTCTTTCTATTGGGCATAAACTTAGAAAAAAACAATTTCGAAAAAAACGCCAATTTGGCATTTTAGTGTAAAAAATCCGTACGGGCAACGACAAAACCGGTAAACACGAACAAGTCAGCACAAAGAAACTAAAAACCCAAAATCAACCAAACGGAAATCAACAATTAAAACTCAAGTCGTATCAATAGTGAACTTAGGTGCTCTGGAAGAGTAAGGAGTTCCTGCCTGCTATCGCACACCCGTTGTGTTGCTAATTTCCAATTCAGTTTATCACATCCGGTTAGGGAAGAAAAAACAAGAGACTGTTGAAAAAATAATTGTATGATTTAGAATTACAACAAACAAGATGAGTTAGTCGAGACAAATACCAAGACCCATGGCCACACATTGCTCCGACTTCTCATAATAATGATACAAATTGTTGACAAAAATGTACTTTTTGACAAAAAGCCTTTAACATGTTAAAAATGTGATCGAACCAAGTAAAAGAAAATACATAATATATTGTAGGTTGATCTGTTTATTATAAATATTTCTTCAATTTAGAATATTTCTTATATCTAAAATAGATGTGTGTTTTAAAAATATTACAAAAGATTTTTTTCTGCAAACTGTTTTCGTTTACACTTGTCAAAAAGAAGTGTATTCAAAATATGCCAAAAATTATAAAAGTACAATCCAGGCCATATTTGGTGTCTTATTTCAATTTAAAAAAATATTTAACCATGTTTTAGTTTGAAATAAACGAAATAAATGGTAATTCGGTTTGCTTTTGATGTAATCTGATTAATATCAGATATTAGTTTGGCTCCGCTTACTTCGCATTTTCGCACTTCGCACCTTTGTTGTAATTTGTATTTCGCACCCCAACGTTAGTGATGGAGGACGTGGATTGGCTTTTGATGGTTATACGCATTTTTCACTCTCGTTAAGATCTTGTAGACGTCTAAAATGGGACGAACATAAAAAACGCAGAAATGATAGTTTGCTCATTACAATTGTTAGCAAATAAAACAATTAACACCGGTCCGACTTTTCATCAATGCAAAGTGAAATTTAATATGGTGGAAAATCATTTACTTTTTTCTACGTGAACAAACTTGAATGCAGTTGTATTTGATGAAGATATTCAAAATAAAACAGTTTAAGAAAATAAATAATATTTCTATTTGCTTCGTTTTTTCAACATATTTACAAAAATCACACACACAAAGAAACGTGTGAACACTTATATTTGTAAAACAACAAACGACGATAAATCTGCAAAACATAAAAGTTTTTAAATCTTCCAAAATTATTTGTTTCTTTATGGTAGGTAACAAAACGGTTACGTAGCACTCTGTTTAGATTTTGCAAGTCTTAAATAAAACCCAAATAAAACACAACAGGTGTAAAGAAATAAGTTATTCGTTGATTCCTCCGGCTATATAAGTTCCAGAAGCTAGTATTTAAATTGACTTCAAAAACATTTTTTAAAATAATTCAAGATGGCATTTCTTATGCATAAAACGTTTTAAAAAAGTGTTTAAAATCACTTAGGAATTAACTCTTACAATTCTTTTAATGCGTGTAGGCTGTCAAACATTCCATTCTCAATAAATGTCAGCTTGTTGTTACCAAGATTTCTACAATTTGAAAACATTTAGCAAACGTACATATGGAAATAACACTAGTTGATAGGTGTTACACTTCATGTTTTGGAAACTGTAAATACATGTACATACTTATTCTTTAACAAAATATTAGTTTTGTATGTCGTGCCGTTAACGTCTGTTTAAATAGTGTCTTTGGGACACAGAAAGAAATGACGATGTACCTATCAGGATTTTAAAAAAAAACATAATAAGCAATGACAATAGAGAACACACAAAAAAAACACATAGAAAACACCGAAACAGCGAGTACGAACGCCAGTATAAATCGTAACGAGATTAAACTTACTTGCTTCTAGATATGCAATTCATATTATGAAAAGTATCCTTTCAGAAGTTTTTAATAGATTATGGAAAAAGATCAGAATCTGACGATAAATCCGACACTGATGATATTAAAATTGTATTTCCATTTTTTATTCTTATGAAATGTTTTGAGTTAATCTTACAATATCTGCAAGGATTGCAAACTGTCAAACATTCCACTCTCTATAGCTGTCAAATCGTTTGAATCAAGAATTCTGAAATTTAAAAGGAAAATACAAGAATGATTAGCCGAAAGGTCAGGACTTTAAAAGAATGTTTTGTGGTTTCAATATGCGTTTGGTAGTATTTTGTAACGATATAAATAACAAGAGTAAGTTACGACAATGTTTCGGAGACTAAACTACACAATGTTTGAATTGTTGTAATCTTTAACGCCTATAATAGTGCCCTTGTTGTTATGTTTTATGTATCATAGTTTTTTTATCAATGATTTGCGGACTTACACGTTCAACGGAATCAGTTAAAAGAAGTTTCTTTTTTCTAACCAAATCTTTTTTCTATGCTCTTCATATTTATTCTTCTTATATTTTTATGTATCACCAATTTAACATTGTCATATTATTGTGCTGTTTTTATGTATGTACTTGTATATAAGTTGTGGTAACAATCCAATTGTCTGGATTTTATTCCAATAAAATTTCTGATTCTGATTCTGATTCATATTTATATCATGTTTGGCATTTTCAATATTTTCGGAAGAGCGCCTCTTATGGGTCTTGAATAGACGAAACGCGCGCCAGGCGAAGCAAAATTTATTGTCTCGAACTTTGTTGTCATTTGTATTTCCCAAAACTGAACGGAAATCGTCCTTATCTTTTCTAATGATTAGAAGTTTCTCATTTTTTTATGTTCTGGTTTATGGTTTTAATTCGCTTTTAAATAAGAAGATGATGTGTCATTTTCCGATATTCTGCCATAAATTAATTGTCCGTTGCAAAACAATTTTTAATTTATCTCATCGTTAACATGTGGATCGACGCACAGGGTTGGTTAAACATAATGAAAACTCGTTTTTAAAAATGACCTCTTCTCTTGGGTATTAATATGGTTTAGGTTGAAGTCTATATAAATAAATAAGACTTACATGTGGGTGACACACAAATCGTCTTAATTTTAGCTTTTGGGCTCAGATGCATTCATTGTGATACACAAACAAAAAATACTTTTAAATAAACTGGCGGTCAATAGTAAAGATATAAATAAAAAAACTGTATGCTTTAAATTATACGTCTAAATTTCAAAATTGTCTAAACCCTAAGGTTCTTCCTACCCAAGACATGGGTTGTTTATCTTAGTAATAGTTTGGTTCCCTAGTTTGGTATTTTTGGTTTTACTGTTCTATGCTCTTCATATTCATATAGTGTTTGGCATTTTCAATATTTTTGGTAGAGCGCATCTGATGAGTCTTGAATAGACGAAACGCGCGTCAGGCGTAACAAAATTAATTGTCTGGAACTATGTTGTCATTTGTATTTTGATATTTTATTATTTGTCATCATTTTTATACTAGTAAACTGAAATCGTTACAGGTGTTAATAAGCAGCTCCGGTTTATTACAACACACCCATTACACTGCTGACAGTCAAATAAGCGTGTCAAATATTTTAAAGGAAGACAAGACCAAACCCCATTACAAAACAACATCTTTCTCATCTGAGGACGGCAATGTTATATTTCTCCATAACCACAGATGTCGTTCTATTTGAACAACTTCTTAAGTATAGACAATAAGATAGGAGCAAAATATCATGTGTTAGGAAATTTCATGTCAGACGGGACGCTCTTTAAGAGAAAGAAAGCAACACAAACCATGAAATACTGAAGCAGTTGTGATATGTAAAAATTACAAATACCTAAACGCGGGTATAAACGGTTAATTTGGATATGCTATATGTCGATATTTCAAAGAGTAACTTCTAATCAATAGCACTAAATCAAAACATTGGAAGGTCAAAACTGTTGAAAACGAAAAGTACTCAAAACCAAAACGTTCAGTGATTTCAAAATTACAGATACCAAAACGCGGGTATAAAAGGTTAATTTGATACGCTATAGATCGATATTACAAGGAGTAACCTCTATTCTTCAGCATTAAATCAAAACATTCGAAGGTCAAACTCCAAAAAGTAGAGCGAACGGTCTCTGCTTATGTTTCTTTCTTGTAAAATTCAGCAGGTAAAAATTTGAGTTTGTTGTTACATGTTAACATATTTTGTTGAAGTATTGATGACTCATGCTGTCTCCCAAACCAGAATTTAGAATCAAATGGTATTCACGACGCTAAAATCATATTTTTTTATCTTCTTTTTTTTTCTTATTCTGTCAATGCTATTGTCCAAGTACTTTTCTCGGAAACGTGTCAACGAAGATGCACGAGACATTGTATGATGGTACATAAGTTATTAAAGGTGTACACGACGTATCCGGGAATTTCAAGATGGTGGCCCTCACAATATGAAAGTCTGATTTTGGCAAAACAATGTATGCTAGTAGAGGGCTCTAGGTTTTATTGATACGTAACAAATCAATCTAACCAAAATTTACAAATTGAAAAAAAGTTTCGATTTAAATAATGAAACTTTGTAGTTGTATATTAACAAAAGAGCATAAGGCGACCTTAGCTCTATCAATGAAATTTTCATGATGACTGCAGTTTTAAAATAGTCACCATGTAGAGCGATTTCAACACAATAAAAAAATTGTTAAAAGAACATTTTGTTAATTAAAATATTTTTAAAGTTTCATTTCACAGCCTCACAAGATATTCCAGTGTTATCTCCTGCTGCCACACGTGCGCGCGCAGCCTGGCTAGCCTATCCAAAGATAAAATGCACATTCTCATTCTCTTACTGGCTAGCGAACAATACACAGCACTTCTTTTATTTCTGTTGTCTCTTTTGTCCACCATTTCATTTTGGATTTCTTTTTATAAGGATTTATATCTAGTGAAAGGATTTATCTTTTTCTTTTTACATGTCTGAAGATTGAAGTGAAGCTGACATTGATGTCAGTATAACTTCCGTGGCTGATAAGTTTTCAGACCACGAGGACTTGGCCGCGGTTAGCCAAGAAAATTGCACCGCCGCCCAGAGAGAGGGGTTAAACCAGAAAATGGACCCATAGATGATGGAGAAGAATGTTCATCGAAGAGAAAGTCAAAAAGAAAAAAGAAGAAAAAGGATCGCTCAAAAATGAGGTGATATGATTCAGAAATCATCTTGGAACTTTCTTTACATGACAACAGGTCTGTTTTTAGCCAAACAATTTACGGGAAAACGTACAAAAACACTAATTCAGTATGTTCTACTTCTCCATTCTAGAATCAAACCTCATAAGAAACAGAAGGTTGGACCCGTTTTGTCACCAGATTTAACAGAATATCTTACCGACAACTTTAACGTTTTCTTGAAACACGGAAAGATGAGGATTTTTAATTCTCAAGTCTTTTCCTGTTCCGGAAGACAAAAAGTCTAGCCGTGAAAAGGTTTGCATTTGTGTAACCATATCTTATGGATCTCCTTGATTTAAAGATTACTAGAAGGCACCCGCGAATTCGCGGGGAAAGTTGCATGAACATTTCTGTCGATATGGGACCTGGGAAATCAAAGTCTATAACTGAAAACCTGAATCACTCAAACATCATAATGTATTTACAGTTTGCTCATTTACCCGTACCCGTACTGGTTTTTTTTATTTTGCCTATCAAAAATGAAAGGGTGATAGGGTGATAAATTTATGTTTATTTTCGTGCAACATTTTCGACGGTCTGTTTTTGGATGCTTTCGCGATTTTGATTTCTCACGTTTTCGTTATAGACATAGATGTACGTGCTCTATTTTGTCTGTATTTTTGCCCCGTGTTTCGTGTTGTGAAACATATTTCTAGTGTCACCTTTGCCACTCTCATTCAACATATAAAAAGAGGAGGAGGTAAACAACAACCAACTCAGTCATTCACTAAAACATTATTAAACCACTGTTTTGCTCATTTACCTGTACTGGTACTGTTTGTTTTTTTTTTGTTATTTTATATTTAATAGTGAAATATATTTTAGAGGAACTGCGTCAGTCTTTTGATGAAGTTACCGACCAGCCATTAATTTCGGTACAACAAAGCCTATTCACTAGCATGGGCCCCTTGGGACACCTCTGGACCATGCTCAGGAGGATCAATAACAGTGTTGATGATAATATGAATCCGTAATTCGAATCTATTGACATCAAAAAATTATTGATTTGAATAAAAAAACAATATGTTGTGTTGGACAAACAAACGTCTCAAATAATCATCAAAGGAGGGCCGCAGTTTCGAGCAAAATTACAAATGACAGTGTAAAAGCCGAACATTTTCTCAGAGAAAAACAAGATTCTCACGCTAAAAGCGGCGAATTGTTAATTGACAATGACTTTAAAACCGAGCTGAAAGATCTCATTGAAAAAAAAGATGCAGGAAAAATGACAGAAGCTTTGGGAGTTTAATAGAGAATTCCAACCATTCATAGAAGACTACGTGATGAACATCGTAAGAAAATGACATACAACAACAGACGAGCTACCACCATTCTCCGAGTCAGAACCACAGATATGATAGCAGGCCCTTTCCATCAGAGCCTTTATTCAAAGTCCTGAGCAAAGGAATGGAGGCAAAATACGCCTTAAAGGAGGCAAACCCTTACGATTCAAGTATGTTCACATCATGAAATCTGATTGCAAATGCAACCACAAATGTGAACAGAAAAGAAAATTTAAAATTGTCCACACTGGTAAACCTAGACATGCTAGACCTTTTAAAAAGAATGAATCTGATAATAATCAATGTTCCAATCAACAACATAGCAGGTCAACTTCTTTTTCACTTAGAACATCGGTTAAAAGTGACGTCCGATCAAATAATCCTCAGTTACATCCAGGGAATAAAACTAGACTTTTGGTGTCAACTTGTACAAACAAAAAACAAAATATAATTGTAACAAGAGGCTCCCAGGAGCCTGAATCGCTCACCTGACATATGTGCCTGAAGTAAAGGTTATAAGGCAAAATCTGTTTAACGTTGAAAGGGTCACAAGATTAATAAGGGGGTCATCTGACAATATGGTGGATCTAAAGGTGCTGATCACTTTTGTTCTCAATCAAAATCTAAAAATCTGTCACCCTTTTTGAGTTATTTGCAAAAAAATGCAGTTTAACCTAATGTGTTATTTTTAGCCACAGCGGCCATGTTTTACAACCAATCAAAAATCCCCACAATAGTTCTATACACCTAATAATAATAAACAATAATACCAAGTTTGGTTCCATTTGGACGTAAAGTGTCAGAGGAGTTAACATTTTCAATACAAGGAAATGCAGTTAAAATGCTCAATTGTGACGTTCCAAGGGCAATAACTCCTCAAAGGAAAGGTCCTACAACGTTGACCCTGTTACAAATGTTGTAGATCTTGATGCGCTTAACAATATGCAATTTAAATTTCTCAAATATCTAGTATAGTTTTCAAGATATTGAGCTAAACAGGTGCTAAATTTGCAAAAAATCCACAAAAAGGGCAATAACTCCTACATGGGTTGTTGGATTTTCTTCAAAATTTCAGAGCTGGTAGATCTTGAGGTGCTGATCACTTTTGTTTCCAATCAAAATTTTGAAATCTGTCACCGTTTTAGAGTTATTTGCAAAAACTGCCATTTACCTCTATGTTCTATTTTTAGCCACAGCGGCCATGTTTTACGGCCAATCAAAAATCCCCACATCAGTTCTATACACCTAATGCTAATAAACAACTATACCAAGTTTGGTTCCATTTGGACTTAAAGTGTCAGAGGAGTTAACGTTTTCAATGTAATGAGGAAATGCTGTTAAAATGCTAAATTTTGACATTCTAAGGGCAATAACTCCTCAAAGGAAAGGTCCTACAACGTTGACCCTGTTACATATTTTGTAGATCTTGATGTGCTTAACAATATGCAATTTAAATTTCTCAAATATCTAGTATAGTTTTCAAGATATTGAGCTAAACAGGTGCAAAATTTGCAAAAAATCCACAAAAAGGGCAATAACTCCTACATGGGTCGTTGGATTTTCTTAAAAATTTCAGGGTATGTAGATTTTGAGGTGCTGATTACTTTTACCGTTGCCAGAATTTTGATATCTGTAGCCGTTTTTGAGTTATTTGCAAAAAACTGCATTTTACCCCCATGTTCTATTTTTAGCCATGGCGGCCATGTTTTACGACGAATCAAAAATCCCCACATCAGTTCTAAGCACCAAATGCTGATAAACAACCATACCAAGTTTGGTTGCAATTGGACTTATGGTGTCAGAGGAGTTAACGTTTTAAAAAGTTTACGGACGACGGACGACGGACGACGGACGGACGACGGACGCCAAGTGATGACAATAGCTCACATGACCCTTCGGGTCAGGTGAGCTAAAACAAGAGGCTCCCAGGAGCCTGAATCGCTCACCTGACATATGTGCCTGAAGTAAAGGTTATAAGGCAAAATCTATTTGACGTTGAAAGGGTTTTAAGATTAATAAGGGGGTCATCTGACAATATGGTGGATCTAAAGGTGCTGATCACTTTTGTTCTCAATCAAAATCTAAAAATCTGTCACCCTTTTTGAGTTATTTGCAAAAAAATGCAGTTTAACCTAATGTTCTATTTTTAGCCACAGCGGCCATGTTTTACAACCAATCAAAAATCCCCACAGTATAGTTTTCAAGATATTGAGCTAAACAGGTGCAAAATTTGCAAAAAATCCACAAAAAGGGCAATAACTCCTACATGGGTTGTTGGATTTTCTTCAAAATTTCAGAGCTGGTAGATCTTGAGGTGCTGATCATTTTTGTTTCCAATCAAAATTTTGAAATCTGTCACCGTTTTAGAGTTATTTGCAAAAACTGCCATTTACCTCTATGTTCTATTTTTAGCCACAGCGGCCATGTTTTACAACCAATCAAAAATCCCCACATCAGCTCTATACACCTAATGCTAATAAATAACTGTACCAAGTTTGGTTTCATTTGGACTTAAAGTGTCAGAGGAGTAAACGTTTTCAAAGTAATGAGGAAATGCTGTTAAAATGCTAAATTTTGACGTTCTAAGGGCAATAACTCCTAAAAGGAAAGGTCCTATAACATTGACCCTTTACATATTTTGTAGATCTTGATGTGCTTAACAATATGCAATTTAAATTTCTCAAATATCTAGTATAGTTTTCAAGATATTGAGCTAAACATGTTCAATATTTGCAAAAAATCCACAAAAAGGGCAATAACTCCTATACGGGTCGTTGGATTTTCTTCAAAATTTCAGGGTAGGTAAATTTTGAGGTGCTGATCACTTTTTCCCTATGCCAGAATTTTGATTTGCAAAAAACTGCATTTTACCCCTATGTTCTATTTTTAGCCATGGCGGCCATGTTTTACGACGAATCAAAAATCCCCACATCAGTTCTAAGCACCGAATGCTAATGAACAACCATATCAAGTTTGGTTGCAATTGGACTTATGGTGTCAGAGGAGTTAACGTTTGAAAAAGTTTACGGACGGACGACGGACGCCAAGTGACGCCAATAGCTCACATGACCCTTCGGGGCAGGTGAGCTAAAAAGGAACATCTTCTGTTAAGACAGGAAATTCAAGACATGAAAAACAAAAAAATCATAGAAAAGGTTCCCCTTACAAAAACACAATTTATAAGCAATCTCTTTCTAGTCCCACAAAAGGAAAGGGGGCAGAGACCTGTGACAAACCTACGTCATCTCAATCAGTATGTAACATACAAACACTTTAAAATGGAAGGTCATTTTATGTTAAAAGATCTTCTACAAAAACGAGACTATCTGGTAAAAATAGATTTAAAGAAAGCCTACTCAGTGATGCCAATACACATAATACATAAAAAATTCCTGAGGTTTTAGTGAGATGCAAGACATTCGAAAACATAGCCCTTCCCTTTGGCCGAGGTCAGGCTCCATTGATTTCTACAAAGACATTAAAACCGATTGTCGGTTTATTAAGGAGAATGAGATTGAGACTAATAATTTATCTGGACGATATTCTTCTGATTGCAAGCAGCCAAGAAAAAAATTAATCCTTAAAAAAGATCTTTCATCGTCAAGGGTTATGTCATAAACTGGAAAAATCTACCCTGATACCTTCCCAGACAAAAGAATATCTGGGCAATCAAAAAACTCAAAAGTAATGATGGTCTTCTTCCAACAGACAAAATAAAAGGAAAAAAACATGTCAAGAGATGCTATCACAGAAAAGTGTGTCAGTCAGGGAAATGGCAAAATTAACCGAGAAATTGATTGCCTCGGTACAAGCAATTTTTCCGGCAAATCTTAAATGACGATTCTGTAAATGGGCCAAATAAAGAGATTAATTCAAAAAAAATCTTACGAACACTTAACAGTTTTAAATCAAGATGCTAGCCAGGAACCTTTTGGTTGGTAAATCAAATAGAAAACCACAAAGGCAGAACTATCATAAACCCAAGTCCAGACCTTGTTATAACATCCGATCCAATAAATATAGGCTTGGGGCCTTGTGCCAAAACAAAAGTACAGGCGGAGTCTGTTCAAAAGAGAAAGAGCCAATGCAAAAGAATTACAAGCGGGCTTTTTTGCTTTTCAAACCTTTGTCCACGAGAATTAAATAGCAGTTTATTTTAAGATGGACAGCGTGTCAGAGGTGTCATATGTCAATCAGTTGGGCGGGACAAAGTCCAGGGACCTTAATTCAATAATGAAACAAATTTAGGATCAATGCTAAACAAGAAACATAACTCTGACAGAAAAGTATCTTCCGTGGAAATAAAATTTGTTAACAGACTAGGAATCAAGAAATGTAGACGACCCAAGATATTGGCAATTAGACCCTCAAATTTTCTCAGAAATCAGGAAAACATATTGGAAAATGGAAGCAGATCTATTCGCGTTGAGACTAAATCACCATCTGACAAAATATGTCAGTTGGAAACCAGACCCAATGAGTATCGGAACGGATGCTTTTCTTGTAAATTGGTTAGAAATCAAGGGTTAGGCATTTCCCCCATTTGCCCTAATAGGGAGATGTATTGCAAAAGTGAGATAGGATAAAGCGATCATAACACTTAAACCACATTTTTAGCAGACCCAACCTTGGTACCTGACTCTTTTTTTTATTGTTGATCCAGGTCCCAATTAAACTACCGACTAACCCAAAACTTTTGTCGTCTCCTCTAAGGAAACGTCATCCTATGACAGACAATGGGACATTATTACTAGGCGTATGGAGAATATCGGGCAAAACTATTGCAACAAAATTATCTAAAGCAGCTGAAGACCTAAATGAAAAGGCATGGAGACCAGGAACATAGGTCGCTTATATGAGCGCATGGGAAAAGTGGTCTATCTGGTCATGCAAAATCACTGAATCAATGTTTTAACACTGTGGCAAATATAGTAAAATTTTAACCAAACTGTTTCATGAAGGTTTACAATACAGAACAATTAATAAATACAGATGATATTTTTACATCTATCGATAGATGCTTCTAAGCCAGCTGAGAGTATCTCTACGTCTTGTTTATTTCTTCTTGTCCTTTTGTCTCAGGTTCTCTCTTGTTGAATTGAACTTTTATCGATTTGATTTTTAATGTGCGTTATTTTGTGCTTTGGCATTGATTATTAATAGGAGAAGGTTGTCGCAAAAAAAAACTAGTTTAACGCCGCCACATTTTTAATGTGCATGTCCTAAGCCAGGAATCTTTATCAAAGCTTATGTTTGTGCTTCACCGAATTTTTGTTAATTGTTTTTTTTTAAAGAGGGTCTTTCGTTGCACTTTAGGATTGGATTTGAATCATATATAGTTTATTTTCAATCCAGGGCTAATTGAAATACAGCGAGCAGCGACCGCTGGTCACATTAAAGGCGCTTGCTGTTTTTCCTTGTGGATTTTTTTTTAAATTGTCGTTTGTATTGTATGTTGTGTCATGTACACTTATTCCACATCTCATTATCTTCTATACAGATCAGCTATTTCTAAAGGTCATGCATTAATAAACAACTTGCAAGTGGGTAAGCACCCTTTCATTATCAAACACATGAGAGATATGTTCAATCACAGGGTCCCTATGTCTAAGTATGAGTTTTCATGAGATGCATGAGATATTATTTCAAAGGAGTAGAGCCACGAAGGCCCTAGATCGGCCCGGTATTTTCACTATTCTATCAACTACTATAACTTGTCAAAAAATTGACTAAAATATGTTAAGGTATGAACAAACTTTTCATATCTGTAAGATTTTGCAAAATATTTACACCACATGTTTAGCCTTGAGACGTAAAACAGGCCACAAATTTGAAAATTCCTAATTTTTCACACATTTTCACTGGTTTGTCCGCATATTTTGTCAAAATTAGTATTGGTCACAAAATAATTTTGGTCGATAGGTGTGGCCCATTTCATATTCATCAATTGAAAATCAAGGAAAAATGTCACAAATTGTTACTTTTCACAAAATAGTATATTTTTTACCTCACTGCTCTCCTTATTGATAAATAATTGAAGGACAAAATATTGCAATTCATGAAATATAAAGACTAACGAACATAATTGGAGCAACTACAAGCAGATATAAGTTGAATTTTTGGGCCATTTTGGGATCTTCGTGGCTCTACTCCTTTCATCTTTGGGAAAAATTAAGATTTAGAAATTAAACTAACTTTCTTGGAAACTTTCAAAGCTGTTAAATTAGGCATCAGCAAGCAGGGCATCTAAATTAAGTTATTTGAATTGCAAATCAATGGAAAAGCAAGGTTCTGTTATATATTTTGAGTTACTCAAACGCACAAAAACATGCAGACCAGGGTCTGACAATAGACAACTGTCTTTTGCTTCTTTTAAAAACAACAATAATCTCTGTGTGGTTTCATGCATAAATGAATATTTAAATAAAACTATAGAATGGAGAGATGTGGATGCCAAAATTGACAGGTCAAGGTTAATACTTAGTTTTGTAAAACCTCATAAACCTATCACATTCCACTTGATCTGCATTTACTAGTATGGCTAAGGAGTAGGTTTATCTACACAGGACATAATTGAGCAGATTAATAAATGTTGTGGTGTGGCAAGTTAAAATGGAGACAATAAAATAAGTAGGTTGGTTAAACCACACATAAAAGGTAAAAATATCAAATATAAAACTAATATAAATTAATAAAGAATACATCTAAAATCTAAAAAGCCCAAATTTTCGGCTTTCAGCCTTCGTCGGGGGCAAGCAAAGAAAAGACAAAAGAAAAAAATCACGACCGCCACGGTCTGAGGACAACCAACAAGTGAATATAGTAAAAGTGTTCACTCGATAAAAACAACCACGTCATCATCACCCAAATCCTGAACTAAGCAATATAAAAATAGGCCAAATCATACCCAAAGAATCAAATTAAGTAAATTTCTAAGAAATGACTTGATTTTTGACATTGATGCCGAAAGGACGTGCTGTTCCCAGGAATTTTATTATTCTCTGCTCAAGGTGTGTCTTTGTTTCTCGCCGTGATGGGTTTGAAGCAGAACCGTGACTTGCATATCTTTTATACTGTGGCCGGACCCTCGAAAATGCTCCCCAACTGGACATTCAGTATCTCTGGTGACACTGTTTTTGTGTTCCACAAAACGGTCCCCGAGTCTCCGACAAGTTTCACCCACATAAATCATGGAACATCGCTTACATCTTATAGCGTATACGACGTTTTCGGTAATGCAGGTGAACCCATCCTTCAGTTGGAAAGTTTTCGAGGGACCAACCACAGCATCGGTCTCCCATGTGAACGGACATAATTGAGCAGGCCAATTGGACAATAGAATCCACATTTATGAGATTCTATTGTAAACCATTATTAGAAAGTTCTATAGCTTATCAACTTGCAGTTTTCACAAGGTAAGCTTTAACTAACACTAGATTATCTTGTGAAGTTGTAGATGTCATAAGCAAACGGAGTGTGTGAAATTGAATCTTAATTTTATAAACAATCGAACAAGATATGAAAGTGTTCCCTCCCACATCCATGATCTAATCACTTTCAATCTTGTTAAAGCATGTTGACTATTTATATTCTATTTCAATGTTTCAATCAATTTAACATAATTAAGGATATCCTCATATATTTTTCACAAGCAACAGACGCCACTAAAGATGAAACATGGAAAGGACCAATTAAACATTTTTCAAGATGTAGAGGTTAAATCTTTTAAAAAGTTTTCCTTTTTCCTTTTAACCCTTAGACATTCAATTGATGATTTTTTTTTGTGGGAACAACAGAGAGAATTTGGTTTTTATATAAATTTAAAATGTGGAATATATGTATATTCAACATATAGATTAGAATTTAACTAATTTAATTTTCTGCGATGGCACAGTTTAAAGATACCACTATCTTCTCTTTCATCTTATGTTCAGTAATTTACTCTCGTTTCTCTTTACTGATTTTTATCCAGTAAGAGAATGAGGAAATGCACGCGGAAATGTGCATTTTATCTTTTGATTGGCTAGCCAGGCTGCGCACGCACGTGTGGCAGCAGGAGATAACACTTTCGGTTGATGATAAAATTAAAATTCCATTTCACACACTTTGTGTGCGTATTAAATCTACAATTCTTTAGATAAAAGTGACAGAATGTGTTCGTTTTAGAAACATGTTTTGTGTTGTGTTTTGATGATTTTATTTCATAAGGACATTAAAAAAACCGATAGACTTCAACGAAAAAATATTCCTTCTTGCCTGGCTCTAAAAATGTCAAATAATCGTAAAAAAATCATAATACTTACAATGTTGTTAATGCTTCTAAACTGTCAAATGCTCCTTTCTTTATTTCTATTAGATTGTTTCCAGCAAGGTTTCTATAATGTAATAAAATAAGAAATGCATTATGTCTGGTGCAAAAATATAGGAAAAAGTTTATATACGTCCATTTTTTTTAATTTAAATTCATATATATGTATATATCCTTTCATTGTCGAGACATATAATGAGTTCACATTATTATAGTTTATACCAAAACACCCAATAGTTTCGATGTTTGGACATTTTGTAACATTTTGCGAAAAACAGCCCCGTCTCGATCTTGGAATAGGCGCGAGGTCTACATTACTATGCGATCCTTTCGTTTGTATATAATATAATATATATAATTGTTTTCCGGATAAGATAGTGCCGGCCAGGATATGTTATTTGGAGATTCTAGTATAGTATCATTAATTCAGCTGAATTTGAATACCTTCTCTGTCATAAGCAGCGCTTTCTATTACGTGATGTCAGATAAAAAAATTACAACCAATTTTATTTTTGCTTCACCTGGCGTATGCTTAAATTATCTTAAACTTTTCAAGATGTTCAAAATAAATGTCATGACAACTTACATATAATAAGTGTTATTTTGAAACGTTGGAACATATCCCAGATTATAACAGTTAACATTAACACCTTGGTTATTTTGGTAACAGCTACATTCAGAAGGACAGTTCTGTATTCCTTCGCACAAATGCGTGAAGATCACCAAAATAAGATATAGATATTGAAAGAATATCTGAATCATTTCGATTGCATCAAAAAGTCTGAAATAGATAAATATGTATTGCAATAAAGTATCAAAGTAATCAATAGGTATTTGAAAAAAGTACTTCATTTCAAAATTTAAACAACATTCTTTTGAAAATTACGTATACTTTAAATTCCAATTTTCGAGAAAGCCGTACAAAAAGACCTTTATGCAAGACTTGTTAGGGAAAATATTTTTTTCCGGGAAATTCAAGATGATGCATCATCATTAGTATTTTGGGGTTTCTTTACAAAATCAGCTGGACTAAATACAAATCTTTAAGAAATGCAAAATTATTTTGTCCCAGTTTATCTTCAAATTATTCAAAGTTCAACAGGAATCCTCAAAGGGTTATACCTAGGCCTTCATTAAAGATAAATCTTTTTAGAAATCCTTATTACCCGGCACCGTTAGGGGGTAAGATTTGCAGTTATTATGCCCAGTCTTTACTGAAGAAATTTTGATGTAGATATCAATCATTCATAGAAAAAATATGGGATTTCTATCTCTCATATGAGTGCAATTGATGGTTTGTCATAGAGTTTTGTTTTGTTTTCTTTCACTGAATTTGACACACATTATTGATAATGGCCAGCGCAATGGGTGTGCTATAGCAAGCAGGAACAATTTACTCCTCCGGAGCACCTCAGTTGACTCTTGAAACGAGTTCCCGTTGTTTATTGATATTCAGTAGCTTTTGTCTTTCCGAGTTTTATATGTTGTTTATTTTTGTCCTGTTCTGGACTCTGTTCGGATGACGCATTGGTACCCCTGCTTCTCTAAACATTGTTATATGTCTAAGGCAGGGTCAAATTCTCTCCTAATACTTAAATAAAATGTCGAACATATAGAAAATCAAAGCTTGCCTTATGCTTTGTGACATTGCTACAAGTAAGTGAAGTGGGTTGTCCTTAGTTTATAATCTGCGCTTATAAAAGATATTAATTAGAATGCCCCCTTTTAGGTTGAGCAACACAATTCGTTTAGTACCAAACAAAACTAGCACTACCAATTGCTCAGACTTTTAAATATCTTAAACAATCTACGTTAACCAAGAATTTAGTAAAATGAAATCAATAGCAAAATTCTCATACATATATCTTTGTTTAGAAGATTCTGATATCACAGGCGGAATAATATCTAATCTCCAACTTGCACAAGCGAACAAATTATAAATGATTTTTTTTTTACAACGGATGTTCAAAAAATAAAAGAAGCAAAAACCTATTACAAATTGCACTTTGACTAGAAGATTGTACAGTAAAACGTGGTAAAAAAATCAGGAACGTGTGAAAGACGCAGTGAAGACATCCATCATGTGTAGTGAAAACCGCAAAAACCAGGTAGAGAAACGGTAGAGAATTTTATACCGTTCGTATGAAGTTCATGACACCTTCTATCCACGACAACAATGCTGTTCTCAATGGGTTCGTAAGAGATTCTTTCTACGTTTTGAAATAACCACGTTTCCGCTCCATTGTTTCTTTTGAACATGTTAAAAATAATTGCACCTCCCTCAAGCTCTTGAAGTGCTATGTCGAATCAAATTCGTAAAAGTTTTGTTTACGTCTTCACTATCATCAACAAATGTCTAACACATTCTGGAGCATTTTACAATTTTGTGAGAACTTTATACGAACTTTATTTAGTTTGACGGGGGCATTAAGTGTTCTTTACAAAACCACTGTTTTATTATTTGGTTTAAAAAAAATAACAAACTAAATTCAAAGACAACATTAATGTATAAACAGGTAAATATCTAACCAAAGGGAATAAAATGCCTAGACGATCAGATTTGAAGATACAGTCCTTTAAAAACATCCTAAAATGTCTGACATATGTATTACCTTTGAATGTTTCATTGACTTTACTTTTTAATTCAGGTTCTTTCGCACGAAAGCGATGAAAATATTGCAAAATCGATGCGAATGTTTTTTTTGTTTTTTTTTATTACAAAACATACTTTGAATACTCTATTTATACTCTCTTTTACATCTTATTATTTCAAAATTGAGTGCATAACGTAGTAGAAATTACAACATACGTTACAACAATGTTTTTGGTCGGTAAAGTTAGGTTTAAGAGGGTCTATTTGTCATATATTTGCATTTCATTGTGTTTTAATGCGAAATTGATGCATTTAGGTACTATTTAAATATAATATTTTTCATTCAGACAAAAATCTACTTAATGTGCTCATCAAGGCATTCAAATTGAATATGAGTTTCAAATTTTAAAAAGAAATACTTACAACAGAAAAGTTTAAATAGCTTTATATTTATCAATTTCTTAAGATTGAATAAATCAAATATATGATGAGGTCATTAATGTGTACTTCCTTATTTGAAAACTAAATTAAAATTCAGTATAAGATATGCATTGTAATCAAACTTGTGTCTGTACAAACTGTTTGTTTAACTATCCGATTCGGAGAAACGGGATGTTTAGATAACGTTAAATCATAAACAGGTCAAAATATCAACATTAACTATGTATAAAAAAATCATAAAATGTCTGGCAAATGTTTAACCTATTGATTTTGTTACTTTGAGATATTATTCCGAACTAAAAATATTGATGAAAAGTCCAAATTATATGTATTTTTCATGTATAATTGCAAAAATATATTGTATATTTTTCATAGTTCGCACGGACTTTTGAATCTTATTGATTCACATGATTACACAATAGAATTTATAACAGATTACACAAATATAAGAAGTAAAATGTCAAATATTGTAACCATCTTTACTGTAACTAATTGGAAAAGGCCAGTTCAATTCATTTGGCGAATGCTCATATACGTTCATGTCATGAGTGCATTTCAAATAGAATAATATTCCCGTTAAGATTATAATCTCTTTTATAACCGACACTCTGATCTTACTTTTAAAGATGGCAAACTGTATACCTTAGATTATAGTTTAAGTTTTACATCAATCATGCATAAAACCATGTTTATAACATACATTATGGCCACTTAAAATATAAGAGTAATGATGGCATATTTTTAGTTTATATTTACTTAAAGTCATAATAATTAGAATTTCCATATTTTGCAACCCGAGATCTAACTAGAGATGTTGATGTACGCATTCATATCTATAATGAGCTACATACAAATCATTGACAATCGATTTTATTTAGCACGTTTAAAAGCGTTCAAGGTTAACACATCAGAAGATATTATTGAATAAATTAGACTAATATGATTCAAGCCCTGCCTTTTAAGCGAGCATAGAAAATTTATATATTTAAAAAATATATCCATGGACTCGACCAGCTTAGTCTAGGAGGGAACCTTCAAAAAGGATCGAATTTGATAGCAGCAAAGTCTGACCCCACCCCACCAAAAAATCATATGAACTTGAGAAAATTGTTGTTAAAACATCTGGGAATCAATACATGTATCTACTTATTAAAAAAATCAATTATTTGTGCAAATAATAAATCTCTTCAACATTCTGGGATGACATTTGGTGGGGACAAAATTATCTCGCTATGGATACCATTGCTTGATCAGTATCATGCATTAGGTGTGACTAGTAAATGGGACGATTTCAGTTGTCCAAAGCAACTGTAGCTCGGAAATTTCCGGAAAATTGTTTTTCAGCGGAAAAGACCGGTGTTTAGATAAAAATCTTTGTGTAAAAATCAACTAGTGGATGAATGCGGGTTTAATCGCTGGTTTTACATTGTTGCATAACAGATTATGATGTATATTTTATATACCCAGAGGTTGATTGTTTTACTTGCTCCGTGCCTATTATTTGTTTTTGCTCAGTAGCAGTAAACGTGTTCCGGTATGCTCGTCCGTTTATTTCTGGCACATCTCAAAACATGAACAATGCCGTAAAGCTCGCACCTGCGATGCTCGCTATCACATGATTGATGTCGTTGATAAGTTCATATTCGTTTGATGACAGATATCATTGCAATTACAAAGCAACAGACACGCGTTGACCATATGAATTCAGGAATTAAAAGATAAATCGCTTACATGCTATTCCTTTTTTGTAAGGCCCTAGATGTAATCCCTTTATCTTCTTCTATGTTTTTACAGTCCTCAAGATGATCCGAATTTGTTATATTGAAATCTAAGTCTCCATAAAGTCTTTGCATTTCAACAGTTTGATAGGATCTTTCTTGTAAAAACAGAGGTGAAACATTATTGACTTGATATTTCTGATTCTATTTGACTCTTTAATATCAATATAACCATTTAATCATTTATTCCTTAAAATCTTATGCCTAATTTTGAAAAAAAGATATTTAAAGATTGCACATAATATATAAATTAAGTCATTGGGAAAAGATTAAAACTTTACTACAGCAGTGTAAATTAAGATCGGTCAGTATGTATATAATGAAAAAGATGCAGGGATGTACCTATATTGAGATTCACTGACAACAAAAAATCACAACCTTGAAAAAAGAACTTGTAATATTGTAGGGAGACTTTTATTATCTTGATCCGTGTAGCTTTATTCAAATGGGAACATGTTTTTTGTGATTTAAGGTGGATCGGGAGTATAATACAGAGCATCTTTTTCGGACATCTTGCAAATTTTTTGTCTGGATTTCAGTTAAAATGAATCAAAATATACCCAAAAGATGCAAAATTAATTTCTTTATTTTATTTCAAAAATGAAAAAAATATAACTTAAAAATCTAAAAAGAAATAAAGCTTTTTCTGAAAAGTTCTATTTTCAGGGGAGATAGTTGGCGGGAAATGTGTGACAAATTTTTATATAGAAATGTGTAGGAAAAATGAGTTTTTCTTAGATATCTAAACAAGAAGGTCCGTGACCCCATGTTTTTATTATGTTTTTCAGTAGATAGTATATGTGGCTTGACATTTGTGAAATATTACTAAAATCTGATGGGTTTCCAGCTCACAGTGATGCTAAATAACTCTTTTCCCTTTATAATCTGTTGAAAAACAGGACTCTAGGCCACCAACTTCATAAGGTCATATATTTGTAGAAAGGTCCGTGACCCCCGATTATTTTTGCATTTTTTAAATGTTCGTTTATCAAAGTTTAATTCTGCAAAATTTAACAAAATCTGATGGTTTTTCTCATACTCCCGAACAACCTTAATGCTGAAGATCAGTAATAAAAGCGTTGTCCCTACTTTTGATCCACTCAAATACAAGTAAACAAATATTTGTACGCATGTCTATTCAATCTGATAATTGGTAAACATCAGTATTCTATTTTTGCAAGTTATTAACAAGTAGAAAATATCTTACCTTTTATGGTGATTTTCTATATTTCTATGTGGGTAAAATCTGAGCTACATTGTTCAAAACCAGTAACTGTGACTATGGTCGCCTAAATAAAATTTATTTTTGTTTATTTTCTAAAGATGGTATTTCAATTTTAAAGCTTATTATATGTCCCTACTGTGAACTTCCTTGTACTTACCGTTTTAAATCCATTCATATCATAGTATGTATAATTTTCAAATTATTTTGTTTTATTGAGTAACAAATATCAAAACAAATAAGTCAGAAGGAAGATCCGAGTTTCTTCCAGGAGGAATCCTAATATCTCGATTTGTCCAAGGAGATATAAGAATTCCGATTTACTCTGGATTTAATTCAGAATATTAAAATATCATTGTTCTAGAAGAAATTTAGGATATAAGAATATCAATTTGTCCTAGAAAAAATTGGAATTCCGATTTACTCGGGATTAAATTCAGGATAAATTAGAATAGCAATAGGTCCTAGAAGAAATTGGAATTCAGATTTACTCTGGATTAAATTAAGGATAAATTAGAATATCAATTAGTCCTAGGAAAAACCGGAATTCTAATTTACCCTGGATTAAATTCAGGATATAAGAATATAAATTTGTTCTAGGAGAAAATGGAATTCCGATTTACCCTGGATTAAATTCAGGACAAGTTAGAATATCAATTTGTCCTAGGAGAAATAATAGTTCCAATTTGCCCTTGAAAGATTTCGGTTTGCTTGGATTTCAATTTGCCCTGTAACATAGACAACAATAGTATAACGACTAACACAACACCAATAATTTAGTGATGTATCATAACACAAAACACAGATGTTTTGATCGTAATTTGCAAAAACACAATTTTATAAAGGCAATTGACATGATATATAAGTAGATAATAAATTATATCTGTATAAAATGAAATTAAAAAGCAATCAATGATCCCTTTATTATTGTGCACATGAATTTACAGCTGGTCTACTGTTTAGTAAAGAACCTAAGATCAACATATTGGTATAAAATACCTTATGATTGTGACAAATGTTGAAACTCAACTAATAATTGTGATGTGTTGATGTGTAAAATAAAGTCAAAAACAATACTACAGACATGAGATGAAAACCTCGTATGTCCTAGAGGATAAAGGTGTACCAGAAAAAAATGAAAATCGAAACGGCTCTGATTGGGTACATGATTTACAAAAGCAATAGTGGGTCACACTAGATTTTTGGGCAACAAACATCCCCCTATCGTTCATTCATAGGGTCGTTTATAGTGAAACCCGCAACACGATCTTGCGATATAATAGAGATAAACGGAAGGCCATTATAGGACAACAAACAGCTTAATACTTATTGTTACATTCATGAATCATTTTGTTTGACATCTGAATAGTACTAACTTTGCTTGATATCGAAAGAATAACTTATAAAGAAGTACATGTACAAACATGTATAATACCTATTTTGATAACCCTGACCATATCACTAGTCTCATAGACAACAATATGTAAGTTGGATAACTGTTCCAGCACAAAAAGTAGCATTTTGAAATTGTCTTTTTATCGTTTTATTCATCGTAAATCATATTTACGCACCGAGATGACCACAAGATGGAAATGTAAGATTGACATGAAGCAATCGGATTCGGATGTTTTTCTTGAGGAAAATCACTAAAAACGTGAAGCTTTTTAGACAAAAAAATACATCAACATTAACATTTCTAATAGCGAGAATAAAGGATCTTGCTTCTTTCATATTATAATCATCTACGTATTTCTTAAGAAATCGAATCGAAGAAGAAAAAACAAGTCGGCGAGAGGAAGAGCATAGTCTGTGTTCATTTGAGTTCTAAGTGCTTTAAAAAAACGTTGCTTCTATTGTGAAAAATGTGTTGTTTAGTAAGAGTTTCAACAATTATCCATAGCGTAACAAGTCTCGGAATCATTGGAAAAAATCTCTTTTAAATCTATGTTCATAATATTAAATGTGATCTAAATTCTGCCTACGGTCGTATAAGTTACAATATATAGATCAATATATTAATAATAAAATAATAATATTTTAAAATCTTTTAAAACTTACCTTGAGCGTTATTCTATGCTTCAACACCAGTGACTGGTAGTGGGAACAGATTTAAAACTGTTTAAATAACGTTCGATGTAGAGATTTTCCATACATGTGACGGATCTGTGATGACAAAGCTGGAGATTTTGATTTTTTTGGCTGGAGATTGGACAAAAAAAGCGGGAGTTTTTCAACGCTCATTAAAATTGCATTTCAATGTCAATTGACGGCAGTATCGTGTGTAAAATATACATGGCTTCACTGATTAATCTCAAACTGTTTATACAATCATCTAGTCAATTAAGGTAATAAACCTTTAATTAACACCTTTACCTGTTAAATTATCGTCCACCTAATTGACAACCCCCTAAAACACTGGAAATGTTTTATGACCGAACAATTAAAATGTCTATAAAACTTAAATTTTGTCATGTCTTGAAAAAGCGGGAGATTGCAAAAAGACCATTGCGATCCACCAATTCTCCGGTATGACTGATTCGTTTTTTGTCATTTTCTCTAGACAATGAGATTGATCATTCAAGTTCGGTAGTTTTGTTATTACCTTTATTTACACTCTACACTTCTATTGCACATGAACAACATAAATCACAATTGGCACAGCTGATTAAATGAAACTTTTTAAGAGAGAATGGAAAACACAGGTACTACTCAGACTTACTTTGTTATCAATGAACCCGAGAAAAAGAACAAATTTACAGAAGACCAAATGATCGACATGCACAACTTTGTTAAAAACATTAGTTTGATGGACGTTTTTTTAGCAAACAATAAGGACTCCAATGGTCACTGATTTTGCACTTTTGCTTACTGATTTGTTTATTCATTCATATTAATATACGATATTGAGATGTGGAATAAGTGTACGCGACACAACAAACATAAACAAACAGCAATTCAAAAAATCACAACGGAAAACAGCAAGCAGTCTTCAACATGACCATAGGTCACTGCTTACCGTCTTGCATTGGCCCAAGACTTATAACACAATACAAAAGTATCAAAACCAATCCCTAAATCATCAACGAAAGACTCAATTCTTGACATAAAACAGTCAACATAGAATGACAAGGACAAACAAAGGCTTTGGCAAAGTTTCCTGGCTTAGGACAGGCACATATAAAATGTGGCGGGGTTAAACTAGTTTTTTGGATCCAACCTTCCCCCTATTGATAAGCTTGCACAAAGCAACATATAAAAAACACACTGTAAAACTCAATCGACAAAAGTTCAATTCAACAAGAGAGAACCTAAGACAAAATACTGTACGAAAATAACAAGACAAGGAGGAACTCTCTTGAGAACACTCGAAGTTACTGACAACTAGCTAAGAAACATTTATCGATTGATGTAAAAGAATCAAATACATCAGTTCTAAATCCGACACCCCACGTCAAAACAATGAATGATTAAGATTTGTATCACCATACAGAACCGACATACTTGATCGCTGTGGTGCTTATAAATATTACAGTGGATAAAAAGTGAAAAATTTAACGTTTTAAAGTTACTATCAAGCTATCAATATTTCTGCCAAAACATACCAAATGCAAAGATTTTACTAAAACATTGAATTCGTATCCTTTTTTCAAAAGGTTTTTAAGCCAGTTTTTTATTTCCATAAGGTTATTTTTGAATTTTTGTGCTTTATAAACTACATTGCTATAAAAGTCAGGATGAGATATTCCTTTAACAATCAGAAATCTACGTGTACAATCAAATTTTTCGATGAGATGTCCATATTTATGTGCAAATTTTGTAAAAGATTTGACTAATTTGTTGTTACGATAAACGAGACGATTTTAATTTTCAAATTATTAATTTTCCTAATCTACAGAGCAATATACCTACTTCTCCTGCATACGGTGTTTATATTTCTCAACTTGTTCGATATGCCAGAGCTTGCACACATTTCACAGATTTTTTGAACAGACACCGGTTTCTTCGTGACCGACTTTTGAAACAGGGCTATAAGAAAATACGTCTTATACGATCACTAAAAAAATTCTTTTTTCGTTATCAGCCACTAGTAGAAAAGTTCAAAATTGAGTTTAAAGATATGATAGTTAATTGTTTTAATTAGTGTTTGACTGGTCTGCTGTACTGAGATGATCACCTCAATATCCCTATTGTGTCTCACAACTATGTTGTGTTCTATGGTCATTACCGGATCCTAAGATCGCAATGGAAGAGGGAGGTTTGGCGCCATAAAACCTGGTTTAACCCACCATTTCGTTTGAAATGCCTGTACCAAGTCAGGACCATTGCGATCCACCAGTTCTCCGGTATGACTGATTCGTTTTTGTCATTTTCTCTGGACTATGAGATTGATCATTCAAGTTCGGTAGTTTTGTTATTACCTTTATTGTGGTAACGGTACCCTTGTTTTAGCAATTTTTCTGTAATAAAACGGTTTTTATCATTAAAATCAGACACATCACTGCAAATGCGAGCATACCTGACTAATTGTGAAATGTATACCCCGTAAGCTGGAGCTAATGGTACGTCTCCTTCAAGAAACGGAAAATTAACTATTGGGAATGAAAAGTCATCCCGTTTATCATATACTTTAGTGTGTAATCTACCGTTGATAATGCTTAAGTCCAAATCTAGAAATGGACATCTACTGTCGGTTGAGTTTGCTTTATTTAGGGTTAATTCTTTAGGATATATATCATTTATAAAATTTGAGAATGTGGGGTTGTTTAGAGCAAGTATGTCATCTAAGTACCTATATGTATTGTTAAAAGTTTCGATAAGGTAGATTTTGTTTGGGTCTTTCTGTAGCTTGGCCATAAACTGTGATTCGTAACAATATAAAAACAGATCAGCTATGAGTGGAGCACAATTGGTTCCCATTGGAATTCCAATGACTTGGCGATATATTTGTTTACCGAACCGGATGTAAATATTATCTAAAAGATAGTTTAATGCAGTAATAACTTCTATGTCGGTCCAATTAACATAACCTTTGTGGGTTTCGTTACTAAAAAACGATTTACTAAATACTTGTGACACTTTAGAACAGATGTAGTCACTTTTAGATTTGTCAAAGCACCATTTAATTAAATATTCAAATTTCTTTTTGATAAGATTGTGAGGTAGATTAGTATATAAAGTGGAAAAGTCATAGCTGTCTACGGATTGAAAAGTATTTTCAAATGCCCGAAGTTTGTCTAAAACATCAAGAGAATTTTTAACACTCCAAAAATGATTTATACCACTATTTTCGAAAATTTTATCACAGTATCGGATGATAAATTCTTTCATTGTAGTTAAAGCAAGAGACAAGACTTTAGAAATATTGGTTAAGGAACATTTACTTGATGCAGAAATAAAACGGGATTTATATGGGTTTTTGTGTAATTTAGGTATCCAGTACATAGTAGGTAATTTATTGTTTGTAGGGGCTGCTCGAAGTGCTGTGGTTGCTATGACATGATCGTCAATAATACTGGTTTCTGTAGCTTGCACGGGAACGAAAGTACATGAGCCTTTAATTTCATGCATTAAAACATCCAGATAATATTTACGACATACCACAACAACATTGTTAGCCGCTTTATCCGCAGGAACAAAAACATATCGTGAACCTAATAATTGTAGTTTTGATTTAATTCTGTTAATATAAGTTTGGGGTCGATATTCTACAAAGGTGTTTTGAAAATGGCTTATTCGTAATTTTACAATGGATATGAATTTATTCTTAAACTTGTCTAAAGATTTGGAATCTGCTCCTTCTCGTCTAATCCAGGTCTTACAGTACGAATGAAGGGCAGTATTTACACAATCAAAACAAGAATTCCAATTAATTTTCGAAGGAGGTCTGAATTTTGGTCCCTTTTTCAAGAATTTAATAACCTCTGGGTCATCGACAATGTTTAGGTCGCCAGTAACAATATGGCCACAAGGAACATATCTAAAGTCCGAATTCGCACAGTCGCATGATACAGGAATATTCGAGTCTAGGTCTTCATCTGTAGTGATGGACGTATAGTTAAAAATAATGTTACGTGTTGGTTTTTTATATTTATAAGATATGATTGGAGGTTCAGTATTTGTAAAATATGGTGGTATTAACTCTTTAATAGTAGGATCCATAAAAATACTAGAAATGTTTATGAAGTCTAGTCCTCTGTTGATGTACGTTAATTTTATAAAATGTCGAATGTGGTCTACAGGACTATCAATTTGGGGGAAAAGTTTAAAGTAACAAAAAGCGCTAATAATGAGTACGCCTTCATATAGGGGACTGGCATGAGATATGGTGTTACAATCCAATCTAATTTTATTTAACTTAGAAACGGGTATAGAGCATAGTTTACAAAAAAGATTATGTCGTCCGTTGTTCTTAAATATTTTAACAAGATCGGTGATGCTTAAATTAGAACGATGATGTTTTCTAACATTACGATTTATTCGTATACCATGCGACCGTTTGTTCCGTTTACGAGGACTTATTAAATTCATGACATTGATATTTGATGTTCTAGATATGTTCCCCTGTCTCATAATGTTATCGTTCAGACCCAGAGGATAAGCTGTTTGTAATTTTTTAATCCATTCCAGTTCTGCAAGTCGTCTCAACTTGCAAAACTCTCGTTTACTAGATTTGGAGTCTTTTTGAATAATTTCTAGGGGTTGAACCCTGACGTATTTAAGGTTATGATTGTGTTTATGAAAATGTTGGTTTAAGAGACATTTGTACTTTTTATAGCGGCGAAAGCGATATAGATGTTCCGATGTTCTTTCGGACAAATATCTACCGGTTTCCCCTACATACTGGATATTACAACCAGGTTTGCATCATGTTATTAAATAAATTAAGTTATTGGTGCGTCAGTTAACATCTTGATCCAGATTTATAGAGAATTTGCGGCCGTTAATAGTTGATTTCACAGTGGTGTCTCTGATTAGTATTTTACATGTCTGTCATATAGAAGCACCACAGGGTGAAATTTTAGGATATCCACGATAAGAGTTATTAAAAGTTGTACCGGTTATTTTATTTGAGGGTTGATTTTTAGTAATTAACGTATGAAAAGTGGGATTAGAATTATGTCGAGTGTTGTAAGTGTGGCTTGAATTAACATTTGGAGGAGGTATGGCACTGTGAGGTGTGGATATCCTTGTAAAGGGTTTGTTATTTAAATATCTTTTTCCGTTTCGTAAAATCATGATTATGTGTCGTTAGGAGAGAACCGAATGTCCAATGACAAAATAGGGACGGCATGAAAACAAATGTATCAACAGAAAAAAATAATGAAATAGTACCACGGACTAAATCTTCCTACTAAAACTACCAATGATTCCCGACAAGCTCATTTGAAACGCAACAACATAAACACAAAAAACAGGGATTAGAAGTAAAAGTAGGAACACTTAGAAGACCATAGAATAGGGCAACAAAAATTAAGTTGAAGGTCAATGGAAGGGAGATTCAAATATGAAAGCTATCTCGTGTACAATATAATATAATTTGTAAGCAGACTTCTTACAATCTCTTCAAGACAAAAAAAAACCATAGACTTAATTTCCCCTTTAACCAAACTTTCAGTTATATTGATGATGTCCTTTCACTACACAGCTTTCGGTTTGACGACATTCTCAATCTCATATATCCTCAGGAACATAAGATAAAGGACAAAACCGATTCTAGGAAGTCTGTTTCAGATTTAGATCTACATCTATGAATAAATAAACTCTCAAGGAAAACGTTTAACAAAAATAAATGACAGACGGGATGACTTCAACTTTCCTATAGTAAACTTTCCCTTCTTGCATATAAACATGTCGTCATGGAAATTACGTATTACATTTGGTTTATTACTCCAGAGCTTGTGAGAATTACAGCGATTTACATCGATTTCGTTGTAAAAGCTTCACGTTACGTCTGAAACAAAAATGTCATACACAAGGGTTTTAGATATCTTATTTGCAAACAAATGCAACACAGTAATAAGAATCACAAAACATCACAGCATGTACAATTATAACGGCATACATGTATGTTAGCCCACCCCCCCCCTTCCCCCAAGGGAAAAAAAGAGAAAAAGGCAAGAAAAAATACAAAGATACTCCGATAAATGAAGATGCATGATGTTTGCAATGCTTTAAATTATAACAGTACATTTGGATAAAGCGTTATTTTACAAGGTGTAATCGACATTTTAAGAAGAAACGATATCAGATTACTCAACCAGCTAAAATATGTGTGAGAAGACTTAGTGAAGCTTCTTTCCGAGTGGAACACATGTTTTTTTTTACTCTAGGATTTATAACAGCAATAATAACGTTATGTTTGCGTTCGATTCACTCGAATATTATTAAAAGAATTGATTGTTATGCGTGTGTTATCCAAGACAAGTTAATCCGATAATGGTTAACATACACTTTTAAAGTTTTTAACAAGAAAATATTATACCTTATCTGGTGATATTTTTATATTTCTATGTAAGTTATATTTTAGCTACATTGTTCAAGACCAGTAACTGTGACTATGATCGTCTGAATAAAATGTAATGTTGTTATTTTTTCAAAGATAGCATCTCAATTTTTAAATTTATTGTAATGTCCTTGCTGTGAACTTCCTTGTACAAAATAAAACGTTATTATGGTGGTTACATATCACAATGCAAACTCAGGATCACAATGCCTTAAAATGAAAGACAGTGGGGTAGAATTTTTGGAATTTGAATATCAAAGTCTGAAAGGGCGGAAACAAAACTAGTCTTCCAAGAACAAAAAGACATGATGAAATCACACATAAACGACATCGCAAATTCCAGTTGTAAAGCTTTGAACTCATGTGTCCAGAACACATCCGCCGCGTTGCTAACGGTCACTACAGAGTGTCAAATCTGGAAAATTAAAAAAGCTTATGACAAACCAACATCTGTATTGACATATAGATCAGCAGTATTTTGTGCTAGCAGAAAATGCCTGCCATATAATTTCTAAGTGAATAAATAATCAAAGAGAAACACAATCCTGCAATCTACACAAGAGAATCAACCATATTAATTATTTTGTTATTGCTTTTAAAGGACATTGGATACACTTTCTTGTTTGTTTTTTTATATTAAGATTAAAGTTTTACTTGCAAAAATATTATAATGATTAGTATTAACAACAAATCTGCCATTTGGTATTTATTTATTACTTCTGTAATATGCAAAAAATAATCGGTCAAAAGAAGGCGTGACGTCCTATTGGCCACTGGTCTATCATTGATTGTAATACAGAAATAGATAATGGTAGGGTACAGCTGCCAACTGGAACGTGTGTTTTGTTTGACAGTATGACAACAAGTCTTTGTACTGCAAATAACTTTGTGTATCTTGCTTGTAATACATTTAAAGTAAAACAGATGAGGCTTAGTATTTTAACTCCCCCTAGAGCTCCGTGTCGCTGTTTTACTTCTTTGTAGCAATATGCATGTTAAACGAAGTGCATAAGAGAAGAGATAAAAAACCGATGATCAGTTTTACTGTTTTTTGGTTTGATTCTTGTCCCCCTTGAATCTAGTTCTTCGTATTAAGTAAAATAGCTATTACACCTAAATTATTACAAATACCAAAACGCATGTATAAACGGCTAGTTTGGATATGCTATATATCGATATTTCAAGGAGTAACCTCTCATCAGTAGCATTTGAATCAAAACATTGGAAGGTCCAATTCCAAAACTGTTGAAAACGAAAAGTACTCAAAACCAAAACGTTAGAACAAGGAAGCCAAATCCAGCACCGAGGATATCAACTATGTGCATTACAAGGAAAAAAACTTGGTGTTTTAAACAATTTTGTCTGTGTGTAACCTGAAAAGTGAGAGTCGTGAATATCAAAATCCTTAGAGCGAAACATGCTCGAAGGAAAAGAAGTGACACCAAAGGCAAAATTATTTTCAGAAGCAGAAGCAGCAAATTAAGACGACTTATTCTCTGCCAAAGAATTCAGAAACGTCATAGAATGATTGAAATGGCTAGAAGCCGGAAAGGAGTAGTAACCCTTAGAATCAGGCTTCGGCATGCCGGAACATGACTGGAAATCTGAAGGAGCAGAAGATTTTTTTAGTTGGAGAAGACATAGGAATATTATACTTCCTTCTTATCTCATACACCCTGCTCCGCAAAGTAGCCAATGAAGCAGGAGTGTCCTCAAAAGGGGCAACCCTCTGTTCCTCGACTTCATCCCACAAATAAGCACCTTCCTCATGTTCAGAAACTGTGCCATCCTCGGGTATTACTCTATTTTATTGACAGGGTTGGTCACAGGTCAATTATTTCGGGACTTTTCGTTTAAATCTTACCTAAATCACTGAGAAATTTAAGCTCCGACCAACCTTGTGAATAAAATAGAATAATATAAACGGTTAATTTGGATATGCTTTATATCGATATTTCAAGGAGTAACCTCTCATCAGTAGCATTTAAATCAAAACATTGGAAGGTCAAATTCCAAAACTGTCGAAACGAAAAGTACTCAAAACCAAAACTTTCGAACAAGGAAGCCAAAATCCAGCACCGAGGATATCGACCATGGGCTATACAAGGAAAGAAACCTAGTGTTTTAAACAATTTTGAATTTAAAAAGCGGAAATTTCAGCGACAGATATATTAGAAATTTTATGGTAAATCGTGTCAGACAAGTCTGACGACCAGGCTTGTGATTACCCTCGGGGACCTCTGGTCCACCAGCAGCGGTTATCGCCCAGTGGTTTCAAAATTGTTATTTTAATTACAAAATACTCGATATCCTTCACTAATCAACATTCCGAAATTTCAATTTCTCAGAATTTGTGCATTTTCTCATATTTTGGTGAAAAAAATCATTTGAAAACAAAACTTAATGACAATTTCTCCAACTTTGTCGAGATTGGCGTATTTCACCCCAAATACTGTGCCAAAGTCTCAGGTTATTTCGGCTTTTTAAAGAGATATGAGGTATGCAATTTTGTAGCATCAGGAATTAAATAGAGTTGGTACGTTGTTGTGCTGTTTAGTATATAGAGAGAAATTTAAAAATAACTATATAGATAGTCATCATTATGAGAAGTGTTAATTTATGATCTGACAAAACAAATCTGATGAATCACCGCTTTATATATACTTCATGATGCTACAAAATAACGGGAATAACACGTCAATATCAACGCAATACTGGTTGTGCTGATATAAGTTATGAAATTTTTATATCTTTATTTCAGGTAACAGTTTAAAACGTAGTTTTGGACAACAATGTAGCACATGTTATCAGGATAATGACGCGTGGGTAGGCCCATATAACCCTAACTATCACTCTGGTGGATGGTGGTACAAGGACTGTACTAATTCGGATTTGAATGGAATCTAAAACAGCCCTGATATTATAGCAACCAAATCCTGTCATTGGCTAGGAATAGGTTGCACTCGTCGGTCCTTGCGTACTGAATTGCTGATAATCAGGAAACACTTAATAGTTTGATTGATTTTGATTGATATTCAGTTGTTTTGTGTTTCCATGTTTTACGTGTTGTCTGTTTTTGTCCCGTTCTTGTTTGTGTTTACTGGTTTAGTCTCTGCCCTTTCGGACTTTTGACATTCGGATACCCCATTGGTACCTCTGCTTCTCTCTAAGACAATAGCAAATATCATTGATGTTTTTGGCAGTGATAAACTCATAACAAACTATTGATGTCTTATTAAATTGATTTATTTTCTGTGTATGATATTGACTAGGTGATGTTCACATTTGTGTTATAAACATATGGACAGGCCTATTAGTTTTTTTTTCATTTAGCCAAAAAGTTTTATAGTGTGGGGATAACAATGGGGCAATATATTAGTTATTTGTCATTTGAGGGGCGGGTATGACCCCTTAGACCCCCCATTATGGTACGAAATGCTTCGTCTTATCATAAGAACTAATAATATATGTGGTTATAGTAGACGATAAAGCGATGTGGAATAAGTGTACGCGACACAACCAACATTAAAGAAACGGCAATTAAAAAATCAAAATGGAAAACAGCCAGCCAGCCGTCTTCACTGCCAGAGGTCACTGCTCGCTGTCTTGCATTGGCCTAAGACTACAAATACAATACAAAAGATTCAAACAAATCCCTAGAATATCAACAAAAGACCCAATTCTGGACATAGAACAAAAAACAGAAAGTTGACAGGAACAAAAAGCTTTGGCGAGGATTCCTGGCTAAGGACAGGCACATATAAAATGTGACGAGGTTAAACTAGTTTTTTGGGCCCAACCTTTATAGTGTTGGGATCTAAATGGTTTTAAATATATTAAAAAGTATTTGGAATTTAAGAGGGCAGACAAGTCGTAAAAAAAGTGAACTCAGGTGCTCCAGAAGAGAAGGCAGTTCCTGCCTGCTATAGCTAACCCGTCGTGTTGCTAATATCCTATTTAAATCCGATAAAGGAAGACAAGTTATGCATTGTACACGATGTTTTTTTTATTAACCATGAGATAATTATAGAAGAAAATGAGATGTGGAATAAGTGTACGCGACACAACCTACATTATAAACGTATATTTTAAATATCCACAATGGAAAACAGCCAGCAGCCTTCAATGTGACCAGCGGTCGCTGCTCGCTGTTTTTCAATTGGCCCCTGGATTGAAAATAAAATACATATGATTCAAGCCCAATCCCAAAGTGCATTGAAAGACCCTCTTCTTGACAAAAAACAATTAACAAAAATTCGACTAAATACAAACATAAGCTTTGATAAAGATTCCTGGCTTAGGACAGGCACATTAAAATGTGGCGGGGTTAAACCAGGTTTTATGGCGCCAAACCTCCCTCTTCCATTGCGATCCTCAAGTCCATAATATATATATAGTTACATAGAATAGTGTGACACTGTAAAATTTGCTTAACAAATAATATATAGTTACGTAAAATAGTGTGACTTTTCTTGGAATTAGGTTTTATAAGACATGTAGGATATGAAAATTATCATGAACAAAATACAGAAGCTTTTGTCTGGAAATTTGTATGTTTAATTTGAGAAAAACCCAAAATCAGAAGAATTAAAGATCGCAATGGTCCTGACTTGGTACAGGCATTTCAAACGAAATGGTGGGTTAAACTAGTTTTTTTTAGTTTTCTTGACAAAATATAAAGATGATGGCACAAATTAGATGAACTCGTTAAAATTTACATTTTATGATGTTTTAAGTTGTGTTTGAAATTACTATATTCTAATTTAAAAGGCGTTGCCTCTTAGTACTGAATCTCATTTTAATTATAACACTTAAGATATTCGTTTGATCCTAATTGCAAGAGTTTGCAAGGATGGATAATTTCATGTTAAAATGAATGTTTGATATACATAAAAAGGATAATTAACTTCCACTGAAATCGGTTGTGTCATTTACATGTATCAAGCATTGGACCGAAAATATATATAAACATATTTGCATGTCTGATTTTATTTTTAGAACAATTTATATTCATTCATTTCATAAATTGTTTTTGATCTTAACACAGAAAACACAATCTGCTAAAAACAATAGTTGTCATTATCATGTGAGTGGTAAACTGATGCAAAAGCATATTATTTCTAGAGCTAAATTGTATAGGAACGAAAAGAGTCCTCATGAATCGTGCTTTTGAAGACATCAGTGTTACCTAGGGATGGACGGTAATCGTTTTTTATCAATTGCTATTTTAATTTTGATAGGTTAATTATTTCTAAAGGTTATGAAATGTTTAATGATATGGTTGTTGTTAAAGCTTTATATTTATATATATAAATGGAAGAATATTTTAAAAACAACAAAATGTAGCTTAAAGACAGGAAAAGAACAGGTTTTCAAGCGTTTAAAGCCCTTATCTTCATAAATAAAGGTAATAACAAAATCACCGAACTTGGAGGATCATTCTCAATGTCCAAAAGACAAAGCAAAGAAAACGGAAATTTTTTAGATCGAAATGTTTCAGACATGGTTATGGCATTTAAATAAATGATGGATAAAACCAGGTTTAATTGCGCACCAAACCCCCCTCCTTCAGTCCTATCTTAGGGTCTGGTAGTAACACAAAATACAACACGGTTGTGATATAATACATGTAAGGATAATGAGATGATTATCTCAGTACATCATTCAATCAAACACCAATCAAACCAATCACTTATCATAACGTTTAACATAATTTTGATTTTTTCACCAGTGGCTGATATCGAAGCGTTGTTGACAGAGAGAACATCGTCGATATATAGGTTAGTGAGATTAAAGGAGATGGTCTCTGTCATTCTTTACGAGTTCTTGTAGAATTTCAGTCTCGTAGTAGTTTAAAATAAATCGGCAAAAAGCGGAGCACAATATGTGCTACTTAGAATGTCATTTGTTGTCGAAAAAAATTCTACTCAAAATGTGACAAATATGTTGTCAATAAGAAAATCAAGCATACCGCATACTGCAGTGTTATTTTTTTTTTCGTTGGGTATTAGATTTTTTAGGTCAAGATCACCTACAAAATCCACGAACATTGATACCCCATGAATAATTATGAAACCACACGAAACCCTGTTTATTCCAAACAACTTGTTCAGTTCCTAAAGAGATCATTTTATGCAGGTTTCACTGTATTATTTAAAATCATTACAATGAATAAATTATTTATATTTTTGAACACCCGTTTTAGTTATTAAAATCATGACATCTGTTTAAATAAATTGATACACGTAATATAGGGCTTGAAATATCAAATAGGAATATTAGTTACGGATAAATGAATTTTTCATCAATTTTTCATTAATTAAAGAAATGAATTATGCACGTAGCTGTTTTTAAGAGACATATTAAAATATTGTGAAAAAAAAACGGTAGAAAAATATATTCGATTTAAAGATACGATACTTCTTTTGAGTGGTAGGCATGATAGTAACACCCTGAGCTCAACATTGATTCAAACAAGTGGTAAACAGCCGTCTCTCTAGACCACTGTTTTAATGGCGCATCGTATTCTAGAAGTACTTCTTGTGTTGCTGGACATTTATATTTGTATAAGAACAAAAAGTGGCGTCATAAATCTTGCTTTTGGAGACATCAATGAAAGCAGTCATGTAATTAATGATATTGTCAGTAATGGTGTGACCAGCTGTGTGAGGTTGTGTTTATGTGACGATGATTGCAGATCGGTCTCATACAACAGACTCAATAGCGTTTCATCGGAAAAATCACCGTCAGGACCAAACGAAATAGGATGGATTCACTATGCTTAAATGTGTACTGAATACTTGTAAAATCTGTTTCAGGCACTCGTATAAAAACACACCTAGAGACTGGAGCTCCAGAGGCGGTCTACCGGAGTAACAAAATGCCACTTATATACCACTGGCCTGAAGTTCTTTTTTTATTGATATACGGAGAATGCGGTTCTGTTATGTTGTAATAAGAAAATAAATGATGAAGGAGAGCTGTTTTTATTCCATGATGAGAGCCACGTATGTGTTATATGCATTTCTTTTAACATCGACATACTGTCCATTGATAATAATATATATGTTGTTTATTGATAGATAAAAGTTTACAAATACTATAATCTATATATAGATAATTAAATTTACTTTCATTTATGAATTTCTCTATTTTGAATATTTACTGTTTAAATCTTAATGCATTTATATGGTGAAATATTGCTTCTGTTACGTTGCTCCTCGATTGATGTTTTCACTTAAAAAAATTCATGCACGCATAGAAAATATGGAGGTTTCTATTTCATATCAGTGCAGATGTTGCATAGTTGGTAAAAGGGTTTTGTTTTGTCTTCCTTTTCCTGATTCGATAATCTGAATTGACCATTTGCAATGCGACGGATGTGCTATAGCAAGCAGGAACAGCTTAAACTTCCAGAGCACGTGAGTTATCTTTTCATTCGCATCAACTTCTGTCTTCAATAGTGCTTAAAATTATGTTATCTCATTTCCTTCTAATTTCTTTCGTGCCTTCTGGCCACGCTGTCTTGATTTTCGCAACATGTTATTTAATATGTTAATAATAACTTTGTGTTTATAACGAGTCTCTTTTTCGATCGAATTTCATTTTCGCTTCGACATGGTTGAAGTACACTAATTTATATTCGAATACACCCGAATCAACTTTGAATTTATCTTAAACATTTACCTTAACAAACTTTATTTTATCGGAATATCAATTGAAAACAAAAAATCAAAAAGCAATATTGATTTATAAAGATACATTGATTGAAAAATATATTTGCGGTAACAGTAGAGTTCTGAATGCCATACTAAATTTTTCCTTAGTTAAGTACCGACTTTAGTGTCTTTATGCATACAACGTACATTTACTACGTAACTAAAAAAATCTTAAGGGAAATCTAAGTTTAAAATAAAAATGACAACAAGGAAGCCTTAATTTATGTAGTTTTATACAAACGACCCAAGACTTGGTACAGGCATTTCAAAAGAATTGGTGGGTTGAACTAGGTTTTATACCGCCAAACCTCCCTCTTCCATTGCAATCTAAGGGTATAGTAACATAAAACACAACATAGTTGTGAGACAAATAAGAGCTTAAGAGGTGATCATCTCAGTACAACAAACTGTCACAAACTAATTAAAACGAATCATTTCATCTGATCTCATTTTGAATTTTATTACCTGTGGCTGATATCGAAAGACAACTTTTTAAGACAGCGGACGAGACGTATTTTCTTATAACCTTGGTCCAAAAGCCAATTGCGGAGACAACGGTGTTGGGTAAAAAAATCTGAAGAATTAGTAAATTGAGTAAATTAGGTCATCTAATGAGATATTAAATGATACCCCACATCAATATTCATCAATAGATATACCGAAAACCTTCGGGGACAGACGGCAGGACGGACGAACAGACTTCGAACGAAACGGAAGGTATAACATAATATCTCGCCACATCGTGTGTTGGGGTATGAGAACCAGCTAAACCACACAAAAGTTGAAACGATCGTGGATTTGCGTGCTCCAGAATAGAAATCAGTTCTTGCTTGTTATAAAAGAACGTTACTTTTCAAACGATCAATTGAGTTTAGATCAAATCCAGAAAAAAACGACATCACTGAAAGATAAATCAATATCCATAATAAGCTAGCGTATGCTTAAATCACTTTATAATAGATATTATGTGTCGTTCTTGTGTTGGATTGCATTGTATGAATATCTAAGTAATTGTTAGAATTAGGTAAAAATGAATGTGTTTCGTAACTGTTGTTTTATAAAACTTGAATACATTTGATTTAGGAACTAGCAAATTCTCTTATTTTGTTTAGATTTGAATGAGTTGTTCAATCAATGTCTAACATTTTTTTCATGAGTTGTGTTGTTGGTAATTCCTGGCAAAATGAAAACAAAATTTCTTTGTAAGATGTCTGGCTGACTTTTTGTGTCAAGTGTTTTTGAAGTCTTACAGAGGACTTTTATAATAGTAAGTAAACAGTGTTATGAGTGGAATAATCGGTTGATCTACCGTTTTTGTCTTGCCTGCGATGAATAGTCGCGGAAGGCGAGACATAGGTTTGACTTTCCGGCGGCGGCGGCGGCGTAAACTTTTTTGTAAGACTTTTTGTCACCATGCCGTTTGACCCTGACACCTTTTTCATGCTCTAGTGACTCTGTGAACTTAGGCCTTTTTTCAGGTCTTAAACTTTTTGTAAGACTTTTGTGGAAGATGAATTGCTAAAAAAATAAAATAGCTAGGCATCTAACATTTGGTATACAGACAGTTCAGGTTATGGTCTACACAACTGTTACCATGCTGTGTGACCTTAATCTCATTTTCACGCTCCAGTGACTCTGTGAACTAAGGTCTTTTTTCAGGTCATTAACATTTTTGTAAGATTTTTGTGGACGATGAATAAATGGAAAAGTACAATAGCTAGATATTTTGTCTGCAGACATATCAGGTTATGGTCTATGCATCTGTTACCATACATTGTGACCCTGACCTCATTTTCACGCTCCAGTGACTCTGTAAACACAGGGTATTTTTTTCCGGTCGTATTTTTTTTAAGACTTTTGTGTAACCTTGACCTCATTTTCACACTCCAGTGAGTCTGTGAACTTAGGTCTTTTTTCACGCCATAAACTGTTTAGTAATACCTTTGTGGACGATGAATTGTTGGAAAAGTATAATAGTTTGGCATCTGGTATTGAGTATACAGACAGTTGATGTCATGGTCTATGCAACTGTTACCATGCCGTGTGACCCTGACCCCATTTTCACACCTCATTGACTTTGTGAACAGGTCTTTTTTCAGGACGATAATTTGCTGGAAAGTATAATTGTTAGGCTGTAACCCCTGTCAACTTCCACCCTATGGAGACTTTTGTAGAGCTAAATGAGCTGAACATTTAGCAAGCAACAACTTTTCTTTATCTGCAAAGGTTTTTCTTCTATAAGCCAAAACACTTTTTTCGCCTTTAAGGGGCTGTAACCCCTATTAGGGGTCATCTGACAACTTCGACCCTATGAATGCTTTTGTAGAGCTTAATGAGCTGAACATTTAAGCAAGCAAAACATTTTCTCTATCTGCAATAGTTTTCATTCTTAAGGCCAAAAACACTATTTTCTGCCTTCAAGGGGCTGTAACCCCTAGAAGGGGTCAACTGACATCTTCCATCTATGGAGACTTTTGTAGAGCTAAATGAGCTGAACATTTAAGCAAGCAACAGCTTTTCTCTTTTTGCAATGGTTTTCATTCTATAGGCCAAAAACACTATTTTTCACCTTAAAGGGGCTGTAACCCCTATTAGGGGTCATTTGACAACTTCGACCCTATAAATGCTTTTGTAGAGCTTAATGAGCTGAACATTTAAGCAAGCAACACATTTTCTCTATCTGCAATAGTTTTCATTCTTAAGGCCAAAAACACTATTTTCTGCCTTCAAGGGGCTGTAACCCCTAAAAGGGGTCAACTGACAGCTTCCATCTATGGAGACTTTTGTAGGGCTAAATGAGCTGAACATTTAAGCAAGCAACAGCTTTTCTCTATTTGCAATGGTTTTCATTCTATAGACCAAAAACACTATTTTTCACCTTAAAGGGGCTGTAACCCCTATAAGGGGTCATCTGACAACTTCAACCATATGGAGACTTTTGTAGAGCCTAATGAGCTGAACATTTAAGCAAGCAACAGATTTTCTCTATCTGCATTAGTTTTCATTCTTAAGGCCAAAAACACTATTTTTCACCTTTAAGGGGCTGTAACCCCTTTAAGGGGTCATATCTGACAACTTCGACCCTATGAATGCTTTGGTAGAGCTTAATGAGCTGATCATGAACATTTACGCAAGCAACAGATTTTCTCTATCTGCAATAGTTTTCATTCTATAGGCCAAAAACACTATTTTCTGCCTTCAAGGGGCTGTGACCCCTAAAAGGGGTCAACTGAGGGGTCACCTGACAACTTCCATCCTATGGAGACTTTTGTACAGCTGAATGAGCTGAACATTTAAGCAAGCAACAGCTTTTCTCTATTTGCAATGGTTTTCATTCTATAGGCCAAAATCACTATTTTTCACCTTTAAGGGGCTGTAACCCCTATTAGGGGTCATCTGCCAACTTGGGCCCTATGAATGATTTTGTAGAGCTTAATGAGCTGAACATTTAAGAAAGCAACAAATTTTCTCTATCTGCAATAGTTTTCATTCTTAAGGCCAAAAACACTATTTTCTGCCTTCAAGGGGCTGTAACCCCTAAAAGGGGTCAACTGACAACTTCCATCTATGGAGATTTTTGTAGAGCTAAATGAGCTGAACATTTAAGCAAGCAACAGCTTTTCTTTATTTGCAATGGTTTTCATTCTATAGGCCAAAAACACTATTTTTCACCTTAAAGGGGCTGTAACCCCTATAAGGGGTCATCTGACAACTTCAACCATATAGAGACTTTTGTAGAGCCTAATGAGCTGAACATTTAAGCAAGCAACAGATTTTCTCTATCTGCATTAGTTTTCATTCTTAAGGCCAAAAACACTATTTTTCACCTTTAAGGGGCTGTAACCCCTTTAAGGGGTCATATCTGACAACTTCGACCCTATGAATGCTTTGGTAGAGCTTAATGAGCTGAACATTTACGCAAGCAACAGATTTTTTCTATCTGCAATAGTTTTCATTCTATAGGCCAAAAACACTATTTTCTGCCTTCAAGGGGCTGTGACCCCTAAAAGGGGTCAACTGAGGGGTCACCTGACAACTTCCATCCTATGGAGACTTTTGTACAGCTGAATGAGCTGAACAATTAAGCAAGCAACAGCTTTTCTCTATTTGCAATGGTTTTCATTCTATAGGCCAAAATCACTATTTTTCACCTTTAAGGGGCTGTAACCCCTATTAGGGGTCATCTGACAACTTGGACCCTATGAATGATTTTGTAGAGCTTAATGAGCTGAACATTTAAGCAAGCAACAAATTTTCTCTATCTGCAATAGTTTTCATTCTTAAGGCCAAAAACACTATTTTCTGCCTTCAAGGGGCTGTAACCCCTAAAAGGGGTCAACTGACATCTTCCATCTATGGAGACTTTTGTAGAGCTAAATGAGCTGAACATTTAAGCAAGCAACAGCTTTTCTCTATTTGCAATGGTTTTCATTCTATAGGCTAAAAAAACTATTTTTCTCCTTTAAGGGGCTGTAACCCCTATAAGGGGTCATCTGACAACTTCAACCCTATGGAGACTTTTGTAAAGCTTAATGAGCTGAACATTTAAGCAAGCCACAGATTTTCTCTATTTGCATTAGTTTTCATTATTAAGGCCAAAAACACTATTTTTCACCTTTAAGGGGCTGTAACCCCTATAAGGGGTCATCTGACAACTTCGACCCTATGAATGCTTTTGTAGAGCTTAATGAGCTGAACATTTAAGCAAGCAACAGATTTTCTCTATCTGCAATAGTTTTCATTCTTAAGGCCAAAAACACTATTTTTCACCTTTAAGGGGATGTAACCCCTAAAAGGGGTCATCTGACAACTTCAAACCTATGGAGACTTTTGTAAAGCTAAAATGAGCTGAACATTTAAGCAAGCAACAGCTTTTCTCTATCTGCAATAATTTTCATTCTATAAGCCAAAAACATGAAAAAATGCTATTTTTCACCTCTAAGGGGCCGTAACCCCTATAAGGGGTCATCTAACTATTTCGACAGAATATGGACTTTTTTAGAACTTTTGATCCTGAAGCAGAAGCGTGGCATCAGATTTCATTTATCTGTTATACTTTTGGAATTACAAGCCGAACAAAGAAGTCTGACCCCCTGTTCAATTTTTAGCCAGGCGGCCATGTTATTTATCAATCAAAAATCGAAACACAACTTTAATACAGGACACCCTAAGGATCCATCATACCAAGTTTCATTGAATTGTGTTCAGTAGTTTCAGAGGAGAAGATTTTTGACAGACGACGACGACGACAGACGACGACGGACGCCAAGTGATGGCAAAAGCTCACATGGACCTTCGGTCCAGGTGAGCTAAAAATAGAACGACTCCGATGAAAATCTGTCAAAATTTATCGACTTCTGCAATCAATACCACCAAACCATCAAATTTACGCACGAATCATCGAAAGAATGCATATCTTTTCTAGACACAACCACAAAATTAGACAAAGACGGTGACATGACAACGGACCTCTTCGTTAAAAAAACTGATAAACATCAATTTCTTTCTCCAAAAAGCTGTCATCCGAAACATTGCGCTCGCAGTATTCCATATAGCCAGGTTTTGCGAATACGACAAATCTGTTCGACCACAAACAAAGAAACCTTGCGTTTAGAACAGCTCCGCAAGAAACTTACAAGTCAAGGCTATGCAAAAAGGCAAGTAACATCAGCCTTCGAAAAAGCAAAATCAGTTGAACGAAACAGCCTCTTAACATACAAAAGAAAAGAAAGATCAAACAAAATTCCACTAGTTGTCACATACCACCCAGATTTTAAGACCATCTCAACAACAGTAAAATAATATTGGACATTGATCAAAAATGACACAAAGTTGAAGAAAATCTTCCCTCTTCCCCCTGTCATGGCTTTTAGAAGACCAAAAACATCCGTGACATCCTGGTGTCTTCTACATTGAGACCTAAAACAACAAAAGAATTAGGCTGTTTCAAACTATGTGGAAGAAGTAATTGCAAATGCTGCAAAGCTGCAATTACTGACAATACCTTCACTAGCACTGTAACCAAGAGGAGACAACATATTTAGTGACTCAAATTGCAAAACAGAAAATTGTATCTATGTCATTACCTGTACCACTTGTTCCATCCAATACGTAGGGGAAACAGGGGATCCCTACAATTGAAGACTTAACAACCACCGATCATCTTTCACAACAAGAAAAGACTGCCCACTAACAAGACATCTTGTTTCTAGTGGACACTCTTTTGATGCTGTGAAATTCCAGATCATAGAAGTAAATCCGAAATGGGATACTAGTTCAAGACGCAGGCGAGAAAAGTTTTGGATGTATCAGCTCCGAACACTAGAACCGGATGGTCTGAATGAAAAAGACCAAAAGATCTTTGAAAAATAATTAAAATAATAGTATTTTAAATATTTCACCATGTTCAATGTAAGCTTAATTCATTTTTACAGATTTTTTTCTAACTCTAAAATATTTTTATAGCTCCTATTGGAATGTATTACTAAAACATACACGTGCTCATAGTTTGTTTTAAAAGACGTATTCTGACTAAGAAAATTCCAATCTATGGCCTGATGAAGAAATCTTGTGATTTCGAAATATTGCCACACTCTTATATCATGTATATATTATTCATTTTATAAAACATTAGTGTGTTTAATTATATTTCTGGACATTGATAATTATTCACTTTGTAATTGAATCTGTTTCTTTAAACAGATCAACACTGAATTAGTTTGAATGTTTAGTGCTATTTTTAGACGCATATATATTATATATATATATACTTTTAGTGATCATACTTGTAATAAATATTCATTCAGCGTGGATTTTTCAGGTAACTTTCAGTTTGACAATTTCCTTCAGTGTGAGTATTTGTCAAGTATTGTTCATTTTGACAATTTCCTACAGTTTAAGTCTCTGTCAGGTATCGTTTAGTTTGACAATTTCCTACAGTTTAAGTCTCTGTCAGGTATCGTTTAGTTTGATAATTTCCTTCAGTGTGAGTCTTTGTCAGGTACCCTTCAGTTTGACAATTTCCTTCAGTGTGAGTCTTTGTCAGGTATCGTTCAGTTTGACAATTTCCTTCAGTGTGAGTCTTTGCCAGGTATCGTTCAGTTTGACAATTTCCTTCAGTGTGAGTCTTTGTCAGATATCGTTCAGTTTGACAATTTCCTTCAGTGTGAGTCTTTGTCAGGTATCGTTCAGTTTGACAGTTTCCCTCAGTATGAGTCTTTGTCAGGTACCATACAGTTTGACAATTTCCTTCAGTGTGAGTCTCTGTCAGGTATCGTTCAGTTTGACAATTTCCTTCAGTGAGGGTCTTTGTCATGTACCCTTCAGTTTGACAATTTCCTTCAGTGTGAGTCTCTGTCAGGTATCGTTCAGTTTGACAATTTCCTTCAGTGTGAGTCTTTGTCAGGTACCATTCAGTTTGACAATTTCCTTCAGTGTGAGTCTCTGTCAGGTATCGTTCAGTTTGACAATTTCCTTCAGTGAGGGTCTTTGTCATGTACCCTTCAGTTTGACAATTTCCTTCAGTGTGAGTCTCTGTCAGGTATCGTTCAGTTTGGCAAATTCCTTCAGCGTGAGTCTTTGTCAGGTATCGTTCAGTTTGGTAAATTCCTTCAGTTTAAGTCTCTGTCAGGTATCGTTCAGTTTGACAATTTCCTTCAGTGAGGGTCTTTGTCATGTACCCTTCAGTTTGACAATTTCCTTCGGTGTGAGTCTCTGTCAGGTATCGTTCAGTTTGGCAAATTCCTTCAGCGTGAGTCTTTGTCAGGTATCGTTCATTTTGAAAATTTCCTTCAGTTTAAGTCTCTGTCAGGTATCGTTCAGTTTGACAATTTCCCACAGCGTGAGTCTTTGTCAGGTATCGTTCAGTTTGGCAAATTCCTTCAGTTTAAGTCTTTGTCAGGTATCGTTCAGTTTGACAATTTCCTTCAGTAGGGTCTTTGTCATGTACCTTTCAGTTTGACAATTTCCTTCAGTGTGAGTCTCTGTCAGGTATCGTTCAGTTTGAAAATTTCCTTCAGTGTGAGTCTTTGTCAGGTTCCTTTCAGTTTGACAATGTCCATAAGTATGAGTCTTTGTCAGGTTCCCTTAAGTTTGACAATTTCCTTCGGTATGAGTCTTTGTCAGGTTCCTTTCAGTTTGACAATTTCCTTTAGTGTGAGTCTATGTCAAGTATCGTTTAGTTTGACAATTTCCTACAGTTTAAGTCTCTGTCAGGTATCGTTTAGTTTGACAATTTCCTTCAGTGTTAGTCTTTGTCAGGTATCGTTCAGTTTGACAGTTTCCTTCAGTGTGAGTCTTTGTCAGGTATCGTTCAGTTTGATAATTTCCTTCACTGTGAGTCTTTGCACGGTATCGTTCAGTTTGACAATATCCTTCAGTATGAGTTTTTGTCAGGTATTGTTCAGTTTGACAGTTTCCTTCAGTGCGGGTCTTTGTCAGGTATCGTTCAGTTTGACAGTTTCCTTCAGTGCGGGTCTTTGTCAGGTTCCATTCAGTTTGACAATTTCCTACTATGTTAGTTTGACAGGTATCGTTCAGTGTGACAATTTTTTTTGCTTACTTATGTATCAATGTGACATTTGTCTTCAATATGAATTTATCAGGTACCCTCGAGTGTTACATTTGTCTTTAGTGTGCCTTTTTGTCAGGTACCTTTCAGTATGAAGCTTTTAAGCGCATGTTTTCTCTATATTATATGAAGTAGTTCCGTTTCTTTGCAATTGCGTGCGACCGCTTTTATATTGGCATCATATAATGTTTGTAAGTTTCGTTCGACATTACTTCGGTTTTCCGTCCATTCCACTTTGTGTATCTGGTTGTTCACTATTTTCTCCAGCTGGAAAACATGCGTAAGAAAAAGAACAAAATTACAGAAGACCAAATAATCGACATGCTCAACTTTCTTATTGACAACATATTTGTTCAGTTTGGTAAACGTGTTTGCATCTTATTTAGACCATGGGCCAGTTGCAGAACCGCGAGCAGTGCCAAATGGCATCGTTGAAGGCTGCTGGCGGTTGTCCATTGTGGTTTTTCTAAATTGCCGTTTAAAAGTGGGCTGTGTCGCGTACACTTATTCCACATCTCTTTATTTTCTATTTCATTGTTTAGTTCGCGTTGCTGAATGCGGTTTTGAGATAAAGGACACGACAGATTCTAGGAAGTCTGCTTCATATTTAGATCTACATCTCGAAATTGACTCCCTAGGAAGACTTTCAACAAGATTCTATGACAAACGTGATGACTTCAACTTTCCAATGGTCAACTTTCCCTTCTTGTGTAGCAAACATTCCGTCCGCTCCAGCTTATGGAGTTTACGTATCTCAACTGAATCGTTACTCCAGATCATGCAAGACTTACATCGATTTCCTTAGCAGAACGACACGTCTGATGCAAAAATTACTCACACAGGGTTATGTTGCTCCTCGGTTGCTGTCATCACTCAAGAAATTTTACAGAAGACATCATGCACTAGAGTACTTATAGACAAATATGGGATTTCGATCTCTCAGATGAGTGTAGATGTTGGTTTGTCGTAGGGTTTTGTTTTGTCGTCCTTTACCGGATTTGACACGCTGAATGAACTATTGGCAACGCGACGGGTGTGCTATAGCAAGCAGGAACTGCTTACTCTTCCGGAGCACCTGAGTTCACTCTTGTTTCTACTGGAGTTCGCGTTGTTGATATTCAGTATTTTGTGTTTCAATGTTTTACATGTTGTCTGTTTTTGTTCCGTTATTGTTTGTGTTAACTGGTTTTGTCTCTGCCCTTTTGGACTTCTGATATTCGGATGCCCCATTGGTACCTCTGCTTCTTAACTCTAAATCAGTTTCATCTTGTAACAGCATCTAAACATTCGATTTCTCCACACTTTACACTTCTATTCCACATGTACGTTGGTACCTTCTTGAAATCATTATTTGATTACAATGACGTGGATGTAACACGGATGATGTAAAGCGATTCTTGGACAAAGACCATTTTTGTTAGGGAACCAAGAGAACGGTTTCTGTCAGCTTACCTTCACATAATTGAAAAGTCTCATTTTGACATAAAATTTTGTAAAACTTGGATTTTATCGTATGGCGATTTCGTTGACAAAATGGTGTAAAAATGAACACTTGGAGACACAAGTTAAGATTCCAACATATTTTTACAAAACCATGTTAGGTGGTAAAATGGAGAATTTGATAGAATTTACTGCTTCTTATAAAGATCGGAGCTTTTTCATCCAAGACATAGAAATGGTTAAAAGAATATACCATTCGTCATCCGACTCATGCTGAAGACAAACTACGTAAATACTACACACCCGAACTCGAAAGGGAAGTGATCAACATGTATCAACAGGATTTCGATGTTTTTAATTTTAGCAAGGCTACATTACTATGAGTATATTTGTGTACTATCTCAAACTTGTAATATACACTGTTTGACCATTAAAATTACCCTGTATAATAGCTGTCGTTTTTGTTTACAAAGTAATAAAAAGAAAAAAAGATTGAATGGCTCATCTGTTCCTTATTCAATAAGGGTCTCTTTAATGAGTTATTTTTACTGTAAAATATTTATTAAGCTTGGAATTACTAGCTAATGTTTTAAGCAAGCGACAGCTTGCTCAAGCTTAGAAAAACATGAAAAACGTGGGATTTTTACCTTTGGAAAGCAATGAGAGGTCATCTTTTTACTTTGACCCTATGAAGACCAATGTGCAAATGTTTATTTGTCATAGAGAGATTTTTTGTCTTCATTTACTGGATTGGACATACTGAATTGGAAATTAGCGTTGCGACGGACTTGCTATGGCAAGCAGGAACTGCTTAGTCTTCCGAAGCACCCGAGTTTACTCTTTTTAAGGTTCATCTGTACTTTTCTTTAAAACATGGCGTTATTTTTAATCTATTTTCAGTATATGCACAGCCAAAACTGCACATAAAATTGAAATATAAAGTGTAGCTGGACCTAGATACTAAAAATTCTTACCTTTTCTCTATGAATTCATCCCGAAAAAATCCTTTATTTAAGAGATCTCTTTTTGTCCGCTTTTTAAAACACCCGATTAAAGGCTAATATCCCTTTCACCCTTTCTTGTGGCCTCAAATTTCAAGGGATTTAACTAAATGTGTTTACCTCGTTTCATGTAATAGGCACAAAAGGGATAGTTTGTGCTTTTTCAATTTAAAATCTATTTAAAATCTGAACAGGAAAAAAAAGAGAACTTTATTTTTAAGATACTTAAAATGAAAAATTGATAGAAATTGAATCAGAAATTACCATATCTAGGTCCAGCTATGCGTTATTTTATTATTTTATTTGTAGTTTTTGTTCTGCATATACTAAAAAATAGGTAGAAAATTTCGCTATTTTTAACGAAAGGTACAGATGAACCTTAAGACTTGAGTTCGCGTTGTTGATTTCTGTTTGGTTGATTGTGTGTTTTTTCTTTTTTGTTTGTTTGTTTTTTTTCTTGTTTTTTTTTCTTGAAACTAGGATGCCCTTTTTGTGCCTCTATGCTTCTTAACAATTTCGAAATTGAGATGAAAATTAATAATATTATACAAGATTGTTTTATCTGATATAAGTGTTAGTATAACTAATTATATTCCGGATATTCGCCTTTACAATTTCTAAAATTCTTCATTCTGTTCTATTCGCCGTTAAGTCGTGTAAGTAAAGATAATTACATTATTGTTGTTGTTACCTGAATTTGGAGGCGTCTAACATAAATAAAAAAAGAATAATAAATAATAATAATAATAAAGTATTCATAAAGACTAACAAAAAATATATAAATAAAAAGATAAATATAAACATTAATGATATAAAGTTTCGATATTTTTTTTATTGTTTTTGTTTACAGTTCATCGCTTGGTAATATTAAATTATTTATAATTAATTTTACCAATTTGGTTTTATTATGCTTAATGACCTTTGAAGTACTAAAGGATGAAAGATAATTGATAAAATCATAGCTGTTCTATTTTTGACTCACGCATTAATGAATTATAAGCTTCTACTAAAATTGGGCTTTTCTTAATGAAAACTAATTCATATTTAACAAAAAAACATGAAAAAGTAAAGCTGGAAAAATCATACGAAAAGCAGACAGGGATTTGTTTGTGTAGTTGTAGAGATATGCCGTAACAGATCATTTCTTAGAGATTCAAGAAGTAAAAATGCTGTGTTGTATTCTAGACGTACTTTTTATGTGGGTACATCTGTACGTTTGTATTGGAGCAAATGGTATGGTAATAAACGCTGCTTTTGAAGACATCAATGAAAACAGTCATGTTATTAGTGAGATCGTCAGTGATGGTGTGATCAACTGTATGATGTTATGCTCCGATAGCGATGATTGTAGATCGGTCTCCCACAACAAGCTTGATAACAGGTGTCGGTTGTTTTACCAAGATTTTACTAGACAAACACCGACTGGATCAAATGAAATGGGATGGATTCACTTGGATTTGACATTAGGTACTTTTTTCTCTTTTTCTATTTAATTCTTGTTCACTGTCATATAAGTTTTAAAATCAATCTTTGTACAATATAAGAGTGTCATAAAATAATTTGCATTGCATGTATTTTAATCACATGGCATTTTCTCTTAAATATACATAATATAAACATACGATTTTAGAAAACGCAAAGCATTTTCATTTTGTCATTTTTTTTTCAGCCTCATTGGTAATGAATTATTTCTTTCAGACTGTGTTGGTGTTCAATCACAGGGTCACACAAGCTCGGGACTGTATACCATAACAATTGCCGGGAACCAGGTACCAGTTTGGTGTGACCTAGAAACAGAAGGAGGAGGATGGACGGTAGGTCTATTTTCGTTTTTTTTTATATTATTTTCTGTTTTCTTCTTTTCGATTTTAAAAAATGCTTAATTATGCTGAAAACTATATTTAAAGCTGAATTTGAAAATTTGAAAATATCTATAACATGAACACGTAGTTATAACCTATTATTCCAATTATTTGTGTACATACTTAAAGAAGCAGAGGAACCAAAGGGTGGTCGCTGTCAAAAGTTGGATAGGATTGATTAAACCAGCAAAAACCAACGAGAACAGGAGGACAAGAAACAGACAACAAATAAAACACGGAAGCACAAAAAATTATAAATATCAATTAACAACGCGAACTCTATTCGTAACGAAAGAGACCCCATGTGCTCCGGAAAGGTACGCAGTTTTGCTGGCTATAGCACATCTGTCGTCATGCCAGCAGTCAATTTAATGTGACAATCCGGTTGAGAAAGATTAAACTAACCACAATGACAAACCAACATCTGCAACCATAAGAGAGGTCGAAATCCCATATTTGTCTTAATAAATGTCTTGAAAGAAGATAGCAACTGAGGAGCTACATTTACGGTTTCGTCCTTGCCATTTCAGTAACACTCGAATGCCCCATTGGTGCTTCTTTGCTTCTTTCTAAAACACCTGTCTGTTATAGGTATTCCAGCGAAGGTCTGACGGGTCTGTAGACTTTCATAGAAACTGGAATGACTACGTGGCAGGATTTGGTGACCCTTCAAGCGAATACTGGATTGGTAAGCTTAGTTAATTAACAACGGTGCAAAATGGGACATTCGAATGTCAAACGATCGAAAATTTTGAACAGGCAAAGCGAAAACCAGCTGAACACACGAACGAAACAGACAACACAAAAAAAATATACAGCACACGTACAACAGCACAACATGTAATGAGAGTCGCAATGAGAGTAAACTTTAAAAAAGAAAGCAGTTCAGGCTTGAAGAATAACACTTTTAGCGTTTACAAAAGTCAATTGAGCGCGTTAAATTCGGTAAAGAGGGACAGATTTGATTTTGTAGTCATCCTGAGTAAAATGACAATCCATATTTGTGTTATGGCACATGTCTTCAATACAAATTCACAAGCAAAAATAATGATCAAATATGACCATTTCGTCGCTTTTTTCTGGGTTACTATATGCCACAGCATTTTGATATTTGGCATGTAGCTTCATCCAATGATGCTATAAGATGTTAAGCAATTTCATGTCCAAAAAATTGCTACTTCCTGTTTACCGAATACTCAAGTTTTTTATGTATTATGACCATATATATGCAAAAATTTTGTCGTAGTTTTCTGAGCATTAACATGTCACAACCTCTTGATATTCGAATGTAGCTTCACCCCGTAGTACTATAAGGTGTAAAGCAATTTTATGTCCGAAACATTGCTACTTCCTGTTAACCGAATGTTTTAAGACGCAGGCGACATACGTCTTCCATGGAATACCGCCATTCTAGTTTCTTATAAATAAATTTCATTTAAATGTTTCCTCAATAAAAAATCATATGGCAGGGAAAAAATTTAAATGATTTAATTGATATCATTGCTCAATAGGAGCCCCACGTCATTAAAAATTTCATTCATTGAAAAATAACACAAATTGTAAACATATTATCAGAACGTTTTATTTCATTTAATTATGTAAAGCAGGTTTTAACCATTCAGATTAATCTTGGTCCAAATAATCCATTTCATCTGAAGCCTTCAGTTTCGTATTATCATACAAATCAATGGAACTTTAAAATCAGTTATCAGTTATTGACTCTAACCGAAATCAATACATATATCTATGAAATTAATAAATTAATTTTCGAGGGTATTAATATTTAAACGAATAATCAAAATTAACAAGTTCCAGGCAATAAATTTTGCTACGCCTGACAAAATGACTTGACTAATGACTTTTGTATAGCTAAATGATTAACGAAGCCTATTGTATAAGATTTTGTTTTTAAGATGTGAATCATTCGGACATCCTTACGACAGATAAAAAGTGGCGAACTGCGTTACGAAAGAAACACTATTGCCATCAATGATGAATTAATGATTCTAAAACTTTATTTTTGGCATGTTTTTTAGTTTGTAGGATTAAAATAAGATATGCATTGTTAAACGAATTACAAAATTAACAAGATTGCTTCACGTTGCCAATGCCCCTGCCGCCTCATTAAACTTGAAAATTCGCAAAAAATTTAAGAATCAACATGGTATTGCGATATGATAACCTACATATTATGACAAATAATCCTTCTAAATTTCATCAAAGTCCATTGCGTAGTCTCAAAGGAGTTAAGCTCAAAAAAAGTTCCGATGACCTGAAGTAACAAAGTCGATAAAGTTCCATAACTCGTTTAAAACTAGTCGAGCAACTTTATGTCATGACTAATTTCATCAAATCTGTTAAACAGTCATAGAGGAGTTCTGCTCTCAAAAAGTGACGGACGGACACCGGAACGAGGTCCCTACGTTGCGTTGTGACAGGGGACTAAGTATCAATCCAAAGAAAACCTCAAATTATCGTCAAGTACATATTCGAATAACGAAAAAAATCAGAACTAACGCTAAAAAGGTACTTTTTTGTTTTAGGAAACGATGCTCTTAGCACTCTAACAAATTCAGGGACAAATGAACTACTGATACTTATGGAGACATGGAACAGAGTTTGGTGGCATGCGCGTTATATACTTCCGGGTTAATAATGGTACAGATAAATACCGACTATATGTTGAAGGATATAGTGGAACGGCAGGTAACTACAATTAGTTTGTTTAAGGTTTCTTTAACAATAACAACAACCTTAACTCTTATGTTGGAAAATTTGCACTCTTTAGTCTTAAAAATTAAAAATATTCGCTACAAAGAATTTTTACTGTAGCTGTTTTTTTCGATTATATTGTCTAGTGCAAATATATATAAGTCTGGACCTAAAATTTCACCATTGTGAAGAAAACAAGAGAGCCGTAAAACGGACATGAAATATAAAAAAAATTAATAAAACAAATCTCTATTTTTCATCCGGTTTATCAATCTCTTAACTAGTTGTGGAAAAAATATATCGACCCTCTAGAGAAAATTTTGTTCCGGGCGTATTTGAACGTGTAATTGATTATCAACCTCTTGCAATTAATATATCTGTAAACATATGAGCAAAACCTTTCACAACTAAATTCTAGATGATAATATGGAATTTTTAACATCTCGGGAAATGAATTTGATATTTTAAACACTCGGCCAGCCTCGCCAAAAAATGGTCAAATTTATTTCCCTTGATGTTAGAAATTATATAATAGGTGATTTTCATGTTTTTGGTTGTAGATTAGATAGACCAAACTCAACCAATAAATCCATCACCCGACACACTAGTTTACATTTCCATTGGAGACAGGGAAAACAGCTCATAATTTTCTTAAAATCTGTAGTAAACTTATCTTTCGAAAATACATGAGCAGTGTTAGGTAAATTTTCTCAAACTTGAAATGCTCTTACCAAATTCTTAGTGTTGTACTATGAAGGATTTTTTGTTCTTTTCTTCCTACGCTTTTATGGACATGGGAACTAAAATGTCTGACTTAGGATTTCAATGAGTTATACCCCTTATGACTAAAAACCAGAAATATGAAAATGGCCTATTCCATATATATATATATAATTGACTCGATCGCATTGTAGAAGCTATCTATAAAATTGTAGATAAATAATAAATGTTAAATGTATATTTTCAGGTGACAGTTTATCATGGCTGTCAGGACAACAGTTTAGCACACTGGATCAGGATAATGACGCGTGGGTAGGCCCATGTAGCCCTAACTATCACTCTGGAGGATGGTGGTACAGGGCCTGTACTTATTCGGATTTGAACGGACTCTATTACAACTCCAGTGAAATCGTCAGCAACTCGTGTCATTGGTATAGCATAGAAGGAAATCGTCGGTCATTGCGTACTGTATTCATGATGACCAGAAAGAATTAAATAGTGTAGTTTGAATAGCAAATATCATTTATTTTTTTTAAACAATAAAACCCCTAATAGAACATCGATTTCATTTGTCAAATTGGATTTTTTTTATATATTCACAGTGTGTTTTGTGACAAATGGATATGCTTATTCGGCAATATTTAATGTATTTTCTTCTTCCACTATACATCTTTTCATGTTTTTTTATTTACTCATAGGGTAGAGCTGTACGTGTACGTGTACATGGTGTACTTGTTTATTTCTTTCAGCATTATTTTGGTAAGAGCATTCTTATTTTAGATATACGAGACTTGCAAACCAGCAGTGTTAAGACTTAGATGCACGAGTATGGTCGATGGTTTTCTCTAAATACTCCGGTTTTGTTCGCCATTAAATCAATTACCCACGTGCACCCTGACTAGGCAAAACTAAAGTTAAGGCTAGACAGAACTTTATTTAAGCCTAGGTATAACTTTAGTTAAGGCTAGGCATCGTTTTGTAAGACAGGTGTCCAAACTATTCCCGTTTCTACAACAATATCACACAAACAGTCTGAAAATCCAGAATTCCAATATAAAAACTCAGATTCAATCAACAACATACGACAATGCTCTGTATTTTTAAAAGACGTTTTTGACTTTGAAAACATCGAAAGTCATTTTTCAATCAAAAAATGTGGAATAAAAAACTGTAAAACTTGCGCTATTTTACTCACTGATCCACAAGTTAAGAGCAATTTAACAAACCGTACGTACAACATCAACAGTTGGGATGATTTGAACTGTACATCTTCAAACGTTATTTACGCAATAGAATGCACTTTATGTGGATTGATATATGTTGGGGAGACTAAAGGCAGATTGAATGTCCGTATAAGTGGCCACAGATCTGGCATTAACACCGACAAATTCCCTTTCATTTACCAACATTTTAATCAACCGGACCATTCCATCTTGTCCATGAAAGTCCACATTCTTGAAAAAAATATACCAACATACACCATTTCGAAAACAACGAGAAGAATTCTGGATAAGAAGGTTATGCACCGCTTTACCTTATGGTTGCAACGACAACATTGGCAGTTTAGGGAACTTATCAAGTCCAAGATGCAATGATGTGAATGTGATGAATCTTTTTGAACAGCAGGAAAGGCGCAAACGCAGTGAGTCATGGACATCAGAAGTACAATTCACCGAAGATACATGACGTGTCTATCAATGGACTGTTTTAGTCTATCCAACAACCTCTCGGGATTCATCACATTCGCACTAAGTTGTATTTTATTCCTCTTTCCAAACTTCACACACTATACAAAGAATGTCTCGAAAATCCAGTGACTGATTTTAAATCCAACCTGTACCGTCTTACAGCCATTGTTCTTGACATTGGATACAACCGATTATTCAAACCAGTCGGTGTTCCACACGAAAACAAGAAGGAAATCGCTCTTTCATTTCTCTTCCATTTTTAAACAAAGGTTTGGATGCCATAAATTTAGGAAATATTTTACACCATAAATCTGTTACAGAACATATCCCTCCTTATTTCAAAGACAAAAGTGTTCCCGTCATTTCTTATTCCTATACTTCCACCATTGCACCTAAGGTATTTAACTATAAACAAGTTTTGCGGGATTACCAAATCAACGACCTCAAAGCAAAACCACCAGACTGTTCTTGTGACAAATCCCCATTCAAATATAGTCCCTCTGGCTACGTCATTACCGGGGACCTCAACATAGTGGAAAATGACAAACTCCGCGATGTTTTAGCCAAAGGACCAAAATATCGTGAGCCTAGAGCAATCAGCTGGAACCATAATTTCAAAACAATTATGGATTCAGTTGAAGACTATATGCCAGAAAATGAGCAAAAAAAGAACATGAAAAAGAAAGCGACGTTCTTTCTGATCGAGTAAAGCCGGTCTGTGATGTCGTTGGTTTTGAAAAGGGTTTACTCTTTGAAAGGCTCGATGAGCACCAAGGCAACATCTATTTTCAACAACCCTGATGTTGCGAAGACATTGTCCACCTTACATGACAAATATGTTGTCTTACCTGCTGATAAAGCGCCTAACAACATCATTTTCGTATGCAAAAGACACTATATTGATTGTTTAACAGCTGAATTAGGGGTTGGTTGTACTAGCAAAAGCACCACATATACAGCAACAACACTGTCAAAGGAGGAAATAATCAACAATCATAATTCTGTCATTTCTTCCTTTGGCATTTCTGTTGACAAAAAGAACGATGACGTTCCATCCTTGTATTGGATTCCAAAGTTACATAAAACTCCATACAAGCAACGATTTATTGCTGGGTAATCCAAATGTACAACTAAGCCTCTTTCATTTTTGTTAACATCAATATTGACGGCAATAAAATCAAGCCTTCAACAGTATTTCGATTGTTGTTACTCTAGAAATGACGTTAATCAAATGTGGATTCTCAAAAATTCTAAAGAACTGATGGAAAATCTCCATTCTAAGTCATTTTCATCATGTAATAGCATTACAACGTTTGATTTCTCTACATTATATACTTCAATTCCGCATTCACAATTAAAATCTCGTTTAGCACAGCTGATTAAACGTAGCTTTATCAAAAAGAACAGAAAACGCAGGTACAAGTATTTGGTAGTCGGTTATAAAAAGACTTACTTTGTCATCCAAGAGTCTAGCAAGAAAAACAAATTTACAGAAGATCAAATAATAGAAATCCTCAACTTTCTAATCGACAACATATTTGTACAGTTTGGTGGACAAATTGTGCACCATTGCTTGCCGATTTGTTTCTTCATTCATATGAAGCAGACTACTTACAATCACTTCTAGACAAAAGGGACCGCAAACTTGCTTTATCCTTCAATCTCACATTTCGTTATATTGATGATGTCCTTTCACTAAACAATCCTCGATTTGGTGACTATTTACAGCTCATATATCCGAAGGAACTTGAGATAAAGGACACTACAGATTCTAGGAGGTCCGCTTCATATTTGGATCTATTTCTCGAAATTGACACACAAGGAAGGCTTTGTACAAAGCTCTATGAAAAACGTGATGACTTCAACTTTCCAATAGTTACCTTTCCCTTTCTGTGTAGCAACATTCCGTCCGCTCCAGCATATGGAGTTTACGTATCACAATTGATTCGTTATTCCAGAGCATGTGGGGAGTACAACGACTTTCTTGATAGAGCTACACGGCTGACAAGCAAATTGTTAACACAAGGGTACGTTGCTCCCAGGTTGTTGTCATCACTCAAGAAATTTTACGGACGACATCATGTGCTTGTATACAAATACGGAATTTCTATCTCTCAGATTAGCACAGATGTTGGTTTGACATAGGGTTTTGTAATGTCAACCTTTCCGGATTTGACCAACACTTAATCGATCTTTGGCAACGTGACGGGTGTGCTATAGCAAGCAGGAACTGCTTACTCTTCCGGAGCACCGGAGTTCACTCTCGTTGCGACTTGAGTTCGCGTTGCTGAATGCAGTTTTGTTGTTATGTGTGTGTGTGTTTTATGTTGTTATATGGTTTGTTTTGTTGTGAGCCTATGTGGTACACTACTTGGCTGTCCACAAAGGGGTCTTTTACGTGCATGAAGCGTGGCACATTCCGCACACGTTGGCCCACTATGGTCGGTGGTCAGGGTTTCCGTCTTATAAACCTGACAACCCCCGCGGACGAGGGCCACCCTATTCAGCCACCTAGAGTACACACTTGGACACTCTGTGGGCTGAGCACTGACCCGACGTCAGAATCCCAAGACCCTTAGTCGCCTCTTACAACAAGCTAGGCTCTGCTGCGGGCTTATTCGCTACCCGGGCCCCGCACGGAAAAACAGATCGGAAAACAGAATCTCAAATTAGTTTGTATATTCAATTTTTCGTTTTTTGCATTTTTGTGTTCTATTTTTTATGCCAATAATTGTCTTTAACATATTTACTTCTTGATAATGAGATATGAAAATGATTTATTACATGTTTCTCATCTATTTCAAAGCAAATATGGATAATTTGTAGAAACAGAAATGTAAATTTCTGTGATATAATTAATTAAGATTTGTATGTCTTGCATTTGTTAATTCTTTACTTCTTCTGACAAAGAAAATTTTCTGATGGCTCGCGTACATACATGTATTTTAAGTAAGGGTTTTAAGCCCCAATTAAATATAAAGGACAAGGTACGGTAAGACCCATATTTGGGCCCCTGTAAGACTGAACAGTTGAGCGTTGACATTGTTATTTAGTGTGTCAAATGAATGACTCAATTTTTAAGAATGTCATATGTTATTTCCTCAAAATGATATGTCGAACATGACAATTTTTTTGGGATCTACATAGCAAAAGTAAGGATAACATTTTTAATTTCTTGATTCCAGGCAACTACTAGGTATAACACAATAATGTATTATTAATCATTTGATTAATTATTGGTATACGTTGTCGCTTACAATTAAAAAATTGATTTTTTTTCTTGACTTTTGTTACTTTTGGTGTCTCATTAAACATATCATTTTAAATTTCAAAGGGCCATAACTCCCATAAAAAATTGTGGACCAGCAAGAAACTTGAACTTGATCTGTAACTCATCAAGGTAAGCTCACATACCAAAAATCAGTTCATTATCTATAAGCGTTTAGAAAAAAAGTGCGGAAAACTGAGGCGTGACAGACGGACAGACAGACGGACAGACGGACAGAGCGCAAACCTATAGTCCCCTTCGGCTTTCGCCGGTAGGGTTCCCTTCGGCTTTCGCCGGTAGGGGACTAAAAATCAACATCAAAGGTCAAACGATGAAGATGCAGCTGTAACAGTCAAGCACTGATGAATAACAATACAAATGTTAATAAACTTAAGGTTTATAGATTTTTAGTTTATAACATGTCATAACTATAAAAATAATAATATTGATTATTCTATATCGATATATTGTTAATTGTCATTCACTCCACCGCAAAATCAAGGTCCAGATAAAAAGATGGGGATGCAACTTTGGTAATCTTCTGTTGGGGCATATGCTTACCAAGTTTCATCAACCTAGGACTCCTAGTTTTTGAGATATGGAGGTGCTCATAAAACCTAAACATAAAAGTTAACGCCGCCGCCGTTAAGGTTACACCACTTGTCCTATGTCTCGCTCCGCTTCGCAGGCGAGGCAAAAATGATGATGCAGTGGGGACACAAGACTTATCAATAAAGATAATAACAAAACTACCGAACTTGATGATCAATCTCATAGTCCAGAGAAAATGACAAAAACGAATCAGTCATACCAAAGAAGATAGTTTTTACTGTCACTGAAAAAAAGGAAGAATGGGTAGGACTTGTAAATTTTGCCCACTGCAGGTGATCCTATGAGTCCTACATTTATCGAGAATTGCAGTATGGTGCTTTAAGGTGCGACGAACGTGACATTTGCCCCTGGCTTAACTGTGCACCACTATGTAAGCAGTCAGATTTGACGATCCCGGTATTCATTGTGACAAGGTTATCCTACTCAACCACCTTGAGGAGGGTATTTATATGTATCCTTTAAGTCAGTATTTTCACTAGAAACATATTTGCTATATCTTGAGTCGAACTCGCGAATTCCATATGCGCAAAATTACATTCCTAAACTAATAACTAATGTTGAAGTATATGTAGGTAAATCAAGAAATATTTTTGGGGAGGAAAAATTTTGTAACATTTGAATGAATGAGGGGGCTTAGAGATGAATTTCATTTTGTTTGTTTGTGTATATGTTACATGGAATGTGTGTAATTAGGGATTTCATGTAATCACTGGCCATTTTAGGGAATACATTGTATATGTATTCCTTAAAATTTCTAGGGATTACACCTTATCCCTGATACACGTTATCCCTGAAAGTTAAATTGAACATAAATAAGATGTTTTACTGCTGTTTCTGAAGGTTTAACACTTTATAACTATTGGATTTATTTAGTTAAACAACCAATTTTTTTTTTATTCTTCATTTTGATATGATATTTCGGTTTCATCTGGAATTAAACTTTCAATTGGCCTTATCAATCAATGTATTTGTTTTTGCTGACTTATACGACTTAAACTTATCAATCTGTTATATTCATTTTTTTGTGGAAATGTTATTTGTTCTAGTCCATGAAAGTTGGTTCCCTATGTTTAAAATACATGTGGTTAACAGTACCACTGAAACCACATCTAACCTACTTTGCTACCTAGGATCTAAAGTAAACCTGAAATACGCTTACAAAATCATTAAGAGTCTGGATCTAAAGTAAGTGCTAAGTTTAATACAAGAAAGTCTGAGAATCATTAGGTGTTCACACTGGTACCCTGATTTTTGCAGAATTTATGTGATCAAAATAAATTTAAAAAATCTAAAATTAACATATAATAAGAATGAAAACCATCATTTTATTTGACATGGTATAGACTTAGAAATTAGCAGTAAAGCACTGAAACGCAAAATAAATCTTGAAGCTGTAAAACTATGGTGGCCATTCAAGTTTTTTTCTCTCTTTTAATTCAGTGAAGCAGCTTGGATGCTAATTTATATGTAAGCTTTTATCTTTGGTTCGATATTAATTTGATATTCACAAAACAAAACAAAACTAGACCTAAAACGAACGTCAAATGAATATCGAACGTAAATAAACTTTGGTTTGGTATTCATTCGATATTCATTCCAAATTCACATAACATTCTTAGACCCGAAACGAATCTCAAGTGAATATAAAACGGAATTTATCATTGGTTTGATATTCATTTGATATTCACAATACAAATAAACAACGGAAACGAATGTCATATGAATATCAAACAGAAGGAAACTTTGGTTTGATATTCATTCGATAATCATTCCATATTCACATAACATTCCTAGACCCGAAACGAATCTCAAGTGAATATAAAACGGAATTTATCATTGGTTTGATATTCATTTGATATTCACAATACAAATTAACACCGGAAACGAATGTCAAATGAATATCAAACAGAAGGAAACTTTGGTTCGATATTCATTTGATATTCACAGAACAAAACTAGACCTTAAACAAACGTCAAATGAATATCGAACGTAAATAAACTTTGGTTTGATATTCATTCGATATTCATTCCATATTCACATTACATTCCTAGACCTGAAACGAATCTCAAGTGAATATAAAACGGAATTTATCTTTGGTTTGATATTCATTTGATATTCACAATACAAATTAACACCGGAAACGAATGTCAAATGGATATCAAACAGAAGGAAACTTTGGTTTGATATTCATTTGATATTCACAAAACCAAACTAGACCTAAAACGAACGTCAAATGAATATCGAACGTAAATAACCTTTGGTTTGATATTCATTCGATATTCATTTAATATTCACATAATATACCTAGACCCGAAACGAATCTAAAATGAATGAAGAATGGAATTAATTTTCTGTTTGATATTCATTTGATATTCACAATACAAATTTACACCGGAAACGAATGTCAAATGAATATCAAACAGAAGGAAACTTTGGTTTGATATTCATTCCATATTCACAAAACCAAACTAGACCTTAAACAAACGTCAAATGAATATCGAACGTAAATAAACTTTGGTTTGGTATTCATTCGATATTCATTCCAAATTCACATAACATTCTTAGACCCGAAACGAATCTCAAGTGAATATAAAACGGAATTTATCATTGGTTTGATATTCATTTGATATTCTCAATACAAATAAACAACGGAAACGAATGTCATATGAATATCAAACAGAAGGAAACTTTGGTTTGATATTCATTCGATAATCATTCCATATTCACATAACATTCCTAGACCCGAAACGAATCTCAAGTGAATATAAAACGGAATTTATCTTTGGTTTGATATTCATTTTGATTTTCACAATACAAATAAACAACGGAAACGAATGTCATATGAATATCAAACAGAAGAAAACTTTGGTTTGATATTCATTTCATATTCACAAAACAAAACTAGACCTAAAACGAACGTCAAATGAATATCGAACGCAAATAAACTTTGGTTTGATATTCATTCGATATTCATTCCATATTCACATAGCATACCTAGACCGAAAAAACAAATATCAAATGAATATCGAACATTAAAATTTACCGTTTGATATTCATTTTGATATTCATCACATATTTATACCAAGAAAAAAGAATAAATGAATATCGAATGAATATCAAACGGTAAATTTTACCGTTTGATATTCAGTTTGATATTCAAAAAAATTGAATATCGAATATCGAACATTACTTAGGTTTGATAGATACACGATACACGATTGAGCGATACACGATACACGATGAACGATACACCATACACGATACACGATAGAAACTTTATATAAAATTCAAGAATGTTTGCTGAAACGAAACTACAATAATATTGCTACATTTATTTCTATGAACTTTCCTCCATTATCTAGATCTGTCTTAATTTAATCGAAATAGACGTCAAATATTAATTTTTAACATATCATAAAATTGAATGCCACGCCCGTGTCGTGTCGCCTTTAATTTTTTCCCATTTCTTCTGAAAGTTATACATTCCAAAAACATGCTTGCTCTGGTGCTTTGATCCGATCTAGTTTTAAATTGCTTTTAAATGTAACCATGTTCGTTTAAAATTCTTGCTATTTAGTATATTAAACCAATTGTAACCCGTTTTAGTTTCCTAATTTACGTATAGTTTATTATATTGAAACAAAAATGAAAAAGTTTTTTTTTTCTAAATTTGTCATGTCTGTCAGTTCTTGTCCTTGTATAGTGTGTAAAATTCGAAGATCTGCTTTAATCAAACCTATAAGTCGTGTTAAACAATATTGATTAAAGAAATATGTCATCTTTCAAGATTTTTTTTAAGTTACATACATGTACAAGCATCGAAAAGTTAAGTGTTACCGTTCTACAAACACAGCACGAGATGCATGCATTAAGTGTACATGTACCTTTTCTTATGCATTAAAGACAACACAGAAGGAAAAGGGTCCACCTGAACTCGAATAATTCAAGTACGTCGTCGGAATATAGCGACAATAGGAAGTAAATTATATCCACTGTATTATGCACCTATTCCTCTAATATGCCGACGGAACAACCCGCTGAGACCTTCCATGTCGTGCATAGAAATTCAAATATCATACAAATAACAGACAATAAACGCTTCAATGGATATAGGCATAGTCTGGCAATATGTGAGACAATTAAATAAGATTAATCTTTTATTTATTTTTCTCAAGAAAAGTTATCATATACAATTTTAAATGGGAAACTTTATCTAAAAAAAAAAATATTGTCACCATTTCCTTAGTGCGACCTCTCTCTGCAAATAGTCATGTTTTTTTTTCTTTGAGTCAATACACTACTCATTGAAATTCTTTTTTCAAGAAAGGTTTATCAAAACATTCGTTTGATCTATCTTAAAAATATGTGCATGCAAAACAAGGGCCAGAAAAACCTCATCAATCTTTAAAAATATTCTTTCAGTCCGACGGTCAAGAAATTATTTTAACTATTTTATTTAGTTGTTTCTTTGCCTTTATTATATGATTTCACTCATGAGTGGAACTACCGGGATAGAAATCTGCATTATTTAAATGTTGATTTCATTCAAATAATCTCATATTCTATTTATTTTAGGCAAGAAAAACTTTTCTGTTTTTATTTTCGATCATAGGAATTAACGTCACAATATGTTGATGTAAAAGTTTCCGTGACACTTTTCTGAGCAGCAAATACCAAAGACCATGCAATGGGTTATTAATATACTTGGCGAGAGGCGAATTCTGACGTCGGGTCTGCGTTCGATAAATAGAGCATTTTCTCTAGGTGGCTAAATTGTGTGGTTTTCGTGCGTCGGGCTTGTCTGGTTATATAATCTGAAACTGAGCTTTACTGGTGACCATAGTTTTGCAAATTCCGACCAGTACCTCCCCGTGGTGCAAGACGGGCACTGTTCCAGTGACAACAAAGGATACTCTGGAGCAGCTAACAGTGGCGGTGGTGTGTCATGAGCTGGACGACCCATGGCACATAGCGAGTCTATACCGGTTTAGGTATTAAAAGTCGATGCAGAGGGGCTTTCCCCTAGTCACGACTATAAATACCCATCAGATTTACTGGTGACTTTATTGTGTCAACGTGCATGGAGAGTACCGTGCTTTGTCCACGTTAAAGAATCCTTTATTGTCTACAATAAGTGAATCGTATACAAGCTAAATTATCCCTCCTAGGTCAACCCTTCACTTTTCACTTGCAAGCGATCTTATTTTTCATCTAATAGTATGATAATGTGGAGACCGATTTTTCCTTCTTTTTAGATACTTTCATGTTTTACAAATAGTTGAAATAAGTTTGTGTGCAAGCCATAATTATGAAAGCTGGAGTGTCAGTTAAGCAAGCAATAGCATTGCTATTGAATTATGATAAAGAAAAAAACTTACCCGATCATAGTACACGTATTACTCTAAAATTTATCGAAATAGGTTTTTTCGGGGATGTCCTGTTACTTTAATTCATTATCTTTTTTGTGAACCTTTTTCTTATTTTTCTTACATTTTGAGAAGAAATGTTCTTTGTTTCATGTTTTTTTCTTTTAAAATTTCTTGCCTAATTTAGACTAATAACATCTCAACTTTTACACTTTTTTCTCAAAGAAAATGTTTAATATGCTTTTTCGCAACAAACTTCCAGTCAATTCATTTCACTACGTCCGTAATGCGTTGTCTATTTAAGCCTCACAAGTGGCCCTTTATTCAACATGCAAAAAGCCAAGCAAAATTTAAATGAAGCAAATGTATACCGATGTGGCAATCGACTGTCATGGGGCCGAAAAGATTAAAAATAGAAAAAAAATATTTTTGACTATTTTCAATTTTGAAAAATACACGGAAAACATTTTTTTTTGTCCATCTTACATGTATATCCCGTATACATTGACCAATGCAGATTTTACAGGTAGCTGCTAATTAGTTCGTTGCTACCGGGCCAGGTATTTAGTACATGTAATATACATGTAATTTAAATAACATCCTGCCTCGCGCGTCTCACGGCGGGGATTAACACAAAATATTACCGAATTAATTCACAACATGACATTTTAAATACACAAGTTGACTTGAGAATCATCTTTACACATCGAAAATAAAATAAAATCAAATCAAATTCGTTTTGTTTATCCGCCTTATGAATGTTATGTTTGCAACAATAATAGGTTCCAAAAGGGTAAAAATTCCTCTTTTTTACTTCCTAATTTTACATTTTAGATTTCAATATTCTTATTCCATATTTCCATTCCACATCTTTATATCATAATACTCTTTTAATTTTATTTTTTTTCTCTGTTTTTTTTTTAATTTAAAAATGAAAGTGATAAAAGTCAGAAACTAGACGAATTGATGCAAAAAGTAAAATTTTAAAACAATCTAGAAAATATGAATGGTTAGCTAAGAAAAAAAGGAGTATAAAATGCAGGAATTTAGAAAAGTGACATTTAAACTAAAGCAACACTTTATAAAGCGTTATTTTGAAATTGTAATGTTTACATCTTTTATTTAAATTATTTATTCCGTTAAAAATCCAAGCCTTCGGAAGTTTAGAAAATTGAAATTCTATGTTAAGAGTTCATCATAGTTTAAGGACTGCTCGGCCGATACACATAATATAGAAAAAATATGAAATTAGAATATTGAAATCTTAAAATGTAAAATTAGAAAGTAAGAAAGGGGAATGTAGACCTTTTTGGCTTTCCATATTGAACACTAGCAACATGTCTCCAAATTAATCATTTTCCTCCTCTTATTTAAAATAGTAACTTACATTTCTACATGAATATTAAATAATCCACGCGTATACATGTTTTTGAATATAAATCACTACTGTATCAATTTTGGTGGTCGATCGTCTGACAGCGTGTGGTCAAATTATTTTAAAATACACCTTTAATTATTTTCAATGATGCGTGAAAAAAGGTAAGACAAAAGTCACAAAGTTTAATCGGTACAGACAAAATACTAGAAGCCGTAGACTTGGATAATATATAGGTAAAAATGTAGCTATTAATAAAAAAATATTTATAAATAATGATCATTGATATTTTTGTCAGTGATTTTTGTGAACATTTGAATGTGAGGTATCTTAACACCCTTTAAAATTAGGGGGGGATTACAATTGATACGGTATGTTCTCTGTTCTGATCACGTCTAAAACCCTTTAGTTTTTTATAATTCTATTCTTTGATCGAACACATGTTTTATTCGATTTAAACGCGACTTGTTTAGTGCTTGTTTGCTCTTAGTCAATCCTTCCGTCTGTCGTAAGAGGCGACTAAGGGTCTTGGGATTCTGACGTCGGGTCAGTGCTCAGCCGACAGAGCGACCAAGTGTGTACCCTAGGTGGCTGAATAGGGTAGCCCTCGTCCGCGGGGATTGTCAGGTCTATAATACGGAAACCCTGACCGCCGACCATAGTGGGCCAACGTGTGTGAAGAGTGCCACGCTTCATGCACGTAAAAGACCCCTTTGTGGACCGCCAAGTAGTGCACCACATAGGCTAAATTTTCCGCCCCCTACCCACCTCTCCCCTTTTCCTGTGGTTCTTCAAAATTTACCGGTCCTTTGTTTCCCACCCCATCCCCATATTTCATTTATCATCATCATTTCATGTTAATTTAATCATCCTTTCCATGTTCATCGCCTTTAAGTAACCTATAAAGCGTTGCTAAACACCAACTCACTCACACCCAAGTCATCCATTCCGTCCGTAATAACCTTTCCATATCCCGGTAGAAGAAGGCTAAGATAGCTAGGAGTCAGAAATTTCTCGAAAAAGTAATTTTTGCGTCATTAAAGTTTTATTTTTTGTTACAAGTTCCTTGAGGTTCATTACTTTAAATAAAAAGATCTCCGATAATAAAATATTTCTGATTCTACGGTTTGTGCTTGATGTCCGTTATTATAATGCCGATCGTTTGAATTTTAGACACTATTTTCGTTTATGAAAGTAGTAAAATTTTTATGTAAATTCCCCTTATTTGCAAAAATACCTTATCATATCAACGAACGGTTAGAACCATGTACCATTTAATAAAGGAGTTAAGAGACTATACTTTCTTGTTTCCGAAAGTAAAGTACACAAGAAGTGTTTAAGTGGACGACCATGATTCTGAGGAGGCTGGCAGTTTAGATCGAGTCAGACTATTTTTTTTTTCAAAGAATATTTATTATCTACACACTATACTTAAGAATCTAGGGACAGATAATTTATTTTATTTCTTTGAGGCAGAGGCCAGATTAATTATTTCCAACTTTTTTTTCCAAATTATTTCCAACCGGGCCATAATATAGGATGACATTCCTTTTGGGGTCTTAGGGATTTCAAAAGACACTATTTGTATTTTTTTCTTAATCCAGCATTAAAATCTATAAATATTGTTTTTGCTGTCGATATAATCACTTTCTTCGATAGATTCACTTCGATCGCTGAATGATTCTGAGAAAAACAAACGAAACGAAATTGAGTTGTAAACCAATCGGAATGCTAGGCTATCGTGTATACACGATACACGATACACCATAGGCTTTTCATCACACGATACACGATTGACCGATACACGATACACCATTACACCATACACCATACACGATTGACCTATAAACGATACACCATTACACCATACACGATAAAATGGGAAAGTTACACGATTCAATAGCTGTAATTACAGGGTATATTGAAGATATTCAAAAATTTTAAAATCACATAATTCATATCTGCTTCTTCAAACAAATTGAAATACAAATGACAACAAAGTTCCAGACAATAAATTTTGCTACGCCTGACGCGCGTTGCGTCTATTCAAGACTCATCAGAGGCGCTCTACCAAAAATATTGAAATTGCCAAACACTGTATGAATATGAAGAGCATAGAACAGTATAACCAAAAATACCAAACAGGGGAACCAAATTATTACTAAGATATTCAACCTATGTCTGAGGTAGGAAGAACCTTAGGGTTTAGACAATTTTGAAATTTAGACGGATATTTAAAGCTTTGATGTATTCTCCAACTCAAAAGTGTTGGTGCCGGAGCGGGCTAACTTCGGGGAATTTAAACTCCACCAGCAGTGCTAACCTTCACGTGTGTTCGAAATACAAATGACAACAAAGTTCCAGACAATAAATTTTGCTACGCCTGACGCGCGTTTCGTCTATTCAAAACTCATCAGAGGCACTCTACCAAAAATATTGAAAATGCCAAACACTGTATGAATATGAAGAGCATAGAACATTATAACCAAAAATACCAAACAGGGGAACCAAATTATTACTAAGATATTCAACCTATGTCTGGGGTAGGAAGAACCTTAGGGTTTAGACAATTTTGAAATTTAGACGGATAATTTAAAGCTTTGATGTATTCTCCAACTCAAAAGCGTTGGTGCCGGAGCGGGCTAACCTCGGGGAATTTAAACTCCACCAGCAGTGCTAACCTTCACGTGTGTTCGAAATAAAAATGACAGCAAAGTTCCAGACAATAAATTTTGCTACGCCTGACGCGTAAATATATTATCTGGTAAAATCATGTGAAACTTTGGGCATTTTTTAAAAGACAAACAAAATCATATTTTATAAAATGATATGGAGTAAATGAACATGAGACAATAAAATAAGATGATCATGCACTTATAGACAAATATGGGATTTCGGTCTCTTACATGAGTGCAGATGTTGGTTTGTTATAGATTTTGTTTTGTCATCCTTTTCCGGATTTGACTTCCTGAATTGACTATTGGCAACGCGACGGATGTGCTATAGCAGGCAGGAACTGCTTACTCTTCCGGAGCACCTGAGTTAATTTTTGCTTCGACTTGAGTTCACGTTGTTGATTGATGTTCAGTTATTTTGTGTTTCTGTGTTTTACATGTTGTCTGTTTTTGTCCCGTTCTTGTTGGTGTTTGATGGTTTTTTCTCTGCCCTTTCGGACTTTTGACATTCGGATGCCCCTTTGGTACCTCTGCTTCTATGATAATATTAATAGAAAATATATGTCGTGTACAAGTTGCAACTTTAACAGATAAAATGAAATCTCCTAGGATCAGATTTTTCACCAGGCTCATAAATAGGAATACAAAAGATCATTTTGTGAGTATCAGAGGCACAATGCTACGGATGTTTGCTATAAGTATTGCGAAAAACGGTTTCAGATTGTATGCCTTCGATCAAAATCACAGCCGTAGTATTGTGACGTTTAAATCCTTATAGGAAATTCCGATTTGAATTAAAATCGTTAGTTGTGTCTACTGATCGCGAACTCCTAGGTTGCTTTAAAACAAAAATATGAACACATTGTAAAACTGTCCTCTTATGCTTTTAATATGATTAAGGCCCTGCCTTATAAGCGACCATCGAAAATCTATTTACCTTTTAAAAATAAATCCATGTGCTCGACCGGCTAAGTGTATCGTAAAGGGGGAACTTTAAAAAAAAAGAATTAGGTAGTAGCAAAGTCTGACCCAACCCAACCAAATCGTATGCATGCACTTGGGAAAGTTGTTGTTAAAATATCTGGGATCAATAACTACTTACTAAAAATTCAATTTAATATATGTGCAAGTAATAAATCCTGTAACATTCTTGGACGACATTTTATTTGTGCAAATAATAAATCATGTAACATTCTGGGACGACATTTAGCGGGGACCAAATTATCCCTTTTTGGATAACGTGACGTCATTTCCTTGTCAGAGTATTTCGTGTTTCTTCAGCAGACCAAAACAACATTCAGATTCTGTCAGGTTCGTGATATTTTCTGAGTATCAGTGTTTTATTTGAAGCATTGGTAACCGAAGGTACATTAAGAAACCTGGCGGAAAAAAACGGTGAAGTTAAAATATCATGCATGATTGAGGAGAGTGAGTGAAACCCCACAGGATGGAACTCTTCTTTCATTTTCAGGTAAGAACCTTTTATTTATTATTGTGAGTCGGTTTTATTAATCAGTAAATTTATGTATTTCTTTATCTTACTTAGAATTTAACAAAGCTTGGTCTGTAACATGCATTTTGTATGACTAGTCAATGGGACGAAGTTGCCAAAAGCTAGCTCGGTAATTTCCGGAAAATCGTTTTTCAGCGGAAAAGACCGAATGATGTTTAAATAAAAATCTGTGTGTAAAATAAACAAGTGGATGAATGAGGGTTTTATCACTGTTTTTGAATTTCTATTTTTTATATTTGCATAATAGATTATGATGTTTTTTTTATAAGCCAAGAGGGTTGATTGTTTTACTTGCTCCGTGCCTATTATTTTTTTCACTTCGTAAAAGTAAACCTGTTCCGATTTTATCATCATTATATTTCTAACACATCTCAAAACATTCACAATGCCGTAGGGCTCGCATCTGCGATGCTCGCTATTATTTTTCAGTTATGCATTAAAACCTTTTAGTCATCTGTTAAGTACTGACTACACTACGACTTTTGAAGTTGAAGGGTAAGGGCAGGCGAGCGTTCAGACAGATTTCTACCTCTGCAAGATCGATTTTGGTTTGGGTCATTGGTGTTGTTTGTCGATTGAAATGATCGAGTAAATTGGAAAAGTCTATCATTTATAATGCATCATTAGCGTGTGTGAAAAAATAACGCAGAACATGAGAATATGGTGTGATTTGGATAAGTATGTTTTGATTTTGAAAAATACTAGTTATGATTTGGAGGAATTTGGGATTTAGTTCTTCCGACTCACTTTGGAAAATTCCTCGTAGAATCTACTCGTCGAAACGTTTCAGCTGTGATTTTGGAATGATAGGTAGTCGTGTAAATTATAAGCATCTAAAATTAATAGATTCATTACTTTGTTTTCAAGACAATGACGTTAATTTTAATGGGAAAAAATTTTCTATGACCTTTTCATATTTTTAGAATATAAAACACTAAAACATGTTGCGTAATATCAACTACAGAATGAAGAAAGAGGATTTGACAAACCATATACAATTGTTAATAAAAGTAAAGAACGATCCATTTAGGCAGAATCCTTGGCTAAATGTCGAAAATGCATTACCTGGGACCGTTTTTTTACGTTTACTAGTAAGAGTTACTAAAACAAATGCAAAGCATTGGGTAATCACGTCTTTATGATATATGATACACATTGTTTAAAAGACAAATGACACAACCAGAGATTCCGCAAAATGAAAGAAATTCAAAACAATACACCAGATCAATTAATTTTTATGATGCTATATTAACATGTATGTGTGATAAATGATAACAACAATGAGTTAACAACAATATATTTTCAGTTTAACTATTACTACTTCCGAGACGACAAATAAGGCAATTTAAATCGAAATGTGTGAATATGGAAGGCTAAGCCAAAAATATGAAAAATTTGATTTTAATTTGATACTAAAAACCAAAAGAGACTTTAGGTTTCATTTAAACATAATTCAGTATGAATGATTTTGAAAAGCAAAGATCATGTTTCACAATTTTATTGGACTTTTATTACAGCAAGAACAATTAGATCTTAAAAATGAAAAATTCATGAAAACAATATGTGCATTGACATGTTGTGTATTTACTTTCGTCTCAAATGAAATGGATTTTGTGAAAGCAATGAGTGTATACGTAGCAACAAAACTTAAATTGAAAAGGAAACAATATCCTACAATTAAAGCATTGCAAATATTGGCTATAAGCTTATAATGTACTTTATAAAGTGTTACAAATTTATGGTAACAAAAATCTCCCAGCATCGGTCTACTCTGGCTCTAAATAATAAATACATTTACACATTTACATCAATCATACTAGTGCTATATGGATCAAGGTGACTTAAAAGAAATAGAACTACAGTTTATTGAAATATGTATAGTCTTTAACATATCCATTTTAAGAAGTTTAGTGTTCATTAATCTTAACACGTATTTTCAAGTTACCTTTAGAATTTAAATACCCAAATCGTTAAACTTTATGGTATATGTCAAATGTAAAAGTTTGTTCTTTCATGTCATATCATTGGTCTTTAATTTGCGTGTTAAAGATGCGCAGTAACAGATTATTTCGAGATTTAAACAAAAAATGTTTGATTCTTGCAGGGATTCTGTCCGTCTCTCTACACTATTGTAAATATGGCGTACTATTTTATGCAAGGACTTATTGTACTGATAAACTTTTACGTGTGTATGGGAACAAATATTAAAACAAAAAGAGGCCTCTTAAACCCTGCTTTTGAAGACATCAGTGAAATCACCCACGTTATTGATGAGATCGACAGTGATGGCGTAGTCAATTGTATGATGGTATGTTCATATAACGTTAATTGTAGATCGGTCTCCTATAATAACCTAGATAGCAGATGTCGTCTGTTTTCCCAAGATTTGTTCGGACAAGCACCGACTGGACACAGTGTAAAAGGATGGATTCACTTGGATTTGACAACAGGTACTTTTTTACTATGACAATTTAATTTTAAGCTTCTCTTTTTTTTCAATTTATTGTTTCTTATATAGATTTTTTATTGTCTTATTCTACAGCATAGTTTCTTTTACGGTATACGTGTTGCTCGTTTAATTCTACAGCATAGTTTCTTATACGGTATATATGCTGCTCGCTGTATTCTACAGCACAGTTTCTTATACGGTATATATGCTGCTCGCTTTATTCTACAGCACAGTTTCTTATACGGTATATATGCTGCTCGTTTTATTTTACAGCACAGTTTCTTATACGGTATATATGCTGCTCGCTTTATTCTACAGCACAGTTTCTTATACGGTATATATGCTGCTCGCTTTATTCTACAGCACAGTTTCTTATACGGTATATATGCTGCTCGTTTTATTCTACAGCACAGTTTCTTATACGGTATATATGCTGCTCGCTTTATTCTACAGCACAGTTTCTTATACGGTATATATGCTGCTCGCTTTATTCTACAGCACAGTTTCTTATACGGTATATATGCTGCTCGTTTTATTCTACAGCACAGTTTCTTATACGGTATATATGCTGCTCGCTTTATTCTACAGCACAGTTTCTTATACGGTATATATGCTGCTCGTTTTATTTTACAGCACAGTTTCTTATACGGTATATATGCTGCTCGCTTTATTCTACAGCACAGTTTCTTATACGGTATATATGCTGCTCGCTTTATTCAACAGCACAGTTTCTTATACGGTTTATATGCTCCTCGTTTTATCTTACAGCACAGTTTCTTATACGGTATATATGCTGCTCACTTTATTCTACAGCACAGTTTCTTATACGTTATATATGCTGCTCGCTTTATTCTACAGCACAGTTTCTTATACGGTATATATGCTGCTCGTTTTATTTTACAGCACAGTTTCTTATACGGTATATATGCAGCTCGTTTTATTCTTTAGCTCAGTTTCTTATACGGTATATATGGTGCTTGATTTATTCTACAGCAGTTTCTTATACGGTTTATATGCTCCTCGTTTTATTTTACAGCACAGTTTCTTATACGTTATATATGCAGCTCGTTTTATTCTTTAGTTCAGTTTCTTATACAGTATATATGCTGCTCGTTTTATTTTACAGCACAGTTTCTTATACGGTATATATGCTGCTCGCTTTACTTTACAGTAGTTTCTTATACGGTATATATGCTCCTCGTTTTATCTTACAGCACAGTTTCTTATACGGTATATATGCTGCTCGCTTTATTCTACAGCAGTTTCTTATACGGTATATATGCTGCTCGCTTTATTCTACAGCAGTTTCTTATAGGTATATATGCTGCTCGCTTTATTGTACAGCAGTTTCTTATATTCTATATATATGCTGTTCGTTTAATTTTACAGCACATTTTCTTATACTGTGAATATGCTGCTTGTTTTATTCTACAGCTCAGTTTCTGTTACGGTATATATGCAGCTCGTTTTATTCTATAGCACATTTTCTTATACGGTATATGTGTTGCTCAGAGTATTTGTTTTTATAATCACTGTGTTGTTACCTTTGAACAGTCACGGATTTTGTCTACATATTTATTATATTGTTATTCATTATATAAACTATTTATAATTCTATAAAAATACTTGTTTCAGTACTATCATCGCCAGTTGACTGTTCTGATTTTCAGTCTCGAGGCTACAATAGTTCTGGACTGTATACCATAGGTCGCAACCAGGTAACAGTTTGGTGTGACCTAGAAACAGACGGAGGAGGGTGGACGGTATGTATACTTTTAATAAACAATAACAATTATTACTGTAAGGTTATAAAATGTTAAATCAAAAGGCTTTTTTTCTCATGAATGAAATATGTGGTTTCTTATCTAGGTGTTGTGTTTTGGAAAATATAGCGATAATTTTGTGTACAATTGCCAAGTTCAAGAGACATGCCCACTTCTCGATTTTTATCCAAGGAGTTTTGCTTTATACCAATATTATTAAATGAAAAAAGATAGTCATGAAAGGTGTGTAAATTTCGCGATTTTTTTCAGTATTTTTTCGAAATTACTTGTTTTTTTTTAGGAATTTCACGTAATAACCAAATTTCCTAGTAATGACGTAAATTACCGAAAAAGATAGCAGTTTAATGTAATTCCCAGTTACGCATATTTACTATAACAAATAGATATTGAATAATATTCAACACATACAACGAAATAATATGAGATTGAAAAGACATGAAAAGATGAAAAACTAAAGTAAAGGGTTAAATGTTCTTAACTAGTAATGTCAGTCAAAAAAAATAATTCCAATTTTCTATCAAATTGACTTAAAAAAACATTAAATCAATGCTCCTAGTTTTGAAAAATAATAAAAATCTAATGGTTGAAGCAAATACATGGCAAATAAAAATATTTGAAAATTTCCAAAAAAAATAAATAAATAAAATGTGTGATGGACTAAGGGAGGTAATTCAACTTTATGTCAGATAATTTACTAACTATTTTTCCTATAGTCTGTTTCTTTTCTAACTGCTGAATGCTGCTGATCCTGTTGGCTACCTGAAAGAGGATAATGATCTGTTTTAATAAATAATACTTTAATAGCAAATCTAGTTGTATAAAACTGGTATATGCAAAGAGTATTTGGCACCAATTTCAGAAAGCCTTAAAACACTTAATATTTAATTTTTGGGCAAAAATAACTCAATGAGTTTACTCCTATTTCTTGATTGTTTATATGATATTTGAAAATCCCTCTTTTTGATATTTAATTGATGAACAAAAAAATACTTACAAAATTTTTAAAGTTCCATCCCTGATGTCATTACAAATTTCTTCAATTGTCAACTCAAATCGTTTTGTCCTTTTTGTTGTTTTTTCTGTTTCTCCTTTGTTGCTGTCCCAGTATTGTACCTATAAATAAATGCAAATATGATTAAGTTTTGCATATGAGAAAATCGTATTTCTTTGAAATGGAATTCTTAAAACATATAAACTGTACATTGTATCATGTGTACTATATTTTGGTAAGTTAATCCCATTACGCTCCTCATATTTGTCTGAAGTAATTTCATGTCTCAAGTAGATAGAACGCCTCTGATGTCTCGGAAATAGAATAAATCAATCAGACATGTCAAATATAACAAAAAAATAATATACCACATGGAATTTTTTTGTTTAATTTGATGTATATAAATGTTAATTATTTAAACAATTAAGTTCAGTGAATAAAAAAAAGGAAATGGTCTGAAAAAAAAATCATATGAGTTACATGTATACAATGACATCAAGAAATTTTTCATGCTAATTTAACATACATGCAACAAACAACAAAATGAAAATGCAGCATAAAATGTTGAATTCCAAAGTGCTTCAAATATAGGGTATAATACACTATATGCAGTGGCAATAAAAGAGCATGCAGGTAACCTGTCTACTCCTTTGTGAAAAGGAAGTAATAAATGGTTAATAACTGAAGAATTGAAGGGTCTGGGCCCTACCTTATTCAATAATACTGTAATATTACTATTTCAAAAAGTATGAGCAAGGAAAGGCAGTAATAGAACACCATGGAATTTTATGATTGAAATATAAATCTGCATGGGTCTTGTTTGTTGACATGCATAGTTTGTGTTAATCTTGTCATGCAGTTTGAATAATTTAAGAAAGGATATGGAGTGAACGTCTATAAAGCTGAAACATAACAGTATCTATCTAAATGACATCTGCAAATGTTTCACAGAAAACATCAAAAATGATTTCTGCATTGTATTATGTCTTTCTATTGTGTCTGATGTCACATCAGTATTCCAATTTTGCCTTTTTTTTAAAGTGTTAATATCAATTATGTCAGATATTTTAATTTCATAAATTAAAGATCCATCGTGTTCAATTGTAAGGTTTCTTTCAATCCTGTTAAAAATTTTTAATCCAATTGATATTAGAGATGTCATTACCAATTCCATATTCTATGGTAGAGGGTATTTAATTAAAACTTGGTTTAATCAAACATTTTTTTCTGCAATGTTTCCCTAATATGTCTTCCTTGTTGTCATAGATTGAAGTTCAGTAGTTTTGTTTTTACCTTTATTTGTTACGTTTTATTTTTTAAAATAAAATTCAAATAAAAATTACCAAAAATGAATTTGTTGACTTTTTATAGCTGGTTATTCTTCCCGTATAGGTCCTAAGTTTATTATTTCCTTCATCCCATATATGTTCTATAAGTTTTTTGACATAAGAAGCTGGATCGACATCTGTTTTCGTTATTGGCTGGGTTATAACTTCAGGTAAAGGCAAATCAGTAGTTGCATTGTTTATAAATGAGTCTTCAATTTCTTTGTCTAAAATAATCAATTCCTTCAAGTTTTTCTTCAGGATTTCAATCGGATTAGTTAATTTAAAATATTTCTTATCACTAGATTGTTTCATAATATCTTTACGATACAAAATTTGACTTTTTAAACCCCATACCATTCTTTTTTTGGTTGATGAATTATTACAAAAGTTATCAACTTCCTCTGCCTTTTTCCAAACACCACCTAATAACTGTACATCATTGACTACTTGCTCATTGTTTTTTGCTGTCTTTTCAAGTTTACTTTGAATTTCCTTTTGCCTGTTTTCAATTAAATCTGTGTGTTCCTTTTCTAACCTTTTCTTTTCATCCAAAAACAATTTATTTTCAACTTTAGCAATTTTTCTAGCAGTTTTGAAATGGGAATTTAAATCATCAGTGGACTCCCTTTGAAGCCATTGAAGTGTTTGGTTGTTTTTCAAACATAACTTCGCATTTAATGTATATAATGATGTATTTGGTGATATGGTCTGCTGTCTGTCAACTTGAGCCATGAGACGTTCAAGTGAAATATTATTTGACGGACACGATACAGATTTTTCAGTTAAATCTTTATTTGGTTCATAATACTTTCCCTTTGGCAAAAAATCAACAAAAAGTTTTTCAAATTTAAGTACTAATTTTGAAAGCATTGTTTTCAATGAAGAAATACAAATTGATTCAACCACATCACTAGAAATTTTATATAAATCATCATCCTCTTTTACGTGGTCTGTAACACATTCATCAAATATTACATATTTCGGACATAACATCTTGCTAACAGTTTCTTCAATGACAAGTTTTTTCAACTCATCATGCATTTTCCTATATTTAGATCCCATTTCTAACGGATTCATATTTGAAGAGGCATGCTTCATATACGGACGAGTAAATTTTACATAAATTAAAGATAGTGATTTTAAAATAGATGTAATAAAGGAGTTCTGTAACAATGTCAATACAGCAGCTTGAAGCAAATTCAAAGAAGATTTAGAGGACTTCAGGTATTCTATTATATAAGTTCGCAACAAGAATGTGCCATAGGCATTATAAAATAAGGTATTGAAACGATTTCCATGGAAATTTTCAATATGGATAGTGTCAACATTTTTCATTTTCATATAATGTTTTATAAGCAAAGGATCACCAGATTTGTCATCAAAAAATAGCTTGGAAACACAACGGATTAAGTTATGTACATAGGACTCTCCTTTTTTAACAAATACAGAATCTTGAGAAAAGTTATTACTTTTTTCAAAGTCTTTACAAGCAGTTTCACATTCTTCTGCAAATTGTAGCAATGGATGTACACTACACTGAAACGTTAAAATATCGGTATTGATACTTGCTGTATCATTTAATGATTCATTATTTATGACTTGTTGTTTATGTTCATTCAACAATCTATTCGTTTTCAGTTCCGTTGCACTACGATCTGTCATAGAAGTTGTTATCTTTGTTATAACATTACAAGTTTCTTCCGAGCTTACTTTGTCCAGCATACTGAGTGTACAATTAGTATATTGTTCTGCAGTCCCTCGACCTAATTCCTTAATACCTAATGTAAATTCTTTATTTTCATTATTTAATTTTACACCATAATAATGATGCCCTTTTTTAGTTGTTGCATCTCTTTGAATACAAATGTTATCTGATGATGCTAATTCTGATGAAATATGAATATTAGATAATGCCAGAGCCTCCTTGGTTATGTTCGATATTGTCGTTTCAGATGGAATTTTTTGTAATCTTTGTCCGGTAAAAATATGGACAATTTCTTGTATAAGGCTAGAAATATTTTGACGTGGAACATTCAGCTCTACACATTTGCATACAGCAAATCGTATTTTATCACAGTATGGTGACCCTTTTTCCTCTAATGTTACATGTATGTCATTATTATTATTATCAAGTTCACTCCTTTCCTCTAACTCCAAAAACTGGTTTTGCCAATATTGAACTTCATCTTTTAAAGAAGCAATGACTGCATTTTCTAGTTCGCATTGCACGCTGGTGTTTTGAAGTGGTGAAAAATCTGTCTGAACATGGGTTGATTTAAAAGCTACTTTTTTAGATAACATTTTGCGTTTCAGATTATCGATGGACATTGTTTTTCTTTTTATAGTTTGGTTTGCCCTTGAAAGTTGTATGCTCATTACATGTTTTTTCTTCTTTAACATTGCAACTTCATTTTTCAACATACTGATATTCTGCATATGGTTACAGAATACATCATTTTTAAAGGAAGATGGCTGAACGGCTCTTGAACTCAACGATACCTTAGGAAGTTTAAATTTAGTATTTTGAAATGCCTCAATACTTTCGTCTTTTGTCAGGGATTTTGATAAATTCAGTGTACGCAGTTTTCTATTGATGGATTTGACACGTTTCATTAGACTGTTTTGATTAACCAATGCTTTGTCCACTTTAAGTATAGAACAAATCCAATGATGGAAGATCCGATTACTTCCTGAACGAAAATAAAGGTTTTTACTCATATTGTACAATTCAAGAGCGCATCTGTTACTGAATGTGTCAGAGGATGTGATTGGACATGGAGGAAAATGTGACATCATTAACAAATATTTACCAGTACCAAATACTGAATAAATTCCTGAAAATTATAGGAATCCTATTTTAACTGAAAGCAAATAATAAAAAGCTTAAAAGGAAACAAAATAGAAATTCAAACAAAATAGTCAAATAAAACATTAAAGTCAAACAATTGAAAAGGAAAAGTTTAAAACTATAAATACCAACCTTATATTTGGTACTGGATAAACCTTTAATCAGTGGTGTGTTAACAACAATAGTCAGATTACTGGGGTAGTTAGCAAGGACCTAAAAAATATAAATACCTTTCATACAAAACCATTCTCTCAGTCTTTTGTAGTAAGAATGAAATCATTACAAGTCCTAATGTAATCCTCTTCTATTATTTTTTTAATTTTTTAATTTTCTTTTATAATGAAAGAAGCAATAAGAAAACACAAAACACAAAAACAACTGATTATCAACTGAAAACAAGAACTCAAGTGAAACTGTATTAATAAATGTTTTAATAGACGATTTTGAATAACAGATGTTTTAATATTATCATGATATTTGTATTAATATGATGATTTTATTCTTCATTCATAAATGTTACAAAAAATCAAAACGTAAAGATAAATATTTTATAAATTTTAAGGATTTAAATTTATAAATACAATTTTAAATATTTTCTCAAATTCAACAATCAGAATCTGAAGTTATAGTTTTTGCTATAGCACTTGTACATGTTCTTTTCTTTATCGGGTAAGAAAAAATGTTATTAGAAGTTGAAGGCTCCATAGCAGGCTGCTTTCTTTTTTTGTTACGTTTTAATATCCTTTCTGATGCAGACGAAGACGAACAATTGGGAATCTTTAGACTAAATTTCAAGGTAGATTCTGTAGCATCTGATGTATTGCTACTCTGAGTTTCATCTTTATCCTTACAGGAATTGGAAAAAAGATCCCTTGAATTGTCAACAGTTGTGTCATCAGTGGTACATAAGCTCTTTGACATGGTTGAGCATCCAGTTTTTGAATAGTTTAACCTTGGTTCAGTTATGTTTTCCAAACAATTCATAGGAGAAATAATTGCATATTCTCCATAAATGAATCTATGCATAATTGCTTCTTTAGCATTGAAGAATACTGGGAGATTTGGACATATTTTATAAAAATCAGGAACTTGTATTTGTATGATTTCATTCTGTCTTGAAGTTAGAGTGAGTTTTCTTTTATTTTCCATTTTCTAAAATACAATTCATCATAACATTGAAATCACAAAAAAAAATACATAGAATGTTCTCTAACAGTGAAAACATACACCATTAATTAAATGTGTAAGGCTCCAACGGTGATTTTAAAATTAACAGGTCAAAGTTTAAAGTCATCTAAGTATGTGACACAAAGTTCAACAGATGTTAATGTATATGCCTATTGTGAATAATTATGAATAAATTTACTTACAATTTTCAGATCAGATCTGTAGCAGCTATATTTGTTCTAATCAACAGACAAAAAGATCTCACTTGGAAATGAAGAACTGGCTTAAAACCTAAAATGCAAAACATATGAGTTGTTGTTTTAATATTGAAATATTAACACCTTCAAAATCTTAAAATTAAAACTAGTGAAAGCTTTTTAAGTGCACTAAATCGGATGTTTCCCCTTCCATAGATTCAAGTAGAAAAGTATAGTTGAATCAATTCTTCTCAATTGCATAGATAATTTGTCAAATATAAAAGCTCTATGGAAAATAATAAGAAAGTTGTGACCTATATGTAAAATTAGGTCAAAGGTCAATGTCATATGAAGGTCAATGTGGAACAAGACACATCGTATCACATCCTCAGTCATGTCAAATATCACAGATGTATGCAAACAGGATATGGAAGTTTTGACCTGTATGTAAATTCAACAATAATTTGACCTAGAGGTCAAAGGTCACATGAAGGTCATTATGGAACACGACACATTGTGTCATGGTGATACATCCTCATGTAAAATATCATAATTCAAAGCAAAAAAAAATTAAAAAGTTATAGCCTGTAAATGTTATTTGTAATTTGAACTTTTGTAAAAGGTCAAGGTCATTTAAGGGGTTATTTTGTTATGAAAATTAATTGTTTTACCTTAAAAGTTGAATCTTTGTGTATTGGTCACAACATGAAGATGTTCATCAATTCAACATGATCAAGGTAGAAAAGTCTGCATAAATGTATCCTGTTTCATAAAAAGATAAAACATAATTATTTTTTTCTAAATGAAATGGCATACAGTTTTATATGAAAATATAAATTGAATAGAGTACTCACAGTCATATCATAATTCAAATTTCATTAATTGCATGAATGTGCTCATACATCTGATGTTTTTTGTGTGTTTTCTGTTTGTTGAAAATAGTTGGTTTTTTTTTGCCATAAATAAACCTTAAAAGAAGTAATAATTTCGTGCCTCACTTTGCTCTGCAAAATTTACCCCAAAAACATATTAAAGCCCCTTAACGTGAAATCCTTGATCCGACCATGTTACCCCCTGTCGTCACCATCGATAAAAAATCTGTCTCACACTCAATTTTATTTTTCAAAATTTATAAAAAGAATTTAGTTTTTGATATCAAAGTATGTTTATAAAATATATATGCTTATATGTTAACACCAATAAAGTAAACCTATATATGGCTCAAATAAACTGAACTGGAACATCAATGTAAAGGTCAAAAGATGGGGATGCAATTGTGCTAATATACAGGGGCATATGCATACCAATTCAGTTTCATCAACCTAAGACTTAATTAATCTAATCATGCATGCATATATATTGTATAATTTTTCTACATTTGTTCATTTGTAACAGTTTGTTTCTTACATTTTATAAATTGAAAGTGATAGTATTTAAATCATGTGTTTTAATACCCTAAGGCTTATTGTCTTAATATCAAATAGTCATGACAATAGGTTATCACAATTCAGTAATTGACAGTAACCAACCATGCATTTTAAGGTTTTTAGAACTGATTTGATATTAGAAAAGTTCAGATGGAAAATATTGAACTTTGTTTAAAAAGAACAAATGAAAATAATTCACCAGGCATGTCAGGATTTAAGAAATTCATGTATGGCAGTCTCTTTTATAGTGCATATAATTATATATTTCAAATACTAGTAGGACAACACAAAGGATTGCATTTTTTTAATTCAGAGTATGGATTTTCTTTATGTGACTGTGTATTACAAATATTAGAATGCAACTCTTTTAATTCTCAGATACACTTTCTGTTTGTCAATGGAACACTTAACCTTTATTGAAACTGACTTAGCAATGCTGCAGAATTATTTGTCTATTGTGATGACCACAAATGGCCTTAAATACCAACGCATACATAAATCTACATGAGACTTAGTAGTGTCTTCATCATCCGATCAATCAGTATGGTTAGGAAAGTAATTGTGAAGCAGTAAAAGGTTGCAAAACAGGGAATACAAAACTAGCAAATGCAAAAACAATCTGACAACACGAACTTAAATAGAAGAGGGAGTGAACTTTGGTGTTCTACAAGACTGGACAAATAAGGCTATGCTAGCATTGTCTGAGCATACACCCAACTGGATCAACATTGGTTTTTTATAATGGCTTATAAAGCAAAACACATAGCCTTTCTCCTATTTTGTAGGTTCTGACAATATGACTTGGTTCAATATATCATATATCTTGAGCGCTACATTGGACAATTTATGGTGTATGGACCTGCTACAAGTTTTTTTTTCTTCAAATCTGATGTACAATACTACAATCTTGGTCTAACTAAGCTTAAGTTTGTAATATCAAACAATTTTTTGGAACAATATTTTTCTAAAGACTATACTCTCAAGGGAGATCATTTGTGAGATTTATATTTTGTCTCACAAAATCTCATTCCAATATCCTATTGAGTAACAATATTATGAACCACAAAAAATACATTTCATATGAAAGTGTTGGCGTTATTGGGGAGAACCTTAGGGTAAATAAAATAGTTGCAATAAAAATATGTCAAAGCAACACTATGATATTTGGAACGTTGTGTAAAATACAAATAACGAGCGCTTGTCAACTCAAAAATATGTACCAAATTATGCAGCAGTACTGAAGGAATTACTGTTATTAACTTTCATATGTCAATATACTTTTCACAAGAAGCGGCGATATAGCAGTTTATTTTGTTTTGAAATCCAAATTTTATGACCTTGACATAACCGGAAGCACAGATTTATTTTACAAATTATAAAATCGGGAACAAAAGACGGGCTTCATTGAGGTAACTATCTTAACTTCATACAATGTATGAGGTAGTAAAAACGAACATTTACATGTGTTTGAAATTCTTAAAGAAAAGAGAAGAGTGCAATTATTATACAGCAAAGACGTTTATTTTAACGTTTAAGATATAATAAGGATTGAATAATCAGAAAGTATCTTTTTATCCATGTACGTTAAAACACCTGTCTGTTATAGGTATTCCAGCGAAGGTCTGACGGGTCTGTAGACTTTCATAGAAATTGGAATGACTACGTGGCAGGATTTGGTGATACCTCAAGAGAATACTGGATCGGTATGTTTAATTGCTACACGGACGTGATATTTTATTATTGTGTTTAAAATTGTTAAAGATAGAACAATTTAAACTAGATATTTTGTGTGTTATTTTAACGTAGATGGTGGTTTTTTATGAAACACATTTTTTTTTTAATTAAAGCCTTCATTATAATAATGTTTTCAGTTTAGCTTTATAATATCATTCTATGATAAAAATTGAAGTCGTGTGGCAAATTCATAAGAATGTCGGTGGTTTCCTCCGGGTACTACGGTATTCTCCACCATTAAAACTTGCCGCCGTACATGGCCCAGGTGCGTCGATAAAGAGCGTTAAACACCAACACACACACACACTTACAAACCCGAAAAATTGTTGTATATCTGCATTACATATTCAGTAACAGTGTGCATTGTATGTGTTATAAGTTTACCTTCTCTCATTCTCAAAAATAAGAAAATATCTTATACTTGTACCCTATTTTATTAAGTGTAATATCGTGAAATACAAATATTCAAGGTGAAAGGTAGAAGTATCACAAACTTTGACATAAAATCTATAGACAGGCATCAATGAAAAGATTAACCATTATCTAGGTTCTGTTTATCTTAGGAAACGATGCTTTGAGCGTTTTAACAAGTTCAGGGATAAACGAGCTACTGATTCTGATGGAGACTTGGGGAGGTGTTTGGACACATGTACGTTACTCAAACTTCCGGGTAAAAGATGGTACAGATAAATACCGACTTCATGTTGAAGGCTACAGTGGAACGGCAGGTACACCCAGGCTTTTTACTACTTTTTTCGGTATTTAACTTCAATTTAAACACGTAAAAAGATATTCAGTATCTTTCATGTAGAGCAAACTTACAAAACAACAAAAAAGATTGTTAGATCTATAGATATGAAGGCAAAACAGTCTCTAATTTTCATTATTGTCGGTTAATATTAAAAATAAATATCTATTTACCAGGTGACAGTTTATCATCGCTGTCAGGGCAAAAGTTTAGCACACGGGATCAGGATAATGACGCGTGGGTAGGCCCATGTAATCCAAACTATCACTCTGGTGGATGGTGGTTCGGGGGCTGTGGTTATTCGGATTTGAACGGAATCTACTACAGCTCTGGTACCATTGCAACCAACTCCTGTCATTGGAACGGTATTGATGGCACTCGTCAGTCACTTCGTACTGTATTTATGATGGTCAGGAGGAACTAAAATGTCTGAGTAGACCATAAATATAGATCAGAGAAAGGATATCATGTATACTTTGTCTATTATTAGACTCATGATAAATCATAAATAATAAATAAAAAATTGCTTTAATTGTTCCACGTGTGCGAGATTTTTTGTGTCCTACTGTTTTAACAAGAGCTTTAAGAAATAGTTTGTGAATGAATATTAACGAAAAATACACAAATTATTACTCAAACTAAAAAACAAGAGAGTATTTATGGATATCAAAACAATCGTGTTTCAAAATAGTAATAGGGTTATGTTAGTTTTAATACTCCTATTTTCTTTGTCATAATGATGTTCGCCTATAGATTTCTAGTAAGAGTTACTAAAACAAATGCAAAGCATTGGGTAATCACGTCTTTATGATAAATGATACACATTGGTTAAAAGACAAATGACACAACCAGAAAGTCCGCAAAATGAAAGAAATTCAAAACAATACACCAGATCAATTAATTTTGATGATGCTATATTAACATGTATGTGTGATAAATGATAACAACAATGAGTTAACAACAATATATTTTCAGTATAACTATTACTACTCCCGAGACGACAAATAAGGCAACTTAAATCGAAATGTTTGCATATGGAAGGCTAAGCAAAATATATGAAAAATTTGATTTTATTTTTGATACTAAAAACCAAAAGAGACTTTAGGTTTCATTTAAACATAATTCAGTATGAATGATTTTGAAAAGCAAAGATCATGTTTCACAATTTTATTGGACTTTTATTACAGCAAGAACAATTAGATCTTAAAAATGAAAAATTCATGAAAACAATATGTGCATTGACATGTTGTGTATTTACTTTCGTCTCAAATGAAATGGATTTTGTGATGGCAATGAGTGTATACGTAGCAACAAAACTTAAATTGAAAAGGAAACAATATCCTACAATTAAAGCATTGCAAATATTGGCTATAAGCTTATAATGTACTTTATAAAGTGTTACACATTTATGGTAACAAAAATCTCCCAGCATCGGTCTACTCTGGCTCTAAATAATAAATACATTTACACTGTAATCGAAATGAGCATTGAAGAGTTGTTGAATTCAAGCCTTTTGAACACCATTTTAAAATTATTGGTTGATATCACGAAATTGCAAATATGATAAAGGACATATGAATTTACTATATAAAAACCGGATTAATTTCTCATTAAAAAGTGCACAATTTAAAATTACAAACTTTAAATTCATCAAAATTTCAAAGTTTGACAAGTAAGAAAAAAAATACCGAACTGCGAGGATCAATCTCCACTAGCAATGAGAAAAGACAAAACAAGGAATACATAACCGGCTAAATGCAAGAGCGCAATTGTCCTTAGTTGGTACAGGCAATCAAAAATGGGCTAAATAAGGTTCAATGGCGGGCCATACCTCCCCCTTATAATAATATTGAACAAAACTATTTGTTTTGTGTAAAATTATTTGTTTTGTTCTACATTTGTGTTTCTCTCATCAGAGGCGCTCTACCAAAAATATTGAAAATGCCAAACACTTTATGATTATGAAAAGCATGGAACAGTAAAACCAAAAATACAAAATGCCGAAGGTTTTTCTTAGATTGCGTCGAAAATCGTCGATGTCATGCGACCATGAAATGATAAAATGCAAAAAAGATGCAAATAACATCAAATGTTTCAGGCAGTAAATTTTCAAGACAAAAAAAAAAGAATAATAAAACTGTTCACTGTATGTCATTATCTTATTCGAAATTCATTGTATGACCTTAATTTTGATCAAATGATAATTGGATCGGAGATGGATATTACACGTAGTTTTTCAACCAATCCTTCTAAATGCCTTAACCAAGTCAGGAACACTACAATTTACCATTTATGTCCCAACCATGTTTTTCTGTCGTTCTTGACAATTTCCAATGTATTGTCCCAGTTTGATAAGTGGTTTCATTTTATTAAATTAATTAATTGAATTTGGAATAACACCAGAATGTTGCTTCTTTGTTTCAGAGCAATTGGGAACCTTGACATTTTCTCTTTGCTACAGGTGCAATAGAAAATTGAATTCCTTCCTTTTATTAACCCCTTGTCCTTAGCTTTTTAACTTGAGAAAAAAAAAACATTTTTGAAACAATTTGAATGTTCCCTGTTCTGGTGCAGTCCGTCTAAAGTTTCCCCCGGTTGTGGTTCGATATGCAGTCGTCTAAATGGAAAATTCAAATAACGCGACGCGTTGGTGTTTTACATCCGAAACAGAGGCGCTCTAGCTAAAAGACTGAATGTGACTCATATGAATATGAAAAAGCTTAAAACATAAACCTATGTGAAAATTAAATAGATTTAGCATTTCCATGTACTAGTAAAAGACATATCAATCATACTAGTGCTATATGGATCAAGGTGACTTAAAAGAAAAAGAACTACAGTTTATTGAAATATGTATAGTCTTTAACATATCCATTTTAAGAAGTTTAGTGTTCATTAATCTTAACACGTATTTTCAAGTTACCTTTAGAATTTAAATACCCAAATCGTTAAACTTTATGGTATATGTCAAATGTAAAAGTTTGTTCTTTCATGTCATATCATTGGTCTTTAATTTGCGTGTTAAAGATGCGCAGTAACAGATTATTTCGAGATTTAAACAAAAAATGTTTGATTCTTGCAGGGATTCTGTCCGTCTCTCTACACTATTGTAAATATGGCGTACTATTTTATGCAAGGACTTATTGTACTGATAAACTTTTACGTGTGTATGGGAACAAATATTAAAACAAAAAGAGGCCTCTTAAACCCTGCTTTTGAAGACATCAGTGAAATCACCCACGTTATTGATGAGATCGACAGTGATGGCGTAGTCAATTGTATGATGGTATGTTCATATAACGTTAATTGTAGATCGGTCTCCTATAATAACCTAGATAGCAGATGTCGTCTGTTTTCCCAAGATTTGTTCGGACAAGCACCGACTGGACACAGTGTAAAAGGATGGATTCACTTGGATTTGACAACAGGTACTTTTTTACTATGACAATTTAATTTTAAGCTTCTCTTTTTTTTCAATTTATTGTTTCTTATATAGATTTTTTATTGTCTTATTCTACAGCATAGTTTCTTTTACGGTATACGTGTTGCTCGTTTAATTCTACAGCATAGTTTCTTATACGGTATATATGCTGCTCGCTGTATTCTACAGCACAGTTTCTTATACGGTATATATGCTGCTCGCTTTATTCTACAGCACAGTTTCTTATACGGTATATATGCTGCTCGTTTTATTTTACAGCACAGTTTCTTATACGGTATATATGCTGCTCGCTTTATTCTACAGCACAGTTTCTTATACGGTATATATGCTGCTCGCTTTATTCTACAGCACAGTTTCTTATACGGTATATATGCTGCTCGTTTTATTCTACAGCACAGTTTCTTATACGGTATATATGCTGCTCGCTTTATTCTACAGCACAGTTTCTTATACGGTATATATGCTGCTCGCTTTATTCTACAGCACAGTTTCTTATACGGTATATATGCTGCTCGTTTTATTCTACAGCACAGTTTCTTATACGGTATATATGCTGCTCGCTTTATTCTACAGCACAGTTTCTTATACGGTATATATGCTGCTCGTTTTATTTTACAGCACAGTTTCTTATACGGTATATATGCTGCTCGCTTTATTCTACAGCACAGTTTCTTATACGGTATATATGCTGCTCGCTTTATTCTACAGCACAGTTTCTTATACGGTTTATATGCTCCTCGTTTAATCTTACAGCACAGTTTCTTATACGGTATATATGCTGCTCACTTTATTCTACAGCACAGTTTCTTATACGTTATATATGCTGCTCGCTTTATTCTACAGCACAGTTTCTTATACGGTATATATGCTGCTCGTTTTATTTTACAGCACAGTTTCTTATACGGTATATATGCAGCTCGTTTTATTCTTTAGCTCAGTTTCTTATACGGTATATATGGTGCTTGATTTATTCTACAGCAGTTTCTTATACGGTATATATGCTCCTCGTTTTATTTTACAGCACAGTTTCTTATACGTTATATATGCAGCTCGTTTTATTCTTTAGTTCAGTTTCTTATACAGTATATATGCTGCTCGTTTTATTTTACAGCACAGTTTCTTATACGGTATATATGCTGCTCGCTTTACTTTACAGTAGTTTCTTATACGGTATATATGCTGCTCGTTTTATCTTACAGCACAGTTTCTTATACGGTATATATGCTGCTCGCTTTATTCTACAGCAGTTTCTTATACGGTATATATGCTGCTCGCTTTATTCTACAGCAGTTTCTTATAGGTATATATGCTGCTCGCTTTATTGTACAGCAGTTTCTTATATTCTATATATATGCTGTTCGTTTAATTTTACAGCACATTTTCTTATACTGTGAATATGCTGCTCGTTTTATTCTACAGCTCAGTTTCTGTTACGGTATATATGCAGCTCGTTTTATTCTATAGCACATTTTCTTATACGGTATATGTGTTGCTCAGAGTATTTGTTTTTATAATCACTGTGTTGTTACCTTTAAACAGTCACGGATTTTGTCTACATATTTATTATATTGTTATTCATTATATAAACTATTTATAATTCTATAAAAATACTTGTTTCAGTACTACCACCGCCAGTTGACTGTTCTGATTTTCAGTCTCGAGGCTACAATAGTTCTGGACTGTATACCATAGGTCGCAACCAGGTAACAGTTTGGTGTGACCTAGAAACAGACGGAGGAGGGTGGACGGTATGTATACTTTTAATAAACAATAACAATTATTACTGTAAGGTTATAAAATGTTAAATCAAAAGGCTTTTTTTCTCATGAATGAAATATGTGGTTTCTTATCTAGGTGTTGTGTTTTGGAAAATATAGCGATAATTTTGTGTACAATTGCCAAGTTCAAGAGACATGCCCACTTCTCGATTTTTATCCAAGGAGTTTTGCTTTATACCAATATTATTAAATGAAAAAATATAGTCATGAAAGGTGTGTAAATTTCGCGATTTTTTTCAGTATTTTTTCGAAATTACTTGTTTTTTTTAGGAATTTCACGTAATAACCAAATTTCCTAGTAATGATGTAAAATACCGAAAAAGATAGCAGTTTAATGTAATTCCCAGTTACGCATATTTACTATAACAAATAGATATTGAATAATATTCAACACATACAACGAAATAATATGAGATTGAAAAGACATGAAAAGATGAAAAACTAAAGTAAAGGGTTAAATGTTCTTAACTTCATACAATGTATGAGGTAGTAAAAACGAACATTTACATGTGTTTGAAATTCTTAAAGAAAAGAGAAGAGTGCAATTATTATACAGCAAAGACGTTTATTTTAACGTTTAAGATATAATAAGAATTGAATAATCAGAAAGTATCTTTTTATCCATGTACGTTAAAACACCTGTCTGTTATAGGTATTCCAGCGAAGGTCTGACGGGTCTGTAGACTTTCATAGAAATTGGAATGACTACGTGGCAGGATTTGGTGATACCTCAAGAGAATACTGGATCGGTATGTTTAATTGCTACACGGACGTGATATTTTATTATTGTGTTTAAAATTGTTAAAGATAGAACAATTTAAACTAGATATTTTGTGTGTTATTTTAACGTAGATGGTGGTTTTTTATGAAACACATTTTTTTTTTAAATTAAAGCCTTCATTATAATAATGTTTTCAGTTTAGCTTTATAATATCATTCTATGATAAAAATTGAAGTCGTGTGGCAAATTCATAAGAATGTCGGTGGTTTCCTCCGGGTACTACGGTATTCTCCACCATTAAAACTTGCCGCCGTACATGGCCCAGGTGCGTCGATAAAGAGCGTTAAACACCAACACACACACACACACTTACAAACCCGAAAAATTGTTGTATATCTGCATTACATATTCAGTAACAGTGTGCATTGTATGTGTTATAAGTTTACCTTCTCTCATTCTCAAAAAATAAGAAAATATCTTATACTTGTACCCTATTTTATTAAGTGTAATATCGTGAAATACAAATATTCAAGGTGAAAGGTAGAAGTATCACAAACTTTGACATAAAATCTATAGACAGGCATCAATGAAAAGATTAACCATTATCTAGGTTCTGTTTATCTTAGGAAACGATGCTTTGAGCGTTTTAACAAGTTCAGGGACAAACGAGCTACTGATTCTGATGGAGACTTGGGGAGGTGTTTGGACACATGTACGTTACTCAAACTTCCGGGTAAAAGATGGTACAGATAAATACCGACTTCATGTTGAAGGCTACAGTGGAACGGCAGGTACACGCAGGCTTTTTACTACTTTTTTCGGTATTTAACTTCAATTTAAACACGTAAAAAGATATTCAGTATCTTTCATGTAGAGCAAACTTACAAAACAACAAAAAAGATTGTTAGATCTATAGATATGAAGGCAAAACAGTCTCTAATTTTCATTATTGTCGGTTAATATTAAAAATAAATATCTATTTACCAGGTGACAGTTTATCATCGCTGTCAGGGCAAAAGTTTAGCACACGGGATCAGGATAATGACGCGTGGGTAGGCCCATGTAATCCAAACTATCACTCTGGTGGATGGTGGTTCGGGGGCTGTGGTTATTCGGATTTGAACGGAATCTACTACAGCTCTGGTACCATTGCAACCAACTCCTGTCATTGGAACGGTATTGATGGCACTCGTCAGTCACTTCGTACTGTATTTATGATGGTCAGGAGGAACTGAAATGTCTGAGTAGACCATAAATATAGATCAGAGAAAGGATATCATGTATACTTTGTCTATTATTAGACTCATGATAAATCATAAATAATAAATAAAAAATTGCTTTAATTGTTCCACGTGTGCGAGATTTTTTGTGTCCTACTGTTTTAACAAGAGCTTTAAGAAATAGTTTGTGAATGAATATTAACGAAAAATACACAAATTATTACTCAAACTAAAAAACAAGAGAGTATTTATGGATATCAAAACAATTGTGTTTCAAAATAGTAATAGGGTTATGTTAGTTTTAATACTCCTTTTTTCTTTGTCATAATGATGTTCGCCTATAGATTTCTAGTAAGAGTTACTAAAACAAATGCAAAGCATTGGGTAATCACGTCTTTATGATAAATGATACACATTGGTTAAAAGACAAATGACACAACCAGAAAGTCCGCAAAATGAAAGAAATTCAAAACAATACACCAGATCAATTAATTTTGATGATGCTATATTAACATGTATGTGTGATAAATGATGACAACAATGAGTTAACAACAATATATTTTCAGTATAACTATTACTACTCCCGAGACGACAAATAAGGCAACTTAAATCGAAATGTGTGAATATGGAAGGCTAAGCAAAAAATATGAAAAATTTGATTTTATTTTTGATACTAAAAACCAAAAGAGACTTTAGGTTTCATTTAAACATAATTCAGTATGAATGATTTTGAAAAGCAAAGTACGTTTCACAATTCTATAGGACTTTTATTACAGCAAGAACAATTAGATCTTAAAAATGAAAAATTCATGAAAACAATATGTGCATTGACATGTTCTGTATTTACTTTCGTCTCAAATGAAATGGATTTTGTAAAGGCAATGGGTGCATACGTAGCAACAAAACTTAAATTGAAAAGGAAACAGTATCCTACAATTAAAGCATTGCAAATATTGGCTATAAGCTTATATTGTACTTTATAATGTGTATTATCAATTTGATGTAACAAAAATCTCCCAGCATCGGTCTACTCTGGCTCTAAATAATAAATACATTTACACTGTAATCGAAATGAGCATTGAAGAGTTGTTAAATTCAAGCCTTTTGAACACCATTGTAAAATTATTGGTTGATATCACGAAATTGCAAATATTATAAAGGACATATGAATTTAGTATATCAAAACCGGATTAATTTCTCATTTAAAAAGTGCACAATTTAAAATTACAAACTTTAAATTCATCAAAATTTCAAAGTTTGACAAGTAAGAAAAGCAAATACCGAACTGCGAGGATCAATCTCCACTAGCAATGAGAAAAGACAAAACAAGGAAAACATAACCGGCTAAATTCAAGAGCGAAATGGTCCTGAGTTGGTACAGGCAATTAAAAAATGGGCTAAATAAGGTTCAATGGCGGGCCTAACCTCCCCCTTCCATTGCGATCTTTGGGTCTGGTAGTTAAACCAAACAAAACTTATTGTTATTGCATATACATGTAACTTCTGCTGTTATAATATTGAACAACATTTTTTGTTTTGTTACACATTTGTGTTTCCCTCATCAGAGGCGTTCTACCAAAAATATTGAAAATGCCAAACACTTTATGATTATGAATAGCATAGAACAGTAAAACCAAAAATACAAAATGCCGAAGGTTTTTCTTAGATTGCGTCGACAATCGCCGATGTCATGTGACCATGAAATGATCAAATGCAAAAAGATGCATATAACATCAAATGTTTCAGGCAGTAATTTTCAAGACAAAAAAGAAGAATAAAACCGTTCTAGGTATGTCATTATCTTATTCAAAATTCATTATATGACCTCAATTTGATCAATTGATAATTGGATCGGAGATGGATATCACACGTAGTTTTTCTACCAACTGCTCTAAATGCCTTAACCAAGTCAGGAACGCTACAATATACCATTTATGTCCCAACCATGTTTTTCTGCTGTTCTTGACAATTTCAAATTTATTCTCTCAGTTCGATAAGTGGTTTTATTTAATTAACTTAATTAGGTGAATTTGGAATACCACCAAAATGTTGCTTCTTTGTTTCAGGACATTTTCTCATTGGTACAGGTGCATTAGCAGATTAAATTCCTGCCTTTAATTCACCCCACAATCCACAATTCAAAACAGTTTTGAAAATATATAAAACCAAATAAAATCAGAATAATAAATAATATTAATTTAATCTAAGGACAAACTACGATGAAGAGAATTCAACCTTAGGTTTAACATTTAAGAAAAATAAGATGATAATATTAAAAAAGAATTGACACATGAGATATAATCTCATGTACAAGTACATCATTTCTAAGGAAAATATTTTTTGGAATTCACTAGATTAGCTTAGAGAGTTAAGTTCCGGATTCAATCCAATATAACGATTGTTTCACCAGGCTCATAAATAGGAATACAATAGATCATTTTGTCAGTATCAGAGGCACAATACTACGGATGATTGCTTATTATATATAAATAAGCACGCAAAATTAATAGATTCATTACTTTGTTTTCAAGACAATGACGTTAATTTTAAAGGGAAAAAGTTTTCTATGACCTTTTCATATTTTTAGAATATAAAACACTAAAACATGTTGCGTAAAATCAACTACAGAATGAAGAAAGAGGATTTGACAAACCATATACATTTGTTAATAAAAGTAAAGAAAGATCCATTTAGGCACAATCCTTGGCTAAATGTCGAAAATGCAACACCTGGGACCGTGTTTTTACGTTTACTAGTAAGAGTTACTAAAACAGATGCAAAGCATTGGGTAATCACGTCTTTATGATATGTGATACACATTGGTTTAAAGACAAATGACACAACCAGAGAGTCCGCAAAATGAAAGAAATTCAAAACAATACACCAGATCAATTAATTTTTATGTTTCATTTAAACATAATTCAGTATGAATGATTTTGAAAAGCAAAGTACGTTTCACAAAGGAAACAGTATCCTACAATTAAAGCATTGCAAATATTGGCTATAAGCTTATAATGTATTTTATAAAGTGTTACAAATTTGTTGTAACAAAAATCTCCCAGCATCGGTCTACTCTGGCTCTGAATAATAAATACCTTAACACTGTGATCGAAATGAGCATTGAAGAGTTGTTGAATTCAAGCCTTTTGAACACCATTGTAAAATTATTGGTTGATATCACGAAATTGCAAATATTATAAAGGACATATGAATTTACTATATAAAAACCGGATTAATTTCTCATTAAAAAGTGCACAATTTAAAATTACAAACTTTAAATCAATCTCCACTAGCAATGAGAAAAGACAAAACAAGGAAAACATAACCGGCTAAATTCAAGAGCGAAATGGTCCTGAGTTGGTACAGGCAATTAAAAAAAAAGACTAAATAAGGTTCAATGACGGACCTAACCTCCCCCTTCCATTGCGATCTTTGGGTCCGGTAGTTAAACAAAACAAAACTTATTGTTATTGCATATATATGTAACTTCTGCTGTTATAATATTGAACAAAAATTTTTGTTTTGTTTCACATTTGTGTTTCCCTGATCAGAGGCGTTCTACCAAAAAATATTGAAAATGCCAAACACTTTATGATTATGAATAGCATAGAACAGTAAAACCAAAAATACAAAATGCCGAAGGTTTTTCGTAGATTGCGTCGACAATCGCCGATGTCATGTGACCATGAAATGATAAAATGCAAAAAAGATGCAAATAACATCAAATTTTTCAGGCAGTAAATTTTCAAGACAAAAAAAAGAATAAAACCGTTCTAGGTATGTCATTATCTTATTCAAAATTCATTGTATGACCTTAATTTGATCAATTGATAATTGGATCGGAGATGGATATCACACGTAGTTTTTCTACCAACTGTTCTAAATGCCTTAACCAATATTAAATACGAAAGAATATGGAATATGTGCCAGAAAGACACGATCCACATATTGAATGTACAATGGAAAATTTCGCTGCGTGTGAAGCGCTTTTCTGGATTAACCTTCATCAGACACGCTAGGAGTAAAAACTTTGAAAAACCGGTGGTATATAAGATTTGATAAAACAAAAACAGAAGCCAAGAAATATGACAACAATGACCAAACAAATAAATTTATCAATTTTAAAAGAAATAGCCAAACGTTGTCAAATTTTGGAAATATGTAAACTGTGTCTCTCCAACACATATTCCAGTATTCGAAAATATATAAGAGCATACAACTGAAGCACGGGAAAGCTTTCTACGACCTCCACACGGCACTAAAGCCAAACTCTGAAATAACAAGTCAGGAACGCTACAATATACCATTTATGTCCCAACCATGTTTTTCTGCTGTTCTTGACAATTTCAAATTTTATTCTCTCAGTTCGATAAGTGGTACCACCAGAATGTTGCATCTTTGTTTTTATTATTAACAAATTTACAGCGCTTTTAATGAATCGGTCTCCTGTCAGTTTGAATACACTGTCAATTTGGCATAATTCGCTGCTTCGTGAACTTAAAGAACATTTCAAGGGGTTTTGGTCTCTTCAACCGTGTATACCACAGTACTCCAAAATTTCTTTGATTCAGCCATCTGTGTATCCGGTGGTTCTTAAGGGGTTTCGGTCTTATATAATATTCACCCGTGTATCCCACGGTGACGCCAAATTATTCTGCATATTTGTTTTTGTATTGATTTCTGGTTTAAAATTGATAAAACATTAAAATATTTATTCGTTTTTACCTTAAGATTGTTTCACCAACTAAGCTATCATTTTATCGGTAAAAAGCGGCTTTTACCTGTGATCTCATCTGCCTGATATTTTTTAGTATCATGGACAGTCCGTGATACAAGAAAATATCAGGTGGGAGCACTGAATAACTGTGACGTCATAACCGATAAAAAGAATATTATATACATTCCTTTTTGACACTATCTACATCTAGTCTCGTATCAGACTCGTCCTACCGGACTCGTCTGATACTCACCTGGATATAGATAGTATCAAAAAGGAAAGTACATAATATTCTATATTTATTCACATGTGATTGAGTTCGACATTTTATACCCAGGAATTCGTTTCACTCAAAGGAGGGTCTAGAAAGGCACAAGGCATAATATCCAAATAACAACTCTACACAAATTGGACAGGAGTACTTGTGAATTGATGAAAGTGTAAATCTTCCGAATTATCCGATAACGATGCTGCCTCGTTTTCTCCATAATAATACTGGTACGATTCTTCTATTTCGGTCCTAGGCTGTGCTGTCCTTGTACGTAGATCTGTTTGACTTGGTAAATCAGTTCCTAAATCCTTTCTGTTGGAATGGACATTAGTTATAAATGTTTTTCGTCTGTGTTTATCATGTTTTCGACATCGTATCGCTATCAAGCACATCGCTGTTATTATAAAGGTAGCGAGGAAAACAGCTATAAATACCATCACTCCTGTTTCTAGGTGTGTTTTTATACGACTGCCTGTAAAAAGAATCATACATTTAATAACAATAAAGGTAATAGCAAAATAACCGAATTTGGAGAATCGATCTACAATGTCTTTAAGACGAGACAAAACAAGGAATTCATACCGGAAAAATTGAAGATCGGAATGGTCCTGACTTGGTACAGGCATTTCAAAAGAAATGGTGGTTTAAACCCGGCTTTAAGGCGCACCAATCCTCTCTCTTCTATTGCGATCTTTGGCTCCGATATTTACACAAAACATAACAGGTTTGTGATGACATATTGGAGATGCTAAGGTGTATAAACCAGGCATTTACCGATAAGGTTAAAACTCCCAGCACAAATATTCAGTATATGAAAGTGATGTTTATCGACAAACTGGTGTGTGTATTCTAAGTTATTACATGCAGTAGCACTTTTATTTTTCAGTAATATGGCTTGACCGGTGAACCAAGGAATATTACGGGTACAAAAAACTAATCATAGTGAATTAAACTGTTCCTTTCTCGAATATTGAACAACAATGATTCTGTAGGCTTCATTGCAACACTTTCCCATTAGCCCAGGCAACCAAATGTTGCCATGTGTCCCCTTACATGTACCAAATCTTATCATATTGGCATTTAATGTTCATAACATTATCCACTTTTCATTTTCACTTCTTTGATTAAGCAGATTTTGCAGTTATTTCCAGTAACCCTTACCCTAACACTAACCTTTAAATGATAATTCTTTTTCCTCTGATACACTAACACTGGCATTGACGTGGATTTGTTCTCTGGAAAGATTAGAATACTGCATGCTCCCATGATGTGAACCAGCCTGACCAGCGCAGTCAACCTAAAAATAATCATTTCCAATACTTTACGGATTAGTGTATATATACGTTAAAAGAATAAACAAAGTAAGCGAGCAACTAAAGATAAAAGTAAAGGTAATAACAAAATTACCGAATTTGGAGGTCCAATCTCAATGTCCAAGAGAAAAGACAAAACATAGAAGACACACCAGAATAGTTATAGATAGCAATGGTCCTGACTTGGTATCGGCATTCCAAATGAAATGGTGGGTAGATGGGCTTTCTTTGGCATAGAAAGGACAAGTTTTGATTTGGTTGTATTATATCTTTAATCTGGGGCCTAATGTAATACACCAATCAGCGACCACTGATCATATGAAGGCTGATGGATGTTTTACATTGTGTTTTTAAATCTGACGCTGATATACAAGAGTGTAGTTTTTGCAGTGTATCCACATTCCACAGCTAATTGTCTTCTTTAATTCAAAACAAAGATAAACAATCTGATTTGTCACAATTGAATAGGCAATGAAAAGAAAAGACAACGATTTTGTCATGGCTAGGTTCTGAGTTTGTATAATGGAGCAAGTACTATTTGGATAAACCTTTCTCTTCTATCTTTATATAATGGTACGCTCAGGTGAAATCATCTCAGTACAATAGACAGGTAAAAATCTCATCTTTTTTCTCACAAAATACTAAAGTACCCATGCTTCCTTATCTACACAAACTTAAGCCCAACATATCATGTTTAAATACAGCATTAGATCTGCCAGTTTCCTATGGCATGAACACATAAACTGATTATAAAAATCTAAGACATATTTTCAAGAATTTTGAAAAAAATAAATGCAAAAAAAATAAGTTCGGTAATTTTGATACAACTTAATAAATGGTAAGATATATAGACACATGGTATATGCATATCACGAATGTCAAAGAGTGGTATGGTTTACCTCCATTTAGATGTAACTTGGTCATACGTAGGTTTAATAGACAATTTTCATATTGCTGGTATTTAGTCAAATCTTTGGACATTAGTCAAAAGGGGAATAACTCATTGAAAACCCAAAGCCCAGACATTCTTGTTCCCTGTCCCATAAGAGCATAGGAAAAATAGGAACATATGACAAATCATATAATTTGGTAAGTACATATCTAGTTCTGGAAATTTACTTACTACTGGTCACATATTTACCAAAGATAAATTTGCTACAGTTTTTAAGAAAATCATGAGCTTTTGGAAATGTAAACCAGTGTGTCTGGTGTTGGAGTTATTCCCCTTTGGACCAACTACCAAAGATCTGCCCTATAACCGCTAATATGAAAATCATCTATTTGAATTCAAATATATCAAGTCTTACTATCCACTAGTTGGTGAAGACGGCCTGCATATCTCGGTATATCTCGAAATCAATACACGTATCAAAAACGTGTGTAAAGGAAGACGAAACAAAAATACTTACATCAGAACATGTTCTGAGGCAAACGTCAACAGTGCATGTAAACGTCAACGATGAGGTCATATGTCCCAATCTGTCTGTTGGGATGAAAGTATTAAATGTGGTCGTAAGATAGCCTTGGGAAATTCTTGTAAATCCGGGAAATAATGCTGGGTCTGTCGGGCACCTGTGGTTAAAAAAATTGATAATTCTGTGTTGATCGATGAACAAAACATAAAATCAAGATTATAAGTTTTTGATTGACATAATTTACTATCCTTCTTTAAATACAACTTAAAAAGGCAAGGTATCATTAGAGTGTTATTGACCATCTTGACAACGGCATAGCTTAATGACACCAGTCTTCCTTTTTAAAAAGAAAGTACCTCAGTGAACATGCTCACATACCCCACGCGTCCACAATATGGACAGAAATTATCTATTTCGAGTTAGGAATAAAAAAGTCGTAGTTGTTGTTTTTCCAAGACGGCTCATTAAACAGGAAATGAATTAGTGACAGAGCTGAAAATGTATGTACCCCACCATATGGGATCCCTCTCTGAAGCCACGTAAAAAATATCAAAAGTCTATGATTAATAGTTGCTGAGAAATCTGTCACGAAAATTTTTAACCCTGAAAATTTAGTGAAAAAAGACTAAAAATGCTACATTTTAGTCAAAATTTCTCTTTTCTATTGGTCGATTCTCGTTTGTTTACATTTTGCCTAATCGAGTTTACGATAACCACCGACTTCACGATTACGGGTAAAGCCGGGTGTTCATGAATCTCCGAACCTTATATCTAACAAACACTTTATCATAAAGGTATAATAAAATTTCCCAATTGGGAAGATATTAAAGTTAACTCTAGACATACCCTGATGTTAGCATTGGTATGGTGCTAGTTTGACAAGAGGAAACCCTGATATCAAAATCATCTGAAACGAGGAAAACGATATCATAAATAATTGTCAATATAACAAGCAAATGAATTATAAAATAACATAATTGTAATTAAATGACACTCGTTTAAGTTTGAGTCATGGTAATGATTTGTGAAATAGGAGGAAAATGGTACTACAAAACCTGTCATTGTATTGATAAACATCACACTTTACCCAGTAACACATCCATCGTATTCAATATTTTTTTCTACACTACTTAATATGCGAATCAATTATACCATGTATACCGTCCGACAAGTTTTTTGAATGACCATTTAGGGTTTTCGTATTCGAATCAAGTGAATAGGAAAGTAATTTCACTCGAAATGCACCTTGATGAAAGATATTCTTTAGATGATTAATAAGAAACAGATAAACATGCGTATATTGAAAGTAGTAAAATTATTGAATTCAATACGCGTGGTCCTTGGAGTGAACATTTCCATGCGATGACGATGATGACGTTAAGCCAAGGCAAAATCACACTTTTGTTCTATTTCGCGTGTTTAAAAACATTTCAGTGTGCTGGCTACATAATATATGTTTGACAGAATATCAGTACCACAAGAAACTCTTTATGAACAAATCACATTTTAAGTAGTATCCAAATTTAACACAAATACATGCTTGTTATGGATTTTTTTTTATTTAACAAAGTTTCTTTTTTTTTGCATTTTACTTTATTTTCGCTATGGAATATGATACTCTTAAGGTTAACGTATTGCATATAAATACCTTTGAATTGATCTAATAGTCTTATATTCAAAGAAATCACATCGTTCAAAGTCAAGGTCCTTCCCGTGACTTCATATCCGTTACTCATTAAGCTCATTGTAACAGTAGGTTTAGTTGTCACTCGGCGAAGTGTATCTTCATTGACAGGACTTTTATTAAACAAAACAGTATTTTTTTATGACGTGCAATAGGCGAATACTAGTATATAGAAACGAAAATATATTTTCTCATTAACATCTTTTAAGTGTTGGATTCCACCGACATTCACATTTTTATAAATAAACCTATGAGATTTATTTGGTATTTAATACAAAAAGTCGTTATCATGATTATCCAGTGAAATATTAAAAAAAGATTGTCTTTGCTTTGTATACAGTTGCACTTTGTGGGTAAAAATTAAATATCGAAAATGTGGAAATATTTAAAGTTGAAAGTTTCAATGCTAAAAATTAGGCATTCAACAAATTACATATACATTCAGTTATACGTCTTACGCAATATTTATTCCAGCAGAATCTGTTATCCTGGAAAGATCAACAGTACATTTTACAGGAAAGACGGTATCGTTCTGTGTAAAATATGCCGGATTTTTCTGTACAACCAGCCGAAAAGGTCTTCCCTGAAACCAAACATACCTAAAATCAATTCAGGTGACACCCCACTCTGCATGGGTTTAATTAGGGCGAATTTATAAGAAGCCATAGAACCCATCAAAAATAAATGGTAGATCAGTAAACTAAAGCCGGTAAAACACAAAAAATATACGTCTTATTATAATACTGATTGTTTTTGTAGTATTCTATTTCATCAAAATATATAGCATCAGATATCTCTCAAACAATAGAGGCCAGGAATCAACCACTCAAAAATAAATGGTAGATCAGTAAACTAAAGCCGGTAAAACACAAAAAATATACGTCTTATTATAATACTGATTGTTTTTGTAGTATTCTATTTCATCAAAATATATAGCATCTGATATCTTTCAAACAATAGAGACCAGGAATCAACCACTAAAGCTTTTATCTATTAAACCTGTACAGTCGGGGAAAATTATTGGCTAAATAAAATTATCGTTAACATTTAAAACCACACATGCAATGTCAGATTTCTTAAGAATGACTCGCTCTTATCGAAACCTTTCTAAAATATATAAGCACGTAAAGCCTGTTGTATATAAAATGCTTCATCCAGGTACTTAGCTATTTCGTCGTATGCCTTTAAAATGATAATTTATAGCCTACCCATGTGTGGTTACAAGCAAATAAGTTAAATGAGTAGATTCTGGAACCGGTTGAAGTGACCAGTCTACAGTTAGAATCTCTGATGTATATCACGCCTCCATCTAGAGCACCAGTCAGAGTAACAGATAATCTATCACGTGTGCAGGAGTTTATAGTAACTGAAAGACACATTGTGGATAAAGTAAAAACAATTTTGTAAAGTCCGCTTTACAGAAATGTTATGTACATAAATATATTCTTGAAGAATCGAAAAGATTCGACAACCTTTTCAATCTAAAATATTTTGGTTTAAAGCTTCTGGGAATTTTAAAATACTTGTTAGTGCATAGAGATTAGTGGTTGTATATTTACCCTCTTATCATCGTAATAACATGAATAAGGGACAGTAACGTGGACAATACAAAGAAGATTTGAATATCAAAATTTCAAAGTACCAGAGGTAATTCAATATACTAGTTATGTGGTTACCAGCACACAATGTTGTGATGACTTACAATATTAATATATGAGATATTTTATATTTCATACTCACTTATTGGAGAAAGTCTTGATGTATGGCTCAAGGAAAATATGAAAACGAAATCAAACAAGAAGACTCTTCCAATCATTGCCAAACCTTAAACAGAAAACAAATTGAATCATGCATCGTGTATACCGGTACAACATAGTCTGAAAATAACAGAGCATTACTGGCAAAAAGGGAGCGATCTTTTCGTTTTTATATGGGGCGGGCTATGGTGAAATTTGAAATAAAAAGGAAGCTTACCAAGACTATTTAGAGATTAAAAAAAGGACAGTTAGAAATTAAAAAAGGAGACATCATGGTAATTTTAGCCGGAAAAAAAATATAGTAGTTTTTAAAATAACAAAATCCAGGCTCGTTTTTTACCAAAATAATGAAGGACGATGCCCAATGAAAAAAATCCATAACCCCTTTTCAAGACAACTATTGCCTTCCTAATGTGTTTACACTATATGCTGTATTGTTTTTATTATCCAATATTTTGTGACATAATAACAAAAATTAGTTTTCTTCTCGGTCATCTAAAGTACACATTATACAGCATCAGGACATCGTAATCTTTGGAAAATACTTGTTCCTGTGAGAAGTAAAGACGTTGTTTAAAATTTTTCACGAAATAAAGATCAACACAAGTTAATACAACATTATTGATAGAGTATATATATAGGCTAATGTATCAGTCATTCTCCTTTTCTACATATATTTTAGGAAGGAAATTTCAACATTTGGCAAAAATTTTGCTTAAGTACTTGCAAGAACATTTTGATTTTGCTTAATCGTGTGAATTTAAAAGTTGCTTGATAAAATATCGATAGATAATATCTCAACAATAATATTTTACATATAATTCCTGATAATATCGAAATTGCTGTTGGCTGTTTTATTTTTGTCTTTCTAATTTACCGCTTGTTTTTATGTGAGCTGTGTCGCATACAAGTATTCTACATCTTATCTTTTTTTATTTATGATAGTTTTAAAATGATGACGATATCTTAAACATTTTACACTGTAGAAAGTATTTATAATAATTAATGTTTACACTGTAGAAGTATTGATTATTAGTTATTTTTACATTGTAGAAAGTATTTATTATTATTTATGTTTATGTTCCGGACTTATGAGTATTTGGACCATACGCGTATGGTCATGGCCATATAGGTATAATTATATGGTAGGACCATATGAAAATTTATTCATATGGATATGACGGGCCAGACCATTTTAACCATATGAGTGATTAGACTAAATTAAACAAAAATAATGAATTTTAAACTGAAATCCACAATACGTTTTTGCGATATTTAATTGCATAATATAAAACAAAACATAAATTATTCATAATAAGAACAGTCCGTATTTCGTGAATTTAAAACAGGTTTGTAAGGGAGAGAAATGAAATGTAAAAAAGAATGATAGAAGTGGTATAGAGTTGTACAAGTTTGTATATGCGTATGAAATGATTTTATATAGGAAAAAAAATGTTTTATAGTCTATTTGAATTCTATAAATCAAGAAAAAATCATTTTGATATTTTGTCTTTTGAAAAAAAAATGAAACAAAAATAAACTTTTCTAATATCATACGATTGCGAACTCTGACTACAAGAAACAAGATTTTATCTTCTAAAACAAAAAAAAATCCATAAAGTCTAATGGTAAATAATTCACTTATCTCTTCAAAACATATAAATGTCTGTTTTTTTATGGAACAGCCAGGTGATTGGTCTACTGGAACATTAATAAAAGGACCAACAATAGGAGATTAAATGACCAACAAGCTTAACAATGGACTTTTAAAGATAATTCAAGCAAATGCTCTTCCTGGTCAACATGTTGTACTCCCATGGATTTCTGTGAATTTCTGTTCCATTTTTACTATTAATGTCTATGAAAAATATTTTTTAATATATTATGAAAAAATTCTGATTTTCTTAGCCGGAGTTCGTATGCCATAAAAAAGTTACATGATGAAAAAAAAATTTCGACTATTTTAAAGGATAAAACCTGACAAGCCATTTGTCGTTGATTTATAGAACTCAAATGGACTATACGGCATGGAGTTATTAGTAAAACATGTCAGTTTTCTGGTCACAAAATGCAATTGAATTAGTCAATCAGTTACCTGCTGATTTACCTTTTTATCTTGCCGTTTGAATAAATTGTCATTTCTGTACTTATTCTAGCTGATAAAAAAAATAATGGGTAAAAATATATTTTCTAACATACTATCCCCATTTTTTTTATATATTTGTTTCGAAAATATTTCCTTTAAATGTGATAACGGACTGGTTTACTTTTTTCATCAATTAGTCAAATATCGGTATTTCTTAATAGCCCCGACCAAACGCGTATGGTCCGACCATATATGTATACCCATATGGTCATGATCATACGCGTATGGTCCAGATACTCATATGGTCCGGAACATTTATGTTTACACTGTAGATAGTATTATTTATGTTTACTCAGTAGATAGTATTTATTATCATTAATGTTTATACTGTAGATAGTATTTATTATTACTTATGTAAACAACAAATATGGCTTACCTTGACATGCTATTTTATGCAAAGTTTCGATAAGTTACAACATTCAATGTTATTTTAAACAAGACTATACAAGTAAAACTTATTTAATAACATATTTCTTCAGCCATGTCAATTTATTTGGAATGTTTTAAGTTTTTCCATTGTTTCTATTATAATGAGGGTTAAAGTGAATCTAAACGATAGTAAACTTCAATGGTTACGAGTTTAATTAAAGAACGAAGAATTGGAGAAACAGATAACACCACTCAGTCACATGATTCATTAATTTTTAAATAGACACAAGATTTCTCCTATGCAATACTAAAGGAAATTTAATCTATTAAACCCTATTATGTTATTTTTAAATCAAGTTTCTATTTTAATCCGTATATTTTACATTTAATTCACAGCAAACACAGCTTTGTGAGAGCAATTTGTGGATTCCAAGATTTCTGTTTGTTAAACTATTATAAGATTTTTCAAAACGTGTTGTACACTTTTATCAAATCAATCAGATTTTTTTTTGTATCAGCTACTGTTTGCACAAATCGTTTTATAATAGCATATTATTTGTCGTTTTTTTTTGTATTGCAAATGCATTACATGTATATGATTATAGCAGTAATTGTTTATATTACATAAAAATGACACTATTATCATTTAAAACTTGTAGATTTTTGGTTTAGGAGGTAACAGATTTTCCAACTTTGTTCAAGTTCAATAAATGTCTAACACTTTTTATGACTTGTGCTTTTGGTCAATCAAGGCAAAATGAAAACTAAGTTCCTTTTTCAGATTTCTGGTTTAATGTTTGTGTCAATTGTTTTTGTAGTCTTAAAAAGGACCATTATCGTGAATTCTGTGAAACGGTAAGTAGAAGTTGCTATGAGTGGACTTATTGGAAGACATTCATTTTAAATGAATAGTTCACTGAGTATACTTATCAGTTGATTATTGTTAGTTATTAGTGTTTTGCTGATTGTTGTATTGAGATGATCATCTTATTATCTCTATTATGTCTTCACAACCGTGTTCCGTTGTGTGTTACTACCGATACTTAAGATCGCAATGGAAGAGGGAGGTTTGGCGCGCCATAAAACCTGGTTTAACCCACCAATTTATTTGAAATGCATGAACCAAGTCAGGACCATTGCGATCTTTAACTATTCCGGTGTGTCTTCCATGATTTGTCTTTTCTCTAGTACATAGAGATTGATCCCCCAAATTCGGTTATTTTGTTATTACTTCTATTGACATATATTCAAGTAGGTCTGACTCCATGAATCCCCATTGGAGGGTCAAATTATAGGAAATTGAAGAATATATGGATTAATAGTTTAAACAAGTTTATCATAGTAGTTTCTGCAGAATTATTGCCTTACAATAAGAAAGAATTAAAATTGGTTCTCCAGGAATGATCAAACATTAATACCATATATAATTGACATACATATTAAATGTCAGGTTAAACATGTATTGTATTCTTTATATGACACTTTATATAACCATCTATTGTAGTTGAGTTTGAGCTAATAAAATTATTCTATGCTATTCTATTCTATAACTACTAAAAATCGCAAATGACATTTTCTCTGTTTTTTGACAATTGAAAATATCCTTCATTGTGAGTATTTGAGAATTTCCGTCAGTTTGAGAGATTGTCTGGTACCATTCAGTTTGACTCCCCTTCAGTGTGAGTCTGTATCAGGTACCCTTCAGTTCGACATTTTCCTACTGTGTTAGTTTGTCAGATATCGTTCAGTTTGACAATTTTCTTTTAGCTTAATTATATGTCGGGTATCATTCAGTGTGACATTTGCCTTCAATAGAGTTCTGTCAAGTATCCTCAAGTGTTACACTTTTCTTTAGCGTGGCTCTTAGGTTCCGTTGAGTATGAAGCTTTTAAGCGCAAGTTTTCTCTATATTGAATGAAGTAGTTCTGTTTCTTTGCGATTACGTGCGACCGCTTAAATAGCGACGATATATAGTATCTTTAAGTTTCGTTCGACATTCCTTTCGTTTTCCGTCCCAAACATGTTTTGTGTCCGATCGTTAATAATTCCTTTTGTCTAAAAACACATACATCTATTTTCATCTTTTATTTCCTAAGAATCTCTTTCTATACTACTAATGTAGAGCATTTCTTTTAGAATTGATCTAAATGAATTTTTCGGCGAGGGTGTATATTTCCATTTTTTCGGCTCACAGTTTGAAATACCAGAAATCCCAGTTTTAAAAGATCACAAAGTGTTGACACATTACTTTTTATAACGACCTATTTCTATTGTTAGATCGTTATTACTTTGTTAAAACTTGAACGTACGATATATAAGTTTTAACAATTTACAGTGCATGATAAGCCTTATAAAAATTGTCTTTGTATTATTTTTCAATTTTTTTTCAGATTTATTTTCTCCACAGATAAACAATTTGTTAACGAAAGAAAAACTTCCGTAGATTGTCTCGATAACTTATTATCAGAGTCCGACGAAGGCCTTCTACAGATTAATAAACATGTGATATCTCAACTACGTGGGGAAAACCGTTATATTGTCGCCCTTGGTGGTACCAAAGTATAAGCTAGTGTTGTTTTGGAATGCAAAAGTTGCCAGCACCTACTGGAAATTTCTTCTTCGTCAGATACAGAACATGTCAACAAAAGTTAAAGACTACATCGTACACCGCCCAGACAAGAGCAATCTTAAATCATTCTATAATTACAGTGATACGGACATAATACGGATGATGTATAACGATTCCTGGACAAAGGCCGTTTTTGTTAGGGAACCAAGAGAACGGTTTCTTTCGGCTTACATTCATAAAATTGAAAAAGCTCATTTTGACATAAAATTGTGTAAAACTCGGATTGTATCATTTGAAAATTTCGTTAATGTAACAAAATGGTGCAGAGATCCTCATTGGGAGACACAAGTTAAAATTCCAACTTATTTTTACAAAACCATGTTAGTTGGTAAAATGGAGAACTTGATACAATTTACTGAGATGCTTCTTACAAAGATCGGAGCTTTTTCATCCAAGACACAGAAATGGTTAAAAGAATATACCATACGTCATCCGACTCATGCTGAAGACAAACTACGTAAATACTACACACCCGAACTCGAAAGGGAAGTGATCAACATGTATCAACAGGATTTCGATGTTTTTAATTTCAGCAAGGCTACATTGCTATGAGTATATTTCTGCACTATTTACGTCCTGTTATAAACATCAAAATTACTCTGTATAATAGCTGTCGGTTTTTTGTTTAGTTTAAAATGTAATTATAATTACAAGAGGCCACCAGAAACCTGAATAGCTCAACTAGTCCTTAATCCATTAGGGTCTCTATATGAGTTCTGTGAAAATTTTGTAGAGGCTTATGAGCTTGATGAGCTGAAATTTTCAGAAAGCAATAGCTTGACCGATTTGCAATAGTTTGCATCCCTTATGACAAAAACATGCACAAATTCTTTTTTTACCTTAAAATATCAATTTAAGGGTCATCTTTTAACTTTAATCGAATTGAGACGTTTGTATAAATCAATGAGGTAACGGTTCAAGCAAGTAACAGCTTTACACTATTTATATATTTAGTTTAAACATCATTTAAGATCAAGATAAAACAGTTTATTGTGCTGAATTATTCCCCCCAAAAAACAAGACCAGGTTTGTCCATTATTCTTTGTGTTTCAAATTTGAATTTTAGACAAAACGGACTGCGGATTTCAAAACACCCTCAATCAGCTGTCTTTTGTGTTAACAAAGTCATAGGGTCAGCTTTCAAAGAAAGTTGAATGTGGCCAAATATTTTGCGTGGTTTAAGATTTGAGTTTGAAATAAGGAAGGAAAGACAAGGTTTGCATACATTATCGCAATTTATTAACTTAGATGAAATCAACATCAAACACCTTTTCTAGATCTTTAAAATACAAATGACAACAAAGTTCCAGACAATAAATTTTGCTACGCCTTTCGTCTATTCAAGACTCATCAGAGGCGTTCTACCAAAAAGATTGAAAATGCCAAACACTATGAATATGAAGAGCATAGAACATCATAACCAAAAATACCAAACAGGGGAACCAAATTATTACTAAGATATTCAACCTATGTCTGGGGTAGGAAGAACCTTAGGGTTCAGACAATTTTGAAATTTAAACGGATAATTTAAAGCCTTGATGTATTCTCCAACTCAAAAGTGTTGGTGCCGGAGCGGGCTAACCTCGGGGAATTTAACCTCCACCAGAAGTGCTAACCTTCACGTGTGTTCAAAATACAAATGACAACAAAGTTCCAGACAATAAATTTTGCTACGCCTGACGCGCGTTTCGTCTATTCAGAGGCGCTCTACCAAAAATATTGAAAATGCCAAACACTGTATGAATATGAAGAGCATAGAACAGTACACCTGACGCGTAAATATATTATCTGGTAAAATCATGTGAAACTTTGGGCATTTTTTAATAAAAGACAAACAAAATCATATTTTATAAAATGATATGGAGTAAATGAACATGAGACAATAACAGATTTGTTAACTATAATTTATGTTAATGAACTGTATGGCCATTTCGGAAATTTATTCTTCATCAACAGCACAAGAGTCTGACAAAGGAAATTTACAATTAAAAAAACTGTTGAAATACGTAAAACCAAATGAAATCAGAATGTTCAGTAATATCAATTATATCTAAGAACAAACTAGGATGGAGAGAGTTGAACCTTAGGTTTTAGAATTTACAAAAAAATAAGATGATCATGCACTTATAGACAAATGTGGAATTTCGGTATCTTACATGAGTGCAGATGTTGGTTTGTTATAGATTTTGTTTTGTCATCCTTTTCCGGATTTGACTTGCTGAATTGACTATTGGCAACGCGACGGGTGTGCTATAGCAGGTAGGAACTGCTTACTCTTCCGGAGCACCTGAGTTAATTTTTGCTTCGACTTGAGTTCACGTTGTTGATTGATGTTCAGTTATTTTGTGTTTCTGTGTTTTACATGTTGTCTGTTTTTGTCCCGTTCTTTTTGGTGTTTGCTGGTTTTGTCTCTGCCCTTTCGGACTTTTGACATTCGGATGCCCCATCAGTACCTCTACTTCTATGATAGTAATAATAAAGAAGTATATGTCGTGTACAAGTTGCAACTTTAATAGATAAATTGAAATCTCCTAGGATCAGATTTTTCACCAGGCTCATAAATAGGAATACAATAGATCATTTTGTCAGTATCAGAGGCACAATACTACGGATGATTGTTATTAGTATTGCGAAAAACGGTTTCAGATTTTATGCCTTCGATCAAAATCACAGCCGTAGTATTGTGAAGTTTAAATCATTATAGGAAATTCCGAATTGAATCAAAAGCGTTAGTTGTGTCTACTGATCGCGAACTCCTAGGTTGCTTTAAAACAAAAATATGAACACATTGTAAAACTGTCCTCTTATGCTTTTATTATTTTCCAGTTATGAATTAAAACCTTTTGGTCATCTGTTAAGTACTGACTACACTACGACTCTTGAGGAGTTTAGGAGTAAGGGCAGGCGAGCGTTCAGACAGATTTCTACCTCTGCAAGATCGATTTTGGCTTGGGTCATTGGTGTTGTTTGTCGATTAGAATGATCGAGTGAATTGGAAAAGTCTGTCATTTATAATGATTCGTTAGCGTGTGTGAAAAAATAACGCAGAACATGAGATATGGTGTGATTCGGATAAGTATGTTTTGATTTTGAAAAATACTAGTTATGATTTAAAGGATTTTAGGATTTAGTTCTTCCGAGTCACTTTCGGAAATTCCTCGTAGAATCTACTCGTCGAAACGTTTCAGCTGCGATTTTGGAATAATAGGTAGTCGTTTTAATGGTGTAAATAAGCATCTAAAATTAATAGATTCATTACTTTGTTTTCAAGACAATGACGTGAAGTTTAAAGGGAAAAGGTTTTATATGACCTTTTCATATTTTTAGAATATAAAACACTAAAACATGTTGCGTAAAATCAACTACAGAATGAAGAAAGAGGATTTGACAAACCATATACATTTGCTAATAAAAGTAAAGAACGATCCATTTAGGCAGAATCCTTGGCTAAATGTCGAAAATGCATTACCTGGGACCGTTTTTTTACGTTTACTAGTAAGAGTTACTAAAACAAATGCAAAGCATTTGTTAATCACGTCTTTATGATATATGATACACATTGGTTAAAAGACAAATGACACAACCAGAGAGTCCGCAAAATGAAAGAAATTCAAAACAATACACCAGATCAATTAATTTTTATGATGCTATATTTACATGTATGTGTGATAAATGATGACAACAATGAGTTAACAATAATATATTTTCAGTATAACTATTACTACTCCCGAGACGACAAATTAGGCAACTTAAATCGAAATGTTTGCATATGGAAGGCTAAGCTAAAAATATGAAAAAATTGATTTTATTTATGATACTAAAAACCAAAAGAGACTTTAGGTTTCATTTAAACATAATTCAGTATGAATGATTTTGAAAAGCAAAGTATGTTTCACAATTCTATTGGACTTTTATTACAGCAAGAACAATTAGATCTTAGAAATAAAAAATTCATGAAAACAATATTATGTGCATTGACATGTTCTGTATTTACTTTCGTCTCAAATGAAATGGATTTTGTGAAGGCAATGGGTGTATACGTAGCAACAAAACTTAAATTGAAAAGGAAACAGTATCCTACAATTAAAGCATTGCAAATATTGGCTATAAGCTTATAATGTTCTTTATCAAGTGTTACAAATTTGTGGTAACAAAAATCTCCCAGCATCGGTCTACTCTGGCTCCATTCTGGGGGATGGTGGTACAAGTATTGTACTGAAACGGATCTAAACGGAATCTACTACAATTCTTCTACCAACGCAACCAACTCATGCCATTGGGGTGTCTATCGTTGGTCGTTGCGTACTGTATTTATGATGGCCAGGACAAAATAGAGATTTCTTAAAATAATGACCCTTCGACTATCTCGATCATACGTGTATTTGGACTTTATCCGTATTTTGAAACTGCCTTAATATAAGTTATATTAAAAGAAAAAAAAGGAAAGTTAGGCTGGAATTAAATAAGCCCCCCAAAAAAATAATTTTTTTGTGTATGAAATATACGATATTGAGATGTGGAATAAGTGTACGCGACACAACAAACATAAACAAACAACAATTCAAAAAATCACAACGGAAAACAACAAGCAGTCTTCAACATGACCATAGGTCACTGCTTACCGTCTTGCATTGGCCCAAGACTTATAATACAATACAAAAGTATCAAAACCAATCCCTAAATCATCAACGAAAGACTCAATTCTTGACATAAAACAGTTAACATAGAATGACAAGGACAAACAAAGGCTTTGGCAAAGTTTCCTGGCTTAGGACAGGCACATATAAAATGTGACGGGGTTAAACTAGTTTTTTGGATCCAACCTTCCCCCTATTGATAAGCTTGCACAAAGCTACATATAAAACACACTGTAAACCTCAATCGACAAAAGTTCAATTCAGCAAGAGAGAACCTAAGACAAAATACTGTACGAAAACAACAAGACAAGGAGGAACTTTCTTGAGAACACTCGAAGTTACTGACAACTAGCTAAGAAACATTTATCGATTGATGTAAAAGAATCAAATACATCAGTTCTAAATCCGACACCCCACGTCAAAACAATGAATGATTAAGAGTTGTATCACCATACAGAACCGACATACTTGATCGCTGTGGTGCTTATAAATAATACAGTGGATACAAAATGAAAATTTAACGTTTTAAAGTTACTATCAAGCTATCAATATTTCTGCCAAAACATACCAAATGCAAAGATTTAACTAGAACATTGAATTCGTATCCTTTTTAAAAAGTTTTTTAAGCCAGTTTTTAATTTCCATAAGGTTGTTTTTGAATTTTTGTGCTTTATAAACTACATTACTATAAAAGTCAGGATGAGATATTCCTTTAACAATCAAAAATCTACGTGTACAATCAAATTTGTCGATGAGATGTCCATATTTATGTGCAAATTTTGTAAAAGATTTGACTAATTTGTGGTAACGGTAACCTTGTTTTAGCAATTTTTCTGTAATAAAACGGTTTTTATCATTAAAATCAGACACATCACTGCAAATGCGAGCATACCTGACTAATTGTGAAATGTAGACCCCGTAAGCTGGAACTAATGGTACGTCTCCTTCAAGAAACGGAAAATTAACTATTGGGAATGAAAAGTCATCCCGTTTATCATATACTTTAGTGTGTAATCTACCATTGATAATGCTTAAGTCCAAATCTAGAAATGGACATCTACTTTCGGTTGAGTTTGCTTTATTTAGGGTTAATTCTTTAGGATATATATCTTTTATAAAATTTGAGAATGTGGGGTTGTTTAGAGCAAGTATGTCATCTAAGTACCTATATGTATTGTTAAAAGTTTCGATAAGGTGGTTTTTGTTTGGATCTTTTTGTAGCTTGGCCATAAACTGTGATTCGTAACAATATAAAAACAGATCAGCTATGACTGGAGCACAATTGGTTCCCATTGGAATACCAATGACTTGGCGATATATTTGTTTACCGAACCGGATGTAAATATTATCTAAAAGAAAGTTTAATGCAGAAATAACTTCTATGTCGGTCCAATTAACATAACCTTTGTGGGTTTCGTTACTAAAAAACGATTTACTAAATACTTGTGACACTTTAGAACAGATGTAGTCACTTTTAGATTTGTCAAAGCACCATTTAATTAAATATTCAAATTTCTTTTTGATAAGATTGTGAGGTATATTAGTATATAAAGTGGAAAAGTCGTAGCTGTTTACGGATTGAAAAGTATTTTCAAATGCCCGAAGTTTGTCTAAAACATTTTTTATTTATGTTTATTTATGAAACTATTTATCTGTGTTAGAAATAAAGCATTTTCTTGAAATTGTCCCTTTGAACACAAAAAATACACAATGCATGTATATTGATAGGTTGTTATTACTTGCAAAATATTTTGAAAAATTATATCAACTTACATATTTTTTTTATATGTACAGGAAAACTTATTTACGAAAAACAGGGCTTATTTGGACATGTTTTTTGTGTGAGAACGGAGATTCGAGGAAGGCGCTGGTATCTCTTTAGTAATTTGTGTCTCAGTAAGTTCTCATTTGTTTCGGTGCGTCAACATGCAAATACAGTAGCTTTTCCCTATTCATTTTGAATTTCTTGTCTTGAATGTATTATCGAAATCAGGGTGATTTATATCCGGTTTCTGATCTGTTTAAAGCAACATTATCTTAACTTTTTTAAACTCTTAAGTTATGTCAAATAATTTTTTATTACTAATAATATATTTTTCAAGTAGAAGGTAATAACAAAATATCCAAACTTGGGGAACCTATCTCAATATACAAGAGAAAATACAAAAACAAAATGAAGAGATATCCCCAAAAAAATTAAAGATCGCAATGGTCCTGACTGAGAAGAGGCTTTTCAAATGAAACGGTGGGATTAACTAGGTTTTATGGCGCTCCAAACCTCTCTCTTCCATTGCGATGTTAGGGTCAGGTAGTAACACAACATATTTGTGAAGACATAACAGGGATAATAAAATGATACAAAATTCCTAACAAAACGTTATATAAGATTTATTAATATTTAAAATCTCTGGTTGTATATCATATACTAAAAAAAACTCTAACACAATTTTCAACGTTATGTGATATGGAGACTAATAGTGCAGTAACGATTTGACATTATGAGATTTATCAATTGTATGTTTTTTTCAATTCTTTATAGTAATTCAAAACCAAACGCGCAAGGTCATGACTTGAATAGTCATGACCAAAGACGTTTGGTTGGGATATTTATTTGGTTCGGAAACCATTGTATTCATATGTTACCATTGTTACTTTATGTACTCATATATACATTTGTTACTATTAAAGCCCTATGTAACCATTATACCCCTATGTTAGCACTGTTACCCTATGAAACCATTGTATTCCTATGTTACCATTGTAACTCTATATACTCAATGTATATATTTTTTTACTATCAAAACCCTATGAAACCATTGTATTTTTATGTTCCCATTGTAACCCTTTGTTACCATTGTGCCTCTATGCTACCAATGTTAACCAATTGTAACCCTATGTTACCGTATGTAAACATTTATTCCAATGTTACCATTCTTTCCCCAAGTAACCATTTGTAACCATGAATCCTGTAACCATTGTCACCTTATTTATCCATTGTATTTCTGTGTTACCATTTTAACCTTATGTAACAATTGTACCCCTTTGTAACCATTGTAACCCTATGCAACCGTTGTATTCCTATGTTACCAGCTATATATAACAATTGTACCCCTATGTAACCATTGTTACCCAATGTAACCAGTGTACTCCTATGTTACCATTGTAACCCTATGTAACCATTGTATTCAAATGTTACCATATGAACCCTTTGTAACCCTTCTATTACTATGTTAACAATATAACCCTATGCACCCATTGTTACCCTATGTTACCATTGTATACCTATGTTACCATTATATACCTATGTTATCATTATAACTACATGTATATATAACAATTGTAACTCTATGTATTCATTTTTAACCAAAATAACTATATGTAGCCATTGTGTTTCTATGTTATCATTATAGCTAAATGTAACAATTGTACCTCTATGTAAGCATTGATACCCTATGTAACCATTGTATTTCTATGTTATCATTATAGCTATATGTAACAATTGTACCTCTATGTTACCATTGTATTTCTATGTTATCATTATAGCTATATGTAACAATTGTACCTCTATGTAACCACTGATACCCTATGTAACCATCGTATTTCTATGTTATAATTATAGCTATATGTAACAATTGTACCTCTATGTAACCATTAATATCCTATGTCACCATTGTATACCTAGGTTACCACTGTAACCCTATGTAACCATTGTATTCCTTTGTTATCATTATAGCTATGTATAATAATTTTACCTCTATGTAACCATTGATACCCTATGTTACCATTGTATTCCTATTTTACCATTGTAACCCTATGTAACCTTTTACCACTATGTAACCATTGTTACCCTATGTATCCAGATGTTACAATGTAATTATAAGTAACAATTTTCACCTTTTGTAACCATTATCACCCTAATTGAAACACTGTGCAACGATTTTAACCAAAATGTTACCATGTACAAAATATGTTTCAACTAAATGTGAACTTCATCTGCTGTCTGAAGACTGAATTTAGTCTTTGAAAGTACAATAAAGATAAAGACAAATAAACAATCATAATTAAATAGTGGGTTCAGAAAAAACAAAACAAAAAACAAGACAAACATGGACTGGGTGAGAGGCGCTGCTATAAATATTATCAGATATAGAAACAAACACTGGCTGGGTTGCAGAATGGTGCAATGCGATGGTATAAATACCACAATTTTGATTACTAGTCAAAAACCATAATTCAAGTTGCTGGACCAATACCTGGTTTCAAATGTACATGCAAAGGTCCATCTGAAATAAAATAAATGTCAAATAAAGGGAAATAAAAATAGTATGTCTTTTCCATCGTTAATATTACAATCATGATTAACCCAGACCAGGATTTGAACCTGGAACTCTTGTTACTTAAACAAGCGCTTTTCTTTTAAGCTATCTAGGTTTTGATAAACTGAGCAATGCTGGTATCATGTTATGGGTGTTGTATCCTGTTAAGGGAGTTGTATCATATTATGGGTGTTGTATCATGTTATGTGTGCTGTATCATGTTATGTGTCTTGTATCATTTTATGGGAGTTGTATCATGTTATGGGTGTTGTATCCTGTTATGGGAGTTGTATCATTTTATGGGGGTTGTATCATGTTATGGCTGTTGTATCATGTTATGGGTGTTGTATCATGTTATGTGTGTTGTATCATTTAATATTACAATCATGATTAACCCAGACCAGGATTTGAACCTGGAACTCTTGTTACTTGAACAAGCGCTTTTCTTTTAAGCTATCTAGGTTTTTGATAAACTGAGCAATGCTGGTATCATGTTATGGATGTTGTATCATTTTATGGGAGTTGTATCATGTTATGTGTATCAGTTTATGGGTGTTGTATAATGTTACGGGTGTTGTATCATGTTATGGGTGTTATATCATTTTATGGGTGTTGTATCATTTTATGGGTGTTGTATCATATTATGGATGTTGTATCATGTTATAGGTGGTGTATCATTTAATATTACAATTAGATTAACTCAGACCAGGATTTGAACCTGGAACTCTTGTTACTTAAACAAGCGCTTTTCTTTTAAGCTATCTAGGTTTTTGATAAACTGAGCAATGCTGGTATCAAGTAATGAATGTTGTATCATTTTATGGGTGTTGTATCATTTTATGGGTGTTGTATCATGTTATGTGTCTTGTATCATTTTATGTTTGTTGTATCATGTTATGGGTGTTGAATCATGTTATGTGTGTTGTAGCATGTTATGTGTGTTGTATCATTTTATGGGAGTTGTATCATGTTATGGGTGCTGTATCCTGTTATGGGAGTTTTATCATTTTATGGGTGTTGTATCATGTTATGTGTCTTGTATCATTTTATGGGTGTTGTATCATATTATGGGTGTTGTATCATGTTATGGGAGTTGTATCATTTTATGGGTGTTGTATCATTTTATGGGTGTTGTATCATGTTATGTGTGTTGTATCATTTTATATTACAATCATGATTAACCCAGACCAGGATTTGAACCTGGAACTCTTGTTACTTAAACAAGCGCTTTTCTTTTAAGCTATCTAGGTTTTTGATAAACTGAGCAATGTTGGTCTCATGTAATGAATGTTGTATCATTTTATGGGAGTTGTATCATGTTATGTGTCTTGTATCATTTTATGGGTGTTGTATCATGTTATGTGTCTTGTATCCTGTTATGGGAGTTGTATCATTTTATGGGTGTTGTATCATGTTATGTGGCTTGTATCATTTTATGGGTGTTGTATCATTTTATGGGTGTTGTATCATATTATGGATGTTGTATCATGTTATAGGTGGTGTATCATCTTATGGGTGTTGTATCATGTTATGTGTGTTATATCATGTTATGGGTGTTGTATCATGTTATGGATGTTGTATCATGATATGGGTGTTGTATCATGTTATAGGTGTTGTATCATGGTATGGGTGTTGTATCATGTTATGGGTGTTGTATCCTGTTATGGGTGTTGTATCATGTTATGTGTCTTGTATCATTTTATGGGTGTTGTATCATTTTATGGGTGTTGTATCATGTTATGGGAGTTGTATCATGTTATTGGTGTTGTATCATGTTATGGGTGTTGTATCATCGTATGGATGTTGTATCATGTTATGGGTGTTGTATCATGTTATGGGTGTTGTATCATGTTATGGGTTTTGTATCATGTTATGAGTGTTTAATCATGTTATGGGTGTTGTATCATTTTATGGGTGTTGTATCTTATTCTCTGTCACTGCATAATAAATTTCTTCTGTATCAATCATTAACATTCTCTAATTAGATTTATCTATCATCAAGGTATCTATTTGTTTTTCTTTTAACTATAAGGATGTTCAAGGATAATTTTGAGGTTTTTGAAATAGATGCCTTAAATCATAAGGGAAGCATAAAAAATACAAAATAAGCGTAACATTTTGATAGCTTTACTCGTTTCAAGAGTTCAAAATTTGAGGGTACAGATCAAATGTTTTGCCTTAACGTGAAAGAAAAAACTTCGAAAAAACCAACAAAATGTCATTATAATTAGATCTAAATCTATAAAAAGACTCTCAAGGAAGACTTTCAACAAAGCTCTATGACAAAGGAACTTTACTCTGCCCTTCTTTTGTGACAACATTCATGTTGTGTCGGGTACACTTATCCAGTATCATATTATCATTTTTTATTAAAACTGTCTTATTGTATGGATGTTGTGTCACGTACACTTATATCATATCATATTTATTTTATAGTGTGAAAATGGTCATTGCTGTATAGATATTGTGTCAGGCTTACTTATTCTGCATCATACATGCTCACTAGGCATGCATCACCATACCTCTCTCTTGTGTTAAGATTATCTTATTTTATTGATGGTGTGTCACATACATTTAGTGCTTCATCATTCATCAATAATTCGTCTAACCTTATAGACATTTTGTGATGCAAATATCATAATTTTTTAATGTTTCAAATTTGTTCTTGTTTTATGTGTGTCGTGCCATGAACACTTTTCAAATAGTTAATCGATCTTTTGGTTTTCATGGTTAGTACCTGCCATTTGAAACGTCCAGTTGTTTCAATATTTGTCTTGTAGGCAATTTTTTAAATGATTACAGGAGAGTGTCGTAGATGTTGAAGTGTGTTGTCATAAATTCCTGATGTAAGTGTGTATATGCTTCAATCAACTCTCCACACAGATCTACAAATGAAAAATATACTAGGTTTATACATCATCAATAATTGAAATTAAGTAAATATACAATTCTGTTCTAGATTTTTTCATTTGATCATGATAATTAAAGTTTTTAAATTAAAGCAATTATATATTTCTGAAGAACATTTTATAAATTTAAAACTAATTTTAGTACCAGAATGAAATTATTAGATTCAAACAAGTATCAAAATAAACTAGTCTGTGTGTCTTTGTGTTTTTCAACGCACTTGGGTTCTATGAGGCAATCAATTTAAAGGATGAAAGAAACCAGATTTGTCCCATTTTATAAATTACAAACGGAGAAACAACCAAAGTATGTTATACAAACCAGCTACTTTACAAACAGGGAATCAACCGAAGTGTGGTATTTATACCAGCAACACAAAACACTGCCCCCCCAAAATAAACAGGTAAATTTTGTTGCTAAACATTGTTAGTTCCAAAAAAGCCATCATTTTACCCTGATTTTACTGGAAAACTTTTCCCTACTTTCTGATGACAGTAATATGGAAACGGAAAATGTTTTAAGAGACACCCTGACAAATAGACAAGGTAGTTGTAGTTAAGCCTCACTCTTACAAAAGTTTGGATATATGTCATGATCTCACAATTTCTGAACTGTGCTCAATTTAGTTTACTTCAGCACACAAAAAAATAGATCAAAAACATATCTGATGTGTCTGGTACATGTATGACAGAAACCGCTGCGTAAGAAAAATATGTTGCCTAGAATTTTGTTAAAAGAGGCAAAGGAGTACCGATTGTGACAATTAAATGTTGTTAGCTTCAAACAATCAAGACAAAGTTATTTGATATAAAAGACATTGCATGAAAACAAATAAAAATATGAACTGGAACCAGCAACATCATCAAATAAAGTTGTTTTCCCCAACAAGAGTCTTTTTTGAGTTAACATATTACTCTATTTTATTTACCGGGTTGGTCACGGATTAATTATTTCGGCACTTTTCGTTTAACTCTTACCTAAAAGACTGAGAAATTTAAGCTCTGCCCAACCTTGCGAATAAAATAGAGTAATACCAAGTTTCATAATGATCAGATGAATAACATTAAAATATGAGCCATTCAAATCAATGGTTTTCTTCAAAAATATGGTCCGCTACAACTTACTCAAGAACCATGGATCCTATGTGGCCATATTTTTTTACATTTCATGATTTTTAACAAAACCAATGATTGATATCAATAACTTGAGGTGTACTAAACATGAAAAACACTAGTTTTGGTAAAATAAGTGCATGGTTTTAATTTTTGATTCTGGTTTATATTCGGGGAGTGAAAAATAAGACATTCAAGATTTTAAAGGGGTACTGATATGGTCATTAATATTTTTCAAAATTTGTACAAGATATTAACCTGGAAACTCTTTTAAAATGTTCTCTATATATTAAGCTTACAAAAAAACCAAGAAACATTAACTTTATATACTATATAAGTCCATATTTACCATTTGAAAATCAGGAACCATATGTATTATGAAAACGGTTTTGCCAAAATTGGTAAAAGTAGCTATTCAAGGGTAAAAAAAAATGCAAAAGAATCATTTCACTTATGTAGTAGACAATGATGAACAAATAGGTGTTTAAACATTAAAACATTGCTTTCTGTCTGATATTTCAAGAATTGAAGTAATAAAAAGATGATTTTAGAAAGATGACATAGGCCCACTCCTGAAAAATCCATATGCTGCCGCAACCTTGTTTCGCAGCGGGGAAAAGATTTTTTTTCAGAAATACTTTCAACATTCTGACATTTCAGGATAAAAACACTCCTTATGCCTTAATTTAATGATTTATGACAATTTTAGGCAACTCAAAGTCTTTACTTGCAAGTAAGGGGTCATTTTATTGGAAAAAATCCAAAATCCCAAAAGAAGACCATTTTCATTGAAAATCCCATACACATTGAAATTTGGCTCAATTGGTCATATTTTCATATAAATCCATGAAACAAAGATTGAAATCATTTACATTTGGCATATTAAGTAAGTTCAGACTAAATACAGTATGGCTAGAAAGTTAAATTGAAATTTTACCCATAGGCTACCTCTCCTAGGCCCGAGACTAGTATTATTTTAGCCCCCTTTTTAATGCATTTTCAATATAGCGTTTTGATTAATAAAAACAAAATTCCATTTCGATTTTCCTAAAATGTCTCACAGCTGCATAACATCACCAGACATAAATAATATGTACATTTAAGAAGATTTTACAGATTTTAAGACTTTTAATGCATTTTATGCTTAAGAACTACCAACTAAAGTAAAACATAAGGGGCGATAATTGTGGTCTCGTACCTTATGAAACAATCCTATCATTTCAGAACTAGTTCTATAGAGTGTTGTTTCTGACTGCTTTTCATTGAGGATATTTAAAGCATCTGTTCAAATGTGTAGGTTGTGTCATGAACATGCTTTTCTCATCTCTTTACAAACAAATTCTATAAAGCACAGAACATTGAACATTTACATTGAGGGCAATCTAGTTTTTGAGACAAGTTTCCTGTGTTACTCTGTTTCATTTCATGCCCTTATAAATAGCATGCTACTGTACATGCACAATAAAAGAGTCATGCAATTAACAGTTTAAACAATTTCAACCAATCTTACCTTTATATAACTTCTTATTCCAACATGTCAAATACCATTGTATTTTTGTCCGATTAAAAAACGGGGTATATATAGTAAAGGGGAAGGAGACAATTCAACATGCTATACAAATTCATTCTGAATCATTAGATTTTTCCTATTCAAATGAAAGAAAGATTACCGAAAATTGTGACGTGATTTAAATCTTAATACTTAAAAGAGGTTGTTTGACCTTTTCTGATGAGATTATGTTTTGGTTTTTTATTGAAGATGCTGGCACATGATGCTGGCACATTGATCGAAGGAAAGCATACACAGTAAGAAAAAAAAAATAGAACACAAACACACTGCATGATCTGCTTGAACTAGTTGCTCAACAAAATTTAAGTGTCAGACACAAAATGAGTAGCTTTAATTAGTGCATTTCAGTTTTATGTTGTTTCTCATTATGTATATTGATATGCCGGCTCTAAATTAAAGTAATTTATTCATTTTTATTATTTTATCTGTATTTAATTGTACATGTGATTTACTTCAAAATACAGTAACCTTTATTGCATTTTTTTAATTAAACTTCATACTTCTGTTAAATTCAGTCATCTAATGATATATGTGTATTGTAGGTGCAGGTGTTTTTCCAAGGTGCAAACTGTGTTAGTCGATTGTGTCATTATTTAAGGGGACACAATACAGAACTGTTTTTACATTTAATATAAAAAGGTAAAAAGACTGAGGCCGCGTTCACACTGAGCAAAACTCATAGTAGTTTAAATATCGTCCACACTAACATTAAACATCAATGCGTTCACACTGTAAAATTTCGATGTTTACATGTAGTTTAAATGTTATGTTCATTACATACATTCGATACTTAATGTAGTCCTTGTGTGGGTTTAATGTACAATGAATCTCTCATATTTCTTTTGATTGAACGGCATGCATATGCATTACTTTCATTCGAAAGTTTTATTTTTAGTATATAACTTCGTATATTTCAGCATATTCCCGGATGAGTGAAAAACAGGGGTACATGCAACTGTATATGTATACGACAAAGCCAATAGACTTTCATAAAAGGTGTTTCCAATTCGGATCAAAGCGGCCTATATCAGGAATACGAACATGAACAGGTGATAAAATGAACATGAAATGATGATGAAGTGGAGGAAATGGGGAGGCAAAGTCCATTCGAGAATAAGAGTTTTGACTGTCAATTGGAAAATGAGGGCAGATTAATACACAGGAATCCTATGGGTTCTTCTCTTAACAAGGCATGAAGCAGGGTTTTTTAACGCGTGAAGAACATGATTTTTTTCCTAACGAGTTGCACCACTATGGTTTGCGGTCAAGTTTTCCGCAATGTACATTTGTAGCCTGACGACGCGGCATTATGACGGACTGCCCATTCAACCACCCATGCCAGTCGTTTTGTGGACTAAGCGGCAGACCCGATATCACGTTTCTGAGTGCTCTTTAGTGGATTTTACCGACAACATGGCGCTGCTGCGGGCCAGCGCCGATATTTATGTATTGCAATAGCTTTTTATAGCAACAAATTTTAAAATACAAACGGACGAACAGACTAAAGTGCCAGAAAATGTGTACACCTTTATTGTTATTCATTAAAAAAAGACTGCATTAAATCAAAATCCATACATATTCTATGTTAAAATGTCTATTCGTCAATTTAACAATTTTGGTTATGTTATATATCTGTTCATGTTTTCTGTACATTTAAATTACATGTACACTTGCATTTAATACTATGAACATTTCATATGTCAAGTTATTTAATTTAGGTTAATCAATGAGAATAAATTTAGTGTTAAACTAGTTTTAAAAACATTGAACTACTTTTATACATGTTTACCCAAAAACAACTTCAGTGTGAACGAGGCCTTACAGTTGCTGTAAATTAATTAAGAAACAGATTGCAGATTTACCACGCCGGACGGGGACCTTCAATATATCGAGAATCACCATGACCACTGGAGAGTGAAAAAGGACCAGGCCTCTATTTGACAAGAGCAAAAAATACCAAACCGCCTTCAAGTCAAATGGTTGTTCTCTAGAATTTTAAAAGTCAATTATTGAAATGTATGGCAAGAGTTCTAGCTGCATTTAGTACTTATGCAGGATTGAATTGCCATTTGGATAACGTTGGAATATTAGCTATTGGAAAAAATGAGGTGTTTTGAAATTCAATACTGATTTAAACCTTAAGTGTTGCAAAACTGCAGAATAAAAACAGAAGATCCAGAGTACAGACAAGTGAGAGAGTTTTACACCCTTGCAACACTATATGGGCTATATAAGTTAATGGAATTTCGACCTGGTCAGAACAGGGTAGGATATGCAACATTTCCTGCTATGAAAAGTTGTTTTAACGTTCTAACATTTGGTTCAGAACAGCTCTGGAAGAACTTGAAAAATAAAACAAGCAAACCCAAAACAAATGAAAAAAATATCAAAATATAACAGCAAGTGGATATTACAATAGCAGAATGAAACGATCTCTTCCCGCCATTTAGAGTTTTAGGATTTTTCTTATTCCTAACCTGATATTATTTCTGGAGTATATTTTACGGACCATATTTTACTGCCAGGTATTTTCTTAGATTTTTTCAGGGGATATCACAATAGCGGAATGAAACGACCTCTTCTTACCGTTTCAATCAATTCGCCACATAGATATAAATGTCCCAAATTATATTCATGTTAAAAAATCACATTGATGTCAATTAAAGTAGTCAAAGTGAAAAGTCTAATGGCTGAATGAAGAGATCTGGTTACCGAAAGAAATATTGAGTGACGTCTGGTCCCGATTTTTGGACTGCATTTTAAACTCATATAAAAATGGACTTTTGTAGGCTATATCAAGACTATGGCAAGCCAAACTTGACAAAAGTCCATATTTTTAAATATTTATAAATAATTATAAATATTTATAATTTATTTATAAATATTTATAATTAATTATAAATATTTATAATTCAAATTATAAATATTTATAAATGGAGGTTGAATTATAAATATTTAAAATTCATTTATAAATATTTATAATTCATTTATAAATATTTATAAATGAATTATAAATATTTATAAATGAATTATAAATATTTATAAATGATTTATAAATATTTAAAATTCATTTATAAATATTTATAAATCAACGGTATTTATAAATATTTATAATTCAATTATAAATATTTATAAATCATTTTTAAATATTTATAAATGAATTATAAATATTTATAAATGAATTTTAAATATTTATAATTCAATTATAAATATTTATAATTCCTTGAATTATAAATATTTAAAATTCATTTTTAAATATTTAAAATTCTAGATTCAAGCGTCTGAATGATAAAGTAAACAACCTCGGAGATCACCCCCAGAGTGCCGTTTCATAAAGCAATCGCTCGTTATCCTATGCAAACTAAATGGGCTTACGTGCACGTTAGGCTAACGATCGCTTTATGTACCCCGGATCATGCTGTTTTAAAGAAACTGGCGATCGTTTCACAAAAGGTCAATCGTACGATTACCGACTTGTTTTACGACCAGTTACCGACAAAGTTAGCGACCGTTTCACAAAACAAGTCGATTTCCGATTTACGACATAGATCGCGCACCTGTCTGTTAATTGACCGTTCATACTAGCAATAAGCTGTTTTCCTTTGGTTTTCCTATACGACTGTGTCAATCTTGTTTCAAAATTTCTCCGTAATCGTTTTAAATGGTGCTTTCTATCACGTCCGCTTGCCATTGAATTTTTGAAACGTCAACTGACGTCACATTATAAGGGGACGATTTGGGGGTATTCATTAAGTTGATTATTCACTGAATGGAAAATAGAATTTTAATACTTGTATTTTTTAACGGTTTAATAAAGTTTTGATATTTATTAACAAATGTATGATAATAAGAAAAGGTGATGCAAATGAAGAATGTATTTTAGAATCGTTTAGTAAACTTTCTTTCATTAAAGCTTTAAATTATCCGTCTAAATTTCAAAATAGTCTAAACCCTAAGGTTCTTCCTACCCCAGACATAGGTTGATTACCTTAGTAATAATTTGGTTCCCAAGTTTGGTAATTTTGGTTTTACTTTTCTATGCTCTTCATATTCATATAGTGTTTGGCATTTTCAATATTTTTGGTAGAGCGCCTTTGATGAGTCTTGAATAGACGAAACGCGCGTCAGGCGTAGCAAAATTGATTGTCTGGAACTTTGTTGTCATTTGTATTTCAATATAACAAATTAAATGAATTTAGTACATGTGTTGTTTATTTTCGTTTTTTTTTGTGGACTTGTGCATTAAAATACAAGATCTTATACATGCGTGTTCTATTCGTACCTCGAGACTTTTAAATATATGTCAGTATCATGAATACTACGTTTTCAACTAATATACGCAACGCCAAGCGTATACAATTTGGATTCAATGAATACAGATAGAATACTCAACGAATATTAAAAAATGTAAACTGACACAAGCATTTTTGTATTAAGACAGTTTCACATGAAATACACTGAGTCTTAACTCTAGGAAATTTTAAATATCTGCAATTTCAAAAATTCCTAAAGTGTTAAATTATATCCCTCTCTCAACGGCATATGTTGTGTACGTTACATTTCACATGTTCCATCATATGTCATACCAGAGCATGCAAAGCATTTTTTTATACTTTAGACAGCTGTGTTAGTGGCCGTCTAACAAGATCGCAGCATGATTAAATCTCGCTTAAGCCTTTTTTGCTTGTCCGCAGAAAATACGATTTACAATGTATACGTCTAATTATTCCCCCGCTTCGAAGAAAGGATGGGTATACTGTTTTGCCCTTGTCCGTTCGTCCGTCCGTCCGTCCGTAACATAATTTCTGTCACAGTTTTCTCAGCAACTACATGACGCAGAGGTCTGATATTTTGCGTATAGCTTTCTCCTATAGTACCATATGGTGTATACCGACATTCATGCTCCTAGGTCAACTACTTCCTGTTTACCAAATACTTAGTGTACATGTATATATTCAAAAAATTTTCGTCACAGTTTTCTCAGCAACTATTAAAGATAGAGGCTTGCAAATTTTGAATAAAGCTTTCCCCTAGAGTCCCGTATGGTGTATAGCGAATTCAGGTCATTTACTTTGATTTTTGCACATAGTGAACATGAATGCGAAATTTTCGTCAAAGTTTTCTCAGCAACTACAATAGATAGAGGTCAGATAGTTTGCATATAGCTTTATCCTATAATACCATATGATGTATAGCGATTTTATGTTCCTAGGTCAACTATTTCCTGTTTACCGAGTATTTAAACTGGTATGCATGGCATAGTTTTGGGGGCAGGGGTATCACTAGTGAGCATTATCTCACAGATTTACTTGTTCAAAAGGTTTTTTTAAGCATTGTGCTGGCGTCACACTATCCCGATTAAGACCACGATGAAAACACGATTGTGGATATTTTCGTAACCAGATCGCGCTTTTCGTGTTGCCATCTTTTTTCCATCGTATCACCTTCAGTGTAAATTTTCTGCCATCGGGGTAAACTTCGTAGTGCCTTCGAAATTTTTTAACATGTTAATGCTGGCGTCACACTATCCCGAATTATACCCCGATGGAAACACGTACAATTATGGATATTTTCAAAATCGGGACTGATCGTAACCAGATCGCACTATTCGTGTTGCCATCTTTTTCCATCGTAACACCTTCTGTGTAAATTTTCTGCCATCGGGGTAAACTTCGTAGTGCCTTCGAAATTTTTTAACATGTTTATGCTGGTGTCACACTATCCCGATTTATACCCCGATGGAAACACGATTATGGACATTTTCAAAATCGGGACTGATCGTAACTAGATCGCGCTATTCGTGTTGCCATCTTTTTCCATCGTAGCACCTTCTGTAGAAATTTTCTGACTTCGGGGTAAACTTCAAAATGCCTCCGAAATTTTTTAACATGTTAAAATACTGCCGAAGATTCGTGCGAAGGTGTTCGCGTTGTGTTCGTTAGTCCATCTTTTCTATCGCAATGCCTTCGTAGAGGCATCTTCTGATTTCGTGTTTCATTCTTAGTGTTGTCGGTTTCATTTATCTTACGATGGCGGCACGAATGAAACGAGAAGCTCTCCAAAGGTGGTGCGAAGGAAACGACGGCGTCGCGAAGACCTCGCTTTGTATTCGTATATATCCGTCGTAACTAGTGTAATGACATAGAGTAAATTGAGTAATAGCACGGAGATGGTAACACGGAATTGGTCAAAGCAGTACGATTTCTGAAGTTAAAATATCAAACGTGTCAAAAGTGCTTTATATTTATTAATCAATTTCGGTTAGGCTTCAGTTCAGGTATGGCGTGTTACAGTAAATCGTTGAGAAAAGGAAAAGTACATGTAGCGCAGCTTTTTTCTTTACTGAGTGAACGCGCAGCAGGAGGAAGACTTACATACTTACAAGACTTACAAGACTGCAGCTTATGACAAAGTACCCTCATTAATTCTCTATTCATATTTTTTTTGTTTCCAAAAATTAATTAAAGGAAATAACAAAATTACGAAACTAGAATGATTATTCTCAAATATACAAAAAGAAAAGACAAAACAAGGCGAAGACAGTCTGGATCTAGTATCTTCTGTTGTTTTCCTTTTCGTCCTGATCTTTCCAGTCCACACTTTTTTCTAAACCCTTATAGTTACTTAACTGCTTTTTGTATGTACTGTATGCGAGTCCACCATTACGGGTTACAGATCAAATTTCCCTATAATAACACGCTACTATTCCACAATTACGCGTTACCTTTGCATTATAAGTAGAAAAACACCAACGTATATTGATAACTCATGCATGAGATGATGATCGTCTTCTAGGATCGAAAAATCTTTAGATATTGATTTAATTTTGATTTTTTTTTCCATTTTTACGTGCGTCGCCAAAGGCGAAAGCAGGTCTAGGTGTTGGGGTCACTCTGTCCGTCCGTCCGTCCGTCCGTCGCGCTATAGGTGTACCTGTCTTGTGTAATCTGAATCTCAAAAACCAAACACTAGATTAGGGGCCCTATTTTAAAGAGGCCCGAAAAGCGAATTTTTTAATTGTTTCCAAAATAACTTATGTTCTGGGTGACCAAATGCTATGAAACTTTACAGTAATGTTACTTACAATAAAAGGAAAATTGGAGATGATTTTGGGTGTCCATTCTTTTTTTGTTTTAAGATTAGGGACCAAAAAGGGACTACAAATGAAACTTTTATTAGTTTGATTGCTATGAAATTTTTCAATAATGTTCATTACCTTTAAATAATTGATTGGCATGACATGATTTTTGAGGTCTCCCATTTTTTTCTTCAGAAATTAGGGACCCAAAAGGAGCAAAAATCAACCTTTTTTATTTAAGGTTCGATTTTGAAAAAAAAAAATTGAAAGTTAATTTTGTCATAAATATGATACAAAATGGAGGATAAATTTCTTCTTGACCACACCATTTCTGTTTAGCAATGAGGGGTCAAAGGGGGGAAATTGAAACTTTTTTGTCGGATTTTAAGTGTGTATTTCTTATATTGTTGTTAGATATAATTATAAGGATCTTCGAAATCTGTATTTCTAAATATTGATTGTCAATCTATAAATTTGGTTGCATTTGTCAGTCCACCATAGGATGCAAATGTGCAAGTGTCAAAAACATTTGACTGTACATTTATGGGCCTAGAATGTACAGGGTTCAATGCTTTGCCGTTCGACGATTGGTCTTGTTTTTAGCTGTTTTGGAAAAAAAAACAATGTCCAATTTAAATGACTAGTCGAGGTATTGCAAATAAACAATGCAAAGAGTGAGACAAAGAAGCATTTTATCCGCTTGGTTAAATACAGGTATTTGGACTTGACATAAACTACATACCCTAAAAAATCATTGATACTAACTATGGACACGTAATAAGATGCATTATGCAGAAACCTGACATCGGGTCAGGCCGCGTAGTCCATAAAGCAACTGGGATCAGTGCCCAAGGTGGTTAAATGAGACAGCCCTATCATAATGAATGCCAGGGTCGTCAGGCTATAATGCGTAAAACCTGATCGCAAACCATAGCGGGTTAACGTGTGAGAAGAGGACCACACTTCATGCACGTAAAAACTCCCTTTGTGGACCACCAAGTAGAGCACTATATAGGCTAAATTTCTCGTCCCTACCCATCACTCATTTTTCCAGTGGCAGTCAAAACTCTCCTACCCGATTGGCCTTGTGTCCCCATTTCCTCCACTTCATCATCATTTCATGTTCATTGTATCACCACTTTCATGTTCATCTCCCGGATAAAGCCGAACTCGTGCTGCTTGGGAGAAAAGCAATAACTAACTAACTAACTAACGGATTGGCCGGTTGTCCAGACTGATTTGCAATATTACTTGTATGACACGGCAATACGGTCACAAGTATTAAAAGCTTAATTAATTCAATTTAGCATAAGCTTAATTCATTCTAGCATAAAGTGAATTAATTTAACATAAGCAAAAGCATTTTAACAAATGCAATATCTAACAACCAATGAAATCTCTGCTTCTATCAGCGTCCGGAAGGAGATGCACTGTGCGGTCCTTTTTTACAACTTCCACCACGTTTTTTTTTTTAAATTAATAATGTAAGATAATGAATCGTCGAACTAAATCGGAAAACAGGAAATAGATGAGCGGCAGACCTAAAATCGAATCCATACGTTACGGGAACCCATGCTGATGCTCCGTAAATAAATTCAACGGGTACTATAAGCTCGTTTCGTCTATAAACTAAAGACCTATAAGAAGAGAGGCTCAAGACAAAAGTTGTCCGACAACAATACCTCACCCCCTAACAAAAAGACAAAACAAAAACAAATCATTTATAAAAAATAAATATAAAAAAAAAACATCGATTGTTTGTACGTAGGTTTGTATGTACGTGCATGATTCCGATTTTAAAACTAAGACTGCCTAATTCTTTGGAAAAGAACTTTTTTCTGGTTAGCAAAAAGTAGGCACCAGTTCGGTTTAGATTCAAGTAGGCAAAAGAGGACATTTCTTTACATCCTCATCTTCTTGGCCGTAGACTTTACTATATACAAGACCAGAATTACTTGGTCCCAGCCGAACGCAAGAAGTCAGTTTAAAACCGAACTCGTGTAAATAAATGACAGACCTGATACACAAGACCCTAACTAAAGCTTCATACAAAATATAAAAGAGAATCAGAGAAATCTGTTAAGAATTTTGTTTCTTCAATTTTTGACCCTACAAAAAGTCTAATTCGACTCGCCAAAGAGGATGTAAATATACTAGTAAGCTACCGACATAAAACCCGTGGAGAAATATGTTGCGAAACATTTTCAACTTTTTATATACATGTAAGTTCTAAGTCTTTATCAGCAACAGAACTGAAAATTAATCCTACCATGCATATGAGGCCCACACAAAGTCACGAAGCTGCATACCAAATATCAAAAACTTACGAATAATATTAGCTGAGAATTCTTTTACGAAACAAAGTGTGAGTGACACACATATACTACATGTAGTATATATAGTAGTATGTACCCATCCACTCACGCACACATACACACCCTCACACACGGACGAACGACCGACATAAATTTCCATTTCTCCACTACGCCTTTTGTCGGGAATCAAATATAAGAATTCGACAAATAAAGGTTATTACCACTTTCAAACGTCTAAGAATAAATGAGGAAACAATGCAGGTTGTGCCGGAGTTGAAACAGGTTTTGTTATACACTAATTTTCCTTTTTTCATTGCGGTTAAAGGGTTTTGGAGAAAAAAAAAACAACAACAACAACAACAAAAACAACACGATTGTGAAACACAATTTATGCATTTTTTACTGTTCATCAAGTAAGTATGACAAATATAGGCGGCTAGCAGTGGGTAAATCCGTACCCAGTCAGTATTTGAGAGCTATAAGAGCATCCGGCCATCGTACTTAATGGCTGAAGCGATCTTGATGTCTTCGATTCGGGAACAAATATCAAACCTTTTATAGACGTACAAGAACGTTGTGAAGACGTGATGAACGTAGAAGACACGTAGTAAAAACGTGATACACCTACAAATGTAGTAGGATTTGAAGACTTATTGCGTTCTTTCCTCAAAAAGCAATCGTAGCGAAAACGTAGAAACAATATTTTCATCCCGTTTTCACTGCGTTCTAAGAACGTACTACAAACTTGAAGGTCTTTGTCCCAGTGTGACGGGGGTATTGGCGATAATAAGCAAAATCAGGCACTAAGTCAGAGTCTATTACATAGGCATATTTCATCTGTTCGCTTGTTTTGCAATGTTTTGTTATTTTGTATTTGTGATTTAATGATAGATCAATTTTTGGTCTTTATATCAATAAAATTACCTACTTACTTACTTATGCAATAACCTAATGCCTTGTCATTTATTTATTGCCTATTTTTTTAGTCATTAGGCATATTTCCTGAACTCATGATGGCCAAATTCTACATATATCATAGGCAATAAAACAATAAAATAAAGATATGAAAAATGATAAAAATTACATTTGATGAATTAAGGTTTTTACTTTTTGTTCACGTACACATCTTCACTACTTTACTTGATTCTAGTTGATTAAAGTTGTCGGCCCACCTAAGCCATCGTAGAAAATACTTCAGCTGACAAACGAACACACATCATGTGTACACATGGTATCTTGTTTTTTAATGCTCAAGTTAGCAAAAAAAGGTTGTTATTTAAAAGATAACTTAACACTGGAACTTTGTTTCTGCTTAACATTTATATTTACGTTTTTCAAAATGCATTTTCATGTGCATCAAATTAATTACTTATCTTTATTTTTTTAATCACCCATACCTTAGGGTGACGGGCCATTTAACTTGAAGAGGGGTGGGCTTGTTTTTTTTGTTTTTTTTTATTCGGTCAGAAAATAATTTCCGCGCTCATTTTTTTTTTTGACAGCGTCGCGCCAGAATATTTTTTTCCATTTTAAGCATTATTGTCTATATAGCAGAAATCCTTCTTCAGATTTTTTTTCTCATTCTCTGCTGCCAAAATATTTTTTTTTCATAAAAAAAAAAATAATTTTCAGAATATTTTTTAGGAAAAAACCAAGCCCGCCCCTTCAAGTAAAATGGTCGGTACCTTAACATTTATCTGATTTTGACCTTTTAAAAGTTTCATGCATCATGCATGTCATGTATTATTTTAAAACTTATTTTTTATTATATACGGTGAGTAGATCAACTCATTGAATTCCCCAAATCAAGCCCCTATTAATATGACGTCACTTGACGTTTCATAAAATGCAATGGCAAGCGGACGTGATAGAAGACACTAAAAAAAAACAATTACGACGGAGACATTTCAACATGGTTTGCACAATCGTGTTTAAAAACCAAAGAAAAACAGCTATTTAATTGCTGTTATGATTAATTAATTGAATTCCAATTACAGACAGATGCGCGATCTTGATCGTAAATCCGTAATCGTAAAAGATAATACCGACTTGTTTTGTGAAACGGTCGCAAACTTTGTCGGTAACTGGTCGTAAAACAAGTGGTAATCGTACGATCAATGACGATGCTTTGTAAAACGATCGCCAGCTGCTGCTTCATGCATGTTGTAAGTGAAGAAACAGTAGGGGAAATCTCAAAAGGGTAAATACAATTAAAACATTTTGGCGACTATGATGGGAATTATAAATATTTATAAATGAATTATAAATATTTATAAATAGTGCTGATTTTTAAATATTTAAAAATGAATTATAAATATTTATAAATGAATTTTAAATATTTAAAAATGAATTATAAATATTTAAAAATGAATTATAAATATTTATAAATGAATTATAAATATTTATAATTCAAGGAATTATAAATATTTATAAATGATTTATAGATATTTAAAAATGATTTATAAATATTTAAAAATGATTTATAAATATTTATAATTCATTTATAAATATTTATAAATGAATTATAAATATTTATAAATGAATTATGAATATTTATAAATGAATTATAAATATTTATAAATACGGACTTTTGTCAAGTTTGGCTTGCCATACAAGACTGTTTAGTTTCATTGGTTACATATATCTTTATGATGTAGAGTAACACAATGTTTTAAGCTCTTTAGTAGTGCCTTAATGACCTTGTCGGGACTATTTTGTACTTAATTACAACTACTTTCCCCCTCTGCCAACACCGGATGCATTAACTCAAGGTTTTGTACCAGCAGACGCTAGATTGTTTGTATCGTGACGTCACCATGTGTGCCTCCGCACACGATTAATTTCGGATGGAAGGGTTTTATCTAAATGGATACCTTGGGCCTCATCGGGAACCGGACTAGCTACCCGGTTCTATCATGGCTCGGCGGGTTTGCCATTAAAAAAACCCGATCCTGGTCTGTTGGTATCAGTCCAGGCGAGGGAAGACCAGATCGCATTCCTTCGTTAAAAAGAATGTGCGATCCAGCTGCGGTTGTACTTCCCCTAGTGCAACTGCAATAAGGGGGTCGTAAAGGTATACGAATTGGTAGGCTCTAAAGTCCGATAGGTGGATGTAGCCTCTTTTACACTTTTTTTTTACTTTCGAATAAATTAACTTTTTTTACAAAGATCGGAGTTTTTTCATCCAAGACACAGAAATGGACAAAATACGTCAATACTACACACCCGAACTCGAAATTTTAGCAAGGCTACATTGCTATGAGTATATTTGTGTTTTGTATCAGTCATATCATAACCACAGTTTGAACCTTAAAATTACTCTGTATCATAGCTTTCGTTTTAGTTACAAGTGTAGTTATACATAGTTTTCTTTAATAGCTGGAAAAGAAAGTCCGTAACCTCATGTTTTTTTAAAGAAAGCGTATATACCTTGTCCCAACGAATTATCTGCCATCTTGATATGACCGATCCTTCTCAAGTACACAACAGTGATATGGAAAGATATAGAAATACCTATTTAACGTAAAAGAAAAGCATTAGGTCTGCAAATTTAAATGTCTGCATCAAATGGCTATTTTATGAAAAAAAAAACTGATTCAGAAATTAACCACCTTTAGAAAGATTGAATTTCAAGACTTTTTATTTCCAATTTAAGCTAAATACTATTACTTTCAAAAAAGATGCGAATGGATCGAAAGAATTGAGATGTGCAAGATACTACCAACGAGCACTTCCAACGTAAATTAGAAGCAATTTAATATAAAATATTGAAATGTGAAACATACCACTTTAGAAACATTATCAAAAAGTTTACTTGTAAAAAGTTATGCAAGTCGTACTCCTGTTGTTTTTTTTTGGGCCTTTGAAGTAGCTCAGTGACCGTTCTCTTAATAAACTCTTCAAAAGGGTAATTCATGGTCATCGGGCATTATTCCTGTACTTAATGGGAAGTCATTTTGTGCGCCTTCGAAGACTAGCATCGTTTCTTAAGACCACTCTTACAAATTGTTTTAAGCTAAAAGAGAATAAAAAAAATGGTCAATAGAATTGGCATGGATATTGGAATCAGTAGTCCGAACACACCACCGTTTTTTTTCTCGTTTCCCCTCTAAGTAGCTTACAAGTTTTCATTAAAGTAACTGCTTAGCCCTATGTCTTGAAAAATCTATATTTACTCGTGACAAGGCAATGGGCATAAGCAGTCATTAGTAAATAGTATTGCCCATTATCATATGGCATTGAGTTGTTTTGACCATTGCACATGGCGCTGTGTATACCTTCACTGAATTACATGAAAGTGTACAAAAGCAACGTTTTACTAAAAACCATTATTCAATTATAAAATGTAGATTATAACTCATTACTTTTCTAAGGAGTTTTGCTTTATACCAATATTATTAAATGAAAAAAGATATAGTCATGAAAGGTGTGTAAATTTCGCGATTTTTTTCAGTATTTTTACGAAATTACTTGATTTTTTTTAGGAATTTCACGTAATAACTAAATTTCCTAGTAATTACATAAATTACCGAAAAAGATAGCAGTTTAATGTAATTCCCAGTAACGCATATTTACTATAACAAATAAATATGGAATAATAGTCAACACATACAACGAAATGATATGAGATTGAAAAGACATGGAAAGATAAAAAACTAAAGTAAAGGGTTAAATGTTCTTAACTTCATACAATGTATGAGGTAGTAAAAACGAACATTTACATGTGTTTGAAATTCTTAAAGAAAAGAGAAGAATGAAATTATTATACAGCGAAGACGTTTATTTTAACGTTTAAGCTATAATAAGGATTGAATAATCAGACAGTATCTTTTTATCCATGTACGTTAAAACACCTGTCTGTTATAGGTATTCCAGCGAAGGTCTGACGGGTCTGTAGACTTTCATAGAAACTGGAATGACTACGTGACAGGATTTGGTGATCCTACTAGAGAATACTGGATTGGTATGTTTGTCGATTGAAATGATCGAGTAAATTGGAAAAGTCTATCATTTATAATGCATCATTAGCGTGTGTGAAAAAATAACGCAGAACATGAGAATATGGTGTGATTTGGATAAGTATGTTTTGATTTTGAAAAATACTAGTTATGATTTGGAGGAATTTGGGATTTAGTTCTTCCGACTCACTTTGGAAAATTCCTCGTAGAATCTACTCGTCGAAACGTTTCAGCTGTGATTTTGGAATGATAGGTAGTCGTGTAAATTATAAGCATCTAAAATTAATAGATTCATTACTTTGTTTTCAAGACAATGACGTTAATTTTAATGGGAAAAAATTTTCTATGACCTTTTCATATTTTTAGAATATAAAACACTAAAACATGTTGCGTAATATCAACTACAGAATGAAGAAAGAGGATTTGACAAACCATATACAATTGTTAATAAAAGTAAAGAACGATCCATTTAGGCAGAATCCTTGGCTAAATGTCGAAAATGCATTACCTGGGACCGTTTTTTTACGTTTACTAGTAAGAGTTACTAAAACAAATGCAAAGCATTGGGTAATCACGTCTTTATGATATATGATACACATTGTTTAAAAGACAAATGACACAACCAGAGATTCCGCAAAATGAAAGAAATTCAAAACAATACACCAGATCAATTAATTTTTATGATGCTATATTAACATGTATGTGTGATAAATGATAACAACAATGAGTTAACAACAATATATTTTCAGTATAACTATTACTACTCCCGAGACGACAAATAAGGCAACTTAAATCCAAATGTTTGCATATGGCAGGCTAAGCAAAATATATGAAAAATTTGATTTTATTTTTGATACTAAAAACCAAAAGAGACTTTAGGTTTCATTTAAACATAATTCAGTATGAATGATTTTGAAGAGCAAAGATCATGTTTCACAATTTTATTGGACTTTTATTACAGCAAGAACAATTAGATCTTAAAAATGAAAAATTCATGAAAACAATATGTGCATTGACATGTTGTGTATTTACTTTCGTCTCAAATGAAATGGATTTTGTGAAAGCAATGAGTGTATACGTAGCAACAAAACTTAAATTGAAAAGGAAACAATATCCTACAATTAAAGCATTGCAAATATTGGCTATAAGCTTATAATGTACTTTATAAAGTGTTACAAATTTATGGTAACAAAAATCTCCCAGCATCGGTCTACTCTGGCTCTAAATAATAAATACATTTACACATTTACATCAATCATACTAGTGCTATATGGATCAAGGTGACTTAAAAGAAATAGAACTACAGTTTATTGAAATATGTATAGTCTTTAACATATCCATTTTAAGAAGTTTAGTGTTCATTAATCTTAACACGTATTTTCAAGTTACCTTTAGAATTTAAATACCCAAATCGTTAAACTTTATGGTATATGTCAAATGTAAAAGTTTGTTCTTTCATGTCATATCATTGGTCTTTAATTTGCGTGTTAAAGATGCGCAGTAACAGATTATTTCGAGATTTAAACAAAAAATGTTTGATTCTTGCAGGGATTCTGTCCGTCTCTCTACACTATTGTAAATATGGCGTACTATTTTATGCAAGGACTTATTGTACTGATAAACTTTTACGTGTGTATGGGAACAAATATTAAAACAAAAAGAGGCCTCTTAAACCCTGCTTTTGAAGACATCAGTGAAATCACCCACGTTATTGATGAGATCGACAGTGATGGCGTAGTCAATTGTATGATGGTATGTTCATATAACGTTAATTGTAGATCGGTCTCCTATAATAACCTAGATAGCAGATGTCGTCTGTTTTCCCAAGATTTGTTCGGACAAGCACCGACTGGACACAGTGTAAAAGGATGGATTCACTTGGATTTGACAACAGGTACTTTTTTACTATGACAATTTAATTTTAAGCTTCTCTTTTTTTTCAATTTATTGTTTCTTATATAGATTTTTTATTGTCTTATTCTACAGCATAGTTTCTTTTACGGTATACGTGTTGCTCGTTTAATTCTACAGCATAGTTTCTTATACGGTATATATGCTGCTCGCTGTATTCTACAGCACAGTTTCTTATACGGTATATATGCTGCTCGCTTTATTCTACAGCACAGTTTCTTATACGGTATATATGCTGCTCGTTTTATTTTACAGCACAGTTTCTTATACGGTATATATGCTGCTCGCTTTATTCTACAGCACAGTTTCTTATACGGTATATATGCTGCTCGCTTTATTCTACAGCACAGTTTCTTATACGGTATATATGCTGCTCGTTTTATTCTACAGCACAGTTTCTTATACGGTATATATGCTGCTCGCTTTATTCTACAGCACAGTTTCTTATACGGTATATATGCTGCTCGCTTTATTCTACAGCACAGTTTCTTATACGGTATATATGCTGCTCGTTTTATTCTACAGCACAGTTTCTTATACGGTATATATGCTGCTCGCTTTATTCTACAGCACAGTTTCTTATACGGTATATATGCTGCTCGTTTTATTTTACAGCACAGTTTCTTATACGGTATATATGCTGCTCGCTTTATTCTACAGCACAGTTTCTTATACGGTATATATGCTGCTCGCTTTATTCTACAGCACAGTTTCTTATACGGTTTATATGCTCCTCGTTTAATCTTACAGCACAGTTTCTTATACGGTATATATGCTGCTCACTTTATTCTACAGCACAGTTTCTTATACGTTATATATGCTGCTCGCTTTATTCTACAGCACAGTTTCTTATACGGTATATATGCTGCTCGTTTTATTTTACAGCACAGTTTCTTATACGGTATATATGCAGCTCGTTTTATTCTTTAGCTCAGTTTCTTATACGGTATATATGGTGCTTGATTTATTCTACAGCAGTTTCTTATACGGTATATATGCTCCTCGTTTTATTTTACAGCACAGTTTCTTATACGTTATATATGCAGCTCGTTTTATTCTTTAGTTCAGTTTCTTATACAGTATATATGCTGCTCGTTTTATTTTACAGCACAGTTTCTTATACGGTATATATGCTGCTCGCTTTACTTTACAGTAGTTTCTTATACGGTATATATGCTCCTCGTTTTATCTTACAGCACAGTTTCTTATACGGTATATATGCTGCTCGCTTTATTCTACAGCAGTTTCTTATACGGTATATATGCTGCTCGCTTTATTCTACAGCAGTTTCTTATAGGTATATATGCTGCTCGCTTTATTGTACAGCAGTTTCTTATATTCTATATATATGCTGTTCGTTTAATTTTACAGCACATTTTCTTATACTGTGAATATGCTGCTCGTTTTATTCTACAGCTCAGTTTCTGTTACGGTATATATGCAGCTCGTTTTATTCTATAGCACATTTTCTTATACGGTATATGTGTTGCTCAGAGTATTTGTTTTTATAATCACTGTGTTGTTACCTTTGAACAGTCACGGATTTTGTCTACATATTTATTATATTGTTATTCATTATATAAACTATTTATAATTCTTTAAAAATACTTGTTTCAGTACTACCACCGCCAGTTGACTGTTCTGATTTTCAGTCTCGAGGCTACAATAGTTCTGGACTGTATACCATAGGTCGCAACCAGGTAACAGTTTGGTGTGACCTAGAAACAGACGGAGGAGGGTGGACGGTATGTATACTTTTAATAAACAATAACAATTATTACTGTAAGGTTATAAAATGTTAAATCAAAAGGCTTTTTTTCTCATGAATGAAATATGTGGTTTCTTATCTAGGTGTTGTGTTTTGGAAAATATAGCGATAATTTTGTGTACAATTGCCAAGTTCAAGAGACATGCCCACTTCTCGATTTTTATCCAAGGAGTTTTGCTTTATACCAATATTATTAAATGAAAAAAGATAGTCATGAAAGGTGTGTAAATTTCGCGATTTTTTTCAGTATTTTTTCGAAATTACTTGTTTTTTTTAGGAATTTCACGTAATAACCAAATTTCCTAGTAATGATGTAAAATACCGAAAAAGATAGCAGTTTAATGTAATTCCCAGTTACGCATATTTACTATAACAAATAGATATTGAATAATATTCAACACATACAACGAAATAATATGAGATTGAAAAGACATGAAAAGATGAAAAACTAAAGTAAAGGGTTAAATGTTCTTAACTTCATACAATGTATGAGGTAGTAAAAACGAACATTTACATGTGTTTGAAATTCTTAAAGAAAAGAGAAGAGTGCAATTATTATACAGCAAAGACGTTTATTTTAACGTTTAAGATATAATAAGAATTGAATAATCAGAAAGTATCTTTTTATCCATGTACGTTAAAACACCTGTCTGTTATAGGTATTCCAGCGAAGGTCTGACGGGTCTGTAGACTTTCATAGAAATTGGAATGACTACGTGGCAGGATTTGGTGATACCTCAAGAGAATACTGGATCGGTATGTTTAATTGCTACACGGACGTGATATTTTATTATTGTGTTTAAAATTGTTAAAGATAGAACAATTTAAACTAGATATTTTGTGTGTTATTTTAACGTAGATGGTGGTTTTTTATGAAACACATTTTTTTTTTAAATTAAAGCCTTCATTATAATAATGTTTTCAGTTTAGCTTTATAATATCATTCTATGATAAAAATTGAAGTCGTGTGGCAAATTCATAAGAATGTCGGTGGTTTCCTCCGGGTACTACGGTATTCTCCACCATTAAAACTTGCCGCCGTACATGGCCCAGGTGCGTCGATAAAGAGCGTTAAACACCAACACACACACACACACTTACAAACCCGAAAAATTGTTGTATATCTGCATTACATATTCAGTAACAGTGTGCATTGTATGTGTTATAAGTTTACCTTCTCTCATTCTCAAAAAATAAGAAAATATCTTATACTTGTACCCTATTTTATTAAGTGTAATATCGTGAAATACAAATATTCAAGGTGAAAGGTAGAAGTATCACAAACTTTGACATAAAATCTATAGACAGGCATCAATGAAAAGATTAACCATTATCTAGGTTCTGTTTATCTTAGGAAACGATGCTTTGAGCGTTTTAACAAGTTCAGGGACAAACGAGCTACTGATTCTGATGGAGACTTGGGGAGGTGTTTGGACACATGTACGTTACTCAAACTTCCGGGTAAAAGATGGTACAGATAAATACCGACTTCATGTTGAAGGCTACAGTGGAACGGCAGGTACACGCAGGCTTTTTACTACTTTTTTCGGTATTTAACTTCAATTTAAACACGTAAAAAGATATTCAGTATCTTTCATGTAGAGCAAACTTACAAAACAACAAAAAAGATTGTTAGATCTATAGATATGAAGGCAAAACAGTCTCTAATTTTCATTATTGTCGGTTAATATTAAAAATAAATATCTATTTACCAGGTGACAGTTTATCATCGCTGTCAGGGCAAAAGTTTAGCACACGGGATCAGGATAATGACGCGTGGGTAGGCCCATGTAATCCAAACTATCACTCTGGTGGATGGTGGTTCGGGGGCTGTGGTTATTCGGATTTGAACGGAATCTACTACAGCTCTGGTACCATTGCAACCAACTCCTGTCATTGGAACGGTATTGATGGCACTCGTCAGTCACTTCGTACTGTATTTATGATGGTCAGGAGGAACTGAAATGTCTGAGTAGACCATAAATATAGATCAGAGAAAGGATATCATGTATACTTTGTCTATTATTAGACTCATGATAAATCATAAATAATAAATAAAAAATTGCTTTAATTGTTCCACGTGTGCGAGATTTTTTGTGTCCTACTGTTTTAACAAGAGCTTTAAGAAATAGTTTGTGAATGAATATTAACGAAAAATACACAAATTATTACTCAAACTAAAAAACAAGAGAGTATTTATGGATATCAAAACAATTGTGTTTCAAAATAGTAATAGGGTTATGTTAGTTTTAATACTCCTTTTTTCTTTGTCATAATGATGTTCGCCTATAGATTTCTAGTAAGAGTTACTAAAACAAATGCAAAGCATTGGGTAATCACGTCTTTATGATAAATGATACACATTGGTTAAAAGACAAATGACACAACCAGAGAGTCCGCAAAATGAAAAAAATTCAAAACAATACACCAGATCAATTAATTTTTATGATGCTATATTAACATGTATGTGTTATAAATGATGACAACAATGAGTTAACAACAATATATTTTCAGTATAACTATTACTACTTCCGAGGAGACAAATAAGGCAACTTAAATCGAAATGTATGCATATGGAAGGCTAAGCAAAAAATATGAAAAATTTGATTTTGTTTTTGATACTAAAAACCAAAAGAGACTTTAGTTTTCATTTAAACATAATTCATTATGAATGATTTTGAAGAGCAAAGTTCATGTTTCACAATTCTATTGGACTTTTATTACAGCAAGAACAATTAGATTTTAAAAATGAAAAATTCATGAAAACAATATGTGCATTGACATGTTCTGTATTTATTTTCGTCTCAAATAAAATGGATTTTGTGAAGGCAATGGGTGCATACGTAGCAACAAAACTTAAATTGAAAAGGAAACAGTATCCTACAATTAAAGCATTGCAAATATTGGCTATAAACTTATAATGTACTTTATAAAGTGTTACAAATTTGTGATAACAAAAATCCCCCAGCATCGGTCTACTCTTATCAAGATCTTCCAAAAATTATAATCTTGTATAATCATGTGTAACCTGAGGCATTTTTTAAAAGACAAACAAAAAATCATATTTTATTAAAGGAGTTAATGAACATGAGACAATAACAGATATGTTAATTCCAAATACAATTAATTTTAATGAGCTGTATGGCAATTTCTTAAATGTATTCTTTATCAACAGCACTAGAACCTGACATAGAAAAAAATCCACAATTCAAAACAGTTTTGAAAATATATAAAACCAAATAAAATCAGAATGATAAATAATATCAATTTAATCTAAGGACAAACGACGATAGAGAGAGTTCAACCATATTTTTTTTTAATATACGAAAAATAAGATGATAATATTAAAAAAGAATTGACACATGAGATATAATCTCATGTACAAGTACATCATTTCTAAGAAAACTAATTTTTGGAATTCGCTAGATTAGGTTATAGAGTTAAGTTCCGGATTCAATCCAATATAACGATTGTACACACGCTGATATGTCCTTAGCTTTTTTTATTTTTGCTTTGGAAATTGTATTTTACTAGACCAATATTAACTTCCAAGCAATATGAACACTATTTGCAAAATATTTAAGTTTTGAATATAAAAATTAATATTTAGAGAACAAAATAAAAATATCTGTATGAATATAGAGTAATATTGTTCCTCACAAGATGCAATATTACACTCATAAACTCGTGCATTATTACATTTCCTTGGGACATTATTTCTTCATATTAATGCAATAATCCCATATCAACATTGCATGGGATGCAGCTTCTGTTAGCTTGCAATCGTTTTACGAGTCCACACCTAAGTGGGCAGAAGAGATGTTTGTAATATGTGTTTCCAAAAAAACACATTGCCGATAATTCATCAAATCTGATAAGGAAAATAACGAAGAATCTCTATGACAACATCCTTTGTGCTCATTTTAGCAATCGAAATTTTGTACGTTTTTACATAAGCCACACCAACAAGTTTCTTAATATACTTTTCGTCTGAAGCAATCTTTTGGACAGAGTGCATCTGGTGAGTCCTGAAAAGAGAAAATGTGTTTTAGGGGTAGAAACATTTATCATCTTATTTATTAACTTTCATCTGATTTGATTTCTAAAACCCCTGGTAATAAATGCCGTGTAGACAAAAATCTTTTAAAGCTATGAAATTATCGGTAAAGTGTCAGAATTTTTCAGAATCTAAGGTTTTTCTCACCCATGTCAGTTCGTTAATTTTTGTTTTATTGCTCTTTGCTTTTCATTTGTAGTATAGCGATATCTATTTCAATCTCTTTGCAGAAGGCCTTCGATGAATATAAGGTTACGAAGATAAAAGGAGCGTTAGGAGATTTTTGAAACATTAAAACATGATGAAACGGATCTCAAATACATGTATGCAATCAAAGAAAGTTAAACAATATTTCTTCTTGATTAATAATGGTACATATAAATACCAACAAAATGATGAGTCTCAAGCAGAAGAAAAGGTTAGAATAGCCCTATCTGCTGACACAGATTTATGTTGCTCCTCGGTTGCTGTCTTCACTAAAATAAGTTAACGGTAGACACCGTTAACTTGTAGACAAATATTTGATTTCTATTTCTCAAATGAGTGCAGATGTAGGTTTGTAGTAAAAACTATGTTATCATTATTACCCAATGTAACCATTTTATTCCTTTGTTAACATTATAGCTATATATAACAATTGTACCTCTATGTAACCACTGATACCCTATGTAACCATTGTATTTCTATGTTTTCATTATAGCTATATGTAACAATTGTACCTCTATGTAACCACTGATACCCTATGTAACCATTTTATTCCTTTGTTAACATTATAGCTATATATAACAATTGTTACTCTATGTAACCATTGATACCCTATGTTACCATTGTATACCTATGTAACCACTGTAACCCTATGTAACCATTTTATTCCTTTGTTATCATTATAAGCTCCTGCAAGGCGGGAGCTAAATTGCCTGAGTATACGTACTATGATGCATCAAACCGGAATAGGTATAAGCTAGTCGACAAATCCGCACCCAATGGCACGGAATGCAAAATAAATTTTCTACTTTGCAATTTGTATTTCTAAAATTAAAATACGTAAATATTGTATTAATATGAATATTTTGAATATTTCTAGCTATAGAGATGCATGTAAAGAATTTTTTTTAATGAAAACGCTATTTATTTCATTGACGTCATAATTGTACAAAAAAAAATTACAGAACGGTGGGAAACTGTCATTCTAATTTTCGTGGAACAACACAAAGCGTAATGTACATGGCAACTAAATAAATGTTCTGCCGAAATATTTCTGCAGTCATAAAATTATAAGCTCCCGCACAGCGGGAGCTGAATTGACTGAGTACGATGCCTTTAACCGGAAGACGCATAAGCTAGTCAGAAATCTGCACCCAATAACACGGAATGCAAAATTAAATTCCTTTTTTGGAATTTTCAATTTAAAAATAATAAACATAGTTATTGTATTAATATAAATTATTTCAAATATTTCCAGCTAAGAAATGCTTTACATGTAAAGAATTTAAGTAAAAAATCAGGACTTCAGGCATATTTTAACTATTGGCGTCTATTCTATCACTAGAGGTCGCGTCCATCAAAACAAAATGACAGAAGCGCGGGAACCTGTCATTCTAATTTTGGCCAAACAAGACGTGCATTGTCCAACCAAACAAATAGCGGATAAATTTGATTTCCAGAAGCCATTATATTTACTTTGTCCTCAGTAAACAAATTTGATTTTGTTATTTTCTCTCTAACCGGCTTTGCATTCAAAAATGAAAGTAGAAATATTCTTGAAAAAGGGTGCGTTCTGGAAGGTCCGCGTTCAAAGCAATTCACTTCCTTGTTCTGTTTGCAGGTTCGTTCTTTTTTCAAAATTATGGGATATAAGAAAGTTACTTTATCTGCGGGAGCTTATCAGGTTTAACCTGTATCATATTAGCTATGTATAACAATTGTACCTCTATGTAACCACTGTAACCCTATGTAACCATTTTATTCCTTTGTTATCATTATAGCTATATGTAACAATTGTACCTCTATGTAACCATTGTATTTCTATGTTATCATTATAGCTATGTATAACAATATTACCTCTATGTAACCATTGATACCCTATGTTACCATTGTATTCCTATTTTACCATTGTAACCCTATGTAACCTTTTACCACTATGTAACCATTGTAACCCTATGTATCCAGATGTTACAATGTAATTCTAAGTAACAATTTTCACCTTTTGTAACCATTATCACCCTAATTGAAACACTGTGCAACGATTTTAACCAAAATGTTACCATGCTACTTTACATGACGATCGTTACCCTGGGCTACACTATTTTAACCCAAATGTTACCATGTAACTTGACATGACGATTGTTACCCTGTGTTACCCTATGTAATGCATTGAAACACTATATAACACTTTGTACCTAGCAGCCCTTTGTAACCCTCGTTACCATTTTAACTCTTTGAACCAAGAAAACACTATATAGCCTTTTCATATATTGAGTTTGTGATCCACTGTTTCTATATTCAGTCAAATAACATACAACATACTTTGACCTTAGAAGTCTTCCCTACCATTCTGTCTCTTTTATAAGACCCAAAGGCAAAACAAAAAATAACGATAAAAATATGCTTTGCTTATATAAAAAATCATGAATGATTTGCACCATGTTAAAGAATTAACTTCAGTTAAAAGTATAAATTGGAAAAAGCTTTTTAACATGTAAAATGATAAATAATCAATAAAGACATTATTTTCATACAAAATATGTTTCAACTAAATGTGAACTTCATCTGCTGTCTTAAGACTGAATTTATTGTTTGAAAGTACAATTAAGATAAAAACACATACACAATCATAATAAAATATTGGGTTCAGAAAAAACAAAATTAAAACAAAACAAACATGGACCGGGTGAGAGGTGCTGCTATAAATATTATCATAAATTGAAACAAACACTGGCTGGGTTGCAGATTGGTGCAATGCGATGGTATAAATACAACAATTTCGATTACTAGTCAATTACCATGACTTCAGGTTGCTGGACCAATTCCTGGTTTCAAATGTACATGCAAAGGTCCATCTGAAATAAAATAAATGTCAAATAAAGGGAAATCAAAATAGTATGTCTTTTCCATCGTTAATATTACAATCATGATTAACCCAGACCAGGATTTGAACCTGGAACTCTTGTTACTTAAACAAGCGCTTTTCTTTTAAGCTATCTAGGTTTTGATAAACTGAGCAATGCTGGTATCATGTTATGTGTGTTGTATCATTTTATGTGCGTTGTATCATGTTATGTGTGTTGTATCATTTTATGGGAGTTGTATCATGTTATGGGTGTTGTATCCTGTTATGGGAGTTGTATCATTTTATGGGTGTTGTATCATGTTATGTGTCTTGTATCAGTTTATGGGTGTTGTATCATGTTATGGGTGTTGTATCATGTTATGGGAGTTGTATCATTTTATGGGTGTTGTATCATTTTATGGGTGTTGTATCATGTTATGTGTGTTGTATCATTAAATATTACAATCATGATTAACCCAGACCAGGATTTGAACCTGGAACTCTTGTTACTTAAACAAGCGCTTTTCTTTTAAGCTATCTAGGTTTTTGATAAACTGAGCAATGCTGGTATCATGTTATGGATGTTGTATCATTTTATGGGAGTTGTATCATGTTATGGGTGTTGTATCCTGTTATGGGAGTTGTATCATTTTATGGGTGTTGTATCATGTTATGTGTCTTGTATCATTTTATGGGTGTTGTATCATGTTATGGGTGTTGTATCATGTTATGGGATTTGTATCATTTTATGGGTGTTGTATCATGTTATGTGTCTTGTATCATTTTATGGGTGTTGTATCATGTTATGGGTGTTGTATCATTTTATGGGTGTTGTATCATTTTTGGGTGTTGTATCATATTATGGATGTTGTATCACTTAATTTGTACATATTTTAAAATGTCATTGTTTAATGTATGATATGCAGTGTAAAGTTATTATATGTATTTTGCATCTAGTTATTAATTTTCATCTGCATGTTTAATTTGTTACTGTTTATGGATGTTGTGGTATTAAAACTTTTTTAGTGTCACATAACTATCTCTGATGTACAGTTATCTATCATCAAGGTATCTATTTGTTTTTTTTTTAACTATAAGGATGTTCAAGGATGATTTTGAGGTTTTTGAAATAGATGCCTTAAATCATAAGGGAAGCATAAAAAATACAAAATAAGCTTAACATTTTGATAGCTTTACTCGTTTCAAGAGTTCAAAATTTGAGGGTACAGATCAAATGTTTTGCGTTAATGTGAAATAAAAAACTTCGAAAAAACCAACAAAATGTTGTTATAATTAAATCTAAATCTATAAAAAGACTCTCAAGGAAGACTTTCAACAAAGCTCTATAACAAAGGAACTTTACTCTGCCCTTCTTTTGTGACAACATTCATGTTGTGTCGGGTACACCTATTCAGTATCATATTATCATTTTTTATTAAAACTGTCTTATTGTATGGATGTTGTGTCACGTACATTTATATCATATCATATTTATTTTATGGTGTGAAAATGGTCATTGCTGTATAGATATTGTGTCAGGCTTACTTATTCTGTATCATACATGCTCACTAGGCATGCATCACTATACCTCTCTCGTGTGTTAAGATTATCTTATTTTATTGATGGTGTGTCACATACATTTAGTGCTTCATCATTCATCAATAATTCGTCTAACCTTATAGACATTTTGTGATGCAAATATCATAATTTTTTAATGTTTCAAAATTGTTCTTGTTTTATGTGTGTCCTGCCATGAACACTTATCAAATAGTTAATCGATCTTTTGGTTTTCGTGGTTAGTACCTGTCATTTGGAACATCCAGTTGTTTCAATATTTGTCTAGTAGGCAATTTTTAAACGATTGCAGGACAGTGTCGTAGATGTTGAAGTATGTTGTCATAAATTCCTGATGTAAGTGTGTATATGCTTCAATCAACTCTCCACACAGATCTACAAATGAAAAATATACTAGGTATATACATCATCCACTATTGAAATTAAGTAAATATACAATTCTGTTCTAGATTTTTTCATTTGACCATGATAATTAAGTTTATAATTAAAGCAATTATATATTTATGAAGTACATTTTATTCATTTAAAACTAATTTTAGTACCTACCAGAATGAAATTATTAAATTTAAACAAGTATCGAAATAAACTAGTCTGTGTGTTTTTGTTTTTTTCAACGCACTTGTGTTCTATGAGGCAATCAATTTAAAGGATGAAAGAAACCAGATTTCTCCCATTTTATAAATTACAAACGGAGAGACAACCAAAGTATGTTATACAAACCAGCTACTTTACAAACAGGGAATCAACCGAAGTGTGGTATTTATACCAGCAACACAAAATACTGCCCCCCCCCAAAAAAAAACAAACAGGTAAAGTTGTTGCTAAACATTATTAGTTCCAAAAAAGCCATCATTTTACCCAAAATTTACTGGAAAACTTTTCCCTACTCTCTGATGAATGTAATATGTAAACCGAAAATGTTTAAGAGACATCCTGACAAACAGACAAAATAGTTGTAGTTAAGCCTCACTCTCTTACAAAAGTTTGGATATGTTATGATCTCACAATTTCTGAACTGTGCTCAATTTACCGGTAGTTTACTTCAACACAAAAAAATAGATAAAGCATATCTGATGTGTCTGGTACATGTATGACAGAAACCGCTGCGTAAGCAAAATATGTTGCCTAGAATTTTGTTAAAAGAGGGAAAGGAGTACCAATCGTGATAATTAAATGTTGTTAGCTTCAAACGATCAAGACCATGAAGACAAAGTTATTTGATATAAAAGACATTGCATGAAAACAAATAAAAATCTGAACTGGAACCAGCAACATTAACTAAGATGAAATAAGGAAAAACTAAGGCACTTTGTTACTACAGATGGGTCCAAACCTAACCTGTATGCGCACCAGACTTATAAAGTGGACCAGAAGTCTGGTTCAGGTCTGCTTTTTTTTTCTGGTCTGGTTTGGTTTTAGTGAACCTAGGTCTGCTCTCAAGTTCACTCCAAAAGCAAACTTTGCCCAAGTCTGGTTCACTCTGACCTCAGGCAGACCAGACCTATAAAAACAGACCATTCCTTGAGTGGACCAGACTTACAGCTCAAGGTCTTGTCCACGTAAGGTTCATTATTGAAAGAAGACCAGACCAAACCTAGGTCTGGTCCGCTCTAGGTCTGGTCCACTCTTGGTTCACTATATATTAAAAGCAGACCAGACCAGACTTAGAGCAGACCAAACTTAGGTCTGGTCCGCTCTAGGTCTGGTCCACTCTTGGTTCACTATATATTAAAAGCAGACCAGACCAGACTTAGAGCAGACCAAACTTAGGTCTGGTCCGCTCTAGGTCTGGTCCACTCTTGGTTCACTATTAAAAGCAGACCAGACCAGACTTAGAGCAGACCAAACTTAGGTCTGGTCCGCTCTAGGTCTGGTCCACTCTTGGTTCACTATTAAAAGCAGACCAGACCAGACTTAGAGCAGACCAAACTTAGGTCTGGTCCGCTCTAGGTCTGGTCCACTCTTGGTTCACAGTTAAAAGCAGACCAGACCAAACTTAGAGCAAACCAAACTTAGGTCTGGTCCGCTCTAGGTCTGGTCCACTCTGGGTTCACTATTAAAAGCAGACCAGACCAGACTTAGAGCAGACCGAACTTAGGTCTGGTCCACTCTAGGTCTGGTCCAGTCTTGGTTTACTATTTAAAGCAAACCAAACCAGAACTTTGACTGAACCAGACTTGTGGTGAGGTCTGGTCTGCTTTCCAACCAAACCAAACCAGAAAAGGGGACCTAGATCAGCTTCGTAAAGAGAATTAAACCAGACCAGAAAAGTGAACCACATGTCCGCTCTAAGTTCACTTTTGTACAGGTTAGGTTTGGTCTCATCTGTATATAATCATGCTTTTAATGATTAACTTTGTGAAGGTCAAATATGATATAGGACAACACTGCAAACACAACAAACACTCAATATATAATAGGAATAAGGAGCAATATGATGCTGTATTATCTTTGTGTGTGGTGACCTACATGTATAATTTTAAGATGTATTCAATGTCTAATCATGTGCAATTATTTTTAATGATTCAAAAGTGTGTCAAGAACTGCTCGAAGGGAGATATTAAAGAGCTTTATATTGACAATATTATATATCAGTGGTTTTGACAACGTCAACTCATACAACATGTAAAACAAACCTTGGATTTGGTCACACAACATCACAACGTCAACAGCTTTGAATGCTATTACACAGTCTTCAGTTTCAAGTGCACATGTTAAACTCTATCTGAATATAAAAGGATAAATTCACCAGTGACAATGTAATTATTTGTTTATTCCCAGATCAGGATTTGAACCCTAATCACTTGTTATTCAAACAAGCAATTTTTTTTTGCTATCAGGGTTATTAAACTTAACATTTAGTTGGTGTTAAATGTAAAATAGTCATATTGTATGAATGTTTGGTTTGACATGGAGTTTTGTAATGTCATCCTCTCCGGATTTGTCCAACACTAAATTCATCCTTGTCGTATGTGCTCTAGCAGGCAGGAACTTCTTTCTCTTCCAGAACACCTGGTCCAATCTCTTTAGTTCACATTGCTGAATGCAATTTTGTTGTTATGTGTGATTTTTTTGTTGTTGTTGTTGTGTGGTTTGTTTGGTTGTGATGTGTGGTTTGTTTGGTTGTGATGTGTGGTTTGTTTGGTTGTGATGTGTGGTTTGTTTGGTTGTGAGGTGTGGTTTGTTTGGTTGTGATGTGTGGTTTGTTTGGTTGTTGTTGTGTGGTTTGTTTGGTTGTGGTGGGTCTTTTTTGTTTATTGATTTTGTCTTTGTCTTTTTTGATATAATGATATTTGATTACATCTTTGGTCCACCTTTGCTTCTTGTGTCACATACACTTATTTGTCATAAAAAAGTATACAAGATATATGTAAAATCTTTTTGGTGTCAAAATTGTCATATTTTATGGATGTCAACTTGTCACCTGCACTTATTCCCCATCATCTATCATTTAGAACTAGTTCTATAGAGTGTTATTTCTGACTGCTTTTCATTGAGGATATTTAAAGCATCTGTTCAAATGTGTAGGTTGTGTCATGAACATGCATTTATCATCTCTTAATAAACAAATTCTATATAGCACAGAACATTGAACATTTGCATTGAGGGCAATCTAATTTTTGAGACAAGTTTCCTGTGTTACTATGTTTCATTTCATGCCTTTATGAATAGCATGCTACTGTACATGCACAATAAAAGAGTCATGCAATTAACAATTTAAACAATTTCAACCAACCTTACCTTTATATAACTTCTTATTCCAACATGTCCAATATCATTGTATTTTTGTCCGATTAAAAAACGGGGTATATATAGTAAAGGGGAAGGAGACAATTCAACATGCTATACAAATTCATTCTGAATCATTAGATTTTTCCTATCCAAATGAAAGAAAGATTAACCAAAATTGTGACGCACTTTTGGAGATGCTCCAATGTTAAATACTTAAATCTATGTACTAAAGAGGTTGTTTGACCTTTTCTGATGAGGTTATGTTTGTTTTTTTATTGAAGATGCTGGCACAGGAGGGGCGGATCCAGAAATTTTCGACAGGGGAGGTTCCACATATTAGAACCTAATTAGGTTCTGTGGGCCTAAGGTGGTTCCAGACCAATTTTGCTGAAAATCGACACGAAAAAATAAAAATTTCGGAGGAAAGGGGCGTCGAAATTTTAGTGTCAGACACAAAATGAGTAGCTTTAATTAGTGAATTTCAGTTTTATGTTGTTTCTCATTATGTATATTGATATACCGGCTCTAAATTAAAGTCATTTATTCATTTCTATTATTTTATCTGTATTTAATTGTACATGTGATCTACTTCAAAATACGGTAACCTTTTTTGCATTTTTTTTAAATAAAACTTCATACTTACACAGTTAGGTGTGGTACATAAACAGGTGTTTTACAAGTTACACTATATATTCACATGAAGTATCAAAATATGTATACCATGTTTACCTTTTTTATAACAATTAAAGTTTTTGATTCTTATTATTTTCGTTAAGACTTTATAGAGTATTACATGTAATGGCAATTTTAAGATGTATATGATAAAATGATCGTTGATAAAAAAAAGTGCACTTTTATCTGTCTTTCATGATTTTAAATGCACTGATTAAATCAGTTGTTTGTTATCAACTCTGTTAAATTCAGTCATCTAATGATCTTTGTGTTTTATAGGTGCAGGTGTATTTCCAAGGTGCAAACTGTATTAGTCGATTGTGTCATTATTTAAGAGGACTAAATACAAAACTGTTTTTACATTTAATATAAAAAAGGTAAAAAGACTTACAGTTGTTGTAAATTAATTAAGAAACAGATTGCAGATTTACGACGGGGACCTTCAATATATCGGGAATCACCATGACCACTGGAGAGTGAAAAAGGACCAGGCCCCTATTTGACCAGTCAATGGGCTCCCCTTAGCGTAATGAATTAAAGTTTAACATGTAGTTAAAAGCAGTTAGCCCCTGTAATTCAAATATGCAGGTTATGTAAGTGACTAAAACCTTTTATATTGCTATCATAAGTACAAAGACAGACGCGTTTTGTGTTAACATTCTCTTTTAGAATGTGATAATCTGTCTCGTGTAGTTGTCTTTTAAACTGTGAAATTATTATCCAGGAATTTTGCCATACCATACAAAATAATGCTATAATGAAAAAAGATATTATGTTGTGACGCCTTCTTAAAATAGATATTTTTAGGGAGGAATCGGACCAGAGCAAAAAATATCAAGCCCTCTTCAAGATGGTTGTTCTCTAGAATTTTAAAAGTAAATTATTGAAATGTACGGCAAGAGTTCTAGCTGCATTTAGTACTTATGCAGGATTGAATTGCCATTTGGATAACATTGGAATAATGGCTAATGGAAAAATGAGGTGTATTGAAATTCAATACTGATTTAAACTTTAAGTGTTGCAAAACCGCAGAATAAAAGCAGAAGAGCCAGAATACAGACAAGTGAGTGAGTTTTACACCCTTGCAACACTGTCTGGGCTATATAAATATGAAAAGTTGTTTTAACGTTCTAACAGGGTTCGGTTCAGAACAGGTCTGGAAGAACTTGAAAAATAAAACAAGCAAACCCAAAACAAATGAAAAGAAAATATAACAGCAAGAAGGATAAATAGTTCATGTATTAAGAGAAATGCTAAGAGTGGATATAGACAAAAACTAAAGAAATGACAAAAATGATAATGATAAAAATTTAAGGAATTTGATAATTTTAACCTGATTTTTTTTGTAGTTTCTGGGATATTTGCTATTCAGAAACCTACAAAACACTAACAATAGCAGAATGAAACGATCTCTTCTCACCATTGAGAGTTTTAGGATTCTCTTATTCCTAACCTGATAATATTTCTGGAGTATATTTTACGGACCATATTTTACTGCTAGGTATTCCTTAGATTTTTTCAGGGGATATCACAATAGCGGAATGAAATGAACTCTTCTTACCGTTTTAATCAATTCGCCACATAGATGTGAATGCCCCCAATTATATTAAAATAGGGAAAGAAATGTTTAAAAATCACATTTATGTCAATTAAAGTAGTCAAAGTGAAAAGTCTAATTGCTGAATGAAGAGATCTGGTTACCGAAAGAAATATCGAGTAACGTCTGGTCCCGATTTTTGGACTGCATTCTAAACTTATATAAAAATGGACTTTGTAGGCTATATCAAGACTGTTTAGTTTCATTGGTTACACATATCTTTATGATGTAGAGTAACACAATGTCTTAAGCTCTTTAGTAGTGTCTTAATGACCTTGTCGGGACTATTTTGTACTTAATTAGAACTACTTTCTCCCTCTGTCAACACCGGATGCATTAACTCCATGTTTTGTACCAGCAGACGCTAGATTGTTTGTATCGTGACGTCATCATGTGTGCCGTAGGTATCCAGACTTGCTACTCGTGTGATTCATTCAACCTCCGCACACGATTAATTTCAATGTAACCTGTAATAATCTAAATAAATCATGAAACTATAAGAAAGACGTAGCTTTCCAAGCTGTAAAAGCACTTACAAAGCTATTTTTTACCATGATAATAATCAATAATTTGTGATTTTGTTAAGCACTATATTCGTAGACCACGAGCATGGTTCCCTCAGGTATCAGAACCCGCCAGCCCATCTTTCTCTTCCCCGTTCTGAAGATAAGCCACGACATCTATTTGTTCCCCTTGGTAAATTATTTAAAAAAATAAAAATATAACCTTTAAAAGCATGTTTAAATTGTAAACATTGACGAAACGCACAGAACTTCCATGTTGATATAGTGCACTGATAAATTGTGCCAATTAAAAGTATGCAAACTATGTTTTTTCTACGAACAGGTCCGTCAATTCACCCTTATTATCAGTTGCAACCAGAGTATCGCCCATATATACCAAACGAAATATGGATTAGATAAGAGGTGAAATCATACTCTATCGGATGGAAGGGTTTTATCTAAATGGATACCTTGGGCCTCATCGGGAACCGGACTAGCTACCCGGTTCTATCATGGCTCGGCGGGTTTGCCATTAAAAAAACCCGATCCTGGTCTGTTGGTATCAGTCCAGGCGAGGGAAGACCAGATCGCATTCCTTCGTTAAAAAAATGTGCGATCCAGCTGCGGTTGTACTTCCCCTAGTGCAACTGCAATAAGGGGGTCGTAAAGGTATTCGAATTGGTAGGCTCTAAAGTCCGATAGGTGGATGTAGCCTCTTTTACACTTTTGGACATTTATTGCATTTTTTTTACTTTTTACTAGAGAGAACCTGAGACAAAAGGACAGAGATAAGAATAGATTAAAGAATATAAGGCATTTATCAAAATGTAGATAAGTAAAAATTATTACCAGACAATTTACCTACTTCAAACCTAATTAAAAAGTATCTTTCCTCTATAATTATTGAAAATACTAATTGAGCCAACAACACTTGACAGAAAGAAACGTCATTTTGTTTTGGAGCAGACTAAAATTAGAAATTTTTCGGGAGAGGATATGTAAGGTGTATAGTTCTTTAAAAAAACATTTAAAAGTAAACATGCAATGAAATTTATCAAATTTGATCCGTCTGTGTTACACGAATATAGTTTTATTAAAGTGCATGCAGTTTGTACACAAATTCTATCATCATAGGCACTATACAGAAATATTAAAAAAATCCTAAATTCAAAAAAATGAAACATAACCTCTGGGAAATAAAACTTCAACAGCAGCGCTTACCAGCACGGGTGCTATAAAGAAGGGGTAAACGTTACCATCAACTATGCAGTCAAACGTTTGTTGACTTGTGAATTCCAATATTCGAGTTTAAAGGTAGTTTTTGAACATTCTGGCAATGTTTGTCGACATATACTAATGGTTATCTATGATAGTTTTGTATGTTTTAGGAAACGATGCTTTGAGCATTTTGACAAGTTCAGAGACAAATGAGCTATTGATTCTGCTGGAGAATTGGAATGGTGGTTGGAAGTATGCACGTTACTCACACTTTCGAGTAAATAATGGTACGGATAAATACCGACTATATGTTAAAGGCTACAGTGGAACAGCAGGTGTGTAATAGAATCAGAGAATATAAAAAAAATCATATTATGTGAGCAAAAACGCCTTTACATTGGTTTCAAAATTGTAAAAACGCACTAAACTAATTCGATCGAGCTGTTTGTTAACATATGTTTATTTTAAATACAAATGACAACAAAGTTCAAGACAATAATTTTTGCTACGCCTGACACGCGTTTCGTCTATTCAAGACTCATCAGAGGCGATCTACCAAAAATATTGTAAATGCCAAACACTATATGAATATGATGAGCATAGAACAATAAAACCAAAAATACCAAACTTGGGAACCAAATTATTACTAAGATAATCAACCTATATCTGGGGTAGTAAGAACCTTAGGGTTTAGACAATTTTGAAATTTAGACGGATAATTTAAAGCTTTGATGTATTCTCCAACTCAAAACTGAATTGAAGTCATCACGTTAGTCATAGAGCTTTGTTAAAGGTTTAATACTGGAAATTATGAAATTATTCAAATGTCATTTTTGTTTGTATTGGCATTGCTCCCATTTTGTTTAAATTTATTATATATATAGTTTTTTGTCTTCAGCGTCCGGTATTTCTATCAATAGCAAACAATATAAAAAAATGTCCACAAAGACGCTCAGTTTAATAGAGACACTTTAAGGAGGGAATTAATGATCAATAATAGGGCTGTTGGATTTCTAAGAAATTTTTTTCCTTTTACAAGAATACATCCTTAAGCTACGATAAAAAATAGAATAATCAGAGAATACATTGGTTTTCATTTCATGTACGTTAAAATCCAAATGTCTGTTATAGGTATTCCAGCGAAGGTATGACGGGTCTGTAGACTTTCATAGAAACTGGAATGACTATGTGGCAGGGTTTGGTGATCCTACTAGAGAATACTGGATTGGTTTGTTTACATACTACACGAATGTGATATTTTATGAAAAAAATGTGTTGGAAATGTTAAGAGTCGAACAACTTGAAGCTAGTGCTCATTGTTGAAAATATATGTTTATGATGCACATAATTGCTATTCACTAATACATTTTTAGACGACATGTACCTAATTCAATGGGCAAACGTGAGAAATGTTTTTATATGAATATTTTCTCGTTAAATTACAATCTCAGATGATTCTCCAATATTGTTAGTTTGTGTACGGTATTTTAAATGTATTCAGTTAATATCCTTCAAAACGATATTTAAAAAAAATGCAACTTCAATACTGTAATACCGGTCAACTTGTTGTTTGTGTGTGTGCGTGGGATATGTGTGTGTGCGTGGGATATGTGTGTGTGTGTGGAGGGGAATCAGTCACAAAAATAAGAAAATATCCTAATCTTGTATCCTATTTTAAATGTGTAATAAGTTTCACTTCTTTCAGTCCCGTAAGTAAGGAATAAACTTGTATCCTATTTTATTAAGGGTTATATCCTTGATTTTTTTAAAAAGATTACAGAACAAAGCTGGCTGCTGTTTATTGAATTCTTTTGAAACTCTTGAAATAAAACTATTCAAGTTTAAAGGTAGAATTATCACTAAACATAAAATCTATAGACATGCATCAATGAAAGGATTAACGATGATCCAGGTTTTGTTTATCTTAGGAAACGATGCTTTGAGCGTTTTAACAAGTTCAGGGACAAACGAGCTAATGATTCTGATGGAGACTTGGGAAGGTGTATGGACGCATGCAAGTTACTCAAACTTCCAGGTTAAAGATGGTATGGATAAATACCGACTACGTGTTAATGGCTACAGTGGAACGGCAGGTGCATTCAGACTTTTTTACTACCTATTTTTCTTTTCTTCAACTCAATCATGTAAAAAAAGATGTGAAGTTTTTTGTTCATGTAGAGCAAACTTACAAAACAACATAAAGATATTTTTAGATATATAGATATGAAAGCAAAAACAGTCTGTTATTTTCATAATTTTAGATAAATATCAAAGATATATATCTATTTACCAGGTGACAGTTTATCAGCGCTGTCAGGGCAACAGTTTAGCACACGGGATCAGGATAATGACGTGTGGGTAGGCCCCTGTAACCCTAACTATCACTCTGGAGGATGGTGGTACAGGGCCTGCACTTATTCGGATTTGAACGGAATCTACTACAGCTCTGGTACCATTGCAACCAACTCTTGTCATTGGAACGGTATTGATGGCACTCGTCAGTCACTGCATTCTGTATTTATGATGGTCAGGAGGAACTGAATTGTCTGAATAGACAATAAATATAGATCAGAGAAAGGATATCATGTATACTTTGTCTATAATTAGACTCATGATAAATCATAAATAATTAATAAAAATTGCTTTAATTATTCCACTTATGCGAGATTTTTTGTGTCATACTGTTTTAACAAGAGCTTTAAGAAATAGTTTGTGAATGAATATTAACGAAAAATACACAAATTATTACTCAAACTACAAAACCAAGAGAGTATGAGTGGATATCAAAACAATTGTGTTACAAGATAGTTATAGGGTTATGTTTGTTTAAGTACTTCTATTTTCTATGTCTTAATGATGTTCGTCTATAGATTTTCGTATATAATTTTTATGTGTTAATATTTCAAAGACAACTTTAAAACACGACAAATCAAATGTGACCCCGGTGCTTTAAAGATGTGTCCAGCACGCTCGTAGAGCTAAAACACGACAAACGAAATGTGACTCTGGTGCAAAACAAGACATATCAAATGTGACTTTGATGCTTTAGAAGAGTGGGTAGTACATTTGTACATGGGTCGAGCTAAAACACGAAAAGCTAAATGTGACTGGTGTTATAAAAGAGTAAGTAGTACACTGGTCGAGCTAAACATGACAAACCAAATGTGACTCTGGTACTTTAAAAAGTGAGAATTACAGTCGTCGAGCTAAATCACGACAAACCAAATGTGACTCTGGTGCTTTTAAAGAGTAAGAATAACACGTACACTGGTCGAGCTAATCCACCACAAAATAAATGTGACCTTGGTGCTTTAAAAGCTTGAGCAGTACAGTTGTTGAGCTTAAACACGACAATACAAATGTGAGTCTGATGTTTTAGAAAATAAGATGTACAGTCGTCGAGCTAAAACACGACAAAACAAATGTGACTCTGGTGCTTTAAAAAGGGTGAGTATTACAGTCGTCGAGCTAAATCACGGCAAACCAAATGTGACTCTGGTGCTTTAAAAGAGTGGGCAGTACACTCGTCGAACTAAACCAAGAAAAAATCAAATGTGAATCTGATGCTTTCAAAGAGTAATTAGTACAGTCGTCGAGCTAAAACACGACAAATAAAATATACATCTGGAGTTTAAAACAACACGAAAAACCAACTGAAACATTGGTGCTTTAAATAAAGGTAATAACAAAACTACCGAACTTGAATGATCAATCTCATAGTCCAGAGAAAATGACAAAAACGAATCAGTCATACCGGAGAACTGGTGGATCGCAATGGTCCTGACTTGGTACAGGCATTTCAAACGAAATGGTGGGTTAAACCAGGTTTTATGGCGCCAAACCTCCCTCTTCCATTTAGATTGAGCAGTACACTCATGGAGCTAAAACACGACACTACAAATGTGAGTCTGGTGCTTTAAAAATGAGAAGTTCTGTCGTCGAACTAAAACATGACAAATAAAATGTACCTCTGGTGCTTTAAAATAGTGAGAAATACGACCGGGAGCTTTAAAGGGGTGAGCAGTACACATGTCGAGCGAAAACACGACAAACCAAAAATGACTTAGGACCCCCTCCTGGACAAAGATAAACGAAATGTATAAGCGACAAGCACAAATATCCAATTTCATAAAGATGGGCCCATATCATATGTGGCGGGGTCAAAGTAGTTTCTATGCCAAACTTTCTTTCTATTGATATTAATAGCAAAGCTAAAATATAACACGCAATGGTCATGCTCATTTTAAATGCAGGAATCCCACGTTTTTTTTAACAAGAATATCGTGTCGATCGTTAATTTTCATCAGAGAAATAAGAACCGACGATCAACATACACTCTGTTTAGAAATTTATGTTTCAGACATGATGGGCTATCAAAATATCAAAATATATTTTACAAGTTCTGAAAAAAAATCTGCATTTGTGATACTTTTACAACGTTTGTACCCTTTTCGGATACTGATTGAATATTGTGATTTAGTAAAATTCTTATTTAAGATCAAGATAAAACATTATATTCCCTCAAAGACAACGATGGTCCATTCAAAACTCCCAGGATATATACGCCTGGTATGCACACACAAAACTTGGTGGGCACACAAGACCAGAATAATCCTTTATTTTTTTGTTTTTCAAATTTGCATTTAAGACAAAACGGACAGTGGATGTCAAAAATCCTGATTCAGCTGTCTCTTGTTTTAAAATAATCATAGGGTCAGCTTTCAAAGAACTCTCACCCGACCTAGTGTGTCATCTAGTTCAATGTTGCCAAACATAAGGCATGGTTTGAGCTTGGAGTTTTAAACAAAGAAAGGCATGGCAAAGTTTGCATAAAGTATCACATTTTATCTGTTGTGATAAAATACCTTATCAAGATCTTCCAAAAATTATAATCTTGTATAATCATGTGTAACCTGTGGTATTTTTCAAAGACAAACAAAAAATCATATTTTATTAAAGTAGTAAATGAACATGAGACAATAACAGATATGTTAACTCCAAATACAATTAATTTTAATGAGCTGTATGGCAATTTCTGAAATATATTCTTCATCAACAGCACTAGAACCTGACATAGAAAAATCCACAATTAAAAAAAGTGTTGAAAATACATGAAACCAAATAAAATCAGAATAATAAATAATATCAATTTAATCTAAGGACAAACTACGATGAAGAGAGCTGGGCCATAGGTTTTTAAAATATACGAACAATAGGATGATAATATTAAAAAAGAATTGACACTTGAGATATAATCTCATGTACAAGTACACCATTTCTAAGAAAAATAATTTTTGGAATTCACTAGAATAGCTTATAGAGTTAAGTTCCAGATTCAATCCAATATAACGATTGTACACACGCTGATATGTCCTTAGCTTTTTTTATTTTTGCTTTGGAAATTGTATTTTACTAGACCAATATTAACTTCCAAGCAATATGAACACTATTTGCAAAATATTTAAGTTTTGAATATAAAAATTAATATTTAGAGAACAAAATAAAAATATCTGTATGAATATAGAGTAATATTGTTCCTCACAAGATGCAATATTACACTCATAAACTCGTGCATTATTACATTTCCTTGGGACATTATTTCTTCATATTAATGCAATAATCCCATATCAACATTGCATGGGATGCAGCTTCTGTTAGCTTGCAATCGTTTTACGAGTCCACACCTAAGTGGGCAGAAGAGATGTTTGTAATATGTGTTTCCAAAAAACCACATTACCGATAATTCATCAAATCTGATGAGGAAAATAACGAAGAATCTCTATGACAACAGCCTTTGTGCTTATTTTCGCGATCGAAATTTTGTACGTTTCTACATAAGCCACACCAACAAGTTTCTTAATATACTTTTCGTCTGTATCAATCATTTGGACAGAGTGCATCTGATGAGTCCTGAAAAGAGATTATGTGTGTCAGGGGTAGAAACATTTATCATCTTAAACTTTCAACTGATTTGATTTATAAAACCCCTGGTAATTAATGCTGTGTAGACAAAATTTTTTTAAAGCTCTGAAATTATCGGTAAAATTTCAGAATTTGTCAGAACCTAAAGTTTTTTTGTTTTATTGCCCTTCGCTTTTCATTTGTAGTATAGCGATAGCTATTTAAATCTCTTTGCAGAGGGCCTTCGATGAATATAAGGTTACTAGATAATAGGAGCGTCAGGCGTTATTTATTGACTGGAACTTTTTTGTAATTTTGAAACCTTTTTTTTTCTTTGTTTCAAATATTAAAAGTTCAAACGCATTTATGAATAATCGATATTCTTGAATACATATACAGGGGATAAATAGATCATTTTTGTCTTCAAGCATAATAAGAACACTATAAAACATCGAAATAAGCTTTAAGATGTTTGGCGAATCGTTTTCTTTCATGTTCGTTAATAACAGATCAAATTTTAGCATATACTTTTACATTAAAAAAATTCATATGAACATATATAAAGATATATAGCTAGAAGACAATCATTTCCTTCTCATTTGAAAAATAGTGATGTGCATTTGCAGTAGAAGAGTATTTCGAAGAAAGAAATACTTTCCGACTATCTAGACTACAAGGAGTATTATGCTCGAGAAGTACTTTTTGTATTTTATTTTTTATTACTAATAATGTATTTTTCAAGTAGAAGGTAATAACAAAATTTCCAAACTTGGGGAACCAATCTTAATGTACAAGAGAAAATACAAAAACAAAATGAAGAGATACCCCCAAAAAAATAAAAATCGCAATGGTCCTGACTTAGAAGAGGCTTTTCAAATGAAACGGTGGGATCAACTAGGTTTAATGGCGCTCCAAACCTCTTTCTTCCATTGCGATTTTAGGGTCAGGTAATAACACAACATATTTTTGACATAGCAGGGATAATAGAATAATACAAAATTCCTAACAAAACGTTATATAAGATTTATTAATATTTAAAATCTCTGGTTGTATATCATATACTAAAAAAACTCTAACACAGTTTTCAACGTTATGTGATATGGAGACTAATAGTGCAGTTACGATTTGACATTATGAGATTTATTAATTGTATGTTTTTCAATTCGTTATAATAATTCAAAACCAAACGCGCAAGATCGGACCATATGAGTTTACTTGAATAGTCATGACCAAAGACGTTTGGTTGGGATATTTATTTGGTTCGGAAACCATTGTATTCCTATGTTACCATTGTAACGTTATGTACTGATATATACATTTGTTACTATTGAAACATTATGTAACCATTGTACCCCTATGTTAGCACTGTTACCCTATGTAACCATTGTATTCCTATGTTACCATTGTAACATTATGTACTGATATATACATTTGTTACTATTAAAACCCTATGTAACCATTGTATTCCTATGTTACCATTGTAACGTTATGTACTGATATATACATTTGTTACTATTAAAACCCTATGTAACCATTGTACACATATGTTACCACTGTTACCCTATGAAACCATTGTATTCCTATGTTACCATTGTAACTCTATATACTCAATGTATACATTTTTTTACTATCAAAACCCTATGAAACCATTGTATTTTTATGTTACCATTGTAACCCTTTGTTACCATTGTGCCCCTATGCTACCAATGTTAACCAATTGTAAGCCTATGTTCCCGTATGTAAACATTTATTCCAATGTTACCATTCTATCCCTAAGTCACCATTTGTAACCATGAATTCTGTTACCATTGTCACCTTATTTATCCATTGCATTTCTGTGTTACCATTGAAACCTTATGTAACAATTGTACCCCTTTGTAATCATTGTTACCCTATGCAACCGTTGTATTCCTATGTTACCATTATAGCTATATATAACAATTGTACCTGTATGTAACCATTGTTACCCTATGTAACAAGTGTACCCCTATGTAACCATTGTACCCCTATGTAACCATTGTACCCCTATGTAACCATTGTATTCAAATGCTACCATATGAACCCCTTGTAACCCTTGTATTCCTATGTTAACATTATAACCCTATGTACCCATTGTTATCCTATGTTACCATTGTATTCCTATGTTATCATTATAGCTACATGTATATATAACAATTGTAACTCTATGTATTCATTTTTAACCATAATATCATTATAACCCAATGTAACCATTTTATTCCTTTGTTAACATTATAGCTATATATAACAATTGTACCTCTATGTAACCATTAATACGCTATGTAACCATTGTATTTCTATGTTATCATTATAGCTATATGTAACAATTGTACCTCTATGTAACCATTGTATTTCTATGTTATCATTATAGCAATATGTAACAATTTTACCTCTATGTAACCACTGATACCCTATGTAACCATTGTATTTCTATGTTATCATTATAGCTATATGTAACAATTGTAACTCTATGTAACCATTGATACCCTATGTAACCATTGTATTTCTATGTTATCATTATAGCTATATGTAACAATTGTACCTCTATGTAACCATTGTATTTCTATGTTATCATTATAGCTATATGTAACCATTGTATTTCTATGTTATCATTATAGCTATATGTAACAATTGTACCTCTATGTAACCACTGATACCCTATGTTACCATTGTATACCTATGTTACCACTGTAACGCTATGTAACCATTTTATTCCTTTGTTATCATTTTAGCTATTTATAACAATTTTACCTCTATGTAACCATTGATACCCTATGTTACCATTGTATTCCTATTTTACCATTGTAACCCTATGTAACCTTTAACCACTATGTAACCATTGTTACCCTATGTATCCAGATGTTACAATGTAATTCTAAGTAACAATTTTCACCTTTTGTAACCATTATCACCCTAATTGAAACACTGTGCAACGATTTCAACCAAAATGGTACCATGTTACTTTACATGACGATCGTTACCCTGGGTTACCCTATTTTAACCAAAATGTTACCATGTTACTTGACATGACGATTGTTACCCTGTGTTACCCTATGTAATGCATTGAAACACTATATAACACTTTGTACCTTGCAGCCCTTTGTAACCCTCGTTACCATTTTATCTCTTTGAACCAACAAAACACTACATAGTCTTTTCATATATTGAGTTTGTGATCCACTGTTTCTATATTCAGTCAAATAACATACAACATACTTTGACCATAGAAGTCTTCCCTACCATTCTGTCTCTTTTATAACACCTAAAGGCAAAACAAAAAATAACGATAAAAATATGCTTTGCTTATAAAAAAAATCATGAATGATTTGCACCATGTTATAGAATTAACTTCGGTTAAAAGTATAAATTGGAAAAAGCTTTTTAACATGTAAAATGATAAATAATCAATAAAGTCATTATTTTCATACAAAAAATGTTTCAACTAAATGTGAACTTCATCTGCTGTCTGAAGACTGAATTTATTGTTTGAAAGTACAATAAAGATAAAGACACATAAACAATCATAATAAAATAGTGGGTTCAGAAAAAACAAAACAAAAACAAAACAAACATGGACTGGGTGAGAGGCGCTGCTATAAATATTATCAGATATAGAAACAAACACTGGCTGTGTTGCAGAATGGTGCAATGCGATGGTATAAATACCACAATTTTGATTACTAGTCAATTACCATGACTTCAGGTTGCTGGACCAATTCCTGGTTTCAAATGTACATGCAAAGGTCCATCTGAAATTAAATAAATGTCAAATAAAGGGAAATCAAAATAGTATGTCTTTTCCATCGTTAATATTACAATCATGATTAACCCAGACCAGGATTTGAACCTGGAACTCTTGTTACTTAAACAAGAGCTTTTCTTTTAAGCTATCAAGGTTTTGAAAAACTGAGCAATGCTGGTATCATGTTATGTGTGTTGTATCATTTTATGTGCTTTGTATCATGTTATGTGTGTTGTATCATTTTATGGGAGTTGTATCATGTTATGGGTGTTGTATCATGTTATGTGTGTTGTATCATGTTATGTATGTTGTATCATTTTATGGGAGTTGTATCATCTTATGGGTGTTGTATCCTGTTATGGGAGTTGTATCATTTTATGGGTGTTGTATCATGTTATGGGTATTGTATCATGTTATGGATGTTGTATCAATTTATGGGTGTTGTATGATGTTATGGGAGTTGTATCATGTTATGGGTGTTGTATGATGTTATGGGAGTTGTATCGTGTTATTGGTGTTGTATCAGTTTATGGGTGTTGTATCCTGTTATGGGAGTTGTATCCTGTTATGAGTGTTGTATCATGTTATGTGTCTTGTATCATTTTATGGGTGTTGTATCATGTTATGGGTGTTGTATCATGTTATGGGAGTTGTATCATTTTATGGGTGTTGTATCATGTTATGTGTGTTGTATCATTCAATATTACAATCATGATTAACTCAGACCAGGATTTGAACCTGGAACTCTTGTTACTTAAACAAGCGCTTTTCTTTTAAGCTATCTAGGTTTTTGATAAACTGAGCAATGCTGGTATCATGTTATGGATGTTGTATTATTTTATGGGAGTTGTATCATCTTATTGGTGTTGTATCCTGTTATGGGAGTTGTATCATGTTATGTGTCTTGTATCATTTTATGGGTGTTGTATCATGTTATGGGTGTTGTATCATGTTATGGGAGTTGTATCATTTTATGGGTGTTGTATCATTTTATGGGTGTTGTATCATGTTATGTGTTGTATCATTTAATATTACAATCATGATTAACCCAGACCAGGATTTGAACCTGGAACTCTTGTTACTTAAACAAGCGCTTTTCTTTTAAGCTATCTAGGTTTTTGATAAACTGAGCAATGCTGGTATCATGTTATGGATGTTGTATCATTTTATGGGAGTTGTATCATGTTATGGGTGTTGTATCCTGTAATGGGAGTTGTATCATTTTATGGGTGTTGTATCATGTTATGTGTCTTGTATCATTTTATGGGTGTTGTATCATGTTATGGGTGTTGTATCTTGTTATGGGTGTTGTATGATGTTATGGGAGTTGTATCATGTTATGTGTCTTGTATCATTTTATGGGTGTTGTATCATGTTATGGGTGTTGTATCATTTTATTGGTGCTGTATCATTTTATGGGTGTTGTATCATATTATGGATGTTGTATCATGTAATAGGTGGTGTTTCATCTTATGGGTGTTGTATCATGTTATGTGTGTTATATCATGTTATGGGTGTTGTATCATGTTATGGATGTTGTATCATGTTATGGGTGTTATATCATGTTTTAGGTGTTGTAACATGTTATGGGTGTTGTATCATGTTATGGGTGTTGTATGATGTTATGGGAGTTGTATCGTGTTATTGGTGTTGTATCATGTTATGGGTGTTGTATCATGTTATGGGTTTTGTATCATGTTATGGATGTTGTATCTTGTAATGGGTGTTGTATCATGTTATGGGTGTTGTATCATGTTATGGGTGTTGTATCATGTTATGGGTTTTGTATCATGTTAAGAGTGTTTAATCATGTTATGGGTGTTGTATCATTTTATGGGTGTTGTATCTTATTCTCTGTCACTGCATTATAAATTTCTTCTGTATCAATCATTAACATTCTCTAATTAGATTTAAAACTTAATTTGTACATATTTTAAAATGTCATTATTTAATGTATGATATGCAGTGTAAAGTTATTATATGTATTATGCAACTAGTTATTAATTTTCATCTGCATGTTAAATTTGTTACTGTTTATGGATGTTGTGGTATTAAAACTGTTTTAGTGTCATATTACTATCTCTGATTTACAATTATCTATCATCAAGGTATCTATTTGTTTTTCTTTTAACTATAAGAATGTTCAAGGGTGATTTTGAGGTTTTTGAAATATATGCCTTAAATCACAAGGGAAGCATAAAAAAATACAAAATAAGCTTAACATTTTGATAGCTTTACTCGTTTCAAGAGTTCAAAATTTGAGGGTACAGATCAAATGTTTTGCCTTAACGTGAAAGAAAAAACCTCGAAAAAAGCAACAAAATGTTATTGTAATTAGATCTAAATCTATAAAAAGACTCCCAAGGAAGACTTTCAACAAAGCTCTATGACAAAGGAACTTTACTCTGCCCTTCTTTTGTGACAACATTCATGTTGTGTCGGGTACACCTATTCAGTATCATATTATCATTTTTTATTAAAACTGTCTTATTGTATGGATGTTGTGTCACATACACTTATATCATATCGTATTTATTTTATGGCGTGAAAATGGTCATTGCTGTATAGATATTGTGTCAGGCTTACTTATTCTGCATCATACATGCTCACTAGGCATGCATCACCATACCTCTCTCTTGTGTTAAGATTATCTTATTTTATTGATGGTGTGTCACATACATTTAGTGCTTCATCATTCATCAATAATTCGTCTAACCTTATAGACATTTTGTGATGCAAATATCATAATTTTTTAATGTTTCAAAATAGTTCTTGTTTTATGTGTGTCGTGCCATGAACACTTTTCAAATAGTTAATCGATCTTTTGGTTTTCATGGTTAGTACCTGCCATTTGAAACGTCCAGTTGTTTCAATATTTGTCTTGTAGGCAAACGTCCAGTTGTTTCAATATTTGTCTAGTAGGCAATTTTTTAAATGATTACAAGAGAGTGTCGTAGATAGATGTTGAAGTGTGTTGTCATAAATTCCTGATGCAAGTGTGTATATGCTTCAATCAACTCTCCACACAGATCTACAAATGAAAAATATACTAGGTATATACATCATCCATAATTGAAATTAAGTAAATATACAATTCTGTTCTAGATTTTTTCATTTGATCATGACAATTAAGTTTTTAAATTAAAGCAATTATATATTTATGAAGTACATTTTATAAAGGACATGGTATGGTAAGAGCCATATTTGGCCCCCTATTTTATTAAAAAAATAAATCTTACGTAATTTATTAAAATGCACTTTATATATGGAATAAGATGGATCTAATTTATGAGTATGCTTTCAATTTTCAATAATCTTATCGGTTTTCAATTTTATAGAGACCTGAAACAAAGTAAAATCAACAAAATCGAGAAAAATGCTGATTTTTAGAGCTAACATTGTTATTTTCAAAGGCCTCCGCCTACGTGACCCAGAGATTTCTTAACTGATTTAGACTTAAATTGAAGTCAGTTTTAAAGTTTATTTACAAAATGTCTGGGTCAAGAAGGCGGAGGCATCCAAAAATTGAAAAAAAATGACCCAAAATTCGTCCATTTTCAGCCAATTTGACAGGAATCTTACATATTTGGTTTGTTTTGACATCCTATTTTTCACCAATGTCAGATGCTACGCTTAAAAAATTATTAGAACAAGTTTGTTCATTCACTTGAACTTATAAATAGCATAAGAAATCTTTTCCATATCAACTTTGTAATTTTGAATCATAGAGGGGGCCAAATATGGGCCTTAGTGTACCTTGTCCTTTAAAACTAATTTTTGTACCAGAATGAAATTATTAAATTTAAACAAGTATCGAAATAAACTAGTCTGTGTGTTTTTGTGTTTTTCAACGCACTTGTGTTCTATGAGGCAATCAATTTAAAGGATGAAAGAAACCAGATTTGTCTCATTTTATAAATTACAAACGGAGAAATAACCAAAGTATGTTATACAAACCAGCTACTTTACAAACAGGGAATCAACCGAAGTGTGGTATTTATACCAGCAACACAAAACACTGCCCCCCAAAATAAAGAGGTAAACTGTTTTTTTTTCCATCAAAATAAGGCAAAAATTAATGCTCGGTAACTCCTATTTTTCTTTTGTGTAAGGTCTTTATTACATCATCAATATCTGTTTTACAAATTCATTTTAAATTGTAATCACTTTTTCACAGGTTTAATTAGCTAAACTATGCTAATGATAAAGATATGAAAAAACAGAAAAACAGAAGAAAAAATGAACTTTTAATATCTTTAAAACGAGCACGGTAACCTATCAAAATTCTGAGCCTACTTTGTATTTTTAATTCTTCCCTTATGATAAAAGACCTCAATTTCAAAACCTCATCTCTTTCAAAGTCACCCTTGAACATCCTAAATGTATTTTTTATCACGTACATCAATTCCAGATCAGATTCATATTTCTATTGGTATCAAACATGTTGAAAAGGCTTGCTTACACTTCTTCAATTTCCAATTGAAATGATTTTTATTAACAGATAAATTTTTAAAGACTTTTGATCTTGAACTTAACAATTTTCATTGAACAAACAAATCAACAATTTTTGTAAATTTGATTAAAAAAACATTTCTGTTTTTAATGATTTAGTGCATATGCATGTAGTTGTGAAATAGCGAGCAAGACAAAAACGTATAATTGGCTCAATAAAAAGTAATGCGACTTATGAAACAATCCTATCATTTCAGAACTAGTTCTATACAGTGTTGTTTCTGACTGCTTTTCATTGAGGACATTTAAAGCATCTGTTCAAATGTGTAGGTTGTGTCATGAACATCCATTTCCCATCTCTTTATAAACAAATTCTATATAGCACAGAACATTGAACATTTACATTGAGGGCAATCTAATTTTTTAGACAAGTTTCCTGTGTTGCTCTGTTTGACCATTCCATGCCCTTATAAATAGCATGTTACTGTACATGCACAATAAAAGAGTCATGCAATTAACAGTTTAAACAATTTCAACCAACCTTACCTTTATATAACTTCTGATTCCAACATGTCCAATACCATTGTATTTTTGTCCGATTAAAAAACGGGGTATATATAGGAAAGGGGAAGGAGACAATTCAACATGCTATACAAATTCATTCTGAATCATTAGATTTTTCCTATCCAAATGAAAGAAAGATTAACCAAAATTGTGACGAACTTTTGGAGATGCTCCAATGTTAAATACTAAAGAGGTTGTTTGACCTTTTCTGATGAGGTTATGTTTGTTTTTTTATTGAAGATGCTGGCACAGCAGGGGCGGATCCAGAAATTTTCGAAAGGGAAGGTTCCACATATTACAACTTAATTAGGTTCTGTGGGCCAAAGGGGGGTTCCAGACCAATTTTGCTGAAAATCTACACAAAAAAATAAAAATTTCGGAGGAAAGGGGGAGGGGGGGTGTCAGACACAAAATGAGTAGCTTTAATTAGTGCATTTCAGTTTTATGTTGTTTCTCACTATGTATATTTATATGCCGGCTCTAAATTAAAGTCATTTATTCATTTATTTCATTTTATCTGTATGTAATTGTACATGTGATTTACTTCAAAATACGGTAACCTTTATTGCATTTTTTTATTAAACTTCATACTTACATAGTTAGGTGTGGTACATCAACTGATATTTTACCAGTTACACAATATATTCACATGAAGTATCAAAATGGTATATACATATTCTTTCATGATTCTAAATGCACTGATTAGTCGATTGTGTGATAAAATGAACATGAAATGATGATGAAGTGGAGGAAATGGGGGGCAAAGTCCATTCGAGGATAAGAGTTTTGACTGTCAATTGGAAAATGAGGAGAGGACAGACTTTTACACAGGAATCATATGGGTTCTTCTCTTAACAAGACATGAAGCAGGGTTTTTTAACGCGTGAAGAACATGATTTTACATTTGTAGCCTGACGACGCGGCATTATGACGGACTGTCCATTCAACCACCGAGTACACATTCCAGTCGTTTTGTGGACAAAGCGGCAGGCAGACCCGATATCACGTTTCTGAGTGCTCTTTAGTGGATTTTTACCGACAACATGGCGCTGCTGCGGGCCCGCGCCGATATTTATGTATTGCAATAGCTTTTTATAGCAATAAATTTTAAAATACAAACGGACGAACAGACTAATTGTGTACACCTTTATTGTTATTCTATAAAAATAAAAATCATTAAAGAAAGACTGCATTAAATCAAAATCCATACGTATTCTATGTTAAAATGTCTATTCCCCAATTTAACAATCTTGGTTATTTTATATCTGTTCATGTTTTCTGTACATTTAAATTACATGTACACTTGCATTTAATAATATGAACATTTCATATGTCAAGTTATTTAATTTAGGTTAATCAATGAGAATAAATTTAGTGTTAAACTAGTTTTAAGAACATTAAACTACTTCTATACAGTTTACCCAAAAACAATTTCAGTGTGAACGAGGCCTTACAGTTGTTGTAAATTAATTAAGAAACAGATTGCAGATTTACGACGGGGACCTTCAATATATAGGGAATCACTATGACCACTGGAGAGTGAAAAAGGACCAGGCCTCTATTTGATCAGTCAATGGACTCAAAAGTCCGAAAGGGCAGAGACAAAACCAGTAAACACCAACAAGAACGGGACAAAAACAGACAACATGTAAAACATGGAAACACAAAATAACTGAATATCAATCAACAACGCGAACTCCAGTCGAAACAAGAGTTAACCCAGGTGCTCCGGAAGAGTAAGCAGTTTCTGCTTGCTATAGCATACCCGTCGCGTTGCCAATAGTCCACTAAAATATATAACGTAATAAAATCAGTTTGATTGGCTTATAATTTAGCTTCTCTAGCAAAAAGTATTTTATGCTCTAGAACCAAAAGTTCCACAAAAGAGTCAATTTGGTCGAAGTTGTCAAAGGAACATGAGTGAGGGTTTTGGCCCATTAAAGGTAAAAAAGCATTTTCATGTTTTTACTGATGTAACAGATAGAGAAAGCACTTACTTACTCAAACCTTTGGCTCATTTAACTCTTTAAGTCTCCATTTGATCGAAGTTGTTAGATGTTCCCTCATTGGGAATATTGCCCGTTTAATGAACAAAATAGCGCTTTTCTGTGGTTTTTGCCCTATAAAATGAAAACTATTACAAAAAAAGAAAAGCTGTTGCTTGTCGAAACTTTGAACTCAGTAAGCTCTTCAATAGACCCCATTGGGTCAAAGTTTCAATTGATCACTTATAGATTGCGGACCACGTGAATCATTCTTGCTCCCTTGAGCCTTTTATTTTCACAGATGTTCTTATAATGACTTTTATTTCCGGTAAAAAGAACGGAACATACAAAACACTATCGACTCAACTTTCGCTGTGTTTTTGTATATTTCCCACTCTGTCAGTATTGTTTATGAAGTTTGAAGATTTTGACATGTCTTTTTCCTACTTGTGATTTTGATTGCGCAATAGACGATCTTCCAAAGTGACATTCCGGAACGTTCCGGATATTAGAATAGGGAGCACGAGAAGTCACTTAAATAGTGAAATTTAAAAATTACCTTTTACCCGCAAATGACGTCGGCAACCAGTTATCCAGTAATTTGAGGTAAAATTTCGAGAATTAACAAAAAAAGCGAAATTGGAAGATTGTCTATTGTTCTTCTTTTCTCTTCTTGAATAAAAGTATTTACGAAAATAAAAAAAAATGATGAAAATTATCAAACATATCAGGTAAAGGGATGGACCATTTGATTTTCATGGGGGAAGGCTGTGGATATTTTTTTCTTCATTTTGCCTTGAACGTTTAAGAAAATTGGGAGCCTGGATTTTTATTTTTGTGCAAGTGTTTGCGTTTTCTTTTTTCATATTTGAAATTACCGTATTTTTCAGCCACAAAGTGCATCCTGCCTTTTTTTTATTTCTAAGCGCTGTCCTGTCTTTTCATTTCCTGAATTTTTCATCCTACCTTTTTAATTCTAGTTTCTCCATAGTCTACCAGCCTCCATACAAATCAAATGGGCACCTCCTTAACCTTATCATCATGCTAATAAAACCTTTTCGGATCAGCCAATGTTTTCTTAATTTTCAACATATTTTAAGTGCAATTCTCTGTAAGATTCAGGCAAAATCGAAAAATTTTGAATCATGATTTTAAAAACACACGATTATGACAATGAAGTGTCATTCAAAATAGCCTTCTAATGAAGAAACAATCATAAGTTGTCATATCCAGTGTCAGTGGATGGAGAAAAAACTATGTTACAATGATAGGGATTTAGCAGGACTTGACACGAGTTATCTCCCTTAGATCCAAATTTTATATGCATTTTAACCAAAATATTTCTTACTCTTTTGAGAAGTGCCAATGCATTTTTTGTTACTTTTTAAGCATTTTGAACAGTATTTTGAAGTCAAACTTGTGTGTTTTTTATATCAAGATTCACTCATTGCCTGATTGCCTTACAGAGAATAGCACTTAATCTTACAATGATTCTAAAGCATGACTTTATTTGCAATTAAATGCTAATTGTAATTTTCGTTTGTAAGGCCAACCAATATGTTAAATATAATATTAAAAGGGCACCTCTGTACTACGACAACTGCTTATATTGGACATTCTATATAAATATATATACATATAATTCAAACAAAGTCCTGAAATAGTCAAAGATAGACCCTTTTCTTAAACAAAGAACAAAAAACATCAAAAAGACAAGTACAAACAAACACTTTGTAAAAAAGATTCTTGGCTTAGGACAGGGACATATACAATGTGGCGGGGTAAAACTTATTTTTTTAACCCAACCTCCTGCTATCAATATTCTCAGACAAAGTTCTTACAAAAATCTTGGAATCCAAAAATTGCTTAAAAGAGAGTCTTTAAATTGCACTTTAGAAATTGGCTTGAATGACGTGTAGTTTTTTCATCCATGGCCAATTGTAAAACAGCGAGCAGCGACCACTAGTCAGATTGAGGTACTGTCTGTTTTCTGTTGTGGATTTTTTTAAAAATTGTCGTTTAAATTGATAGTTGTGTTGCTTATTCAACATCTCATTCTCTTCTATTACACAAACTCTGTGTTTTGTGTAATTTAAATGTAAAGAGTAGGTATTTAATATAGATATATGTATAAAAACTTCGTTTAAATATAACATTAAAGGATTTAATAGATTCTTTTTTAGTCTAGCACAGGAGAAATCGTGTGGCTATTTAAAAGTAAATGAATCATGTGACTGAGTGGTATTATCTGTTTATCCGATTTTTCGTTCTTTATTTAAACTCATAATCATTGAAGTTTACTATCGTTTAAATACACTTTTACCCTCATTATAAATGAAACAATGGAAAAGTTAAAGCATTAAAAATAAATTGACATGGTTGAAGAAATGTTAAATAAATAGGTTTTACTTGTATAGTCTTGTTTAGAATCATTTTAAAATGTTGTAAATTATCGAAACTTTGTATAGAATAACATGTCCAGGTAAGAAATATTTTTGTTAACATAAATAATAATAAATAGTTTCTACAGTGTATTTTTTTATGATATCGTCATCATTTTCTAAAATATATATAGAAAATAATGAGATGTAGAATAAGTGTACGCAACACAGCTCTATTGCACGCCGTATTTACATTTATACCTCTTTAGAAATTCTCGAAAAAATTATAAGATATCTCATAAAGTTCAAAAAAATCTTTTTATTTAAATATCTTATTTTTTTATAAGATGCCTTAAAAACTTCTTCAGATATCAAATAGAAATTGTTTTTAGAAGATATCTCATTTTCTTTTAAAGATATCTTATATAGTAAATAATTTTATCAAGATTATTTAAAAGTAAAATTTTAAACGTCTATACTCCTCACGAAAATAAGCTTACGATGCCCTGTTGCAGTATAAATGTTTTTCTGTAACTTACAGGTCGCCTAGGATGCGTACGCTAGCAAATAATTTATGTTATTATGTAAGAAAACATAAGATAATAAAAACAATACATCGTTTGTCTTTTAAGGGGCTTTGGAATTTTTCTTTGTCCTACGTCCTTCATTAAATTTTGAAAAAAAACGAACATGATTTTTTTTTTAGTTGCTATAATTTTTTTTCGGCCAAAATTCCATTCTGCCTCTTTTTATAATTTAAAGCCTTGTCCAGCCTTTTTATTTAGATTTTTGTTTTCCTCCCTTTTTATTTCAAATTTCACCATAGCCCTCCCCATATAAAAAATGAAAAGGTCGCTCCCTTTTTGCCAGAGATGCTTTGTTATTTTCAGACCAGTTGTAACGGTATACATAATGCATGATTCAATTTGATTTCTGTTTAAGCCTTGGAAATGATTGGAAGAGTCTTCTTGTTTGGTGTCGTTGTCATGTTTTCCTTAAGCCATACATCAGGAGTTTCTTCAATAGGTTAGTATTACAATCAATCAATCAATCAATCAATCAATCAATCAATCAATCAATCAATTAATCAATCAATCAATCAATCAATCAATCAATCAATCAATCAATCAATCAATCAGTTTATTGGATAAAGCACATGAATTAACAATGCTATGTAATCCACAAGACATAAATATATGTAACACATAGGTATAAATGTAAATATATGAAATAAAACATTTTAAGTTCCAATATTTGAATATTTTTTTAAATATTACATTATAGAGTGTAATTATTTTATATCAATGAGATATAAAAATTAAATACCTCCAATAATAGTTAAGTTAGTCTGTAGTACTTGCTATTGGATTGGCTGCGGTGGAATCAGAAGAACGATTTCAAAAGCCCCCCCTGAGATAAGTACAGATTTCCCATGAGCTCTCTTCAGTCGATGGATTCAGTAATTTTTCAATATTTACTTCAGTGTTGTTAAAAATCTTAGATTTTTCTTTTAGAGATTTGTATTTAGGGCAGTTTAGGATGAAATGAATCCTCAACAGATTATAAAATATCTCCAAGTGTAAGAATCATTATCAGCATTGTGTGCTTGCAAAACCATTTAGTTACCTCTGGTACTAGGCAATGCATATAAGAGGGAAAATTTAAGAATTATACAACTGCGAATCTATATGCACAGAAAAGTATTAAATAAAGGTAATAACAAAATTAACGAACTTGAAAGATCAATCTCAATGTCCAAGAGAAAAACAATACATGGAAGACACACCGGAATATTTATGGACCACAATGGTCCTGACTTGGTACAGGCATTTCAAATGAAATTGTCGGTTTTGGTGAATCAATGTCAATGTCCAAGACAAAAAATACCCGGAAGTTTTGAAAACCAAACTATTTTGAATTGAAAGGGTTGCTGCATTCTCAAGGTATATATATATATATATGCACAGCATTATTGTGAACCAGACTTTTACAGCAAGTTTGTTGTTTTATCCACATTGCCTGTTTCAGTGACTATAAACTCCTGTACACGTGATAGATTATCTGTTACCCTGACTGGTGCCCTAGATGGAGGCGTGATATACATCAGAGATTCCAACTGTAGACTTGTCACTTCAACTGGTTCCAGTATCTACTCATTTAACTTATCTTCTTGTAACCACACATGGGTAGGCTATAACTATCCTTATAGACACTGTATATTAATTACCTGACTTATTTTGTTTAAGTGATCGGCACCTGACTTATTTTGTTTAAGGGGGATGATACCTGACTTATTTTGTTGATGGGGATGGCACCTGACTTATCTTATTCGAGTGGGGATGGCACCTGACTTATTTTGTTTAAGGGGGATGGTACCTGAATTACTTTGTTTAAGGGGGATGACACCTGACTTATTTTGTTTTCTGACTTACTTTATTTAAGGGAGATTGTACCAGAATTATTTTGTTTATTTGGGATGGCGCCTTACTTGTTTTGTTTAAGGGGGGAAGGTACCAGGTTTATTTTGTTTAAGGGGGTTTGCAACTGACTTAGTTTGTTTTTTAAGGGGGTGGCGCTTGACTTATTTTGTTTAAGGGGGATGGCACCTGACTTATTTTGTTCAAGTGGAGATGGCACCTGACTTATTTATTTAAGGGGGTGGCGCCTGACTTATTTTGTTTAAGGGGGACGGCACCTGACTTAATTTGTTCAAATGGAGATGGCACCTGACTTATTTTGTTTAAGGGGGATGGTATCTGACTGATTTTGTTTAAGGGGTCGGCACCTGACTTATTTTGTTTAAATGGGATGGTACCTGACTTATTTTGTTTAAGAAGATGGTACCTGACTTATTTATTGAAGGGAGATGGTACCTGAATTATTTTGTTTATTTGGAATGGCGCCTTACTTGTTTTAATAAAGGGGGGGAGGTACCAGTTTTTTTTTGTTTAAGGGGGTTTGCACCTGACTTAGTTTGTTTAAGGGGGTGTCGCCTGACCTATTTTGTTTAAAGGGGGTGGCGCCTGACTATTTTTTTAAGGAGGATAGCCACTGACATATTATGTTTAAAGGGGATGGCACCTGACTTAATTTTGTGTGTTTTGTTTTTGGCTTCAGGGAAGGCCTTTTCGACTGGTTGTGCAGAAAAATCCAGCCTATTTTACACAGAACGATACCACCCTTCCTGTTCAATGTACAGTAGATCTTTCCAGGATAACAGATAGTGTTGGCATAAATATGGCGTAAGGGGATTAAATGAATATACGTGAAGTCTGTTGAAAGCTTAATCATAAGCATGCAAATTTTTAACTTAAAATGTTTCCTGGCTATTTATTTTTAGCTATATTCAGCTAAAGGGAATAATTCGCCTTTAAATTTCTAATAATAGTGTAGAGTCGAAACTCAGTTTTTACATTATTTTAACATGTTAAAATTTAACATTTTTCTTAATAATTGACGTTATATGAAAATTAAAGTTTATTTGATATTAGGTCGTCATAATGAATTAACTTTTTAAATTAAAGTCCTGTCAATGAAGATACACTACGCCGAGTCTCCACTAAACCTGCCGTTGAAATGAGCTTACTGAGTAACGGATATGACGTCACGGGAAGGACCTTGACTTTGAACGATGTGATTTCTTTGAATTTAAGACTGTTAGATCAATTCAAAGGTATGTGTGTGAAATGCTTGAACTTATAGAGTATAACAACGAGAACGAAGAATAGAATAAAAAGGTAACATACTTTTTTAGTTTAAAATTCAAATAAAATATCTATTGGTGTTAGATTTGGATGGTCACTCCCAGGACCATACGTAATATGTTCAATAATTTTTCCTACTTTCAATTTATGAAATAAAAATCTTATATATAATCTATAATTGTTTAATCGTTTCAGATGATTTTGATATCAGAGTGTCCTCATGCCACACTAGCACCATTCCACTGCTAGCATCAGGGTAGGTCTGAATTCAACTTTTTTATCATCCTTACTTGGAAATTGTCAAATTATTTTATTGAGTTTTTGAATTTGTTTCGATTATATTTCTATCAGAGACAACCTTTTACTATTTCATGGATTTTGATGACAAAACAATGTAGATATACTAGTACCGGTATATGTAATTTCAACTTTCTAATTAATTATCTTTTTAAGTTTTAAGGTGCTGGGATTTTTATTCGTAAACTCGGTTTGAACTTATTATTGCTAGTATCAAAGTTTGTCATTTAAATCGTATCGCTCGTCCTGAAGTTGCTGTTACCTTGTATCCATTGCTTGTCTCATAAAATTTATGGCTTAATTTATGAATTTCTTCTAGAAAAAGAAAGACTGGTGTCATTAAGCTTTTCCTTTGTCAAGATGGTCTAGAACACTTTAATAATACCTTGCCTTTTTAAATCTTATTTTAAGGAACAGAAACTGATGTAAATCAAATGCTTACAACCTTGATTTCCAGTTTTCGTTAACATCCACAAATCAACTCATAATTATCAAAAAAATATATTATCACAGGTGCCCGACAGACCCAGCATTATTTCCAGGATTTACAAGAATTTCCAAAGGCTATCTAAGGGCAACATTCAATACGTTCATCCCAACAGATAGATTGGGACATATGACGTCATCGTTGACAATCACATGCACTGTTGATGTTTGTCTCAGAACCTGTTCTGATGTAAGTATTTTCTGCATTTGTCTTCCTTTACACACTTTTTTGTAGTACATGTATTGTGCATCGAGATATTCCGAGACAAACGGGTCGTCTACAGAATCTTGCAGATTATAAGACTTGATAGATGCCCGCACTGACGACTTCCACTTAATACTTCTGTTTCTCTCGCCCTTAACACTGTCCAATCTGTATGGCCGCGATGCACCTAAAAGGTTGGTAAACTATACCAATCCACCACTCACTGATGCGTGATATGCATATACCATACTTTTGATTTTCTTTCCCTTTACTAAGTTTTCTTTTTTTTTTTTTAAATCTTTCCCAAAATATAACTACTGAGTTCACTCATGTAACGAATTGAGTTCGCGTTGTTTATTTTCGTTCAGTTGATTTTGTTTTTTTTTGTGCTGTTCTTGTTCGTGTTTACCGGTTTCGTCGTTGCCCTTTTGGACTTTTGACACTCGAATGCTTCATTGTTGCCTATTTGCTTCTTTTATAACCAGTTTATGTGTTCATGCCAGAGTAGACAGATTAATCTGCTTTGAAATATGTTCTGTTGGGCTCAAATGTTGTGTAGATTTAAAAGATTAAATTCCTTTAAGTATTTATCATTTTAAAAAATAATGATTCTATGAAAATAAAAAAATATGAAAGAGATTTGGGCTGTCTGTTGTATATAGGTGATATCACCTCAGCGTACCATAATTATAGAGAGAAGAGATAGATTAAGTGCCATAATACTTGCACCATTCTACCATTTCTGTAGAATGCCAGAACCTAGCTAGGTAAAAATGTTGTGTTGTCTTTTCTCCTTTGACAAATCATTTTGTTCATCCTTGATTGTAACTGAAGACAATCAGATGTTGAATAGGAGTACACTAAACAAACAACACTTCTAAGGACCATTGAAAAGCTCAATGAAAAGCATCCAGCAGCATTCTTCGTTTTTCAAATTGGCCTTAAATTAATATAAATATAAAATATAGTATAAACGATTCAAAACCAATCAATCCAACGTCAAAGAAGACCATCTGATTTTTTCTTTATTTTCTCGTTTACTTGATTTATCCTCCTAATATAAAGATACACCATTTCGTTCGACATTTAAGATGCTTCTATTTTAGGTTGACTGCACTGGCCGGGCAGGTTCAAATCATGGGAGCATGCAGCATTCCAATCTTTCTAAAGAACAACTCCACGTCAATGCCAGTGTTAGTGTATCAGAGGAAAATGAATATTCATTTAAAGGTTAGTGAGTTTTACTTCAAACCAGTGCAAATTCTGCTTATTGATAAAGATGAACATGAAAAGATGATTGAATGAACGTATAATAGATAAAATAAGGTATGGTACATGTAAAGGGATCCAATGCCAATTGAAGAACTATTTTTGTATCATGGAAAATGGGTTAAGCGAGGCAGTGTAGCTTACAAGAAAAAAACGTTTCATATGAACCTTAAAAAATTCTTCCTTCGTTATCAGCCACTGGTGGAAAAATCAAAATTAAGTTGAACGTATTGGTTAGTGATTGCTTTGATAAGCGTGTTACTGATTGTTGTACTGAAATGATCATCTTATTATCCCTATTATGTCTACACAACCGTGTTGCGATGTGTGTTACTACCGGTCCCTAAGAACACAATGCTTTTTCTTATTCCTCTTTTAAGAAAAAAGAGAGGGATAAGGTGGAACAAGATCTTGAAAACAAGTTGAAAAACTTATATGAAGAGCAAAACCTAAACGAAAATGAAATTGCTAGACTAGAATTAGAATTAAAACAAATAAGAGAGGAAAAAATTAAAGGTATTGTTATTAGATCAAAAGCTAAATGGAATGTTGAAGGCGATAGAAGTACCAAATATTTTTGTAACTTAGAGAAAAGACATTTCGTCGAAAAAACAATTCCAAAGCTAATATTGGACGATGGTTCAGAAATTATATGTCAGTCTGATATTTTGTTGGAACAAAGACGATACTATGAAAATCTTTACTGTAGTAGAAATACTGAGATTAAGGATGAGCATAGTGTATTTTTTGATCCAAATAATCCATTTATTCAGAAGCTAAGTCACGATGCTCGGGATTCTTTAGAAGGACGAGTTTCTTCTGAAGAAATGTTAAACGCCCTTAAAAATATGAAAAATGGAAAGTCCCCTGGTCTAGACGGCTTCACTGCCGAGTTTTATAAAATTTTTTGGAATGACTTGAAATATTTTCTTATACGATCATTTCATGAAGCTTATCGCACTGGAAGTTTATCTGTTTCTCAAAGACAAGGGGTTATTACTTGTCTCCCAAAAGACGGGAAATCGAAATTTTATTTAAAAAATTGGCGTCCCATATCTCTTCTTAATGTAGATTATAAGATATGTGCTTCTGCTATTGCACAAAGAATAAAAAAAGTTTTGCAAACCGTTATATCAGATACACAAATGGGATTTATGAAGGGGCGTTTTATTGGAGAGTGTACCAGGTTGATATGCGACATTATTGAAAAATGCGAGACTGATGAAACACCGGGTATACTATTATTGCTGGACTTTGAAAAAGCATTCGATTCTTTAGAGTGGAATTTTATAGAGAAGGCGCTTCAGTTTTGGGGATTTGGTCCATCCATTGTCAAATGGTTCGAAATTTTTTATAATGAATCTGAGAGCTGTATTTTAAATAATGGACACGTTTCTAAAAGATTTAAGATCGAAAGAGGTGTGAGACAAGGTGACCCTTTGTCTCCCTATCTCTTTATTTTATCAGTAGAATTATTAAGTGCAGCAATTAAGTACGACAATAACATAAAAGGTATAAAGATAGATAACTCTGAGTATTTGATTAGTCAATATGCGGATGACTCAACTTTAATTTTGGATGATAACTTACACTCTATTAATACAGCTCTGAATATGGTCGATCTGTTTTCTGCTTGTTCGGTTCTGAGAGCAAACTTTGATAAAACCCAAGCAGTTTGGATTGGGTCCAAACGGGGCTGTGGTGAAGAACTTCCTACTTTAAAACCTGTAAACTGGAATCACTCAGGAAATTTTAAACTTTTGGGCATTCATTATTGTCTCTCAAAACCAGATAAATATATTGACAATTTCACGAAAAATTTGGAGAAGATAAAAAGATTGTTAAATGACTGGTCTCTTCGAAGGATTTCATTAATTGGAAAAATTACTGTTATAAAGTCTCTTGCGCTTCCAATTTTAGTTCAATCATTTACTGTATTGCCTAATCCTACAGACAAAATTTTAAAAGAATTTGAAAATGTGTTTTTTCACTTTCTATGGGGAAGCAAAGTTGACAAGGTCAAAAGAAACTCTATTATTGGAAACTATGAAAATGGGGGGCTCAACATGCCCCACATTTTGTCATTTCTTCAAGCATTAAAGATATCGTGGATAAAAAAGATATTAGACCCAACAAATGTTGCCCCATGGAAAGTCTTGATATCTGATAAATTAAATAAATTAGGGCAAGATAAATTTTGGCTATATACACAGGATTCTTTGAAGGTTCACGCAAAACATTTTAACTGTTTTTGGGAAAGTGTTATTCTTTCATGGGCAGAGACAAAGGAAGATTTAACCACAGCCCCAGAGGATATTTTATCCCAACCTATTTGGTACAATCCGAAGATAACTGTCGGTGGGAATGTACTAAAGTATAGTCGATTGGCTCGACCAGATATTTTCTTTATAAATGACCTTGTAAAAGAAAATGGCCAGTTGTATTCTGTTAACGAATTTTGTACAAAATATAACATACAGATACACTTTTTGGAATACTATATTATTATATCAGCTATCCCACGACGGTGGAGAAATATTTTGTTAGAATTTTGTTAGATAATGGAACAAATAGATTAGATTCCATATCTGATAAAATGGTATTTTTAATGCGTGTCAACCAGAAAGTTGTTAAACCTATATATCAAATATTGCTAAAACAGTACTTTAAAAAACCATTAAAATCTCAAGATAAATGGAACCTTGAACTTAATATGGATAATGAAAATTGGAAGTATATTTATGAAATCCCCTTTGTAAATATTCTCAGTACAAAATTACAATCTTTCCAATACAAGATTAATACTAGAATTTTATATACAAATAGTCTACTTTATAATGTGGACTATCTGAGACAGAGTTGTGTAGGTTCTGTTTTGAAACAAAAGAAAAATTAGTACATATTTTTTATGAGTGTTCTTTTGTCAAATCTTTATGGCTTAAATTTGCAGAATGTGTATACTCAAAATGTAGTATAACAGTCAATATCAATCCTGTAAGTTGTCTATTTGGATTTACAAATGATCCGTATTCTTCTATTTTAAATACTTGTTTTATTATAGTAAGATATTACATATATGTCAGTAGTATTAAACAAGAAATCATAAACTGGGAAGGTTGTCTAAGAACCCTTAAATATTACAGAGATATAGACTTAAAATCAATGTTTCTTTGCTCCCCAAGACGTTCACACACCATCAAATGTAATTGGGATTCTGTGAAGCAATTGTTTCAATCTGACTGACAAAAATACCAACAAAACATATGTTTTCTTTCAAACATTTTGAGAATTTTATCTGTAATATGCTTTTGAAATGTCTAACATATAATATGTGAAACTGTAACTGAATGTTTTGATCAAATAAAAGTATATATGACAAAAAAAAAAGAACACAATGGAAGAGAGAGGTTGGGCACGCCATAAAACCAAGTTTAACCCACCATTTCATTTGAATTACCTGTCCCAAGACAGGACCATTGTGATCTATATCTTTTCTGGTATGTCTTCCATGCTTTCTCTCTTCTCTTGGACATTGAGATTGAACCTCCAAGTTTGGTAATTTTGTTATAAACTTTATTTACAGACATAGTGTGTTTAATTATTCAAGAACGAAAAATTTCGCGCCACCTTGATAAGTTTTTTTTTTGTACCGGTATTATGGTTTGACCATGCCAGACAAGCCATATTACTGAAAAATGAGAGCTACTTCTAATATCAGAGGGTTAGGCTTGCTTCTGGAGGGGGGTAAACATCAAATCAAAGAGAAGACGTTACAACGTCCATTATATTTTAATGTACAGCTATTTATATAGTTCGGACCGGATACCGGTTAAATTCTGAGTAAACAAACAAATAATATGTTAACAAAGCCATATTAACAATAAAATGATCATACGATTAAACAATATTACACTTAAACACATAGAGCACACACAGTCGTTCTATAGATTAAGCGTTCCTACACTTATTTGTTATGCGTGGCGTCTTTAAGATGATTGTGTCAACAAGGTAAAAATCTACTTTAGATTTTGTTGTTGTTGGGTTTAAATTCTTTTTTTCAGGCAGTCGTATAAAAACACACCTAGAGACAGGAGTAATGGTATTTATAGCTGTATTCCTTGCTACCTTTATAGTGACTGCGATGTGCTTGATAGCAATACGATGTCGAAAACATGATAAAAACAGAAGAAAATCCTTCAGATCTTATGGCTATACCAATAAAAAGGACTTAGGAAATGATTTACCAAGCCAGACAGAAATACGTACAAGGACAGCACAGCAAAGGACCGAAATAGAAGAATCGTATCAGTATTATTATGGAGAAAACGAGGCAGCATCGTTATCGGATAATTCGGAAGATTTACACTATCATCAATTCACAAGGACTCCTGTTCAATTTGTGTGACTTGGATATTAGGACTTGTGCCTTTCTAGGCATTGAATAGAAAGTATTCTTAGGTAATTGTCGATCGAACTCAATCACATGTGAATAAAATAATTGATTAGTTGGTAAAACTAAATCTAAATGTTAAAACGATTAAAAAAACTTATTGTTTTATCAATTTTATTAAGTTTAAACTTTTTATTGTGTTTTATCGTTTCGTTTTTACCTTTACAATGTAATTCTAGCTACTGAATAAATCTTTTAATAACTTATCTATTAGCCATATTGCAATATCTTTAATTATTGAAGTAGTACATGTAGTCAGGTTGTTGTCATCACTCAAGAAATTTTACGGACGACATCATGTGCTTGTATACAAATACGGGATTTCTATCTCTCAGATGAGCACAGATGTTGGTTTGACATAGAGTTTTGTAATGTCATCCTTTCCGGATATGACCAACACTTAATCGATCTTTGGCAACGTGACGGGTGTGCTATAGCAAGCAGGAACTGCTTACTCTTCCGGAGCACCTGAGTTCACTCTCGTTTCGACTTGAGTTCACGTTGCTGAATGCGGTTTTGTTGCTATATGTGTTTGTGTTTTATGTTGTTATGTGGTTTGTTTTGTTGTGATGATTTTTGTCTGCCGGTTTTGTCTTTGTCTTTACGGTTTTATGATACTGATTACCCCTTTGGTACACCTTTGCTTCTTTCATGCATGCAACATTTTATGCTTTAAAAATAATAGTTCGAATTTTCATTAGTGACATTGTCAGAATCGTCATTCTGAAAATGGGACAGAGCTCCAGAGGCCGGTCTACCGGAGTAACAAAATGCTACTTATCTACCCCTGGCCTGAAGTTCTTATTTCCTTGATGTACAGAGAATGCGTTTCTGTTATGTTGTAATAAGAAAATAAATGAAGTAGGAGAGCTATTTTTATTCGATGATGATAGCCACTTATGTGTTATGTGCATTTCTTTTAACATCACCATGTTGTCCATTTATGATAATATATGTTGTTTATTAATAGATGGACGTTTCCAAATATGATAATCTATGTAAAGATAATTCAATTTACTTCCATTTATGAATTGTGCTATGCTGAATATTTACTCTTTTAATCTTAATGCATTTATATGGTGAAATATTGCTTCTGTTATTTTGCTCCTCGGTTGATGTTTTCAGTAAAGAAAAATTCATGCACACATAGAAAAATATGGAGGTTTCTATCTCAGATTAGTGCAGATGCTGCATGGTTGGTAAAATGGTTTGTTTTTCCTTTCCCTGATTTGATAATCTGAATTGACCATAAGCAACGCAACGGATGTGCTATAACAAACAGGAACAGCTTAAACTTCCAGAGCACCTGAGTTAACCTTTTATTCGCATCAACTTCTGTCTTCAATAGTGCTTAAAATTATGTTATCTCATATCTTTCTAATTTCTTTCATGCCTTCTGGCCACGCTATCTTGATTTTTGCAACTTGTTATTTAATATGTTAATAATAACTTTGTGTTTATAATGAGTCTCTTTTTCGATCGAATTTCATTTTTCGCCTCGACATGGTTCTAGTACACTAACTAATATTCGAATACACCCGAATCGACTTTGAATTTATTTCAAACATTTACCTTAACAAACTTTATTTTATCGGAATATCAATTGAAAAAAATCAAAAAGCACTACTGATTTATAAAGATGCATTGAAGAATATATTTGCGGTAACAGTAGAGTTCTGAATGCCATACAACATTTTTCCTTAGTTAAGTACCGACTTAAGCGTCTTTATGCATATAACTTAAGATTACTACGTAACAAAGGAAATCTTAAGGGAAATCCAAGTTTAAGGAAGTCTTAACTTAAGTAGTTTTATACAAACGGCCCAAGACTTGATACAGGCCTTTCAAAAGAAATCGTGGGTTGAACCATGTTTTATGGTGCCAAACCTCCCTCTTCCATTGCGATCTATGGGTCTAGTAACACAAAACACATCATAGTTGTGAGACAAATTAGAGCTTAAGAGGTGATCATCTCAGTACAAAAAAACTGTCACAAACTAATTGAAACAATTACGAATCATTTCATCTGATATAATTTTGAATTTAGTTACCTTGGCTGATCGTGATATCGAAAGACAACTTTTTAAGAGAGCGGATGAGACGTATTTTCTTATAACCTTGGTCCAAAAGCCGATTACGGAGACAACGTTGTTGGGTAAACAAACCTGAAGAATTAGTAAATTTACTAAATTAGGGCATCTAATGTGATAAAAAATGATACCCCACCTTAATATTCATCAATAGTCATACCGAAAACTTTCGGTGGACAGACGGAAGGACGGACGAACAGACATCGAACGAAACGGAAGGTATAACATAATACCTCGTCACATCGTGTGTTGGGGTATAAGAACCAACTAAACCACACAAAAGTTGAAACGATCGTGGATTTGCGTGCTCCAGAATAGAAATCAGATCTTGCTTGTTTTGAAAAAACCGTTACTTTACAAACAATCAATTGAGTTTAGATCAAACCCAGAAAAAAAACAACATCACTGAAAGATAGAATCAATACCCATAATAGCTAGAGTATGCTTAAATCACTTTATAATATATATTATTTGTCGTTCTTGTGTTGGATTGCATTGTATTTAATAATAAGTACTTGTTTAAATTAGGTAAAAATGAATGTGTTACGTAGCTATTGTTTTATAAAAGTTGAATATATTTGGTTTAGTAGCTAGCAGATTTTATCATTTTGTTTAGATTTGAATGAATTGTTCAATCAATGTCTAACACTTTTATATGAGTTGTGTTGTTGGTAATTCCTGGCAAAATGAAAAAAAATCTTTGTAAGATTTCTGGCTTACTTTTTGTGTCAAGTGTTTTTGTAGTCTTACAGAGGACGATTATAGTTGATTCTGTAAAAAAGTAAGTAGAAAGTGTTATGAGTGGAATAATCGGTTGATCTACAGTTTAAATTAACATTCTTTCAGCGTGTTTTTTTGTCAGGTATCGTACAATTTGACAATTTCCTTCAGTGTGAGTCTTTGGCAGGTATCCTTCAGTTTGACAATTTATCTTAGCTTAATTAAATGTCAGGTATCATTCAGTGTGAGTCTTTGTAAGATGCCGTTCAGTTTGACAATTTTCTTCAGAATGAGTCAGTATAAGTCTTTGTCAGGTATCCTTCAGTTTGACAATTTCCTTCAGTATGAGTCTTTGTCAGGTACCGTTCAGTTTGACAATTTCCTTCATTGTGAGTCTTTGTTAGGTATCGTTCAGTTTGACAGTTTCCTTCAGTGTGAGTCGTTGTCAGGTATCGTTCATTTTGATAATTTCCTTCACTGTGAGTCTTTGTCAGGCATCGTCCAGTTCGACAGTTTCCTTCAGTGTGAGTCTTTGTCAGGTATCGTTCAGTTTGACAATTTCCTTCACTGTGAGTCTTTGTCAGGCATCGTCCAGTTCGACAGTTTCCTTCAGTGTGAGTCTTTGTCAGGTATCATTCAGTTTGACAATTTCCTTCAGTGTGAGTCTTTGTCAGGTATCGTTCAGTTTGACAATTTCCTTCACTGTGAGTCTTTGTCAGGCATCGTCCAGTTCGACAGTTTCCTTCAGTGTGAGTCTTTGTCAGGTATCGTTCAGTTTGACAATTTCCTTCAGTGTGAGTCTTTGGCAGGTACCCTTCAGTTTGACAATTTCTTTCAGTGTGAGTCTTTGTCAGGTATCGTTCAGTTTGACAATTTCCATCAGTGTGAGTCTTTGTCAGGCTCCCTTCAGTTCGACAATTTCCTTCAGTGTGAGTCTTCGTCAGGTACCTTTCAGTTTGACAATTTCATTCAATGTGAGTCTCTGTCAGGTATCGTTTAGTTTGACAATTTCCTTCAGTGTGAGTCTTTGTCAGGCTCCCTTCAGTTCGACAATTTCCTTCAGTGTGAGTTTTCCTCAGGTTCCCTTCAGTTTGACAATTTCCTTCAGTGTGAGTCTTTGTCAGGTATCGTTCAGTTTGATAATTTCCTTCAGTGTGAGTCTTTGTCAGGTACCCTTCAGTTTGACGATCTCCTTCAGTGTGAGTCTTTGTCAGGTATCGTTCAGTTTAACAGTTTCCTTCATTGTGAGGCTTTGTCAGGTACCCTTCAGTTTGACAATTTCCTTAAGTGTGAGTCTTTGTCAGGTATCGTTCAGTTTGATAATTTCCTTCAGTGTGAGTCTTTGTCAGGTACCCTTCAGTTTGACAATTTCCTTCAGAATGAGTCTTTGTCAGGTACCATTAAGTTTGACAATTTCCTTCACTGTGAGTCTTTGTCAGGTATCGTTCAGTTTGACAGTTTACCTCAGTGTGAGTCTTTGTCAGGTATCGTTCAGTTTGACAGTTTCCCTCAGTGTGAGTCTTTGTCAGGTATCGTTCAGTTTGTCAGTTTCCTTTAGTGAGGGTCTTTGTCAGGTATCCTTCAGTCTGTCAGTTTCCTTTAGTGTGAGTCTTTGTCAGGTATCCTTCAGTTTGACAATTTCCTTCAGTGTGAGTCTTTGTCAGGTATCGTTCAATTTGATAATTTCCTTCAGTGTGAGCCTTTGTCAGGTATCGTTCAGTTTGACAATTTCCTTCATTGTGAGTCTTTGTCAGGTATCGTTCAGTTTGATAATTTCCTTCAGTATGAGTCTTTGTCAGGTATCGTTCAGTTCGACAATTTCCTTCAGTGTGAGTCTTTGTCAGGTATCGTTCATTTTGAGAATTTCCTTCAGTGAAAGTCTTTGTCAGGTTTCGTTCAGTCCGATAATTTCCTTAAGTGTGAATCTTTGTCAGGTATCGTTCAGTTTGATAATTTTCTTCAGTTTGGGTCTTTGTCAGGTCTTGTTCAGTTTAACAATTTCCTTCAGTGTGAGTCTATGTCAAGTATCATCCATTTTGACAATTTCCTTCATTGTGAGTCTTTGTCAGGTACCCTTCAGTTTAACGATTTCCTTCACTGTGAGTCTTTGTCAGGTATCGTTCAGTTCGACAATTTCCTTCACTGTGAGCCTATGTCAGGTATCGTTCAGTTTTACAATGTCCATCAGTATGAGTCTTTGACAGGTACCCTTCAGTGTGACAATTTCATTCAGTTTGAGACTTTGCCAGGTATCGTCCAGTTTGACAAAGTCCATCAGTGTGAGTCTTTGTCAGGTATAGTTCAGTTTGACAATTTCCTTCACTGAAAGTTTTTTCAGGTATCGTCCAGTGTGACAATTTTCTTAAAGCTTAATTATATGTCGGGTATCATTCAGTGTGACATTTGCTTTAATATGAATCTGTCAGGTACCTTCAAGTGTTACATTTTTCTTTCGCGTGGCTCTTAGTCAGGTTCCGTTGAGTACTAAGCTTTTAAGCGCAAGCTTTCTCTATATTAAATAAAGTAGTGATGGAAGTTTGTTCGACATTCCTTCCGTTTTCCGTCCCAAACATTTTTTGTTTCCAACGAAGCTCTTTCTATTATGTGAATGTAGAGCTTTTATTTGAATCAATTTTCGGGGAGGATGTATAATTTAATGATTTTCGGCTCACAGTTTGAAATTCCAGTTTAAAAATATGATGAAGTGTTGACAAATTACCTTTGATAGCGATCTATTTCTATTGTTATATCGTTATTACTTCGTAGAAACTTTAACATATGATATATAATTTTAAACTATTTTTCAGTGAATGATAAGCCTTATAAAATTGTCTTTGTCTTACTTTACTTTTTTTCAGATTTGTCATGTCCACGGATAAACAATTTGTTAACGAAAGAAAAACTTTAGCAGATTGTCTCGATAACTTATTATCAGAGTCCGACGAAGGCCTTCTACAGATTAAAAAACATGTGATATCTCAACTACGTGGGGAAACCGTTAGATTGTCGCCCTTGGTGGTACCAAAGTATAAGCTAGTGTTGTTTTGGAATGCAAAAGTTGCCAGCACCTACTGGAAATTTCTTCTTCGTCAGATACAGAACATGTCAACAAATGTTAAAGAATACATCGTACACCACCCAGACAAGAGCAATCTTAAATCATTCTATAATTACAGTGATACGGACATAATACGGATGATGTATAACGATTCCTGGACAAAGGCCGTTTTTGTTAGGGAACCAAGAGAACGGTTTCTTTCGGCTTACATTCACATAATTGAAAAGGCTCATTTTGATATAAAATTTTGTAAAACTCGGATTGTATCATTTGAAAATTTCGTTAATGTAACAAAATGGTGCAGAAATCCTCATTGGGAGACACAAGTTAAAATTCCAACTTATTTTTACAAAACCATGTTAGTTGGTAAAATGGAGAACTTGATACAATTTACTGAGATGCTTCTTACAAAGATCGGAGCTTTTTCATCCAAGACACAGAAATGGTTAAAAGAATATGCCATACGTCATCCGACTCATGCTGAAGACAAAATACGTAAATACTACACACCCGAACTCGAAAGGGAAGTGATCAACATGTATCAACAGGATTTCGATGTTTTTAATTTCAGCAAAGCTACATTGCTATGAGTATGTTTCTGCACTATTTACGTCCTGTTATAAACATCAAAATTACTCTGTATAATATCTGTCGGTTTTTTGTTAAAAATGTAATTATAATTACAAGAGGCCACCAGAAACCTGAATAGCTCAACTAGTCCTTAATCCATAAGGGTCTCTATATGAGTTCTGTGCAAATTTTGTAGAGCCTAATTAGCTTGATAAGCTGAAATTTTCAGAAAGCAATAGCTTGACCGATTTGCAATAGTTTGCATCCCTAATGACAAAAACATGCACAAATTCTTTTTATACCTTAAAATATCAATTTAAGGGTCATCTTTCAACTTTAACCGAATTGAAACGTTTGTATAAATCAATGAGGTAACGGTTCAAGCAAGTAACAGCTTTACACTATTTGCAATAGTATACAATCCAGTGAAAAATTTATTTAAAAAAAGTAAAAAAAATAAGGCTTACAGTGCAAATAACAAAAAATGATAAGAAAAGAGATGTGGACCTTGGGAAAAAATAACAGAAGGAGGTGTGAACAGACGACGGACGGAAGCCACGTTAGGACAATACCACATCTTCGGAATACTTTATCCATATATTTTATTTATACTGATGAAATGAAAATTTATTATATATATATTTAGTTTAAACATCATTTAAGATCAAGATAAAACAGTTTATTTTGCTGAATTATTCACTAAAAAAACAAGACCAGGTTTGTCCATTATTCTTTGTGTTTCAAATTTGAATTTTAGACAAAACGGACTGCGGATTTCAAAACACCTTCATTCAGCTGTCTTTTGTGTTATTAAAGTCATAGGGTCAGCTTTCAAAGAACTCTGACCCGACCTTATGTGCAATCTGGTTGAATGTGGCCAAATATTTGGCGTGGTTTAAGATTTGAGTTTGAAATAAGGAAGGAAAGACAAGCTTTGCATAAATTATCGCAATTTATTAACTTAGATGAAATCAACATCAAACACCTTTACTAGATCTTTAAAATACAAATGACACGAAGTTCCAGACAATAAATTGTGCTACGCCTGACGCGCGTTTCGTCTATTCAAGACTCATCAGAGGCGCTCTACCAAAAATATTGAAAATGCCAAACACTGTATGAATATGAAGAGCATAGAACAGTATAACCAAAAATACCGATCAACATCAGACTGTGTCATGTCTTGTTTTCATAGGAATATACAGCGTTTTTTTAATTGTTTATTAATGATTGTCATAATATAACATAATGTTAAAAGATAATAGAGGGTCAATAAGAAATATCTTCATGCTAAAAAGTTAATGGTTCTGCCCTCGCTTACTCATTTATCACCCATGGGACATTTAGTATGATTTTGTTCGTTTTGTGTTCAAGATCCGATTTAGAACTTCATTAAGTTTAGATATAAAATATGTTCAAAATGCATTAGAAAATGTAATGCAATCTATCAGAAGGCTTGATACAAAACTATCAAAAACAATCTATTTCATGTATAATGTCCCTGCAGGGGTGATGAATGAGTAATCGAGAGAAGATGCCATTAGAATAATAGGAGGGATACTTACAGGGTATATTGAAGATATTCAAAAAATTTAAAATCACATATTCATATCTGCTTCTTCAAACAAATTGAAATACAAATGACAAGAAAGTTCCAGACAATAATTTTTGCTACGCCTGTCGCGCGTTTCGTCTATTCAAGACTCATCAGAGGCGCTCTGCCAAAAATATTGAAAATGCCAAACACTGTATAATTATGAAGAGCATATATAACCAAAAATACCAAACAGGGGAACCAAATTATTACTAAGATATTCAACCTATGTCTGGGGTAGGAAGAACCTTAGGGTTTAGACAATTTTGAAATTAGAAAGATATTTTGTATACTTTGTCTATTATAAGACTCATAAAAATAACATAAATCATCAATAAAAATTACTTTAATTGTACCAATTGGTCGAGATGTTTTGTGTCCTACTGTTTTAACAAGAGCTTTAAGAAATAGTTTGTGAATGAATATTAACGAAAAATACACAAAATATTACTCAAACTAAAATACAAGAGAGTATGAATGGATATCAAAACAATTGTGTTTCAAGATAGTTAAAGGGTTATGTTTGTTTTAATACTCCTATTTACTTTGTCATAATGATGTTTGCCTATAGATTTTCGTATATAATTTTTATGTGTTAATTTTTCAAAGACAACTTCAAAACACGACAAATCAAATATGACCCTGGTGCTTTAAAGATGTGTCCAGCACGCTCGTAGAGCTAAAACACGACAAACGAAATGTGACTCTGGTGCTCTGAAAGAGTCTGTAATACATTTTCCGCGCCAAAACAAGACAAATCAAATGTGACTTTGATGCTTTAAAAGAGTGGGTAGTACATTTGTACATGGTTCGAGCTAAAACACGAAAAACCAAAGGTGACTCTGGTGTCATAAAAGAGTAAGCAGTACACTGGTCGAGCTAATTCACGACAAAACAAATATGACTCTGGTGCTTTTAAAGAGTAGGCATTACAGTTGTCGAGCTAAAACACGACAATACAAATGTGAGTCTGGTGCTTTAAAAGAGCGAGAATTACATGTACACTGGTCGAGATAATTCGCGACAAAACAAATGTGACTCTGGTGCTTTTAAAGAGTGGGCAGTGCACTGGTCGAGCTAAAACACGACAATGCAAATGTGAGTCTGGTGCCTTAAAAATGAGAAGTACTGTCGTCAAGCTAAAACATGACATATAAAATGTACCTTTGGTGCTTTGAAATAGTGAGAAATATAGCCGTCGGGCTATAACACGACAAACCAAATGTGACTCGGTAGCTTTAAATGGGTGAGCAGTACACATGTTGAGCTAAAAAAGGAAAAACCAAAAATGACTGAGGACCCACCCCTTGACAAAGATAAACGAAACATATAGGCGACGAGTACAAATATCCGGTTTTGTAAAGATGGGCCCATATCATATGTTGCGGGGTCCGACTAGTTTCTGTGCCAAACCTTCTTTCTATTGATATCAATAGCAAAGCTAAAATATAACACGCAGTGGTCATACTCATTTTAAATGCAGGAATCCCACGTTTTTTTATCAAGAATATCGTATCGATCGTGAATTTTCATAAGAGAAATAAGAATCGATGATCAACATACACTCTGTTTAAAAATTTATGTTTCAAACATGACGGGCTATCAAAATATTAAAATATATTCTACAAGTTCTGAAAAAAAAATCTGCAATTTGATACGTTTACAACGTTTGTACCCTTTTCGGATACCGATTGGTGTGAGTGAGTTGGTGTTTTACGCCCGTGCAACGCTATATAGGTTATTTACAGGCGATGAACATGATAAGGGTGATAAAATGAACATGAAATGATGATGATAAATGAAATATGGGATGGGGTGTGAAACACAGGGACGGTAAATTTTGAAGAACCACAGAAAAAAGGGAGAGGTGGGTAGGGGTGGAAAATTTAGCCTATGTGGTGCACTACTTGGCGGTCCACAAAGGGGTCTTTTACGTGCATGAAGCGTGGCATTCTCCATACACGTTGGCCCACTATGGTCGGTGGTGGATACCGATTGGATATTGTGATTTAGTAAAAACCTTATTTAAGATCACGATAAAACTTGGTGGGGTACACAAGACCAGAATAATCCTTTATTTTCTGTTTTTCAAATTTGCATTTAAGACAAAACGGACGGTGGTTGTCAAAAATCATCTTTCAGCTGTCTCTTGTTTTAAAAAAAAATCATAGGGTCAGCTTTCAAAGAACTCTATCCCAACCTAGTGTGTCATCTAACTCAATTTTGCCAAATATAAGGCGTGGTTTGAGATTGGAGTTTTTTTACAAAGGAAGGAATGGCAAAGTTTACATAAAATATCACATTTTATTTGTTGTGATAAAACACCTTATCAAGATCTTCAAAAAAATTATAATCTTGTATAATCATGTGTAACCTGAGGCATTTTTTAAAAGACAAACAAAAAAAATCATATTTTATTAAAGGAGTTAATGAACATGAGACAATAACAGATATGTTAATTCCAAATACAATTAATTTTAAAGAGCTGTATGGCCATTTCTGAAATGTAATCTTTATCAACAGCACTAGAACCTGACATAGAAAAAAATCCATAATTCAAAACAGTTTTGAAAATATATAAAACCAAATAAAATCAGAATAATAAATTATATCAATTTAAGCTAAGGACAAACTACGATGAAGAGAGCTGAACCATATGTTTTTAAAATATACGAAAAATAAGATGATAATATTAAAAAAGAATTGACACATGAGATATACTCTCATGTACAAGTACATCATTTTTAAGGAAAAATAATTTTTGGAATTCGCTAGATTAGCTTATAGAGTTAAGTTCCGGATTCAATCCAATATAACGATTGTACACACGCTGATATGTCCTTACTTTTTTTTATTTTTGCGTTGAAAATCATATTTTACTAGACCAATATTAACTTCCAAGCAATATGAACACTGCTTGCAAAATATTTAAGTTTTGCATATAAAAATGAATATTTAGAGAACAAAATATAACTATCTGTATGAATATAGAGTAATATTGTCCCTCAGAAGATGCAATATTACACTCATAAACTCGTGCATTATAACATTTCCTTGGGACATTATTTCTTCATATTAATGAAATAACCCCATATTTATATTGCATGGGATGCAGCCTCTGTTAGTTTGCAATCGTTTTACGAGTCCACGCCTAAGTGGGCAGAAGAGATGTTCGTAATATGTGTTTCCAAAAAACCACATTGCTGATAATTCATCAAATCTGATGAGGAAAATAACGAAGAATCTCTATGACAACAGCCTTTGTGCTCATTTTAGCGATCGAAATTTTGTACGTTTCTACATAAGCCACACCAACAAGTTTCTTGATATACTTTTCGTCTGTATCAATCATTTGGACAGAGTGCATCTGATGAGTCTTGAAAAGAGAAAATGTGTGTCAGGGGTAGAAACATTTATCATCTTAAACTTTCATCTGATTTGATCTCTAAAACCCCTGGTAATTAATGCTGTGTAGACCAGACATGGGGTAATGCAAATGTGTAATGGTAATGCATTAAAATGCATTACATTTTTTCAAGTAATTCAATGTAATGTGTAATGCACCATTTTTTGCATTACATGTAATGGTAATTCAATGCATTTCTTTCTGAAAAATGCATGTAATTCATGAATAACAAATGAATTACATTGCATTACTATTATTAATTGTGAAAGTGAAGAAGGGTCAGTAAAATTGCAAACATTTTATAGCAGGATTATGAAATTATGAAATCATTAAAACATTCTGTTGTTATAAAAAAATTGAAGCCATACAAACAAAAAATAATTAAATATTTTCTTTTGACACTATTGTAAAAACAACTTAATCAGAGTGTCAAAACAACTCTTCTGTCAATATTAAATAGCTTCAAGTTAGTAATATTAATTAATTTATTTATTTTTATTTTATCATGTTTATAGTATATATCTTTAACAGAAGAAAGTTGACCATGAACCAAGAGATTTGAATAGGCAAATAAATTTCAAATTACCCAACAGAATATGCAAAAATGACATATTTTTTTTTATTGTTTATCCTCATTCAGTAATACTATGTTATCTTACTTTACAAAAGATAAAATCTTTTAAATTATTTTTAAAATGCTTTAAATTCAACTTTACAGCTGCTTTGATTTACAATCTTATTTTTGTACAGATCACAAGCTGGCTTTTCGATAAACTATGCCCATTCATAATGTAATCTTCTTCAATATATGAGTTATGAGCATATATTTTTTTTTGAAAAAATATTCTTCAATACATGGGTTATGAACAATATTCTTTAATATATAAGCTAAAAACATATATTTTTTATGCTCCTATTTTTCTATACATTTGTTTTGTTCATGGCACAATGCATAAAAAAATATACATTGAAAAAGACATTTTAGTTCTTTGTAAAAAAACAAAGTTCTTGCTTGGCAACTAGTTTTACTATTCTGTTTTGTTTTTGTGCCAAGACATACAATGTATCAGCATACAAAAGTTCATAAGTTCTGACTTATGAAGTTTTTATTAGAAATATTTTAAAACAAAGTTTACCTAGGTTTGATGGATGTTGCAAACAAGTAAACGGAGCTTAAAAATGTAATGGTAATTCAATGCATTACTTAGCTAAAGTAATGGTAATTCAATGCATTTCTTTTCAAAATCCTTGTAATGGTAATGGTAATTCAATGCATTTCTTTTCAAAATCCTTGTAATGGTAATGGTAATTCAATGCAAGTTTTCTCAATGTAATGGTAATTCAATGCATTACATTGCAATGTAATTCACCCCATGCCTGGTGTAGACAAACATCTTTTAAAAGCTATGAAATTATCAGTAAAATTTCAGAAATTGTCAGAACCTAAGGTTTTTCTCATCCATGTCAATTCGTTAATTTTTGTTTTATTGCCCTTTGCTTTTCATTTGTAGTATAGTGATATCTATTTCAATCTCTTTGCAGAGGGCCTTCGATGAATATAAGGTAGATAAAAGGAGCGTCAGGCGTGGCAAAATTTATTGTCTGGAACTTTGTTGTAATTTTGAATTTTTTTTCTCCTTGTTTCAAATATCAAAAGTTCAAACGCATTTATGAATAATTCATATTCTTGTCTACATATACAGGGGATTAATAGATCATTTTTGTCTTCAAGCATAACAAGAAAACGATAAAAGATCGAAATACTCTTTAAGATGTTCGGGGAATCGTTTTCTTTCATGTTCGTTAATTACAGATCACATTATAGCATGTACTTTTACATTAAAAAAAATCATATGAACATATATAAATATATATAGCTAGAAGACAATCATTTTCTTCTCATTTGAAAAATGGTAATGTGCATTTGCAGTAAGATAGTATTTAGAAGAAAGAAATACTTTCCGACTATCTAGACCACATGGAGTATTATGCTCTAGAAGTACTCTTTGTAGTGTTAAACATTTACATTTGCATGGGAATAAATGTTAGAATAAAAAGGGGCGTCAAAAATCCTGCTTTTGAAAACATCGACGAAAGCAGCCACGTTATTGGTGAGATCATCAGTGATGATGTGGTCAACTGTGTAATGCTTTGTTCAGATAGCAATGTTTGTAGATCGATCTCTTATAATAGAATTGATAGCCGATGTCGTTTGTTTTCCCAAGATTTCACCGGACAAGAACGGACTGGACCTAAAAACATGGGATGGATTCATTTCGATTTTATATCAGGTACTTTATGGTGATAGTAACTCAAGAGTTTATTGAATTTCCTTTACCGTTTTCGTCAGATATTTGAATTGTTTCTAAAAATGAAATGGTTAATTTAAACCTGGTTGTATCACGCTATAAACCTGGCATAAAGTAGTTATGAAGTTGTGAGACACAATAGGGAAAATGAGGTTATAATATCAGCACAACATAATACCCCTTCACATATTGGATATTCTCTTACGCGTTGTTGCGATTTTCAAAATCTATCGTGTTACGATCTTTTTCAGACTGTTTTCGTGTCCAGTTGCAGGGCAACACAATAACGGGACTATATTCTATAACAATTGGTGATAACCAGGTAACAATTTGGTGTGACCTAGAAACAGAAGGAGGAGGATGGACGGTATGTATACTTAAGCAGATCTTGTTTTTGCTTTTACAAGGAACTTAAAGACATAGAACCTATCAATTTCGCAATTTTTTACATTGAATAAAAAGTACATATATTAAAAATATACTATCTAAAACTTACCTTTACCAACATAAAAACTCAGTGTTTTGCAGTTTTCTATAAAATAATCTTATTTTAATTATTGGCTTTGATTAAGTATTGTCCAGCATAAATATTTACTTTTGGTAAACTGGGTACTGTTAAACTGAGAAACGAAATGTAACCAACACTAAATCCATCCTCGACGGATGTGCTATAGCAGGCAGGAACTTCCTTCTCTTCCAGAACACCTGGGTCCAGTCTTGTTTGGACTTTAGTTTACATTTCTCTTTAGTTCACATTGCTGAATGTCTTTTTTGTTTATTGATTTTGTCTTTGTCTTTTTTGATATAATGATATTTCATAACATCTTTGGTACACCTTTGCTTCTTGTGTCACATACACTTATTTGTCATAAAAGTATACATGATACATGTACAATCTTTTTGATGTCAATATTGTCATATTTTATGGATGTCAACTTGTCACCTGCACTTATTCCCCATTCATTTCAGAACTAGTTCTATCATGTCTATAGAGTGTTGTTTCTGACTGCTTTTCATTGAGGATATTTAAAGCATCTGTTCAAATGTGTAGGTTGTGTCATGAACATGCATTTCTCATCTCTTTACAAACACATTCTATAAAGCACAGAACATTGAACATTTGCATTGAGGGCAATCTAATTTTTGAGACAAGTTTCCTGTGTTACTCTGTTTCATTCCATGCCCTTATAAATAGCATGCTACTCTACATGCACAATAAAAGAGTCATGCAATTAACAGTTTAAACAATTTCAACCAACCTTACCTTTATATAACTTCTTATTCCAACATGTCCAATACTATTGTATTTTGTCCGATTAAAAAACGGGGTATATATAGTAAAGGGGAAGGAGACAATTCAACATGCTATGCATATTCATTCGGAATCATTAGATTTTTCCCATCCAAATGAAAGAAAGATTAACAAACATTGTGACGCACTTTTGGAGATGCTCCAATGTTTTAAATCTATATACTAAAGAGGTTGTTTGACCTTTTCTGACGAGGTTATGTTTGGTTTTTTATTGAAGATGCTGGCACAGCAGGGGCGGATCCAGAAATTTTCGAAAGGGGAGGTTCCACATATTAGAACCTAATTAGGTTCTGTGGGCCAAAGGGGGGGTTCCAGACCAATTTTGCTGAAAATCTACACAAAAAAATAAAAAATTTCGGTGGAAAGGGGGGGGGGGGTCCGACCCACGAAACGCCCCTCTGCTGCACAGTGATCGAAGGAAAAGCATAAAAAGTAAGAAAAAAATAGAACGCAAACACACTGCATGATCTGCTTGAACTAGTTGCTCGACGAAATTTTAGTGTCAGACACAAAATGAGTAGCTTTAATTAGTGCATTTCAGTTTTATGTTGTTTCTCATTATGTATATTTATATGCCGGCTCTAAATCAAAGTCATTTATTCATTTATTTTATTTTATCTGTATGTAATTGTACATGTGATTTACTTCAAAATACGGTAACCTTTATTGCATTTGTTTTCTATTAAACTTCATATTTACATACATGACATAGTTAGGTGTGGTACATCAACTGATATTTTACCAGTTACACAATATATTCACATGAAGTATCAAAACGGTATGTTTACCTTTTTTATAATTATTAAAGTTTTTGATTCTTATTATTTTCGTAAAGACTTTATAGAGTTTACATGCAATGGCAATTTTTACATGTATATGATTAAATGATCGTCAATAAAAAAAGTGCATTTTTATCTGTCTTTCATGATTCTAAATGCACTGATTGAATCAGTTGTTTGTTATCAACTCTGTTAAATTCACAATACAGAACTGTTTTTACCTTTAATATAAAAAGGTATAAAGACTTAGGCCGCGTTCACACTGTAAAATTTTGATGTTTACATGTAGTTTAAATGTTATGTTCATTACATGCATTATATACTTAATGTAGTCCTTGTGTGGGTTAAATGTACAATGAATTTCTCATATTTCTTTTAATTGAATGGCATGCATATGCATTACTTTCATTCGATATCAGGAATATGAACAGGTGATAAAATGAACATGAAATGATGATGAAGTGGAGGAAATGGGGGGGGGGGGCAAAGTCCATTCGAGGATAAGAGTTTTGACTGTCAATTGGAAAATGAGGAGAGGGCAGATTTTTACACAGGAATCATATGGGTTCTTCTCGCCTGAAGAACATGATTGTTTTCCTAACGAGTTTTCCGCAATGTACATTTGTAGCCTGACGACGCGGCATTATGACGGACTGTCCATTCAACCACCGAGTACACATTCCAGTTGTTTTGTGGACAAAGCAGCAGACCCGATATCACGTTTCTGAGTGCTCTTTAGTGGATTTTTACCGACAACATGGCGCTGCTGCGGGCCCGCGCCGATATTTATGTATTGCAATAGCTTTTTATAGCAATAAATTTTAAAATACAAACGGAGGAACAGACTAAAGTGTCAGAAATTGTGTACACCTTTATTGTTATTCTATGAAAATAAAAATCATTAAAAAAGGACTGCATTAAATCAAAATCCATACGTATTTTATGTTAAAATGTCTATTCGCCAATTTAACAATCTTGGTTATTTTATATCTGTTCATGTTTTCTGTACATTTAAATTACATGTACACTTGCATTTAATAATATGAACATTTCATATGTCAAATTATTAAATTTAGGTTAATCAATGAGAATAAATTTAGTGTTAAACTAGTTTTAAGAACATTAAACTACTTCTATACATGTTTACCCAAAAACAACTTCAGTGTGAACGAGGCCTTACAGATGTTGTAAATTAATTAAGAAACAGATTGCAGATTTACGACGGGGACCTTCAATATATAGGGAATCACCATGACCACTGGAGAGTGAAAAAGGACCAGGCCTCTATTTGACAAGAGCAAAAAATACTAAGCCGCCTTCAAGTCAAATGGTTGTTCTCTAGAATTTTAAAAGTCAATTATTGAAATGTATGGCAAGAGTTCTAGCTGCATTTAGTACTTATGCAGGATTGAATTGCCATTTGGATAACGTTGGAATAAGAGCTATTGGAAAAATGAGGTGTTTTGAAATTCAATACTGATTTAAACCTTAATAAAAACAGAAGATCCAGAATACAGACAAGTGAGTCAGTTTTACACCCTTGCAACACTATATCATGTATATTGGCTATATAAATCAATGCAATTTTGACCTGGTCAGAACAGGGCAGGATATGCAACATTTCCTGCTATGAAAAGTTGTTTTAACGTTCTAACAGGGTTTGGTTCAGAACAGGTCTGGAAGAACTTGGAAAATAAAACAAGCAAACCCAAAACAAAGAAAAAAAAATCAAAATATAACAACAAGAAGGAAAAATAGTTCATGTATTGAAAATTTAAAGAATTTATAATTTTAACCTGATTTTTTTTTTTTTGGGGGGGGGGGGGGCATGTTAAACTGCCAGGTAGTGTCTGGGATTTTTGTTATTCTGAAACTTTTCTTATTCCTTACCTGATATTATTTCTGGAGTATATTTTACGGACCATATTTTACTCAGCCAGGTATTTTCTTAGAATTTTTCAGGGGATATCACAATAGCGGAATGAAACGATCTCTTCTTACCGTTTTAATAAATTCGCCACATAGATGTGAATGCCCCAAATTATATTAAAATAGGGATAGACATGTTAAAAAGTCAATTAAAGTAGCCAAAGTGAAAAGCATAATGCATAATAAACTCATGTAAAAATGGACTTTTGTAGGCTATATCAAGACTGTTTGGTTTCATTGGTTACATATATCTTTATGATGTAGAGTAACACAATGTTCTAAGCTCTTTAGTAGTGTCTTAATGACCTTGTTGGGACTATTTTGTACTTAATTAGAACTACTTTCCTCCTCTGTCAACACCGGATGCATTAACTCCAGGTTTTGTACCAGCAGACGCTAGATTGTTTGTATCGTGACGTCATCATGTGTGCCGTAGGTATCCAGACATGCTACTCGTGTGATTCACTCAACCTCCGCACACGATTAATTTCAATGTAACCTGTAATAATCTAAATAAATCATGAAACTATAAGAAAGACGTAGCTTTCCAAGCTGTAAAAGCACTTACAAAGCTATTTTATACCATGATAATAATCAATAATTTGTGATTTTATTAAGCACTATATTCGTAGACCACGAGCATGGTTCCCTCAGGTATCAGAACCCGCCAGCCCATCTTTCTCTTTCCCGTTCCGAAGATAAGCCACGACATTTATTTGTTCCCCTTGGTAAATTGTTTCAAAATTTAAAAATATAACCTTTAATAGCATGTTTAAATTGTTAACATTGACGAAACGCACAGAACTTTCATGTTAATATAGTGCACTGATAAATTGTGCCAATTAAAAGTATGCAAACTATGTTTTTTCTACGAACAGGTCCGTCAATTCACCCTTATTATCAGTTGCAACCAGAGTATCGCCCATATATACCAAACGAAATATGTTTTAGATAAGAGGTGAAATCATACTCTATCGGATGGAAGGGTTTTATCTAAATGGATACCTTGGGCCTCATCGGGAACCGGACTAGCTACCCGGTTCTATCATGGCTCGGCGGGTTTGCCATTAAAAAAACCCGATCCTGGTCTGTTGGTATCAGTCCAGGCGAGGGAAGACCAGATCGCATTCCTTCGTTAAAAAAAATGTGCGATCCAGCTGCGGTTGTACTTCCCCTAGTGCAACTGCAATAAGGGGGTCGTAAAGGTATACGAATTGGTAGGCTCTAAAGTCCGATAGGTGGATGTAGCCTCTTTTACACTTTTGGGACATTTTAAATAGTTTTTTTTCTATGATTTCTTTTTTTCTATTTTTTTAAATGAAATGTAATAAAGAATGATAGAAGTGTTATAGAGTTGTACAAGTTTGTATATGCGTATGAAATGATTTTATATAGGAAAAAATGTTTTATAGTCTATTTGAATTCTATAAATCAAGAAAAAATCCTTTTGATATTTTGTCCTTTGAAAAAAAAATGAAACAAAAATAAACTTTTTTTAATATCATACGATCGCGAACTTTGACTACAAGAAACAAGATTTTATCTTCTAAAACAATTTTTTTTCCCATAAAGTCTAATGGTAAATAATTCCTTAACTGAATTACATGAAAGTGTAGAAAAGCAACATTTTACTAAAAAATCATTATTCAATTTAACAATCTAGATTAAAACTCATTACTTTTCTAAGGAGCTTTGTTTTATACCAATATTATTTAATGAAATATTAATAGTCATGATTCAGTCAGTAAAGGTGTGTGAATTCCGTGATTTTTTCAGTTATTTTAGGAAATTACTGGAATTTTTAGTAATACATGTAACATGAATAAGGGACAGTAACGTGGACAATACAAAGAAGATTTGAATATCAAAATTTCAAAGTGCAAGAGGTAATTCAATATACTAGTTATGTGGTTACCAGCACACAATGTTGATAATGACTTACAATATTAATATATGAGATATTTTATATTTCATACTCACTTATTGGAGAAAGTCTTGATGTATGGCTCAAGGAAAATATGAAAACGAAATCAAACAAGAAGACTCTTCCAATCATTGCCAAACCTTAAACAGAAAACAAATTGAATCATGCATCGTGTATTCACTCTTTTCAGTTAACATAGGTTATCTCCCATATGCATGAGTTATCTAACTTTACAGCAGGTATGAAATTTATTTTCTCTGGATTTATTGTTGAAATCCTTTGATAAATTTGAGGGGTTCAGAAAGAAAAGGAATTTCCCCACATTTAGAGATAGTTATGTAACTTTTTAAAACATTTCCTTTTACAAAAATACTTATTAAATAATCTGCAATAAAAATGTAAACTTTAAAGACTTTATATAGTAAAGTTCTTGTGAAATTTAGGGAAATCCCTATTTTCTTTCAGATATCTCTAGATTTTTCTTTCATTTTCCATGAAAAGAACAGAGGGGTTAAGAAATTACACCTCCTGCAAAGTAAGATAACTCCTGCTTATGGGAGATAACCTATGTAAACTGAAAAGAGGGAATACCGGTACAACATAGTCTGAAAATAACAGAGCATTTCTGGCAAAAAGGGAGCGAACTTTTCGTTTTTATATGGGGCGGGCTATGGTGAAATTTGAAATAAAAAGGAAGCTTAGCAAGACTATTTAGAGATTAAAAAAAGGACAGTTAGAAATTAAAAAAGGAGGCATCATGGTAAGTTTAGCCGAAAAAAATATACTAGTTTTTAAAATAACAAAATCCAGGCTCGTTTTTTACCAAAATAATGAAGGACGATGCCCAATGAAAAAAATCCATAACCCCTTTTCAAGACAACTATTGCCTTCCTAATGTGTTTACGCTATATGCTGTATTGTTTTTATTATCCAATATTTTGTGACATAATAACAAAAATTAGTTTTCTTCTCGGTCATCTAAGGTACACATTATACTGCATCAGGACATCGTAATCTTTGGAAAATACTTGTTCCTGTGAGAAGTATAGATGTTGTTTAAAATGTTTCACGAAATAAAGATCAACACAAGTTAACACAACGATATTGATAGAGTATATATATATAGGCTAATTTATCAGTCATTCACTTTTTCTACAAAAATTTTAGGAAGGAAATTTGAACATTTGGAGAAAAAAAATTGCTTAAGTACACGCAAGAACATAAAAAGGAAGCTAAGCAAGACTATCTAGAGATTAAAAGAAGGACAGTGCTCTAAATTAGAAAAAAAAAGAGGCAACATGGTAATTTTTCCCGAAAACAAATATAGTACTTTTTAAAATAACAAATTCCAGGCTCGTTTTTTTCCAAAATAATGAGGGACGATGCCCGATGAAAAAATCCATAACCTCTTTTCAAGACAACTGTTGTCTTCCTAATGTGTTTACACTATATGCTGTATTGTTTTTATTATCCAATATTTTGTGACATAATAACAAAAATTAGTTTTCTTTTCGGGCATCTAAGGTACACATTATACTGCATCAGGACATCGTAATCTTTGGAAAATACTTAATTGTTCATGTGAGAAGTATAGACGTTTAAAATTTTTCACCAAATAAAGATCAACAGATGATTTGTTATTCAAGTTTTAACACAACGATATTGATAGAGTATATATATAGGCTGATTTATAAGTCATTCAGTTTTTTTACATATATTTTAGGAAGGAAATTTGAACATTTGGCAAAAATTTAAGTACACTCAAGAACATTTTGGTTTTGCTTAGTCGAGTGATTTTAAAAGTTGCTTGATAAAATATCGATCGATAATATCTTAACAATATCGACGTCTAATATTTTACATATAATTCCTGATAATATCGAAACTTTTGCTAGCTGTTTTATTGTGGTCTTCCGGTGCACCTGAGTTCACTCTCGTTTGACTTGAGTTTGCGTTGCTGAATGCGGTTTTGTTGTTATGTGTGTGTGTGTGTGTTTTATGTTATTATGTGGTTTGTTTTGTTGTGATGATTTTTTGTCTGCCGGTTTTGTCTTTGTCTTTACGGATTTATGAAACCCCTTTGGTACACCTTTGCTTCTTTCTAATTTACCGCTTGTTTTATGTGAGTTGTGTCGCATACACGTATTCTACATCTTATCTTTTTTTTTATTGATGATAGTTTAAAAATGATGACGATATCTTAAACATTTTACACTGAAGAAAGTAATTATTATAATTAATGTTTACACTGTAGAAGTATTGATTATTATTTAATGTAAAAATAGAAAGTAATTATTATTATCTATGTTTATGTTCCGGACCTTATGAGTATTTGGACCATACGCGTATGGTCATGGCAATATAGGTATAATTATATGGTCGGACCATATGAGTATATATTCATATGGCTATGACGGACCAGACCATTTTAACCATATAAGTGATTCGACTAAATTAAAGAAAACTAATGAATTTGAAACTGAAATCCACCTTACGTTTTCGCGATTGTATAATATAAAACAAAACATAAATTATTCATAATTAGAACAGTCCGTATTTCGTGAATTTAAAACAGGTTTGTAAGGGAGAGAAATGAAATGAAAAAAAAAAGAATGATAGAAGTGTTATAGAGTTGTACAAGTTTGTAGATGCGTATGAAATGATTTTATATAGGAAAACAAAGTTTATAGTCCATTTGAATAATATAAATCAAGAAAAATCCTTTTAATATTATGTTTCTTGAAATAAAGTTAAATTTGAAACAAAAAACAATTTTTTAAATATCATACGACCGCGAACTCTGACTACAAGAAACAAGATTGTATCTTCTCAAACAAAAAAAAAAGTTTTCCATAAAGTCATTATGAAAGTCTAGTGGTAAATAATTCACTTATCTCATCAAAACATAGAAATGTTTGTTTATTTGATGGAACAGCCAGGTGATTGGAACATAATTGAAAGGACCACCAATAGGAGATTAAATGACCAACTAGCTTAACAATGGACCTTTAAAGATGATTCAAGCAAATGCTCTTCCTGGTCAACATGTTGTACTCTCATGGATTTCTGTGAATTTCTGATCCATTTTTAACATTAATGTCTATGAAAAATATTTTTATAAATTATGAAAAAAATCTGATTTTTTTAGCCGGAGTTTGTATGCCATAAAAATGTTACATGATGAAAAATAAGTTCAACTATTTCTGAAGGATAAAATTTGACAAGCCATTTGTCGTTGATTTTTCGAACTCAAATGGACTATACGGCATGGAGTTATTAGTAAAATATGCCGGTTTTCTGGTCACAAAATGCAATTGAATTAGTCATTCATTTATCTGCTGATTAACCTATTTATATTGTCGTTTGAATAAATTGTCATTTCTGTAATTATTCTAGCTAATAATACAAATAATGGGTAAAAATATATTTCCTAACATACTATCCCCATTTTTTTTATATATTTGTTTCGAAAACATTTCCTTTAAATGTAATAACGGACTGGTTCTTTTGGGTATGAGACACCATATATATATATAAGAAAGTTACCTGCGGGATCTTATCAGGTTTAACCTGTATCATATTAACGAACTGGTTTACTTTTTATCGATTTATCAAAAATAGCCCCGACCAAACGCGTATGGTCCGACCATATATGTGTACCCATATGGTCATGATGATACGCGTATGGTCCAGATACTCATATGGTCCGGAACATTTATGTTTACACTGTAGATAGTATTATTTATGTTTATACAGTATTTATTATCATTAATGTTTATCCTGTAAAAAGTATTTATTATTACTTATGTAAACAACAAATATGGCTTACCTTGACATGCTATTTTATACAAAGTTTCGATAATTTACAACAGTTAATGTTATTTTAAACAAGACTATACAAGTAAAACTTATTTAATAACATATTTCTTCAGCCATGTCAGTTTATTTGGAATGTTTTAAGTTTTCCCATTGTTTCAATTATAATGAGGGTTAAAGTGAATCTAAACGATAGTAAACTTCAATGGTTACGAGTTTAAATAAAGAACGAAGAATCGGATTAACAAATAATAACAGGCAGTCAACAGATTCATTTACTTTTAAATAGACACAAAATTCTAAAGGAAATTTAATATTATATTAAGCCCTATTATGTTATGTTTAAATCATGGCGCTATTTTTAATCCTAATATTTTACATTTAAATCAAAGCCAGCACAGCTTTGTGTAAGCAATATATGGATTCCGAGATTTCTGTCCGTTAAACTATTATAAAAAAATCTCGAAACTATGTTGTCCACTTTTATCAAACCAATCGGAAATTCCGATCCTCTCCCGCTTGTGGAATATACGTATCGCAACTGATTCGTAATTCAAGGGCTTGTTGGGATTTTTGGTAATTCCTTGGTAGAGCATCACGACTTACTGGCAAATTGTTAGGAAGGTAATGTTGCTCCCCGGTTGTCTTCTTCATATACTTAAGAAATTTTACAGAGGACAGCATGTACTTGTGAAAACGACATTTTGTGCACATGAAGGTTGTTTTTTTATGCTTGTATTTTGCCTAAGGGTTTCTCCAGTTGAATTGAACTTTGATCGTTTGATTTTAATTGTGTGTTTAATGTTTGTGCTTTGTCTGGGAATAATGATAAGGTGAAGGTAGCCCCCCTAAAAATACATAGTTTAACCTAGCAACATGTGCCTGTCATCAGGAATCTTTTTCCTAATTTTTGTTTGTACTTGTCTTTTGATGTTTTCTGTTCTTTGTTTAAGAAAAGGGTCTATCTGTGACTATTTCAGGACTTTATTGGAATTAAATGTATTTACAATTATAAAAAGCCCGTTATAAGCAGGTGTCGTAGTATAAAGGTGTCCTTTAAATATTAAATTGAACATATTGGTTGGCCTTACAAACGAAAATCACAGTTACATGTAGCATTTAATGCAAATGAAGTCATGCTTTAAAATCAGTGTAAGAGTAAAATATGTTGAAAATGAAGGAAACAGTATGGAGGCTGGTGGGCTATGAAGAATCTTAAATTAAAAAGGTAAAATGAAAAAAAAATCCGGAAATAAAAAGACAGGACAGTGCTTACAAATTAAAAAAGTCGGGATGATATTATTGGCTGAGAAATATAATAATTTCAAATATGCAAGAAGAAAACGAAATCACTTTCACGGAAAACAAAAATCCAGGTTCCAAATTTTCTGAAACTTTTCAATGCAAAATGAAAAAAATAATCACATCCCTCCCTCATGAAAATCAAATGGTCAATCCTTTTACCTGATATGTTTGACAATTCTCATTATTTTATATGTTTTCGTAAATACTTTTATTCTTTAAGAAAAAAGAAGAACTATTGCGCAATCAAAAAAGGAAAAGGTCATGTCAAAATCTTCAAACTTCATAGACAATACGGACAGAGTGGGAAATATATAGCATAGCAAAATATACACAAACACAACTAAACTATGCGAAAGTTGAGTCGATAGTGTTTTTGTGTGTTCTGGTTGTTGAGATCAGTACTTCTCTGCTATTACAATAACTTCATGTGACCAACTAACAATTAAGTTTAGATCAAACCCAGTAAAGAACGACAATACAAACGCTTTACAATAAATCAATATCATAATCTGCTCCTGTTTGCACAAATCGTTTTATTATAACATATTATTTGTCGGTTTTTTTTTGTATTGCACTGCCTTGTATGATTATAGATTGAAGTAATTGTTTAAATTAGATAAAAATGACACTATTATCATTAAAACTTGTAGATTTTTGGTTTAGGAGGTAGCAGATTTTCCAACTTTGTTATAGTTCAATCAATGTCTAACCCTTTTTATGACTTGTGCTTTTGGTCATTCAAAATGAAAACCAAGTCTCTTTTTAAGATTCCTGGCTTATTGTTTGTGTCGATTGTTTTTGTAGTCTTACTAAGGACCATTATCGTGAATTCTGTGAAACGGTAAGTAAAAGTTGCTATGAGTGGACGTATTGGAAGACATTAATTTTAAGTAAATAGTTCACTGAGTATACTTATCAGTTGATTATTGTTAGTTATTAGTGTTTTGCTGATTTTTGTATTGAGATGATCATCTTATTATCTCTATTATGTCTTCACAACCGTGTTCCTTTGTGTGTTTCTACCGATAGTTAAGATCGCAATGGAAGAGGGAGGTTTGGCGCGCAATAAAACCTGGTTAAACCCACCAATTAATTTGAAATGCATGTACCAAGTCAGAACCATTGCGATCTATAACTATTCCGGTGTGTCTTTCATGATTTGTCTTTTCTCTAGGACTCGGTTATTTTGTTATTACCTTTATTGACATATATTCTAGTAGATCTGACTCCATGAATCCCCATTGGAGGGTCAAATTATAGGAAATTGAAGAATATATGGATTAATAGTTATGACAAGTTTATCATAGTAGATTATGCAGAATTATTGCCTTACAAAAAGAAAGAATAAAAATTGGTTCTCCAGGAATGATCAAACATTAATACCATATATAACTACTAAAAATCGCAAATGATATTTTCTCTGTTTTTTGACAGTTTGAAAATATCCTTCATTGTGAGTATTTGAGAATTTCCGTCAGTTTGAGAGTTTGTCTGGTACCATTCAGTTTGACTCCCCTTCAGTGTGAGTCTGTATCAGGTACCCTTCAGTTCGACATTTTCCTACTGTGTTAGTTTGTTAGATATCTTTCAGTTTGACAATTTTCTTTTAGCTTAATTATATGTCGGATATCATTCAGTGTGACATTTGCCTTCAATAGAGTTCTGTCAAGTATCCTCAAGTGTTACACTTTTCTTTAGCGTGGCTCTTAGGTTCCGTTGAGTATGAAGCTTTTAAGCGCAAGTTTTCTCTATAATGAATGGAGTAGTTCTGTTTCTTTGCTATAACGTGCGACCGCTTTGATAGCGGCGATATATAGTATGTTTAAGTTTTGTTCGACATTCCTTTCGTTTTCCGTCCCAAACATGTTTTTGTGTCCAATCCTTAATAATTCTTTCCGTCTATCAGTCCAATCCATTTTTTGTAACCGGTTGTTCACCATTTTCTTCAGCTGTCCGTTCATAACACCGATTGCAATCGTTCCTTCCCCTAAACGCATTGATTTATTATTATCTTTTATTTCCAAAGAGTTTCTTTCTATACTACTAATGTAGAGCATTTCTTTTAGAATTGTTCTAAATGAACTTTCGGCGAGGGTGTATATTTCCATTTTTTTCGCCTCACAGTTTGAAATACCAGAAATTCCAGTTTTAGAAGATCACAAAGTGTTGACACATTACTTTTTATAACGACCCTTTTCTATTGTTAGATCGTTATTACTTTGTTAAAACTTGAAAGTACGATATATAAGTTTTAACAATTTACAGTGCATGATTACCCTTATAGAAATTGTCTTTGTATCATTTTACAATTTTTTTCAGATTTGTTTTCTCCACAGATAAACAATTTGTTAACGAAAGAAAAACTTCCGTAGATTGTCTCGATAATTTATCAGAGTCCGACGAAGGCCTTCTACAGATTAATAAACAAGTGATATCTCAACTACGTGGGGAAACCGTTATATTGTCCCCCTTGGTGGTACCAAAGTATAAACTAGTGTTGTTTTGGAATGCAAAAGTTGCCAGCACGTACTGGAAATTCCTTCTTCGCCAAATACAGAACATGTCAACAAATGTTAAAGAATACATTGTACACCACCCAGACAAGAGCAATCTTAAATCATTCTATAATTACAGTGATACGGACATAATACGGATGATGTATAACGATTCTTGGACAAAGGCCGTTTTTGTTAGGGAACCAAGAGAACGGTTTCTTTCGGCTTACATTCATAAAATTGAAAAAGCTCACTTTGACAAAAAATTGTGTAAAACTCGGATTGTATCATTTGGAAATTTCGTAAATGTAACAAAATGGTGCAGAGATCCCCATTGGGAGACACAAGTTAAAATTCCAACTTATTTTTACAAAACCATGTTAGTTGGTAAAATGGAGAACTTGATACAATTTACTGAGATGCTTCTTACAAAGATTGGAGCTTTTTCAACAAAGACACAGAAATGGTTAAAAGAATATACCATACGTCATCCGACACATGCTGAAGACAAAATACGTCAATACTACACACCGGAACTCGAAAGGGAAGTGATCAACATGTACCAAGAGGATTTCGATGTTTTTAATTTTAGCAAGGCTACATTGCTATGAAATCAGAATAATAAATAATATCAATTTAATCTAAGGACAAACTAAGATGAAGTGAATTCAACCATAGGCTTTTAAAATTTACGGAAATAAGATGATAATATTAAAAAAGAAATGACACATGAAATATAATCTCATGTACAAGTACATTATTTCTAAGAAAAATAATTTTTGGAATTCACTCGATTAGCTTATAGAGTTAAGTTCCGGATTCAATACAATATAACGATTGTACACACGCTGATATGTCCTTACTTTTTTTTTATTTTCACGTTGGAAATCGTATTTTACTAGACCAATATTAACTTCCAAGCAATATGAACACTATTTGCTAAATATTTAAGTTTTGAATATAAAAAATAATTTTTAGAGAACAAAATATAACTATCTGTATGAATATAGAGTAATATTGTCCCTCACAAGATGCAATATTACACTCATAAACTCGTGCATTATAACATTTCCTTGGGACATTATTTCTTCATATTAATGCAATAACCCCATATTAATGCAATAACCCCATATTAATGCAATAACCCCATATTAATGCAATAACCCCATATTAATGCAATAACCCCATATTACAATTGCATGGGATGCAGCTTCTGTTAGTTTGCAATGGCTTTACGAGTCCACACCTAAGTGGGCAGAAGAAATGTTCGTAATATGTGTATCCAAAAAACCACATTGCCGATAATTCATCAATTCTGATGAGGAAAATAACGAAGAATCTTTATGACAACAGCCTTTGTGCTCATTTTAGCGATCAAAATTTTGTACGTTTCTACATAAGCCACACCAACAAGTTTGTTTATATACTTTTCGTCTGTATCAATCATTTGGACAGAGTGCATCTGATGAGTCCCGAAAGGATAAAATGTGTGTCAGGGGTAGAAACATTTATTATCTTAAACTTTCATCTGATTTGATTTCTAAAACCCCTGGTTATAACTGCTGTGTAGACAAAAATCTTTTAAAGCTATGAAATTATCGGTAAAATTTCAGAATTTGTCAGAACCTAAGGTTTTTCTCATCCATGTCCGTTCGTTAATTTTTGTTATATTGCCCTTTGCTTTTCATTTATAGTATAGCGATAGCTATTTCAATCTCTTTGCAGAGGGCCTTCGATGAATATAAGGTAGATAAAAGGAGCGTCAGGCGTGGCAAAATTTATTTTCTGGAACTTTGTTGTAATTTTGAATTCTTTTTTTTTCTTTGTTTCAAATATTAAAAGTTCAAACGCATTTATGAATAATTCATATTCTTGTATACATATACAGGGGATTAATAGATCATTTTTGTCTTCAAGCACAATAAGAAAACGATAAAACATCGTAATACTCTTTAAGTTGTTTAGGGAATCGTTTTATTTCATTTCAAATATTTTATTGAATAAACAAAAGGATTGGATAACAGGCAAAGCCTATAAGGATCCTCTCCTATAAACAGATGGTGATAACAAGGCATGCAAAATAACATATATACACATTACAAATAATCACAAAGCATTGGATATAAACATAAAAGTTTGAATAATAAGAACTTGGATGGAGAAATTGAATAGCTGATTTATGTTTTAATGTATAGAGAAAAAATAGCTTATTAATAAAATTATGGAGACTACATATTGGACATGTTTCATATTAACAATAGTTCTACACTCCCTTGTTATTTAAATAATTTAAATGAAATAGAGATTTTATTTGAATTTAAAGAAATTTGACAATGGTAGTAATGAGATTAAGAATACATTACTAAAATGGGACAATGGTTATACATGTATAACCAGGAATGGAGCTTTTGAAATAGTAGGAAATTAGAAGACTAAGTAAATCTTTTTGTTTCTTTAATGAATTCTAGTACTGCTTGAGCAATTTCTATATTATCAGTTTTATTTCATATTCGTTAATTACAGATCAAATTCTAGCGTGTACTTTTACATTAAAAAAATCATATGAACATATAAAAATATATATAGCTAAAAGACAATTATTTGTCTACTTATTTAAAAAATAGTGATGTGCATTTGCTGTAAAAGAGTATTTCGAAGAAAGAAATACTTTCCGACTATCTAGACTACATGGAGTATTATGCTCTAAAAGTACTCTTTGTAGTGTTTAACATTTACATTTGTATTGGAATAAATGTTAGAATAAAAAGAGGCGTCAAAAATCCTGCTTTTGAAGACATCGACGAAAGCAGCCACGTTATTGGTGAGATCATCAGTGATGATGTGGTCAACTGTGTAATGCTTTGTTCAGATAGCAATGTTTGTAGATAGATCTCTTATAACAGAATTGATAGCCGATGTCGTTTGTTTTCCCAAGTTTTCACCGGACAAGAACCGACTGGACCTAAAAACATTGGATGGATTCATTTCGATTTTATATCAGGTACTTTTTGGTGAAAGTATCTTAAGTATTTATTGAATTTCCTTTACCTTTTTCGTCTGATATTTGAATAGTCTCTAAAAATGAAATGGTTAATTTAAACCTGGTTGTATCACGCCATAAACCTGGCATAAAGTAGTTACGAAGTTGTGAAACACAATAGGGAAAATGAGGTTATAAAATCAGCTCAACCTAATACCCCTTCACATATACGATATTCTCTTACGGGTTGTTACGATTTTCAAAATCTATCCTTTTACGATCTTTTTCAGACTGTTTTCGTGTCCAGTTGCAGGGCAACACAATAACGGGACTGTATTCTATAACAATAGGTGATAACCAGGTACCAGTTTGGTGTGACCTAGAAACAGAAGGAGGAGGATGGACGGTATGTATACTTAAGCAGATCTTGTTTTTGTTTTTATAAGGAACTTAATGGTTAAAACATTTAATAAATCAAAGTTGAAAAAATAAATTTAAGAATGTGGAAAATATATGTGAAGTAAGTAAATTTTCATAAGAAAAATATAACAAAACAAGTAATAACGGATTAAGGGAGTCAAGGTAAAAGGACTTACTGGTGATTACTTAAAAAGATGCTAACATTTGTAAAATTTTCTTATTCTTTCCAAAAAATGATAGATAAATGAAGGAATACTCAATAGGTCTAAGACAAACAACATGTAGTTTATACACTTCTGATATACAAGATAATGAACCAATTTGTTTTTGTCTTAACATTTAAAAACACATGTATTATAGGTATTCCAGCGAAGGTCTGACGGGTCTGTAGACTTTCATAGAAACTGGAATGACTACGTGACAGGATTTGGTGATCCTACTAGAGAATACTGGATTGGTATGTTTAAATAGTGTACAGACATTCTTTCCTAACTACCAAATCAAGACCACTCTATTGGCAACCAAATTAGAAAATGCTATTACTAGTAGGCTATAAGATAATTTACCTTAACTTTTACCTTATGAATAGTTTATATTCTCTGGTTCCCTTCGTGTCATACAATGAGTCATCAATAAAAATATCGCTAAAACTTTCGGGAAACCAACCCCCTAGCTTGGGAGCAGGCAAAAATAGAACGTTATTTTGTAGAGGATATGTAAGAAATTTTAGTCATTGAAAACCACGATTTGAGCAAGCGAACATGCAATAAACTTAATAATTTTGATATGTCTGTGTACCAACTGTATGCAATTTGTACACAATTTCTAATTTTGAAGAAAATATTGAAAGTTGAATACCTATTGATATGATATCAAAAAAGAAAAGTATTTTTATATGTATTTCAGGCCAAAATTCTGCTACCTCAAATTCATAGTATGAAATTTCTTGGTTTGGCCGCAAAGAGGGATGTATATCGGCACCCCATTTTAACAAATTATTAGATTTTAAGAAGGCAAAACTGAGGTTTTTGTGTATTTAATAGTAAAAAAATTATCATTTTATGCAAAATTTAATTCATTTCTTATCACACTTCCCCAAACCAAAGCTCAAAACTAGTAAAACTATTGCGAGTTTGGGCGCAAAGGCAGGATTAAAATGACATTTTGTGGGTAAAATGACCAATATTTTCTTTTCAAAAAAGAAAATAGAGTAAAACCTTACAGAGATAAGAATACATTAAAGAATATAAGGCATTTATCAAAATGTAGATAAGTAAAAATTATTACCAGACAATTTACCTACCTCAAACCTAATTAAAAAGTATCTTTCCTCTGGTGTCTCATTAAGACAAGGCATTATTATTGAAAATACCAATTGAGCCAACAACACTTGCCAGAAAGAAACGTCATTTTGTTTTGGAGCAGACTAAAATTAGAAAATTTTTGGGAGAGGATGTGTAAGGTGTATAGTTCTTTAAAGAAAAAAACATTTAAAAGTAAACATGCAATGAAATTTATCAAATGTGATACGTCTGCGTTACACGAATATAGATTTATTAAAGTGCATGCAAATTGTACACATATTCTATCATCATAGGCACTATACAGAAATATTAAAAAAAAACATATGAAACATTACCTCTGGGAATTTAAACTCCAACAGCAGCGCTTACCAGCACGGGTGCTATAAAGAAGGGGTAAACGTTACCATCAACTATGCAGTCAAACGTTTGTTGACTTGTGAATTCGAATATTCGAGTTTAAAGGTAGTTTTTGAACATTCTGGCAATATTTGTCGACATATACTAATGGTTATCTATGATAGTTTTGTTTGTTTTAGGAAACGATGCTTTGAGCATTTTGACAAGTTCAGAGACAAATGAGCTATTGATTCTGCTGGAGAATTGGAATGGTGGTTGGAAGTATGCACGTTACTCACACTTTCGAGTAAATAATGGTACGGATAAATACCGACTAAATGTTGAAGGCTACAGTGGAACAGCAGGTGTGTAATAGAATCAGAGAATATAAAATATCCTATTATGTGAGCAAATACGCCTTTACATTGGTTTCAAAATTGTAAAAACGCACTAAACTAATTCGATCGAGCTGTTTGTTAACATATGTTTATTTTAAATACAAATGACAACAAAGTTCAAGACAATAAATTTTGCTACGCCTGATGCGCGTTTCGTCTATTCAAGACTCATCAGAAACGCTATACCAAAAATATTGAAAATGCCAAACACTATATGAATATGAAGAGCATAGAACAATAAAACCAAAAATACCAAACTTGGGAACCAAATTATTACTAAGATAATGAACCTATGCTTGGGGTAGGAAGAACCTTAGGGTTTAGACGATTTTGAAATTTAGACGGATAATTTAAAGCTTTGATGTATTCTCCAACTCAAAAGTGCATACGGTGTTTATATTTCACTATCTATTCGATATGCCAGAGCTTGCACACATTTCACAGATTTTTTGATCAGACACCGATTTCTTCGTGGCCGACTATTGGAGCAGGGCTATAGGAAAATACGTCTCATACGATCCCTAAAAAATTATTTCTTCGTTATCAGCCACTAGTAGATAAGTTCAAAATTGAGCTAAAAGATATGGTGATTAATTGTTTTAATTAGTGCTTGACTGGTCTGCTGTACTGAGATGATCACCTCAATATCCCAATTGTGTCTCACAACTATGTTGTGTTCTATGGTCATTACCGGATCCTAAGATCGCAATGGAAGAGGGAGTTTTGGCGCCATAAAACCCGGTTTAACCCACCATTTCGTTTGCAATGCCTGTACCAAGTCAGGACCATTGCGATTCACCAATTCTCCGGTATGACTGATTCGTTTTTGTCATTATCACTGGACTTTGAAATTGATCATTCAAGTTCGGTAATTTTGTTATTACCTTTATTTTCAATATATTTATTTCAGGTAACAGGTTCGGATACAATTCCGGAGAACAGTTTAGCACACGGGATCAAGACAATGATTCATGGCGTGGGCGCTGCACAAAGACGCTCCACTCTGGGGGATGGTGGTACAAGTATTGTACTGAAACGGATCTAAACGGAATCTATTACAATTCTTCTACCAAAGCAACCAACTCATGCCATTGGGGTGTCTATCGTTGGTCGTTGCGTACTGTATTTATGATGGCCAGGAAAAGAGTAGAGATTTCTTAAAATAAACGACCTTACGACTATCATGATCTTACGAGTATTTGGACTTTATCCATCCGTATTTTGAAACTGCCTTACATGTAATATAAGTTATATTGAAAAAAAATGACAGTTACGTGCGAATAAAATAAGCACAATAGAATAATTGTTTTTTGTATAAAACTTTATATCCGTGTCAAGAATTAAGCATTGTGCTGATATTGTCCGTATATTGAAATGTTGTTATTACTTTCAAAATATTTTGAAAAAATATATCAGCTTACATATTTTTGATATGACTTTGTACAGAAAAAACTACTTACGAACAGACAGAGCTTATTTGGACATGGTTTTATGTGGGAAATGAAGATTCGAGGAAGGCGCTGGTATCACTCTTAGTAATTTGTGTCTCAGTAAGTTCTCATTTGTTTTGTTGCGTGAACATGCAATTACAGTAGCTTTATTTAAAATTCCCTATTTGTCTTGAATGTATTGTCAAAATAAGGGTGATGCATTTCCGGTTTCTGATTTGTTTGAAGCAACCTTATCTTTACTTTATATCGTTAGTTAATTTCGATCAATGAGGTCAACAGATGCCCAACATGTATTTTTTATTTTATTTTAGATAATCTTTTTTAAACCCTTAAGTTATTGTAAATAGATTTCTTACTACTGATAATATTATATTTTAAAGTAGGTAATAACAAAATTTCTAAACTTGGAGACCCAATCTCAATGTACAAAAGAAAGTACAGAACATGGAAGAGATACGTCGCTGCAGATCTATATATAGGTATAGTCACGACGTTAAACTCCCCAGTCAGTGGAAGAGATACTGAAAAAATTACAGATCGCAAAGGCCCTGACTTAGTAGAGACATTTCAAATGAAATGGTGGGATAAACCAAGTTTTATGGCACTCAAAATCTCTCTCATTCATTGCGATTTTAGTGTCCGGTAGTAACACAAAACACGACACTGTTGTGAAGACATAATAGGAATAATAAAATGAAACAAATTCCAAACATACCGTAATATAACATTGATTAATTATATGTTTTCAATAATTTTTATTTAGCCCCAACCTAACGCGTAAGCTCGGACAATTTGAGTATATTTGTATTGTCATGACCATACGCGTCTGGTCGGGATACTTATATGGTTCGAAAAAGATATATCATTTTACCCCCACGATAAAAAATGCGATTCTTTGTTTACATCGTTTCATATCTGTTTGATATTTTCAAAACTTTTAATAAGTAAAACAGTCATTTAATGGACTAAAGACACCATAAGATGGATATGAAAGGAATACATAACCTGTTTGTTATTATTTTTTTTGTTCATTTACATATCCCTGTTCTACCATAAAACGAAATAATATTTGTTTTTTATTATGTTTTTATTATTACCATAATCTTATATAGCAAAAATCCTCCTTCGGAATATTGTATTTTTCTAACCCTCTGCTTGCAAATATGTTTTTCAACATCAATTTTCAAAATATCATTTTTGGAAAAAAGCCCCTCCTCCTGCAAGTTAAATGGTCGGTCATGAGAGTTAATAATGACAACAAGAAGCGTGAAATGTTTGAATATACATTCTATTTGTATATGTACTTCAAAAATTTCAAATATGTGAGATAAGCTTAATTAAAAACAACCGTTATAAATTTGTCTACATTCATGTGTTTTTGAGTGGAAGGAACACTTAGAGATTTTTAACGGATTTTATGGTACTAAAGGTTACAACGGGCACTAGTTTAGGGCTTGTATTTCCAGCTATAAACAATGCTTTTGTGTAAGAAATGAACAAATAGGATTGCTAAATCAAAACAAACAAAAAATAATCACAACAAACAATTTAACTGTAAAATATATCTTTAAGACTGTAATATGTTTAAATAATTTTGTTAAAAATCAGAATAAAAATCAGTTAACTGATACTAGAATACAAGTATTTATGTATATTTTTGCCTGTTGTAATATACAGTGAAATGCATTAATGAAAATCAAAAATAAATTGAAAAAAACAGCTATCGAGACAATATCATGATGCAGATATAAAAACAATGAAATATTAGGATGGCAATAATTTGAAACATCGGACTGCTGGTGTTACCTATAGAATACAAATACTTAAACGGGTATTAAACGGTGGGTTTGGTTTTGCTTTATATCGATATTTCAAGGAGTAACCTCTCATCAGCAGCATTTGAATCAAAACATTTTAAAGCCAAAAAGCCAAAAGTATTGAATGAAAAGTATTCAATAACAAAAGGTTCGAACAGGGAAGTCAAATCCAGCAACCAGGAAAATAACCATGTGCAATACAAGGAAAGAAATATTATGTTCGTTCCATTTTTGATGAGTATCCGATGGGCCCGGTTGGACGGATCTGATAGATGACTATATGTAGATAGTATATAATGGAAGGTATACATAAAACATACAAGTTTTTCGGTGGAATATCGTCAAATTCGTCACATATAACGTCACATTTCATCACATGACGTCACATTATAATCCAGTGTTCGCACCATATATTTTCTCAGTATAATGGACTGTCCATGGTACATAATAATATCAAAGGAAAATACCTGCTTATTACCGATAAAAAACCCTTTTTCTTTCCAAAAATTCAAAGTTGACCAATAAAGTAAAGCATCGTAAAAGGTCAGCTTACTAATAAATCTTTCCGATATTTATTGTACGACCTGGCTCAATGTGTCCAATTCCAGGAGTTGTTATGGGTTAGACACACAGGGTTATGTTGTTCTTCGGTTGCTGTCTTCACTCAACAAATTTTACGGAAGACATCATGCACTTATAGACAATTATTGGATTTCGATCTCTCAGATGAGTGCAGATGCTGGTTTGTCATAGGTTTTTGCTTTGTCTTCTTTTACCGGATTTGACACGCTGAATGAACTATTGGCAACGCGACGGGTGTGCTATAGCAACCAGGAACTGCTTACTCTTCCGGAGCACCTGGGTTCACTTTTTTTCTTCTGGAGTTCGCGTTGTTGATTGATATTCCGTTTTTTGTGTTTCCATGTTTTACATGTTGTCTTTTTTTGTCTCGTTCTTGTTGGTGTTAACTGGTTTTGTCTCTGCCCTTTCGGACTTTTGACATTCGGATACCCCATTGGTACCTCTGCTTCTTTCTTACCGTATGTAAACATGTATTCCTATGTTACCATTGTATTCCTATATTACCATTGTATCCCTATGTTACCATTGTAACTCTTTGTACTCAATGTATACATTTGTTACTATTATAACCCTATGAAACCATTGTATTTCTATGTTACCATTGTATTCCTATGTTACCATTGTATTCCTATTTTACCATTGTAACCCTTTGTTACCATTGTGCCCCTATGCTACCAATGTAACCATTGTATCCCTATGTTATCTTTGTAACCCTATGTTACCGTATGTAAACATGTATTCCTATGTTACCATTCTATCCCTAAGAAACCATTTGTTACCATGAATCCTGTTACCATTGTCACCTTATTCAACCATTGTATTTATATGTTACCATTGTAACCTTATGTAACAATTGTAACCCTTTGTAACCATTGTTACCCTATGTAACCGTTGTATTCCTATGTTACCATTGTAACCCTATGTATCAATTGTACCCCTATGTTACCATTGTAACCATTGTATTCAAATGTTACCATATGAACCCTTTGTAACCCTTGCATTCCTATGTTAACAATATAACTCTATGTAACCATTGTACTAATTGTGACCCTACGTTACCATTGCATTTCTATGTCTTCGTTTTTACCCAATGTAACAATTGTTCCCCTATGTACCCATTGTTACCCTATGTTACCATTGTATTTCTATGTTATCATTATAGCTATATGTAACAATTGTACCTCTATGTAACCACTGATACCCTATGTAACCATTGTATTTCTATGTTATCATTATAGCTATATGTAACAATTGTACCTCTATGTAACCATTGTTACCCTATGTTACCATTGTATACCTATGTTACCATTGTAACCCTATGTAACCATTTTATTTCTATGTTATCATTATAGCTATATATAACAAATGTACCTATATGTAACCATTGGTACCCTATGTTACCATTTTATTCCTATTTTATCATAATAACTCTATGTAACCATTGTATTTCTATGTTATCATTATAGCTTTATGTAACAATTGTACCTATATGTAACCATTGGTACCCTATGTTACCATTTTATTCCTATTTAACCATAATAACTCTATGTAACCATTGTATTTCTATGTTATCATTATAACTTTATGAAACAATTGTACCTATATGTAACCATTGGTACCGTATGTTACCATTGTATTCCTATTTTACCATAATAACTCTATGTAATCATTGTATTTTTTTGTTATCATTATAGCTTTATGTAACAATTGTACCTCTATGTAACAATTGTACCTCTATGTAACAATTGAACCTCTATGTAACCATTGATACCTATGTTACCATTGTATTCCTATTTTACCATATAACCTCATGTAACCATTGTATTTCTATGTTATCATTATAGCTATATGTAACAATTGTACCTCTATGTAACGATTGAAACCCTATGTAACCATTGTATTTCTTTTTTACCATAATAACCCTATGTAACCATTTTATTCCTTTTTTATCATTATAGCTATATGTACAATTGTACCTCTATGTAACCATTGATACCCTATGTTACCATTGTATTCCTATTTTACCATTGTAACCCTATGTAACCATTGTACCACTATGTAACCATTGTTACCCTATGTATCCAGATGTTACAATGTAATTCTAAGTAACAATTTTCACCTTTTGTAACCATTATCACCCTAATTGAAACACTGTGCAACGATTTTAACCAAAATGTTACCATGTTACTTTACATGACGATCGTTACCCTGGGTTACCCTATTTTAACCAAAATGTTACCATGTTACTTTACATGACGATTGTTACCCTGTGTTACCCTATGTAATGCATTGAAAAACTATATAACACTTTGTACCTAGCAGCCCTTTGTAACCCTCGTTACCATTTTAACTCTTTGAACCAAGATAACACTATATAGCCTTTTCATATATTGAGTTTGTGATCCACTGTTTCTATATTCAGTCAAATAACATACAACATACTTTGACCATAGAAGTCTTCCCTACCATTCTGTCTCTTTTATAACACCTAAAGGCAAAACAAAAAATATCGATGAAAATATGCTTTGCTTATATAAAAAACAAGTGTGGCCACTAAAAGTATGTCTCGCCTGCCGGCACCATCACTAAAATCAACTACCTAAGCTTTCATTTCTTGATATAAACACAAAAAGTGTATGCATACCTAATAACAGATGCCTAGTTACCGTATTATACTATTCAAGCAATCCATTGTCCACACAAGTATTACAAAAAATTTTCTGTCTGAAAAAAAGACCTAAGTTCACAGAGTCACTGGAGCGTAAAAATGGGGTCATGGTCACATGGCATGGTGACAGTTGCATTGTCCGTAACCGCAACTGTCTGTTTACCCAATATCAGATGCCTAGCTATTATAACTTTCCAGCAATTCATCATCCACATAAGTCTAACAAAAAAGTTTTTCAGCCTGAAAAAGACCTAAGTTCACAGAGTCACTAGAGCGTGAAAATGGGGTCAGGGTCACGCAGCATGGTAACAGTTGCATAGACCATAACCTAAACTGTCCGTATACCTAATATCAGATGCTTAGCTAATATACTTTTCCAGCAATTCATTGTCCACAAAAGTCTTACAAAAAAGTTTAAGGCCTGAAAAAAGACCTAAGTTCACAAAGTCACTGGAGCGTGAAAATGGGTTCAGGGTCACATGGCATGGTGACAGTTGCGTAGACCATAACCTGAACTGTCTGTATACCAAATATCAGATGCCTAGCTGATATACTTTTCCAGCAATTCATCGTCCACAAAAGTCTTACAAAAAAGTTTACGGCCTGAAAAAAGACCTAAGTTCACAAAGTCACTGGAGCGTGAAAATGGGGTCAGGGTTACACGACATGGTGACAGTTGCGTAGACCATAACCTGAACTGTCTGTATACCAAATATCAGATGCCTAGCTAATATACTTTTCCAGCAATTTATCGTCCACAAAAGTCTTACAAAAAAGTTTACGGCCTGAAAAAAGACCTAAGTTCACAGAGTCACTGGAGCGTGAAAATGGGGTCAGGGTCACACGGCATGGTGACAGTTGCGTAGACCATAACCTGAACTGTCTGTATACCAAATATCAGATGCCTAGCTATTATACTTTTCAAGCAATTCATCGTCCATAAAAGTCTTACAAAAAAGTTTACGCCGCCGCCGTCGCCGCCGTCGCCGGAAAGTAATACCTATGTCTCGCCTTCCGCGACTATTCGTCGCAGGCGAGACAAAAATGAATGATTTGCACCATTTTAAAGAATTAACCTCAGTTAAAAGTATAAATTGGAAAAAGCTTTTTAACATGTAAAATGATAAATAATCAAGACATTTTCATACAAAATATGTTTCAACTAAATGTGAACTTCATCTGCTGTCTGAAACTGAATTTATTGTTTGAAACTACAATAAAGATAAAGACACATAAACAATCATAATAAAATAGTGGGTTCAGAAAAAACAAAACAAACATGGACTGGGTGAGAGGCGCTGCTATACATATTATCAGATATAGAAAAAAAAACACTGGCTGGGTTGCAGAATGGTGTAATGCGATGGTATAAATACCACAATTTTTATTACTAGTCAATTACCATGACTTCAGGTTGCTGGACCAATTCCTGGTTTCAAATGTACATGCAAAGGTCCATCTGAAATAAAATAAATGTCAAATAAAGGGAAATCAAAATAGTATGTCTTTTTCGTCGTTAATATTACAATCATGATTAACCCAGACCAGGATTTGAACCTGGAACTATTGTTACTTTTACAAGCGCTTTTCTTTTAAGCTATCTAGGTTTTGATAAAAATGAGCAATGCTGGTATCATGTTATGTGTGTTGTATCATTTTATGGGTGTTGTATTATTTTTTGGGTGTTGTATCATGTTATGTGTGTTGTATCATTTAATATTACAATCATGACTAACCCAGACCAGGATTTGAACCTGGAACTCTTGTTACTTAAACAAGCGCTTTTCTTTTAAGCTATCTAGGTTTTTTGAAAAACTGAGCAATGCTGGTATCAATTTATGGATGTTGTATCATTTTATGGGAGTTGTATCATGTTATGGGTGTTGTATCCTGTTATGGGAGCTGTATCATTTTATGGGTGTTGTATCATGTTATGTGTCTTGTATCATATTATGGGTGTTGTATCATGTTATGGGTGTTGTATCATGTTATGGGATTTGTATCATTTTATGGGTGTTGTATCATGTTATTGGTGTTGTATCATGTTTTGGGTGTTGTATCATGTTATGGGTGTTGTATCGTATTATTGATGTTGTATCATGTTATAGGTGGTTTATCATCTTATTGGTGTTGTATCATGTTATGTGTGCTGTATCATGTTATGGGTGTTGTATCATGTTATGGATGTTGTATCATGTTATGGGTGTTGTATCATGTTATGGATGTTGTATCATGTTATGGGTGTTGTATCATGTTATGGGTATTGTATGATGTTATGGGAGTTGTATCATGTTATGGGTGTTGTATCATGTTATGGGTGTTGTATCATGTTATGTGTATTGTATGATGTTATGGGAGTTGTATCATGTTATTGGTGTTGTATCATGTTATAGGTGTTGTATCATGGAATGGGTGTTGTATTATGTTATGGGTGTTGTAGCATGTTATGGGTGTTGTATGATGTTATGGGAATTGTATCATGTTATGGGTGTTGTATCATGGTATAGCTGTTGTATGATGTTATGGGAGTTGTATCATGTTATGTGTTTTGTATCATTTTATGGGTGTTGTATCTTATTCTCTTTCACTGCATAATAAATTTCTTCTGTATCAATCATTAACATTCTCTAATTAGATTTAAAACTTAATTTGTACATATTTTAAAATGTCATTATTTAATGTATGATATGCAAAGTAAAGTTATTATATGTATTATGCATCTAGTTATTAATTTTCATCTGCATGTTAAATTTGTTACTGTTTGTGGATGGTGTGGTATTAAAACTTTTTTAGTGTCACATAACTATCTCTGATGTACAATTATCTATCATCAAGGTATCTATTTGTTTTTCTTTTAACTATAAGGATGTTCAAGGATGATTTTGAGGTTTTTGAAATAGATGCCTTAAATCATAAGGGAAGCATAAAAATACAAAATAAGCTTAACATTTTGATAGCTTTACTCGTTTCAAGAGTTCAAAATTTGAGGGTACAGATCAAATGTTTTGCCTTAATTATAACGTGAAAGAAAAAACCTCGAAAAAAACAACAAAATGTCATTATAATTAGATCTAAATCTATAAAAAGACTCAAGGAAGACTTTCAACAAAGCTCTATGACAAAGGAACTTTACTCTGCCCTTCTTTTGTGACAACATTCATGTTGTGTCGGGTACACCTATTCAGTATCATATTATCATTTATTATTAAAACTGTCTTATTGTATGGATGTTGTGTCACGTACACTTATATCATATCATATTTATTTTATGGTGTGAAAATGGTCATTGCTGTATAGATATTGTGTCAGGCTTACTTATTCTGCATCATACATGCTCATTAGGCATGCATCATCATACCTCTCTCTTGTGTTAAGATTATCTTATTTTATTGATGGTGTGTCACATACATTTAGTGCTTCATCATTCATCAATAATTTGTCTAACCTTATAGACATTTTGTGATGCAAATATCATAATTTTTTAATGTTTCAAAATTGTTCTTGTTTTATGTGTGTCATGCCATGAACACTTTTCAAATAGTTAATCGATCTTTTGGTTTTCATGGTTAGTACCTGCCATTTGAAACGTCCAGTTGTTTCAATATTTGTCTAGTAGGCAATTTTTTAAATGATTACAAGAGAGTGTCGTAGATGTTGAAGTGTGTTGTCATAAATTCCTGATGTAAGTGTGTATATGCTTCAATCAACTCTCCACACAGATCTACAAATGAAAAATATACTAGGTTTATACATCATCCATAATTGAAATTAAGTAAATATACAATTATGTTCTAGATTTTTTCATTTGATCATGACAATTAAGTTTTTAAATTAAAGCAATTTTATATTTATGAAGTACATTTTAAAAAATTAAAACTAATTTTAGTACCAGAATGAAATTATTAAATTTAAACAAGTATCGAAATAAACTAGTCTGTGTGTCTTTGTGTTTTTCAACGCACTTGTGTTCTACGAGGCAATCAGTTTAAAGGATGAAAGAAACCCGATTTGTCCCATTTTAAAAATTACAAACGGGAAATCAACTGAAGTGTGACCTACATCAGACCTACATCGTTACATGTATAATTTCATGAATTTTTAGCTGTGTATTCAATGTCTAATTTTGTGCAATTATTTTTAATGATTCAAAAGTGTGTCAAGAACTGCTCAAAGGGAGATATCAAAGAGCTTTATATTGACAAGATTATTTATCAGTGGTTTTGGCAATGTCAACTCATACAACATGTAAAACAAACCTAGAATTTGGTCCAGCAGCTTCTCAACGTCAACAGCTTTGAATGCAATTACACAGTCTTCAGTTTCAAGTGTACATGTTAACCTCTATCTGAATATAAAAGGATAAATTCACCAGTGATAATGTCATTATTTGTTTATTCGCAGATCAGGATTTGAACCGGAATCTCTTGTTATTTAAACAAGCTTTTTTGTTAGCAATCAGGGTTATTCAACTTAACATTTAGTTGGTGTTAAATGTAAAATTGTCATATTCTATGAATGTTTGGTTTTACATGTACTGTCCTCTCTGGATTTGATCAACACTAAATCCATCCTTGACAGATGTGCTATAGCAGGCAGGACCTTCTTTCTCTTCCAAAACACCTGGGTTTTAATCTCATTTGGACTTTAGTTTACATTGCTGAATGCGATTTTGTTGTTATGTGTGATTTTTTTGTTTTGTTGTTGTTGTGTGGTTTGTTTGGTTGTGGTGTGTCTTTTTTGTTTATTGATTTTGTCTTTGTCTTTTTTGATATAATGATATTTGATTACATCTTTGGTACACCCCTTTGCTTCTTGTGTCACATACACTTATTTGTCATCAAAAAGTATACATGATATATGTAAAATCTTTTTGATGTCGAAATTGTCATATTTTATGGATGTCAACTTGTCATCTACACTTATTCAGTATCACAATTTTATTTCATTTGGCATGTTTGGTTAGAATTGTCTTCTTACATGGATATTATATCATGTACATTAATTCAGTATCACAACATTACATTTATTTTATTGCGTTAAAATGATCTAATTTTATCAAGAATGTGTTGAGAACATTATTTCTGCTGCCCAATTGGTGCATAACATTTTTCTCTGCAACTACTTTATCATAACCCCTTAATATTTGGTATACAGTACATGTATCAGCAAGGGTCCTAAAATGCGAGATTCGATTTCCAATTTTGCTGAAAAAATACACAAAAAATTATAAATTTCGGAGGAAAGGGGGTGTTCAGACCCCCAAATCCCCCCCCTGGATCCGACACTGCACTATGTGGAAATGGATTAATTCTTTACTTATCGCTGTCCAGATGTTTATATTTGATCATGTATTTAGGCACTGTTATGCATTCTTAACAAACATTAAACATGTTAAATCTGGGAATTCTTCATGAAATACTGAGAACACATTTTTTGATAGTAAAATTTGCAGCATGTAATTTTGACCCCCAAAAATTAGACTGGAGAAAAAATTACCCCCAACATGCCCAATCGAGACATACAAATTTGTTTGACCCCCCTAAAATAATCCTGCTCCCCCAGCTGATAAATAATGACCGTTCCCTAGAAGAGTCATGCAATTTACAGTTTAAACAATTTCAATTTCAATTTAAATGAGCACGGTAACCTATCAAAATTTTGAGCCTATTTTGTACTTTTAATTACATGTATTCCCTTATGAAAAATAGGTCTTAATTTCAAAACCTCATCTCTTTCAAAGTCACCCTTGAACATGCTTAATGTATTTTTTTATCACGTGCATCAATTCCAGATAGGAATCATATTCTAATTGGTATCAAGCATGTCAAAAAGAGACAGAGAAAATGACAAAAATGAATCAGTCATACCGGAGAACTGGTGGATCGCAATGGTCCTGACATGGTACAGGCATTTCAAACAAAATGGTGGGTTAAACCAGGTTTTAAGGCGCCAAACCTCCCACTTCCATTGCGATCTTCAAGTCTATATTATATAGTTACGTAAAAAATAGTATACACTGTAAAATTTGCTTTGCTCATACATGTAATAACTTATATAGATTAAGCGATGCTGTAATATTTACTTGGAATAGAGTTTCTAAGTTGAACAAGATATGATATGGAATATAACATTAGCAAAATCTCGAAGTTCTGAGAGTTGTAATGAAACCAGAAGAATCAAAGATCGCAATGGTCCTGACTTGGTACAGGCACTCCCAGAGAAGTGGTGGGTTAAACCAGGTTTTATGGCGCCAATCTCCCTCTTCCATTGCGATCTTAGGATCCGGTAATGACCATAGAACACAACATTGTTGTGAGACACAATAGGGATATTGAGGTGATCATCTCAGTACAGCAGACCAGTCAAACACTAATCATGCTAATTAAAACAATTAACTATCATATCATAAATTAACATTTTTTTCACAGATAAGTTTTTAAAGACTTTTGATCTTGAACTTAACAATTTTCATGCATAGTCATGGAACAAACAAATCAATTTTTTTTTATAAATTTGATTAAAAAAAACATTTAAAGATTTAGTGCATATGCATGTCATGCATGTAGTTGTGAAATAGCGAGCAAGACAAATATATATATAATTGGCTCAATAACAAGTAATGCGACTGATGAAACAATCCTATCTTTTCAGAACTAGTTCTATAGAGTGTTGTTTCTGACTGCTTTTCATTGAGGATATTTAAAGCATCTGTTCAAATGTGTAGGTTGTGTCATGAACATGCATTTCTCATCTCTTAATAAACAAATTCTATAAATCACAGAACATTGAACATTTGCATTGAGGGCAATCTAATTTTTTAGACAAGTTTCCTGTGTTACTCTGTTTCATTCCATGCCCTTATAAATAGCATGCTACTGTACATGCACAATAAAAGAGTCATGCAATTAACAGTTTAAACAATTTCAACCAACCTTACCTTTACATAACTTCTTATTCCAATACCATTGTATTTTGTCCAGGGGTTATAAGTGTAGGGGAGGGAAACGAATGAAAAGATGTCTAAAAGATTTCTGTTCGGAATTTTCTAGACTCTACATAAAAATAAAACAAGTTGGGAGAACTTGATCTGGATTGATTCGCTATATTCATTTGTTCCTATAAACGGCGTAAGGTCACATGCAAATATTGACATTGTATATGTGCACACAATTTCCCTGACGTAGTAGATGGTGCGTTGGATAGGTTAATCCTGAGAAAATTATTCTCTCAGGTTAATCGTGAAAATTGAGTCAAACTGAAGAGAAAAGCTGAGAAAAAAATTAAAAATTAAAAATAAATCATCGGATATATTTAAAAATACGTTCATCTTATTTAGGATTTTAAAAAAAAATATCTCTATAACAAACAACTATAAATGAACAAGGGGCTCATAGAAGGCCAATATTATATCCCCCCTTTTTATCGAATCTTCTGATAACATGTCTCGCATTGCTGGTAACATGTCTCGCATTGCCTTACTATGCATTAAGTAGACCATGGACCTATTACTAGCCTCTTTGAAGGTTGCTAACGGTTTTTCATTGACTTTAACTGTGCTGTGCTGTGTCGCAAGCACCTTTTCCACGGATATAGATCTCATTATTTTCTATTTAACTAGTTAGTTTACTGTTTTAAACATTGATTAATTTGATAATAATAATGAATGAGAGTACTCAAGTATTCATGAAACTCACGACTCATGCAACTGATACCTTGTATATACAGTACACTCAGAGAGGATTGATTCTCATACTCTGATTTCGGAGGGAATTTTTTTAATGACTCCAGGAAACTCGAAGAAAAACCATAAAAATCTAGGAGGATTTTAGGATTACTCCCTCCAAAGGGTCATAAATTACTCTGAGCTTGGAGTTTTTTATTGCCTTGAAAACCTTTTGAAGTAGCACCTATTTCCTGTCTTTTTTGTCAGGTGAAAATGATTATAATACACAAGGTAATAAACAACTCCAAAATACTCCGAAAAAGGTAATAAATTTCTCCCAGGTGGGAGAAATTACTTGGAGAATTTTAAGAGTTGACTCTGTGAAACTCTGTGAATCACTGGACACTGAAATCAGAGTATGAGAATCAATCCTCTCTGAGTGTACTGTAATGTAAATAGTCTGTGTGGTCTCTGTACCATTGTAACATATGGTTATGAGAAATAAAGTAAAGTTAATGTTGAAGAGTGAAAACACCAAACACCACTGTTGTTTCTAATTCCAAAAACACTATCTCAAGTCGTATAAGTAAATATATTATATTATATATTATTCATGTATGCATCAAAGGCTGACAAACTTAGATCAGTGTAAGAAATATAAAATAAGGAATCGGTATCCAGTTTTTGAAACATTCAATATAACAGACAGGCACTATTCAAGACTGAGGCTCTTTATAGAAAATAATGAAATGTGGAATAAGTGTACGCGACACAACCCACAATTAAACGGCAATTTAGGAAAACCACAATGGACAACCGCCAGCAGCCTTCAACGAGGCCATTTGGCACTGCTTGCGGTTCTGCAATTGACCCATGGTCTTAATAAAATGCATATAATTCAAATCCAGCCCTGAAATAGTCACAACTGACCAGAGCAAAAAATATCAAGCCATCTTCAAGTCAAATAGTTGCTCTCTAGAGTTTTAAAAGTCAACCACTGGAAAAATACGGCAAGAGTTCTAGCTGCATTTAGTACTTATGCAGGATTGAATTGCCATTTGGATAACATTGGAATAATGGCTAATGGAAAAATGAGGTGTTTTGAAATTCAATACTGATTTAAACTTTACGTGTTGCAAAACTACAGAATAAAAACAGAAGATCCAGAATACAGACAAGTGAGAGAGCTTTACACCCTTTCAACACTATATGGGCTATATAAGTCAATGGAATTCCGACCTGGAAAAAAAATCAAAACATAACAACAAGAAGGAAAAATAGTTCATGTATTGAAAATTTAAAGAATTTATAATTTTAACCTGATTTTTTGGGGGGGGCACGTTTAACTGACAGGGAGTGTCTGGGATTTTTGTTATTCTGAAACTTACAAAAAAACACTTTTTTTTTATTTCAGTGGATATACCAATAGCAGAATGAAACGATCTCTTCTCACCATTGAGAGTTTTAGGATTGTTCTTATTCCTAACCTGATATTATTTCTGGAGTATATTTTACGGACCATATTTTACTGCCAGGTATTTTCTATGATTTTTTCAGGGGATATCACAATAGCGGAATGAAACGATCTCTTCTTACCGTTTCAATCAATTCGCCACATAGATATAAATGTCCCAAATTATATTCATGTTAAAAAATCACATTTATGTCAATTAAAGTAGTCAAAGTGAAAAGTCTAATGGCTGAATGAAGAGATCTGGTTACCGAAAGATATGTCAAGTGACGTCTGGTCCCGATTTTTGGGATATAAAAATGGGCTTTTGTAGGCTCTATCAAGACTGTTTAGTTTCATTGGTTACATATATCTTTATGATGTAGAGTAACGCGATGTTTTAAGCTCTTTAGTAGTGTCTTAATGACCTTGTCGGGACTATTTTGTACTTAATTAGAACTACTTTCCTCCTCTGTCAACACCGGATGCATTAACTCCATGTTTTGTACCAGCAGATGCTAGATTGTTTGTATCGTGACGTCATCATGTGCGCCGTAGGTATACAGACATGCTACTCGCGTGATTCACTCAACCTCCGCACACGATTAATTTCAATGTAACCTATAATAATCTAAATAAATCATGAAACTATAACAAAGACGTAGCTTTCCAAGCTGTAAAAGCACTTACAAAGCTATTCTTTACCATGATAATAATCAATAATTTGTGATTTTATTTAGCACTATATTCGTAGACCACGAGCATGGTTCCCCAGGTATCAGAACCCGCCAGCCCATCTTTCTCTTCCCCGTTCTGAAGATAAACCACGACATTTATTTGTTCCCCTTGGTAAATTGTTTCAAAATTTAAAAATATACCTTTAATAGCATGTTTAAATTGTTAACATTGACGAAACGCACAGAACTTTCATGTTAATATAGTGCACTGATAAATTGTTCCAATTAAAAGTATGCAAACTATGTTTTTTCTACGAACAGGTCTGTCAACTCACCCTTACTATCAGTTGCAAACAGAGTATCGCCCATATATACCAAACAAAATATGGATTAGATAAGAGGTGAAATCATACTCTATCGGATGGAAGGGTTTTATCTAAATGGATACCTTGGGCCTCATCGGGAACCGGACTAGCTACCCGGTTCTATCATGGCTCGGCGGGTTTGCCATAAAAAAAACCCGATCCTGGTCTGTTGGTATCAGTCCAGGCGAGGGAAGACCAGCATAGGAAAAATAGGAACATATGACAAATCATATAATTTGGTAAGTACATATCTAGTTCTGGAAATTTACTTACTACTGGTCACATATTTACCAAAGATAAATTTGCTACAGTTTTTAAGAAAATCATGAGCTTTTGGAAATGTAAACCAGTGTGTCTGGTGTTGGAGTTATTCCCCTTTGGACCAACTACCAAAGATCTGCCCTATAACCACTAATATGAAAATCATCTATTTGAATTCAAGTATATCAAGTCTTACTATCCACTAGTTGGTGAAGACGGCCTGCATATCTCGGTATATCTCGAAATCAATACACGTATCAAAAACGTGTGTAAAGGAAGACGAAACAAAAATACTTACATCAGAACATGTTCTGAGGCAAACGTCAACAGTGCATGTAAACGTCAACGATGACGTCATATGTCCCAATCTGTCTGTTGGGATGAAAGTATTAAATGTGGTCGTAAGATAGCCTTGGGAAATTCTTGTAAATCCGGGAAATAATGCTGGGTCTGTCGGGCACCTGTGGTTAAAAAAATTGATAATTCTGTGTTGATCGATGAACAAAACATAAAATCAAGATTATAAGTTTTTGATTGACATAATTTACTATCCTTCTTTAAATACAACTTAAAAAGGCAAGGTATCATTAAAGTGTTATTGACCATCTTGACAACGGCATAGCTTAATGACACCAGTCTTCCTTTTTAAAAAGAAAGTACCTCAGTGAACATGCTCACATACCCCACGCGTCCACAATATGGACAGAGATTATCTATTTCGAGTTAGGAATAAAAAAGTCGTAGTTGTTGTTTTTCCAAGACGGCTCATTAAACAGGAAATGAATTAGTGACAGAGCTGCAAATGTATGTACCCAACCATATGGGATCCCTCTCTGAAGCCACGTAAAAAATATCAAAAGTCTATGATTAATAGTTGCTGAGAAATCTGTCACGAAAATTTTTAACCCTGAAAATTTAGTGAAAAAAGACTAAAAATGCTAAATTTTAGTCAAAATTTCTCTTTTCCCATTGGTCGATTCTCGTTTGTTTACATTTTGCGTAATCGAGTTTACGATAACCACCGACTTCACGATTACGGGTAAAGCCGGGTGTTCATGAATCTCCGAACCTTATATCTAACAAACACTTTATCATAAAGGTATAATAAAATTTCCCAATTGGGAAGATATTAAAGTTAACTCTAGACATACCCTGATGTTAGCATTGGTATGGTGCTAGTTTGACAAGAGGAAACCCTGATATCAAAATCATCTGAAACGAGGAAAACGATATCATAAATAATTGTCAATATAACAAGCAAATGAATTATAAAATAACATAATTGTATTTAAATGACACTCGTTTAAGTTTGAACCATGGTAATGATTTGTGAAATAGGAGGAAAATGGTACTACAAAACCTGTCATTGTATTGATAAACATCACACTTCATCCAGTAACACACCCATCGTATTCAAAGATTTTTTTCTACACTAAGACCATATTCGTATTCGAATCAAGCGAATAGGAAATCAATTTCACTTGAAATGCACCTTGATGAAAGATATTTTTTAGATGATTAATAAGAAACAGATAAACATGCATGTATTAAAAGCAGTAAAATTATTGAATTCAATACATGTGGTCCTGGGAGTGAACATTTCCATGCGATGATGATGACGTTAGGCGAAAGCAAAATCACACTTTTGTTCAATTTCGCGTGTTTAAAATCATTTTAGTGTGATTGCTACATAATATATGTTTGACAGAATCTCAGTATCAGAAGGAATTCTTTATTAACAAAGCACATTTTAAGTAGTATCCAAATTTAACACCAATACATGCTTGATATGGAATTTTAAATTTTTAACAAAGTTTCTTCTTTTGCATTTTACTTTATTTTCGCTATGAAATATGATACTCTTGTATATAAATACCTTTAAGTTGATCTAATAGTCTTATATTCAAAGAAATCACATCATTCAAAGTCAAGGTCCTTCCCGTGACGTCATATCCGTTACCCATTAAGCTCATTGTAACAGCAGGTTTAGTTGTCACTCGGCGAAGTGTATCTTCATTGACAGGACTTTTATTAAACAAAACAGTAATTTTTTATGACTTGCAAAAGGCTAATAAAATTTTCATTTTAATATCATATACTAGTATATAGAAACGAAAATATATTTTCTTATTTACATCTTTTAAGTGATTCCACCGACCTCCATTTTTTTATCAATAATTTCTGAGCAAGTTATTGTCTTTAGTTGGAGATAGAAATCATTTTTTTTTGCTTTATAGGTTTTTTCTTTAGGGACGGACCATTTAATTTGAAGGGGGGCCTTGGTTTTGTTTTGATCAGAAATTTTTTTCCGTGCAGAGCGTGGACAAAATATTTATTTTTCGAAGGCGTGGCGACAGAATTTTTGTTTTCATTATCAGCATTATTTTTTATAGCAGAAATCCTTCTTCGGAATATTTTTTCTCTTACCCTCAGCTGCCAAAATATCTTTTTCATTAAAAATAATTTTCATAATATTTTTTTAGGAAAAAATCATGTCCCCTCCTTCAAGTTAAATGGTCGGTCCCTTACAGTTTTTTTTATACTTTGAAGACAAAAGAGAGATTTTCAGTAAATCATATGGGATTTATTTGGTATTTAATACACCAAAGTCGTTTAATATCATAATTATCCAATGAAATATTAAAAAGATTGTCATTGCTTTATATACAGTTGCACCATCTGGGTAAAACTAATAATATCGGAAATGTTGAAATATTTAAAGTTGAAAGTTTAAACGTACAACAAATTACATATACATTCAGTTATTCGTCTTACGCAATATTTATTCCAGCAGAATCTGTTATCCTGGAGAGATCTACAGTACATTGTACTGGAACGACGGTATCGTTCTGTGTAAAATATGCCGGATTCTTCTGTACAACCAGCCGAAAAGGTCTTCCCTGAAACCAAACAGACCTAAAAACAATTCAGGTGACACCCCACTCTGCATGGGTTTAATTAGGGCGAATTTATAAGAAGCTATAGAACCCACCAAAAATAACAGTGTCGTAGATCAGTAAACTAAAGCCGGTAAAACTAAAACAAATATACGTCTTATAATAATACTGGTTATTTTTTGTATATTTCTATTTCATCAAAATGTATAACATCGGATATCTTTCAAACGATAGAGGCTAGGGATCAAATATTCAGGCTTTTATCGAACAAGCACACCGGGGGACAAATTGTGGCTAAAATAATGAAGTGATCGGTCAGCATTTAAAACCAAAAGGATATGTCAGATTTCAGAAGAACGACACACTTCTTGATATCTATATCTTTCTGATATTAACATTTAAGAGATGTATATAAGATGCTTTATCCAGGTACTTTTCCATCGTACTCAATCAATATAAACTATCTATAAGGATAATTTGTAGCCTACCCATGTGTGGTTACAAGCAGATAAGTTGAATGAGTAGATTCTGGTACCAGTTTGAGTGACCAGTCTACAGTTTGAATCTCTGATGTATATCACGCCTCCATCTAGGGCACCAGTCAGGGTAACAGATAATCTATCACGTGTACAGGAGTTTATAGTCACTGAAACAGACAATATTAAAAACGAAAAAATATGGAATATGTGCCAGAAAGACACAATCTACATATTGAAATGATTTTGATAATTGTACAATGAAAAATTTCACTGCGTGTGAAGCGCTTTTCTGGATTAGTGTAGATATAACAACAAACTTGCTGTACAAGTCTTGTTAACAGGAAAGCCATGCACATATATATAACTATAACTTGAGAATTCAGCAACCCTGTCAATTTAAAATCTATTGGTTTTACTTTTTTGTGCATAAAGATTCGCAGTTGTGTACATGTAAAATCATTGTATTAAATTATGATGCCCCTTGTGGGACCTTAATTGGAATAAACAATCTTATCTTATCTTATCTGTATATATCTTGAGAATTCAACAACCCTTCAATAAAAAAATATTTTGGTTTTCAAGTTAAAGCTTCTATTTTTTTTTATAAATCTGGTTTGTGCGTATAGATTCACAAGTGTGTACTTCTTAATTTTTCACTCTTATCATTGCAATAAATAATAATGAACAGAAACGTATACAAGACAAAGAAGACACATATGAGCAGATTTGAATATATATACATTACCAAGTACCAGTGGTAATAAAATGGTTGTGCAGTTTCCAGCACACTTATGATAAAGACTCTCAACCTTGGAGATGTTTTATAATACTAACCTATTGGAGAAACTCCTGATGTATGGCTCAAAGAAAATATGAAAACGAAATCAAACAAGAAGACTCTTCCAATCATTTCCAAACCTTAAAAAGTAACAAATATTGAAATATGCATCATGTATACCGGTACAACTGGTCTGAAAATAAACAAGCATTTCTGGCAGAAATGGGAGCGACAATTTGATTTTTTATATAGGGAAGGCTATGGTGAAATTTGAAATAAAAAGGAAGCTTAGCAAGACTATCTAGAGATTAAAAGAAGGACAGTGCTCCAAATTAGAAAAAAAGGCAACATGGTAATTTTAGCCGAAAAAAATATAGTAGTTTTTAAAATAACAAAATCCAGGCTCGTTTTTTACCATAATAATGAAGGACGATGCCCGATGAAAAAAATCCATAACCCCTTTTCAAGACAACTATTGCCTTCCTAATGTGTTTACACTATATGCTGTATTGTTTTTATTATCCAATATTTTGTGACATATTAACAAAAATTAGTTTTCTTCTCGGTCATCTAAGGTACACATTATACTGCATCAGGACATCGTAATCTTTGGAAAATACTTGTTCCTGTGAGAAGAATAGACGTTTGTTTAAAATTTTTCACGAAATAAAGATCAACACAAGTTAACACAACGATATTGATAGAGTATATATATAGGCTAATTTATCAGTCATTCAGTTTTTTTACATATATTTTAGGAAGGAAATTTGAACATTTGGCAAAAATTTTGCTTAAGTACACGCAAGAACATTTTGTTTTTGCTTAGTCGTGTGACTTGAGTTTGCGTTGCTGAATGCGGTTTTGTTGTTATGTGTGTGTGTGTGTTTTATGTTGTTATGTGGTTTGTTTTGTAGTGATGATGTTTTGTCTGCCGGTTTTGTCTTTGTCTTTACGGTTTTATGATACCCCTTTGGAACACCTTTGCTTCTCTCTAATTTACCGCTCGTTTTATGTGAGCTGTGTCGCATACACGTATTCTACATCTTATCTTTTTATATATTATATGATAGTTTAAAAATGATGACGATATCTTAAACATTTTACACTGTAGAAAGTATTTATTATAACTAATGTTTACACTGTAGAAGTATTGATTATTATTTAATGTAAAAATAGAAAGTAATTATTATTATTTATGTTTCATAAGATATTATATATTTATGTATCATGTTATGGGTGTTGTATCCTGTTATGGGAGTTGTATCATTTTATGGGTGTTGTATCATGTTATGTGTCTTGTATCATTTTATGGGTGTTGTATCATGTTATGGGTGTTGTATCATGTTATTTGTCTTGTATCATTTTATGGGTGTTGTATCATGTTATGTGTCTTGTATCATTTTATGGGTGTTGTATCATTTTATGGGAGTTGTATCATGTTATGGGTGTTGTATCATGTTATGGGAGTTGTATCTTTTCACTCCAATAAAATGATACAACACACATAACATGATACAACAAACATAACATGATACAACACCCATAACATGATACCAGCATTGCTCAGTTTATCAAAAACCTAGATAGCTTAAAAGAAAAGCGCTTGTTTAAGTAGCAAGAGTTCCAGGTTCAAATCCTGGTCTGGGTTAATCATGATTGTAATATTAAATGATACAACACACATAACATGATACAACAACCATAAAATGATGTCTTTATTGATTATTTATCATTTTACATGTTAAAAAGCTTTTTCCAATTTATACTTTTAACTGAAGTTAATTCTTTAACATGGTGCAAATCATTCATGAATTTTTATATAAGCAAAGCATATTTTCATGATTATTTTTCTTTTTGAAAAGAAAATATTGGTCATTTTACCCACAAAATGTCATTTTAATCCTGCCTTTGCGCCCAAACTCAAAATAGTTTTACTAGTTTTGAGCTTTGGTTTGGGGAAGTTTAATAAGAAATGAACGATATTTCGCATAAAATTAACATGTTAATACTATAAAATACACAGAAACCACAGTTTTGCTTTCTTATAATTTTAATAATTTGTTAAAACGGGTTGCCGATATACATCCCTCTCTTTGCGGCCATACCAAGAAATTTCATACTATGAATTTGTGGTAGCAGAATTTTGGCCTGAAATACATTTAAACATACTTTTCCTTGTTTATATCATATCAATAGGTATTCAACTTTCAATATCTTCTTCAAAATTAGAAATTGTGTACAAATTGCATACAGTTGGTACACAGACACATCAAAATTATTAAGTTTGTTGCATGTTCGCTTGCTAAAATCGTGGTTTTCAATGACTAAAATTTCTTACATATCCTCTACAAAATAACGTTCTATTTTTGCCTGCTCCCAGACAAAAACAAATTGGTTCATTATCTTGTATATCAGAAGTGTATAAACTACATGTTGTTTGTCTTAGACCTATTGAGTATTCCTTCATTTATCTATCATTTTGTGGAAAGAATAAGAAAATTTTACAAATGTTAGCATCTTTTTAAGTAATCACCAGTAAGTCCTTTTACCTTGACTCCCTTAATCCGTTATTACTTGTTTTGTTATATTTTTCTTATGAAAATTTACTTACTTCACTTATATTTTCAACATTCTTAAATTTATTTTTTCAACTTTGATTTATTAAATGCTTTAAGACCTTAATCATTAAGTTCCTTGTAAAAACAAAAACAAGATCTGCTTAAGTATACATACCGTCCATCCTCCTCCTTCTGTTTCTAGGTCACACCAAACTGTTACCTGGTTATCACCTATTGTTATAGAATACAGTCCCGTTATTGTGTTGCCCTGCAACTGGACACAAAAACAGTCTGAAAAAGATCGTACAACGATAGATTTTGAAAATCGTAACAACTCGTAAGAGAATATCGTATACACATGTATGTGAAGGGGTATTAGGTTGTGCTGATATTATAACCTCATTTTCCCTATTGTGTCTCACAACTTCGTAACTATTTTATGCTAGGTTTATGGCGTGATACAACCAGGTTTGAATTTACCATTTCATTTTTAGAAACAAATCACATATCTGACGAAAACGGTAAAGGAAATTCAATATACATTCTATTTGTATGTGTACTTCAAAAATTTCAAATATGTGAGATAAGCTTAATTAAAAACAACCGTTTATAAATTTGTCTACATTCATGTGTTTTTGAGTGGAAGAAACACTTAGAGATTTTTAACGGATTTTATGGTACTAAAGGTTACAACGGGCGCTAGTTTAGGGCTTGTATTTCCAGCTATAAACAATGCTTTTGTGTAAGAAATGAACAAATAGGATTGCTAAATCAAAACAAACAAAAAATAATCCCAACAAACAATTTAAATGTAAAATATATCTTTAAGACTGTAATATGTTTAAATAATTTTGTTAAAAATCAGAATAAAAATCAGTTAACTGATACTAGAATACAAGTATTTATGTATATTTTTGCCTGTTGTAATATACAGTGAAATGCATTAATGAAAATCAAAAATAAATTGAAAAAAACAGCTATCGAGACAATATCATGATGCAGATATAAAAACAATGAAATATTAGGATGGCAATAATTGGAAACATCGGACTGCTGGTGTTACCTATAGAATACAAATACTTAAACGGGTATTAAACGGTGGGTTTGGTTTTGCTTTATATCGATATTTCAAGGAGTAACCTCTCATCAGCAGCATTTGAATCAAAACATTTTAAAGCAAAAAAGCCAAAAGTATTGAATGAAAAGTATTCAATAACAAAAGGTTCGAACAGGGAAGTCAAATCCAGCAACCAGGAAAATAACCATGTGCAATACAAGGAAAGAAATATTATGTTCGTTCCATTTTTGATGAGTATCCGATGGGCCCGGTTGGACGGATCTGATAGATGACTATATGTAGATAGTATATAATGGAAGGTATACATAAAACATACAAGTTTTTCGGTGGAATATCGTCAAATTCGTCACATATAACGTCACATTTCATCACATGACGTCACATTATAATCCAGTGTTCGCACCATATATTTTCTCAGTATAATGGACTGTCCATGGTACATAATAATATCAAAGGAAAATACCTGCTTATTACCGATAAAAAACCCTTTTTCTTTCCAAAAATTCAAAGTTGACCAATAAAGTAAAGCATCGTAAAAGGTCAGCTTACTAATAAATCTTTCCGATATTTATTGTACGACCTGGCTCAATGTGTCCAATTCCAGGAGTTGTTATGGGTTAGACACACAGGGTTATGTTGTTCTTCGGTTGCTGTCTTCACTCAACAAATTTTACGGAAGACATCATGCACTTATAGACAATTATTGGATTTCGATCTCTCAGATGAGTGCAGATGCTGGTTTGTCATAGGTTTTTGCTTTGTCTTCTTTTACCGGATTTGACACGCTGAATGAACTATTGGCAACGCGACGGGTGTGCTATAGCAACCAGGAACTGCTTACTCTTCCGGAGCACCTGGGTTCACTTTTTTTCTTCTGGAGTTCGCGTTGTTGATTGATATTCCGTTTTTTGTGTTTCCATGTTTTACATGTTGTCTTTTTTTGTCTCGTTCTTGTTGGTGTTAACTGGTTTTGTCTCTGCCCTTTCGGACTTTTGACATTCGGATACCCCATTGGTACCTCTGCTTCTTTCTTACCGTATGTAAACATGTATTCCTATGTTACCATTGTATTCCTATATTACCATTGTATCCCTATGTTACCATTGTAACTCTTTGTACTCAATGTATACATTTGTTACTATTATAACCCTATGAAACCATTGTATTTCTATGTTACCATTGTATTCCTATGTTACCATTGTATTCCTATTTTACCATTGTAACCCTTTGTTACCATTGTGCCCCTATGCTACCAATGTAACCATTGTATCCCTATGTTATCTTTGTAACCCTATGTTACCGTATGTAAACATGTATTCCTATGTTACCATTCTATCCCTAAGAAACCATTTGTTACCATGAATCCTGTTACCATTGTCACCTTATTCAACCATTGTATTTATATGTTACCATTGTAACCTTATGTAACAATTGTAACCCTTTGTAACCATTGTTACCCTATGTAACCGTTGTATTCCTATGTTACCATTGTAACCCTATGTATCAATTGTACCCCTATGTTACCATTGTAACCATTGTATTCAAATGTTACCATATGAACCCTTTGTAACCCTTGCATTCCTATGTTAACAATATAACTCTATGTAACCATTGTACTAATTGTGACCCTACGTTACCATTGCATTTCTATGTCTTCGTTTTTACCCAATGTAACAATTGTTCCCCTATGTACCCATTGTTACCCTATGTTACCATTGTATTTCTATGTTATCATTATAGCTATATGTAACAATTGTACCTCTATGTAACCACTGATACCCTATGTAACCATTGTATTTCTATGTTATCATTATAGCTATATGTAACAATTGTACCTCTATGTAACCATTGTTACCCTATGTTACCATTGTATACCTATGTTACCATTGTAACCCTATGTAACCATTTTATTTCTATGTTATCATTATAGCTATATATAACAAATGTACCTATATGTAACCATTGGTACCCTATGTTACCATTTTATTCCTATTTTATCATAATAACTCTATGTAACCATTGTATTTCTATGTTATCATTATAGCTTTATGTAACAATTGTACCTATATGTAACCATTGGTACCCTATGTTACCATTTTATTCCTATTTAACCATAATAACTCTATGTAACCATTGTATTTCTATGTTATCATTATAACTTTATGAAACAATTGTACCTATATGTAACCATTGGTACCGTATGTTACCATTGTATTCCTATTTTACCATAATAACTCTATGTAATCATTGTATTTTTTTGTTATCATTATAGCTTTATGTAACAATTGTACCTCTATGTAACAATTGTACCTCTATGTAACAATTGAACCTCTATGTAACCATTGATACCTATGTTACCATTGTATTCCTATTTTACCATATAACCTCATGTAACCATTGTATTTCTATGTTATCATTATAGCTATATGTAACAATTGTACCTCTATGTAACGATTGAAACCCTATGTAACCATTGTATTTCTTTTTTACCATAATAACCCTATGTAACCATTTTATTCCTTTTTTATCATTATAGCTATATGTACAATTGTACCTCTATGTAACCATTGATACCCTATGTTACCATTGTATTCCTATTTTACCATTGTAACCCTATGTAACCATTGTACCACTATGTAACCATTGTTACCCTATGTATCCAGATGTTACAATGTAATTCTAAGTAACAATTTTCACCTTTTGTAACCATTATCACCCTAATTGAAACACTGTGCAACGATTTTAACCAAAATGTTACCATGTTACTTTACATGACGATCGTTACCCTGGGTTACCCTATTTTAACCAAAATGTTACCATGTTACTTTACATGACGATTGTTACCCTGTGTTACCCTATGTAATGCATTGAAAAACTATATAACACTTTGTACCTAGCAGCCCTTTGTAACCCTCGTTACCATTTTAACTCTTTGAACCAAGATAACACTATATAGCCTTTTCATATATTGAGTTTGTGATCCACTGTTTCTATATTCAGTCAAATAACATACAACATACTTTGACCATAGAAGTCTTCCCTACCATTCTGTCTCTTTTATAACACCTAAAGGCAAAACAAAAAATATCGATGAAAATATGCTTTGCTTATATAAAAAACAAGTGTGGCCACTAAAAGTATGTCTCGCCTGCCGGCACCATCACTAAAATCAACTACCTAAGCTTTCATTTCTTGATATAAACACAAAAAGTGTATGCATACCTAATAACAGATGCCTAGTTACCGTATTATACTATTCAAGCAATCCATTGTCCACACAAGTATTACAAAAAATTTTCTGTCTGAAAAAAAGACCTAAGTTCACAGAGTCACTGGAGCGTAAAAATGGGGTCATGGTCACATGGCATGGTGACAGTTGCATTGTCCGTAACCGCAACTGTCTGTTTACCCAATATCAGATGCCTAGCTATTATAACTTTCCAGCAATTCATCATCCACATAAGTCTAACAAAAAAGTTTTTCAGCCTGAAAAAGACCTAAGTTCACAGAGTCACTAGAGCGTGAAAATGGGGTCAGGGTCACGCAGCATGGTAACAGTTGCATAGACCATAACCTAAACTGTCCGTATACCTAATATCAGATGCTTAGCTAATATACTTTTCCAGCAATTCATTGTCCACAAAAGTCTTACAAAAAAGTTTAAGGCCTGAAAAAAGACCTAAGTTCACAAAGTCACTGGAGCGTGAAAATGGGTTCAGGGTCACATGGCATGGTGACAGTTGCGTAGACCATAACCTGAACTGTCTGTATACCAAATATCAGATGCCTAGCTGATATACTTTTCCAGCAATTCATCGTCCACAAAAGTCTTACAAAAAAGTTTACGGCCTGAAAAAAGACCTAAGTTCACAAAGTCACTGGAGCGTGAAAATGGGGTCAGGGTTACACGACATGGTGACAGTTGCGTAGACCATAACCTGAACTGTCTGTATACCAAATATCAGATGCCTAGCTAATATACTTTTCCAGCAATTTATCGTCCACAAAAGTCTTACAAAAAAGTTTACGGCCTGAAAAAAGACCTAAGTTCACAGAGTCACTGGAGCGTGAAAATGGGGTCAGGGTCACACGGCATGGTGACAGTTGCGTAGACCATAACCTGAACTGTCTGTATACCAAATATCAGATGCCTAGCTATTATACTTTTCAAGCAATTCATCGTCCATAAAAGTCTTACAAAAAAGTTTACGCCGCCGCCGTCGCCGCCGTCGCCGGAAAGTAATACCTATGTCTCGCCTTCCGCGACTATTCGTCGCAGGCGAGACAAAAATGAATGATTTGCACCATTTTAAAGAATTAACCTCAGTTAAAAGTATAAATTGGAAAAAGCTTTTTAACATGTAAAATGATAAATAATCAAGACATTTTCATACAAAATATGTTTCAACTAAATGTGAACTTCATCTGCTGTCTGAAACTGAATTTATTGTTTGAAACTACAATAAAGATAAAGACACATAAACAATCATAATAAAATAGTGGGTTCAGAAAAAACAAAACAAACATGGACTGGGTGAGAGGCGCTGCTATACATATTATCAGATATAGAAAAAAAAACACTGGCTGGGTTGCAGAATGGTGTAATGCGATGGTATAAATACCACAATTTTTATTACTAGTCAATTACCATGACTTCAGGTTGCTGGACCAATTCCTGGTTTCAAATGTACATGCAAAGGTCCATCTGAAATAAAATAAATGTCAAATAAAGGGAAATCAAAATAGTATGTCTTTTTCGTCGTTAATATTACAATCATGATTAACCCAGACCAGGATTTGAACCTGGAACTATTGTTACTTTTACAAGCGCTTTTCTTTTAAGCTATCTAGGTTTTGATAAAAATGAGCAATGCTGGTATCATGTTATGTGTGTTGTATCATTTTATGGGTGTTGTATTATTTTTTGGGTGTTGTATCATGTTATGTGTGTTGTATCATTTAATATTACAATCATGACTAACCCAGACCAGGATTTGAACCTGGAACTCTTGTTACTTAAACAAGCGCTTTTCTTTTAAGCTATCTAGGTTTTTTGAAAAACTGAGCAATGCTGGTATCAATTTATGGATGTTGTATCATTTTATGGGAGTTGTATCATGTTATGGGTGTTGTATCCTGTTATGGGAGCTGTATCATTTTATGGGTGTTGTATCATGTTATGTGTCTTGTATCATATTATGGGTGTTGTATCATGTTATGGGTGTTGTATCATGTTATGGGATTTGTATCATTTTATGGGTGTTGTATCATGTTATTGGTGTTGTATCATGTTTTGGGTGTTGTATCATGTTATGGGTGTTGTATCGTATTATTGATGTTGTATCATGTTATAGGTGGTTTATCATCTTATTGGTGTTGTATCATGTTATGTGTGCTGTATCATGTTATGGGTGTTGTATCATGTTATGGATGTTGTATCATGTTATGGGTGTTGTATCATGTTATGGATGTTGTATCATGTTATGGGTGTTGTATCATGTTATGGGTATTGTATGATGTTATGGGAGTTGTATCATGTTATGGGTGTTGTATCATGTTATGTGTATTGTATGATGTTATGGGAGTTGTATCATGTTATTGGTGTTGTATCATGTTATAGGTGTTGTATCATGGAATGGGTGTTGTATTATGTTATGGGTGTTGTAGCATGTTATGGGTGTTGTATGATGTTATGGGAATTGTATCATGTTATGGGTGTTGTATCATGGTATAGCTGTTGTATGATGTTATGGGAGTTGTATCATGTTATGTGTTTTGTATCATTTTATGGGTGTTGTATCTTATTCTCTTTCACTGCATAATAAATTTCTTCTGTATCAATCATTAACATTCTCTAATTAGATTTAAAACTTAATTTGTACATATTTTAAAATGTCATTATTTAATGTATGATATGCAAAGTAAAGTTATTATATGTATTATGCATCTAGTTATTAATTTTCATCTGCATGTTAAATTTGTTACTGTTTGTGGATGGTGTGGTATTAAAACTTTTTTAGTGTCACATAACTATCTCTGATGTACAATTATCTATCATCAAGGTATCTATTTGTTTTTCTTTTAACTATAAGGATGTTCAAGGATGATTTTGAGGTTTTTGAAATAGATGCCTTAAATCATAAGGGAAGCATAAAAATACAAAATAAGCTTAACATTTTGATAGCTTTACTCGTTTCAAGAGTTCAAAATTTGAGGGTACAGATCAAATGTTTTGCCTTAATTATAACGTGAAAGAAAAAACCTCGAAAAAAACAACAAAATGTCATTATAATTAGATCTAAATCTATAAAAAGACTCAAGGAAGACTTTCAACAAAGCTCTATGACAAAGGAACTTTACTCTGCCCTTCTTTTGTGACAACATTCATGTTGTGTCGGGTACACCTATTCAGTATCATATTATCATTTATTATTAAAACTGTCTTATTGTATGGATGTTGTGTCACGTACACTTATATCATATCATATTTATTTTATGGTGTGAAAATGGTCATTGCTGTATAGATATTGTGTCAGGCTTACTTATTCTGCATCATACATGCTCATTAGGCATGCATCATCATACCTCTCTCTTGTGTTAAGATTATCTTATTTTATTGATGGTGTGTCACATACATTTAGTGCTTCATCATTCATCAATAATTTGTCTAACCTTATAGACATTTTGTGATGCAAATATCATAATTTTTTAATGTTTCAAAATTGTTCTTGTTTTATGTGTGTCATGCCATGAACACTTTTCAAATAGTTAATCGATCTTTTGGTTTTCATGGTTAGTACCTGCCATTTGAAACGTCCAGTTGTTTCAATATTTGTCTAGTAGGCAATTTTTTAAATGATTACAAGAGAGTGTCGTAGATGTTGAAGTGTGTTGTCATAAATTCCTGATGTAAGTGTGTATATGCTTCAATCAACTCTCCACACAGATCTACAAATGAAAAATATACTAGGTTTATACATCATCCATAATTGAAATTAAGTAAATATACAATTATGTTCTAGATTTTTTCATTTGATCATGACAATTAAGTTTTTAAATTAAAGCAATTTTATATTTATGAAGTACATTTTAAAAAATTAAAACTAATTTTAGTACCAGAATGAAATTATTAAATTTAAACAAGTATCGAAATAAACTAGTCTGTGTGTCTTTGTGTTTTTCAACGCACTTGTGTTCTACGAGGCAATCAGTTTAAAGGATGAAAGAAACCCGATTTGTCCCATTTTAAAAATTACAAACGGGAAATCAACTGAAGTGTGACCTACATCAGACCTACATCGTTACATGTATAATTTCATGAATTTTTAGCTGTGTATTCAATGTCTAATTTTGTGCAATTATTTTTAATGATTCAAAAGTGTGTCAAGAACTGCTCAAAGGGAGATATCAAAGAGCTTTATATTGACAAGATTATTTATCAGTGGTTTTGGCAATGTCAACTCATACAACATGTAAAACAAACCTGGAATTTGGTCCAGCAGCTTCTCAACGTCAACAGCTTTGAATGCAATTACACAGTCTTCAGTTTCAAGTGTACATGTTAACCTCTATCTGAATATAAAAGGATAAATTCACCAGTGATAATGTCATTATTTGTTTATTCGCAGATCAGGATTTGAACCGGAATCTCTTGTTATTTAAACAAGCTTTTTTGTTAGCAATCAGGGTTATTCAACTTAACATTTAGTTGGTGTTAAATGTAAAATTGTCATATTCTATGAATGTTTGGTTTTACATGTACTGTCCTCTCTGGATTTGATCAACACTAAATCCATCCTTGACAGATGTGCTATAGCAGGCAGGACCTTCTTTCTCTTCCAAAACACCTGGGTTTTAATCTCATTTGGACTTTAGTTTACATTGCTGAATGCGATTTTGTTGTTATGTGTGATTTTTTTGTTTTGTTGTTGTTGTGTGGTTTGTTTGGTTGTGGTGTGTCTTTTTTGTTTATTGATTTTGTCTTTGTCTTTTTTGATATAATGATATTTGATTACATCTTTGGTACACCCCTTTGCTTCTTGTGTCACATACACTTATTTGTCATCAAAAAGTATACATGATATATGTAAAATCTTTTTGATGTCGAAATTGTCATATTTTATGGATGTCAACTTGTCATCTACACTTATTCAGTATCACAATTTTATTTCATTTGGCATGTTTGGTTAGAATTGTCTTCTTACATGGATATTATATCATGTACATTAATTCAGTATCACAACATTACATTTATTTTATTGCGTTAAAATGATCTAATTTTATCAAGAATGTGTTGAGAACATTATTTCTGCTGCCCAATTGGTGCATAACATTTTTCTCTGCAACTACTTTATCATAACCCCTTAATATTTGGTATACAGTACATGTATCAGCAAGGGTCCTAAAATGCGAGATTCGATTTCCAATTTTGCTGAAAAAATACACAAAAAATTATAAATTTCGGAGGAAAGGGGGTGTTCAGACCCCCAAATCCCCCCCCTGGATCCGACACTGCACTATGTGGAAATGGATTAATTCTTTACTTATCGCTGTCCAGATGTTTATATTTGATCATGTATTTAGGCACTGTTATGCATTCTTAACAAACATTAAACATGTTAAATCTGGGAATTCTTCATGAAATACTGAGAACACATTTTTTGATAGTAAAATTTGCAGCATGTAATTTTGACCCCCAAAAATTAGACTGGAGAAAAAATTACCCCCAACATGCCCAATCGAGACATACAAATTTGTTTGACCCCCCTAAAATAATCCTGCTCCCCCAGCTGATAAATAATGACCGTTCCCTAGAAGAGTCATGCAATTTACAGTTTAAACAATTTCAATTTCAATTTAAATGAGCACGGTAACCTATCAAAATTTTGAGCCTATTTTGTACTTTTAATTACATGTATTCCCTTATGAAAAATAGGTCTTAATTTCAAAACCTCATCTCTTTCAAAGTCACCCTTGAACATGCTTAATGTATTTTTTTATCACGTGCATCAATTCCAGATAGGAATCATATTCTAATTGGTATCAAGCATGTCAAAAAGAGACAGAGAAAATGACAAAAATGAATCAGTCATACCGGAGAACTGGTGGATCGCAATGGTCCTGACATGGTACAGGCATTTCAAACAAAATGGTGGGTTAAACCAGGTTTTAAGGCGCCAAACCTCCCACTTCCATTGCGATCTTCAAGTCTATATTATATAGTTACGTAAAAAATAGTATACACTGTAAAATTTGCTTTGCTCATACATGTAATAACTTATATAGATTAAGCGATGCTGTAATATTTACTTGGAATAGAGTTTCTAAGTTGAACAAGATATGATATGGAATATAACATTAGCAAAATCTCGAAGTTCTGAGAGTTGTAATGAAACCAGAAGAATCAAAGATCGCAATGGTCCTGACTTGGTACAGGCACTCCCAGAGAAGTGGTGGGTTAAACCAGGTTTTATGGCGCCAATCTCCCTCTTCCATTGCGATCTTAGGATCCGGTAATGACCATAGAACACAACATTGTTGTGAGACACAATAGGGATATTGAGGTGATCATCTCAGTACAGCAGACCAGTCAAACACTAATCATGCTAATTAAAACAATTAACTATCATATCATAAATTAACATTTTTTTCACAGATAAGTTTTTAAAGACTTTTGATCTTGAACTTAACAATTTTCATGCATAGTCATGGAACAAACAAATCAATTTTTTTTTATAAATTTGATTAAAAAAAACATTTAAAGATTTAGTGCATATGCATGTCATGCATGTAGTTGTGAAATAGCGAGCAAGACAAATATATATATAATTGGCTCAATAACAAGTAATGCGACTGATGAAACAATCCTATCTTTTCAGAACTAGTTCTATAGAGTGTTGTTTCTGACTGCTTTTCATTGAGGATATTTAAAGCATCTGTTCAAATGTGTAGGTTGTGTCATGAACATGCATTTCTCATCTCTTAATAAACAAATTCTATAAATCACAGAACATTGAACATTTGCATTGAGGGCAATCTAATTTTTTAGACAAGTTTCCTGTGTTACTCTGTTTCATTCCATGCCCTTATAAATAGCATGCTACTGTACATGCACAATAAAAGAGTCATGCAATTAACAGTTTAAACAATTTCAACCAACCTTACCTTTACATAACTTCTTATTCCAATACCATTGTATTTTGTCCAGGGGTTATAAGTGTAGGGGAGGGAAACGAATGAAAAGATGTCTAAAAGATTTCTGTTCGGAATTTTCTAGACTCTACATAAAAATAAAACAAGTTGGGAGAACTTGATCTGGATTGATTCGCTATATTCATTTGTTCCTATAAACGGCGTAAGGTCACATGCAAATATTGACATTGTATATGTGCACACAATTTCCCTGACGTAGTAGATGGTGCGTTGGATAGGTTAATCCTGAGAAAATTATTCTCTCAGGTTAATCGTGAAAATTGAGTCAAACTGAAGAGAAAAGCTGAGAAAAAAATTAAAAATTAAAAATAAATCATCGGATATATTTAAAAATACGTTCATCTTATTTAGGATTTAAAAAAAAAATATCTCTATAACAAACAACTATAAATGAACAAGGGGCTCATAGAAGGCCAATATTATATCCCCCCTTTTTATCGAATCTTCTGATAACATGTCTCGCATTGCTGGTAACATGTCTCGCATTGCCTTACTATGCATTAAGTAGACCATGGACCTATTACTAGCCTCTTTGAAGGTTGCTAACGGTTTTTCATTGACTTTAACTGTGCTGTGCTGTGTCGCAAGCACCTTTTCCACGGATATAGATCTCATTATTTTCTATTTAACTAGTTAGTTTACTGTTTTAAACATTGATTAATTTGATAATAATAATGAATGAGAGTACTCAAGTATTCATGAAACTCACGACTCATGCAACTGATACCTTGTATATACAGTACACTCAGAGAGGATTGATTCTCATACTCTGATTTCGGAGGGAATTTTTTTAATGACTCCAGGAAACTCGAAGAAAAACCATAAAAATCTAGGAGGATTTTAGGATTACTCCCTCCAAAGGGTCATAAATTACTCTGAGCTTGGAGTTTTTTATTGCCTTGAAAACCTTTTGAAGTAGCACCTATTTCCTGTCTTTTTTGTCAGGTGAAAATGATTATAATACACAAGGTAATAAACAACTCCAAAATACTCCGAAAAAGGTAATAAATTTCTCCCAGGTGGGAGAAATTACTTGGAGAATTTTAAGAGTTGACTCTGTGAAACTCTGTGAATCACTGGACACTGAAATCAGAGTATGAGAATCAATCCTCTCTGAGTGTACTGTAATGTAAATAGTCTGTGTGGTCTCTGTACCATTGTAACATATGGTTATGAGAAATAAAGTAAAGTTAATGTTGAAGAGTGAAAACACCAAACACCACTGTTGTTTCTAATTCCAAAAACACTATCTCAAGTCGTATAAGTAAATATATTATATTATATATTATTCATGTATGCATCAAAGGCTGACAAACTTAGATCAGTGTAAGAAATATAAAATAAGGAATCGGTATCCAGTTTTTGAAACATTCAATATAACAGACAGGCACTATTCAAGACTGAGGCTCTTTATAGAAAATAATGAAATGTGGAATAAGTGTACGCGACACAACCCACAATTAAACGGCAATTTAGGAAAACCACAATGGACAACCGCCAGCAGCCTTCAACGAGGCCATTTGGCACTGCTTGCGGTTCTGCAATTGACCCATGGTCTTAATAAAATGCATATAATTCAAATCCAGCCCTGAAATAGTCACAACTGACCAGAGCAAAAAATATCAAGCCATCTTCAAGTCAAATAGTTGCTCTCTAGAGTTTTAAAAGTCAACCACTGGAAAAATACGGCAAGAGTTCTAGCTGCATTTAGTACTTATGCAGGATTGAATTGCCATTTGGATAACATTGGAATAATGGCTAATGGAAAAATGAGGTGTTTTGAAATTCAATACTGATTTAAACTTTACGTGTTGCAAAACTACAGAATAAAAACAGAAGATCCAGAATACAGACAAGTGAGAGAGCTTTACACCCTTTCAACACTATATGGGCTATATAAGTCAATGGAATTCCGACCTGGAAAAAAAATCAAAACATAACAACAAGAAGGAAAAATAGTTCATGTATTGAAAATTTAAAGAATTTATAATTTTAACCTGATTTTTTGGGGGGGGGCACGTTTAACTGACAGGGAGTGTCTGGGATTTTTGTTATTCTGAAACTTACAAAAAAACACTTTTTTTTTATTTCAGTGGATATACCAATAGCAGAATGAAACGATCTCTTCTCACCATTGAGAGTTTTAGGATTGTTCTTATTCCTAACCTGATATTATTTCTGGAGTATATTTTACGGACCATATTTTACTGCCAGGTATTTTCTATGATTTTTTCAGGGGATATCACAATAGCGGAATGAAACGATCTCTTCTTACCGTTTCAATCAATTCGCCACATAGATATAAATGTCCCAAATTATATTCATGTTAAAAAATCACATTTATGTCAATTAAAGTAGTCAAAGTGAAAAGTCTAATGGCTGAATGAAGAGATCTGGTTACCGAAAGATATGTCAAGTGACGTCTGGTCCCGATTTTTGGGATATAAAAATGGGCTTTTGTAGGCTCTATCAAGACTGTTTAGTTTCATTGGTTACATATATCTTTATGATGTAGAGTAACGCGATGTTTTAAGCTCTTTAGTAGTGTCTTAATGACCTTGTCGGGACTATTTTGTACTTAATTAGAACTACTTTCCTCCTCTGTCAACACCGGATGCATTAACTCCATGTTTTGTACCAGCAGATGCTAGATTGTTTGTATCGTGACGTCATCATGTGCGCCGTAGGTATACAGACATGCTACTCGCGTGATTCACTCAACCTCCGCACACGATTAATTTCAATGTAACCTATAATAATCTAAATAAATCATGAAACTATAACAAAGACGTAGCTTTCCAAGCTGTAAAAGCACTTACAAAGCTATTCTTTACCATGATAATAATCAATAATTTGTGATTTTATTTAGCACTATATTCGTAGACCACGAGCATGGTTCCCCAGGTATCAGAACCCGCCAGCCCATCTTTCTCTTCCCCGTTCTGAAGATAAACCACGACATTTATTTGTTCCCCTTGGTAAATTGTTTCAAAATTTAAAAATATACCTTTAATAGCATGTTTAAATTGTTAACATTGACGAAACGCACAGAACTTTCATGTTAATATAGTGCACTGATAAATTGTTCCAATTAAAAGTATGCAAACTATGTTTTTTCTACGAACAGGTCTGTCAACTCACCCTTACTATCAGTTGCAAACAGAGTATCGCCCATATATACCAAACAAAATATGGATTAGATAAGAGGTGAAATCATACTCTATCGGATGGAAGGGTTTTATCTAAATGGATACCTTGGGCCTCATCGGGAACCGGACTAGCTACCCGGTTCTATCATGGCTCGGCGGGTTTGCCATAAAAAAAACCCGATCCTGGTCTGTTGGTATCAGTCCAGGCGAGGGAAGACCAGATTGCATTCCTTCGTTAAATAAAATGTGCGATCCAGCTGCGGTTGTACTACCCCTAGTGCAACTGCAATAAGGGGGTCGTAAAGGTATACGAATTGGTAGGCTCTAAAGTCCGATAGGTGGATGTAGCCTCTTTTACACTTTTGGACATTTATTGCATTTTTTTTACTTTCGAATAATTCTTAGGTTTAGGTTCTGTTGAGTATGAAGCTTTTAATGTAACAAAATGGTGCAGAGATCCCCATCTGCACCGGTGTTATTAACTAAGCTTACCAATCCAGTATTCGCTTGAAGGGTCGCCAAATCCTTCCACGTAGTCATTCCAATCTCTATGAAAGTCTACAGAGCCGTCAGACCTTCGCTGGAATACCTATAACAGACAGGTGTTTTAGAAAAAAAGCAAACAAGCACCAATGGGGCATTGGAATTGGGATTCCAATTGGCGCTAATTGTACACATTTGCTTGCTGATTTGTTTCTTTATTCATATGAAGCAGACTTACAATCTTTTCTTGGCAAAAAAAGATCGTAGACTAGCCCCAACTTTCCTTAATATCGATGGTGTCACTAAACAGTTCTCGGTTTGGTGACTTTCTCCATTTTACATGTCCTCAGCTGGAACTAGGGATAAGGGACACTGCAGATTCTTAGATGTCTGCTTCATATTTAGATCTACATACATTGATTTTTATTGTGTGTTTAATTTGTGTGCTTTGTCTGGGAATAATGAAAGGGAGAAGGTAGCCCCCCCTCAAAAAAAAAAAAAAAAACAAACCAGTTTAACCTAGCAACATGTGCCTGTCATCAGGATCTTTTTCCAAATTTTTGTTTGTACTTGTCTTTTGATGTTTTCTGTTCTTTGTTTAAGAAAAGGGTCTATCTGTGACTATTTCAGGACTTTATTGGAATTAAATGTATTTACAATTATAAAAAGCCCGTTATAAGCAGGTGTCGTAGTATAAAGGAGTCCTTTAAATATTAAATTTAACATATTGGTTGGCCTAACAAACGAAAATCACAAATACATGTAGCATTTTATGCAAATGAAGTCATGCTTTAAAATCAGAGTAAGAGTAAAATATGTTGAAAATGAAGGAAACAGTATGGAGGCTGGTGGGCTATGAAGAATCTTAAATTAAAAAGGTAAAATGAAAAAAATCCGGAAATAAAAAGACAGGACAGTGCTTATAAATTAAAAAAAAGCGGGATGATATTTCTGGCTGAGAAATATGATAATTTCAAATATGCAAGAAGAAAACGAAATCACTTTCACGGAAAACAAAAATCCAGGTTCCAAATTTTCTGACACTTTTCAATGCAAAATGAAAAAAATAATCATATCCCTCCCTCATGAAAATCAAATGGTCCATCCTTTAACCTGATATGTTTGATAATTTTCAGTATTTTATATATTTTCGTAAATAATGTTATTCTATAAGAAAAAAGAAGAACTATTGCGCAATCAAAAAAGGAAAAGGTCATGTCAAAATCTTCATACTTCATAGACAATACGGACAGAGTGGGTGGGAAATATATAGCATAGCAAAATATACACAAACACATCTAAACTATGCGAAAGTTGAGTCGATAGTGTTTTTGTGTGTTCTGGTTGTTGAGATCAGTTTATCTCTGTTATTAGAATAACTTCATGTGACCAACTAACAATTAAGTTTAGATCAAACCCAGTAAAGAACGACAATACAAACGCTTTACAATAAATCAATATCGTAATCTGCTACTGTTTGTACAAATCGTTTTATAATAACATATTATTTGTCGATTTTTTTTGTATTGCACTGCCTTGTATGATTATAGAAGTAATTGTTTAAATTAGATAAAAATGACACTATTATCATTTAAAACTTGTAGATTTTTGGTTTAGGAGGTAGCAGATTTTCCAACTTTGTTATAGTTCAATCAATGTCTAACACTTTTTATGACTAGTGCTTTTGGTCATTCAAGGCAAAATGAAAACCAAGTCTCTTTTTAAGATTCCGGGCTTATTGTTTGTGTCGATTGTTTTTGTAGTCTTACTAAGGACCATTATCGTGAATTCTAGGAAACGGTAAGTAAAAGTTGCTATGAGTGGACGTATTGGAAGACATTAATTTCAAGTAAATAGTTCACTGAGTATACTTATCAGTTGATTATTGTTAGTTATTAGTGTTTTGCTGATTGTTGTATTGAGATGATCATCTTATTATCTCTATTATGTCTTCACAACCGTGTTCCTTTGTGTGTTACTACCGATACGTAAGATCGCAATGGAAGAGGGAGGTTTGGCGCGCAATAAAACCTGGTTAAACCCACCATTTCATTTGAAATGCATGTACCAAGTCAGGACCATTGCGATCTATAACTATTCCGGTGTGTCTTTCATGATTTGTCTTTTCTCTAGGACATAGAGATTGATCCCCCAAATTCGGTTATTTAGTTATTACTTTTATTGACATATATTCTAGTAGATCTGACTCCATGACTCCCCATTGGAGGGTCAAATTATATGAAATTGAAGAATATATGGATTAATAGTTATAATAAGGTTATCATAGTAGTTTCTGCAGAATTATTGCCTTACAATAAGAAAGAATAAAAATTGGTTCTCCATGAATGATCAAACATTAATACCATATATAACTACTAAAAATCGCAAATGACATTTTCTCTGTTTTTTGACAGTTTGAAAATATCCTTCATTGTGAGTATTTGAGAATTTCCGTCATTTTTGAGTTTGTCTGGTACCATTCAGTTTGACTCCCCGTCAGTGTGAGTCTGTATCAGGTACCCTTCAGTTCGACATTTTCCTACTGTGTTAGTTTGTCTTTCAGTTTGACAATTTTCTTTTAGCTTAATTATATGTCGGATATCATTCATTTGTGACATTTGCCTTCAATAGAGTTCTGTCAAGTATCTCAAGTGTTACTCTTTTCTTTAGCAGTGGCTCTTAGGTTCCGTTGAGTATGAAGCTTTTAAGCGCAAGTTTTCTCTATATTGAATGAAGTAGTTCTGTTTGTTTGCGATTACGTGCGACTGCTTTAATAGCGAAGATATATAGTATCTTTTAGTTTCGTTCGACATTCCTTTCGTTTTCCGTCTGAAACATTTTTTTGTGTCCGATCGTTAATAATTCCTTCCGTCTAAAAACCCATACATCTATTATTATCTTTTATTTCCTAAGAATCTCTTTCTATACTACTAATGTAGAGCATTTCTTTTAGAATTGATCTAAATGAATTTTTCGGCGAGGGTGTATATTTCCATTTTTTTCGGCTCACAGTTTGAAATACCAGAAATTCCAGTTTTAAAAGATCACAAACTGTTGACACATTACTTTTTATAACGACCCATTTCTATTGTTAGATCGTTATTACTTTGTTAAGGCTTGAACAAACGATATATAACTTTAACAATTTACAGTGCATGATAAGCCTTATAAAAAATGTCTTTGTATTATTTTACATTTTTTTTCAGATTTATCTTCTCCACAGATAAACAATTTGTTAACGAAAGAAAAACTTTAGCAGAGTCCGACGAAGGCCTTCTACAGATTAATAAACATGTGATATCGCAACTACGTGGGGAAACCGTTATATTGTCGCCCTTAGTGGTACCAAAGTATAAGCTAGTGTTGTTTTGGAATGCAAAAGTTGCCAGCACCTACTGGAAATTTCTTCTTCGTCAGATACAGAACATGTCAACAAATGTTAAAGAATACATCGTACACCACCCAGACAAGAGCAATCTTGAATCATTTTATAATTACAGTGATACGGACATAATACGGATGATGTATAACAATTCCTGGACAAAGGCCGTTTTTGTTAGGGAACCAAGAGAACGGTTTCTTTCGGCTTACATTCACATAATTGAAAAGGCTCATTTTGATATAAAATTTTGTAAAACTCGGATTGTATCATTTGAAAATTTCGTTAATGTAACAAAATGGTGCAGAAATCCTCATTGGGAGACACAAGTTAAAATTCCAATTTATTTTTACAAAACCATGTTAGTTGGTAAAATGGAGAACTTGATACAATTTACTGAGATGCTTCTTACAAAGATCGGAGCTTTTTCATCCAAGACACAGAAATGGTTAAAAGAATATACCATACGTCATCCGACTCATGCTGAAGACAAAATACGTAAATACTACACACCCGAACTCGAAAGGGAAGTGATCAACATGTATCAACAGGATTTTGATGTTTTTAATTTCAGCAAAGCTACATTGCTATGAGTATATTTCTGCACTATTTACGTCCTGTTATAAACATCAAAATTACTCTGTATTAAAGCTTTCGGTTTTTATTTAAAATGTAATTATAATTACAAGCGGCCACCAGAAACCTGAATAGCTCAACTAGTCCTTAATCCATAGGGGTCTCTATATGACTTCTTTGAAAAATTTTGGAGAGGCTAATTACCTTGATAAGCTGAAATTTTCAGAAAGCAATAGCTTGACCGATTTGCAAAAGTTTGCATCCCTTATGACAAAAACATGCACAAATTTTTTTTATACATTAAAATATCAATTTAAGGGTCATCTTTCAACTTTAACCGAATTGAAAGGTTTGTATAAATCAATTAGATAACGGTTCAAGCAAGTAACAGCTTTACACCAATTGCAATAGTGTACAATTTAGCGAAAATTTATTAAAAAAAAGTAAAAAAAAGGCTTATAGTGCAAATAACAAAAAAATGATTAGAACAGAGTTGTGGACATTGAGAAAAAATAACAGAGGGAGGGACGGAAGCAAAGCTACGACATCTTTTGAATACTTCTCATAAAAAAATTTGATTGTACACGTAGATTGCTGATTGTTAAAGGAATATCTCATCCTGATTTTTATATCAATGTAGTTTATAAAGCACAAAAATTCAAAAACAACCTTATGGAAATTAAAAACTGGCTTAAAAACCTTTTGAAATAAGGATACGAATTCAATGTTTTAGTAAAATCTTTGCATTTGGTATGTTTTGGCAGAAATATTGATAGCTTGATAGTAACTTTAAAACGTTAAATTTTCACTTTGTATCCACTGTATTATTTATAAGCACCACAGCGATCAGGTATGTCGGTTCTGTATGGTGATACAACTCTTATTCATTCATTGTTTTGACGTGGGGTGTCGGATTTAGAACTGATGTATTTGATTCTTTTACATCAATCGATAAATGTTTCTTAGCTAGTTGTCAGTAACTTCGAGTGTTCTCAAGAGAGTTCCTCCTTGTCTTGTTGTTTTCGTACAGTATTTTATATGTAGCTTTGTGCAAGCTTATCTATAGGGGGAAGGTTGGATCCAAAAAACTAGTTTAACCCCGCCACATTTTATATGTGCCTGTCCTTAGCCAGGAAACTTTGCCAAAGCCTTTGTTTGTCCTTGTCATTCTATGTTAACTGTTTTATGTCAAGAATTGGGCCTTTCGTTGATAATTTAGGGATTGGTTTTGATACTTTTGTATTGTATTATAAGTCTTGGGCCAATGCAAGACGGTAAGCAGTGACCTATGGTCATGTATGTTGAAGACTGCTTGCTGTTTTCTGTTGTGATTTTTTGAATTGCTGTTTGTTTATGTTTGTTGTGTCGCGTACACTTATTCCACAATCTCAATATTGTCTATTTATCCATACATTTTATTTATACGGATGAAATGGAAATTCATTATAAATATTTAGTTTTAACCTTATTTAAGATCAAGATAAAACAGTTTATTGTGCTTAATTATTCCAAAAAAAACAAGACCAGGTTCTTTATTTTTTGTGTTTCAAATTTGAATTTTAGAAAAAAACGGACTGCGGATTTCAAAAAACTTTTTCTATTCTGTTCAAAAAGTCATAGGGTCAGCTTTCAAAGAACTCTGACCCGACAGTATGTGCAATCTGGTTTAATGTGGCCAAATATTTGGCGTGGTTTAAGATTGGAGTTTTAAAAAAGGGAGGAATGAAAAAGTTTGCACACATTATCGCAATTTATTAACTTTGATGAAATCAACATCAAACATCTTTTCTTGATCTTCAAAAAAAGTATATCATCTGGTAAAATTATGTGAAACTTTGGGCATTTTTTAAAAGACAAACAAAACTCATATTTTATAAAATGATATGGAGTAAATGAACCTGAGACAATAACAGATTTGTTTACTATAATTTATGTTAATGAACTGTATGGCCATTTCGGAAATTTATTCTTCATCAACAGCACGAGAATCTGACAAAGGAAATTTACAATTAAAAAACTGTTGAAATACGTAAAGCCAAATGAATTCAGAATATTCAGTAATATCAATTATATCTAAGAACGAACTAGGATAGAGAGAGTTGAATCTTAGGTTTTAGAATTTACAAAAGAATAAGATGATCATGCACTTATAAACAAATATGTGATTTCGGTCTCTTACATGAGTGCAGATGTTGGTTTGTTATAGATTTTGTCTTGTCATCCTTTTCCGGATTTGACTTGCTGAATTGACTGTTGGCAACGCGACGGTTGTGCTATAGCAGGCAGGAACTGTTTACTCTTCCGGAGCACCTGAGTTAATTTTTGCTTCGACTTGAGTTCACGTTGATGATGGATGTTCAGTTTTTTGTGTTTCTGTGTTTGACATGTTGTCTGTTTTTGTCCCGTTCTTGTTGGTGTTAAAGTATTATTGTCCCTCACAAGATGCAATATTGCACTCATAAACTCGTGCATTATAACATTTCCTTGGGACATCATTTCTTCATATTAATGCAATAACCCCATATTAATGCAATAACCCCATATTAATGCAATAACCCCATATTACATTTGCATGGGATGCAGCTTCTGTTAGTTTGTAATCGCTTTACGAGTCCACACCTAAGTGGGCAGAAAAGATGTTAGTAATATGGGTTTCCAAAAAAACACATTGCCGATAATTCATCAAATCTGATGAGGAAAATAACGAAGAATCTCTATGACAACAGCCTTTGTGCTCATTGTAGCGATCGATTTTTTTTTACATTTCTACATAAGCCACACCAACAAGTTTCTTAATATACTTTTCGTCTGTATCAATCTTTTGGACAGAGTGCATCTGATGAGTCCTGAAAAGAGAAAATGTGTGTCAGGGGTAGAAACATTTATTATCTTAAACTTTCATCTGATTTTATTTCTAAAGCCCCTGATAATTAATGCTGTGTAGACAAAAATATTTCAAAGCTATGAAATTATCGGTTAAATTTCAGAATTTGGCAGAACCTAAGGTTTTTCTCACCCATGTCAGTTCGTTAATTTTTGTTTTATTGCCCTTTGCTTTTTATTTGTAGTATAGCAATAGCCATTTTTTGCGGAGGGCCTCCGATAAGGTAGATAAAAAGAACGTCAGGCGTGGCAAAATTTATTGTCTGGAACTTTGTTGTTTCTTTGAATTCTTTTTTTTTATTTTGTTTTAAATATTAAAAGTTCAAACGCATTTATGAATAGTTCATATTCTTGTCTACATATACAGGGGATTAATAGATCATTTTTGTCTTCAAGCATAACAAGAAAACGATAAAAGATCGAAATACTCTTTAAGATGTTTGGGGAATCGTTTAATTTCATATTTGTTAATTACAGATCAAATTCTAGCATGTACTTTTACATTTAAAAAAATCATATGAACATATATAAATATATATAGCTAGAAGACAATTATTTGTCTCCTTATTTGAAAAATAGTGATGTGCATTTGCAGTAGAAGAGTATTTCGAAGAAAGAAATACTTTCCGACTATCTAGACTACATGGAGTATTATGCTCTAGAAGTACTCTTTGTAGTGTTAAACATTTACATTTGTATGGGAATAAATGTTAGAATAAAAAGAGGCGTCAAAAATCCTGCTTTTGAAGACATCGACGAAAGCAGCCACGTTATTGGTGAGATCATCGGTGATGATGTGGTCAACTGTGTAATGCTTTGTTCAGATAGCAATGTTTGTAGATCGATCTCTTATAATAGAATTGATAGTCAATGTCGTTTGTTTTCCCAAGATTTCACCGGACAAGAACCGACTGGACCTAAAAACATTGGATGGATTCATTTCGATTATATATCAGGTACTTTATGGTGATAGTATCTTAAGAGTTTATTGAATTTCCTTTATACCGTTTTCGTCAGATATTTGAATTGTTTCTAAAAATGAAATGGTTAATTTAAACCTGGTTGTTTCACTCCATAAACCTGGCATAAAGTAGTTACGAAGTTGTGAGACACAATAAGGAAAATGAGGTTACAATATCAGCACAACCTAATACCCCTTCAAATATACGATATACTCTTACGGGTTGTTACGATTTTCAAAATCTATCGTTGTACGATCTTTTTCAGACTGTTTTCGTGTCCAGTTGCAGGGCAACACAATAACGGGACTGTATTCCATAACAATAGGTGATAACCAGGTACCAGTTTGGTGTGACCTAGAAACAGAAGGAGGAGGATGGACGGTATGTATACTTAAGCAGATCTTGTTTTTGTTTTTACAAGGAACTTAATGATTAAGGTCTAAAACATTTAATAAATCAAAGTTGTAACAATAAATTTAAGAATGTTGAAAACATAAGTGAAGTAAGTAAATTTTCATCAGAAAAATATAACAAAACAAGTATTCACGGGTTAAGGGAGTCAAGGTAAAAGGACTTACTGGTGATTACTTAAAAAGATGCTAACATTTGTAAAATGTTCTTATTCTTTCCAAAAAATGAAAAATAAATGAAGGAATACTCAATAGGTTTAAGACAAACAACATGTAATTGTAGTTTACACACTTCTGATATACAAGATAATGAACCAATTTGTTTTTGTCTTAACATTTAAAAACACATGTATTATAGGTATTCCAGCGAAGGTCTGACGGGTCTGTAGACTTTCATAGAAACTGGAATGACTACGTGACAGGATTTGGTGATCCTACTAGAGAATACTGGATTGGTATGTTTAAAAAGTGTACAGACATTCTTTCCTAACTACCAAATCAAGACCCCTCTATTGGCAACCAAAATAGAAAATGGTATTACTAGTAGGCTATATGATAATTTACCTTAACTTTTACCTTATGAATAGTTTATATCCTCTGGTTCCCTTCGTGTCATACAATGAGTCATCAATAAAAATATCACTTAAACTTTCGGGAAACCAACCCCCTAGCTTTGGAGCAGGCAAAAATAGAACGTTATTTTGTGAGGATATGTAAGAAATTTTAGTCATTGAAAACCACGATTTGAGCAAGCAAACATGCAACAAACTTAATAATTTTGATATGTCTGTGTACCAACTGTATGCAATTTGTACATAATTTCTTATTTTGAAGAAAATATTGAAAGTTGAATACCTATTGATATGATATCAAAAAGGAAAAGTATTTTTATATGTATTTCAGGCCAAAATTCTGCTACCTCAAATTCATAGTATGAAATTTCTTGGTTTGGCCGCAACCCATTTTAACAAATTATTAGATTTTAAGAAGGCAAAACTGAGGTTTTTGTGTATTTAATAGTAAAAAAAAAATATCATTTTATGCAAAATTTAATTCATTTCTTATCACACTTCCACAAACCAAAGCTCAAAACTAGTAAAACTATTGCGAGTTTGGGCGCAAAGACAGGATTAAAATGACAGTTTGTGGGTAAAATGACCAATATTTTCTTTTCAAAAAAGAAAATAGCGTAAAACCTTACAGAGATAAGAATAGATTAAAGAATATAAGGCATTTATCAAAATGTAGATAAGTAAAAATTATTACCAGACAATTTACCTACTTCAAACCTAATTAAAAAGTATCTTTCCTCTGGTGTCTCATTAAGACAAGGCATAATTATTGAAAATACCAATTGAGCCAACAACACTTGCAGACTAAAATTAGAAATTTTCGGGAGAGGATATGTAAGGTGTATAGTTCTTTAAAAAAAACATCTAAAAGTAAACATGCAATGGAATTTATCAAATTTGATCTGTCTGTGTTACACGAATATAGTTTTATTAAAGTGCATGCAGTTTGTACACAAATTCTATCATCATAGGCACTATACAGAAATATTAAAAAAATCCTAAATTCAAAAAAATGAAACATAACCTCTGGGAAATAAAACTTCAACAGCAGCGCTTACCAGCACGGGTGCTATAAAGAAGGGGTAAACGTTACCATCAACTATGCAGTCAAACGTTTGTTGACTTGTGAATTCCAATATTCGAGTTTAAAGGTCGTTTTTTAACATTAATTCTGGCAATGTTTGTCGACATATACTAATGGTTATCTATGATAGTTTTGTTTGTTTTAGGAAACGATGCTTTGAGCATTTTGACAAGTTCAGAGACAAATGAGCTATTGATTCTGCTGGAGAATTGGAATGGTGGTTGGAAGTATGCACGTTACTCACACTTTCGAGTAAATAATGGTACGGATAAATACCGACTAAATGTTGAAGGCTACAGTGGAACAGCAGGTGTGTAATAGAATCAGAGAATATAAAAAAATCCTATTATGTGAGCAAATACGCCTTTACATTGGTTTCAAAATTGTAAAAACGCACTAAACTAATTCGATCGAGCTGTTTGTTAACATATGTTTATTTTAAATACAAATGACAACAAAGTTCAAGACAATAGATTTTGCTACGCCTGACACGCGTTTCGTCTATTCAAGACTCATCAGAGGCGCTCTACCAAAAATATTGAAAATGCCAAACACTATATGAATATGATGAGCATAGAACAATAAAACCAAAAATACCAAACTTGGGAACCAAATTATTACTAAGATAATCAACCTATGTCTGGGGTAGTAAGAACCTTAGGGTTTAGACAATTTTGAAATTTAGACGGATAATTTAAAGCTTTGATGTATTCTCCAACTCAAAACTGTTGGTGCCGGAGCGGGCTTACCTCGGGGAATTAAAACTCCACCAGCAGTGCTAACCTTCACGTGTGTTCGAAATACAAATGACAACAATGTTCAAGACAATAAATTTTGCTACGCCTGATGCGCGTTTCGTCTATTCAACACTCATCAGAAACGCTCTACCAAAAATATTGAAAATGCCAAACACTATATGAATATGAAGGAAGCAGAGGTACCAATGGGGTATCCGAATGTCAAAAGTCCGAAAGGGCAGAGACTAAACCAGTAAACACAAACAAGAACGGGACAAAAACAGACAACACGTAAAACATGGAAACACAAAACAACTGAATATCAATCAACAACGCGAACTCCAGTCGAAACAAGAGTGAACTCAGGTGCTCCGGAAGAGTAAGCAGTTCCTGCTTGCTATAGCACACCCGTCGCGTTGCCAATAGTCCATTCAGCGTGTCAAATCCAGTAAAGGAAGACAAAACAACACCCTATGACAAACCAACATCTGCACTCATCTGAGAGATCGAAATCCCATATTTGTCTATAAGTGCATGATGTCTTCCGTAAAATTTCTTGAGTGAAGACAGCAACCGAGGAGCAACATAACCCTGTGTGAGCAATTTTTGCGTCAGACGTGTCGCTCTGCTAAGGAAATCGATGTAAGTCCCGCACGCTCTGGAGTAACGAATCAATTGAGATACGTAAACTCCATAGGCTGGAGCTGACGGAATATTGCTACACAAGAAGGGGAAGTTGACGATTGGAAAGTTGAAGTCATCACGTTTGTCATAGAGCCTTGTTGAAAGTCTTCCTTGAGAGTCCATTTCGAGATGTAGATCTAAATATGAGGCAGACTTCCTAGAATCCGTTGTGAAGAGCATAGAACAATAAAACCAAAAATACCAAACATGGGAACCAAATTATTACTAAGATAATGAACCTATGTCTGGGGTAGGAAGAACCTTAGGGTTTAGACAATTTTGAAATTTAGACGGATAATTTAACGCTTTGATGTATTCTCCAACTCAAAAGTGCATACGGTGTTTATATTTCACTATTTATTCGATATGCCAGAGCTTGCACACATTTCACAGATTTTTTGATCAGACATCGATTTCTTCGTGGCCGACTATTGGAGCTGGGCTATAGGAAAATACGTCTCATACGATCCCTAAAAAAATATTTCTTCGTTGTCAGCCACTAGTAGATAAGTTCAAAATTGAGTTAAAAGATATGGTGATTAATTGTTTTAATTAGTGCTTGACTTGTCTGCTGTACTGAGATGATCACCTCAATATCCCAATTGTGTCTCACAACTATGTTGTGTTCTATGGTCATTACCGGATCCTAAGATCGCAATGGAAGAGCGAGTTTTGGCGCCATAAAACCTGGTTTAACCCACCATTTCGTTTGCAATACCTGTACCAAGTCAGGACCATTGCGATTCACCAATTCTCCGGTATGACTGATTCGTTTTTGTCATTATCACTGGACTTTGAAATTGATCATTCAAGTTCGGTAATTTTGTTATTACCTTTATTTTCAATATATTTATTTCAGGTAACAGGTTCGGATACAATTCCGGAGAACAGTTTAGCACACGGGATCAAGACAATGATTCATGGCGTGGGCACTGCACAAAGACACTCCACTCTGGGGGATGGTGGTACAAGTATTGTACTGAAACGGATCTAAACGGAATCTATTACAATTCTTCTACCAAAGCAACGAACTCATGCCATTGGGGTGTCTATCGTTGGTCGTTGCGTACTGTATATATGATGGCCAGGAAAAAAGTAGAGATTTCTTAGAATCATGACCCTACGACTATCATGATCTTACGAGTATTTGGACTTTATTCGTATTTTGAAACTGCCTTACATGTAATATAAGTTATATTGAAAAAAATGACAGTTACGTGCGAATAAAATAAGCCCAATATAATAATTGTTTTTTGTATAAAACTATATATCCGTATCAAGAATTAAGCATTGTGCTGATATTGTCCTTCTGAACACAAAAATACATAATGCATGTATATTGAAATGTTGTTATTGCTTGCACAATATTTTGAAAAATTATATCAGCTTACATATTTTTGATATGACTTTGTAAAGAAAAAAACTAATTACGAACAGACAGAGCTTATTTGGTTTTATGTGGGAAATGAAGATTCGAGGAAGGCGCTGGTATCTCTCTTAGTAATTTGTGTCTCAGTAAGTTCTCATTTGTTTTGTTGCGTGAACATGCAATTACATTAGCTTTATTTAAAATTCCCTATTTGTCTTGAATGTATTGTCAAAATAAGAGTGATGCATTTCCGGTTTCTGATCTGTTTGAAGCAACCTTATCTTCACTTTTTATCGTTAGTTAATTTCGATCAATGAGGTCAACAGATACCCAACATGTATTTTTTATTTTATTTTAGATAATCTTTTTTAAACCCTTAAGTTATTTAAATAGATTTCTTACTACTGATAATATTATATTTTAAAGTAGGTAAAAACAAAGTTTCTAAACTTGGAGACCCAATCTCAATGTACAAAAGAAAGTACAGAACATGGAAGAGATACGTCGCTGCAGATCTATATATAGGTATAGTCACGACGTTAAACTCCCCAGTCAGTGGAAGAGATACTGAAAAAATTACAGATCGCAAAGGCCCTGATTTAGTAGAGACATTTCAAATGAAATGGTGGGATAAACCAAGTTTAATGGCATTCAAAATCTCTCTCATCCATTGCGATTTTAGAGTCCGGTAGTAACACAAAACACGACACTGTTGTGAAGACATAATAGGAATAATAAAATGAAACAAATTCCAAACATACCGTAATACAACATTGATTAATTATATGTTTTCAATAATTTTTATTTAGCCCCAACCTAATGCGTAAGCTCGGACAATTTGAGTATATTTTGAGTATATTGTCATGACCATACGCGTCTGGTCGGGATACTTATATGGTTCGAAAAAGATATATCATTTTACCCCCACGATAAAAAATTGCGATTCTTTGTTAACATCGTTTCATATCTGTTTGATATTTTCAAAACTTTTAATAAGTAAAACAGTCATTTAAGTGGACTAAAGACACCATAAGATGGATATGAAAGGAATAAATAACCTGTTTGTTATTATTTTTTTTTCATTTACAGATCTCCGTTCTACCATAAAACGACATAATATTTGTTTTCATTATTACCATAATCTTATATAGCAAAAATCTATTGTATTTTTCTAACCCTCTGCTTGCAAATATGTTTTTCAACATTAATTTTCAAAATATCATTTTTTGGAAAAAGAACAAAGCCCCTCCTCCTGCAAGTTAAATGGTCGGTCATAAGAGTTAATAATGACAACGACAAGCGTGCAATGTTTGAATATACATTCTATTTGTATGTGTACTTCAAAAATTTCAAATATGTGAGATAAGCTTAATTAAAAACAACCGTTTATAAATTTGTCTACATTCATGTGTTTTTGAGTGGAAGAAACACTTAGAGATTTTTAACGGATTTTATGGTACTAAAGGTTACAACGGGCGCTAGTTTAGGGCTTGTATTTCCAGCTATAAACAATGCTTTTGTGTAAGAAATGAACAAATAGGATTGCTAAATCAAAACAAACAAAAAATAATCCCAACAAACAATTTAAATGTAAAATATATCTTTAAGACTGTAATATGTTTAAATAATTTTGTTAAAAATCAGAATAAAAATCAGTTAACTGATACTAGAATACAAGTATTTATGTATATTTTTGCCTGTTGTAATATACAGTGAAATGCATTAATGAAAATCAAAAATAAATTGAAAAAAACAGCTATCGAGACAATATCATGATGCAGATATAAAAACAATGAAATATTAGGATGGCAATAATTGGAAACATCGGACTGCTGGTGTTACCTATAGAATACAAATACTTAAACGGGTATTAAACGGTGGGTTTGGTTTTGCTTTATATCGATATTTCAAGGAGTAACCTCTCATCAGCAGCATTTGAATCAAAACATTTTAAAGCAAAAAAGCCAAAAGTATTGAATGAAAAGTATTCAATAACAAAAGGTTCGAACAGGGAAGTCAAATCCAGCAACCAGGAAAATAACCATGTGCAATACAAGGAAAGAAATATTATGTTCGTTCCATTTTTGATGAGTATCCGATGGGCCCGGTTGGACAGATCTGATCGATGACTATATGTAGATAGTACATAATGGAAGGTAAACATAAAACATACAAGTTTTTTCATCACATGACGTCACATTATAATCCAGTGTTCGCACCATATATGTTCTCAGTATAATGGACTGTCCATGGTACATAATAATATCAAAGGAAAAAAACTGCTTATTACTGATAAAAAACCCTTTTTCTTTCCAAAAATTCAAAGTTGACCAATAAAATAAAGCATCGTAAAAGGTCAGCTTACTAATAAATCTTTCCGATATTTATTGTACGACCTGGCTCAATGTGTCCAATTCCAGGAGTTGTAATGGGTTAGACACACAGGATTATGTTGTTCCACGGTTGCTGTCTTCACTCAAGATATTTTACGGAAGACATCATGCACTTATAGAAAATTATTGGATTTCGATCTCTCAGATGAGTGCAGATGTTGGTTTGTCATAGGTTTTTGTTTTGTCTTCTTTTACCGGATTTGACACGCTGAATGAACTATTGGCAACGCGACGAGTGTGCTATAGCAATCAGGAACTGCTTACTCTTCCGGAGCACCTGAGTTCACTTTTGTTTCTACTGGAGTTCGCGTTGTTGATTGATATTCAGTTTTTTTGTGTTTCCATGTTTTACATGTTGTGTTTTTTTGTCTCGTTCTTGTTGGTGTTTACTGATTTTGTCTCTGCCCTTTCGGACTTTTGACATTCGGATACCCCATTGGTACCCTGCTTCTTTCTTACCGTACGTAAACATGTATTCCTATGTTACCATTGTATTCCTATGTTACCATTGTATCCCTATGTTACCATTGTAACTCTTTGTACTCAATGTATACATTTGTTAGTATTATAACCCTATGAAACCATTGTATTCCTATGTTACCATTGTATTCCTATTTTACCATTCTAACCCTTTGTTACCATTGTTCCCCTATGCTACCAATGTTAACCAATTGTAACCCTATGTTCCCGAATGTAAACATTTATTCCAATGTTACCATTCTATCCCTAAGTAACCATTTGTAACCATGAATCCTGTTACCATTGTCACCTTATTTATCCATTGTATTTCTATGTTACCATTGTAACCTTATGTAACAATTGTACCCCTTTGTAATCATTGTTACCCTATGCAACCGTTGTATTCCTATATTACCATTCTATTTCTATGTTATCATTATAGCTATATGTAGCAATTGTACCTCTATGTAACAATTGAACCTCTATGTAACCATTGATACCCTATGTAACCATTGTTACCTTATGTAACCATTGTTACCCTATGTAACCATTGATACCCTATGTAACCATTGTTACCCTATGTAACCATTGATACCCTATGTTACCATTGTAACCCTATGTAACCATTTTATTCCTTTGTTATCATTATAGCTATGTATAACAATTTTACCTCTATGTAACCATTGTTACCCTATGTATCCAGATGTTACAATGTAATTCTAAGTAACAATTTTCACCTTTTGTAACCATTATCACCCTAATTGAAACACTGTGCAACGATTTTAACCAAAATGTTACCATGTTACTTTACATGACGATCGTTACCCTGGGTTACCCTATTTTAACCAAAATGTTACCATGTTACTTTACATGACGATCGTTGCCCTGGGTTCCCCTATTTTAACCAAAATGTTACCATGTTACTTGACATGACGATTGTTACCCTGTGTTACCCTATGTAATGCATTGAAACACTATATAACACTTTGTACCTAGCAGCCCTTTGTAACCCTCGTTACCATTTTAACTCTTTGAACCAAGAAAACACTATATAGCCTTTTCATATATTGAGTTTGTGATCCACTGTTTCTATATTCAGTCAAATAACATACAACATACTTTGACCATAGAAGTCTTCCCTACCATTCTGTCTCTTTGATAACACCTAAAGGCAAAACAAAAAATAACGATAAAAATATGCTTTGCTTATTAAAAAAATCATGAATGATTTGCACCATGTTAAAGAATTAACTTCAGTTAAACTTATAAATTGGAAAAAAAGCTTTTTAACATGTAAAATGATAAATAATCAATAAAGACATTATTTTCATACAAAATATGTTTCAACTAAATGTGAACTTCATCTGCTGTCTGAAGACTGAATTTATTGTTTGAAAGTACAATAAAGATAAAGACACATAAACAATCATAATAAAATAGTGGGTTCAGAAAAAACAAAACAAAAACAAAACAAACATGGACTGGGTGAGAGGCGCTGCTATAAATATTATCAGATATAGAAAAAAAACACTGGCTGGGTTGCAGAATGGTGCAATGCGATGGTATAAATACCACAATTTTGATTACTAGTCAATTACCATGACTTCAGGTTGCTGGACCAATTCCTGGTTTCAAATGTACATGCAAAGGTCCATCTGAAATAAAATAAATGTCAAATAAAGGGAAATCAAAATAGTATGTCTTTTCCATCGTAAATATTACAATCATGATTAACCCAGACCAGGATTTGAACCTGGAACTCTTGTTACTTAAACAAGCGCTTTTCTTTTAAGCTATCTAGGTTTTTGATAAACTGAGCAATGCTGGTATCATGTTATGTGTGTTATATCATTTTATGGGTGTTGTATCATGTTATGGGTGTTGTATCATGTTATGGGAGTTGTATCATTTTATTGGTGTTGTATCATGATATGTGTCGTGTATCATTTTATGGGTTTTGTATCATGTTATGGGTGTTGTATCATTTTATGGGTGTTGTATCATATTATGGATGTTGTATCATGTTATAGGTGGTGTATCATCTTATGGGTGTTGTATCATGTTATGTGTGTTATATCATGTTATGGGTGTTGTATCATGTTATGGATGTTGTATCATGTTATGGGTGCTGTATCATGCTATGGGTGTTGTATCATGTGATGGGAGTTGTATCATGTTATTGGTGTTGTATCATGGTATGGGTGTTGTATCATGTGATGGGAGTTGTATCATGTTATTGATGTTGTATCATGGTATGGGTGTTGTATCATGTTATGGGTGTTGTATCCTGTTATGGGTGTTGTATCATGTTATGGGAGTTGTATCATTTTATGGGTGTTGTATCATGTTATGGGTGTTGTATCATGTTATGGGAGTTGTATCATTTTATGGGTGTTGTATCATTTTATGGGTGTTGTATCATGTTATGTGTGTTGTATCATTTAATATTACAAACATGATTAACCCAGACCAGGATTTGAACCTGGAACTCTTGTTACTTAAACAAGCGCTTTTCTTTTAAGCTACCTAGGTTTTTGATAAACTGAGCAATGCTGGTATCATGTTATGTGTGTTATATCATTGTATGGGTGTTGTATCATGTTATGGGTGTTGTATCATGTTATGGGAGTTGTATCATTTTATTGGTGTTGTATCATGTTATGTGTGTTGTATCATGTTATATGTGTTGTATCATTTTATGGGAGTTGTATCATCTTATGGGTGTTATATCCTGTTATGGGAGTTGTATCATTTTATGGGTGTTGTATCATGTTATGTGTCTTGTATCATTTTATGGGTGTTGTATCATGTTATGGGTGTTGTATCATGTTATGGGAGTTGTATCATTTTATGGGTGTTGTATCATGTTATGTGTGTTGTATCATTTAATATTACAATCATGATTGACCCAGACCAGGATTTGAACCTGGAACTCTTGTTACTTAAACAAGCGCTTTTCTTTCAAGCTATCTAGGTTTTTGATAAACTGAGCAATGCTGGTATCATGTTATGGATGTTGTATTATTTTATGGGAGTTGTATCATCTTATGGGTGTTGTATCCTGTTACGGGAGTTGTATCATGTTATGGGAGTTGTATCATGTTATGTGTCTTGTATCATTTTATGGGTGTTGTATCATGTTATGGGTGTTGTATCATGTTATGGGTGTTGTATCATGTTATGGGAGTTGTATCATTTTATTGGTGTTGTATCATTTTATGGGTGTTGTATCATGTTATGCGTGTTGTATCATTTAATATTACAATCATGATTAACCCAGACCAGGATTTGAACCTGGAACTCTTGTTACTAAAACAGGCGCTTTTCTTTTAAGCTATCTAGGTTTTTGATAAACTGAGCAATGCTGGTATCATGTTATGGGTGTTGTATCATGTTATGGGTGTTGTATCTTGTTATGGGTGTTGTATGATGTTATGGGAGTTGTATCATGTTATGTGTCTTGTATCATTTTATGGGTGTTGTATCATGTTATGGGTGTTGTATCATTTTATGGGTGCTGTATCATTTTATGGGTGTTGTATCATATTATGGATGTTGTATCATGTAATAGGTGGTGTATCATCTTATGGGTGTTGTATCATGTTATGTGTGTTATATCATGTTATGGGTGTTGTATCATGTTATGGATGATGTATCATGTTATGGGTGTTGTATCATGTTATAGGTGTTGTATTATGTTATGGGTGTTGTATCATGTGATGGGAATTGTATCATGTTATGGGTGTTGTATCATGTTATAGGTGGTGTATCATCTTATGGGTGTTGTATCATGTTATTGGTGCTGTATCATGTTATAGGTGTTGTATCATGTTATGGGAGTTGTATCATTTTATGGGTGTTGTATCATGTTATAGGTGTTGTATCATTTTATGGGTGTTGTATCATTTTACGGGTGTTGTATCATATTATGGATGTTGTATCATGTTATAGGTGGTGTATCATCTTATGGGTGTTGTATCATGTTATGTGTGTTATATCATGTTATGGGTGTTGTATCATGATATGGATGTTGTATCATGTTATGGGTGTTGTATCATGTTATGGGTGTTGTATCATGTTATGGGAGCTGTATCATGTTATTGGTGTTGTATCATGTTATAGGTGTTGTATCATGGTATGGGTGTTGTATCATGTTATGGGTGTTGTATCATGTTATGGGTGTTGTATCATGTTATGGGTGTTTAATCATGTTATGGGTGTTGTATCATTTTATGGGTGTTGTATCTTATAATGTCACTGCATAATAAATTTCTTCTGTATCAATCATTAACATTCTCTAATTAGATTTAAAACTTAATTTGTACATTTTTTAAAATGTCATTATTTAATGTATGATTTGCAGTTTAAAGTTATTATATGTATTTTGCATCTAGTTATTAATTTTCATCTGCATGTTTAATTAGTTACTGTTGTGGTATTAAGCCTTTTTTAGTGTCACATAACTATCTTTGTTGTACAATTATCTATCATCAAGGTATCTATTTGTTTTTCTTTTAACTATAAGGATGTTCAAGGATGATTTTGAGATTTTTGAAATAGATGCCTTAAATCATAAGGGAAGCATAAAAAATACAAAATAAGCTTAACATTTTGATAGATTTACTCGTTTCAAGAGTTCAAAATTTCAGGGTACAGATCAAATGTTGTGCCTTAACGTGAAAGAAAAAACTTCGAAAAAACCAAAAAATGTCATTATAATTAGATCTAAATCTATAAAAAGACTCTCAAGGAAGACTTTCAACAAAGCTTTATGACAAAGGAACTTTACTCTGCCCTTCTTTTTGTGACAACATTCATGTTGTGTCAGGTACACTTATTCAGTATCATATTATCATTTTTTATTAAAACTGTCTTATTGTATGGGTGTTGTGTCACGTACGCTTATATCATATCATATTTATTTTATGGTGTGAAAATGGTCATTGCTGTATAGATATTGTGTCAGGCTTACTTATTCTGCATCATACATGCTCACTAAGCATGCATCAACATACCTCTCTCTTGTGTTAAGATTATCTTATTTTATTGATGGTGTGTCACATACATTTAGTCATGTTAGTGCTTCATCATTCATCAATAATTTGTCTAACCTTATAGACATTTTGTGATGCAAATATCATAATTTTTTAATGTTTCAAAATTGTTCTTGTTTTATGTGTGTCGTGCCATGAACACTTTTCAAATAGTTAATCGATCTTTTGGTTTTCATGGTTAGTACCTGCCATTTGAAATGTCCCGTTGTTTCAACATTTGTCTAGTAGGCAATTATTAAACGATTGCAGGACATTGTCGTAGATGTTGAAGTATGTTGTCATAAATTCCTGATGTAAGTGTGTATATGCTTCAATCAACTCTCCACACAGATCTACAAATGAAAAATATACTAGGTATATACATCATCCATAATTGAAATTAAGTCAATATACAATTCTGTTATAGATTTTTTCATTTGATCATGATAATTAAGTTTTTTTAAAATTAAAGCAATTATATATCTATGAAGTACATTTTATAAATCTAAAACTACTTTTAGTACCAGAATGAAATTATTAAATTTAAACAAGTATCGAAATAAACTATTCTGTGTGTCTTTGTGTTTTTCAACGCACTTGTGTTCTATGAGGCAATCAATTTAAAGGATGAAAGAAACCAGATTTGTCCCATTTTATAAATTACAAACGGAGAAACAACCAGTGTGTTATACAAACCAGCTACTTTACAAACAGGGAATCAACCGAAGTTTGGTATTTCTACCAGCAACACAAAACACTGCCCCCCCCCAAAATAAACAGGTAAAGTTGTTGCTAAACATTGTTAGTTCCAAAAAAGCCATCATTTTACCCTGATTTTACTGGAAAACTTTTCCCTACTTTTTGATGAAAGTAATATGGAAACGGAAAATGTTTTAAGAGACATCCTGACAAACAGACAAGGTAGTTGTAGTTAAGCCTCACTCTCTTACAAAAGTTTGGATATGTCATGATCTCACAATTTCTGAACTGTGCTCAATTTAGTTTACTTCAGCACACAAAAAAAATAGATCAAAAACATATCTGATGTGTCTGGTACATGTATGACAGAAACCGCTGCGTAAGAAAAATATGTTGCCTAGAATTTTGTTAAAAGAGGCAAAGGAGTGCCAATTGTGACAATTAAATGTTGTTAGCTTCAAACAATCAAGACAAAGTTATTTGATTTTAAAGACATTGAATGAAAACAAATAAAAATCTGAACTTGAACCAGCAACATTAACTTAGATGAAGTGAGGAAAAACTAAGGCACTTTGTTGTTACTATATAATCATGTTTTTAATGATTAACTGAGTGAAGGTCAAATATGATAAAAGACAACACTGCAAACACTACAAACACTCAATATCTAATAGGAATAAGGAGCAATATGATGCTGTATTATCTTTGTGTGTGGTGACCTACATGTATAATTTTAAGCTGTGTATTCAATGTCTAATTTTGTGCAATTATTCTAAATGATTCAAGTGTGTCAAGAGCTGCTCAAAGGTAGATATTAAAGAGCTTTATACTGACAAGATTATATATCAGTGGTTTTGGCAACGTCAACTCATACAACATGTAAAACAAACCTGGGATTTGGTCCAGCAACTTCTCAACGTCAACAGCTTTGAATGCTATTACACAGTCTTCAGTTTCAAGTGCACATGTTAACCTCTATCTGAATAATAAAGGATAAATTCACTGCATTTAGTACTTATGCAGGATTGAATTGCCATTTGGATAACATTGGAATAATGGCTAATGGAAAAATGAGGTGTTTTGAAATTCAATACTGATTTAAACCTTAAGTGTTGCAAAACTGCAGAATAAAAACAGAAGATCCAGAATACAGACAAGTGAGTGAGTTTTACACCCTTGCAACACTATATGGGCTATATAAATCAATGGAATTTTGACCTGGTCAGAACAGGGAAGGATATGCAACATTTCCTGGTATGAAAAGTTGTTTTAACGTTCTAACATTTGGTTCAGAACAGCTCTTATTCCTAACCTGATATTATTTCTGGAGTATATTTTACGGACCATATTTTACTGTCAGGTATTTTCTTAGATTTTTTCAGGGGATATCACAATAGCGGAATGAAACGATCTCTTCTTACCGTTTTAATCAATTCGCCACATAGATGCTAATGCCCCAAATTATATTAAAATAGGGAAAGAAATATTTAAAAATAACATTTATGTCAATTAAAGTTGTCAAAGTGAAAAGTCTAATGGCTGAATGAAGAGATCTGGTTACCGAAAGAAATATCGAGTGACGTCTGATCCCGATGTTTGGACTGCATCTTAAATTCATATAAAAAGGGACTTTTGTAGGCTCTATCAAGACTGTTTAGTTTCATTGGTTACATATATTTTTATGATGTAGAGTAACACAATGTTTCAAGCTCTTCAGTAGTGTCTTAATGACCTTGTCGGGACTATTTTGTACTTAATTAGAACTACTTTCCTCCTCTGTCAATACCGGATGCATTAACTCCATGTTTTGTACCAGCAGACGCTAGATTGTTTGTATCGTGACGTCATCATGTGTGCCGTAGGTATCCAGACATGCTACTCGTGTGATTCACTCAACCTCCGCACACGGTTAATTTCAATGTAACCCGTAATAATCTTAATAAATCATGAAACTTTAAGAAAGACGTAGCTTTCCAAGCTGTAAAAGCACTTACAAAGCTATTTTTTACCATGATAATAATCAATAATTTGTGATTTTATTAAGCACTATATTCCTAGACCACGAGCATGGTTCCCTCAGGTATCAGAACCCGCCAGCCCATCTTTCTCTTCCTCGTTCTGAAGATAAACCACGACATTTATTTGTCCCCCTTGGTAAATTGTTTAAAAATTTAAAAATATAACCTTTAATAGCATGTTTGAATTGTTAACATTGACGAAACGCACAAAACTTTCATGTTAATATAGTGCACTGATAAATTGTGCCAATTAAAAGTATGCAAATTATGTTTTTTCTACGAACAGGTCCGTCAATTCACCCATATTATCAGTTGCAACCAGAGTATCGCCCATATATACCAAACAAACTATGGATTAGATAAGAGGTGAAATCATACTCTATCGGATGGAAGGGTTTTATCTAAATGGATACCTTGCCTCATCGGGAACCGGACTAGCTACCCGGTTCTATCATGGCTCGGCGGGTTTGCCATTAAAAAAACCCGATCCTGGTCTGTTGGTATCAGTCCAGGCGAGGGAAGACCAGATCGCATTCCTTCGTTAAAAAAAATGTGCGATCCAGCTGCAGTTGTACTTCCCCTAGTGCAACTGCAATAAGGGGGTCGTAAAGGTATACGAATAGGTAGGCTCTAAAGTCCGATAGGTGGATGGAGCCTCTTTTACACTTTTGGACATTTATTGCATTTTTTTTTTACTTTCGAATAAATTAACTTTTTGTTGGTTAATCAAATCAAACCAAGATGCTTCTTTTGCATTTTACTTAATTTTCGCTATGAAATATGATACTCTTAAGGTTAACGTATTGCATATAAATACCTTTAAATTTATCTAATAGTCTTATATTCAAAGAAATCACATCGTTCAAAGTCAAAGTCCTTCCCGTGACGTCATATCCGTTACTCATTAAGCTCATTGTAACAGCAGGTTTAGTTGTCACTCGGCGTAGTGTATCTTCATTGACAGGACTTTTATTAAACAAAACAGTATTTTTTTAAGGACGTGCAATAGGCTTATAAAATTTTCATTTAAATATCATACTAGTCTATAGAAACGAAAATATATTTTCTTATTCAATCTTTCAAGTATTTCATTCGACCGACCTTAACTTTTTATTTTAAAAATTATTTTTCTCTGTCCATTTTTGCTTAAACTTCTTAATCTAATTAGTTTATGATAAAGTCTTCACAGGTATTTTTTTATTTTGAAAAAAAGAGATTTTCAGTAAATCCTAAGAGATTATTTGGTATTTGATACTGTTATAACAAGAGCTTGAAGAAATAGTTTGTGAATGAATATTAACGAAAAATACACAAATTATTACTCAAAATAAAAAACAAGAGAGCTATTTTTATTCGATGATGATAGCCACTTATGTGTTATGTGTATTTCTTTTAACATCACCATGTTGTCCATTTATGATAATATATGCTGTTTATTAATAGATAGACGTTTCCAAATATGATAATCTATGTAAAGATAATTCAATTTTCTTCCATTTATGAATTGTGCTATGCTGAATATTTTCTTTTTAAATCTTAATGCATTTATATGGTGAAATATTGCTTCTGTTATTTTGCTCCTCGGTTGATGTTTTCAGTAAAGAAAAATTCATGCACACATAGAAAAATATGGAGGTTTCTATCTCAGATTAGTGCAGATGTTGCATGGTTGGTAAAATGGTTTGTTTCCTTTCCCTGATTTGATAATCTGAATTGACCATTAGCAACGCAACGGATGTGCTATAACAAACAGGAACAGCTTAAACTTCCAGAACACCTGAGTTAACCTTTTATACGCATCAACTTCTGTCTTCAATAGTGCTTAAAATTATGTTATCTCATATCTTTCTAATTTCTTTCATGCCTTCTGGCCACGCTATCTTGATTTTTGCAACTTGTTATTTAATATGTTAATAATAACTTTGTGTTTATAATGAGTCTCTTTTTCGATCGAATTTCATTTTTCGCCTCGACATGGTTCGAGTACACTAACTAATATTCGAATACACCCGAATCGACTTTGAATTTATTTCAAACATTTACCTTAACAAACTTTATTTTATCGGAATATCAATTGAAAAAAATCAAAAAGCACAACTGATTTATAAAGATGCATTGAAAAATATATTTGCAGTAACAGTATAGTTCTGAATGCCATACTTAATTTTTCCTTACTTAAGTACCGACTTAAGCGTCTTTATGCATACAACGTAAGATCACTACGTAACTAAGGAAATCTTATGGGAAATCTAAGTTTAAGGAAGTCTTAACTGTAGTAGTTTTATACAAACGGCCCAAGACTTGATGCAGGCCTTTCAAAAGAAATCATGGGTTGAACCATGTTTTATGGTGCCAAACCCCCCTCTTCCATTGCGATCTATGGATCTAGTAACACAAAACACATCATAGTTGTGAGACAAATTAGAGCTTAAGATGTGATCATCTCAGTACAAAAAAACTGTCACAAACTAATTGAAACAATTTCGAATCATTTCATCTGATATAATTTTGAATTTAGTTATCTTGGCTGATCATGATATCGAAAGACAACTTTTTAAGAGAGCGGATGAGACGTATTTTCTTATAACCTTGGTCCAAAAGCCGTTTACGGAGACAACGTTGTTGGGTAAACAAACCTGAAGAATTAGTAAATTTACTAAATTAGGGCATCTAATGAGATATAAAATGAAACCCCACCTTAATATTCATCAATAGTTATACCGAAAACTTTCGGTGGACAGACGGAAGGACGGACGAACAGACATCGAACGAAACGATAGGTATAACATAATACCTCGTCACATCGTGTGTTGGGGTATAAGAACCAAATAAACCACACAAAAGTTGAAACGATCGTGGATTTGCGTGCTCAAGAATAGAAATCAGATCTTGCTTGTTATGAAAAAACCGTTACTTTACAAACAATCATTTGAGTTTAGATCAAACCCAGAAAAGAACAACATCACTGAAAGATAAAATCAATAACCATAATAGCTAGAGTATGCCTAAATCACTTTATAATATATATTGTTTGTCGTTCTTGTGTTGGATTGCATTGTATTTAATTATAAGTATTTGTTTAAATTAGGTAAAAATGAATGTGTTACGTAGCTATTGTTTTATAAAACTTGAATATATTTGGTTTGGTAACTAGCAGATTTTATCATTTTGTTTAGATTTGAATGAGTTGTTCAATCAATGTCTAACACTTTTTCATGAGTTGTGTTGTTGGTAATTCCTGGCAAAATGAAAACAAACTTTCTCTGTAAGATTTCTGGCTTACTTTTTGTGTCAAGTGTTTTTGTAGTCTTACAGAGGACGATTATAGTTGATTCTGTAAAAAAGTAAGTAGAAAGTGTTATGAGTGGAATAATCGGTTAATCAATAAACATTCCTTCAGCGTGTTTTTTTTTGGTCAGGTATCGTGCAGTTTGACAATTTCCTTCAGTGTGAGTCTTTGTCAGGTACATTTCAGTTTGATAATTTATCTTAGCTTAATTAAATGTCAGGTATCATTCAGTGTGAGTCTTTGTAAGATGCCGTTCAGTTTGACAATTTCCTTCAGTATGAGTCTTTGTCAGGTATCGTTCAGTTCGACAATTTCCTTCAGTATGAGTCTTTGTCGGGTATCGTTCAGTTCGACAATTTCCTCCAGAATGAGTCTTCGTCAGGTATCGGTCAGTTTGACAATTTCCCTAAGTGTGAGTCTTTGTTAGGTATCGTTCAGTCTTAATAATCCTATATGTACCAATTGTATACAAATAAATGGTTTTGGTTCGATAATTTAAATCCCTGCATCAACATCAACTTTTCAATAGTCAAAATTCCTCTCTTGCGTAGCAACATTCCGTCCGCTCCAGCCTGTGAAATATACGTATCGCAACTGATTCGTAATTCAAGGGCTTTTTTGGGTTATTGGTAATTCCTTGGTAGAGCATCACAACTTACTGGCAAATTGTTAGTAAGGTTACGTTGCTCCCCGGTTGTCTTCTCATATACGTAAGATATTTTACAGAGGACAGCACATACTTGTAGAAACGATGCTCGCTGATTGCGTTGGAGAATACATTTTTTTGCACGTGGTGAAGGTCGTTTGTTTGTTCTTGTCTTTTGTCTAAGTCTCTATAGTCTCTAAATGATCGAGTAAATTGGAAAAGTCTCTCATTTATAGTGCATCATTAGCGTGTGTGAAAAAATAACGCAGAATATGAGAATATGGTGTGATTTGGATAAGTATGTTTTAATTTTGAAAAAAATACTAGTTATGATTTGGAGGAATTTGGGATTTTGTTCTTCCGACTCAATTTGGAAAATTCCTCGTGGAATCTAGTCGTCGAAACGTTTCAGCTGTGATTTTGGAATGATATGTAGTTGTTTTAAAGGTGTAAATAAGCACGCAAAATTAATAGATTCATTACTTTGTTTTCAAGACAATGACGTTAATTTTAAAGGGAAACGGTTTTTTATGACCTTTTCATATTTTTAGAATATAAAACACTAAAACATGTTGCGTAAAATCAAATACAGAATGAAGTAAGAGGATTTGACAAACCATATACATTTGTTAATAAAAGTAAAGAACGATCCATCTAGGCAGAATCCTTGGCTAAATGTGGAAAATGCAACACATGGGACAGTGTTTTTACGTTTACTAGTAAGAGTTACAAAAACAAATGCAAAGCATTGGGTAATCACGTCTTTATGATATATGATACACATTGCATTGGTTAAAAGACAAATGACACAACCAGAGAGTCCGCAAAATGAAAGAAATTCAAAACAATACACCAAATCAATTAGTTTCTATGATGCTATATTAACATGTATGTGTGATAAATGATGACAACAATGAGTCAACAACAATATATTTTCAGTATAACTATTACTACTCCCGAGACGACAAAAAAGGCAACTTAAATCGAAATGTTTGCATATGGAAAGCTAGGCAAAAAATATGAAACATTCGATTTTGTTTTTGATACTAAAAACCAAAAGAGACTTTAGGTTTCATTTAAACATAATTCAGTATGAATGATTTTGAAAAGCAAAGTACGTTTCACAATTCTCTTGGACTTTTATTATAGCAAGAACAATTAGATCTTAGAAATGAAAAATTCACGAAAACAATATGTGCATTGACATGTTCTGTATTTACTTTCGTCTCAAATGAAATGGATTGTGTGAACACAATGAGTGTATACGTAGCAACAAAACTTAAATTGAAAAGGAAACAGTATCCTACAATTAAAGCATTGCAAATATTGGCTATAAGCTTATAATGTACTTTATTAAGTGTTACAAATTTATGGTAACAAAAATCTCCCAGCATCGGTCTACTCTGGCTCTAAATAATAAATACACTAACACTGTGATCGAAATGAGCATTGAAGAGCTGTTGAATTCAAGCCTTTTGAACACCATTGTAAAATTATTGGTTGATATCACGAAATTGCAAATATGATAAAGGACATATGAATTCACTATATAAAAAACCGGATTAATTTCTCAATAAAAAGTGCACAATCTAAAATAACAAACTTTAAATTCATCAAAATTTCAAAGTTTGACAAGTAAAAATAAAACACCGAACTGCGAGGATCAATCTCCACTAGCAATGAGAAAAGACAAAACAAGGAAAACATAACCGGCTAAATTCAAGAGCGAAATGGTCCTGAGTTGGTACAGGCAATTAAAAAATGGGCTAAATAAGGTTCAATGGCGGGCCTAACCTCCCCCTTCCATTGCGATATTTGGGTCCGGTAGTTAAACAAAAGAAAACTTATTGTTATTGCATATACATGTAACTTCTGCTGTTATAATATTGAACAAAAATATTTGTTTTGTTACACATTTGTGTTTCCTCATCAGAGGCTCTAGCCAAAAGACTGAATTTGACTCATATGCATATGAAAAAGCTAAAAAAATAAACCTATTTGAAAATTAAATAGATTTAGCAATTTCATGTACTAGTAAAAGAAACACCACGACATACTAGTGCTATATGGATCAAGGTGACTTGAAAGAAATATAACTACATTTTATTGTAATATGTTTAGTCTTTAACATATCCATTTCAAGAAGTTAAGTGTTCATCAATCTTAACACGTATTTTCAAGTTACCTTTAGAATTTAAATACCTAAATCGTGAAACTCTATGGTATATGTCGAATGTTAAAGTTTGTTCTTTCATGTCTTTTCATTGGTCTTTTAATTTGCGTGGTAGAGATGAGTAACACATTTTTTCGAGAGTTAAACAAAAAATGTTTGATTCTTGCAGGTAGTTCTTTCCGTCTCTCTACACCATTGTAAATATGGCGTATTATTTTATTCAAGGACTTATTGTACTGATAAACTTTTATGTTTGTATAGGAACAAATGTTAAAACAAAAAGAGGCCTCGTAAACCCTGCTTTTGAAGAAATCAGTGAAATCACCCATGTTATTGATGAGATCGACAGTGATGGCGTAGTCAATTGTATGATGGTATGTTCATATAACGTTAATTGTAGATCGGTCTCCTATAATAACCTAGATAGCAGATGTCGTCTGTTTTCCCAAGATTTGTTCGGACAAGCACCGACTGGACACAATGAAAAAGGATGGATTCACTTGGATTTGACAACAGGTACTTTTTTACTATGACAATTTAATTTTAAGCTTCTCTTTATTTAATTTATTGTTTTTTATATATAGATTTTTCACGTTTTATTCTACAGCATAGTTTCTTATACGGTATATGTGCTGCTCGTGATATTCTACAGCAGAGTTTCTTATACGGTATATATGCTGCTCGCTTTATTTTCCAGCACAGTTTCTTATACGGTATATATGCTGCTCGCTTTATTTTACAGCATAGTGTCTTATACGGTATATATATGCTGCTCGTTTTATTTCACAGCACAGTTTCTTAAACGGTATATATACTGCTCGCTTTATTTTACAGCAGTTTCTTATACGGTATATATGCTGCTTGCTTTATTTTACAGCACAGTTTCCTATTCGGTATATGTGCTGCTCGCTTTATTTTACAGCACAGTTTCCTATACGATATATATGCTGTTCGCTTTATTCTACAGCAGTTTCTTATACGGTATATATGCTGCTCGCTTTATTTCACAGCACAGTTTCTTATACGGTATATAATTTAATGTAAAATATTTAGAGACACCATCAAAAAGTTTACTTGTAAAAACTTATGCAAGTCGTTCTCCTGTTGGTTTTTATGGATATGGCCTTTGAAGTAGCCCAATGACCGTATTCTTACTAAACTCTTCAAAAGGGTATTGTATGATCATGGGGCATTATTCCAGTACTTAATGGGGAGTCATTTTTATGCGCCTTCCAAGGATAGCATCGTTTCTTAAGACCACCCTTACAATAAAAATGGCATGGATCTTGGAATCAGTAGTCCGAACAAATCACCGTTTTTTTCTCGTTTCCCCTCTAAGTAGCTCACAAGTTTTCATTAAAGTAACTGCTTAGCCCTATATTTTGAAAAATTAATTTTTACTCATGACAAGGCAATGGGCATAAGCAGTCTTCAGTAAAAAGTATAGCCCATAATCATGTGGCATTGCGTTGTTTTGTCCATTGCACATGACGCTGTGTCTACCTTCACTGAATTACATGAAAGTGTAGAAAAGCAACATTTTACGAAAAATCATTATTCAATTTAACAATCTAGATTAAAACTCATTACTTTTCTAAGGAGCTTTGTTTTATACCAATATTATTTAATGAAATATTAAGAGTCATGATTAAGTCAGTAAAGGTGTATATGTTGCTCAGAGTATTTGTCTTTATAATCACTGTGTTGTTACTTATGAACAGTCACGGATTTTTTTACATATTTATTATATTGTTATTCATTCTATAAACTATTTATAATTCTATAAGAATACTTGTTTCAGTACTACCACCACCAGTTGACTGTTCTGATTTTCAGTCTCGAGGCTACAATAGTTCTGGACTGTATACCATAGGTCGCAACCAGGTAACAGTTTGGTGTGACCTAGAAACAGACGGAGGAGGGTGGACGGTGGGTATTCTTTTAATTTAAATAAATAATTATATCGAAGGTTATAAAGTATTAAATCTAAAGGTTTTTTTCTCATGAATGAAATATGTGGTTTCTTATCTAGGTGTTGTGTTTTGGAAAATATAGCGATAATTTTGTGTACAATTACAAAGTTCAAGAGACATGCCCACTTCTCGATTTTTATCCAATATTATTAAATGAAAAAAGATATAGTCATGGAAGGTGTGTAAATTTCGCGATTTTTTTCAGTATTTTTTTTAGGAATTTCACGTAATAACTAAATTTCCTAGTAATTACGTAAATTATCTAAAAAGATAGCAGTTTAATGTACTTTCCAGTTACGCATTTTTACTATAACAAATAAATATGGAATAATATTCAACACATACAACGAAATGATATGAGATTGAAAAGACATGAAAAGATCAAAAACTAAAGTAAAGGGTTAAATTGTCTTAACTTCATACAATGTATGAGGTAGTTAAAGCGAACATTTACATGTGTTTGAAATTCTTAAAGAAAAGAGAAGAGTGAAATTATTATACAGCAAAGACGTTTATTTTAACGTTTAAGATATAATAAGGATTGAATAATCAGAAAGTATCTTTTTATCCATGTACGTTAAAACACCTGTCTGTTATAGGTATTTCAGCGAAGGTCTGACGGGTCTGTAGACTTTCATAGAAATTGGAATGACTACGTGGCAGGATTTGGTGATACCTCAAGAGAATACTGGATCGGTATGTTTAATTGCTACACGGATGTGATATTTTATTATTGTGTTTAAAATTAATAAAGATAGAACAATTTAAACTAGATATTTTGTGTGTTATTTTAACGTAGATGGTGGTTTTTTATGAAACACATTTTTTTTTAAATTAAAGCCTTCATTATAATAATGTTTTCAGTTTAGCTTTATAATATCATTCTATGATAAAAATTGAAGACGTGTGGCAAGTTCATAAGAATTTGGAAATCATTAATAATTTTACAGCGCTTTTAATGAATTGGTCTCCTATCAGTTTGAATACACTGTCAATTAGGCATAATTCGCTGCTTCGTGAACTTAAAGAACATTTTAAGGGGTTTTGGTCTCTTCAACCGTGTATACCACATTAATCCAAAATTTCTTTGATTCAGCCATCTGTGTATCCCACGGTGGTTCTTAAGGGGTTTCGGTCTTAAATATTATTCACCCGTGTATCCCACGGTGACGCCAAATTATTCTGCATATTTGTATTTGTATTGATTTCTGGTTGCCATTCACAATATTCGGTAACCATTTATCTGATCATTGAATGTTGATATTTTATGTTTATTATATATTATCTGAAAAATATCATTTCTTTAACCACCTGTGCATCCCACGGTGGAATTTATTTTATTGATTATCTATTGATTATTTATTGATTATCTAGATTTATATGATATATGAGAAATCATTCATATTTATTATTGTAAATCCTTATTAAAGCTGAGGCCCAATAATGCCGAACCTTACAAAGAGTTTTCATTCCCCCCTTAGTTATACATGGGTATGCATTATAAGCAAGAGATGTGAGTCTTTGTTAGGTATCGTTTAGTTTTACAATTTCCTTCAGTGTGAGTCTTTGTTAGGTACCGTTCAGTTTGACAATTTCCTTCAGTGTGAGTCTTTGTAAGGTATCGTTCAGTTTGACAATTTCCTTCAGTGTGAGTCTTTGTCAGGTATCGTTTAGTTTGACAATTTCCTTCAGTGTGAGTCTTTGTTAGGTATCGTTCAGTTTGACAATTTCCTTCAGTGTGAGTCTTTGTCAGGTACCCTTCAGTTTGGCAATTTCCTTCAGTGTGAGTCTTTGTCAGGTATCGTTTAGTTTGACAATTTCCTTCAGTATGAGTCTTTGTCAGGCTCCCTTCAGTTTGACAATTTCCTTCATTGTGAGTCTTTGTTAGGTATCGTTCAGTTTGACAGTTTCCTTCAGTGTGAGTCGTTGTCAGGTATCGTTCAGTTTGATAATTTCCTTCACTGTAAGTCTTTTTCAGGCATCGTCCAGTTCGACAGTTTCCTTCAGTGTGAGTCTTTGTCAGGTATCGTCCAGTTTGACAATTTATTTCACTGTGAGTCTTTGTCAGGCATCGTCCAGTTCGACAGTTTCCTTCAGTGTGAGTCTTTGTCAGGTATCATTCAGTTTGACAATTTCCTTCAGAGTGAGTCTTTGTTAGGTATCGTTCAGTTTGACAATTTCCTTCACTGTGAGTCTTTGTCAGGCATCGTCCAGTTCGACAGTTTCCTTCAGTCTTTGTCAGGTATCGTTCAGTTTGACAATTTCCTTCAGTGTGAGTCTTTGTCAGGTACCCTTCAGTTTGACAATTTCCTTCAGTGTGAGTCTTTGTCAGGTACCCTTCAGTTTGACAATTTCCTTCAGTGTGAGTCTTTGTCAGGTATCGTTTAGTTTGACAATTTCCTTCAGTGTGAGTCTTTGTCAGGCTCCCTTCAGTTCGACAATTTCCTTCAGTGTGTGTCTTCGTCAGGTACCCTTCAGTTTGACAATTTCCTTCAGTGTGAGTCTCTGTCAGGTATAGTTTAGTTTGACAATTTCCTTCAGTGTGAGTCTTTGTCAGGTATCGTTCAGTTTGACAATTTCCTTCAGTGTGAGTCTTCGTCAGGAACCCTTCGGTTTGACAATTTCTTTCAGTGTGAGTCTCTGTCAGGTATCGTTTAGTTTGACAATTTCCTTCAGTGTGAGTCTTTGTCAGGCTCCCTTCAGTTCGACAATTTCCTTCAGTGTGAGTCTTCATCAGGTAACCTTCAGTTTGAAAATTTCCTTCAGTGTGAGTTTTTGTCAGGTATCGTTCAGTTTGATAATTTCCTTCAGCAGTCAGATATCTTATGAATAACCATGACCTCGGAAAATGATGATTTTTCATGACATTTAAATAAAACAATTGTAATGAAAAACCATGACTTCATATAAAATAGAACAAGGTCATGAAAATCCATGGTCTTTCAATTACATTTTTGTGATGGAAATCCATGACTTGAAGGTGTTACAAAGTCATGAAAAATCATCATTTTCGAAGATCATGAAAAATCATGACTTTTAGAAAGTCATGATTTTCTATGACTTTTCACTATTTTTTGTCATGAAAAACCGTGACAAAACTGTTTAACATGAAAGACTCCTTGGTAGAAAATGGTCAAGAAACTCGGTATAATTGCGAGTAACTTCAAATCCTAAATTGTAGATGTGTTCTTGAATAATTTCATAACATCTTTATCGACTTGGTTTTGTAAGAATTTGGTAAAATAAAGCGAAAAAATCTCATTCTTGTACACAATTTGTACCACTGATTTTGTAGGTTTTTGCAATTTTCGTTATTTCAGACAACAACAAATGGGTAAAATTTCAAACAGAAGTAACTGAACCAAGTTTAGAACCGGGACATACAAATAAATCTGTACAGACAGTTCAAATTTTCATGAAGTCAGACAAATATAGTGCTGACAGAAAAAAGGTGAAATGTCATGAAAAATCATCATTTTCAAAGGTCATGGTTTTTCATAAGATATCTGACTGTTCAGTGTGAGTCTTTGTCAGGCACCCTTCAGTTTGACGATCTCCTTCAGTGTGAGTCTTTGTCAGGTATCGTTCAGTTTTACAGTTTCCTTCATTGTGAGGCTTTGTCAGGTACCCTTCAGTTTGACAATTTCCTTAAGTGTGAGTCTTTGTCAGGTATCGTTCAGTTTGATAATTTCCTTCAGAGTGAGTCTTTGTCAGGTACCCTTCAGTTTGACAATTTCCTTCAGGGCGAGTCTTTGTCAGGTATCGTTCAGTTTGATAATTTCCTTCAGTGTGAGTCTTTGTCAGGTACCCTTCACTTTGACAATTTCCTTCACTGTGAGTCTTTGTCAGGTATCGTTCAGTTTGACAGTTTACCTCAGTGTGAATCTTTGTCAGGTATCGTTCAGTTTGACAGTTTCCTTTAGTGAGGGTCTTTGTCAGGTATCCTTCAGTTTGACAATTTCCTTAAGTGTGAGTCTTTGTCAGGTATCGTTCAGTTTGATAATTTCCTTCAGAGTGAGTCTTTGTCAGGTACCCTTCAGTTTGACAATTTCCTTCAGGGCGAGTCTTTGTCAGGTATCGTTCAGTTTGATAATTTCCTTCAGTGTGAGTCTTTGTCAGGTACCCTTCACTTTGACAATTTCCTTCACTGTGAGTCTTTGTCAGGTATCGTTCAGTTTGACAGTTTACCTCAGTGTGAATCTTTGTCAGGTATCGTTCAGTTTGACAGTTTCCTTTAGTGAGGGTCTTTGTCAGGTATCCTTCAGTTTGTCAGTTTCCTTTAGTGTGAGTCTTTGTCAGGTATCCTTGACAATTTCCTTCAGTGTGAGTCTTTGTCAGATATCGTTCAATTTGATAATTAAAGTGTTTTAAATTTGTGGTAACAAAAATCTCCCAACATCGGTCTACTCTGGCTCTAAATAATAAATACATTAACACTGTGATCGAAATGAGCATCGAAGAGTTGTTGAATTCAAGCCTTTTGAACACCATTTTAAAATTATTGGTTGATATCCTACAATAAAGGTTATATTTTTAAATTTTGAAACTATGTACCAAGGGGAACAAATAAATGTCGTGGTTTATCTTCAGAACGGGGAAGAGAAAGATGCTTAATTGTTTAATTTAATTTGTATAAAACTATATATCCGTGTCAAGAATTAAGCATTGTGCTAATATTGTCCTTCTGAACACAAAAATACATAATGCATGTATATTGAAATGTTGTTATTACTTGCAAACTATTTTGAAAAATTATATCAGCTTATATATTTTTGATATGACTTTGTACAGAAAAAAACTAATTACGAACAGACAGAGCTTATTTGGGCATGGTTGTATTTGGGAAATGAAGATTCGAGGAAGGCGCTGGTATCTCTCTTAGTAATTTGTGTCTCAGTAAGTTCTCATTTGTTTTGTTGCGTGAACATGCAATTACAGTAGCTTTATCTAAAATTCCCTATTTGTCTTGAATGTATTGTCAAAATAAGGGTGATGCATTTCCGGTTTCTGATCTGTTTAAAGCTACCTTATCTTCACTTTATATCGTTAGTTAATTTCGATCAATGAGGTCAACAGATACCTTACATGTATTTTTTTATTTTATTTTAGATAATTTTTTTTAAACCCTTAAGTTATTGTAAATAGATTTCTTACTACTAATAATATTATATTTTAAAGTAGGTAATAACAAAATTTCCAAACTTGGAGACCCAATCTCAATGTACAAAAGAAAATACAGAACATGGAAGAGATACTGAAAAAATTACAGATCGCAAAGGCCCTGACTTAGCAGAGACATTTCAAATAGCCCTATGTAACAATTGTACCCCTATGTTACCATTGTAATCCTATGTAATCATTGATACCCTATGTAACCATTGATACCCTATGTAACCATTGATACCCTATGTAACCATTGTACCCCTATGTAACCATTGATACCCTATGTAACCATTGATACCCTATGTAACAATTCTACCCATATGTAACCATTGTACCCCTATGTAACCATTGTACCCCTATGTAACCATTGATACCATATGTAACCATTGATACCCTATGTAACCATTGATAACCTATGTAACAATTGTACCCCTATGTAACCATTGATACCCTATGTAACCATTGTACCCCTATGTAACCATTGTACCCCTATGTAACCAGTGTATCCCTATGTTACCACTGTAACCCTATGTAACCATTTTATTTCTTTGTTATCATTATAGCTATATATAACAATTGAACCTCTATGTAACCATTGTACCCCTATGTAACCATTGATACCCTATGTAACCATTGATACCCTATGTAACCATTGTACCTGTATGTAACCATTGATACCCTATGTAACCATTGATACCCTATGTAACCATTGATACCCTATGTAACCATTGTACCCCTATGTAACAATTGTACCCCTATGTAACCATTGATACCCTATGTAACCATTGTACCCCTATGTAACCATTGTACCCCTATGTAACCATTGATACCCTATGTAACCATTGATACCCTATGTAACCATTGATACCCTATGTAACCATTGTACCCCTATGTAACAATTGTACCCCTATGTAACCATTGATACCCTATGTAACCATTGTACCCCTATGTAACCATTGTACCCCTATGTTACCATTGTTACCATATGTAACCAGTGTATCCCTATGTTACCACTGTAACCCTATGTAACCATTTGATTTCTATGTTATCATTATAGCTATGTATAACATTTGTAACTCTATGTAACCATTGTTACCCTATGTAACCATTGTTACTCTATGTAACCATTGATACCCTATGTTACCATTGTTACCCTATGTTACCATTGTTACCCTATGTTACCATTGTTACCCTATGTTACCATTGTGTACCTATGTTACCACTGTAACCCTATGTAACCATTTTATTTCTATGTTATCATTATAGCTATGTATAACAATTTTACCTCTATGTAACCATTGATACCCCATGTAACCATTGCATTCCTATGTTATCATTATAGCTATATGTAACAATTGAACCTCTATGTAACCATTGATACCCTATGTTACCATTGTATACCTATGTTACCACTGTAACCCTATGTAACCATTTTATTTCTATGTTATCATTATAGCTATGTATAACAATTGTAACTCTATGTAACCATTGATACCCTATGTAACCATTGTATTCCTATTTTACCATTGTAACCCTATGTAACCTTTTACCACTATGTAACCATTGTTACCCTATGTATCAAGATGTTACAATGTAGTTCTAGGTAACAATTTTCACCCTTTGTAACCATTATCACCCTAATTGAAACACTGTGCAATGATTTTAACCAAAATGTTACCATGTTACTTTCCATGACAATCGTTACCCTGGGTTACCCTATTTTAACCAAAATGTTACCATGTTACTTGACATGACGATTGTTACCCTGTGTTACACTATGTAATGCATTGAAACACTATATAACACTTTGTACCTAGCAGCCCTTTGTAACCCTCGTTACCATTTTAACTCTTTGAACCAAGAAAACACTATATAGCCTTTTCATATATTGAGTTTGTGATCCACTGTTTCTATATTTAGTCAAATAACATACAACATACTCTGACAATGGAAGTCTTCCCTACCATTCTGTCTCTTTTATAACACCTAAACAAAGGCAAAACAAAAAATAACGATAAAAATATGCTTTGCTTATAAAAAAATCATGAATGATTTGCACCATATTAAAGAATTAACTTCAGTTAAAAGTATAAATTGGAAAAAGCTTTTTAACATGTAAAATGATAAATAATCAATCAAGACATTATTTTCATACAAAATATGCTTCAACTAAATGTGAACTTCATCTGCTGTCTGAAGACTGAATTTATTGTTTGAAAGTACAATAAAGATAAAGACACATAAACAATCCTAATAAAATAGTGGGTTCAGAAAAAAAACAAAACAAAAACAAAACAAACATGGACTGGGTGAGAGGCGCTGCTATAAATATTATCAGATTTAGAAACAAACACTGGCTGGGTTGCAGAATGGTGCAATGCGATGGTATAAATACCACAATTTTGATTACTAGTCAATTACCATGACTTCAGGTTGCTGGACCAAATCCTGGTTTCAAGTGTACATGCAAAGGTCCATCTGAAATAAAATAAATGTCAAATAAAGGGAAATCAAAATAGTATGTCTTTTCCATCGTTAATATTACAATCATGATTAACCCAGACCAGGATTTGAACCTGGAACTCTTGTTACTTAAACAAGCGCTTTTCTTTTAAGCTATCTAGGTTTTGATAAACTGAGCAATGCTGGTATCATGTTATGTGTGTTGTATCATTTTATGTGCGTTGTATCATGTTATGTGTGTTGTATCATTTTATGGGAGTTGTATCATGTTATGGGTGTTGTATCATGTTATGTGTGTTGTATCATGTTATATGTGTTGTATCATTTTATGGGAGATGCATCATGTTATGGGTGTTGTATCCTGTTATGGGAGTTGTATCATTTTATGGGTGTTGTATCATGTTATGTGTCTTTTATCATTTTATGGGCGTTGTATCATGTAATGGGTGTTGTATCATGTTATGGGAGTTGTATCATTTTATGGGTGTTGTATCATTTTATAGGTGTTGTATCATGTTATGTGTGTTGTATCATTCAATATTACAATCATGATTAACCCAGACCAGGATTTGAACCTGGAACTCTTGTTACTTAAACAAGTGCTTTTCTTTTAAGCTATCTAGGTTTTTGATAAACTGAGCAATGCTGGTATCATGTTATGGATGTTGTATCATTTTATGGGAGTTGTATCATATTATGGATGTTGCATCATGTTATAGGTGGTGTATCATCTTATGGGTGTTGTATCATGTTATGGGTGTTATATCATGTGATGGGTGTTGTATCATGTTATGGGTGTTGTATCATGTGATGGGAGTTGTATCATGTTATTGGTGTTGTATCATGTTATAGGTGTTGTATCATGGTATGGGTGTTGTATCATGTTATGGGTGTTGTATCCTGTTATGGGTGTTGTATCATGTAATGGGTGTTGTATGATGTTATGGGAGTTGTATCATGTTATTGGTGTTGTATCATGTTATGGGTGTTTTATCATGTTATGGGTGTTATATCATGTTATGGGTGTTGTATCATGTTATGGGTTTTGTATCATGTTATGAGTGTTTCATCATGTTATGAGTGTTTAATCATGTTATGGGTGTTGTATCATTTTATGGGTGTTGTATCTTATTCTCTGTCACTGCATAATAAATTTCTTCTGTATCAATCATTAACATTCTCTAATAAGATTTATAACTTAATTTGTACATATTTTAAAATGTCATTATTTAATGTATGATATGCAGTGTAAAGTTATTATATGTATTTTGCATCTAGTTATTAATTTTCATCTGCATGTTTAATTTGTTACTGTTTATGGATGTTGTGGTATTAAAACTTTTTTAGTGTCACATAACTATCTCTGATGTACAATTATCTATCATCAAGGTATCTATTTGTTTTTTCTTTTAACTATAAGGATGTTCAAGGATGATTTTGAGGTTTTTGAAATAGATGCCTTAAATCATAAGGGAAGCATACAAAATACAAAATAAGCTTAGCATTTTGATAGCTTTACTCGTTTCAAGAGTTCAAAATTTGAGGGTACAGATCAAATGTTTTGCCTTAACGTGAAAGAAAAAACTTCGAAAAAAACAACAAAATGTCATTATAATTAGATCTAAATCTATAAAGAGACTCTCAAGGAAGACTTTCAACAAAGCTCTATGACAAAGGAACTTTACTTTGCCCTTCTTTTGTGACAACATTCATGTTGTGTCAGGTACACCTATTCAGTATCATATCATTTTTTATTAAAACTGTCTTATTGTATGGATGTTGTGTCACGTACACTTATATCATATGGTATTTATTTTATGGTGTGAAAATGGTCATTGCTGTATAGATATTGTGTCAGGCTTACTTATTCTGCATCATACATGCTCACTAGGCAGGCATCACAATACCTCTCTCTTGTGTTAAGAATTTTATCTTATCTTATTGATGGTGTGTCATGTACATTTAGTGCTTCATCATTCATCAATAATTCGTCTAACCTTATAGACATTTTGTGATGCAAATATCATAATTTTTTAATGTTTCAAAATTGTTCTTGTTTTATGTGTGTCGTGCCATGAACACTTTTCAAATAGTTAATCGATCTTTTGGTTTTGATGGTTAGTACCTGCCATTTGAAACGTCCAGTTGTTTCAATATTTGTCTTGTAGGCAATGTTTTAAATGATTACAGGAGAGTGTCGTAGATGTTGAAGTGTGTTGTCATAAATTCCTGATGTAAGTGTGTATATGCTTCAATCAACTCTCCACACAGATCTACAAATGAAAAATATACTAGGTATATACATCATCCATAATTGAATTTAAGTAAATATACAATTCTGTTCTAGATTTTTTCATTTGATCATGACAATTAAGTTTTTAAATTAAAAAGCAATTATATATTTATGAAGTACATTTTATAAATTGAAAACTAATTTTAGTACCAGAATGAAATTATTAAATTTAAACAAGTATCGAAATAAACTAGTCTGTGTGTTTTTGTGTTTTTCAACGCACTTGTGTTCTATGAGGCAATCAATTTAAAGGATGAAAGAAACCAGATTTGTCCCTTTTTATAAATTACAAACGGAGAAACAACCAAAGTGTGTTATACAAACCAGCTACTTTACAAACAGGGAATCAACTGAAGTGTGGTATTAATACCAGCAACACAAAACACTGCCCCCCCCCCCCCCCCCCAAAAAAAAATAAATAGGTAAAGTTGTTGCTTAACATTGTTAGTTCCAAAAAAGCTATCATTTTACCCTCATTTTACTGGAAAACTTTTCCTTAATTTCTGATGAATGTAATATAGAAACCGAAAATGTTTTAAGAGACATCCTGACAAACAATCAAGGTAGTTGTAGTTAAGCCTCACTCTCTTACAAAAGTTTGGATATGTTATGATCTCACAATTTCTGAACTGTGCTCAATTAAGTTTACTTCAGCACAAAAAAAAATAGATAAAGCATATCTGATGTGTCTGGTTCATGTATGACAGAAACTGCTGCATAAGCAAAATATGTTGCCTAGAATTTTGTTAAAAGAGGCAAAGGAGTACCAATCGTGACAATTAAATGTTGTTAGCTTCAAACGCTCAAGACAAAGTCATTTGATATAAAAGACATCGCATGAAAACAAATAAAAATCTGAACTGGAACCAGCAACATCATCAAATAAAGTTGTTTTCCCCAACAAGAGCCTTTTTTGAGTTAACATATTACTCTATTTTATTGACCGGGCTGGTCACGGGTCAATTATTTCGGCACTCTTCGTTTAATTCTTACCTAAAAGACTGAGAAATGTAAGCTCTGCCCAACCTTGCGAATAAAATAGAGTAATACCAAGTTTCATAATGAGCAGATGAATATCATTAAAAATATGAGCCATTCAAATCAATTGTTTTCTTCAAAAATATGGTCCGCTACAGCTTACTCAAGAACCATGGATCCTATGTGGCCATATTTTTTACATTTCATGATGTTTAACAAAACCAATGATTGATATCAATAACTTGGGGTGTACTAAACATGAAAAACACAAGTTTTGGTAAAATAAGTGCATGGTTTTAATTTTTGATTCTGGTTTATATTCGCGGAGTGAAAAATAAGACATTCAAGGATTTAAAGGGGTACTGATATGGTCATTAATATTTTTCAAAATTTGTACAAGATATTAACCTGGAAACTCTTTTAAAATGTTCTCTTTATATTAAGCTTACAAAAAAAAACTAAGAAACATTAACTTTATATACTTTATAAGTCCATATTTACCATAAAATCAGGAACCATAGGTATTATGAAAGCGGTTTTGCCATGGTAAAAGTAGCTATTCAAGGGTAAAAAAATTGCAAAAGATGGTGCAATTTCTTACATTTTTTTTTATGTTTTTAGTATGAGAGGATGCAAATCAACAGATTTAAGTAGCAAAAAGCACTTTCGATGGAAACTAGTAAATGACTTAAGTACAAAAACATAGAAAAACCTTCAAATCTTTAGCTTGTAACTGCTAATATTTACAATCATTTCACTTATGTAGTAGACAATGATGAACAAATAGGTGTTTTTTGTGTTTTTTATCATTAAAACATTGCTTTCTGTCTGATATTTCAAGAATTGAAGTAATAAAAAGATGATTTTAGAAAGATGACATAGGCCCACTCCTGAAAAATCCATATGCTGCCGCAACCTTGTTTTGCAAGAAAGTTAAATTGAAATTTTACCCATAGGCCCCCTCTCCTAGGCCCGAGACTAGTATTATTTTAGCCCCCTTTTTAATGCATTTTCAATATAGCGTTTTGATTAATAAAAAACAATTACCATTTTGATTTTCCTAAAATTTCTTACAGCTGCATAACATCACCAGACATAAATAATATGTACATTTAAGAAGATTTTACAGATTTTAAAACTTTTAATGCATTTTATGCTTAAGAACTACCAACTAAAGTAAAAAATAAGGGGCGATAATTGTGGTCTCGTACCTTATGAAACAATCCTATCATTTCAGAACTAGTTCTATAGAGTGTTGTTTCTGACTGCTTTTCATTGAGGATATTTAAAGCATCTGTTCAAATGTGTAGGTTATGTCATGAACATGCATTTCTCATCTCTTTATAAACAAATTCTATATAGCACAGAACATTGAACATTTGCATTGAGGGCAATCTAATTTTTGAGACAAGTTTCCTGTGTTACTCTGTTTCATTTCATGCCCTTATATAAAGCATGTTACTGTCATGACTGTACATGCACAATAAAATAGTCATGCAATTAACAGTTTAAAAAATTTCAACCAACCTTACCTTTATATAACTTCTTATTCCAACATGTCCAATACTATTGTATTTTGTCCGATTTAAAAACGGGGTATATGTAGTAAAGGGGAAGGAGACAAATCAACATGCTATACAAATTCATTCTGAATCATTAGATTTTACCTATCCAAATGATAGAAAGATTAACCAAAATTGTGACGAACGTTTGGAGATGCTCCAATGTTTAAATCTTTAAATCTATATACTAAAGAGGTTGTTTGACCTTTTCTGACGAGGTTATGTTTGGTTTTTGATTGAAAATGCTGGCACAGCAGGGGCGGATCCAGAAATTTTCGAAAGTGGAGGTTCCACATATTAGAACCTAATTAGGTTCTGTAGGCCAAAGGGGGGTTCCAGACCAATTTTGCTGAAAATCTACACAAAAAATAAAAATTTCGGAGGAAAAGGGGGGGGGTCCGACCCCCGAAACCCCCCCCCTCTGCTGCACAGTGATAGAAAGTAAGCATACACAGTAAGATAAAAAATAGAACACAAACACACTGCATGATCTGCTTGAACTAGTTGCTCGACGAAATTTTAATGTCAGACACAAAATGAGTAGCCTTTATTAGTGCATTTCAGTTTTATGTTGTTTCTCATTATGTATATTGATATGCCGGCTCTAAATTAAAGTCATTTATTCATTTATTTTATTTTATCTGTATTTAATTGTACATGCGATTTACTTCAAAATACAGTAACCTTTATTGGATTTTTTTTTTAAACTTCATATTTACACAGTTAGGCGTGGTACATCAACAGATGTTTTACCAGTTACACAATATATTCACATGAAGTATCAAAATGGGATATACATGTATATATACCATGTTTACCTTTTTATAACTATTAAAGTTTTTGATTCTTATTATTTTCTTAAGGACTTTATAGAGTATAACATGCAAAGGAAATGTTAAGATGTATATGATAAAATGATCGTTAATAAAAAAGTGCCCTTTTATCTGTCTTTCATGATTCTAAATGCAATGATTAAATCAGTTGTTTGTTATCAACTTGTTGTTAAATTCAGTCATCTATAAGTGAGCTCTGTGTTTTGTAGGTGCAGCGGTATCTGTATTAGTCGATTGTGTCATTATTTAAGCATGTTAAGAGGACAAAATACAGAACTGTTTTTACATTTAATATAAAAAAGGTAAAAAGACTTACAGTTGTTGTAAATTAATTTAGAAACAGATTGCAGATTTACGACGGGGACCTTCAATATATCGGGATTCACCATGACCCCTGGAGATTGAAAAAGGACCAGGCCCCTATTTGATCAGTCAATGGGCTCCCCTTAGCGTAATGCATTAAAGTTTAACATGTAGTTAAAAGCAGTAAACGTCTGTAATTCAATTATGCAGATTATGTAAGTGACTAAAACCTTTTATATTGCTATCATAAGTACGTTTTGTTTTAACATTCTCTTTTAGAATGTGATTATCTGTCTTGTGTAGTTGTCTTTTATACTGTGAAATTATTATCCAGGAATTTTGCCATACCATACAAAATAATGCCAATAATGAAAAAGGATATTCTGTTGTGACGCCGTCTTAAAATATATATTTTAGGGGGGAATCGGACCACAGCAAAAAATATCAAGCCCCCTTCAAGTCAAATGGTTGTTCTCTAGAATTTTAAAAGTCAATTATTGAAATGTACGGCAAGAGTTCTAGCTGCATTTAGTACTTAATATGCAGGATTGAATTGCCATTTGGATAACGTTGGAATATGAGCTATTGGAAAAATGAGGTGTTTTGGAATTCAATACTGATTTAAACTTTAAGTGTTGCAAAACTGAAGAAAGTTTTAACGTTCTAACAGGGTTCGGTTCAGAACAGGTCTGGAAGAACTTGAAAAATAAAACAAGCAAACCTAAAACAATCGAAAAAAAACAAAATATAACAGCAAGAAGGAAAACTAGTTCATCATGTTCATGTATTAAGAGAAATGCTAAGAGTGGATATAGACAAAAACTAAAGAAATGACAAAAATGATAATAATGAAAATTTAAGGAATTTTATAATTTTAACCTGATTTTTTGGGGGCATATTTAACTGCCAGGTAGTTTCTGGGATTTTTGTTATTCTGAAACCTACAAAAACACTTTTTTTATTTTAGTGGATATAACAATAGCAAAATGAAACAATCTCTTCTCACCTTTGAGAGTTTTAGGATTTTTCTTATTCCTAACCTGATATTATTTCTGGAGTATATTTTACGAACCATATTTTACTGCCAGGTATTTTCTTTAGATATTTTGAGGGGATATCACAATAGCGAAATGAAACGATCTCTTCTTACCGTTTTAATCAATTCGCCACATAGATGTGAATGCCCCAAATTATATTAAATAGGGATAGACATGTTAAAAAATCACATTTATGTCAATTAAAGTAGTCATTGTCTAATGGCTGATTGAAGAGATCTGGTTACCGAAAAAAAATATCGAGTGACGGCTGGTCCTGATTTTTGGACTGCATTTTAAACATATAAAATGGACTTTTGTAGGCTATATCAAGACTGTTTAGTTTCATTCGTTACATATATCTTTATGATGTAGAGTAACTCAATGTTTTGAGCTCTTTAGTAGTATCTTAATTACCTTGTCGGGACTATTTTGTACTTAATTAGAACTACTTTCAATTTTGTACTTAATTAGAACTACTTTCAATTTTGTACTTAATTAGAACTACTTTCAATTTTGTACTTAATTAGAACTACTTTCAATTTTGTACTTAATTAGAACTACTTTCAATTTTGTACTTAATTAGAACTACTTTCAATTTTGTACTTAATTAGAACTACTTTCAATTTTGTACTTAATTAGAACTACTTTCAATTTTGTACTTAATTAGAACTACTTTCAATTTTGTACTTAATTAGAACTACTTTCAATTTTGTACTTAATTAGAACTACTTTCAATTTTGTACTTAATTAGAACTACTTTCAATTTTGTACTTAATTAGAACTACTTTCATCCTCTGTCAACACCGGATGCATTAACTCCATGTTTTGTAACAGCAGACGCTAGATTGTTTGTATCGTGACGTCATCATGTGTGCCGTAGGTATCCAGACCTGCTACTCGTGTGATTCACTCAACCTCCGTACACGATTAATTTCAATGTAACCTGTAAAAATCTAAATAAATCATGAAACTATAAGAAAGACGTAGCTTTCCAAGCTGTAAAACCACTTACAAAGCTATTTTTACCGTGATAATAATCAATAATTTGTGATTTTATTAAGCACTATATTCGTATATATAGACCACGAGCATGGTTACCTCAGGTATCAGAACCCGCCAGCCCATCTTTCTCTTCCCCGTTCTGAAGATAAGCCACGACATCTATTTGTTCCCCTTGGTAAATTGTTTAAAATTTTTTACCCTAAAAAAGTCTAAGTCGGCTTGGAAAACAGGAAGTAGATAATGGATTGACCTGGAAAGGGGAGGCAAGGTGAAACTAATCATGTTGAAGCTGTGTACCAAATTTGAAACCAATCCATCCAGTTAAAGCAGAGAAATTGAACCGGACGGACAGACAGACAAGGTGATTGCAATATAGCCCCCTCTCTTACGAGTGGGGGTATAATTTACAGAACATGGTCGCCATTGAAGTTATGACAATTGCTGACATGACTCTTTGGGTCAGATGAGCTACATACATTGTACATGTACAAAATGTAAAATGTAGCAGTGTTATATACTAGTTTATTTCTCAAAATAAGAGCCCCTATTGTTTAACTAAGGAAGGGAGGGTGTCATATATTTTTTTGTTCTTTTCAGAAATCTTGTTGTGTTTTTCTTTAATTACCTTTGAAGTCAATTGAATCAATGCCTCATCTTAAAATATACATATTGATGTCTTGGTCTGTAATAATCATTTTCACCAAATATCTGAAAAATACAAAAAATATAAACATACATGTACATGTATGAAAAATCCTAATCATTGTGAAGTACACAAAATGTAGCTATTCCAATAATGAATTTGTCAGAGTTTTCTTGGGCAAATAGTCATGCTAGTCTCAAATACATTTTTGTACATGTAGGTATTACTCTTTTTGTGTCTTGTCTCATAGACATTTGAGATTGATTCTCCAAGTTTGGTAATTTTGTTATTACCCGATTGAGCATACCTAAGGCACGAAACAGTTCTATATACATGCATGGGGTGACTGGAATATTAAATAAAATTACTGAATAATACATGACGATGTACAAAATGATCAGACCCAGTTGCCTGTTGTGACCAGTCCTACATGTATTCATACGAGGCAGGACGTTAACATATACATGTACAGAGCACATATGAAGTCCCAAGCCAGAAGTTTTTATTAAAGTACTTGTTGTCTTTGTTATTTGCTCTCTGGGATGTTTTTAGGATTGCGATTTTGAATCATAGGCATCATATTTAATCTACATGTAGATATAGTGCCAAACAGCAAGCAGCCACCACAGGTCATATTGAAGGCTGCTGGCGGTTTTCCATTGTAGATATTTTTAAATGCCATGTTGGAGTATACATGTTAACTACACTTATTCCAATTGTTGTAAACTACAGGTTTAGAGTTCATATCTGCTCCCTGATATCAATGGATATCAGCCATGACTTACTGACAGTAACTTACCGGTACATGTTTTCTACATGTTATGCATACTCATAATAAAAAAATTAAAAACTAAAATTTATTCAAGATTCTTTCTTTATCATGATTATCTTCTTATTAAACATGTAATGTACATGTCACAGTATGTATGTTATTATAGAACAAAAGTTATCTTGCACAAAGTTTTGCAAATACAATTTCATTCGTGTGTATGTAAATACACCCTCCTACAGTTTGTCATTTTGTGATTCATGAAGAGCATTAAATTGTACTAAATATGATTATATAAACCCACACTAGGTAAACGCTGTCCGCGAGAGCAAAGATATTTCGCGTTTTCACTGTACGGATATTTCGGGTTGTTGTTGACATTGGACACCAGGATTAAAATCGTTGTTTATTTTTACTATTTGAAGCATGGAATTGTATATGCTGACCCAATATCTTTTTAAAATATACATTTCCAATCTCCTTTCAGTTTTAATGAAATTATTTGGTACTTTATCAACAATATTTGTATTTTTTTAGCAGATGTATGGTTTAAAAAAAATACGATAATTTACCTATTTTTCTAATATTGTAAATGAACGGTGATTCAAAACACTTCAAAACAAGATTACTATTTACCCAAAATGCATTCACAACCCTTCTTCCTTATTATAAATTGCAGAAAATGCTCGTAACAGAGAACCTTCTGTACTGTTATTTCCTGTTCCGATTTGGCTGTCAAAATCTTACTGTACTGCTATTTCTGTTAAACTGTACTGATATTCTGTGTTCTTGAAAATTTCATTCGTATATAAAAAAAACAGACTTCAAATTGCAAGATTGACTTACTGTCATATACACATGCAGGGCATTGGAACTTGTTCTACCTCCTGTTTTCCGAATGGTCGAGTTGGAGTATCCATAGCACGACTTGGTGCAGCACCTTGTTACACAATACAATCATATAACATCCAGATAAGCAAGTATAACTATTCTAACAGTTAATTTTTTTTAAATAGATACTTTTTTTAATTAAACAACATTGCAATCTTATTTATACCCCCCCAAAAAAAAAAAAAAAAAAACTACGTAGAAAATCGACAAAATATTTTGTTATTCTATGTATTTACTTCTCAACCCCATTCCATGCATAATACTACGTTCACGTACATAAACAAACAAAATGAAATTCATGTCAAACCCCATTCATTCATAAGTTACAAATTGTTGTCCCCCTAAGAATGAATATTTCTTGATCTACCTACATGTACTTCACCATTGTTCTATGGGGAATTTAATGTTGCACGTATGAAATCTGCATATGCAAATGGGGCTTGTTTAGGGGGGGTACCAATATCCCATATCCCTGTAAATTGTTCATCAAATATCCCATATCACAAAAAGTGTTTTTCCAGTATCCCATATCCCTGTAAATAAAATGGACTTAAATATCCCATATCCCAGTAAGTTTTGCCTCAAATATCCCGTATCCCATTAAAAAATTGTGTGAATATCCCATATCCCAATATACTCTAAACTAGCCTCGCAAATGCGAGAGTTCAACTCAAGATTTAGCACATAGGTCCCTAGCACATATGCCTTTAGTGAAAATACATATTTAAAAGATAATACATAATACCGCCTGGTCTCCAAAACACACTACTATTAAGCTTTTAACCAAAAGTGAATATTTACAGGATACTTTTTCAATTTGTGCTCACAAATCTGAACTTTCCATTTTTATCAATTTATAGAAAAATTGTATACTTCTTATACGACCTTAATATGCGAGCGTAGCGAGCTCTCTAATGTAGAAAGTATGCCAAATTGCACGAGACTCAAAATACTATGGAAGAAAAAGCGTTCTGTCCGGAAACATTCGATTTTCGATAGTTTCCGAAAATGTCTGCGCGTGCTGAAAAATTGCGGGAAATAGTAATACATCGTCCCAAATTATCTCGTCCAAGGCATTATTCGAAATTTTCAATGGAATTATCTACGCGAGCTTTTAAGGCAATGTCTTTCTCATGTTAGTGGTCGTATAATGTTGTGGCGATGTTTTGTCTGTAGACATTTTGTTTCCGTACAGGGTTAAACACGGTTGTATCATTCTGTGCGTCGTTACTTTTTATTTATCTCACTGTTGTGCAATATTATCTGGTTCTCGCGAGATGACACTATTTTGCGTATCACACTCTACACGATGTGATTTTCAATTTCAAGTCACTTGATTGGCTGTCCGCGCAAGACACCACAGTTTAATTTACCTATTACTTTGAATTTGGATTTAACTTAACTCTTGATTTTCTAAGAGGGATCTATATTCTACTTCTAAAAATATTTTAATACCCGAAATAACAGTAGAGTGTTGATAGATTAATACACGAAGTAACAGTACAGAATGATTTCATGAACACAGAATAACAGTACAGTCAATATTTTTAAGATTGCTGAATTTCAGTTAATAATCTATTAAATTACTAATTTTATGAATTATACTGACTACAGATTTTATCAAAAAAGCATTTGCACTAGCTTTTCTTTCAAACCGTATATTTTTCATATGTTTTAGCTGTATTTCCACTATTTTTTCTAGTAATTATGCTTTATTGGTTATTTTTCTTTTGTTTTATGCGGATGTTTTTAAAGATTAACCAAATTTGTCCAAGATACATATTCAATGATTTAAATTCTTACAACAAGCAGTATTAAAAAGGTAAAAACTCACGGAAATAACATGTTTAATGAGCCATTCATGCCAGTAGACAAGACAACATGAAATATCAGTACAGAAAAAAACGCGAAATATCATTTCTCTCGCGGACAGCGTTTACCTAGTGTGAAACCCGAGTCCACAACATTCCAGTCTGGTTTTTAATCATAATATAATGGAAAGGGAGCATACATTTGTGTTCATTTTTGTACATGTACTTTCAAAATAGATTGAGCAACCATTTGATCATTTTTTAGCGGGTGGGTGGAATCTAAAATAAAAGGACAGTGCATTGACAGGATTGTTGAAAAATTCATTGAATTTTTTTTTACTGCGTTCGCCAGCACACACAAAATATATCCAGCATTGTCCAGGCTCAGATTTTTAGAAAAATAAAAAAGTATGAGGGGGGTAGGACCTTTTTCGGGACACCGGGATTGGCCATATTTAAATTCGGGATTCCAGGATTGGGACAATTTAAGTTCGGGATTCCGGGACAAAATTATATCAACTTTACCGGGCTTCGGGATTTTCTCATTTTTAAGTCGGGATGACAGGATTTTGTAAAAATTAGTTCGGGATTCCGGGATCAGACCCCCCTCAAGTATGATACATGTAATATAAATATCTATCGCCCCTTTTAAATCAAATGTTCACTCCCTAAGACCTTTTACAATCATAGTAAACATGGTAATTATTTGATTTGACTACTCGCATGCATATACCTGACATAAAAAGTTATACTTGTTGTATTCTATGAAAATGAACTAATTCATTTACACAGTTTAGGTTTCATTATCAGTCAGGGGGATTACTAAAATCAGTGATTTTAAATCACTTATTCAAGTAGCATTTAAAAATGCTAAAGATTTTCCCAAAAATCTAAATTTACAAAAGAACAGTTTAAGAAAATTTATATTAATTATTACATATTGAAAACAGATTTAGTAAGCTTCTTTAAAATTACAAAATTATAGATTTTGCTGCCACCTGTTATCAGTATTTCCCCAAAATATGTGTTTTTCTGATAAAAGAAAGACCAAATGTATTTAAACAACCCATTACTTTACTTTCTGAATTTTCCCAGCTGTGGCAATAATTTTCCCATTACAGTAACTTCAATATCTTAGGTTTCTGATTATGTAATTAATTAGTACCCATGTTCGGGATCAAAATTTTCATGTTCGCGATGCCTGAAGATAGCAGGGGTTACCTAACAAAATGTTACTTAAAAAGGTGATTTTTTAAAGGTAAAAATTAATATGATACTTAAACAAGTGATTTGGAGGGTAATTATCCAAAATTGCGTAGCAACATTCCGTCCGTTCCAGCCTGTGGAATATACGTATCGCAACTGATTCGTAATACAAGGGCTTGTTGGGATTATTGGTAATCCCTTGGTAGAGCATCACAACTTTAGTTACTGACAAATTGTTAGTAAGGTTACGTTGCTCCCCGGTTGTCTTCTCATATACGCAAGATATTTTACAGAGGACAGCACATACTTGTAGAAACGATGCTCGCTGATTGCGTTGGAGAATACATTTTTTGCACATGGTGAAGGTCGTTTGTTTGTTCTTGTCTTTTGTCTAAGTCTCTATAGTTGAATTGAACTTTGATCGTTTGATTTTTATTGTGTGTTTAATTTGTGTGCTTTGTGTGGGAATAATGAAAGGGAGAAGGTAGCCCCCCCCCAAAAAAAAAAACTAGTTTAACCTAGCAACATGTGCCTGTCATCAGGAATCTTTTTCCAAATTTTTGTTTGTACTTGTCTTTTGATGTTTTCTGTTCTTTGTTTAAGAAAAGGGTCTATCTGTGACTTTCAGGACTTTATTGGAATTAAATGTATTTACAATTATAAAAAGCCCGTTATAAGCAGGTGTCGTAGTATAAAGGTGTCCTTTAAATATTAAATTGAACATATTGGTTGGCCTTACAAACGAAAATCACAGTTACATGTAGCATTTAATGCAAATGAAGTCATGCTTTAAAATCAGTGTAAAAGTAAAATATGTTGAAAATGAAGGAAACAGTATGGAGGCTGGTGGGTTATGAAGAATCTTAAATTAAAAAGGTAAAATCAAAAAAATCCGGAAATAAAAAGACAGGACAGTGCTTACAAATTAAAAAAGTCGGGATGATATTATTGGCTGAGAAATATAATAATTTCAAATATGCAAGAAGAAAACGAAATCACTTTCACGGAAAACAAAAATCCAGGTTCCAAATTTTCTGAAACTTTTCAATGCAAAATGAAAAAAATAATCACATCCCTCCCTCATTAAAATCAAATGGTCAATCCTTTTACCTGATATGTTTGACAATTCTCATTATTTTATATATTTTCGTAAATACTTTTATTCTATAAGAAAAAAGAAGAACTATTGCGCAATCAAAAAAGGAAAAGGTCATGTCAAAATCTTCAAACTTCATAGACAATACGGACAGAGTGGGAAATATATAGCATAGCAAAATATACACAAACACAACTAAACTATGCGAAAGTTGAGTCGATAGTGTATTTGTGTGTTCTGGTTGTTGAGATCAGTACTTCTCTGTTATTACAATAACTTCATGTGACCAACTAACAATTAAGTTTAGATCAAACCCAGTAAAGAACGACAATACAAACGCTTTACAATAAATCAATATCGTAATCTGCTCCTGTTTGCACAAATCGTTTTATTATAACATATTATTTGTCGTTTTTTTTTTGTATTGCACTGCCTTGTATGATTATAGATTGAAGTAATTGTTTAAATTAGATAAAAATGACACTATTATCATTAAAACTTGTAGATTTGTGGTTTAGGAGGTAGCAGATTTTCCAACTTTGTTATAGTTCAATCAATGTCTAACACTTTTTATGACTTGTGCTTTTGGTCATTCAAGGCAAAATGAAAACCAAGTCTCTTTTTAAGATTCCTGGCTTATTGTTTGTGTCGATTGTTTTTGTAGTCTTACTAAGGACCATTATCGCGAATTCTGTGAAACGGTAAGTAAAAGTTGCTATGAGTGGACGTATTGGAAGACATTAATTTTAAGTAGATAGTTCACTGAGTATACTTATCAGTTGATTATTGTTAGTTATTAGTGTTTTGCTGATTGTTGTATTGAGATGATCATCTTATTATCTCTATTATGTCTTCACAACCGTTTTCCTTTGTGTGTTACTACCGATAGTTAAGATCGCAATGGAAGAGGGAGGTTTGGCGCGCAATAAAACCTGGTTAAACCCACCAATTAATTTGAAATGCATGTACCAAGTCAGGACCATTGCGATCTATAAATATTCCGGTGTGTCTTTCATGATTTGTCTTTTCTCTAGGACATAGAGATTGATCCCCCAAATTCGGTTATTTTGTTATTACCTTTATTGACATATATTCTAGTAGATCTGACTCCATGAATCCCCATTGGAGGGTCAAATTATAGGAAATTGAAGAATATATGGATTAATAGTTATGACAAGTTTATCATAGTAGATTATGCAGAATTATTGCCTTACAAAAAGAAAGAATAAAAATTGGTTCTCCAGGAATGATCAAACATTAATACCATATATAACTATTAAAAATCGCAAATGACATTTTCTCTGTTTTTTGACAGTTTGAAAATATCCTTCATTGTGAGCATTTGAGAATTTCCGTCAGTTTGAGAGTTTGTCTGGTACCATTCAGTTTGACTCCCCTTCAGTGTGAGTCTGTATCAGGTACCCTTCAGTTCGACATTTTCCTACTGTGTTAGTTTGTTAGATATCTTTCAGTTTGACAATTTTCTTTTAGCTTAATTATATGTCGGATATCATTCAGTGTGACATTTGCCTTCAATAGAGTTCTGTCAAGTATCCTCAAGTGTTACACTTTTCTTTAGCGTGGCTCTTAGGTTCCGTTGAGTATGAAGCTTTTAAGCGCAAGTTTTCTCTATAATGAATGGAGTAGTTCTGTTTCTTTGCTATAACGTGCGACCGCTTTGATAGCGGCGATATATAGTATGCTTAAGTTTTGTTCGACATTCCTTTCGTTTTCCGTCCCAAACATTTTTTTGTGTCCGATCCTTAATAATTCTTTCCGTCTATCAGTCCAATCCATTTTTTGTAACCGGTTGTTTACCATTTTCTTCAGCTGTCCGTTCATAACACCGATTGCAATCGTTCCTTCCCCTAAACGCATTGATTTATTATTATCTTTTATTTCCAAAGAGTTTCTTTCTATACTACTAATGTAGAGCATTTCTTTTAGAATTGTTCTAAATGAACTTTCGGCGAGGGTGTATATTTCCATTTTTTCGCCTCACAGTTTGAAATACCAGAAATTCCAGTTTTAGAAGATCACAAAGTGTTGACACATTTCTTTTTAAAGTGACCTATTTCTATTGTTAGATCGTCATTACTTCGTTAAAACTTGAAAGTACGATATATAAGTTTTAACAATTTACAGTGCATGATGCATGATTAGCCTTATAAAAATTGTCTTTGTTTTATTTTACAATTTTTTTTCAGATTTGTCTTCTCCACAGATAAACAATTTGTTAACGAAAGAAAAACTTCAGTAGAATGTCTCGATAACTTATTATTAGAGTCCGACGAAGGCCTTCTACAGATTAATAAACATGTAATATCTCAACTACGTGGGGAAACCGTTAGATTGTCGCCCTTGGTGGTACCAAAGTATAAGCTAGTGTTGTTTTGGAATGCAAAAGTTGCCAGCACCTACTGGAAATTTCTTCTTCGTCAGATACAGAACATGTCAACAAATGTTAAAGAATACATCGTACACCACCCAGACAAGAGCAATCTTGAATCATTCTATAATTACAGTGATACGGACATAATACGGATGATGTATAGCGATTCTTGGACAAAGGCCGTTTTTGTTAGGGAACCAAGAGAACGGTTTCTTTCGGCTTACATTCACATAATTGAAAAGGCTCATTTTGATATAAAATTTTGTAAAACTCGGATTGTATCATTTGAAAATTTCGTTAATGTAACAAAATGGTGCAGAAATCCTCATTGGGAGACACAAGTTAAAATTCCAACTTATTTTTACAAAACCATGTTAGTTGGTAAAATGGAGAACTTGATACAATTTACTGAGATGCTTCTTACAAAGATCGGAGCTTTTTCATCCAAGACACAGAAATGGTTAAAAGAATATGCCATACGTCATCCGACTCATGCTGAAGACAAACTACGTAAATACTACACACCCGAACTCGAAAGGGAAGTGATCAACATGTATCAACAGGATTTCGATGTTTTTAATTTCAGCAAGGCTACATTGCTATGAGTATATTTCTGCAATATTTACGTCCTGTTATAAACATCAAAATTACTCTGTATAATAGCTGTCGGTTTTTTGTTAAAAATGTAATTATAATTACAAGAGGCCACCAGAAACCTGAATAGCTCAACTAGTCCTTAATCCATAAGGGTCTCTATATGAGTTGTGTGAAAATTTTGTAGAGGCTAATTAGCTTGATAAGCTGAAATTTTCAGAAAGCAATAGCTTGACCGATTTGCAATAGTTTGCATCCCTTATGACAAAAACATGCACAAATTCTTTTTATACCTTAAAATATCAATTTAAGGGTCATCTTTCAACTTTAACCGAATTGAAACGTTTGTATAAATCAATGAGGTAACGGTTCAAGCAAGTAACAGCTTTACACTATTTGCAATTGTGTACAATCCAGTGAAAAATCTATTAAAAAAAGTAAAAAAAAATAAGGCTTATAGTGCAAATAACAAAAAATGATAAGAAAAGAGATGTGGACCTTGGGAAAAAATAACAGAAGGAGGTGTGAACAGACGACGGACGGAAGCCACGTTAGGACAATAGCACATCTTCGGAATACTTTATCCATATATTTTATTTATACTGATGAAATGGAAATTCATTATATATATTTAGTTTAAACATCATTTAAGATCAAGATAAAACAGTTTATTGTGCTGAATTATTCCCCCCAAAAAACAAAGACAAGGTTTGTTCATTATTCTTTGTGTTTCAAATTTGAATTTAAGACAAAACGGACTGCGGATTTCAAAACACCCTCATTCAGCTGTCTTTTGTGTTAAAAAAGTCATAGGGTCAGCTTTCAAAGAACTCTGACCCGACCTTATGTGCAATCTGGTTGAATGTGGCCAAATATTTGGCGTGGTTTAAGATTTGAGTTTGAAATAAGGAAGGAAAGACAAGGTTTGCATAAATTATCGCAATTTATTGACTTAGATGAAATCAACATCAAACACCTTTTCTAGATCTTTAACATACAAATGACAACAAAGTTCCAGACAATAAATTTTGCTACGCCTGACGCGCGTTTCGTCTATTCAAGACTCGTCAGAGACGCTCTACCAAAAATATTGAAAATGCCAAACACTGTATGAATATGAAGAGCATAGAACAGTATAACCAAAAATACCGATCAACATCAGACTGTGTCATGTCTTGTTTTCATAGGAATATACAGCGTTTTTTTAAGTGTTTATTAATGATTGTCATAATATAACATAATGTTAAAAGATAATAGAGGGTCAATAAAAAACAATATCTTCATGCTCAAAAAGTTAGGGGTTCTGCCCTCGCTTACTCATTTATCACCCTGGGACATTTGGTATGATTTTGTTCGTTTTGTGTTCAAGATCTGATTTTGAACTTCATTAAGTTTAAATATAGAATATGTTCAAAATGCATTAGAAATGTAATGCAATCTATCAGAAGGCTTGATACAAAACTATCAAAAACAATATATTTCATGTATAATGTCCCTGCAGGGTTGATGAATGATAAAGTATCATCAGCTGAAGTGTTCTCTGTTTCAACTACATGAACTTGATTGGCATCCTTTTGTTGTACACCTTTACTTATGCAGGATGTCAGTTTATAATACAGAGGACATGACACAGATATACACCCTTCTTTTTCTCTAACCAATAGATCTTTTTCTACATCTCTTACTATTGGTGTCTTTGTAAAACTTGAAATGATCGAATCTCGATTTTGCTTCCCCGCTTCATCCCAGACATCTTTTTGAAGCTGCAACAACGTTAAAGGTCTATCTTTATCATCCCTATTTGCCAACTTCATCCATTGCCCGTCAAAACAGCTGCATGTTACTTGTATTTGATTGTCATGACAGTGCTGTAATATGTCATCATGCATGGCCCGCATAGTTTTTGTTGACAAGCTATAACCCTTCATTGCGTATGAAATTGGCAGCGAGTGTGGTATTTCAGGGTGCCAGAGTCTATCGGTGTCACTTAGTAACCACACCAATACTTCACTAGCCTTCTTGCGACAAAGTTGATACGTCTCTTTAATGGCTGATATTGTGTCACCAAAAACTGCGTTTACGTCAACTTTTGTGGAAACGCATAGTCTTGACACTGGGAATATGTAGGGGGATGAATCCTGTGATTGAGACATATCAAACGACGTACCCTTTACCGATCTTACTTCGCATAGAAATCTAGTAGAATCTGTTCTATATTGAGCCATCTTTATCTTAATATCTTTAGATCCTTGGGAAAGTCGTGTGGGTCTTTTAGGTGTCTCCTCGCCATAGAGACTTATGGATTCTTGAAATATCTTGTCCCAGAGCTCATTGTCAAAGTTTGCTTCTATTACAACTGAAGACTCTTCTGACCATGATAAATAAAGTAGCCTGTCGACTTTCATGCATGCCATCTCTGATAAAATTTGAGGAATATACCTACAAATAAACATAAAAAAGTACAAGTGGATGCCCCACTGCATGGCCCCACACAGGCAGGAAAAGTCTAACATAGACGATGTTAAGATGTGGAATACAACAAACATAAACAAACAGCAATTCAAAAAATCACGACGGAAAGCAACAAGCTGTTTTCAAAATGACAAGAGGTCACTGCTTGCCCTCTTGCATTGGCCCAAGACTTAATACAATACAAAATAATCAAAAACCAATCCCTAAATCATCAACGAAAGACCCAATTCTTGACATAAAACAGGATACACAGAATGACAAGGACAAACAAAGGCTTTGGCAAAGTTTCCTGGCTAAGTACAGGCACATATAAAGTGTAGCGGAGTTAAACTAGTTTTTTGGATCCAACCTTCCCCCTATTGATAAGCTTGCACAAAGCATACATATAAAACACAGTCTTTTAGGACGTGTAGTTTGTCATACAAAACTATCCTACATTGTACCAAACTTCAAATTTTGCTCGTGTACTGTTTCAGAGAACCGGCCTGAAAGTTGCTCAGGAGGTACATATATATCATACTTAACTACCCTATCAATTTTCAAATTATTTTGATAATGGTTTCCAAGAAAAATTTGGCTAACTCGTATGGACGGACAGGCAGACGTACGTACGTACGGACATGAATAAAACTTGAATCCCCCAACATTTTGCGGGATACAGAAATAGTCTGACGTTGTTCTACTGGAAATGAGAGACCGGCCTAAATTCATTTTGGTTAGTATCTTCTTTACTGCTATAGTATATGTAAGAAAAGTACTCTTAAGGTGTCTGTATTTTAATTACTGTAATTTCGTATGCAAATTGTGGGTAGTACAATATACAAAGAACTACTAGTATTTGTGCACTTTATATTACTAGCAATTGAGAGTAAGCTAAGCTACAAAGAACTTATCAAGATGCTTAGACAACGGTGTGGTGTTGATTCCGAAAATGTGCATTTTTGTAATGTCAACGGACACGGGACAACGAAGAATTATTACTAGTAAATTCATATTTTGCTTCGAATCGCTTGTTAGGCATATTATTATTTTACTTTACCTTAAGGGTATTTCGTAATGAACTGGTGGTTTATAGTCCGTCTCAATGGGGCACTTGAATTCACACGCTAATTGTGGGATGGGTAGTACTTCGGGATTATTGAGGTCAATTTGTCCGAGACTTCCATCTGGCGAAATAAGCATGCATGGCTTGACTCCATTATTGATTGGCAGACAACCCTCTTCGATATATTGCAAATCTGGGAAGAAAAATGGCAATACTTTACTTGTCAAAGTTGCAATGGCATGGATTTCCGAAGTGGTTCCGTGTTCCAAACGCTTTTTTACTTCCTCTGAAAATTCCTCTTGATCGTCTCTACCTTTAACCACTTTATCATAATGCTTGAGCTGGTTTTTTAGCGTGTCTAATCCAATACCCTCAAATATAGTACTCCCAGTAAGTCTCACGGTTTTTCGCAGTTGAAACCAATCCTCAGATCTCTGTTTGATTAGGCGAGTCTCACGTGTTAAATTCTCGGGAAGGTCAGTTGGTTCTTTAAGAGAAATCCAATTAGGCTGTGAAAACGAGTCCACTGATGACCCACCAGCAAACGAATTCGTTGTTCCTGAGAGAGATGCACCTTCCATCAGCAAAGCATCATTGGTCGACAAAAGACGGGTAACTAAAGCCTTAATTTGAAAAATCATGGACTGGATACTGCTTATGGCAAAGACATATTTAGACTTTCTCCAGTCGTCACCAGCTTCCTTGTAAAACTTTTTTAGTGACAGTTTTTGCCGTTGATAGAGTATTCGCAGGTCTTTGATTCTGACAGAGACTATTTGAACAATATGCGTAATACAAGATCTTCGTTCGTTCATTGAAAGATTTTCCCATTGATCCTTTGCAGCATCCACCTCAGCTATTTCTTTATCTAATCTATCTTTTAAACTTTGCAAGGTGTCTGAATCCTCATGACCAAACAGGTCTTGGTCACCATACTCCGAGGTAAGTCCTGTGGCTATTTTCTTGCCATCTACAGACAGGACATACTTTCTTTTCTTATCAATAAAGTTGGAAACTTCTTTAATTATTCCTGGGGGGATTTCTCTCGGAAATTTAGATTCAATTATTTCAAAGTAATTGTTAACTGTTTTTACGTCTGGGACTGCAAAGTTTATCTCTGTTAGCTTTGGATCATACAACCCTTTATGTGTTGTACCTTCAACAACTTGCCCAGTAGATCTTGCCCCGGACATGAAACGTAAACACTTTCCGTGGAAAAGCCGATAGAGAATTTTCCAGAATTTGACCGACTCAGCAGGATATGACATCATTGTGGTACTTTCAAGAGAATACCATCGAGCTACATCTAAAACCAACCTTAGCGCAATGTTTGTTAGCGGAAATTTACCAGAGTTTATGGTTTTCAACAGGACACAAAAGTCGGTGAACAATCCTGCACTTTTTAACTTATTTAAGACTGCTGGTATTATGTCTGAAATTGAATCGATTTCCTGCTCTATCTTAGAGGAATCAAATAGCTTTTTAGATGCGGTAGTATGTTTTTGTTTTGATTTTTTTACAGGTGCCCTCCTCAAGCATGATGACGTGACTCTGAAGTGTTGGTGAGTGCTGGTTTTATTGATGGGTGTGTCAGTCTCTATTTGTACACCGTTGTCTTCTTCATGTAGCTTTCTCCGTTTTGGCTTGTGGAGCCATAGTGAGGATTTTTTCCGTTTAATAGGTTTTCTGTAAAACAAAAATTACTCTATATTGATAATTTTAGTTTCTTTTTAGTATTATGATGTGTGTGTGTGTGCGTTTTTGTTGTTTAAATTATTATTACAGTCGTTTCATATACTTTCCTACACCCGTGATACATAATATTGAAAATTAAAAGGAGTCGTTGCTCAAACTAAAAGGAGTCGTTGCTCAATTAATAGGAGTCGTTGCGCAAATTCTAAAGCATATTTGTCAAGCTTACAGGAGGCGTTGCTCGTACTTCAAGATATACTCAGTTTACGTGCATTTTATGGAATATATCTAACAGGTTTTATGTTTTCGGCATAGGAAAATCAATATTCGTCAAACTCTTTGTAATAAAATTTAAATGTTTTGCTGAATATTACTACTATTAATCAAAAATCTACATGATGATTATGCAGGTATGCTTTGTTTTGCTTTCTAGAATAAAACAGATATTTGTTTTAGAGTGTTGGTTACGTTAACATGTTATTCAATTTAAAGGGTGTTCCGTGAAATATTGACTTTATACAAATTCACCTTTTTAGGTCTTCATTTTCCATGTTTTTGTAGACTCATACCCTGTATTTATACGATAGGAGTCGTTGCAATAACCGAAAGGAGCCGCGCAACGCAAAAATCGCCGAAAGGAGTCGATATGATCCTACACCGTGATCCAAATGAAAGAAAAATTAACCAAAATTGTGACACACTTTTGGAGATGCTCCAATGTTAAATATTTAAATCTATATACTAAAGAGGTTGTTTGACCTTTTCTGATGAGGTTATGTTTGTTTTTTTTTATTGAAGATGCTGGCACAGCAGGGGCAGATTCAGAAATTTTCGAAAGGGGAGGTTCCACATATTAGAACCTAATTAGGTTCTGTGGCCAAAGGGGGGTTCCAGACCAATTTTGCTGCAAATCTGCACAAAAAAATAAAAATTTCGGAGGAAGGTGGGGGGTTCCGACCCCCGAACCCCCCCCCCCCTCTGCTGCACAGTGATCGAATGAAAGCATATATACACAGTAAGAAAAAAATAGAACACAAACACACTGCATGATCTGCTTGAACTAGTTGCTCGACGAAATTTTAGTGTCAGACACAAAATGAGTAGCTTTAATTAGTGCATTTCAGTTTTATGTTGTTTCTCATTATGTATATTGATATGCCGGCTCTAAATTAAAGTTATTTATTCATTTTTATTATTTTAATCTGTATGTTATTGTACGTATGTGATTTACTTCAAAATACGGTAACCTTTATTGCATTTCTTTTTTATTAAACTTCATACTTACACAGTTAGGTGTGGTACATTAACAGATGTTTTACCAGTTACACAATATATTCACATGAAGTATCAAAATGGGATATACATGTATATATACCATGTTGACCTTTTTTATAACAATCAAAGTTTTTGATTCTTATTATTTTCGTAAAGACTTTATAGAGTATTACATGCCATGGCAATTTTTACATGATATGCATATGATTAAATGATGGTTAATAAAAAAGTGCACTTTTATCTGACTTTTCATGATTAAATCAGTTGTTTGTTATCAACTCTGTTAAATTCAGTCATCTACAAATGATCTTTGTGTTTTATACACAGGGCGAAAGTGCTTGTATCCATCTGACACACATCTGCGTATTCGCTACGTAAACGTAACACTTTGAAATACGCAGTATACACAGTGAACGTATTTCAGCGTATACAAACATTATGAATACGCAGAAAATTTACCGAAAAGTATTATCGCGTATTATAAAAATCAAGAATACGCACATTTATTTTCTGTATACGTAACGGATACTCAAATTACAGAATACTTTGAATACGCTCCATAGTTTCTTTATTATTCGTAATAATCTGGTAAACACCAGAATACGGATGCGTTTGTTTTTCATATTTATAAAAATAAATACGCTTACATATTCTCTGTTTTCTTTTGTTTTCATTTGTAAAAAGAAAAAGCAATAATACGCCGTGTATATTAAACGTATCCGCAAGGAGAAATTATTATACGTGGGCTATTTCCAGCGTTTTGAAGCCTTTTTTGCATTACAATGTACATTATGTGGTTCCGTTTGCTATGTTTAAAATCGGGTATTAAATGAAAAATGATATAAGAAATTCCTCGAAACCTACAATACTGTTTAATTTCTTCACAAAAATTTGCATTCATCACTTGTTTAATTTATATATCAAATTTTTATAAGTTTAATCTGGTATTATAAGAATTTAAAAAAAAAAAAAGCAGCAGAAAAAATTACATGTGACCTTTTTCCACACCTTGTTTCTCTGAGCTTTTGACTTTTATCACAGACCATGCAGCAAATAAGAAAATATTTAGAATTGGCATATCCGTATGCCATTACTTAATGTCGATGCTTAATTATAGAATATTCATACGAATTTTATAAACAATGCATTTGTATATATAAGTCAAAGATATTTTTTGGATAGTTTCACACGTTCTAATTTTTTAAATCTTCACGGGTAAAAATGTGTATTATAATAAAAGTTGCTTAAGATAGCGGTACATCTTTTTCGTGAAAAATTGTAACCCTTTTTCAACGAATTAGAAAAAAGTATTCATAAATTTATTCTACCATGATAATAGCGTAACAACATAATTATACAATGAAGACGTTTATTTACGATAACTTGATTAGTTCTGTATTAAATTAACACCGTGTTGCGATAAGGATAAATAGATCACTGTACAATTAACACTATGTGGCTGTTATATAATCAAGGACAGATTAAACACTTGTGAAAACTGGACCCAGTGATAACTTTAGTCGAAATAATTAATCTATACACTTGGACAAAAGTTAGGGACCACCTGAAAATCAACATTCTCCATGTAGGGTTTTGAATATTATTTGCTTCTATACGACATATACGAGGAAAAATGAGTGAGTGTGAGTGAGTGAGTTGGTGTTTTACGCCCGTGCAACGCTATATAGGTTATTTACAGGCGATGAACATTAAAAGGATGATAAAATGAACATGAAACGATGATGATAAATGAAATATGGGAATGGGGTGGGACACAAATTTAAAGAACCACAGGAAAAGGGGAGAGGTGGATAGGGGCGGAAAATTTAGCCTATGTGGTGCACTACTTGGCGGTCCACAAAGGGATCTTTTACGTGCATGAAGCGTAGCACTCTTCACACACGTTGGCCCACTATGGTCGGCGGTCAGGGTTTCCGTATTATAGACCTGACAAACCCCGCAGACGAGGGCTACCCTATTCAGCCACCTAGGGTACACACTTGGTCGCTCTGTGGGCTGAGCACTGACCCGACGTCAGAAGCCCAAGACCCTTAGTCGCCTCTTACGACAAGCTAGGCTCTGCTGCGGGCCTATTCGCCACCCGGGCCCCGCACGGGACTGTAGGAGGAAAAAAAGTTGAAAATAGTTGGTCCTTTACTTATATATTAAGATGTAAGATAATCAATGTGCATGCTATGGACACAATTTTATTTGAATTAAAAAGAAATGTTTATAATTTCCAAATGCCCAACCAGCAACAGTTTATCAGCGAATGTATTATTGAACTGAATGCAAGCATCCCCCTCTTAAAAAGAGCGGCTAAAAGTTTATCCTTCATAGATTACTGGATTCTGGGTTCTCTTATTAAATGTAAACCTTATTAAAACCATTTTAGTAGAATATCAATTTATCAGACTTCTACAGAATGATATAGCTGTTTTGTCATTTGAAAACTAGACAGAAATATAACAATCTGTTATAGTAGTATTCTAGGTAAAATCCAGGCAGTGGACGGAACATGAAAAAAAATTGAATTTAGCTGTTTTTGCTTAGATATATTCGATATATTCGATATATTCGATTTAAAACAAATTCTGTTTAGATTCTACATTAAAAAAGTGTCAATTACTGATGCTAATGCAACTGCATACCAAATATCACTTGTTTACATAAACCAAACTTAACCAAAAACGTTAACATTGGCCAAATCAGTCAGAAATTTCAAAGTCAGTGGACCGTGATTCCAGGAGCATATAGATAATGAGTGCGAGTGAGTTGGTGTTTTACGCCTTTTCAACGCTATATGAGGTAATTTAATGCGATGAAAAAATGAATATGAAATGATGATGAGAAACGAAATATGGGGATGGGGTGGGAAAAAAGGAATGCAAATTTTGAAGAACCAGAGGAAAAGGGGAGAGGTGGTAGGGGGCGAAAAATTTAGCCTATGTGGTGCACTACTTGGCTGTCCACGAAGGGATCATTTACGTGCATGAAGCACGGCACTCTCCACACATGTGAAGGTCAGCGATCACGGTTTCCGTATTATAAACCTGACAACCCCAGCGACGAGGGCCACCCTATTCAACCACCAAGGGTACACACCTCGGTCGCTCTGTGGGCTGAGCGCTGACCCGACGTCAGAACTCCAGGACCCTTAGTCGCCTCTTACGACAAGCTATGCTTTGCTGCGGGCCTATTCGCCTCTTGGCCCCCCCACGGGGTAGCATATAGATCAAATCCACTTGAAATTTTGATATGCACTGATTCTAATGCAACTGCAAACACATCAATGATGTACCATGAAAAATGGAGTAACACTATAGTTTTATATATATAAATCTGAATACACTTTTCAACGTGCAAAGCTTACTGTTTGGCAGGATTTCACAGAGTGAAAAATCCGGGTTATAAAATAGTAAATGTCGGGGGGGGGGGGGGGGGGGCGGAGAAGAAATTTTCATTACAGTTTTCTCAGCCACTTGATATTTCTTATGCAGCCTCATCATAGTGTTTTAAAACGTGAAATTCGATTTCAGGTCTGATGCTCACCAACTTCCTGTTAAACGAAATCCGGTCATTTTTTTACATTTGTATATGTTACCTTCGTAGTAAAGAACGGCTATAAACAATCAAAAACAAAGAACAACGTGTCTTAAATAATTAAGAGGAATGGAAATAAAATTTTCGACGCACATTTTGAATATGCCAATTTTATAACAAGTCCAACGATTAGATAAAGTCATAGTTAAGGGACATATTCCGGGAGGGGAGGGGTGGTAAGTACTAATATTTGTATATTCGAATGACGGTGCTACAATGGTTCTACTTTTTCGGTTCTAAAGGTATACGAGTTTTTTAGATTCATTGAATTTAACAGGACGGTAGATAAAAGTGCATTTCTGCAGAATTGATACTATGTGGATATTTTATTATTATCCAATGAATACCAAGCTAACGGAATTATCTTTATTTTTAAAATTTGGTGAAAATTTGAATGGTTCATATTAATTGTACATGAATGGGTATACAAATTCAGTCAATCAGGTATATAAATGGATAGAGGGTTTCTAAAACTCCAGCTGCACGTCCGTTTCAGTTTTTATATGGAGTGGGGGGTCATCTACATTTCTCTAGAACAAATGGTCAAAAGATACAGAAAATAGTCTTGTGTACAAGCGTTTTGTGCACCTAGAATGAATATCCGATACATTTAGTTCAAGTTTTACCTGACTTAAAAAGTATACCAACCTCATAGTGTGTTGACAATCACATATACTACGGTAAATATATTGTTCTACAACAAATTAAATTAAAACACAGTTGAAATGAAGAAGCACACACTCACTTACATCCCCACACCCCTAACAAAGAACAATTTTAAAAAACCTTACAAACAAATGCAAAAACCAAAACATTATTGAACATACAACAAAGCATTTATAGGACCCTAAATTGAAGATACAGACGTCTTTTAGTTTTCATTTGTTCCGTTAGCCTGTGTCTGTCCGTACATTCGTTCGTCAACAGAGTCTTGTGAAATAAAATAAAAAATAAAAACTGTTGAAATGTGCAGCATGTCATAATGTGCATATTAATATTTTATGCCCTTCTGTGTGATGTTTGGGGGGAAAAATCTTATTGTAAGAGGCGACTAAGGGTCTTGGGATTCTGACGTCGGGTCAGTGCTCAGCCCACAGAGCGACCAAGTGTGTACCCTAAGTGGCAGAATAGGGTTGCCCTCGTCCGAGGGGGTTGTCAGGTCTATAATGCGGAAACCCTGACCGCTGACCATAGTGGGCCAACGTGTGTGGAGAGTGCCACGCTTCATGCACGTAAAAGACCCCTTTGTGGACCGCCAAGTAGTGCACCACATAGGCTAAATTATCCGTCCCTACCCACCTCTCCCCTTTTCCTGTGGTATTTCAAAAGGACTAAAGCCACGAACCCTCATATTTGGCCCTAAATCGGGGAATTTTTTCAAATTAATTGGGGAGATAAGATTTTTTTGGCCAAGTAGTCTAGAATGATCACTTGTTAAAAAGGAAAATCAATTTTAAAGTTTTCTGTACTTGAGACGTTGTAATGACGTCCTAAAATGAAACTAAAATTGAAAATATGCTAATTTCAGCTAAATTTTACAATTTTCCACCTCGTTTTTGGCTTAAATGACATGGGCGCCACCTCTCGCCCATAAATATTTTTGCTTAATTTTTATAAATACATTATTTTCTTCATATTTCAACAAAAATTTCGATGGGCGAGGGGTGGCGCCACATAGAAAATCACAAAATTGTGACTGAAAAACAAGTCATTTTGGCCAAAAAGTGAAAAATCACTGATTTAGGCTATTTTTGAAGGGTTATGGTACTCGAAAATTCATTTAAACACCATAATCAAATCTTTTCTCTTTTAACACATACATCCAGCTATACGTACACAAATTTTGGTGTAAAACAAACCAATTTTGATATTTGAGTATTAACAGGGCCAAATATTGGGGTTCGTGGCTCTAGTCCTTTACCAGTCCTTTGTGTCCCACCCCATTCCCATATTTCATTTATCATCATCATTTCATGTTCATTTTATCATCCTTTTCATGTTCATCGCCTGTAAATAACCTATATAGCGTTGCACGGGCGTAAAACACCAACTCACTCACTCACCCAGTTATTTCCATCCACGAAAGAAGGGGGCATATAATGTTCGGGTCTGTTCGTTTGTTGGTGTTTTTAATAAAAACTACAGATTTGGAATATTGGACTTTGTAAACACAAAAACACACTGAATGATAAATCAGTTCTGAAATTCTTAATAGTTATGCAGCATCGGTCCTGGTGTGCATTTAAATTCCATGTAAATCCCCGTTAAATCATTTTTGAAAACTATTAAAGTTTTTGTCGATGGGGCAATTGCAAATGATTTTAATATCGCCTTTGATTTGCTCAAACGCTTACATAATTTGGCTCATCATGGAAGTTCAAAAAATTTATACTACGATAAAAAAAAGATTAATAAAAAACTTTTTCTTTAACTAGTCAGTAGTTGATCCTCGTTTGTTGGATGAAAGCTGTATTCTATGCATTTATTATGACCATCGCATACAGATACTAAGATGAATCGGAGCAACACCTAAGTTCACTCACGTTTCGACTTAAGATCACATTGCTGATTGCTGATTGCTGATCGGTGGCAATATGTGTTTTTGTTTGTTTGTCGTGTGGTTGTTATTGTGATGATTTGATGTCTACCACCTTTATACAGATAATTTATAGAAATGACCTCTGTCTATTTACGGAAGTTTTATTTGAAAGGGAGTTGCAGGCCATTTTTTTCGAAATTCTAAACGAAATATTTAAACAATTTTCCGAGAAAAGGGGTTTCCAACTCCCGGACCCTTTCTGCATCCGTTACTAAAACCACAGACCACTAAGAAGCTATACAAAATCATGTAAGGTTGCAGTATGTAACTGGGTCTGAAATGACACACGCAAAATTGTTGAAAGCGTGATCATATACAATGATATATTGGTTCTCCTTTCCTGTGACATACTGTTTTTCTAAACAATCAGCTTTAACATAAATTTAAGGAAAGCGGGGTGTAACTAACTCGAATAATTTAAGCCATTTCCGTCTTCGTATACTACGGCGGACAATGTTAATGTAATGACCATAGGGAGTGAAATATAACAGATGAATTATTCGGGTTAGGATGTAGTTCCATGGAACGGGTACATCGGAAAACTCTATGTTTTGCAACTTTCGTTGGCGGGCCATAAAATACAAAAATGTATTGAAGGCAAAGAGCAACATGTACCATAAGGGACCGATCATTTAACTTTTCCTAAAAAAAATATTCAGCTGAATCTGAGTCTTGATGGCAACAGAGGTAAGGAGAAAAAAAATCCGAAGAAGGATTTCTGCCATGTATGGATAAATGTAATTAATACATGTAATTAAAATAAAATTCTATGAAATAAAAAAACTGATTTCTGACCAGATGAAGATACCAAGCCAACCCCCCTTTTTTCAGGTATATGATCGGTTCTTTGATTGTATATGCTGTTGTCGGACCATTCCTTTTAAATGTTTGACTGCAGCTAATTATGGAGCCCTTCCTATCTTAATTTAATAATGATGTTATTGTAGTTTTAATTCAATTATTAAATCATTTTATTTATTCTCTATCAACCATTTGTCTCCCTTTGTCATGCTTGTGTGTGCATACATTTTCATTTATTTTTTTATTTACATCTCGATATTTTTGGTAGGTCTTGAATCGCAAATCATGTAAAATATCATATCTCCAGTATGGAAAATTAAACAATTAACAATTGACAATGGATTGGCACCCTGCGTTTCCTTCTACACATTGTGTTACCATGTTAATTGAATTGAATTTTAATGGTAGTTCTAAACAGATATGAATGTTTTCTCTCGACCAATAGATTTCATTGCCTTGATTAAATTATGTTAAGGCATTACACCGACTGTTCTATTCTGTCATTAGACATATTGATGTGTTAGTGAATGGATGTATCTATACTTTTCTGGGAAAATATCGACACTCGAATATAAAATAGTCATGACGGTTCTGCGTAATATAAAACGTTATCTACGAAGAACCTAAGTGCGTGAAAAGGAAAAGGATAACATTCGGATACTGTTACAGGACTAGTGATATAATAAAGTAACAGTTGAATGAAAAATGTTGTCAAATAAAA